>CM059497.1:44688101-45938101 GCA_030378355.1 Eleusine indica
AGCCTCATCGTAGAGGCAACCTCGGTGACGACATCGTGGTTGTAGTCCATGGGAAGAAGGTGGAAGTCCACCCAACCGAGATTGTTGAGCATCCTCCTTATGTCCTCCCACAGGCCGATCAAGGTGAGAAAGGTCTTGACCAAGTCGAAGTTGGGGACGAACGTTCCCCTCACAGCGAGGTAGTGCCACTATTCCTCCGTGCACAGGAGGGTGAAGCCCTCCTCCACCGTGCGCGGCATGAATGCCTGTGATGGTGGTGATGTGGGAACCCCACGGCTTGCCGTCGTTTGGCTCCTCGTAGCACGCCCCGTTGGAAGGGACGCGCCGGAGACGGAGTGGCGGGCGCGGATCTCGTATGTTGCTGCCGAGCTAGTGGATGCACCTCCCACCAACATACCATCGTGAGCGTCAGAGCCACCCCTCACCGAGGAGTCACCGCTCGACTCGCTGCTGCCGCCGGAACTGCTTTCTCGACGCAGCCTCTTGCCCAACTTGCCGATGGAGGAGCGGAGATGATCCATTTGCGAGGAATACGGAACGTGTGCGAGATCGTGGGTAGTGGGGAAGGTGGAGACATTACCAGGATGGTGTGCCGAACTGGGGGCGCCTGGCCTCCCTTTTATAGTGTGGGAAACTTACAGGAGGAGGAACCGCCGTAAAATGTCAAAATTTGAGAGCGCCCTGATCGGCACAGCAGTGCGCCGATCGGTACAATTCAAGTTTTGAATGCTCTGACCACTCTGGTGCTTGATTCCCATCCTTCATGTCGCTTCCCGGTACATCATGTTGGTTGGCAGGGGAACAAAACGGAATCCCGATGTCCTGTTGACTGCGCCAATTGGCGCGCCGTCTCTTTTTCAGCTTTTGGTCAATTCCGTGTCTCATCTGCACTGCACACCTGCATAATAATCATACCTGTTCCTCAAAATCAATGCATGTCGCCTTCGCCGCCCATTTGGGAACTGCATGGGTACGTGCGCTGAACGGCGCAAGTCACTTGCACCTCGTCTTTTCGTCCGGTGCTGATCCTGATGCCTCGTGTTCATCTTTTCACCTAATTTCCACTTCTCCCAATGTTCCTGTAGTATTGACATACGTAGCGGGGCTCATCTGGTGACCGTGCCGATCGGTGCGACGTCCATTTTAGCTCCTGGCCCCTCGCTTCTTCGCTAGATGTAGCTCTTCATCCTTTCCTGTGTCATTTAGTAACCATTTTGCACACAAAAAATTAATTCAAAAAGATTTTTGATTACCTTGAAAATAGCTCTGTCTCTGAAAATTACTGTGCTGGTTGATTTTTAGCACCCCTTCAATTCTGGGCGTCGTCGGCCTTCTGTCCTGACTTGGGCAATACTGCGCCGACCGGCGCAGAAGTACGCCGATCGGCACAAGCTCTGTTCCTTGTTTTTGGTCTTTTTTTATATATATCCCTGCATTGTTAGTCTACAGTATGTACATACACAGTTTTGCACGAATAAACAGACAACACAAGAGCATAAAAGAATTAAGCACACACTTTTCTATTTCTTTTATTCGGGAGATTGTTTTTTCACAAGCAAGCAAATGAAAAACACCGGGTTGCCCTATCGGTCAGCACTAATTAACTAAATGAAATGGGTTGCCCTCCCGGTCAGCGCTAATTAACTTCTAAATCCCCCGATCATTGGGTTGCCTCCCAAGAGCGCTCTAGTTATTTAGAGGTCAAAGAGCTTGACCTCCCCGCAAACAATCAATCCTTAGTGTCACGAAGCGGGATGTGAGGCCTCGACACTACAAGGTTATCTTATCTCCATGGTTCATATAGCTTGGACGACCTATCCATACATCCCCTCCAATTACTTTTGACGCCACGATAACACGATGTCTTGTATCACTTCACTTCATCAATAGCACGACACTCTTCTCCCTTTGGGCGAAACTTGAAAGAGTAGGGAGTCCCACTTATATCGAAGCTTATCTCACCACTCCCAACATCAATTCTTGCCTTTGCTGTCCTCAAGAAGGGTCTACCTAAGATCAATGGGGTCCTCGTCCTCTTATCCATATCAAGCACAATAAAATCAACAGGGACGATGTGATCTCCAATTTGATCAGGCACATCCTCAGCAATTCCATCAGGGAAGCGTACCGATTGATTGGCTAACTCCAAACACATACCCGTAGGCTCTAATTCAGGCAAATTGAGATTTGTGAATATATGACGAGGCATAACATTTGCACTTGCTCCAATATCGCACAAGCACCTATCAAATATACTTGTTCCAATCATGCATTTGATGCTTGGTGATCCAGGGTCGGGTTTCTTCTCCAGTGCAACATCATTGATTGCCGCCGTTAGGTTCTTAGTGACCTTCACAACCTCCTCAAAAACTAGAGACTTCTTGTTTTGCATCATGTCCTTAATGTACTTGGCATAGGTGGGAACTTGGATGCATCAACAAAAGGGACATTGATGTAAAGCTTCTTCATAATATCGACCAACCTTGCAAATTGCTTGTCGTGTTGCCGCGCTCTTTCAGTCTTCGTCAGTAGTTGAGTATCCAGGAACATGGCAGAGCCATGCTCTTCTGTCTCCACGCCCATTTTCAGACCAGAGAGGTCAACATTCTCCTCGCGCCGATCGGCGCTTTCAGGGAGCCGATCGGCTCCGACAGGATCGTCGCGCTGATCGGCGCCGGGTGTGCGCCGATCGGCGCGGCACTTCCTTGCTCCCACAGAGTGCTCTGGATCTTCTGTTTGCTTTCCTGACCACGTAGCTATTGCCTTCAACTGCTCTGCAGACATCGTATTGCCAGGAATAGCCCCTTTGTTGCCTAGAATGGCTTGCGATAGCTGTCCCATCTGTTGCTTCATAATCTTGGCATGCTTCAAAATCTGCTCATTGGAGCTCCCAATTTCTATCACCTTGTCAATAATTCCCTCAAGGACACGATCAATCTCCTTGAATTTAGCTCGATTGTCCTTGTTGATCTTCTCTTGAGCTTGGAAGAACCCATGACATTGGAGACGAAGTGGGATAGAATTTTGCATGGACGAACTAGGAGAGAAAGAACTCCTTTGTTGCTGATATTGGGGCTTCCATCCACTATTCTTCATATATTCTAGCATCTTCATCTCTTTAGGGCAATCTTTCTGCACATGACCAAATTCTCCACACTCACTACATGTGGAGCATAATTCCGCCAGCTTGAGTGTCTCTTCCTTAGGGATATGAAGATTATTGTCCAACCTCCTTTGGATAGCATCGAGGCGATCTATAATCAGTTCTTCCCGAGTCTTCTCAATCACACTCTTCGCTACTCCTTTTGAAGGTTGCAAATTCCTTGAGCTTCTCTCACCATCCCACGATTGACTAGCAACTTGATCAAATTCTTAGCTTCGGTGGGGGTTTTTGACATGAATGATCTTGCAGCTGAGGCGTCCAAGTGTTGACGTGATAGAAGATTCAATCCTGTGTAGAAATTCTCAACAACTTCTCCAACCGTCAGACCATGATGAGGGCATGCATCCATATATTCATTGTATCTTTCCCATGCTTCTCTAATGCTCTCATCACTATTCTGTGTAAATCCAAGAATCTTATTTTTTCAAATCTTGAGTCTTACCAAAAGGGAAGTATTTGGCCAAGAATTTAGCTGCTAACGTGTTCCACACCGTTTTTACTGGGTTTTCCAATCCATTGTACCATTGCTTGGGGCGTCCAACTAGTGAGAAGGGGAACAGCCGCACACGTGCTTGGTCTCTTGTCAATCCCTCTATCTTGAATGTACTGCAAACCTCAAGGAAGTGTTGCAAGTGATGATTGGGATCTTTAGAACCTATGAACGGTTGTTGCACCACTATTCCAACATATCTCTCCAATTGATACGGAAGTTAATCTTGAGCTTCTTGGAAATCTGTCTTGACAATACTAGTCAATTGTGGCTTGAGACGATTAACCATAGGTACCTCTGCCATCTCCTCTTCTTCTTGCTCTTGAACTAGGTCTTCTATTGTGAATAATATTGGAATTGTTGCGCAGACTGCTTCTCCAGCTAAATCTCCAAGTGACTTACTTCTCTTCTCTGCTGTTCTCTTCTTGTGAAAGAGTCTTTCTGGATCATCGGTGTAATTAGAGGGTTTGTTTGACTTAGGACCGTCCATGCCTGTTAGTTTCACTTAACAGAATATATGTATTAGAGAGACAAGTAAAGCACAATGACTAAACATTAATACATCAAACAATGTTCAAAAACCTGCTATGGTCCACGACAATGGCGTCAGAAATTATGCTTGTTCGTCGTACCTACGCACCCACTTATATACCGTAAGAGGACGGTGTATGATTATAACACTTTTTCCCTTGAATTGAGTATTCTAAGGTTTATCGAATCCACTGGGACCTTAGGGATGATTAAACAAAGTTAACAGTTACTATCGAATTCAGGTTGCATGAGAGGAGACTGGCCAGCGCAAAGGTGCGCCAGATAGTAAATCTGTCATTGCGCCGATCGGCGCAGGAGTTGAGCCGATCGGCACACTAGTGAATCTGTCATTGCGCCGATCGACGTAGGAGCTGAGCCGATCGGCACACTAGTGAATCTAAGCCAAAGAGCGCCAGACAGTAAATCTGACGTTGCGCCGATCGGTGCAGGAGTTGAGCCGATCGGCACACTAGTGAATCTAAGCCAAAGTGCGCCAGATGCCTTGCAAGCCTATGCTGTTAAATGAGTAACCAGATATCTACTAGTGAGATCGTAACCAGAAAGTCTAATTGAATAGCATCATAATGGGTAATTACGTAGATCAATGAAAACCTATAATGAATAAGACCACCCTACTTTTCGAGCGGCTCCTGATTTATCGTTGTCGAGAGGAAACCCTTAATCGCGTGAGTATCTTACCCTACTCAACTATCCAATAGTGTTGCGTAGGCTTAGTGTTGTCACCGCTAAACCACACTACTAGTATCATCAAGCAACCATAATCAATACAATGTCCGAATACTATCCTAATCACCAGGATCAAGATAATATCTACTTACTTAGCCTAGAACTAGGCAATTGGAATAAGCAGATGCATGATTATACAATCAAGATAGACAAATCACCAAAACCATCGTCAACATATTCAATCATCCTTGAGATACATGGAGTAATATTCATCCCCGTCGAGATGGCCTACCTTGACGGATCAACTCTTAACACCAATGGTTCTTGAAACTCAACTAGAGATCTATTCTAACGGGGCAAGCCCCGGTGGCTCTAACTCACGAATCTATTGTCCCTCTGTCGCCTCCTGTCCTTACGGCCAGGGTTTACAATTATTTATAGGGGTTCTACTCATAAAGGACTCGGTTTCTAGCAAATAAGGCAGTTGCGCCGATCGGCGTAGGATTGCGTCGATCGGCGCAAGCCGTGTCTTCTCTGGTTTCTTCTCCGAGTCGGTTCCTCTGTCTTCCACAACTGCCATGTGGGCCTTTTCCTTCGAGACAAAGTATTGTACTGCATGTTCAGATCTTGAAATTCCATAAATCTTCTCTAAGTTCCATAAATCTTCTAGACAAATATCTTCAAGTGTCTTGCGCATATAAACTTCCATAAACATATAGAATGTGATGTGAACAAGGGTTCCCGATCTTCCGAAAGGTTCTTGGTAAGTTGATTTGGTCGGAGGCGACACACAAATCGATCCGGCTTTAGAACTGCACGTTCTAAACCCCGCAATCGCAGCACGACGTCTCCTCTGGTTATCAACCGTCCAAAAGACGATTGACCTCACCGAGAAGGCTAATCCCTGCCTGCGAATCAAGAACAACGAAGAATGCAACACAATTGTAGATGTATGATTAAACTCTCGAAGTTGGGGTCTCACAAACCGATGAACGGCGAAACTGTTTAGGAACAGAATTGATCTAAGCAAAACCCGAACCCTAATGGTGCGGCGGCGGCTGTATATAAAGACCCTAGGGTCGTTCAAGACCCTCTGGACGCGCCCCTAATTGGGCTCAACTAGATACAAAGCCTAAAGGCCAAAAATAGGCGACGCAGCACCGACACAGATTCTGGACTCTATCTTGTTTTGACGATTCCCGATTACTCCGGATGAATTTTGACATAAGACTGGCGGCATTGGAAAGGTCTTCTCCTTATCTTTTGGTGCATATGTAGAACGTCCAAATCCGAGTCCGTATGCGTCCTGGGCGATTATTTTAGTATAGACTGGTCCTGGGCCCCGAAACAGACTCGAAGTCGGTTTTGATCGGGCCTCCACTTTGGCTTCCAAGCCCTTGCTGGTCCTCCACGTTCCCAACTTCTTCTCCCATCATCTCCTGGTCTTCTCCATGGTTTCTAATCATAAAATAATCATTAGGTAGCAAACCATTCTCAAAAGTAACATATAGCGAAGAACGTAGGAACGAGCTCACCTCTAAATTTAGTCGTCGTGCACGAGCTCTAGTCATTGGACCTTGCAAGTCCAGATTTGGAGGAGTGTTATGTGTATCCATAGGAGTGATGTCCTCATCAGAATGGGCCTCAGTCACTTCTGTGGGCCAAAACACCCTTGCGCTGATCGGCTCATGGACTACGCCGATCGGCGCACTGGGCTTGTTCAGTGCTTTTCGTCGGTTTTGGACTCCTGTCCTCTCCAGCATCACTTTAATCACCAATTTTACCTATTTCTGTAATTAAGCTCTAAAACAACGTATATACAAATATATAGACAATATCACAAGTAAATGGCCTAATTTAGTATCAATTATGCTCTAATTGAGGTAATATTTACATATAAAAGGGGCACTTGGGAAGTACCAACATTTAGGTCTATGGTGTAGGCGTCTATGTCCAACACAGCCTTTTGTTGCCTCATCCAAGGCATGCCCAGAATGATGTCGATGTTGCTCCCATCTAATACCATGCACTTGGTAGAGTAGACTTTTGCTCCTAGGGTTATTGGGAGTTTCTCAATTTCATAGAGAGCAGGGGTTTGCCCACCCGCTGATCTAATGGTGTATCATGATTTCATAAGGGTACAAGGTAGCCGATACTTATCAACGAAGAACCCACTAACAAAGCTATGTGATGCCCCCAAATCAAATAGAACTAGTGTGGGGTGGTCTCGAACAGAGAACATACCAGCGAGGATGGGGCTGTTCTCCGGAATCTCCTCTAGGGTAGTGTTGTTCACGCGGCCAGCGCGGACAGGTCCCTTGTTGTTGTTGTTGTTGTTGTTGTTGTTGTTGTTGTTGTTATTGTTGTTGTTATTGTTGCTGTTGTTGTTGTTCCTCGGTAGGTTCTGACCAGTGCTTTTCTTGGGGTGCGGGCACTCCCTCGAGAAGTGTCCAGGACGGCCGTAGTTTTAATAGGGAAAGGGCCCTGTCTGGATGTTCTCCTGCTATGATGGGCGATATCCACCTTGGCCCTGCCGCTGACGCTGCGTCTGGGGTCGCTGCTATGCTCGCTGGGGTGGATGTGGAAACGGTGCCGTCACGGGGGTGGAACGATACCTCTGTCCCGATGGGTCCGTGTACACCATGGAAAACTTCAGTGGGGGTCCATTGGATGGCCCATAGAACTAGTGGACCTCTTCCGCTCTGCCATCACCTTATGATACCCATCTTCTGCGATGATAGCATTGTTGATGAACTCAGCGAATGTGCCGCCCATGTTAAGGTTGAGGCAGTCTTGCAGCTCTGCGCTCAGCCCCTCCAAGAAACGGTCCTTACGCTTGGCAGGGGTGTCCATTTGTTCTGGGGCGTACAGTGCCAATCGGTTGAACTCCTCACAGTACTCTTCGACGCTGCGGTTGCCTTGCTTCAGTGCCGCGAACTCTCGTGCCTTCCTACGTATGAGTCTCGCAGGAATATAGTGGTCCTGGAACACCGTCTTGAAGTCATCCGAAGCAATCTGCTGGTCCGCACCAATAGTGGCAGAGCTGAACGTAGGTGGCCTGGTGGCGAGGAAGTCGGCGCTGGTACTGTTCTGTGATGTACCGTCGTTGTTGCCCCTAGCATTCTGGCCTGCCAGGTTTTGCTGTGCCAACTCTCGCATAAATTCCGCTTGCTACTGTTGGCTTTCCATCATAGTGGCGAAGAACTGCACCATCATCTGCATGGGGTTGGGTGGTGGTGGTGGTGGTGGTGGACTCCCCTACGGAGAGTCATTCCCTCTAGCCCTGGAACCTTCGGGCTGTTCACCGTGAAGCTCGTTAGTGTTGCAAGTGCACACCATTCTGAAATGCAAGAATAAGGATTCTAATTAGTCTCTTATCCAACAAGATCATTATAGGATACCAAATCAAGTAACATAGCAACACAGGGCAGCAATAATGTAGACAACATAACTCTAATAAAAGCTGGCATTCCTAGATTAACACAGGTCTTAATACAAGCATCAGTTTTGTACTACATAAACTCAGAATAAGTGGCCATCGAGTTACCAAAAGCTATTCACGTGGGTGATCCCCAAAATACAACAACCACGCATGGATCGTCAAAAGCTACCCATCTATCCTGCCCTACATGCCCGGCCTAGTCATGTCTACTATGACTACTAAGCCCTGCCTCCAGCTGTGCCAGAGGGTCCCGGATGGTCGGTGCCTGTCGGAGCGGGTGGCTCATAGTCCACGTCGGACTCCTCGCCCATGTCCTCCTCGGGGTCCTCCTTGTGGGTGTTGCCGGTGGCGCAGCAATCGCGTCCAAGTGAGCCTGTAGATCCTAGTTCTCATGAGCCAGGGTCTCAAGGTCCTCTGCCATAAGCTCCATCTCCTACTAGGCACTTGCCAGCTGCTGCTGCAGGTGCTCATTGTGGTTGGAACGCTGCTGCATGATCAAGCCCCGTCTGTCTACCTACTGTACGAGAGTGACACGCTGTCCAGTGACCTCTGTCACGCAAGTCTCACTCATGTCAAGAGCAGCGGTCAGCCGCTGGATCTCCCTCTGCTGTGCATCAACCTGTGTCTGCAGGTCATTCCTCTGCACCCAAACCTGCTCCGCGTCCGCTAGTAGAATCTTACTGCGGTTTCTAGACTCCTCATCTAAGTTGAGGAGGTACTCGGAGTAGTGAGATACGCGGTGGTAACCTGCGTGGTACTCCGGTGAGTCGTCGCGGGAGACGCGCCTCACGTGCCTCTGCCAAACTGGGTCTGCCTAGTGCCAGATAGGGATCATCTCGAACGGAGTCCCCGAGAGCGCTGCTATGTTGTGCCAACAGAAGTGAGTGAGAGCTCTATGGACGACTCTCTTCAGGCCCTCCCTGACGCTCCCAGACATGATTGTGTTCTCCATCCCCGCCAAGTCAGGGTTGTGCGGGTGGGGAGAGACGCTGATGTGCACCTCTGCAAAAGTCACACCGTGGCGGCCGGTCTCATGCCCACGGTAGGAAGGCTGCTCCTCGTAGCCCAAAGTGCACAGCATCTCCCACAGGAGGGTGGAAAAGCCGCGGTGGTGTAGACCGGTGGTATAGCGCCACCCGTCGGGCTGGAACACCTCAAACCCGTGCTTGTCCATCTGGAACACAAACCCAAGGGTGAGTAATCGTTCCAAACGCAGAGAGTGCAAGTCAATGAAAAAATAATATGGTATGATGATTGATATAAGGAATTTGACCATTGTAATTGTTTACGTATTCTAGGGTGGATTCGGCTACTCCGCTAAAAGGGTACGTTCTGTCCTAGGGTATAATAGTCACTAAATCGCGCTTTTAGACAATCTTACTTACAGATTTTGGACAGCAATTGAATACCAAAGGGGTAGAGTTTTTCAACACCTTTCCAACAAGTACTTACTCAACTTCATCTCATGAGGGAATCAGGAGATATGGATTTTTCAAGTTGGCATCAATATCTAGAAATCTGTTAGGGCAGCGCTGCGTTTGACCTGAAAAAGGGCCTGAAATCTAGGTTTCTCTTCAATTAACCTTAGAAATAAACTATTAGTAGATAGCATCTTTCCAACGCATACTCGCATACCTCCAACAAATTTGTAGAACTTGGCATATAGAATTTTTAAATTGGTACATGTCTGCTGAACTGTTTTAGGGACAGAATGATATTGCTCTGAAAATGGGCTCATTAACGTATATTATAAGCTTCAAATTGAAATTGTCTGACTACCAAAGTTGTTGTACTTTTTATAACCTTTTCAGAAAGTTCTCATACAGCCCTAGAGGTGGTCTGAGCCGAAAATTATGAATTTTACAATATAGGTCATGAATCTGAATTTCGGATTGACGTCACTTCGAAGTGCTGACTCGGATAGACCCAAAATGGCATTATCCGGATAATTTCAAAGCAAAACTTCGTACTGGACATATCGAGGATTTTTTTCATGATTTCCATAAGTATTTATTTGTGTCATTTTGACTTTAGAGTACGGAAACATAGATTCTTACGTGAGTGACATGCTAGCTGAAATTTCAGGTTTCATGTTGAATTGATGCTCCAACATTTTACATGAATGCATATGCTTTCGGCCTATACATCCTCACAAAACAAAAATTAGCTTTGAATAGGATCATACGTATAGTCAGTGACAGACGATCTCTCAAGTTAGTCGTATGCTACACGTTTCTTACTCGATTCGCGGTTAGCGTACCTGCAGAAGATTGATTTCAGAAACAATACATCAAATAGAAAAAAAAATGAGCCAAAAATAATCCCTTATTATTGTTCTAGGGCAGGACACTGATGTTTTCTGATGTGAACAAGGGTTCCCAATCTTCCGATAGGTTCTGATAATCTTGCTTAAGGCGGAGGCGATACACAAATCGATCCGGCTTCCGAACGACACGTTCTGAACCCTGCAATCGCAGCACAACGTCTCCTCTGGTTATCAACTGGTGTTGCACGGTTGACCTCACCGAGAAGGCTTATCCTTGCCTACAAATCAAGAATACAGGCAAGAACAAAGAAGAATGCAACCAAATTTGCAAGTATACGATGAATCTCATAAGTTAGAATCTCACAAACCAATCAAACGGTAAAACTGTTATCAACAGAATAATCTAAGCAAAACCCCACTTTACATGACCGACCTGACCTTATTTTAGATGCACGCAGGCACCCTACTCCGACTCAACACAAGGTTCGGTTGAACCAGCTAATAAGACTTCTAAACGGACTCAACTATATTGGAAAATATTAAAATAATGTGGCCAGGTGCTAATTCACACCTTAATCATGTTGGCACGTGAACTTGAATGAAACCAATGTAAAACATTGCATGCTTTACGATTTCTCCATGGCTGGGGTGCTCCTTTTCTTGATTCTTTGTGATATGACCATCAGCTGCCTTCTTTTTTCTCACGCATAGTAGCATCTTTAAATATTATCTTGCCTGACATAGTAGCATTAGTAGATAAAATGCATGGAGACCTAGCCCTTAAATCAATAGGTGTAGAACCAATAATAACAATGTTTGATTGCAACTCATTTGAAACCATTTCAGAGTTGCCCATAGAAATTACTGTCAGAACTGAAAGAACATGTGAAGCGATACCACTTGATGTGAATAAGGGTTCCCGATCTTTCGATAGGTTCTGATAATCTCGATTAAGGCGGAGGTGATACACAAATCGATTCTGCTTCCGAACGACACGTTCTGAATCCTGCAATCACAGTACAACGTCTCCTCTGGTTATCAACCGTTCAAGAACAATTAACCTCGCCGAGAAGGCTTATCCTTGCTTGCAAATCAAGAACACAAGCAAGAACAAAGAAAAATGCAACCAAATTTGCAAGTATATGATAAATCTCACAAGTTGGAGTCTCACAAACCAATATGACGGTAAAACTGTTATGAACAGAATAATCTAAACGAAACCCCTGAATATTTTTTTTCTTACTACAAGTGCAGCAAAAGGATTCTTGTAACAGCACAACTAAAACAAACTTCCATAACAAGATCATACACTAATTGATTGGCTTTTGATCATAATGAGGCAGCAGCAGAGCACTCTAATTTTCTTTTACACATAAAAATAGAAGGCTAGATGTTAAAGAAATATTTAGTGCACACAATTTCAGAAATACTATTATCTCAACGTGTGCAACACTAATTTTTTACCTTGTTTGTTTATGACAAGGATATGCACGACTTAAACAAGACCAAAGAACAAGCACTAGACCACCAACACAATGACTTTATAGGGACTAAAATTCAGAGAAGCAATCTGAAATAAAAATTTGCAAGTCACAATGGGGTATAGGACAGCGAAAACACGACAAACCGATATTTTTGTGGGGCAATTTTCTGGACTATAGGATAGAACAAAGAAACAAGGATAAAGGCGAACCTAACGGTATACCTGAAGCTCTGATTACCACTTGATGTGAACAAGGGTTCCCAATCTTTCGATATGTTCTGATAATCTTGATTAAGGCGGAGGCGATACACAAATCGATTCGGCATCCGAACGACACGTTCTGAACCCCACAATCACAGCACAACGTCTCCTCTGGTTATCAATTGGTGTTGCACAGTTGACCTCACCGAGCTTATCCTTACCTGCAAATCAAGAATACAAGCAAGAACAAAGAATATTACAACCAAATTTGCAAGTATACGATGAATCTCACAAGTTGAGGTCTCACAAACCGATCAAATGGCAAAACTGTTATTAATAAAATAATCTAAGCAAAACCCTACTTTACATGACCGACCTGATCTTATTTTAGATGCACGCAGGCCCTACTCCGACTCAACACAAGGTTCGGTTGAACCAGCTAATAAGACTTCTAAACGGACTCAACTATATTGGAAAATATTAAAATAATGTGGCCAGGTGCTAATTCACACCTTAATCATGTTGGCACGTGAACTTGAATGGAACCAATGTAAAACATTGCATGCTTTACGATTTCTCCATGGCTGGGGTCCTCCTTTTCTTGATTCTTTGTGATATGACCATCGACTGCCTTCTTTTTCTCACGCATAGTAGCATCTTTAAATATTATCTTGCCTGACATAGTAGCATTAGTAGATAAAATGCATGGAGACCTAGCCCTTAAATCAATAGGTGTAGAACCAATAATAATAATGTTTGATTGCAACTCATTTGAAACCGTTTCAGAGTTGCCCATAGAAATTACTGTCAGAACTGAAAGAACATGTGAAGCCATGGTCTCATCATTTTACGCAATCAGCCCGCGTTCACACCTTTGTGCTAGCTTCCCATGTTATTGTTCACAGGACGGGACACATACCTTCGTTGATAATGCCATAGATGCAAGTATTTAAACAAACAACCTCCTACAGTTAGCTTTGCCACCGGTATCATAACTAATAATCACCTAGTGGGCACATCCTCACATGATCGTTACGGGGTTTTTGAAAATATATTTTTGAATATTGCACTAATCTCGAGACTGCTCTGATACCACGCTATAGCAGAACCGCCTTACCACGGAGACGATTCCGTTTCAGAATTTTTCTCGGGTGACGACACGCGCTGTGATGCCCAATAGTACAACACATAACAGAAGAATATAGTTGCAACAAGAACATAGGTGGAGTATAGAAATTTTACATAAATCTGAATTTATATTATAGACCAGATTTTTAACAAAATAAAATACGAAAGCGAAATTTATTCAACAGTAATTATATGGTTCGACGGGATAAGTAAGGTACAATCGTCCTCTCACGACGACACACAGTGAAAATCCGGCCATGATAGGTGTATTGCCCGAAACACCGTGCCGGCAATAACTGGACTACTCCTCGTCATCATTGGTGCACAGCTCCCACTCAATATTCCAGCAGTCAGGACGCTGGCCTTCCCAGTGGAACCTCTCACCGCAGTGGCAGTCTCCACCCTGGTCATCTGAAAGCCACATAGAGCTACGCCCAGAGTAACTAGTTTACTCGGCAAGACTGACCCGTCAAAATGGCCAACTACAGCCGACACCTAGACATGCAAAGGCTAGGGGTAGGGTTTATGTTGCAAGAAAGCCAGCCTAAGAGTGGATCCTTATTTTTCAAGTTTTAGCATCATGTTGAGTTGAGATACGGAATAATAAATTTAGTTTATACTAAAGCTATAACAATTATGGTTGCAAAACAATCTTAATGGCTTCCGACACTGTTCCGGAGCATCGATCAAGTGGTACTTATTACTGTGAGGGGCAGCGACTCGAATCGATTTACATCCTGCAGCAGAAACCTGCTTGCACGACCCATACACGCTTCCTGAAAGCCGCATGGAGCAACATTTCACTTACGGTACCGCAGGGTCTTCCGGGTCCAAACTCCCCCAAGAAGGGTCCCCCAATGCGATGCGCCCCATGCCGCCATCCGTGGGTGGATTTCTCCCTCCTCTCAGCCCCAGTTCCACCAAAGAAGGGAGAAGGCTATCTTCTGACCAGGCAGTAGTCGTAGCTACATCGGTTTACTGGGCCTATAACTTCAGCATGCAAACAGTACGCTTAAACTTTATCCTATGGGTCGGACACGAGGCGTAGCCTTAGGTGACTCGGACGGGGCTACCTCCTTGAAGACAAAGTGTCCTTCCCTTTCCACCTAGTTGCCCGCCCGGTCTTCATTGATCCATTTCACACTTTCCTTCATCCGATATCATTCTCCAGTGATAATATTTCCTGTCTACGAGTGGTCTCCATACCACTTGATGAATAGTCGTCCTAAATTAAGTAGAGCAACTACCGTCCTAAGACTAAATATCAGGAAGAAGGGGCTTACTATAATGCTAGGTTTTCAAACAACTACCACCAACTTAATGCGCAGACAAGCCTACATCTCTAACTAGTAATAAAGTAAAAAGGTTAAAACGGGTGGGATGCATCGGGGCTTGCCTGGGTTCTGCTTCTGGTCAGCTGAAACACCACCGGGTCCTTCTGGCTCCTGCTCCTCTCCCGCTTCCACGTAATTCTCCTCATGATCTACATGATACAGATGATGCGATGCATGAGGATAAGGTTCGATTTCATGGTACTTACTCAACAAATATGTTAATACATCGATATTGCATACAGAAATGTACGGGGGTGTCGTTTGTTATGTTGCTAACCAGCCTTTATAGGACTTACAGATTATCAAGTTTTTAAAAGGAATAATATTTTTAGCATGGTTCTGGAGGTCACTTGCATATGGATGATTTACTATAGATAGCACTCATCAGGGGTGATTTGTTTGTCAAGTTTCACTCCCATGCATTGAGCCATTAATTTTAATTAATTAGACAAGATGAAAAGTTAAATAATTAATTGGGACTAAAATACAGAGAACTAATACTCATCATTGTGCAGGATAATTAGGCATGACATACAAGGACTAACTACTAAGTTTCAACAATTTACTAATTATAAAGAATTACTTTTGAATTATTAAGTGTATCATACAATTAATTTAATTTGGATAAATACCCTAACATGCAGAAGGGTATAGTATTTTTCTTAAATTGTGCATGTCTAGAGGAGCCTACTACAATTTATTCCATCCCAAAATTTGCAGTATTTAATTTATTATGTATTTTTAAAGTTTAATCAAATTCCTGTTATAAACTAAATAAAAACCAGTTTTCTCTGGTTCTCTGGGCCACATTAGCTGCTCGGCCCAGCGGATTCGCGCGAGGGGAAATGGCCGGGGGCCAGAACTGGCCCAGGCAACGCCCATGGCCCATGGCCTGGAGCGGCCCATTGACCAGCTCGGCCAGGCCGAG
The DNA here is from genome assembly GCA_030378355.1 of Eleusine indica. Lineage (NCBI taxonomy): Eukaryota > Viridiplantae > Streptophyta > Magnoliopsida > Poales > Poaceae > Eleusine > Eleusine indica. The sequence continues at coordinate 44,703,755 of CM059497.1, forward strand.
CCGAGCGCGCGCGCGCGGCGGCGACGCCCTCGGCCGCGCACGGTGGCGGGGGCACGGCGACCAGCCGGGGCGGCGGCAGACCCCGCATTGACACAGACACGACTCAGTGGGTGGGGACGACTGCGTGGCGCGCGAGAGCAAGGAGGGCGGTTCACCGGGCTAGCTTGGCGACGACAAGGTGGAAGAACGACGGTCGGCAGAGACATTCCGGCACTGGATCTGCACGGAAGGAGGTCGGGTGAGCACCGGAAGGTTCGCAGGGTCAAGGGCGACGTGCATGTGGGAGGAATTGGGCCAGGGCTCACCGAAGAGCTCGTGCGACGAGGTGGAGCAGCGATCGGAGGTGGGGAAGAACCGGCAAATCAACGACGGCTCGGTGCGGGAGGAAGACAGTGGCTTCCCGTGGAGCTTCCACGCATCGAGGTGCGGCTCCAGGCGTTGGCGTTGCTCGTGCGGGGCGGTGAGATGGCCGGGAGTCAGAGCTGGCACGGGCGGCAATGGCGAGCGGCTCGGCAGAAATGACAGCAGAGGGAAAACGAGAGGGAGTGAGGAAGAGGAAAATGGGACCGCTTCGGACAGAAGGAGAGGGGCAAAGGGGATGTCGGAGCGCGGTGGGGGCGTCGATTCGCGGCAGGGTGCCGTTTGCCCGTCGCCGGCGCCCACGCGGCGTACAGGCAGGCGGGGGAAATGGGCGGCGCCGGGTGTGTTAGTTTAGGGTCACTGACGGGTGGGCCCCTCGGGGATTTTTCTTTTTCATGTATTTCCAAACCCCTATAAACCACTGATGCTCGTTATTTTTACTGGAATTAATTGCAAGTCGACCTCGACAAACAAAAAATATGGGCAGGCTCTATATAATGTGTGAGAGTTTATAAAAATGCTAACTTCCATTAGTTCTTAATAAAATTTAAATAGGAAGTTTGTAAAGAGGGGTAGTTTTTGGGCATTTGATCATTTATTTGGGGCATTAAATTATAAGATAAAAATATAATAAATTCACCAAAATTCTATTTCACCAGGCACACAACATATAATTTTGGTGGCACTAGATTATGTTAAAAATATTTGACTTGTAGATCAATGGTCATTCAAATTTGCTTAAATGACCTTCAAATTTGATCAAATTTCAGTTCAAGTTTTGTCCTAGGCTCTTGTCCATGTGGGGATGTCTCTACCATGGCAGTAGGGATGTCACATGCACCATCGGCAGTGCTGATGCGGGGTTCTCAGAACTCTGGAAAGAAACGATCAGAGCGCATCAGCAGTACCGGTCGTGGCTATTGGCAGTGCCGGTGCGGGGTTCAGACTCAAGTCACCGGCAATGCCGATTGTGGCATCGACAGTGCCGATGCGAGTTCAGACCCACCGGCAGTGCCAGTTCTAGTCATCGGCAGTGCCGATCAACCCTCGACAGAACAGAAAACTATCGCGTTTTTTCCACAAATCTCTCCAAAACACAACCAAATGATCTCCAAAATGTGCGATTTTTGGACCAGCCAATCCTCAACACATTACGACCCTAATCCTAAAAGATCCACTCAATTGTCTCAAGGAATCGTCATGAAGTTTAGATCTTGTACCAATAACACCAAAAAGGGGAAACTTGAGAAATCCTTCAAATCAAAGGTGCTAGAACTCTTGATTCGTTCAAGGACCTATGAAGGATTGTTCTAGCTCATCATAGCACTAAGATCCCCAAGAAATCCGCCTAAAAAACTTACTTAAAAAGAAGATAAAAAATTCCCATGAAAATGGCTCCGAAAATAGTGAAAAAAAGAAATTCGGGATTTAGGGAGAGAGGAAGATCTTGAGCACAAAAATAATTCTTATATCATATAAACATGCTAACAAGATCCATGGATACAAGGCCAGAAAGCCACCCTCTTCCTCCCACTATTTGGAAGAGAAAGAGATGTGTCTTACACACCCTCTCCTCTTTTCTATTACATGAAAACCTCTTCTAGCACTTTGAATGAAGTCCTAACAAGGCTAATGGAAAGAGGCATCTCTTCCACCAGCCACACCTCTCCTTATATAGGCCTAGGGTCCAAGACAACTCTACCTTGACCTATAATTCATTGCCACCTACCACCAGAGGCAAAACCGTCCAACTCTTTTTCCTTCGTCCGAACGTCATCGAGCCCTTCACAACTTTGCTTCGTCTCGACGCAAGCTCCGCGATGGTGCCACGTGCACCACCAACCACCATCATCGGTTTTGAGGGCTAAATCGGGAAACCGCCTTGCACGCTTCTCACAATGCGACTTCTTGATTTTGACGCGTGTCACCTCATTTTATGATCCTCCTCGTCGGCAAGTCTCTCTCGCCTCCTGTCCATTGGAAGCCTCTACTTGCACCAACGCCCGATCACCTTTGACTTGGTCAACCCTACCGTCTTGATCACCACTCACGGTTTTGAGGCTTAACCGCGAAACCGTTCGTGCTTCTTGCCTCTCCACATGTATGGTATGGATCGCCCTTGACTTCATCCGACCTCCCGATCGTCCGGCTCCAAGTCTCCTACTTGTGCCTGATCATTTCGCCGTTGACCGCAAAGTTGACTCTAGTGACATACACATTATGAGACAAGCAAACATATTTTCCATCTCCTGCAAACTCTCCAACATCCTCACCAACTCTGGTTAGTCAAAACCATGACATGCACAAACTCATGCAATCTCCATATTTCCGTATTTCAACTCAAACACCAAACTCAATCAATGTTAATTACTTATCACATATTACAAACCATGACATATATCCACATGGTTTCTCGGTACTAGTATTTAGAAATGGATGGAGTAACCACTCAAAAACTATATTTAGTGTACTTTATGCACCCTATGAATATTAAGCGTAATTTGAAACAACAAATTGTATTAAATGGAAAAGTAATCAACACAGAGTATCTTTGGTCAATTCCCTGAGAAAATAGCCTGTTCTCAATCTGAAACCACTGAGTTTACACACCACGAAGAGGGGGCAGTGGCACTGTGGCAGACTGGCAGTCGTGGTGCGTGAACTCAATTTCCTGGGGGCAGTGGCAGTCGCGCCAAATAAATACTGATCGATCTGAGTTCCCACACCTATCACCACTCACCACTGACGGGCTTCCATAACTCTCACAAGGGCTTTTCCCCATGGAACCTTCTCCTCAGGACGGCGAGGGCTCCTTTCTCCCTAGCCGCCGCCGCGGCCATTGGTCCCCGTCCTTCTCTAACGTCCGCCAGTTCCCTCCTCATCGCTCAAGCCACCGTGGTCCTGAGGTACGCGTACGCCCATCGGCACCCTGAGGTCTTCCACCACACCTTTCCCCCTTTTATGAAGCGCTTGAGCGATTGAACAGAACACCTTGTAATGCGGATGGGTTGGAGCGCCCATCTCAAGATCGTAGCTTGTTCGCGCGCTATTTTTGTCTTGCCCTCCATTATTTCAAGTAATGGTGTATGCTTTAGTTTTTGGTATCATCTGCATGTAGCATCTAGATTATCAAGGTTTATTTATCACCTTCGTTCCCAAATGGGTCACAAGTCAGAACTCAGAACTAGAAATTGTCCATTTAGATATCGATGATCTGGTAAAATAATTTGCAGTTCCAGCTCTTTTCCTTATCCTTTTATATAGCGCATATATGATCCTTTTTGTTCACGAGTTTTTTGCAAATGTGCAAGTTCACATGCTCGACATTTATGTACTTTTCGATTTTATTTTATTTTTTTGAAATGTGGGAGCTCAAGCAGACGTAAAATGTTCCTTACTGGTCTCCAATCTTTATGGCACGTCTAGGTTATGAAGCCGGGTTGCAACTGGGGTGAAGGTTCAGGATTCAATCATTCTGAGTTCGACGGGCGGGAAGCCAAAACTTATGCTGGCCGAATTTCAGAAGATTTTAGAGTTACAAATCACAGAAGCTATAACTACCCATTGTGTAGTAGCATCAAGCAGAAGGACTACTGCAATATAAATGGCTTTCCTCGGCATACCTCAAAAGTAGCAGCTGCAGCGACGAATGTGGCAGCAAAGAAGGAAAGGCACCATGTCGTCAAGCGTTTGAAGAATAACCTTGGTAAATCACCGGAGACACAGTCCCAGTTGGTCGCAATGAAGCCAGGATTTCTTCAGAACAGAGATGACTTGTATGTCTTTCCATGGATGGGTGTTCTAGCTAACCTGCCTACTGAATGGGAAGATGGCCGCCAAGTTGGAGCTAGTGCAAATCGGTTGAAGGAGCAATTATCTCGTTTTTGCCCACTAAAGGTTATAGCTTTATACATGGACTGCTATTGTTGTCTTTGGAAAAGACTGGAGTGGTTTTGAACTTGCACGTGCCTTTGAGAAACACTTCGCAGAAAATGGACATGGTAAAAGGGATTGGAAGGTAAAAAGGTGCCAGTCTTCAGAGCTTTTCGGCTGGGTTGCAAGGGAAGAAGATTACAAGTTTCAGGGGCCAACAGGGCACCACTTAAGAAAAAATGGTGAATTGAGAACAGTGGATGATCATGTACATAAAAGAGATCACTTAGCAGAAAAACTTGTGGCCAATTTAGCTAGCCAAATTGATGTAAAGGATATACGTATACGTGAGATTGAATGTGAGTGTGATGAAATTATTAGTTCAGTTAACAAGATGGAGGAGGAAATTAGTGAGAAGCAGCAGTATCTGAAACTAGAATCTGAGATCAGTGAATTTGATGCGAGTACCAAGCAACCTGATGAGCTCGCTGCAAGAAATGATTATGACAGAAGAAACATTATTGAGCAGGAAAAGCAGGTAGTGCGTGATTTCTTGCATATAGTCTTCTAACCTTTTCTTAAGGAAGCTTATTTTTTGACAAGACTGTTAACTGGCTTCTTTACCATCTTTTTTAACACAACTGTTGTTATGATGGTCATATTTTGATTCAATAATACATTACCAAAGATTTAGCAAATTCTTTCTTGAAACATCTACTCGATCTTACACAATTTTTTCTACTGCTTGTCTTTTTGTGTTCGGTCTTGTGGGTTTCATCTCTTGCCTATCCAACTTGTTTCGGACTAAAAGGCTTTGTTGTTGGTGGTGTGTCAGGATGCTGTTGAATCGTACTGTGTTAAGTTGGCATCCGTGGAGGACAAAGCTAATGAGAATGTGTTGAAGCTTCTGGAAGAACAAGTGGTATGTGTCTGCATTCCCATTCTATGAAATACTGTACGATCCTTTTGTTTCAGAATAATCTATTTCGTGGGAAAGTCTTACTGGATGGAAACTGCAGAGAGAGAAAAAGGCCATTTTGAACAAGATCAAGAAGTTAGAACGGACCAGCTTCACGAAAAACAGATGCTTGAATTAGAAGTACAAAAGATGACAGCAGAGTTAGAAGTGATCAAGCTCATGCCACATGGAGAAGAGTCAGAATCAAAGAATAAAATTGATGAGTTGAACAAGGAGCTTCGTGCAAAAGAGGACAAACTGGACGCAATGCAGTCACTTATGAACGTTCTGACTGTGAAGGATAAAAAAAGCAATGATACGTTGGTACAAGCTCGGGAAGTGCTGCTAAACGTATGTTTTTTTTTTTGACTCCTATTACCATGGATTATACTACGTAAAGCCTCCAAGTAGTATAAATTAAATCCAACCGTTCATTTATAAGGATAAATATGTAATTGACTAAGGAATCGTTATTTCTGAGAATCAATCTAAACTCGACAGTTCGTCGCCATCAACATCCTTCCGGCTTCAGGAGATTGAATACCATCGGTGCCTCACTAGATTAATACACATGACAACCAAAATGAATTTATTAGAAGGTTTAGAGGATAAGTGTGTGATCAATTCGATCGATTCATGACTTGTGTCGTCGATTTTGCGGATTTGTATCTTGCGGTTGGAAAGAGAAGGGAATTTGAGGACGAAACAATAGACGGAGCAGTCACCGGCTCATCGCTGCCCAGGCTCATGTGGGCGAAGTCCACGGCCGCATGCAAGTTTTTGGTTTCACACCTGTCGTCGTCATCGTTGCTTGTCGAACAGTGCCGCATGGAAACGCACTGCTACAACAACCCGAGGTGAGGACGAGGGAGGCTCAGGTACGAAGGACAGTGGCCAGTGAGATGCATAAGCTCAGGCTTCTGATTGCAGGCAAATCAGGCGCCCTGGAGCTTGCTTGACTCATGGCCTGTTAGGCAGTTGACCGACCAGGACGTGATCAGTGATCACCGTCACGCACACATGCAAATTCGATCAAGTGTTTCTATTGATGTCAAGAGATCTCTTTATTATTGGTTTTTCTAAAATACCCTTAATTATTTATACTACTTTAAAATACTACATAATACTACTTAAAGAGTCAAAGTAGTATAAATAAATCTAAATCAAGAGAAATAAATGACTCATATTCCTTTTAGCCCACCGTAAAGATGCTCTTTTTTTTGGTATGACTGAATTGCCTTCTGTTCCTTTTTTTTAGACCGTCTTCTGTTTATGTTCATACTAGCATGTTTTTTTCAGTAGTGATGAGACCTATGTGCTTAATGTTGTATAATAAGGTTTCATATCCATTCATCTTTTGTCTCTCGCATGTCATGCAGGGCTTTGTTGAGCTTTCAGGTGGCCGGGCACACATAGGAATCAAGAGAATGGGTGAACTTGATCTGAAACCGTTTCTAAATGCTTGTCAACGGAGTCTGTCGAAATGTGATGCACAAGTTAGTGCTGTCACACTTTGCTCAGAGTGGCAAGATCAAGTTAAAAATACAGATTGGAATCCATTCAAGAGGGTCATGGTTGATGGCAAGCAGGTAGAGTTGTCTTGTCTAATTTAGGGATGAATAGTTCCCCGATGACTATCCAATTCGGCAAACAATGTCAAGGTGCGTGGCATCTGATGGTGCATCCTGTGAATTGCAGGTGAGAGCAATCGAAGATGACGAGAAGCTTCGTAAGCTGAGAGACGAGCACGGCCAAGAGGTCTACGCGGCCGTGACTCAGGCGCTACTCGAAATTAACGAGTACAATCCCAGCGGCGGGTACACTAAAAAGGAGCTATGGAACTTCAAGGCAGGACGGAGAGCGACACTGAAGGAAGCCGTCCTGTTCGTCTTGAAGCAATGGCCAATGCGTAAGAGGAAGCGTTGAGCTGAAGGATTCTTAGCTTGTTGGGCGTCGTGTTTTTTTTTTTCTCCCATTATCTAAAAAAAAAGGGGGTTGTCATGCTCTTGCTATTTCAGCAATCAGTAGTGCTATATTATTAACATGAATTAGGAACTAGGCTTGGTCAATGAGTCTTATTGCTCCTTACACCTTGGGTATGATTTATATGTTTTCCAGTCGCATTATGAGGCAGACGCAATTAAGGTGTCCCTAAGAAAAACTGGGACCTACAGCCGATTGTTGGAACCGGATATCCCATGCCATACTGGAGGGTTTCACTAGTGAGCCTAATAAAATAAATAAAAAATTTATTATACGCTACTTCAACTATTACTGGACATCTTGTTTTCTATTTCTTCACCTCAATTGCGATAAATTATAGTTAGAAATTATTTTTTAATAAGACTTGCTAATTTTTAGCTAACTGAAAGTTTGAGTAACTTTTAATCACCGTTTTAAGTCATCGGATCTAGATCAAATAATTTATAATTATTATATAAATAATTTTAAAAAAATTAAAATATAAAATAATAAATCATTAATTGAAAACTTTCAGTTGACTGAAAGCTAGAAAACATGTTTTTAATTGCTAAGTGAGCAAGCATCAACGTAACTACTTGCGTAGCTTTCAATTTTTTTAGCATCGGCATCACAGCATACAATGGTGTGGCAGCGAAGCCGAGAGGCTTCTCTTTTCTGTTTGGGCATCGCCCCGAGCCAACTCAGTTGTTGCACGTGTCCAACATATGCAACTCAATCACTCAATACGGACTGCTAAGATAAAACACTAACATAACTACTCAATACAGACTGATATAGATCATGTTTCTCGTAAATATGCAGAGCACACCGCTCGTCAAGGCATATCCGTATATGGATCATCTTTACGATCTGAACTAGCCTGTAACACTAACACTCTCTTCAAGTACTCGTCGCAGCCAGCGTTCGATACACGACAAAGGCCAAAAGGTACATTCGAAAAAAAAGGGGGTATGCAACATCAGCGAACCCAGTTTTTGAAGAAATCCATCAGCGAACCCAAACGCTCCACGTACAGTTGGTGAAAAAAAAAATATTCGTGCACGATGCGATGCGCGGTGCCATGCCACGTGTCTCAGGGCACCCCTAAGACGTGTCCCGGCAATCTAGCGAGAACCGGAAAAAGGGCACTCAGAAAACCGTCCGCACACCAAGAGAAGTTCCAGGCTGCAACGCCGAAGAGACACAGGCAGAGATCGATGGAAGCAGCAGCGGGCAAGTTGGTCGCCGGCAGCGGCGGGGGAGGGAAGTCGGCAGGGGGCGAGTACTGGAGCGAGGCGCTCAAGTCGTTCCTCGACCACATCCCCGTCTCCTCCGTCCCCGGCGCTCTCCAGCCCTCCTCGTCACCAGGTACTCCTCTGTTCGCTGCATCGACGCACTTGGTTTCTGGCTTCGTTGCATATATGCAAGAAGGCATCGTGATTGGGCGACACTCCCTCGGCTGCTCTGCACATATACAGCGGTGGAGGTCAAGCTCGAAGGGTCCGTGCGGGACGCCATCGACGCCATGTACAGAAGCAACGCGGCCGGCGCGGTGATCGTCGACGACGTGCGGAGCAGTTTCGGCAAGTTCGTCGATCGCGACATCGGCGTCGTCGAGTTGTCCAGCCTTCTCCTATGGGCGCTCGAGGTAGTTAATCAGTTCACATCGAATTTTTCCAGATGCTGTCAGTTGATAAGTTCAGTGCATTCTTCTGAAATCCTTTGATTTCATCTATTTAGTCACAACAAAGTATTTGATGGCGTTGTCCACCTCTAGGAACTTGGGAAACTGGATTCGAACGACGATAGTTCTGATTTCCTCTCAACTCTCAAGCAGCAACCTCAGATTGCAGACACAAAGGTATCCATTTCTGTATTTCTGCGAAAGTTAACACGAATTCTGTTTGTGCACACTGCACAATAATGGAGTGTATGGTTTCTGAATGCCTGCCTGATGAAATAAACAGATTGCCTGGTTAGCAAAACTGTTCCTATGGGAACCCTTCTTCCCTGTTCGATCCAGCGACACGCTCTTCCACGCAATGCTCCTTTTCTCGAAACACCACAGGCTTAACGTGGTGCCTGTTGTGGAATCAATGAACTCTAGTGTTATTGGTTTTGTCACTCAGGTAGTACTTCATTACATATCTGTGCTTTTTACTGCTCAATGCTTATGAAAGCAGAGTTCAAACTAAGCTGATGTTTGATGCATTGCACTAGAGCGCAGTGATGGAGCTGCTTCTCCAGTCAAGTGGCCTTGAGTGGCTCCACAAAATTGCAGATAAACAACTTTCTGAATTTAGGTGAGTGCTGGGCCTGAATATATAGAACCTGACACAACTTCACAATACAGTTAGTGTACCCGAAAAGCAACATCAAACAGATGTTACCTCAACTGCAGTTGAAAGATGGTCACCATATTAGATTCAATTTTAGTCCTAAATTCTACTTTTTTCAGAATATCTTAGGTGCATTTTTAAGATTAAATTATCTCTAATCTCTAATAAGAATTAAATTGTATATTTACCATAGATTAGTTTTATTATTTTATTTTCTGGGAATATTATAAGATAATAGCTTAACTGAAACTATCCTAAAAACAAGTCAGCTTTTCGAACTACAAATTTTAACTTTCTGTAGCTAATCTCCATTTTTGTTGTTGAAAGGCTTACAAATGCGAGGAAGCCTGTTTCACTGTATTCAGATCAGGCACTTGCGGATGCGCTGCATATTCTTTCAAAGGAGAAAATGGGAATTGTCGTCATTGACAGGAAAACCAGTTGCTTGATTGGATCAGTAGAGTGCAATGATCTGTACCTGCTTCTGGATGATAGCTCCCTCTTCAAAAATAGAAAGTAAGCACTCGTTTTCTTTTTCACTCACACTCTAAGAACAATGATGTGTATGAACAAAGTTCCTGATTCATAGGACAACAACTTTGGAACAATTCGTCAAGCTGAAGAATAAGACTGACAACGGCACCGCTAAAAATTCATCTGCCTCTGCATGTGAGGGTCAAAATATCCTCGCTCTCAGAAGAATAGGGCATCCAGGAACGGACCTGCCTGTCACCAACAGCAAGTCTGACACCCTGAAGCAAGCAATGGAGAAGCTGGCAGCATCAAGCACCAGCTGCAGCTTCATCGTCAACGACCAAGGGCACGTCGAAGGAGTGGTGACGTCAAGGGACATCATATCCGTCTTCTCCCCGCCGTGCATGGACTCGAGGATCGACGGGGGCACCTTCTTCACGGGCGCGCTTGAGCAGGCTGGCTGCCACGTTCAGAATGGGCAGATGATCCAGAAATAGTCAAACTTTTTTTACTACCTGATAATTCTGGCCTTGAGATGTTTTTCCACTGCGATGGTAGGTCACGATGCATTTGTGCAGAACAGTGTAACGTATTTCATCTAAATTAAACTGATTTCTTCTCACTTTTTATTATTCACTGGTCCGGTCATAAAAAATGCTAACATTACAGGTCATTTATTAAAAAGAATCTCCAATGACGGCACGCCACGAAACAATGAGAGACTGGTAGCTGCCTCTCTCTTCCGTCACAATCCGGTCGCAATCCACAGAGAAAATGAACACCACAAACTACGGCAACACGTTTCAAGCTGTACTACTCTTTTCGTGCGTAACGAGAGTTTTACTGATAAAGGGATTTATTTAACTTTTCTTTTCTCGTTTTTCTATTTTTCTCCCAACTATTGAGCCATTCAGGGTAAAAGTTGAGATAAAGGTGAAAACATAAAAGAACTTGAAAGAGAACATCTCATTCTGAAGATCAGGTCCTTTATTTCGAATGATCTTGTGCGTAGCATGGCCTGCTAGACTGCTAGTTAAGGGCCTCTTTCCAGCGTCCTTTTCACGAGGCACGCTGTATTCCAGGAGCCGAGCACATCAGCTCGTCAACCAAACGGCCAAACGGGTTATGTTGAACAGAGGATACGCCCGCACGGACGGGTCGGTGCACGTGCCGCCACCTAATAGGTAGATTAGGTGCGCGCTACTCACAGCGCCTGCAGCATGCAGCACCTCACCGTTGAGCTCGCCGTCTTATAATGGACAGCACGCCGCGGGTGAAGGAGCAGCACGGCGGAGCTGAGGCACTTTCTGGAAGCGATATAGAGCTTGTCGCCCTGAAAAAGGAGGAGATGGGGGAGGTGATGGTGAAGGGGAAGGACGTGATGGAAGTGAAAGGCCCGGTGGTGGTGACAGGGGCCTCAGGCTTCGTCGGCTCGTGGCTCGTCATGAAGCTCCTCCAGGCTGGGTACACCGTCCGGGCCACCGTGCGCGACCCCGGTGAGCTCTCCGCCGATTCTTGATCCACTTTTTTTCGCATGGAAACGAGAGGCAGAACACAGATGCCACACGCGCCGCGCCCGGAGCATACGAGGCCAGAAATTTTGATCTGATTTTCTCGTTTCAGCAAACGTTGGGAAGACGAGACCGTTGCTGGACCTTCCCGGAGCGAAGGAGCGGCTGTCCATCTGGAAAGCCGACCTGAGCGAGGAGGGCAGCTTCGACGAGGCGATCAAGGGCTGCACTGGCGTCTTCCACGTCGCCACGCCCATGGACTTCGAGTCCAAAGACCCCGAGGTACAAACAAATGCATAAACCAGGTCCCGGCAGATGGGAGTGCTAAGATTTTGTGTGCTCCTTATTTGTTCTGGCTCCCTTGCAGAATGAGGTGATCAAGCCGACGGTGGAAGGGATGCTGAGCATCATGCGCGCCTGCAAGAACGCCGGCACCGTGAAGCGCGTCGTCTTCACCTCCTCCGCTGGGACCGTCAACATCGAGGAGCGGCAGAGGCCCGTCTACGACCACGACAACTGGAGCGACATCGACTTCTGCCGCCGCGTCAAGATGACCGGATGGGTACATATCCTTTTGGGCGCGCACGGCCTCTTGCTCCTCTGCTTCTGAACCGAGTGTCGCACACGCATGGCAGCTGCGCTGACGCCGGGTTGATTTTGGTTCCAACATCTGTGCAGATGTACTTCGTGTCCAAGTCCCTGGCGGAGAAGGCGGCCATGGCGTACGCGACCGAGCACGGGCTGGACCTCATCAGCGTCATCCCGACGCTGGTGGTGGGCCCGTTCCTCAGCACGGCCATGCCGCCCAGCCTCGTCACGGCGCTGGCGCTCGTCACGGGGAACGAGGCTCACTACTCGATCCTCAAGCAGGTTCAGTACGTCCATCTCGACGACCTCTGCGACGCCGAGGTCTACCTCTTCGAGCACCCGGACGCCGCGGGCCGCTACGTCTGCTCCTCCCACGACGCCACCATCCACGGCCTCGCCGCCATGCTCAGGGAAAGGTACCCGGAGTACAACATCCCGGAGAAATTCCCCGGGATCGACGACGACCTCCCGCTGGTCCACTTCTCGTCCAAGAAGCTCCTCGACCACGGGTTCAGGTTCAGGTACACGATGGAGGACATGTTCGACGCCGCCATCAGGACGTGCAGGGACAAGGGTCTGATCCCGCTCGCCACGGCTGGAGATGATAGTTCCGTGCGTGCACCTGGTGACACGGGAGCGGCTCTTGGGAAGGACGGCCCTGCGATCGGCGCTTAGAAGAGAGAGAGAGCATGTATGAAGTAGCTTGCTGTTGTACTCTCTTAATACTAGCTTCTCTCCGTATCTACCTGCAAACCACGTTGCTGGTGCAGACTTTGGTATTTGGATCAAAATTTAACCCGAGAACACTACTTGTTTTGAGACTGGATGTAGCTGCTTGTGATTCAGCAGTACCCCTACACGATTCAAATAACATCGGATGCTCTCTGCTATTCAATTGATATGGATCAAAAAAGATCAAAACATGTGCTCTACAACTGTGTATTTACATCAATAAAATAATTAATACTGCTATATAAAAATACCAAATAAATTTCCTATGCCTGGTAAGAATAACCACCATACGGCTTCCCCGCTAACGCTCTTCCGAATTGTACTTGTTCCAAGCTTCCTGCACAACCATGGGTCATAACTCAGCAATTAACAGCCACCTATTGCAAAAAGTCTGGTTTAGAGTATGTATAGTTTATTAATACGGCTATCATTTTACACACATTTGATTATAAAACTGGTTCCCATTGATGTTGTATGATCCATAAAATCTGGTAGTCTTCTACAAGCGATAGGGAAATCGCTAGTTGTTGCCATTTTGAAATGAGATATTGTCTCATACTGTCATTGATGAAGTGGTGTTATTGAAATCCAGTGAGCTTTTATTTGACCTATCGCCTTATTCACACTAAATCAAGTGAAATTTTATCCAGCAGGCTTCAATGAACACATCACCTACACATTCTGGAATGAATATGAAGGGAGCAAAACGAATATCGACCGACCTTAGGGCCCTGATCCAATAAGTTGCATTTATATTACCCTAAAAATTGGTTCATCTAGCATGCCCCCATGTTGAAAACTGAAACAGAGGATGCCTGGGGGTGAACTGGGGACAGATAAGGTCATCATCCTAGTAAACTCGAGAACAACCAGCCGTACCAAGAAAAACTACACAAGCAGTTGTACAGAAACAGCTAGAACTAAATGCAAAGACAAACATAGAACGCACCTTAAGAAGATCAAACACCTTCTCACATATGTATTTCTGTCTGATTGTAGCACCTCGTTGTTGTACCTTGTCTGGATGGACACAGAGGGTTGCCCTCCTGTAAGCTTTCTTAACACCGGCAGCTGTAATAAGATCTGTGAGGGGAACTGACTGCCAACCACTATCTGCACCAAGTATCTGCCCAAAAAATAAAAAATAAAAATTGCATGACTTGATTAATTTGAAGCTTAATTCATCCAAAGTAATGCAAATTCAACATGACTGTACAAGATAATGCAATGCATAATTTAAGTGAACTCGAGTAAGCACTCCATAAAATATGTTTAATCCAAATATGTAGAATGGGACTGAAAAGTTCAAGTACTGTTGAATTGTACAACTGAAACAAAGCACTAGGACAAATATGTTAGACTGTACATTACTAGAGGTTTTAGTCTGCAGCGGGATATTATTATTACCAGATGTAAGATTTTTTACTTATATATAGTGTCTAAAGCTTATACATGCTGTGCATCATAGAGTTTGCAGACATCATTTTAACTACGATAACATGTACCAAAAACTATATCGTACACAAAATGAACTTGGTGTGGTCTCCATTAGTTGAAATGCCTATGGTGATGGGTTGTTAGTCACTACTTGAAACTTGATGACATGAACTGGGATGGAATTCATGCAAAACTAGTTATATATCTGGACAATCTATATATGGACATAAGAAAATTTATGCAAGCACCAGTGGCAGACAAGACATCCTTTAGTAACCAAGAGAGTTCAAGAAAATATGTTATCAATCAAAACCGTACATATTGCAATGTGGAGAGCAATGCTCGCAGATTTCCTTCTTTTCCATTAGACCATCTCTTGACTTCAGGATCAAGGAATTCAGCCAATCTCTGTATCCAAAATAAGAATTTGGCGTTGAACAAGTGTTGATTAGAGACAGAGGAATAACAGCTTTTCTTTTCATAGTTAAAGTGTCTTACATGTTTCTCTGCCTGCTCCCTCTGAGCCAGCATGTCCCGCATGTTCTTTTCAGCAAGAGCTTTTGCCTGAAAACCAGTAGGGATGAAAACTAGCGTAGAGTAGGTCATACAAATAAGTAAAGGAGATAACAGAACATGTATACCGCTCGCTCAGATGTGCGTTGTTCCCTCTCTGATTTTGCTTTATGTCTTAGAGCTGACTCAACCTCGACTACTGTAAACAAATACAACAATAAAGCTTTTAGTCCCAAGAAAAATGGGTAGCCTAACTACCATTAAAAAAAATACAAAATGCAAATAGGACAGAGCAAAGAAGAGTACCACAACTCAAAACCTAAAGACTAGAGAAATATTACAAAAGAATGACAGGCAATTACTTAAAACTATTTTGTGGTAAGGAAATAGAAATACCTTCATTATGAGAATTCATGCTTCTTTCCCAGTTATTAGAAGCTGTCTTCTGAAATTGTGTTTCCTGTAAATTATCATTTGACAGGAATGCAGATCAGAAACAGCTCTGAGGTATTAATTATTAGATCCCAATATCTAAATCTGGGGCATTAGTGTGCAAGAATCAGTATGCATAATGACAAAAGATACCTGATTTGTAGTCTTAGAACTATCCTTGAAAGAGGATCTGAACCTTTCCATTCGATCCTTTGCATCTGCAGCAGCCTTTGCC
Organism: Eleusine indica; assembly: GCA_030378355.1. NCBI lineage: Eukaryota > Viridiplantae > Streptophyta > Magnoliopsida > Poales > Poaceae > Eleusine > Eleusine indica. The sequence continues at coordinate 44,719,169 of CM059497.1, forward strand.
TTTTCAATTGCCCTCTCGCGAGCTTCAGCAGTTGCTCTCTCAACTGCAGCACGTTCTGCTTTCAATCTAGCTTCTCTGGAAGCCTTCTCAGCAGCTGCTTCAGTGGTTGCTTTCTCTTCTTTCTCACGAGCTTCTGCAGATGCTCGTTGTCGTGCTAAAGTAATCTTTTCCAATGCAATTCTTTCAGCCTTCGCACGAGCCTCGGCAAATGCCCTCTCATGTGCTTCTCTTGTAGCTCTCTGAACAGCAAGTCTATCTTTTGCTCGCTCTAATTCCCGTTCCTTCTCTTCTTCTAGTTCTCTGATTTGTCTCTCCTTATTTTCTTTTTCCTTTTCTATTTTCCATTCTCTCTCTTTCTCTTCATTGAGTCTTACGTGGGTCTCCTCCTCATCAACTTTCCCTTCGGTATCTTTAACATTATCCCTCTCTTTAGTCCTGTGAATATCATGGCTGTCATCTCTTGACATGTGAACATTATCTGATGCAGTATCATCTGCAAACTTGGGTACTGTGTCACTATCCAAGTGAAAAGATTGCTGATCCTTCAGTCCCACTTTCGATATATTGTCTTCACTATCTTTTTCTTCCATTTTGCCTCCAGTGTTCTGCTCTTCTACTGGTATACATTTCCCTGTTGGGATTTCTCTATCTGCTTCTCTGAAATCCTCTTCAAGAAGGTTTTTAACAGGAGTGATTTTATCAGCCTTGTCAGCAGAAGAATGCCCAGCATTTTGGAACAAGTGCTGCACGCGGGTGCAAGCTTCTGAAAATGAAGCCTGCAGACTGTTTGACCATGCGTTCATCTTTGCAGTATAATCACTGCCATCATCGCTGATAACATCACTAACAGAATGTAACATGCTACCATCTCTGTCACTCCTTGCATTAACTTCTGCATATACTTCTGGATTGTTGTGAATATTGTTCTCCATGGATTTCTTACCTTCCTTGCTGGTATTATTTAATACTTCTTCCACCAATGTCATCTCAGCACTCTCTAGTGTCGATTCTTTTGGCTCTTTTTCCTCATCACCAGATACAATATCCTCAACTATGTATGTCATGTTCTCCAAATCTCGAGACACCAAGGACCCTTCTGGTTCTTCGAGTTGATAAGAATCTTTGTCAAGGCTATCACTTATTGCATTGGCTTCCATCAATTTTCCATGTCCCACAGATACATTAAGAACTTTGCCTTCTTCATCTTCATTTAGACTAGCATTCTTTTCAGGTGATTCAGCATCCTGATACACATCTCCCTCTTGAAAATCTTCATGTGCATCAGCAATTTCTTCAATCCCGAAGTTCTTCTTTTCTTCATGGATGAGTGTTCCCGAAGTCTCTTCATTTTCTCTTTTTCTTTCATTCTGTATGTTTGCTTCATAAACAGAATCGAATAACCTTTCTTTCTCACAAGTTTCATGAGATTCTATGCACTCTTCAGTGTCAGAGATTTTCACCTCAGCTTCCTCGATTTCATCAATATTAGGAATAGTAGGATGTTCACATAAAATTGGACTCGTTGCTGAATTGCACACTATCTCATCCCGGTTGTTGTCTTGCTTGGATTTTTCTACCACTGGAGTTTCCTCGCCGCTGGCATCAGAATGATTTTTGCAGTCATGCCAGCCTCCAGATATGGAATCCTCCAAAAAGGTACTGGACATTTCTGGATCTGGCTGCACCTTTGCAGGCGTGTCATTCATACATGAAATCTCGAATCTCCCATCATCATCACAACCTTCCAGAAAACTCTCCACCCCCTGACATTGTTTAAAATGGGAATTAATTGGCTCTTGGTATGTCACACTTTCCTCAAAAGAAGGAACTTCCAGTGATCTAGGAGCTTCATGTTCAAACCCCACAGATGATGTAACCAGATTTACAGTTTCCTTTTTCAGACCAGTCGTGTCCCACAATTTTCTAACCCTTTTCAGTTCACCTGCGAAACCTCCTGCCTTTTCTTTCTCGGACATTTCTGGATCTGCATGCACCTGTGCAGGCGTATTATTCACACTAGAAATCTCAAGTCTCCCATCATCATCATGGCCCTGTAGATCCATCCCCGGGTTTTGTTTAAAATGGGAATTGGTCAAATCTCCATCTGTCACATGTTCACAAAAAGGAATTTCTGGAGGTCTAGACTCTTGATGTTCAACCTCCACATAAGATATATCATCTTTTACCAGATTTACAGTTTCCCTTTTCAGACCAGTTGTGTCCCACAATTTCCTAACCCTTTTCAGCTCACCAGCAAACCCCCCTACCTTTTCTTTATCAGTCTGGTTGAGCTTGGTGGAAAAAACTTTCCCTCCATTATTTCCATCTGATGGATCTGCATTAGGTTTGGATCTCTGATCATGGCTAATCAGTTCGTAAAATTCAGCATCTGACGTCCACTTGCCTAATTCTTCTAGTTTGTTTTCATTTTGTGGCATCTCCCGAGATTTCCCATCTTCTAGTTTACTTCCATTTTCTGATGCCTCCCAAGATTTCTCACCTTCTAGTTTACTTCCATTTTGTGGCATCTCCTGAGATTTCCCACATGATACAACCACATTTTTGTCAGGATCACAGTGGTCAGACTCAACTGCAGTCATATCCTTATTGTTATCTGGCAAAGGTAGATCCTTGTTTTGATTTTCCTGTTTTGCTAATCTTCTTGTGCTCAGCTTTCCTTCAAACAGATGTACCTCTTCAGGAATCCCACTTCCCTTAATTTCAGTTGATTTTGTGCTTCTATGATGAGATGGCCTCTTACGAAGTTTAGAACTGTCACCTTTTCTTTCCATCAGTTCTTTAGCAGCTTTTAATCTGGCTTCAGCAAATTCCATCGCTTCCTTCATAGCAGCAGCAGCAGCAGCTGAATTAGGATTGACATCAGAATCTCCTTTTTCTTTGCTTCCCCTTTTATTAAGCAGTTTAGATGATGGCATTGGTGGCGGATGTACTTTAATGGGTGCCGCTGGAAGGTTCATGTTGGAGACCCTTAAGAATGGATAATCAGGGGAAGGTGGCTCCTCGCTTGATACAGAATGAGTGCTAGATCTCTTGTCATAGTTTTCATCTTCATAAATATTTTCAGAAATGGGAAGGCAGGTTGGCTTTGTTGCTGTTGTTGTTGAAAGGCAGGTTGGCTTTGTTGCTGTTGTTGTTGGGAGACAGGTTTGGATATGTTGCCGTTGATCAAGAACAGAAGCATTATCTGCATTATTCATGCTGGAACTTTCATCATTCTGTGGGCTCACCTTTCCTTGTATACCACTATCAAGGGTACCGACATTGTCCCTTACTGGGACATGATCCATTTCTAAATCATTTGAAAAGTTGCAAGAGTCAACCACATAGCTAATAGAAGGTTCCACTACACAAGTGGTCATTTCAACAAAATCATCTGGCCTTCCCCGGCTGCTCTTGTTATATGACATGCTGAACTTTTGTTCACCATTTGGAGGAGAGGAGACTGGGTAAAACTGCTCCTCACCAAAGTTTCGATCATAACCAGAATCTGGATAATGTTTATTGAGTATAGATGGTTCTGCATCCGATTGCCCAGATTCTTTTCTGATTGATGATCTGTAGATATGGAAATAGTCAGACATAGGATAGAAACATAAAATATGGTACATTCTTCACTTATGCCAAAAACAATGGAAAGAATAAGCCCACTTTACACCCTAAATTTCACCCTCAAAACAGCTGAAGTAAAACAAGAAGTTACCCACCGCTGCCATTGCTAAAAATAAAGCCATTGCATATTGTATGCATTCCAATGTTTTCAAGTCGTCTAGTCGACTCTAGTCGCCATGGGACCGATCAGTCGACTAGTCGCGATTAGTCGTCGACTAGGTCGATTAGTCGAAGTTGATCGGTCCTAGTCATCTATATAGTCGTCCAGCATATTTTATAGGACATGTATATATATGTAGTATATAGTATATAGTATACAATATGCATTTTCTGAGATGGTCAGATAGTATATACAATATGAAAAGAGGAGGCAGGCAGCTGCTCGATAGAATTCTGGGAAATAGGCAGCACATGCGTATTGCTAACCCTAGTGGGCCAAATTGCTAGCCCAAAAACTGACCTTTAACTCTGGTTAAGCAGGCCCGTATGCACTGAAACCTAGTCGTCCACTCTCTAATCGGACGACTAATCGCGATATGTAGACGATTAGACAGACGACTAGGATTCTAGTCGTGCTGATCGGGTCGGTGTCCCTGATCGGGTGCATGTAAGGTCGACTAATCGTGACTAATCGGACGACTTGAAAACACTGATGCATTCAAGAGATCAAAATTGCAATTCAAGATGTTTCTATTAAAATATAGCATAAAAGTAGAAATATAGCTTAACATAAGTGATGCAAAAAGAAGCTATCATGGTATATCATAGTATGAGTTCCTGGACCTTAGGCATGTTATTAGCTTTTGCTTCCTTATATTAATATATTACTACCACAGCAGGGGTTTCCCTTGCTGTATATATATTTTTTTAAAATACAGGAGGCCCATGTTTGAATTGTGTCAATACAGAAGAAGGCATTACAGTGGTACATAGAAAACAATGATTAGGTCATGAAGAAAGTTAATGATAAAGCAAGGAAAATATACAGCGCATAACAATCAGATTCTCGATAGCAGCACGCAAATGCACAGTTCAGTCTGCTAGTATCATTAAAACGAAACTGGAAAACAATATACAACTCTGAAGTTTACAGTACTGCTTGCAACTGAATTTTAAACATCGATAACCATTAATATTAAGTGCGAGGATGTAATGGCCCTTTTTTTTATGATGATGATGAAACAGGAGGGGTAATGGCTTATTATACTAGAAAGTTATCAAAATCACCTGAACAGCAGCATTTGAACAACAAGACACTTAGGTGGAATTAGAAGTCACAGTCACATCTCAAATTTAGTCCAGCTCACACTAACTCGAAAGTCGAGGAGAAAGGACAGCACTTCAACCGTAGGAACTACTTTGTGCAAAATAACTTCATAAAAGAACTTTAGTCATATGTTGACAGCCTCTCCAATGGTGCAGCTCCAGAACATGAATCGGAGCTTAAACTAGTGAGCGGTGATGAAATGCGCACTTCACCTAATGCAATCACCTTTACGGTTTAGAAAACGTGCAATACATGTAGCCCAGAAGTACCATCGCGCTCAAACAAAATTTGAGGAAATTAAAAAAAAAGTATAAAGCAAGAAGAAAATTGATTCCGCGAAGGTATATTTCAATTTTCATCCCCAAAATGATGGGTAAACGTCAGGAATCATAGCCAGCCCTCATTCCTCACAAGTCCTAATCCCCTACTAAAAGCACCAGCAAAACAAGGATCCTAGAAAATGAAGCGAAAGGTCATTACTCTTAGCCAAACAGTGAGTGTGAGTCTGGTACAACAGTGGCACAATGAGGGGGAGAAAACGGCATCCTACAGTGGGGAGAGGGTTCGTACCTCGAGCTCCCGCTGAGCGACCCGATCTCCTCCGCCATCTCCTCAGGCGCCGCGAGCGCGTCCTCGTACGGTGCCGCGAAGTCCCCGAAGTCGAACCGTGAGAAGATCTCCCCGTACTCCCCATCACCTCCGCCGGCGCAGGGCGCCGCGGCGGCGGCGGGCGGGGGAAGGTCGAGGTACGGGATGGAGCATGAGGCCGCGACGCCGCCGAACACCTCCGAGTAGTCCGCCGGCGCGCTCCCCGCGAACCGAGGGGGGCCCCCGAAGACGTCATCAAAGGACGCAGCCAGCGCGGCCGCCGCCGCGTCCGACGCCTTCCGCCGGTGCCGGCGCTCCCGGTGCCGCCGCGGTGGCGGCGCCGCAGCCAACTCCTCCATGGCTGCTTCCGCCGTCCTCCTCTCGGCGAGGTGGAGGTAGCCGGGGCAGCGAAGCGGAGGAGGAGAGCGCCGACAGCAGGAACCCGCAGCACCGGCTCTGCTAGTCTGCTCTTGTCGTGGTCGGGGAGATTCAAATAGTTTTGGTTCGTTTGAGTCGGGGGGTTTGGGGAATGAGAAATTGAGAATGACGGGGGACTGATGAATTAATTACGGTACATTTTTTTTTGGGTCCATCAAATAGGTAGGTGACGCATTTTTGTTTCGGTCGACGAGGTGGGCCGGGTGCCGAGTCAGCACTCCGCAGCACTATCGTCACCGTTGGCAATTGGCATTGCGGGGGCCGACCAAATTTAACTTTAACCTGATAACCATAGAATTCGTAAACCTTACTGCGATTTTTATTTTCCAAACAGACTCGGAGGGATTTTACTTTTTTTTACCTTTTCATTTGAGCAGAGCCCGTGCATTTTGGTGTGCTTCCTGCGATGCGTGGTTGTTAACGTTTTCGCAGGAGACAAATATGAAATACGGTACGCGTGATGAGACTATGCATTCCGTACGTGCATGCCGTCAACGTGGACCACTCAACAGTAACCTCCACTTCTTTATTACAGACAGCGCGCTTGCACACCTGTATATGCTGTCACGAGAGTTTAAAAAAAAAAACGCAGGTGTTGTGGACCGTGGTCGCGAATTTCAATTAATCTAGCTGGATCACCAATTCACAAAGTAATCAGCGCATGCATCAAAACGGAAAACAGCTGCACCAAGGTACAGCGAATAATTGTCGCAAGAAAAAAAAAACTTCTAAACCTGACTGGAAGTTTAGTTATTTTCGGTTACCTTTTTAAGCCATTAGATCTAGATCTAATAGTTTATAATTATTATACAAATAATTTTAAAAAATTAAAATATAAAATAGCAAATTATTTATTGAAACTTTTTATCTGATTAAAAGCTAAAAAATATAAGAAAAAATGGTACAGAGTACAAATATTGAATTGTGCAGCACCTGCTATGATTTTGCATGGTCGCCCATCCATGCATGGCAATGATTTTCCTTTCTCTGTATCTGCATGGCAGTGCGAAAAGGATTTCCATTTGCTCCGTCGCATAGCGCGTGGACGATCTCAGCGGCTGCATGTGTTCCCTTTGACGCAGGTATAATGATTGTATCTACACCAAATATAAAGATCATATAGGATGGGATGGGATGGGATGGGATGCGGTCCTAAGAGCATCTCCAAATTTTTTTAAAAAAATTGATTAAAAAAATATTTTTGATGGTAGCTTAAAAATTATTAGAAATAAGTTTTCTTATCTTCTCTAAGAGCATTTTTAAGAGAGTCTCATAAACTCTTTCTAAATTAAATTAATAGTGTTTAATCTAAAAAAACTATCTCCAACAATTTTCTAAAACAACTCACAGATTTATTCTCTTACTAAATTTTACTCATTTGTAGTTAGAAACAAGGGGAAAATTGGAGGGTTCAATCCTTGTATTTACAAGGGAATTAATGTTGTTGTGCTCTAAGATGCTGATTTGACTCAATCAAAAATTTTTGTGATCTATTTTTAGTGAGAACTGTTGGAGGAGCTAGACAAGAAAACTTCTCTCTAATAATTTTTGGGTTGCTACTAAAAATATTCTTTTGAGATCAATTTTTTAGAAAGCTTTTAGAGATGCTCTAACATTAATTTTCTTATAAAAATAAGGATTAGGGCCCCTAATTTCCCCCTCATTTCTATCTATAAATAAGTAGAATTTAGAGAGAGAATAAATTTATAAGTTTTTTTGGGAGCTCTTGAGATGGGGTTTTAGATTAATTTCTATTAATTTAATTTAATAATAGTTTATAGGGCTCTCTTGAAAATGCTTCACCCGTCTGGCTCCACTCTTCCTCCAGATCCGGTGAATTCCTCCCTTTCCTACATCTCTTTCCCCTAAGAATCTGGCTAAATCGATCTCACAGATGGAATCCGTTGTGATGGAAGAAGGAATGGAAGTTTCATCTGGCAGTGAATGGCACGAAAGACCGAATCAATGGCGGCAGTTGGTGGATAGCGAGCGAGTTTGGCTCGCTAAAAGTAGCGAGTGGAGGGGAGGAGATGAAGGATTGTATAGAGATAGAGAACTGGATACGGTACCGGTTGGAGATTGTTTTTAGACTATGTCCTTTAAAATGATGAATAGGGAGTGGGATAAAAGATCGGTTGGGCCAAACTTTGCATGGTTGGACATGGCAATAACACCTCATTATATGTCAAAGCTTTAACTGATGGTTATTATTATTATTTTTTCCTTTCATTAAATGGCGCCAGATGATGATAATACATATTCCGGTCAAAACACCACGAACAAAGTTGAACATGTCACTCGACGCGCCTGTTGGCATATAGATCCTCGCTGATCCTGTGGTTGACGGCCACATCACATGGATTCCAGGTATCTGTGTCCGCAATAGTTTCCTTCGGATCTTCTCCACCGAAAGGAGCAGAGCCGGGATGGCAAGAGGCGGCCCACTACTCCATGTCGCACAGTGGTGCCCTCCAAATGGCTACAAAGCTCTGCTGCCGGCGATCTATCGCTCCACGGACAAAGGCCGTCTTGGAACTTTTGGGAAAAGAGAGAGGCGGGCGACAAAACTCCAACTTGTCACATTCTTCTGCCAATGCTTACGCATGTGAACCCAACAACAACAACAACAAAGTGAGTAGGAAAAAGAAGGTCCTCGGAAGATTCATTGATTTATTAGGCCGAGCCTCCACTAAAGACCTGGGCTTGGGCTTGCTAGTATCACGCTTGGAGAATCATATGGGCTGAGTTTATTCACTTCTGAGCGACCGGACCAGTACAGACTATAGAGAGAGGGTCTGCACAGATCTTCCTATTTCTCGCCAGGCCATCAGGCGATCAGAGTGTAAACTTGTTGCAGCAGAGCTTTAACAGCAACGAGCTCTGCACACAGTTGTAGTGGTACGGCGTACCTACCCTACTGCAAACTTGTCTTTGCAGACTTTGCGTGGTTGGTGATTCAGCACCTGCCTGGGCAGATCCTTTGGCGGCGGCAAAGTGGACTCGTCAGGGCCGTTGCCGTCCTCCACCAGGAAGGCCATCTTGAGGCCCCAGCTGGTGTGCACCTCGAGATGGCAGTGCAGGAACCAAACACCTGAGGGGCAAAAATGAAGATGATCAATTTCAAAGACAATAACACAGAAAAGCGATACCGTTATATTGGCAGTGTCACCTGGGTGGGTTGTCCGCTCGGAACCGGATGGCGGCCCACCCGCCGGCTGGTACGGCGACGGTGTTCCTCTCCGGCGGGTCGACGAGGTTATACCTGACGGGGTCCTTTGCCGGGTCGAAGTTTCCAACGCCCCTCCCGACGACGAACAAGTTGTACCCGTGGAGGTGGAACGGGTGCGACTCCACGCTGAGCCGGCTCAGCCTCGTGACGAGAGGTGGACGGTGGGCGTCGCGAACGGCTTGGTGTACGCCGCGTCGATCTCCACCACCGTTATGGTGTGCCCGGCGATGGAGAAAAACAGCTCGTCGTTCATCTTCCCCCGTTGCACCTGCAGCGCGTACGCTCTCTCGCACGGTTAATTTTGGAGGGTATACCCCCCCCCAAAAAAAATGTCAAGGGCTAGCTAGTGTAAATCATTATTAAAACTCTGTTTCGTCGCGCACGTTTCTCGGAGCAGGGGAAGAGCGGGCCAGGCTCGCCGTTGATGGTGTAGTGTTGGGCGCCACGCCCAGCACCCTCCCCTGCCTCTCCACGTCGGCGTGCCACCACTCGCCCAGGATGACCTCGGCCTCGGCGTCGGGCTTCGGGAACGGGTACGGGACGCCGCGCGCGGGGAGGACGACGACGTGCGCGTGCCACCACAGCGTGCCGCGCTGCCCCGTCACGTTGAAGTCGTAGGCGTAGCTCGCGCCGCTCTGCATCGGGCACTGCGTCACGTACGCCGGCCCGTCCGCCCACCCGTTGCGCCGCTGCTTCAGCCCGTCCCAGTGGATCGTCATGCTGTGCCTCACGCGGTTAGTGACGTTCACGATGACCCGGTCGCCTTCGCGCGCGTAGATGGTCGGGCCCGGGTAGCTCCCGTTCACCGTCACCATGGACTTGGAATGGCACAGCAGGCTCACGTTGCTCATCACGATCTGCGAGCGTGCTCATCGCACAGACCAGAATTCAAGAAACGCAAACCCAGACCAAGAAGAAGACACAGAATTGATGAACGTGTATCAACTCACGTCGAATTGGTATCTCTTGACCTCCGCATGTGCATGGACGGCGAGGAGTGCTACAACGAGAGTCGCGACGAGCAGGGGGATCCCCGAAGACGCCGTGCCCATTGTCACCGAGGCTCTGTTCTTGTGCGTAAAACGAAGACACGGCTGGCCAGAGTGTACTTGGGAGTCGGTAGTCCGGCTTGTTGCTCCTTATATCTTCACAGACGTCAAGGTTAGGAACAACTGAGATATCACTTTGTTGTTAAGGCCGTTGGAGACCTGCAGTTGGTGAAGTGCCGTTTCGTGCTGCCGACTGAGAGGAGCGGTGTGTACGGCTTCGAATGGTCGGGAGAGTAACGCAGGGTAAAATCGATGCGTCAAGGAAGCTGTGATGTCGACATGAATTCGTGGTGCCGGAGGGAGGAGTAGCTGCTGTAGATCATCGGATTAAGCGGCCGGTCGATGTCGTAGAAGCCAATTGCACTACTCTCTTCTACTCAGTGAAAAGCGAGCCCAGACATGTTCTCGAAAAAAAAAGAATGATGCACTACTCTCAGTCATCAGGTTCAGCCGTTAAGGAATTAGCTTGTTTAATGGGTTATGCTCGGTCTACTCGATCCAAGGAGGCACATCTGTGTGGTCTTTGGCTTGAAGGTAAAGGAAGTCATGGATCGACGTAGTCTATTCAGTTATTGCCCTGAGGCAATAATAAAATAAAAACCATTATTCTCACTGCTTGTTTCCCCTGAGCAGAGCAAGCTTCTTGGTATCGGTCACAACTGACCAATTACTGCTGACATTTCAAAATACTACAATTCGACTCCTACAGTTCAATATATTAGTGAAAATATGTTTCCAAGAAGCTTTAACTTCAATCGCTCTTCTAAAAATGAAATTGCTTCAGGCTCAACCTAAAAGCTTATTTTCTTTTCCCCTGAATCGATCACCATTCTGATGTGTGCCACAGCACTGTTTTTTTTGGTTGCCAGTAATACTCTCCCCAGTAAAAAAATAGAATAGATATTCATTTTGAGCGGTACAATGCATAGCAACTAGTGGCAATAACATGCTGGTCTTACCTTTGAGATGAAGAGAAGAAAGAAGTTGGTAGGGTACACGGCTTTTGTGAAGCTCTTTGAGTCACTTAGAAGAGGAGACGAGGTTTATTCCAAGAGTGAAAACAACTTGTTTAACAGTTGGTGGGACATCACCATACAGAGGTTCTTAGGTAAAGATTCATACTTTTTATACATGTAACGGCTGGTGAAAGAGCAGCTCACCGTTGCCACTGGATTGGCTTCAAAGCGAGAGACACTAACTGAAATAACTAAATCTATTTTTCTTTGATTCATGCTGCCTACTGACTAAGTGAGCATATGGTTTCCGTATTGAAAGAAACAGATGGAATGGTTCATCATAGAAGTATAAACTGTAGCCCAACTTTTGCATACAATTTTCTGCAAAGCGTAAACTTACCAGTAATACAAGATGAGGACAGAATTAGAAATTACTATATATTGGTATGCTTTCTACCTGCAATACAGACGAGCGACTTTAATTTTTACCGGAGCCACTCTTGCCCGCCAATCCAAACCTTAGTGATGAACGGCGCAGCTTCGGCCTGCGAGAGGCTGTGCGACCACGCAACCCTGCCGTCGGTTTTTGACCCCTCGCCATAGCACTGGTACTGCCCGTAGAATGCCGTTCTTCAGACAAAAATTTACAGTGCGTCAGTACATTCAACATGGGAATCCTTCGATACGGAGAGACTGACTCTTGACTAATATGGGGACGCAATGCTTTCATGTAGTCCTTAATTTGTACCTCTGTTTGATGGGGTTGCCCCAGTCGTCCCAACCTTGGGGCCTCACCGTGTTGGACATGTAGCTGAGTGCAAAGACGACGCGAGAGTAGGCGCCCCATGGCCGGCCAAGGACGGAGGTGCCTGTGCCAATGCCCGTAAGCTTGCAACCGACAAAACTGTATCCTGTGTTCTCTGACTCCGACGACCGCTTGTGAGCTGTAAATGCACCTCCAACTAGCGAAATTGAGTGCAAGTGGCATTTCTGCACAAAGGCACATTGGACTGTTGGACCTTGCCATGAAACTAATGGTAGGAGTAGTAGTCTTTAGTTTGTAATGCAAAGTGCAAATAACTCGATTGTAATAGCGTGCTTGTGGTTAGGGGCAGGTAACCTGTCCCTTGGTTATCGTTAGAAAAAGTTCATATTGATTCATTTTAACGTACGTCAAAAAGTGCTTGGCCGTTGCCAAAGATAAAATCAGTGCCCCCCTCAACATAGCAGCCACGATAATAATGTCGTCCCGTATCATCTAGAAGTGTGTCTTGAAATGACACAAATCTACAACCGTAGAAGGCTGCCCTGTCCCCAGCCACCCTCAGCGCAACTGCTGGCGCTGTGATCCCAAAAGTGTTCTGCACACAAGAACAAGAAAACATCGAAGATGTTAATGTTGAGGTGAGAACAAGAAAGAAGATGATAGTGGTGTGGAAAACCTTGGATTAATAGAAAAAAAGTGGATGATTTAACGGGTGGTTTACCTGATTCCTTTTATAGTACTCCCTCCGATTTTTTTATCGATGTTGTTAGGGCATCTAATTTTTATAGTTAGCTATAATTATTTTCCTAGTATCGTCAACAGTTAAAGATTGTAGGGTGTAAAGCACTAAGCAGCAATTGGTAACGTAAGAATGCATAAGGGCTTCGACATGATTTATGCTAGGACGAGAAAGCTATGATACGCACTTCACCTGAAATGTTAAGCGTTTCGCAATGAAGTCAGAGGCCAGCACGGATACGGTCGGGCTCTCGGCGGAGACCCAGGACTCGTTCCAGGTGATGATGGTCGAGCTGGCGCTCGTGCCGACCAGACTTATGTGGGGCTTGCCCACCACGACCTTCTCCCTGCAAACCCACGTACGTGCCAACTCCATTAACAGAGGAGCAGAGGAGCTTATGAACATGCATGCATGGAGCCAGATGTGAGCATGCGTGCAGAGTCGGAGTGACATCGTCTACTCGACGACTTGGACTTGCCTGTAAACCCCAGGCCTGATCCGGATGACGACGGCGCCGGCGGCGGAGTCGTTCGCCGGGACGGCGTCGATTGCGTCCTGGATCCTCCTGTGGTCGCCTTTCCCGGACTGATCCACCGTGACGACGCGCTGCCGCTGGCCTGGCATCTTCCCGGTCGCGCCGGCGCCGGCAGAGGTGGCGGAGCAGCGGACGACGACGTCGAGAGCGACGCCGAGGCAGGCGAGAGCCAGCAGCGCTGCCCTGGTGGCGGCCCGCGAGTTGACGCGATTTAACAACGGCATTACGATCCAGATGATTGGAGCTGAAGGCATGGGGATCGCTTTCGCGCCAACCGGTGCAAGAGCAGACCCGGTTTATACACACGCAAGTTAAGTCCTAGGTCAACGGCCGCTGCATCTGCAGGTATACCTGTGTGTGCGCTTGCGAGTGAGCTCTCAGCTCTGGTGCCCGTGCGCTGTTCCGTTACGCGAGTTGGTGCCGAGCTAGATACGCGCGTGGTGGGAGAGTTCCTGTCGGTGGCAGCTGTTGACGGAGCAGTAGCTCCATGGATTATTTACACAGAAAAACGTTGGGACGCCTCGCGCTCGGTGCTGTGCAGAACGTCTGGATGAAGAAATTGCACGCACCGGATTCAACTTGTTTGTGTCTTGTCTGGTCTGTGACAGACAACGTAGATTTACGCTGCGTGATGAATGCGAAAGTCTACTTGTGGTTGTACGAGCTTTGAAACATACAAAGGAATTTCACTTGCTTGTGGCGCGGGACAAGTGCACAAGCAAAAAGGTGAAGCCTGAAACCGTATGATAATAACCGAACTCACCGTTTTTCTTCTTCTTCGAAGTAGTATGCAAAACAACCGATAAGACTCTAAAACTCCGTGCTCTCATATAAAGAGATTATTGCCCACGAAAATCTCTTATATCTCTACAACTTAATAATAGAGGTGGCGTCGTCCGCCCCTCTATTTTGCCAACATAAGAAAAGGAAAAAGAAAGACCGTAAGAAACAAAAAAAAGAAAAAGAAAGGGAAAAAAAGGAAAAAAATCCGATCTAGATATTTTACCGATCCGGTCAGTATGCCTATTTTACGTCCGTCTCCGTGTTGGTGTCCTCCGTTGTAGCCTCTCTTTTCCATATATTCACCTCCCCTTCCCTTCTCAGTGTTCATGTCCTCCATTGTTGGACTTTTTTTTTTCATATATGGTAAATCCTTTCTATGCATCATCACAGGTAGCTCGCACTAGCATAGGATCCATTGTAGTCGACAAGAATATGCCCGCCTCCTTGCCTAGGGCAGAGAGTCTACGTCTTCCAACGCCCATCCTCACATGGTCGTAATCATTGTCGTCCATCCTGATGGCCACACCATTCACCCCGCAATCTGTCATCGTCGCTCTTCTCACGATCCCCAACATGATCCCTTCAGCAATTGACTAGGCGAGCCGTCGCTACCTGTGAAGGATGACCTTTGTCATCAGATGTAAAATGATTGCCCGACTGCCTGTGAAGGACGAGACGTCGAATGCGTGGAGAGGTTGGGATCGATGTCAACCTACTACGAATGATCCATTGGTTGCAATAATATACGTGAACTGATCTCCTGTCTCTTTGATAAGGTAGCAGGCAAACGACTTACAACCCTTCATGATATAACCTTTAATTAATCCACTAATTGATATTATTGATTGCATTGTACGCATGTGGTTGACCATCGAACTCATCGAACTCACTGTCCCAATTTTTTAGACACAACACACAATCTCAAGGTTTTCCATTTGTTCTGGTCGAGACCCACATCGTTTGTGATACGTTGATATCTGGTTCTAACAGCTGAGCAGCCAATGCTAGAAACAAGGCGCGCGTGCATGACCCTATAGTCCAGGACAGGTAGAAGCTAGCTACCTGTGTATGCAGTGAGTTTCTGGAATTTAGTTGATGAAGGACCAAGAAGGCGACCAGAGGGGGGGGGGGTGAATGGGAGACAATTAAAATTCTTTACAAGAACTTGGCCTATATCTCAATTATAACTCAGATTAACCTCTAAACTGATCACCAAGGCCACACACACTAACTTGTGATGTGCCAACCCTAGGAGGATCAACAACAGCAGTGGAACACAGCGGAAACAAAGAAGAACTGCAAAGACACGAAACTGTCAAAGAAACGCACCAAAACAGATCAAGTCTGGACAACCATCGGTAGTGCCAATCACAACCATCGGCAGTGTCGGTTAGCACCATCAACAGTGCCGATCACACCCATCAACAGTGCCGGTGCGGGGTTCTCCAAAGTCTGGAAAGAAACAGCCAGAGCGCATCGGCAGTGCCGTTCATGGCTATCGGCAGAGCCAGTGCGGGGTTCAGACTCAAGCCACCGGTAGTGCCGATCGTGGCATCGGCAGTGCCAATCCGGGTTCTGACCCATCGGCAGTGCCGGTCCAGGCGATCGGCAATGCCGATCGACCCCCGACAGAATAGAAAACTATCACGAATTTCCTCCTAATCTCTCCAAACCTCAACCAAATGATCTCTAAAATATGCTATTTTTGGACCAGCCAATCCTCAACACATCATGACCCTAATCCTAGAAGATCTACTCAATTGGATCAAGTTCATCACGAATTTCAGATCTTGTGTCAAGAACACCAAAAAAGGGAAAGTTAGGAAATCCTTCAAATCGAAGGTGCTAGAGCTCTTGATTCGGTCAAGGACCTATGAAGGATTGTTCTAGCTCATCATAGCACTAAGATCCCCCAAGAATTCGCTCCAAAACTTGCTCAAAAGTGAGATCGAAAATTCCCACGAAAATAGCTCCGAAAATAGAGAAAAAGAGAAATTCAGGATTTAGGAAGAGAGGAAGATCTTGAGCACGAAAATAATTCTCATATCATAGAAACATGCTTACAAGATCCATGGATACAAGGCTAGGAAGCCACCCTCTTTCTCCCACTATTTGGAAGAGAAAGAGATGTCTCTCACACACTCTCTCCTCTCCTATATTACATAAAGACCTCTTCTAGCACTTTAAATGAAGTTTTAACAAGGCTAATAGGAAGAGGCACCTCTCCCATCAGCCACACCTCTCCTAATATAGGCCTAGGGTCCA
The DNA here is from genome assembly GCA_030378355.1 of Eleusine indica. Taxonomy (NCBI): domain Eukaryota; kingdom Viridiplantae; phylum Streptophyta; class Magnoliopsida; order Poales; family Poaceae; genus Eleusine; species Eleusine indica. Next base: position 44,735,414 of record CM059497.1, read on the forward strand.
AGACAACTCTACCCATGACCTATAACTCATTGCCACCTACCACCAGGGGTAAAATTGTCCAACTCTTTTTATTTTACCCGAACGCCATCGAGCACTTCACAACTTTGCTTCGCCTCGACGCAAGCTCCGCGATGGTGCCACGTGCACCACCAACCTCCGCCACCGATTTTGAGGTCCAAACCGAGAAACCGCCTTACACACTTCTCAAAGCACGACTTCTTGATCTTGACGCGTGTCACCTTGTCACATGATCCTCCTAATTGGCAAGTCTCTCCCACCTCCGGTCCATTGGAAGCCTCTACTTGCACCAACGCCTGATCATATTTGACTTGGTCAACCCCGCCGTCTTGATTACCACCCATGCTTTTGAGGCTCAACCGCGAAACCGTCCGTGCTTCTTGCCTCTCCACGTGTACGGTGTGGATCACCCTTGACTTCATCCGGCCTCCCGATCGTCCAGCCCCAAGTCTCCTACTTGTGCCCGATCTCTCGCTGTTGACCGCCAAGTTGACTCCAATGACCTACACATCATGAGACAAACAAACACATTTTCCATCTCCTGCAACTCTCTAACATCTTCACCAACTCTGGTTAGTTAAAACCATGACATGCACAAACTCATGCAATCCCCATCTACTGCGCAAAGCCTTTGTTTCGTGAGTCAAAGCCATATGAGAAATGACCCTGTCCACGATAGGCACGATAAAAAGAGCGAGGCTGAAAACCAACAAAATCATCATGATGCATATTTCTAGTTAACTCAGCTTGCATCCTTTCAATCCTCTTACGCCTATAACAGTACACATCCCAATGACCCTTGCGGCCACAGAACATGCAAATGTAGACACTCTCATGTTTAGGCTTAGCTTGCACAATGCATAGTATGTATCAGTGGGTTTGATGGATTGTTCCTCATCCTTGTAGCTAGAGCTAGGCACAAACTTACCCATATTCTCACTCTCCTTGTCACACCTCTCAAATCCCAAGCCCAAGTTGTATGTTGACCTATTGGCACTTTTTTTTACTCTTGCCAAGTCACTATCAATCTTCTCCTCACTCACTAGGGTTCTTTGGAGACGAGAGATGAGATAGTCATTTTCTTGGGTTAGGATTTTGTTTTCCTCTCTAGTGATTACAAGATTATCCTTAAGAGAGCCACATACTACACATGGTGGTGGGAGAACTTTTGAGCGAGTCTCATCTAGCAGCTTGGACTTGAGCTCGTTGACTTTGAGGGTTTGAGCTTCCAACTTATTAGTGAGCTTGGGGCACTTCTGACATGCACCCAAAAGAGTTGGTCTAGCTTTGAATTCATCAAGCTCTTTAAGGGCACTCTCAAGCTGACTGACAACTTGAGCATGCACACTTTCCCTCTGTGCAAGATCATTCATCACAACTTGACAAGACTCACACTCAATAGCAATGTCATCTTTTGCAAGCTTAGACCTAAGCGAAGTGATTTCATACTCAGCACTCTCCAACTTAGACTTAAACTCTCTATTCTCACAAACAGCGCTGTGAAGCTTATCATCTTGCATGAGCAGAACATCGTGCAAATGATCAAGCTTAGAAGAGAGCTCATCAAGAGTGGGAGGTACCTCACTTGTGTCGGAGTCAGAGATAGAGTCGGTGTCGTGATCATTCTTTGCCATGAAGCAAAGCCCGGTGAAGTCATCCTTCCTCTTGACTCGTGGCTTCTCAACCTCCTCCTCCGAGCTTGTAAGTCCTTCACTTGATGTGAGGTCCACATCACTCAAGGCGGTAATGCAAGCGCGTGCAATGGCCTTGGCGAACTTCTTGGAGTTCTTTCCTTTCTTGTAGAAGCGGTTCTTCTTCTGCTTTAAGTCTTCAGTGTTGTTGTTGTGGTACTCAGTCTTCTTCTTCTTCTTGGGACAGTTAGCAATAAAGTGTCCTGGGTCACCACACTCGAAGCAGGTTCTTGAACCACCTCCTCTTCTCTCCTTGCGGTTGTTGTAGAACTTCTTGAACTTCTTTGTGAGCAAGGACAGCTCCTCGTCAGGAATACACTCCATCTGTTCATCAAAAGGTCCAACAAGAGAAGAAAGAGCAAACTCCAAATAAGACTTGTCAAGTGAGGGGTTAGTTCCATAAGAAGCACCACTATGACTACCCTTTTGAGAGCTAGAAAGCAAAGCCATGCTAGAAGCAGGATTAGCAAGATTAGGACGAGACTTCCTAGACAATTCATGAGATTTTAGCTTGCTATACAGCTGCTCACAGTGCAGGGTATTGAAATCAGTAGTTTCTTCTATTGCATCAATCTTAACCCCCCAATCATTTTTATCGAGAGAATACAATAGTTACTTAGCTCTATCATTATCATTGTACACAAGGTTACCATAAGCCCGCAATTTGCACAGAACAGCCTCAAACCTATGAAAAGTGTCATCTAGTGACTCGCCAGGTTTTTGTGCAAAGGTTTGGTACTGTCTAGTGTAAGAATCCTTACGCATAGACTTGACTTGATTGGTACCATCATGGTACGTGCAAAGCTTTGCCCAAATGGCATGTGTAGTATCAAGATGAGCAACACGGTCATGTTCATTCCTACATAGAGTAGACAACAGGATATTGACAGATTTGGAGTTGTTCTTATACCTAGTTAGAGCACCTACGGGAGCAATGTGGAGGTCCTGTGGTATAGCATACTCCTGCTCAACTATCTCCCAAATTGCACGTCCTTGGCTTAAGAGATAAGCCTTAGTCCGTGACTTCCAGTAGGGAAAGTCCTCTCCATCAAACATCCAGAGCTTGACCGCACGCATCTCCATGTCACCTTCAGATCACAAAGCCGGTGAAGGTCAACTAGTGATCAAATCGGCTCAGATACCAATTGAAGGACCGAGAAGGCGACCAGAGGGGGGGTGTGAATGGGAGCCAATTAAAATTCCTTACAAGAACTTGGCCTATATCCCAATTACAACTCAGGCCAACCTCTAAACCGATCACCAAGGCCACACACACCAGCTTGTGATATGCCAACCCTAGGAGTGATCAACAACAGCAGCGGAACATAGCAGAAACAAAGAAGAACTGCAAAGACTCGAAACTGTCAAAGAAACGCACCAAAACAGATCAAGTCTGGACAACCATCAGCAGTGCCGGTTGGCACTATCGGCAGTGTCGGTCACACCCATCGGCAGTGTCGGTGCGGGATTCTCAAAAGCCTGGAATGAAACGGTCGGAGCGCATCGGCAGTGCCGGTCGTGGCTATCGGTAGTGCTGGTGTGGGGTTCAGACTCAAGCCACCGGTAGTGCCGATCGTGGCATCAGTAGTGCCAATCCGGGTTCTGACCCACCGATAGTGCCGGTCCAGGTGATCGGCAGTGTCGATCGACCCCCGACAGAACAGAAAACTGTCACGAATTTCCTCCAAATCTCTCCAAAACTCAACCAAATGATCTCCAAAACGTGCAATTTTTGGACCAGCCAATCCTCAACACATCATGACCCTAATCCTAGAAGATCCATTCAATTGGCTCAAGGATACATCATGAATTTTAGATCTTGTGCCAAGAACACTAAAAAGGGAAAACCTGAGAAATTCTTCAAATCGAAGGTGCTAGAGCTCTTGATTCGGTCAAGGACCCATGAAGGATTGTTCTAGCTCATCATAGCACTAAGATCCCCCAAGAATTCCCCCCAAAATTTGCCCAAAAGTGAGATAAAAAATTCCCACAGAAATAGCTCCAAAAATAGAGAAAAAGAGAAATTCAGGATTTAGGGAGAGAGGAAGATCTTGAGCACGAAAATAATTCTCATATCATAGAAACATGCTTACAAGATCCATGGATACAAGGCTAGGAAGTCACCCTCTTCCTCCCACTATTTGGAAGAGAAAGAGATGTCTCTCACACACTCTCTCCTCTCCTATATTACATGAACACCTCTTCTAGCACTTTGAATGAAGTCCTAACAAGGCTAATAGGAAGAGGCACTTCTCCCACCAGCCACACCTCTCCTTATATAGGCCTAGCGTCCAAGACAACTCTACCCATGACCTATAACTCATTGCCACCTATCACTAGGGGCAAAACCGTCTAACTCTTTTTCCTTCGCCCGAACGCCATCGAGCCCTTCATAACTTTGCTTCGCCTCGACGCAAGCTCCGTGATGGTGCCGCGTGCACCACCAACCACCGCCACCGGTTTTGAGGTCCAAACCGGGAAACCGCCTTGCACGCTTCTCAAAACATGACTTCTTGATCTTGACGCGTGTCACCTCGTCCCATGATCTTCCTCGTTGGCAAGTCTCTCCCACCTCTGGTCCATTGGAAGCCTCTACTTGCACCGACGCCCGATCACCTTTGACTTGGTCAATCCCACCGTCTTGATCACCATCCATGGTTTTGAGGCTCAATCGTGAAATCGTCCGTGCTTCTTGCCTCTCCACGTGTACGGTGTGGATCACCCTTGACTTCATATGGCCTCCCGATTGTGCAGCTCCAAGTCTCCTACTTGTGCCCGATCCTCTCGCCGTTGACCGCCAAGTTGACTCAAGTGACCTACACATCATGAGATAAGCAAACACGTTTCCCATCTCCTGCAACTCTCTAACATCCTTACCAATTCTGGTTAGTCAAAACCATGACATGCACAAACTCATGCAATCCCCAGATTCCCATATTTTAATTCAAACACCGAACTCAACCAATGTCAATTACTCATCACAGATTGCAAACCATGACATATATTCACATGGTTTCTCAGTTGACAAATTGTGTTTTAGCTGTCTTTGATGCATGCATGTTCATTCTTTGAATTCCATCGGCTCCAAGGCTATAGTCTTTCGTCGTTCCTGTACCACGATCAACCGTTCAGATTGTCTTCTTATTCTATGTGTGGATGGTCTTCTTCTCACTCAGGCACCCCATCGTGGGTTGATAGTGTTTGTTTTACAAGTGAGGTCTTCCTTCACCCTGTTTCACCAACCCCTAACAATGTAACTTTGATTAGCCAACAAGCATATCTTGTGCTTCTTTGGTCTTCCTTTGCTTGGTCTTGCTTGACTCGATAGAAAGGAGCTGGCATTAATGGTTTGGTCCGAGAAAATCATAGTGTGGCAAACCAGGCTTCTGAAACACAGTTGTAGACACAACTGCATAAATTTAGTAAGTTAATAGAACAAACTTCCAAAGCTCTATAATAAAAATAAAGAGACATGGTCCAAGATTGAGGGTGACATGAATACAAAAATGATGGCCTACATAGAGGTTCGTACATCATATGTGATGTTGAGTTTATTTTAAATTTCCTATTGCTTTTATTAAATTATATATTTTAAATGGTTATATGTATTTATGAGATAATATTGAAATATCTAATTTGTACAGGTCAAAACCATGTTAGGACACAAGAATATTAACTCGGTAATGCAAGCTATGTCTATCTCTCAACATGTACAACTCAAAATGCACTTTCTATAATTCTCAAACTTTTGTCTTGTGTTATCTACCTATAAAAGACTTGAGCGCATATAGTTTGTTGTATTTTTTAAATCCGTAGCAACGCACGAGTATTTTGCTAGTAGAGATATAAAGCTTCAAGGTGACTAGTAGTACACTTTTTTTTTCTTTTTGAGGGAACTTTAGAATAAGAATTTTGTTAAAAAGATAATAAAAACAGGCCTTTTTAAATACTAGCCTAGCTTAGGTTGGGCTGCTTCTTAATTCCGGGCTTTCGATTATTACAAAAAATAAAATGGTGCAAGTCTGGGATTATAATCTGCTGCAAAAGCCTCATGCAAGGCTCAAAGATTAAGTCAACCCTTTGTCCAGCCTTTCTGCAGAGTTCTTTTGTCGTTGCTGATGAGTACAGCGATAGTTTATCTTTTCTTGTTCATATTTTATTTACATGTTCTCTGTTGTTGCACGAGTATGCAACTTTTTCACGTTCTTAGGGTAGGGTGGGATTATTCCGATCTCACAATGTTATATACAAAATGATTTAAAAAAGAACAGATCGAAGTTCTTGTTATTTTAATGTTCTTGCCACATCCATTCCTTGTGTGGGCAAGAAAACAATGGTCGACGCCAACAACGCAGAAAAAAGGGACTTATCCAAGCCTTCCTCCTTGTGTGAATGGAAGTAACCACAAGCAATCCTCTGTGACCCAAAGTTAGATTTCTCCCTGCAATGGAAGAAACAATATTCAATAAAACTTATAGATTCCTTGCTTTGCTCAAAATGACAAAGGCAAGTACCTGTTCTTGTGTGCCGGCCAGGGAAAAGAAATGCATCATAAGAGGCAACGTAGCTCTTTAGAGCATTCTTAAGCTCCAGAACCCATTATCCATAATCTTCACCGGCCTGACCAAGCTAGGAATTAGCAGAAGCATAAGCGCTGGATTTCAGCATTTGATCTGTCAATTAAGGTATGATTAATTTTTTTTTGACTGATTTCTTCTTGCTTGTGTTCAACTTAATCCTGACTTCAAGGCAAACAATTACAGTTACGTTTACAAAACGAGAGAAACCAAGTTAGAGCAATATTGTCCAATATGTGAGTAAATGAGGTGTGTCTCTCTAGTTGGGTGCATATGTCCCCAACTAGGCTCCTGTGATGCAATTATCAAACAAGACATCTTCAATTTTTTTCATACATAAACAATGGTTCAAACATGTTGATATCTAGATGTCAGATGTGTATTAAAAAATACAATAATCCTGATTATATAACCCATGAATGATGTCTTTACAGCGAAGAACATGAAAGGCATCGCAAAGACACTACGCTTCCATGGAAACCAATTACGACATACTGTTTTACAACATATGAACAAGGGAATTTTCTCATGGGCTACCCTGATTTCACGCATACAAAGTGAATCTCCAACTGTAATCATACCTCACATGGGGCTAGAGAACATTACAGTTAGAGAACTTCTCAAGGCAAAAGGAGAAGCTGAGGCTAGAGCTGTCTATTGGTGCAACACGAGTCATTTGGTACATGAAGCCGTCAAGCATGTAAGAGTCTGTTCTGAAGTAGTTTAGAGGTTGTCATTTCACCAAAAAAAAAAGATTACTAACACTAACTACCTTGTTTGAATAATATGTAGATGACAACCCATAATGTTGGAGCCTTAGTGGTGCTCAAGGCAGGGGATGAGAAGAAACTTGCAGGAATCATAACTGAAAGAGGTAAGCTCAAGTAAACAGTCAAATGTTGGCACAAAATAGTTTCATCTGATAGTCTATGAACGGAAGGCCAAATTGTTATCTTCCCTTTCTTTACAAGTAAAACAAAACAAATATAACATAGATAAGGTAACGGGGCAAAAAATTGTTAGCCCTAGCAAGGTGCTGTGACTCAACTCAAACAGAAAAGTCAGGATGCAGTGTGACTTTAATAGGTAATTATATAGCATAGAGGTACACTTAAAATTCTGATACCCAATAGAAACCTCATAAAATCTGTTTCGCAGAAGAGCAAAAATGCACTAACCTTACTGTTGCTGTATCGAATACTGAAATAGATAGTACTTTTGTGATACAGATTTTGCCAGGAAGGTCCTATTGCCAGGGCGGCCTTCAGAAGAAACAAGAGTTCAAGATATCATGACAGACGAGGTGAAATACACAAAAATGGAGAGTGATCTTAACAAAAAGCAACATTGTTCCCACTGGTTTTTAATAGATGACTTTCAGACAACACCTTTTTTGGGTCCTAAATTCATTATCAAAATTTAGGATATTTGCTCTAGTCCTCATATTTTTTCTTTATTACATTGCAGGACAAGCTAATTACAGTATCCAGCAGTACCAGCATCTTACGTGCAATGGAGCTAATGACAGGTAAGAGACTATCCATTTTCATAAAGTATTTCACTCCAATGCTCGATCATAACTATAACTACAAATGTAAGGAAAACCTGAGACCTCATTTTGTTTTCTTCACATTAACAGACAAGCATATTCGACATGTTCCTGTTTTCGATGACAAGGTAGTTGGAATGATTTCCGTTGGTGACGTTGTTAGAGCGATTGTGGACCAGCAGCACCAAGACGTAAAACAACTGAAGAAGTACATTACAGGAGATTACTATTAGCATAATGTTTTTCTTTGATGGATTTGCCTGTCTTATATTTAGTTTACCACTGCAATCAAGATTTGAGAAAATATGAGCTCTAATTCGTGTGTGATATTACTCCTGGGCATTGAGAACAAAGTGTACCAAGAATCAACCATATCAATGGATCCTCGATCTAATAACGAAACCTATTTCCATTATTCGGATCAAATAATGCAAAATTATGCAGTTATGTCGAGAAACAAGGAGCAACAACAATGCCCAAAGATGATGCATACATAGGAAAAAAAATCCAAAGGAATAAAGGGGCGAGAGGGGGAGCTAGCTTCCAGCCTCAGCTCTCAGTTAGTTCGTGGCGTATAGGTCCAGGTAACCAACATACCAGTCCGCAGAAGGAAGCAAAGATCAAGTTACAAACAGAAGCTTTCCATAAAAAAAAGTTACAAACAGAAGTTAGACTAGTAGACTGGAAGATTATTAACTTTGGATTAAATCCTACAATTTTCTACAACCCTCTCTCTATCTAAACATGCCAACAAGACCTACAGCCACTTCAGTATCAGCGGTGAGTCCAAATTTACATGGCACAAATTAGACGGAGATTTCAAACATCAAAGTTCAGTATCAGCGTGAAGTGAATAACCACTCAGCCTACAGCCCAGTCCACAGTGGAACTCATCGACCATTCAATACGACACTCGATGTCACGACTTCAGATCAAATGAGAGGCGGGTTCTTACTTCCGGCCACCAGCAGGCCCCGCGAGATTACCGTCGGGGTTTCGGGGAGCGGATGGATGTGACGCCAGGGGATGATTCTCCAAGCCCTCATCTTCGATACCTCCGGCAAGCCGCTTTCCAAACATAGCCCTCCACCGGGCCGGTGGTGCTGGCCGGCGCGTTGCCAGCCTAAGCCACACCGTCGGTCTCCTCACGAGAAAAAAAAAGGCGAGAAGAGAGGAATAGGTCTGGTTCAGTTAGCCAAGTTCGACAGGGAATGCGGCCCCATCTATGTGGTTTGGTCAGACCTAAAAAAACGATCCGTATGAGAACATGTGTTAGTTTTGGCTGCTTGTGGACTGAATCCCGGTTCAAACCCGTCCTTTGCATTCTTCCCAGTCTAGAGTGAAACCTCACCTCTATAAACTTGCGGAATCAAACCAATGGGTTTGAGTTGCACAGGTGCTGAATGATTCGACGGTAGCTGTCGACCAAGGTTTTGATTGGACTATTATTGCACGATTGTCATTCCCACACTGCCACGTTGTGATATCCCGACCCAGAGTTTAATAGGATTGATAAAATACTCATACCAATAAGTTGTAACTTTTTTTCTAGAAACTCATCTCGAAAGAACTCTAAGATTAAACGTGTTTGACCTGCAGTAATTTCAGGATGGGTGTCCGACCGGGAGGTTCTTCTCGGGTGCATGCGAGTAAGAACAAAGTGCGCGGGTGCGTGCGAGTAAGTACAAAATACGCAGAAAAGACTCATGTTGATCTGTGAGGGAAGCCTTAAGGTACTAGAGAGCTGCCAGGTGTGACATACCATGTCACCAAAAAGGCAATTAACCTAATTCTAATGTTAAGTGCTGGCTAATTAGATTGTGATTAATTAAATTGCCAAGGAAAAAAGAAATTTGAAATAATTAAGTCCAAATCGGCCAAAACCAAATTTTACACAAACATCACAAAACTCAATGAAAGTGTGCCAATGTTTTTGCATATTCCAGTGGGTCATATCAATAATGATTTTTAAAGAATTTATCAGAATTTTTGGTAAAGCCTAAATACCCATAAAAATTCGCTAAATGTAGAAAAAGGTTTCTCTGTTCCAAGAATTTTCATAATTGTTCCAGTAGAGATCACAACCTGAACCCAATAGCAAAGTTGGAAAACATATTTTTCTGGCCGTGCACAAAAATTGGCATAATTATTGGAGCAAGGTAACTTTGGATTTTGGTCGATTTACAACAGCCTTGTTCTAGTCAAGCTGGAGTCAATTTCAGTCCTTGCCCAGCGGGCAACCGGCCGCACCTGCCGCCTTGTCCTTCGGACCGCCGGCCAAACCGCGGCCTCGACATCATCCCCATGCTGACCACTGTGCTGCCTACCTCCCCGGAGCAGCCAGCGACGCATTGAAGCCGCGCTCATCCACCCCAACTGCATCGTCCTCTCCCGTTCCTCTGCTCTCTCTCAACCGGCGCCTAGAAAGCAAGCAGCGGCCAGAAAACCGCCCTCCCTCGCTCTCCCTGCATCCGCATGCTCCACGCACTCCCCAACAACTCCCCCACGCGGCCGAGCACCCACCTTCTCGGTGAAATCGGGCGTAGCTCCCCTGTTCCAACGCGCAATGGACGCCGCCGGGTCGCCCTCCGGCTAGACAGCTATCCCTCCTCTGCTTTTTCCTCAAATCAACACTCAACGACCCCCTCTAGCTCCCCTCTAACGCTGCCCCTCCCTCATGCAGTGACCTCGCCGGATTTCGGCAAGAGAAGAGTGCCCCCGCATTGGAATCCGGCACCCCCACGACAACACCCACCTCCCGGCCATCGCCGTCGACGTCTTCCTCCACGCCACAGTGAAGCTCATCGACTAACTCCCGACCTTTCTCGTCCCTTGTGCGTAGCGCGCGATGCCGCCAAACACCACCCTTGCTTACGCCGCTGTCGCCGCAGTAGCTCCGGCAATCGCCGCCGGTCGGTGACCACCAGGAAGGACTCGCCGGCGCGCGAGGGTCACCTCGGTGCCACTCCCGTCCCCCATCTCCCCTTGTTGAGGCCTCCGGCGATGCTCCGACGAGCCTGGCCGCGCGCGCGCCCTCTGCCGATTTAAAAATCGCCAATGGCATTTTTATAATTTAGTTCAAACTTTGCTAAATATTCAAAAATCAATATCTCGCAATAGGGAAATGGAAAAAAATGCAAAACCAATTTTGTTAGACTCAGAAAATCCCCCTCTATTCAAAAAGTAAGATGAGCATCAAGGTTCTGAAGTTTATTAATTAAAATAATTCACCAAAGTTGGAACCCTTCTAAGATTAATAAATTCATAAGTAAATACATATAAGCTATAAAATCATAAGATTTGGTTAGTAAGCATCTCATGGCATCTCTAAACTCTCTGCAAAAGCACATATCCATTTTATGCATATTTTTAGAGTTATTGCATAATCATTAATTCTAGCAAATAAATTTTTTTTATAAGTTCTCTATTAGTGATTTAAGTGGGAAACTTCACCTAGTTGTTATTTATGGCTTGACACCTTCATATAAAATTCTACGATAAATCCTTAGCAACAGAGACATGTTTTTGCTCTTGATTAGTTTATTTAATAAAAAGCCTAGGAATTTATTAGCTAAATATTGACTTATATGCCTAATTAGATTAATTACTATTATTGACTCCCTAATCCTGTTCATTCAGTATATTTAGGTAATAGATAGCAGTAAGTCTATGTGTTCATTATCATAAGCTCATCACCATGTATGTCATATTTATTCAAGAAATTCCATAAATCCTTGAGCATTCATCTCTTATTTCTGCATTTCCATTTCATAGTAGGACACGAACCCGAGGAGACCACACCGGAGAAGGCCGGTGTTGACGTGAATTTCATCGAAGACTCTAACTATGATCACTTCCAAGATAAGCCCCGGTGCATACCTATTTATTTAAGAGTTCTTTTTGTTTAATCACAACATAGGAATATTGTATTGTGCATTAGATATAGGGCTTGGATGAAAACCCACTTGCATAAACAAACAATGACCTATGTTAGTCTATGTTAATAAGCCTTTCGTTAGGAAATGTTATGCTTACTCTAGTGGAGTCAACGATAGGTTATTGGACCACTTGATACACTTATGGTTCACATGAAAAGCTGAATTTGGTTAAAAATTTGAGAACCTATCGTTGCAACTCCGCGAACAAGTATCGAACAGTACCAAGTGCATACCTTTATATGGGAATTGGTAAACCTAGTGACTTGGACGCCGTATTGTTGGATGGATACACTCATCGATCTAGAGGTGATGTGCATGGCACGGTGGTTGCACGGGTTGGAGGACCGCTAGAGAGTGCACGGGTTAAGCCTCGGATACGAAGTACTATATCGCGGGGAGGGACGTGTACTCGGGATCGATGGCCCCGGACCGACTTTATAGCAACCTTGTTTCGAGCAGTTGGTAATTATAATCAAGTAGAGAGGATCGATTATAATTCTGAATTTTATTTACTATATGGCTACTTATTGCTATGATGTATTGTTCCTTATATTTGTACAACCTTAGTGGATAGCTAGGCTCAACTAAAGTTATTTTCCTGTAACCATAATTCAAATTTGGCTAAGAGACCAACTGATAAACATAGAGCTAATAGGTGTTGTTTATGCAAAAATACCAAGTAAGCCCGGTCAGCCCCCTGCATGCTAGGAGTCGGTTTTAGATAACCATTTATCCGGTAAGTCTTGCGGAGTATATTAGATACTCAGACTTTGCGATTTATGTTACTTTTAGGTATCCCTTAGGCTACCTATTGTGATTGTTGTAACAAGATTGTGTGGGAAGATGAGGAACCCCAGGATTGGACCATCGAGTGGATTCCTAGTTTGCCTACCCAGGATGAGTGAGCCATTGCCATAGGGCCGATATGGTTTACTTAGGCTATCTATCGTCGAGTTACCGTATTTTTTTTCACTTCCGCTTATTTATGTACTGAACCAAGAACATATGTATTGTAATATAATTTAATTTGCTTCCATTGTGACTCTTGAACTCGTAATGTGTAATATTAAACACTTAATGATGTATTATTATAAATGATGGATGTTCATGTTTGTATGCTATATATGGTTATATTGGTAATCATCTCCCGAGGAGATCTTGTACGGCACACTCTATATTTCGGTATAGGACTGTGACACCAGGTATAAGCGGGCCCGGTCTTGAAGGGATGGGACGTTACACACATGCCCTGCCGCCACCTGTCATCTTCCCTTTTATCGGATGCCATCCTGTCCGTCCACCACTCGTGACACCTCTGATGTCATCCACGCTACCTCTATCACATCCCCCCCCCCTCCATCTCCCACCACCGGTGCCTGGCCATGTCATGCCGCCCACGACGCCACTTGCCCAGGCGACCCCGCACGCTATAGAGTTTTTTATATCGATTTGGGTCCAATCCAATGGCTCGTGGGCCATTTTCAGCAAGCTGAGAAGGAGATAGGGCAGCCCAATGTTGGCCCTCTTTATCGGAGAAAAAGGATTTTGCAAACAAATGTCTAATGAGTGTTACTTGTTTCATTATTTGTTTAAATATGTTCTTTAAGAAATAAACTTTTATCAAATATACAAGAAAATCAATGAAAAATTATCTCGAGATATTAAAAATAAAAATATAGGAACAAATATTCCGTTTGTTTTTTGAAGTTTCACATATGTGTTTATTTTCTAAAAGATTATTTTGGAAACTCTTCATTTTTATTTTAAAAAATTCTAAAAATTAGACTTTAAAACCTGATTCTTACATATTTTTTTAGATAATGGAAAAAAAATCCGGCCTTCCCCTCAAAGAGGTTAGAGCCAACGTTTACAAAATTATTACTGCACCTCCAGCGGCACGCACTCACACACCAAACATGCCATGAAAATGAAAAACCACTAACAAAGTTTGGATAGTAACTTTATTAGACAATAATTCTATTACTAAATCTCCATATGTGGTTGGCAAAGACTTGCATGGCCATCGTCTCTAGTAAGCGGCATGTCGTGGTCATCATGGAGGTGTCCTCTTCATGCTTCTGTAATTGTGCCCAGAAGCGGAGCCAGTGTGTCCCCCTGTAGAGTACCTGCAAATAGGTTTTTATAGTAGAGTCATCAAAAACAATATCATTCCTACTGAGCCATAACGCCCAACAAATGACAGACGCCCCCACTAACATGATTTTCTTTAATCTTGAACCAAATCCTAGCAACCAATCGCCAAACATATGTTGAATATTGTTAGGACTCTTAATATTCAAGGTGAAGTGCACTGCCTGCCAAATAAATTTAGCATAATGGCAATCAAAGAATAGGTGTTGAATTGTTTCATCCGTATGGCAAAAAACACATTGTCATGGATCACCCCTCTTTTCAAGGATCACCCCTCTTTTCAAGTACCACATGAAGATTTTAATTTTAAGTGAAAGCTTAAGCTTCCAAATCTTTGTACATTTAATGATATTATTGTCATGGATCAAGGCAGAATACATTGAATGTACAAAATATACCATTCCGTTGTAGGTCCCAACAAAAAGTATCAGCTTCGTCATTCAATCTCACATGAGCAATTCGCCTAACTAGATTATGCCATAGCACTAGGTTTTGGTCGACAAGGCTCCTTTTAAAGGATATATTAAGTGAAACCGTGGTAAAAACTGAGGCCACTGTGGTGTGTTTTCGTCTAGCAATGAATTAGAGTGATGGGTATTATTGTATTAAGTGTGAAGTTACCCAACCATTTGTCTTTCCAGAACCTTATGCTCTCCCCATTGTGTAGGCTAAAATTCCCAAAACTTAGAAATCGATCCTTCACTTTCATTAGTCCCGACCAAAAATGTGAGTCACCGTGTTTTCTCTGAACTTCAACAATTGTCTTAGTCCTTTGATACTTCCTACGAAGTATGGTTTGCCACAAACCATCTTCGTTAATAAGTTTGTGCAACCATTTACTTAAAAGACATTGGTTTTGTAGGTATATGTCTTTTATGCCTAACCCACCTTGTTCTTTCGGTTGACAAACCACACTCCATTTGATGAGTCGATATTTTTTTTTATGATTGTCGTTTTACCAAAAGAATCTTGATGTATAATAGTCTATCTTCTCAAGAATGCCCTTAGGGACTTCAAAGAATGATAGCATGAATATAACAATGCTGGTAAGGACATAGTTTATTAGTATTAGTCTCCACCCACCAAAATATGTTTGCCTTTCCAACTACTAAGCTTTTTCTCAATTTGTTGTTCAACCCCCTTCCAATCCTCATTGCTTAATTTTCTGTAATGCATTGGAATACCTAGGTACTTAAACCGATAGGACCCCTATTGACACCCAAAGAGTTGAGAGTATTGTTCCTCTATCTCTTTAGCTGCCCCAAAATAGAATATATCGTTTTTATGGAAGTTTATTTTTAGTCCCGACAGCTGTTTAAAAGCACATAGAAGTAGCTTCATATTTTTTGCTTTCTCAATATCATGTTCCATAAAAAGAATCGTGTCGTCGGCATATTGGAGGATAGAAAGACCCTCATCCACCAAATGTGGCACGACCCCTTCAATTTGTCCTGTCTGCTTTGATCTATTAATCATTATAGCAAGCATATCTACTAAAATGTTGAATAGAATCGGTGACAAAGGGTCTCCTTGTCTTAAGCCTTTATAAGTTTGAAAGTTGTCCCCTACCTAATCATTTATTTTTAATCCCCACATGACCCCCTTTTATAAAAGCCTCAATCCATTGGCACCATTTTATAGAGAAACCTTTCATCTCAAGGATTTGTCTCACAAATGGTCATTTAACTTTATCATATGCCTTCTCAAAGTCAATTTTAAATATGACTCCGCTGTGTTTTTTTTCTGTGCATTTCATGAATCGTTTCATGTAATATCACCACTCCTTTCATAATATTTCTTTCTGAAAGAATATATGCTGTTCCCACCTCCTGCTCCATATATATGACGCTCTTTGGTACAAGGGTAATAATTCCTAGACAAAAATGTTGGCACTGGGCAAGATGCAGATGCTTAAAGGAACGCTAAATGCTATTGCAACGTGTAATTTTGTCATGGCGAATTGGTTCGTTACTAGTAGTCCAGGACTATGGTTAACAGCTTTGCTGTGCTGCAAAGTATCATTACATCTGTTACAGATCCTCCGAAGCAAGGAACTAGTGATGTCAAAACAATAGGAGAATCATTTGTTGCAGCTCCAAGAAAGCAAGAAGAACCAATTCTTTGCCCCAGAATAATTTCGCTTTGTTCTTGCATTGTGGTTTCACCAAGAGGCGAGGCTTCAGTAGTGCAGTAATCTGTATTGATCTGTAAATAGATAAGGTTATTTTTGGAACATGATGTCTGAAGATTTTGTCTACATGATGATGCCAGAACTGCTGTCACGGTGGTACACAGTTGTCCTCAAGAATCGTGTGTGCATCACAGCATGCATCTATAGTTGAGCTGGGTGAAGACTAAAGAACAATACTACATAGCAATAATGAGACACTTGATAGTTGATACCCTGACAGGGCCAATTTGCGTTGTGTTTATAGAAAAAGATAGTGGTTCCATTTAGAGGCAGGGATCCGTGACGGAGGCCTGGTAGCCTTTGTCGGCTGGGCATATGTTCTGAAATTTGTTCACATGGCTGTGCACGCAGTTATGGACGTATGGTTTTCTGAATCTAGGAGCTGGGTTTGACAAGTCGTTAGATTAGAAAAGCCAGGCCTAGTTGCATCGTGAATCTGTATGTAACAACTCTGCAGGCCCTGCAATCATGCTATATTTATGTACAAAACGAAATATGTAAAGGCTCCAAGTTTTAGACTGGAACTGCAGTCTGCTGAATGTGATATTTGCACGGAGATATTCGTGTCTCAGCTAGATCTAGCTACGAACATTCTGCGACAGTCTCTATCGTGTCCTCCACACGCGACCACACTCTAGCACAGTTACCGGTCGGAATCTATATATAGCATCAACTTCTGGTTATTTCTCTTTTTTTTTCTGGCCAAGCACAATATGCAAAGTTTCGTTCTGTGAGCTAATCAAAGCATCAGATTTAACCATGTTGATCAATCACTCGAAGGAACCCACTTGTCCCCAACGTCTCAGGTGCCTTTAGCTTTGAAGTCGTTGTTTGCTCCGGGGATTCTGTGATCCCTTGCGCACACAATGCTTTTTCTCTGCCGAATCCTTGAGATGAGATTCCCGGGCGAATGCCTTTCTCCCCTGTCCCAGGAAGACACAGAATTAGGCCGCGGGAACCTTTCCGATCAATCACCAAGTTGGCCGTGGCATCTACCAACACCAATGGGCGGGGGCAGCGTCCAAACCTTTTCAGGGGATTCTGATTTACCAAATCTCCCATCTGCAAAAGGCACTTGCATTTTTCTTTTCTTTTTCCCCCTCTTATATTATACATACTCTCTCTTATTTTTCTATTATTCACAATGTTGGTTGGTTCATGTATCATATATAAAATAGGCGCGTGTAAGTTTTTTTCTTTCTAGAGAATCTGATTTGAACTGTTGAAGGCCGTAGATCTAGTCGCTGTAAAATGGCATTAGCTGAGACATCCTTTTGAAAGAAATATATTTGCAAGGTATCCGAAGATAAAGTTTTCAAAAATCAGGGAAGGGATACCAGTCCAACTAAAAAAGAGAGAGACCATTTAAGGTGTTTGCAAGGTATTGGAAAGTGTTAAGCTACTATGTAATAACCAGTTACATCCAAAAGACTAAGTTAATAAAAAAGAGTAAACAATTTACTTATGGTTCAATACTCTTCCTCATGTGCAGCTCGCTCGGGGCGCAAACATGAAAATAGGAGTGACACAACGGAATATACGGTCGCCAGGACTTGAATTCAAGACCCATGTCCTGATATCATGTTAAATTACTATGCACCAACCAATTACATCCAAAAGCCTAAGCTGATGGGAAACGATGAGCAATTCACTTATGATTCAACACTCCCCCTCACGTGCAGCTCTCTCGGGGCGCAAACGTGAAAATAGGAGCGACACAGCGAAAAATGCGATCGCCATGACTTGAACTCAAGACCTCTGACTCGATACCATATCAAATTACTATGCACTGACCAGTTGCACCTAAAAGGCTAATCTAATAAAGAAGGATGAACAATTCGCTTATGGTTCAAGTACTTATCAATACTGTTAATTGTTGATTACACCTACGGTAACTCTAGTACAACAGTTTTGCTATAGGAAGCTACAAAAATTAATTGTTCCAAATCAATCCTTTGCATCCCATGCATGCTATGCCTCTAGAGCATCTTCAAGAGACTGAAAAATAGACCCCAATAATCTTTTTTTGGACCAATCCAAAAAATACTAGGACCAAATCTTTTCTTTTTCTCCAACAGTTCCCATTAAAGTGGATTCATAGCAATTTCTATTGGGTTGCGTCAGCATTTAGACCATAACAACATTGCTTTTCTTGGGAGGAATGGGACGCTAAAATAATGGATGAGATTTGGGGCCTGTTGTTGACAGACTTTTTATTAATCCCAAATTATTTGATTTTGGAGGAGTATTTGGCATCTTATGAAGACATTCTTAGTAACCCGCTTTCTCCTTCCTAGGTAAATCATATGCATTATTTGCAACACTTGCATTCAAAGCTTTTTCTTCCCCTACTGATACAATTTACAACTCATTATCTTTCTTCAATTTGGCGACCATCATAAATAATGTGTATACGAGTAAACAATTAACAACCACCTCCAAGAAATATGTGAATATAAGTTCATGACCATGTAAATAACTAACACATTTTTTATATAATAGAGTGATTGATATTCATGTACCTGCAACCGTCTCCTACACTAATCACTTTGGCTAGACTAGTTGTACTCCATTAAAGAAAGAGTAAAATACACCACAAACCTCTAAACTATTTAGTAATAGACATCTAGATCCATAAACTCTCAAAGTAACCATCTGGGTCCCTAAACTATTTCCGGATGATTATCTAGGTTTACAAACTTTATAGTATGTTGTATCAATCAAGTGCACAATGTCACCGTCCAGCCACTCTCAATGCACAACACTGCTCACAATGCGCAACATCACCATCAAACTGCTCTCCACGCACGACGCTGTCACCGCAAAACCGATCTCCATGCGAGCACCATCGAGCCTACGTGACAATGTCAGCTAGCAGCAGGTACGCGTTGCCCATCATGACCTCGCTCTCCCAATCACGGCCCATGCCCACCGACCGCGGGCATGAGCGTCTGCCTGCCCAGCGGTGACAACAACGGTGTGTCACATGTGAAGGGAGACACGCACAGAAGGCAAGGCAGACCGTTATTGCAGACAATGCTTAGGCCATCGTCGTGAGTTACGGAGAAGCCGTGATGGAGAGAGCAAGGCTGGACGGGAGGGCCAGGCTGCAAGAGCAGAGCGCTCCTAGTGCTAGCTGATGTCGTCCCGTAGGCTCGACGGTGCTCGCGTGGGGAGCAATTATGCGGTGGCGTGCATGGAGAATGACTGGTTGGCGGTGTTGCTCGTGGAGAACGGCTGGACCGTGACGTTGTGGACCTGGTTGACACAATATAAACATATAGATCATGGACCAAGAGGTCACTATAAAGTTCATGGACCTTGATAACTATCCAAAAATAGTTCAGAAATACAGATGGTCACTTTGAGTGTTCGTGGACCTAGATGACAATTTCTAAATAATTTAGAGACGTGCGGTGCATTTCACTCTTACAGAAAATATGACTAGATTTTCAACTAAATCAGAAGTTTTCATTTATGTTGACGATTTTCTCTACATAGAATTACCCTTTTAGCCTTAATTTACATTCTTAAATTGGTACTTGCCCCCACAATTTGAGTATGTTTTAAAGAGTATCTTTGATTATGGATCATCAGATTAACCCATATATATGGTCATCATTAATTATCTTCAAACACCATATAGATGATAGAAGGCCTAAGAGAAGGGGAAGTATATTCCCAGCAAAAAAAAAAAGGATGATGTGACAAATGAAAGTGTGACGGATAAAGACACACTTAATAGAAGCAAGAAAATAAATAAAAATAAATCCAGGATTTAAAAATGAAATGTCTATATGATCTAAATTTTCTAGAAAGAATATTGAACCAAAAAATATTTTGGCAGTTTCTTTTAAATACAAAAATACTTTAAATTTTCAAAAACTCCAACACCAACCAAATTTGGAATTTGAATGAGTTGGACTGTTATGATACATCTTTGTTGAGTAATTTAAAACACATGTATCATGCAAAAAATAAATTAAAACACTTACAACTATTATGACACTTGTTTCACAAAATGAAAACTTTATCACAATGGTTCCTTGTCAGCTTCCACCACATGGAATACGAGAACCTAAATGTGAAAATAATTAATAGGCTTTTGCATTGAACTAGTCAGAAACTAGTAGGCTTTTGTACCTAACTTTAAAAATAATTGTATTTTTTGACAACATGCTAAAAAATGTATTTTTCTGTAACATGTATTATTATAGTCATAGGTGTTTGAATTTCACAATTATTTTATACTCCTACGTGCTTTGAAACAAAGAAATCTATGTGTACCATGCAACCGTATGTTTTATTACTACTACATGTTATTGAGCTTTGTTTGGACCATCTGATGAGAAAACGCTCACATTTATATGTTGAATTGAATGGGAAGAATCGGACGTGGATCCAGCAATCCAGTCCGATGCATTGCACTGCTCTTTGCAATGCTCAATAGTAGAACGTTTTGAGGTGAGGCTTCCCTGATTTCTTTTATACTAAGCTATTAAGGGCACATCTGGTTGCAGCCTGGCGCAGCCTGCCTGCCCCCAGGCAACCGATTATTAGAGCCCTAAGCGCTCGAAATCGAACGCCTGGAGACGCTGCCTTGCTCAGGCAATATATACTTTGAGAAACTGAAGCCTAAATCTCTGGTCAAAAGAACAATACGACTACTCCTCTAATCTTTAATAAAATTGATGATATAAGGGATATAATGCTTAGCTCATATTTCCTCCATATAAAAAATAATAAGTATGGTACTAAAAAAGACGATGGTTAAAGTGACGCAGTAATCTTCTAGTAGGCCCTGAATTATCAATTTCCCTCCTCTTCTTACGTGAGCGTTATACAGCATGGCTCCTGTTCTGTTGCCAGTTGTAGACTGCGTTGGCCACTTGGCTTCAGTAACCGGCCTCACCGATCCTATAAATCCAACCCTCGCAAAGCGGATCTTTCATCGGAACCATTTCAAAGCTCCTTTCCCTCCATCCGTTACATCATCACACACAAACATCCTAGGAAGACCAGGGGACCCTGTCAGCTCGTTCGGAACAAGGCCATGGCGTCCAACAAGAAGGGTTCGTCACCGTCGCCGTCGGAGTGGTCGCGGTCGGAGAACAAGCTGTTCGAGCGTGCCCTGGCGATCTACGACAGGGACACCCCTGACCGGTGGCACAACGTGGTGCGCTTCATGGGCGGCATCAAGTCCATCGACGAGGTGCGCCGTCAGTACCAGAAGCTCGAAGAGGACGTCGCGCGCATCGAGTCCGGCGGGGGGGCCTTCCACTGGTACGGTGCCGCCGCGCCGCCGCCGACAAGGACGGCGCAGAGAGGTAACTGAACGAACGAACGAAACGCGGCCTGCCTGTTCCCCCATTCTAAATGCTAATTTCTTGCATTGAATTATTAATTTTTTTAGCATGCAACATGCCATATATTTAACCATAGGAATGCTTCTTTTCAATCGATTGAAAAGAGAGCACCCTTTCAATCAACAGCATTTGAAAAGAGTGAGAGAAATATTGTTTTATTTGTTATTTTTTATTTATAGGATTATTTGTATTAATTAGTATTATATATAGACTATAGAAAAATTTTGACTTTTGTATCTATTGGATCTAGATCCAATGACTAAAAGCGGTAATTGAAAGGAATACTATTTTCAATCAATTAAAAATTAGACACTCCCATTTAATCATGCATGATGTCAGCTAGATGTAGATAGCTGGTTGCAGCACCGCGCATCACATGAGATCTAATCCTCGTGCATGCTTGAAATGGCAAAATGCCATGGGGTTAGTCATAATTAAATCGTATTATACAGATTCCTAGCTAAAAAAATGCATTATGCCATCATGCCAGGGACGTTTGCGGTGATAATGTTTAGTATTGCTTAGATAACCGTCCAGGTTGTTAATTCCGATGGTAGATTGGTACGACATGGCAAGTTGCCAACTTTCTTCTTAGCTGCTAATTGACTAGTATGATTTAGTACGTAAGTACCACGTACTGATTTGCCTCGGCGAGAGACACATCTGTCCATGGTTTAGTACTTTGCAGAATATACAATGTTATTATTTTGAGGGAACAATGCATAGGTAATAGACACCCGTATCATCATACGAGGTTCAGATTCAGTTGATTGTCGGTCCAACACGGGCGCACGAAAAAATAAGCACAAAGTTCCATTTTGCAAAATATAATGCTAAGGAAGAAAACATGGCTTTTCATGGGTGCCTGCCTGGTTATTTGTTGTTCACTGACCCTAGTCCGACACCATATATTATTATGATGATTTCTCATGGGCCTAGCAATTTTATTTGTTGTAGGTTGATGTATGTAAAACTCGATGTTCCAGTGAAGAGAAGAATCGAATAGTGGCTAGCTGCTATTTGCTCATATATATGTATGCCCATAACCGTGCTTTTATGGTACGTTGAATGTAAAATATCAAAGCTTGCTAGGTATCAAGATCATTGACTCGCTAGCTGAATATTTTTTCTTGTCTTATGTACCAAATTAAGCTCGTGATCACTGACAGGGCAGTAATATACTAATGTGAATGGTTCATATATATATACGCTTCTCTCATTCAAAATACTAATGTACAACAATGTATAAACACTGAAGTGCTATCAGTTACAAGCATTCATACACACTTCAATAACGTAAATGAACATGCTCACTCATATTGAAAATACTAATTAGTTTGGATATTGACACCTAAGCTAGTCACCTAATCATAGCAGAACGGCCTAAAAATGAGACAGAACCAGATGGTATTGCCAAAAGGACCTTCCACGTTCCAACATCATGAAGAAGCCGTAGTGATTGTCTATAAGATCTCCCGCCCGCAATCCGCACCGGGAAGGCTGTTGCTCCCAGGAGCCCTACTCCTACCCTCCCTCCGCCATCTCCACAGTTAGTCACCACAGTGGTGTGCTAAGTGAGGCTCCAATGTCCAATCGTTAGTAGTCCAGCTATATATCTTCACCCTATGTCCTATGCTCTTGTTTCCGTCATGGGGATGGCGCAACATTGGTCTTCTCAAGCCCCAATCACATTGTCATCTAGCCTCAAGCCTATATCTCTGATTGCCAACCTCTCCACATTTCCTTATGGACGTTGAAGAGGTCGGTCTTCGAGGGATGACTTCTTTCGGGTCCATCTGATGCACTCCATCCTTGATCACCTTCACCTTCAATTTTGTTGTTGATGTGTTCATGCACTGCATCTTCTACCCTCCTCACACCTCTATGAAGCAAGGGAGGCCTAGTTACTTTGTAGCTCACCCATGGTAGAAGCATTGGCCGCGACCATTGAAGCCATCATTGAAAGATCTACCATAGCTCCGTCCTGAGTTGGTCTGTTCATCCTTACCACGTGGTTGTCACACAGGAGTCTCCCTTTGATGTATGTCTGTTGTGTTGGCATCTATGTTGGTTGTCTCCACTATTATGAGTGCAACCATATCAGTATTATAGGAATTATTTAATATAATATAATATCCTTAGATATAAAAAGTGATTGCTTAAGATTTAAGTGGTAGAATTAAGGAGGAATAAAAACTCAATCAAACGTTCAATAATAAATACCAAGAAAGTACGCACACCATCAACGACTGCACGGGTGAAGAAATATGTCTAGGAATCCTTGAACTTTCTATTGGAAGGATATATATATAATAAATGATTGGTTGGATTCTTGGAACTGAGACATGTTTTTTTCTCATGAAACATATAAATGTAATTAAAAATCTGTTACATGGTACCATTATATTCCTATTACAATCAAACCCAAAAAACTTCTAAACATGGGCGTGAGGACTCCAGGCCGCTTATATAGTGGTTTTCTTGTGAGCAAATTGCACAGTCCCGTGAAAGCAACTTTATTGCAAGACTGAGGGCTTTTTTACGGTAGTCCCAATCTTTCGTCTTAGTACTTCTCTTAGTTGACAAAATTAATTGAGATCCTTGATTTTTAGAAGACGAAAGTAAAAAAAATTTATATATGCATGCATGTTTTTGCTGCATATGGAAAACTATTACATTTGTACTTATTTTGCTTAATATCCATATAAAAGCTTATTAAGTGCAAAATAAAATCTCTGTTCAAATCCTCGATGTTGCTTTTACTGCAACCACCACTTAGTGACAACCCTTCACACATTATATGAAGCAAGGTGGATTCTTCTTTTCCTTATTCCACTTTAATCATACTTCATGTACATGAACAATCATGAATATAAAAAGGGCCCTTTTGGAATGCAGGATTTTAGAAATATAGGAATAGGAAAAAGCTGGATTGGGGTTGGATATTGATTGTAATCCTGTAGGAATTGAAAACATAGAAAATCTCCCTGTGAAGCATTTGGATAAGGCATATAAAAAACACAGTAATCAGATGTGTGTGTGTGTGTGTGAGAGAGAGAGAGAGAGAGTGACTGAAGAAATTTTGCATGAGGTTGGACCCTATGTTAGAAATTCTTCAATGTTTGCATGGAGGAAGCTATCCTGAAGGAACTTTGAGGTCCCAATCCTGTTTACAAAGGGCTTCATGGGAATTTTTCCTATAATCCTATGAATTTCCTTCATTTTTTCTTTGTTCCAAAGGAGCCTGAAATATTGATTGGGATACAAATACAGTTTCCTCCATAGTACGAAATTGTAGAGCATAAATAATGTATAAAATTCAGATATTTCAGAGTATAGCTAGATTTATGTATATGATATATGTCCGCAACTTATTATAACTGTCAGGTATATTTCAACTTGGGGCGGTGGGGTGGAGTTTTTGGGACGACTATATTATTTAATCAACCAGTTCCCGCAAAAGAAAGCTGCATTATTATTAGTAACTACTCTCTCTGTTCCTTTATGTTAGCATTTGAGGCATTCAAAAGTAAAAATTACTGGTACAATAAAAGACACATGTGACCTTGTAAAGGTGGGAAGAAAAACAAACCGTGTAGGCAAAAAAAAGCTTCACATTAAATGCATGTGCCTCCCCTTCCTTGGAGGAAGATGAACTCGGACCCCAGCAGCACTACGCCAGTACAAAGATGGAGCCCACCAGAGGCTATAAATGCTTATAATTGAGAATAACTTTTGAATGGCTGGAATACTAATATAAAGAAACAGAGGGAGTAATCGACAACCCTGCATTCCTCAAGCGGGGATTCCGCCGATAGCT
Source organism: Eleusine indica (assembly GCA_030378355.1). Lineage (NCBI taxonomy): Eukaryota > Viridiplantae > Streptophyta > Magnoliopsida > Poales > Poaceae > Eleusine > Eleusine indica. The sequence goes on from CM059497.1 coordinate 44,760,715, forward strand.
TATAGAAATGGTAGCTAGCTAGATTCATGAATGCTTGCGCGGTCGGTGCACTCACAAGCGCTATACCAACTTGGCAATGGAGGGAATAGAATCTGCGGCGTCTCACCATCTCACATGGCCGCTCGCTCGCTCCAAGGATCGGGGCTTTGAACAGGACCGGCTGGACACTGCGCCCGCCATCAAGTTGGGACAAGCATTTGCCCTCAGGCTGTTCTTTATATGTAGTGCTACTTTCACAAGATTGATTCCCGATTTATATTGTGAAGCGATCCGACCTGCGTTTTAAAGAGTAAATGAATGAATAAAATCTCCGAGCAATAAGTATTCTTGATTTTTGTGTACATAAAAGGACATGTTACATATGCTACTGCCCCGTCACATAAGCGCATCGATCCTGTACCAAGCATGAATTGGTCTTGCTCTTGCATACATATATGGGGCAATAGAAATGTTGAGAAAAGCACATTTGGCTTCTATTGAACTGCTGATTTCCATTCCTTCATTTACGATCAGCTTTGCTAGATAAGAACAAATTAGCTTTGATGAGACATGAGAGCAGTGTGGACAACGAACACTGTAGTACCCAGACATAAAATGTCTAGTGCCAAACGGCTCAGCTTTTCTCCATTTATTACTTTTGAATTGTCCAAAAGGGAGAAGCAGACATCAGATTAGATTCAGCATAGCAGTATGGAATCCAGAATACCTAGCTGAAAGGTTGGAAAAGGGGCGAAAAAAGGATTTTAAAACACCAGAATCCGGATCCTCCATGGACCCCCTCAGTATGATATTATTCCCTTTGAAAATCAAAAGCAAGATATAGATTCTAATGCGTGAGAGCTCTCTTTCTGGTGATGGAATCAACTACTTGCAACTTGCTATTTGGAGATTGTTCCGACGCATTGCTCTCAGTGGAGGAAATAACAAACAACACATAACACAGTTATTTTACTAAGTCGTGTCCTTGCGTTCTTAATAACTCCCCTCTACTGTTAAAGACGAAAAAGGCAGTTTTAATTTTATATACAGACAGTTTGTTTCCGTAATCAGAAGCATATGACAGTATGATATAGGAATGTATTCTATATGACTCGACTTTACTCAGTAGCATTAAAATAAATTTTCTTGCTGAATACCTTGACCAAGTCATGCTGTAAGAAAGCTAAAGGAATAACCTTGACTCCTGCAGAGAGTAATTTGTTGTGATCGGCAGATCGCAGTAATCCGCACATAACTGCTCATGCATGGCCTCCAGTTTTGTACACATGAGCGAGCAGCGTGTTCGAGCTATCTTTCTAGTGCCCTGATCGGACCAGTAGTGCCCTGATCGGACCAGTAGTGGCTGGGTTGGGTTCAGCACAATTGACAAACGCGTGCAGAGTCTTCTGCCAATAAAAGCTGAATTTGTTCCAGCGCCAAGTTGGGTCACGGCGCAGCCTGGCTGTCCAGTACCCATCGGCGATGATCTAGCTAGTAGGAGTAGCTATAGAGCATGATCGGAAGAGATAAAAAGGCAGCTGAGATCCCCCACTTCCCTGGGACACAAATCCTTGTTCCTTCGGCGACAACACTCATTCTGGCTCTCCACGCTCCGGCTCACCGATGCCTTATTCTCCTTGTTTTCCCGTGACCCCACAAGAGAACAACCAAAAGCAGGCCGCAGCCCTGTTACTTTCTTCACCAGCCCGCCCCTATAAGTAGTGCTGTCTCGCACGCTCTTCTCCTCACACAACTCACCACCCAGCTTACAGCTAACTGCTCGAGCAGAGGCAGAGCTCCTCCTTGCTGATCGAGCGCGCTCATCAGTTAGCTTACAACTCCACACAGGGACCAGATGGCGTCGATGTCGCAGTCGCAGTGGACGAAGAAGCAGAACAAGCTGTTCGAGCAGGCGCTGGCGGTGTACGACCAGGACACGCCGGACCGGTGGCACAACATCGCGCGCGCCGTCGGGGGCAAATCGGCGGACGAGGTCAAGAGCTACTTCGAGCTGCTCTGCCACGACGTCAAGAAGATAGAGGACGGCAAGGTGGCCTTCCCCGCCTACAGGTGTCCGGGAGCTGGTTCCATGACCATGGGCGGCTACGAGGCCGACAGGTACGTAATAATTTGATAAGTTTTACTAACTTTTAATTGGTATATAAGAATGTTGTTTATTTCTAGCGCTGGGCCGGTTCAGATGCGCCGGGGATTTGCAGCATATTCATCTTTTTCGTCAACTTGTTGTACTAGTAGGCTAGAATCTCCTACAAAAAAAGCTGTAGAGTTGCATGCGTGCGGCTGATCATCGACTCTATCGTATCTGCAGGATGAAGCACCTGAAGATATAGGTAGCAAGCAGGCCGGATGCACGTACTGACGTACGTGTGGCCTAAAAGAAGCTCCTCAAGCAAGTGGCCAGTGCCCAGAGCACCCACCCTGTATCAAGCATGTGAATAACTACTGTCAGCTAGGTTGTGTAGATCACTCGATCTCCCGTGTATGTAATGCCTTCGTCAAGCTCATATCAAGTAAATCTCTCTATGTATATCATATTGATGTGTTAACAAAAAGTGAAATAAATAGTATTTCACTATTGTATATGGATCAATGAACTTACCTATATTTTTTTTTCTTATCTTGAACATCTATTTTCAAAAAATTGTGAAGCACAAGAAGTCACTATTTCTTCAGGTCATCACCACATAAAACTATGGCGAATTATGAGGGGCAATGCTAAAACTATCTGTAAATTATACAGATATATGTAGATTTTGTATTGAAAGTGGTTACTTGTTGTGGAAACGTATTTACTAGGTTCAAGTGGTAGGCAATGTTACACCCTGACACTGCCCTGTCACCACAAAAAAAAAAACCCCGCCTAGCTTCAATAACAAGACCGTCCATCCTCGAACTAGTTTTTTTAAAAAATTGATTTTTTTTTAAGGAATCAACGGTGAGGGAAGCCCCTCACCTGAACTTTTTCATTGCAAAAATCTGTCTTTACAAGTGCTGTTCAAGGCACAAATGGTTACAAGCCAAAGAAGAGAGGGGTGCCCTTCCCAAGCCCAAATTAGAGTTTGCAAAACCAGAACTAAATCAAAGATGAGTTCATTCTTAAATGATTTATAATCATTCTCAAAGTATTTGGAAAAAGGAATTCATTCCCAAGAAAAAATCATTATCTCTACTCCTATTATTTTAGATGGAAACGTTCACGCCATCAAAAAATTTGCTGTACGCCCACAAAGTTAGAGATTGAATCCAAATTAGTTTCGAACCTTCCATATCAAACACTAAATTCAAAAAATCATAAATCCCTCATCCGGTGTTCAAATGAGGTAAACTCAGACTATATCTTGTAGCTCGCAAAAATTTATACAATTTTGATATTTAATGAAAGTCAAGATTCCACCGTTTTGGTTTCTAAATTTACGATTCAAAAATATTTATTCTGATTCGGACTCCTCTGCGCAGGTCTCTGTGCGGGGCTTATATCTCCTACCTTTGAAGTCCAAATAACATGATCCATATATGTTTCGAAAAGGTCTCGACGAGATCTACAACTTTTGTGTTTTAACTTTTCTCATTAGAGCATGTTTTCAAGTCCAAAATTACGTCGCAATGCAGTGCTATTTCTATTGTACGTGAATTGATTTTTCCTATCGGATAAAGCTTCTAGAAATCTTTAACCATTGGGTCACGATCTTGGTCTTGCATGTTGGGCTTTATAGAGGTTCAGTGGTATCTTGTAGATATCATGAGCTTGTGAGATTTCTCTTTGCATGGCGAATTAGGCTTCATATCGGTACTTCTCATATTTGAGCATTTTTTTAATATTATTTCATTTAATTTTACAACATAGCACTCAAACGACACTACATGTGAAAATCATTAATATTAGCGGTAAAAAAATATTTATGATAAGAATACAATGAAAAATAATAGAAAAATTATTACTTATATATATAATGATACACTAAGAAGCACTAACAATAATATAAATATGATCTTTCATATAAAAAATATCAATAATTATATTATGTAAATAATTTACATTTATATCATAAAAAATATTTTATTTTTTTAAACGTAACCACATACGAACACTTTACTAGTTATCAAATAAATAAAAAAATCGAAGATAAATTCTCAAGAAGCCCACACGCGGATACCACCAATTCCGAATCCGTTCGCCGCCCAAAACAAACGGGTGCCCTTCCCAAGCCCAACTGTGGCGAGCAAAGCGGAAAGCGCCCCCGCGTCCATCCCACGCGACCCGGGGTTTGGGCCGCCGCCTTTAGGGGCGTAGATCCTACGCGATTCCGCTCTCAAAACCCAAAACCCTCCCGAAAACCTCCCCAAATCCCCGCCCCTTTTCTCCTTCCCTGGCCTCTCCCCTCAAAACTTCGCGAACTCCTTCCCCGCCGTAATGGCGACCTTCAACACCGCCGGCGCTGCCAACCCCAACAAGTCCCTCGAGGTACAGCGCGCTCGCGTTGCGTCCCTTCCCTTCACTGGTGCCTTTCTCCAGGGTTCGATTTGACCGGGTGCTAGTTTCTCTTCCCCTTCGTCAGGTGAATCCGGCGCCCGAAGATTCCGTGTCCAGCCTCAGCTTCAGCCCCAACGCGAACCATCTCATCGCTACTTCCTGGGACAACCAGGTGAGCTCGCCGCCGCCGCCAGAACGCACAAGCGAATGCGCGCGGATACGTGTTTAATACGTCGCTGTTTGGGGGTCTGCAGGTTCGGTGCTGGGAGGTCCTGCCTGGCGGCCAATGCCAAGCGAAGGCTTCGATTACGCACGATCAGCCGGTACTATGATTCACCTCGAACATTTTCCCCCCGAAATTAATTCATCTTAGCATTTGCGCCCTTTAGGGATTACTATATGGATGTCGAGCCCTTATGTCTGGAGCCGATCTAGATCTGCTGAACTCTGTAGATTGCTGGATGGCTCTCATGCCCCGGTTTGCCTGCATCACCCGATGATGTGACCTATATAGGATGGTTTTGTTTCGTGCAGGCTCTGTGCTCGGCGTGGAAGGATGATGGGACTACTGTTTTCTCTGGAGGTTGTGATAAGCTGGTTAAGATGTGGCCCTTGCTATCCGGTGGACAGCCCACAACCTTCTCAGGGCATGAGGCGCCTGTCAAAGAGCTCGCTTGGATACCACAGATGAATCTTCTTGTCAGTGGGAGTTGGGACAAGACCTTGAGGTATGGAAATTCGCACAATCCACAAAGTACGTTAGACTCCTCTGGAATTAGCTATGGCATTGCATTTTAATCTGCTGTTTTACAACGTTCTATTTCACTTAGATAATTTGTAGAGAAACTCGAAATTACCATCAAGCACCACAACCTTTCTTACCCGGTTGTACTTGCGTACATGCAAATGCAGTGATTCTAATATTCATTGTGTCATTGTCATCTCACTTCGCAGTTTTTTTGCTATTTCTCAAGGTACTGGGACATTCGGCAACCTCAGCCAGCACATGTTCAACAACTTCCTGAGCGCTGCTATGCTCTATCTCTTAGTTATCCTCTCATGGTGGTGGGGACTGCTGATCGCAACATAATAGTCTACAACCTGCAGAATCCACAGGTTTGATGCTTCTTATGGTTTGGGCCGTATTCTAATGCACATGGATTGAATGGATTTAAGAAATTTTAAAACTTACTGTATATGTGATAGTGCTCTGTTTTGAGTATATGGCAGTATGTCTTCAGAGTGTAAGCGGTAAGACTATAAGAGTGTTGTGTCAGAACGAGATGAGTTCATTAATTTTGTTTTACCCTGTCCACAAGATTCCAAATATAACCATTGGCCCATGCGTTCAGTGCCTTAATTCCAGTCTAATCTTTTCCTTTCAATGGGACATGCTTTTAGTGGTATATGGGCAAATGGTGAAAGGACACAATTGGCTTTTAATTGCTGAGGTTTGTGAGTTCAAAAACTGAAAACTGTGGTATATTCCTTCATAGTTGGATTTTCTTAGTTAGGTACTGTAATTGACCAATGGTAGCACACTGGTGCTAGATAACTCGGTCTTAGGCTTGCCGAGAAGCTTAAAAGAGATGTGAGTTGTTATGTTTGAGATGATGAGTCTCAATTGATTCATTGCTTGATTGATTAATATAGCACTGGGAGCCATCCTTTATATGCTTAGGCCTGCACACGTCAACAGGACTTGCTAACACAATATCTAACAAACTAACTGTTAGATATGTTAGTACACTATTATTCTCCACTTGTGTAAGGGTGTCTTTGCATATTGTACATATATATATTCCCCTCATGGGGCTGATAATAGAGTGAGTTGCTCATTCCTAACATGGTAACAGAGCTTTAGGGTTAGGGTTTTGGGACCTCCCGGTGCGCCCCTCCTTCTGTGCGCCGTCGCTACCCCCGCGCGCCTCTGTCGCCGTGCGTGCGCCGCCGCCACGCGCGCCCCAGCCGCCGCGCGTCGTCGCGCGCCCCCCCCCCCCGCCGCGCGCCTGTGTGACCGGCTCGATGTGGTTTCGAGCCGGCTCGCGGGCGGTTGGCTCGGCTCAGAATCGAGCTGGCTCCCTGGCTGACGGCTCGGCTCCGGTTCGAGCTGGCTCTCTGGCTCGTGGCTCGGCTCGGATTTGAGCCGGCTCGCGGCTAGACTTCCTGAGCCGGCTCGTCTCCGCTCAGCCAGCTCGGCTCCAGCTGTCGCAAAAAAAAAAAGAACAAAAAACAAAAAAAACTCATGGCAACAGTGGGGAGACCCGGTGCTATTCTAGTGCCTCGCTGTCCTGTTTTCTTCAATGGCAAAAATTGGGGAGAATTTGCCTTTCACATGGAGATTCATATGGGTGGTCAGCAGCTTTGGGAGCACCTCACCGGGACTCAACAGTGTCCCTCGTGCCCTGCGTTGCCTGCTCCCCTCACCTACCCGGCGACTGTGGATGCAGCGGCCAAAGCTGCACTTCTTGAGGCTTTTGAAGCCTCTATGAACACATATCAGTTCGATCTTGCTGACTATGAGGGTTGGCTTCGTGAGGATGTCAGTGCCAAGGCGATCCTCATTGCCAGTATGGAGGCTGATCTAGCTCTCACTCTTCGAGGATTGTCCACCTCCCAGCAGATGTGGTCTCACCTTCGCCAAAGTTACGAGATTCGTAACGAGGCTATGTACCTATCTGTTGTGGAGGAGGCACAGTCTCTTCGTCAGCTCGATCAGTCCGTGGGCGCCTGGATAGCTTGGGTGCTGAGTTCTGTGCTGGTACTTGCCGGTGCTGTGAGCGACATCGCAGTCAGAGGGATACTCTTTGACTTCATGAGTTTTCTCTCTCGTCTTCGTCCTGAGCTCGAGACAGTCAGGTCCCAGCTCCTGACACGTCGGCCGCGCCCATCGCTTGATGAGGCGATGCCGAAGTTACGGGCCGAGGAGACCCGCCAGCGTATGGGGGGTGGGAGCCGAGACCAGCAGCATGCCTCAGTCCTTGCTGCTTCGGTCCCTGCGCCTGCTCCTGCAACCTCCACCGTGTCTTCGCCAGCCTCGTCATCCACTCCAGCTGTGGCGGTAGCCCCTGCGCCGTCGTTGTCTACTCCAGCGGTGGCGGCCGCTCCCTCGGCTCCTTCGGACGTTCAATGCAGTCACTGTGGCTACCTTGGCCATACGGCCTCGGTCTGTCTCAAGCGGCAGTGCGAGCGGGCCCGTCGTGGAGGCCGCACCTCTCAGGGCTCACGAGGGCCCTCTACTTCTCATGGCCTGACACTTGCTGAGCAGGAAGCCTTGGCGTTGTTTCGTTGCTTAGCCATGTCAGCCCATGGGACACACAGCACTGCTACTTCTGCTTCTGGTTTCACTCCACCACCCTCAGGTACATCATCTCCGTGGTACCTTGATTCTGGCGCTTCTTTTCATATGACTCCTGATTCCACCCACCTATCCTCTCTGTCGTTTCCTAGTCCTTCGCTTATTGTACACACTACTGATGGCACCTCTCTTCCTGTTGCTGGTCGGGGCACTTTAGTGACTTCTTCATTCACTGTTCCTACTATTTCTCATATTCCTCAACTCACCATGCAACTTTTATCCGCTGGTCAGATTACTGATCATGGTTGTCGTATTATTCTTGAGACTGACTCTTGTTATGTTCAGGACCTTCGTACGGGCCTTCTGGTGGGGACTGGTCCTAGGCGTCATGATTCTCACCGCCTCTGGGAGCTTGATTGGCTGCACCTTCCTTCGTCCACTACTACTAGCCAGCCACCCAGTTCCTGTGCTATCGTCTCAGCAACTTCTTCTACTACCACCTTTGAGCAGTGGCATCGTCGTCTGGGTCATCTTTTGGGCTCTCGATTGTCCCGGTTAGTTGGTAGTGGTGTCTTAGGTCCAGTCTCTGGTGAGTCTGCTCCTCGTTGTACGGGTTGTAAGCTTGGTAAATAGCTGCAACTCCCTTATCCTTCTAGTGAGTCAGTGTCTCAGCGTCCTTTTGATCTTGTTCATTCTGATGTTTGGGGTCGTGCTCCCTTCATGTCGCAAGGGGGTCACTCTTATTACGTGATATTTGTTGATGACTATTCGAGATTCACCTGGATTTATCTTATGTCATCTCGTGGCCAGTTTCTCTCTATTTATCAGCAGTTTGTTGCTACTATGGTTCGCACTCAGTTTGACTTCCCTATTCGTGCCTTTCGTGCGGACTCTGTTGGTGAGTACATCTCTGATGCACATTGTCGCTACCTCATTGATCAGGGGACACTTGCCCAGTTCTCCTATCCTGGTGCTCATGCCCAAAACGGTGTTGTAGAACACAAGCACCGTCATATCCTTAGACTACTCGTGTCCTTCTGCTCTCTGCAGATTTAGCCCCTCACTTTTGGGCTAAGGCCGTTACCACGGTTGTTTTTCTCATTAACAGGCAACCCTCCACCGCTCTTCAGGGACTCACTCCTTATAAGCGTTTCTTTGGCTCCCCTCCCAGATATGATCATCTTCGATGCTTTGGGTGTGTCTGCTATGTTCTTCTTTCGCCTTGTGAGCGCACGAAGCTGACAGCCCAGTCAATTGAGTGCATCTTCGTTGGCTACAGTACGGAGCATAAGGGCTATCGCTGCTATGACCCTGTTGCCCATTGCATGAGGATTTCTCGGGATGTCACCTTTGATGAGTCTTGTTCCTATTATCCTCGATCACCCAGCGTCACACCTTGTACCACAGCTGAGTCCCTGTCCTTCCTCTCTCTTCCTGCCTTACCCTCCTCGGGTTCGCTACCACCACCTTCCGCTCCTTTTCCACCTATTACATCTTCTCCAGCCCCAGCATCCACACGTCCACCAATTACTCTTTTCTACACTCGTCGTTCCCGATCTGCTTCCTCTCCTTCTTCATCCTCCTCTCTTCTAGGACCCACTCCCCCTAACCTTCCACCTCGCTGTGATCTCCGTGCTCGTCACACTTTTCAGTCGTCTTCTTGCCAGGGCCTTACTGCTGCCGCCATTGCTGAGCCCACTTCCTACTGTGAGGCTGTTGCCCATGAGGAGTGGCAGCATGCTATGGCGAGGAGATTGCTGCCTTGGAGCGCATGGGCACTTGGGACTTGGTTCCTCTTCCACCTCATGTCGCTCCGATCACTTGCAAGTGGGTCTATAAGATTAAGACCCGCTCTGATGGCTCCCTTGAGCGCTACAAGGCTCGCCTTGTTGCACGTGGTTTCTAGCAGGAGTACGGTCGTGATTACGATGAGACCTTCGCCCCTGTTGCCCACATGACCACAGTCCGGACTCTTCTTGCTGTTGCTTCTGTTCGTCAATGGTCCATCTCCCAGCTCGATGTTAAGAACGCCTTTCTTAATGGTGAGCTGCGTGAGGAGGTCTACATGCAGCCTCCCCCGTGATACTCTGTCCCTGATGGCATGGTTTGTCGTCTATGTCGCTCTCTTTATGGCCTTAAGCAGGCTCCTCGTGTCTGGTTTGAGCACTTCTCTTCTATTGTTACCGATGCTGGTTTTCGACCCAGTGATCATGACCCCGCTCTCTTTGTTCACACCTCTCCTCATGGTCGTACGCTTCTTCTTCTATATGTTGATGACATGATTATCACCGGTGATGACTCTCAGTTCATTGAGTTTGTCAAGCACCGTTTGAGCGACCAGTTCTTAATGTCTGACTTGGGTCCTCTTCGTTACTTTTTTGGCATCGAGATTTCTTTCACGCCGGAGGGCATCTATCTCTCCCAAGAGAAGTATGTTCAGGATCTCTCTCGAGCTGGCCTTACAGATCAAGATCACCGCACTGCTGAGACACCCATGGAGTTTGGTGTTCATCTCCGACCCACTGATGGTGAGCCTCTTTCGGATCCTACTCGCTACCGTCACCTTGATGGGAGTTTAGTGTACCTTGGGATTACTCGTCCAGACATATCTCATGTTGTTCACATCCTCAATCAGTTTGTCTCTGCTCCCACTCATATTCACTATGCTCATCTTCTTCGCGTTCTCCGCTATCTTCGTGGGTCTGTCTCTCGTCACCTTTTCTTCCCTCGCTCGAGCTCTCTCGGGCTTCAGGCGTATTTTGATGCGACCTGGGCCAGTGATCACTCTGATCGTCGCTCTCTCTGCCTACTGTGTTTTTCTTGGCTCCTCTTTGATTGCATGGAAGACCAAGAAGCAGACAGCAGTGTCCCAATTCTAGTGCTGAGGCTGAGCTACGGGCCATGGCGGCTGTGACAGCTGAGCTGACTTGGTCGCAGTGGCTCCTTGAGGATTTTTGCGTACCTACTACAGACCCTACTCCTCTCTTTTCTGATAGTACGGGTGCGATCAGTATGGCTCGTGATCCCGCCAAGCATGAGCTCTCCAAACACATTGGTGTTGATCTTTTCTATATGAGAGCCCAATTTCAGGGGGTCAGGTTGTGACCCTTCACTATGTGCGTTCTGAGGTTCAGCTTGCAGATTTCTTCATGAAGCCACAGACGAGAGCACATCATGATTATTTTCTGTCCAAACTCCATGTTGTAGATCCACCATGAGTTTGAAGGGGGGGGGGGGGGGTGTTAGATATGTTAGTGCACTCTATTATTCTCCACTTGTGTAAGGGTGTCTTTGCATATTGTACATGTATATATTCCCTTCATGGGGCTGGTAATAGAGTGAGTTGCTCATTCCTAACACTAACAAGAATCTAACAAGCTAACAATAATCTTATATAATCTATAATAGGCTAAAGGTCTTATCCTAATGAATGATGGCCAGCTGGTACAGCCTTGTGTGAAGTACCTAGGAGGAGGGCTGGGCCCTGTCTGCCATGCCCATAACAGGGCCTTCTTTTGTAATGTGATGTAGTAAGGAAAGAAGATGAACAAATTTGGCGAGCATTTAAATGGCTCATTTTATTTTTGTAGCAAAGACAAAGAGAAAAAGATAAATAAACTGTCATTGCCCTTGTCTCATCTAATTGTATATCTGTAAATTTATCAATTGTATCCATTACTCTCACACATATTTGAATGGTTGGCATTCTTATAACAGGCTGAATTCAAGAGAATTGCATCGCCTTTGAAGCTTCAGACAAGGTGTTTGGCTGCATTTCCTGATCAACAAGGGTTTTTGGTAATGCCGCACTTTTTATTTACTTGTTCCAATAATTTGGCCTTCCATTTGAATGCCAAAAACCACTAAATTGATGGGTGTAAATTGGATGCATTTTCAGTGTATAGTGGATATTTGTCAAATCATTACTCTTTTTGGAAACTGTTATAGATTTATTTCTTTGTTGACCTTTTTTGAATTGTTTATTAGAATTGCTATTGGAAATTCAGTTTATTTCACATCAGCTTGGTCTCTCAATTCTTGGTTGCAATAAAGTTGATTAAGCCTAGCCTGATGTTTGTTTGGTATCTGATGGGTCTTTTGTTTAGTGTTTTAGTCCAAAGCTGTTGGTTCTAGTCCTCATTCTTTGTGGTAGAAGACAAATGGTCAATTACTTGTAATAGTTTGAACATTTACGATCAATGTTTTATTTGTTTTGAAGGTTGGATCTATAGAAGGACGAGTTGGTGTTCATCATGTAGATGACTCTCAGCAAGCGAAAAACTTTACATTCAAATGTCACCGTGAGGGCAATGAGATATATTCTGTTAACTCACTGAACTTCCATCCTGTAAGACTCATCTCTTATATGATATTTTACTTCAAATATATATATTATTTTTACTTCCTCGATTGAAGAGAAATTCCTTCTAGATTCCTAAACTGAAGAAAATTGCATAAATTCTTCATGGATGACCATGGGAACTCTAACAATTGAATACTTGCTAACCTACATAGGATCAGAAAAATACCATATACTAAATTCAACTAAACAATGCTGACTGTCATTACATGCTTTCCATCCAGGTGTATGGTACATTTGCTACTGCAGGCTCCGATGGAGGTTTCAACTTTTGGGATAAGGACAGTAAGCAAAGGCTGAAGGTCTGTTTCACCTAAGATTCTTTTGATGTGATTCTCCATTCTCTTATTGGTCAGGGACTCAGGGCTACTTTCATGCATTTAACATACAATTTCAATGTTACTCGTTATATATATGACCTTGAACAGGAAAAATAGTAGCAACCAACATTATAATTGTTCTTTGTGAGCTACTCTATCTGGTTAGAAGCAAGTTTTATCTTAGAATTCACACACACAATTAACCTATTTGATAGTTGACCATAACAATTTTTATGAATATCTAGACTGATCATATGAAGTGGACTTGTCTGAAATGTTTACTTCAGAATATATTTTAAGTTGTTGAATATCTAGAAATGTCCTTCAGGGACATTCTTGTTGGTAATGATGCTGCCTCTCCGGTCTGCCTCTTCGCTGGAAAACGTTGCGTTAAACATTTTGAGGTTTTTCACTCTGAAGTTCTTGAAATGAATTTCCTGAAATCTTATCTGTTTTAGATTAGCATTACATTGATCCGAAAACAAAACATTTTGAAGTTTTCCGTTTGTCAAATGTGGAACTGCTCCTACCGGTCAAAGGTACTTTATTTTCTTATTAGTAGCAAAGAACTGAAACCTACAGTCTGCCTATGCTGGCATGCAGTGTTAACAGATTGTTATTCTATGCGGTATCATAAAAAAAAGATTGTTATTCTATGCACAGTTGTTGTTTGTCACAAAGAGAAAAGTGTGCTTAGCATTAGTTCTGCCTTCGGAATCATATGAACAAGGGAATCCCAGTTTATTAAATTTGAGCTTCTGACATTCTGTTTCCTTTTACAGGCTTTCAGCAAGTGTCCAGCACCCATCTCATGCAGTACGTTCAATAAGGATGGCTCTATCTTTGCCTATGCAGTACGTTGCCTGTTGTTATTAGCATGTACAGATTTAATTAATTTACCAGATAGTATAGTTGCTTCTGATATATTTTTTTTCAGTATAGTTGCTTTAGATTTTCAGATCCCCTCATTAGATAAGATTATAATCAGCAGTAACCAAGATGAAGGTGCATTGAATGCTGGAAATATCTCATGTTCCCAAAGGAATATTTACTATTTCCTTTGAAGCACCTCCATTCTTAAATTGTTGCATAGAGCCTTGTTGGATGGTTTTATGTCTATCGTGTGGTCTTACCAAGTATGTATGTACCATATAACTGCTAAGTTGACTTGGAAATACAATGTACCCAGTGTTAATATGCAACTAAATTATTGGTGCCTGAGGATGGACATTCCTACTTGCGGCATTCTTGTTATATGAACTGTACATCATAAATGGCTTTGCGTTCTTCAACTTGTGCCTGAAAGTTGAATGCTTTTGTATTCTCATCAGAAAGCCCAAATTACTGATGACGAATCATTTGTTTAGGTGTGCTATGATTGGAGCAAGGGTGCAGAGAAGCATAATCCTTCTGCGAAGACAAACATCTTCATACATAGTGTTCAGGTTAGTACTGTCTTACTGAATGCCGTCTTGTTTTAAAAAAATGTTTAGGCAGATGATGTAGACTATCTTGATGACCTATTTTCTTCACCCTTGTGTCATGGGCCTGACACGGTACTGTAGCGGCGGCGCTACTGTAGCTGCGGCTAGGGTTTGAAGATTAGTTTCCTTAGTTGTTAGGATTAGTTCCTTAGGAGTCAAGTTATCTCATCCATATATAGATGGGGATTGTATCCTAGTTCGGCAAGCAAGAAATAGATTAAGAGCTTATAACTCTCCTATTCCTGCCTTTGTAGTGCGACCGACGCCGCCGGTGAGGTCGCGCCGCTTGGGTTCAGGCCAATCTAGTTCGGTTTGTGACACCTTGACATACAATTTGCACAGAAGGCTGTGCTTTAAGTATGGACCTTACTGGTTATTTGAAGTTTTCATATGCTAATTAAATGTGGTTTAAGAATATCATAAATTGAGAGCCCTTTTTCTTGTATGATGGCAGCTGTCTTCTATATGCTCCTTGTCTAACAGTTTATTGTCATTGTTTTGGTTCATAGGAGGCTGATGTGAAAGGAAAACCCCGTGCTGGAAAGAAATAGGGCTTTAGGACAAATGCTTGGTGCCGGAGATTGATAGCAAATCAGGTCGTCACTGCTAATCAGACGCATGGGTGATCTGCTCCTGATTGTCAGGATATATTCTTCATCCATGTACGACAGCTAACCTTCATCACCGCAATTGGATTTGTCACATGCAAAATCGCCGAAGTAGTTGATGCAATAGTAACAAACACTGTGTCACCTCTATAGTGGATTCAGATTACTGAGATTTCTATTGCCTTTCTAGTGGAGTGCGGTGGACTTGCCTTCTCCATTTTGTAAATGTTAGGGCTCCTTTTAGGGTGTGTTTGGTTTCAGGTCAAACTGGGATGGGATGGGGTCATCCCTCTTTTGTGGGGTGAGGCGGCCCCTGTTATTGTTTGATTGTTTGATTGAAGAGATGCGGTGAGTCATGTTTTCTGTGTTTGGTTGAAGGGACGACTAGGGGACGAGGCTGCCCCAGCCCCAGTCTTTGTTTGGATGGTCACATGAATCGATCACCCATGCTTTCATGGTGATGAGTTTATCTCCATATTAGAAACTAAGATATATGTACAAGTTTTTGATACACAATCAAAACAAATAAAAGATACAATTAGCAAGTATATATATGATTAGCAAGTTCTAACCTTAAAGACATGTTCATGCGTTACAAACGCACATATTAGCCACAGTCTAAATTCTATATGCAAAAGAATATTTACATCCATCTGATCCTCCACCTGGACCCATAGCCTAACTGCCTAAGCATATTAATCATCACTTGACATGCTAAACAAAAGAACAATAAACCCAACAGTGCGTTGTTTATGGGTTACATCATAAACAAAAGATGTTTACATCTCATCATCCCCTCATAACCTAAGGAAAGGTCTCATTCACAAACTTAGCTAGCAAAGTGATCAGGTGTATTTGATTGAAGGGATGTGGCACTTTATCTTTACTAGCCTTCTCAATAGCTATGGCAAGCCTTTCAGAACCAAATTTGAAGGCTCCAATAAGACCCTCCTCTTCAGTATCAACAACCTTGGCCCTCTTGTTTGGTCTAGTGGCTGAAGATGAAGCCCCATTATCTGTAGGGCTTGGAACAACATTAACCTCTCCATCATTTTCAATTTGAGCATCTTTAGTCCCTAGAGGCTCATTCCATCCTTTTGCATACTTTTTTGTGGCCATGTTGTTTCCAAAGATAGTAGTCATTTTCTTGTAGTTCTCCAGAGACTTGTTTAAGAGTTGACATTAGATTTGTGATCCTACATGAAAAAGTAACAATTTGTTTGAGGATAAAGAATTTACTAGGAGATGAGAAGTATGAAAAGTTATTTCAGTGGTACCTGAACATGGCCTGCATAGTGCTCATGATCAAGAGTGATCATGGAGTTGTCCTCATCCCAACCACCAGCACTCAACCTCTTAAGGCTGTTTATCTTTGCATACCTTCTCTTCCATGTCCTCAAATGATTTTTAACTTGCTCTCCTATGATCCTCATTCTGAAATGATCATTCAAAGCCCTTGCACACATGTTGAGGTGAACTTTCTTAAAGCCTCTTGATGTCCTTATTCCATCAACCAACAAGCTTGATAGGTGTGTGAGCATATAAGTGGACGTTGCATAAGTTCATACAACATGTCCATTTCCTTCATCTTGTTCAACAAAGTGCTCTCCAGCTCCTTCACCCTCCATTTACTACAATATTAACAAATTTGGCCATAGACAACAAATTTTCAGCAATAAGTGCCAACATGGAATTATTCTAGCATGAATGAAGTCCACAGAGTTAAATTCCAGCAAGCCACCAGTTCATACATGACACTTCCAAAAATTTTTGGATGCACAATTAATAATTTGTACAATTATTGTTCACATAAATTAAAAATATAGCAATGTAACAAGCACAAATTAGGCTGTGTGGTGCTGTTGATAGTCTTCCCACATCTGATCTGCTATTTCCTGCCTGAAATTAACCATAAATGCATGTTTACTAGCTTGGCCACTTGATGTCGTAGCATGGTTATGAATTGGCCAATCAGATTCTTCAATGATTAACTGATCACCCCCATCTTGTATGACCCAGTTATGAATAATGCAACAAGCTATAACAATGTCTACTTGAGTAGAAAATAGGAAGAACGGTGTGGCATCATCAAGTATTTTGAACCTCCTCTTGAGTGACCCAAATACTCGCTCTACAGTGCTACAAAGTGATGAATGCCTATTGTTGAACAATTGCTTCTCAGTTTGTGGTGAATTATTCCCCCATTCATTCAAGTGGTATCGAACAACATGGAATAGGGGCAAAAATCTTGGTTTGGCTCCATATCGAGCATCCACTAGATAGAATTTGCCTAACATTTGATGACAAGTTGGTCATAATTCTACATATCAATAAATGTCATTGCTAAATGATGGCACAAAATTAATCTATTTACCTTGTAGTACACGAAGTCCATTTTCTCGCTCTAAAGCATCTCTTAATACTAATGCATCATGTGCCGACCCCTCCCAACCAGCCAAGACAAATGTGAACCAAAGATCAAAATCTACGGTCGCATTACATTTTGGCTAGCATAAGATTTCCTACCACGAAACAAAGGCTCCATATTTTTAGACCGAGGCTCTTATGTGTGTGCCATCAATAGCTCCAATGTTGTCCTAGTTATGTTCAATACCAAACAAAATCAATTAGGATCCTTGTGGGTTTCAATGTCTAAAAAAGAAGAAAATACTAGGTAGTTGAACATCAAACCTTAAAATATGGATCCCATCTCGGGTCTCCTGCTATTTTGGTTGGGGTCTCCAATAATGGTGGCCTCATAAGTTCAGCTCGTAGCTCATCAATAGCATGAAGAACTTTGTTGAAGTAACGACTAACGGTCTCACCAGATCTATCAGAATTTGTTGCTGCTAACATATTTCTAAGGTTGTGCCCCACTGTGTTAAAAAAACATGGCCACTTGTTCTTCTATACCCAAGTGTATGGTATCTTGAAGTAAACCATGATCTCTAAAAACCTTACAAAACCGAAGAAACTTGTCTTTATTAAGCCCAAGCATGTTTACACATGTTGTATCGTTTCTCCATATCTTATTGTTGAGATAATCAAGTCTGGTCCAATCCCTTTCCTCCATTAGCCCATAAGTAATACCAACTCTCCTATCATCTCGATTTCTTTTTCTAGACTCGATAACCATGGCCATCATGGACAACAACATGTGTGCTGCTGCACCATAAATCAAAAGCTTGATCGCCTTGTCCATCTACAACACATGCATATATATGCCTATCAATGCAAACAAACCATTTTACCAATGAATCATCCATCAATTCAAACAATCCAGCATAGCACAGTTCAAATTGACCTTAGGCTTGATATGCCTTAGTTCCTTCCTGCTGATCGAACGGAGAACGTGTGCCGACTTCAATCCTCCAGGCGTGCTGCTCGAGAGAAAGAAGGATGAGGATTCAGACCAAGCAAATGATACAGAGGAAGGAGGAGGGTGCGCCACAACTACCTGGAGAGGAAGGAGGGAAGAAGAGCCGCGCCGCCGCTCTGGTGGAGAGCCTCCCTGCCACCATCCGTTGCCGCTGCTCGTGGAAAGCCTCTTGTCACCACGCGAGCCCGACTTGTGTTGGAGATTCGCCCGCCGCCGCTCTGGTGGAGAGCCTCCTCGCCACCGCCCGTTGCGTCTGCTCATGGAGAGCCTCCTATCACCGCCCGACCCGACTGGTAGTAGAGATCCGCCCGCCACTGCCCACTGTTTGACCCGCCGCCCTCTGTTCTCCTTTTCCTTCTCCTTTTCTTTTTCTTTTCTGGATTGTAGAGCGGTGAGGATAGAGAGAGCCAAACTGGGAAATTGCACGGGACCGCGTGTGCGATCACGCCCGAGCGCGTGTGAGGGACGGGGATCGCGACGTCCTCTCGTTTTCGGTGGATGGCGCTGCCACTGAATCGGACTGAATATTCGATCGATGTCCGCCTTGCCCCTGGCTAACTCCCATCCAAATACTAAAAGGGGCCAGCCCGTACCATCCACTCTGGTACATCAGACGAAACACACCCTTAGTGCCTTCGGTGTCTCGTGCAATGCTTGCGCTTGTGGAATTTATCTCCTTTGATGGGTGCTGATGCTACTCATGTTTTCCTACTGCTCTGCCTTTTGCTGCCATCAGTGCCATATCACCTGTCATGGACTGGGAAACTATGCAACCACATCTCTTTTTCGAGCGGCAAATGATGCTGCCAGCAATTCGATGGCGTCTAGCTGTGAAGGCTCCACTAGTGTGTGTAAGGTTCATGACCATTGAGGTCACCCCAAGGTATAAATGTTTTGGTGATAAATAACAAATATGAAATATGACTAATATCTACCCAAGTGTTGTGCGTGTAGGAAACCTCTTATTACTTAATGATGATCATTGATGGTTTCCTTGGCGATTGATGACAATGACCACAAGCATGGAGCTTGATGAGCTTGATGGAGTCCAAGGGTTGATGGAGATGGATCAAGGCTAAGAATAAGTTATAGAGCAAGTGTTTGGAACACTTGTCTAGTTGTTAGGGCTTTGAGTCCATAGGGAAAACCGGACTATCAAAGGAGTCTAGGTCATGTCTCTTTAGGTCATGCGAGTCGGTGATGTGTGTGGATGCTCACTGAAATCACAAACACTAGGTAACAGCGGAGAAGCCAATGAGCTGTTGGAAGAAGCTGGGAAACAAAGTCAAGTAAGGACGAGGATTTTTAGCTTCTGGACAGAGAGACCGGACAGAAGGTCAGGAGTGATCGGACTGTACGATCATCAAAGGAGAAGGTAGATCAGAGAGAAAACTTTGCAAAGAATCTATCTGCACTGGAGACCATAGAGACCGCACGGTCAGATCTACAGACCGGACAGTCCAGTTTGTATGGGTGAAGCGTAGGACAGAGAGGAAGCAATTCGGGAACTCTCTAGAATCGACGAACATAAGGAGACTAGATGGTTTGGTCTACTGCCCGGATGGTCCGGTCAGTACGAGGCCATCTGCGCACAGTGAAGTCAAGGGCTCTAGGATCCATTCTAGGGCTGACCGGACGGTCCGGTCAGGCAGTGACCGGACAGTCCAGTCAGCATGTCCAGAAAGGTGATCTCATGGAGCAACGGGTAGTTTGAGGTTGGAAGCCTATATAACTTTGTTGTTGGGGTCTTGGAGACCTCTCTTGGCCAGTGGAATTGCTAGGAGCATTTGTAGGGAGCCAAGAGGAAAAGAGAGGACCACTAGGAGAGGATATTGAATATCTTGAGAGTGCTAGTGAGAGTAACTTGAGCATCTATCCACATCTAAGGCTAGAGTGTTCTTGTGGGTGTGATCTAGATTGTTACTCTTGGTCTATGATGAGACATAGACTAGTTAGGTGTTGGTGATCGAGCCTATCGTGATTGGTTGTGAAGGCCGTCACACGTTTGTACACGGTTTGATCCCGCCATTGAAAGGGGCATCAATAGTGAGCGCCTGTGTCGGCTCGTGGAGTCTGGCAAGTTCTTGAGGGAGGCGAGCTTGTGCCTTAGTGGCAGCGGTGATGCAATCGTGTCTTCACTCCGGGAGTGATTGCGGGCTCGTGTGCGAGAACTCCACTTGGTGGCGGGAGGGATTGGTTGTCACACCCGGTTTATAAAGACAAAACCAAGTGTATCATACGTGTGCCCAGGAATATGTTTCACACATACATGATAGTAACACTGTATATACCAGTACAACCATTGTCTTTACTCTAACCTCAAGTCGGGGATTATTATATGGATGTCACTAGGACTAGACGGTACATGTCGATATACGACGACACAACGGAAGACTCCATAACTCCACAGGCAGTCAACGGGGGATTGCTCGCCTAGACGATATCTTCCTCATGGTACTCCACATCATCTCTGTCTTCTGAGCAACATTTCATAGGAATAGGAAAAATAGCAAGCGTGAGTACGTTTTTGTACTCAGCAAGTGTGGGAAATATATGACATGCATGCTTAAATCAAGGAAAGGCTAACACAAGGGTTTGTTTGTATAAATGCCATCTACACTTAAGACCATTTGAAAAGCAATTCCATTTACTAGGTGTTTCATACATCCAAGTAATATCATAAGGTCCAACACTTTAAGCATTCCCCGCTTATAGAAATATCTGCGGGTTAAACCACAAGAAACCATAACCTGCTACTGCTTATCCATCACGTAGCACAAACCAATCTCATATCATTGCTACAGCTTACCCAGCATGTAGCCCAATCCATTTCTTTATCATCGTTACAACTTTCCCAGCATGTAGCCTTAACCCAATTCTTTATCCCTGCCACAGCTTACCCAGCGCGTAGCCCAAACCATTACCATATCCTGCTACAGCTTACCTAGCATGTAGCCCAATCATTCCATCCATAGCCAATTTGTGTTTTAATCGTGTGAGGTGTCCATGCTCTCATGACCGCGAGCACGACTGTTATAACAATTTTAACTCTACAGAGGTGCACAACTTTACCCACAGGTTGGTGATTTCGTCACCCGGTGATGACTAAAGTTTTCCTGTTACCCGAATCACACTACCTTTGGTGTGAAGGCCAGGAGATTGCCACAAGGTCTTTCAGAGAGCTTTCCACCCTGTCAAAGTGCCCACGCTAAGGTTTCATCGCTGTAGAAGTAAACCCTTCCTACAGAAGCCTCCTTTGGCGTCGTGCTAGGAGTACACCCTCCATCACCTAAGGTCCGGAAGTAAACCCTTAACTGTCCCCCTTTGCTTAAACACCCGTACACTGGAAAAACATCTCACTACTGAACCAAGCCTACCTATATCAGCCCTGTGCTTTGTGTTGTAGACATAGTTAACACGCTCCATGAGCTGGTCTTAAGAATTCTGGAATAGGTACAGGCACTATCCCACTTCTCGTGCACGGCGACACCATACCAAACCAAACTTAGCCTATCCAGATTCCTAGTCCCATTATGATAGTTTTCCTTATTAGCATTATCTCATAGTAATCTTATTCATCATCGAGTCTCATAGTGATTATATTTATTAACATGGTTTAAACCATTCCCAAGTGACCGCGACTAAGCGTGATGTACCCATCCTAGAGTACTACCCAAACCCGGGGCGACAAAGGAATAATATGGAAGGGTAAAGACACATGATTTATATTAACTGCATGCATGTTTATAAAACAATTGAAAAACATAGGATCAATATGGTTAATGGACACTTGCCTCTATCCACGATTTGCTGCTACTCAGGGTCTTCAAATTCGAGGTTCTGGAAATTCTCAGACGTCGGATGCTCTACACGTCAATTGCATCAGAAAGCACACAATACACACAAAAATAAGAAAACAGTACATCAAACAATACTATGAGCCTACAAAATCATCATGATGGGATTCTACTCGTTCCTACGATCGCGTGAGCGCAAGAATCGCTGAAATCGGAGCTACGAGTAAAAAGTTATGCTACTTTAAAGATCCAAGGACTATATGTAAATAGGTCAGAAAGTTTCTAGGGACTATAATGTAATTATGAAAAAGTAAAGGGGTCCCGGTGTAAAATGTTAAGGGCTAAAATATAATTATTTTAAAGTTCAGGGGTCTAAATGTAAAATTATAGGACCTAAAATATTATTTAAAATTAAGCCGAGGGCAAAACTGTACATCTGCCATTATCCTGGAATTCTACGAATTATTTTGAATTGAAAAATCTTGGTGGACACGGTCTACGGATCTCGTGGATCAATTATGGACTTCGGTCCATAGTCCACGGTGGATTAAGGCGGCTTCTGAACCGTCCATCTAGAGATGTGCGGCTCGGGGGCGGCTTGGGCGGGTCGGGTGGAAGCAGGCGGCTGCCAGCGTGTTACGGGCAGCGGCGCCATGGCCGGTGCGGTGGCGCTCCGTCGATCTATGGCTACGGGGCATGATGTGCAACTGCGACGCTACCAATTGGGAGAGGAGCTCGGCATGGAGCTCACCACGAGGTCGCACAGGGGCAGGGGGGTCGGGGTAGAGCGGGCGACGCCGGCTTGTCGGCGGGGAGCTTCATCGTCGACGCACGGCTGCAGCGAGCTCAGATAGGAGGGGATGAGGGTGGGGTGAGGCGAGGAAGGGGCCGGGACATCTATTTAAGCAAAAAAGGGGGGGGGGGGGGAGAAACTACAAGGGCACGTGGAGCTCATGTTGGCATCGGGTAGCCATTAACGTCGAGCACTGCTCGCGTGTATGAGGGAGGTGACATGTCAGGCAATGGCGAGTAAAGAAGAAGGCGACGCGGTGTGCTCCTGGCGGCTAGCTCGGTGGGTGTCAGTGGCTTCTGTTCCCGACTAGAGGAAGACGACGGGCGGGCACGCTGGGCTGGGCCGGATGGCCGAGCGGGCGAGGCAACTGGTTGGGCTGAGGCCAGGGAAAGGAGTGGGTAAGGGAGGGAGGGGAGCTAGGTCGCGACAGAGGAAGGACAGGGGGAGAGAGTTGGGCCGCGGGGAGGGTTACGACCCAAGAGCCAGAGCTGGGTTCTTCTCTATTTTCTATTTAATATTTCTAGTTCCTAATTTCCAAAACGAATCAAATTCTACTCGAATTTTGAAAACAAGTCTCACCCAATAAAAATCCTAATGCACTCTAATCCAGCATTAATGCATCAAACAAGGTATTTTATTTTATCAGTTTTTATTTTATATGACTTATTATTAATGCTAATACTCTTATATAATTAGGTAAATTTTATGTTAAACCAAAAGTTGAAAATCGGGGTTTTACACCGGTACTCCGACGGGAGTGGTCCAACGAGGAGTAGGAGAAGACGCCATCCTTCCGAGACCTTGAGAAAAAATACCATGAGTCATCTCTTACTCTACTCGTTACTATGATGCTTTACCTTCTACATTTACATACTGTGCTATTCATGTTTGTGTGCTTACCTTGCTCTAGTTGATTACCTTATAGACTTACATGAATAGGCTTCTCTACTTGCTACTTGTGCTTAGCTTTCACTTGATCACTAGCATGTATAGGAGTTTCTTTGGCTTGATTGATGACCCTAGCATGTGTTGTGATACTCATGTTTATGTGCTTATCTTGTGCTTGTTGATCTAGTAGCTTTGTATGAGTAGGCTCCTTTGCTAGCTTGTTGTATGCTTCCGCGTGTTATTAATTACTAGCTTGCATAGGAGTTGCTTTGCCTTATATATGATCCACTAGTATGCATAGGTTGTCTTTCCTTTCATAGGATTTTCCTATTAGTGTGATCACCACTAAAATTGTGGAGGAATTATTTGAGTGATCGGTTTTAGAAATTAGCAAATTAGGTACATATTATGAGTTCCCGACTCACACCCCCCTCCCCCCCCCCCCTCTCGTTCACTCGATCCTTACAGCATGGCGCACCCTAGGGTCTCCGACTGCCGTTTCAGCATTCATCTTTCCTGTGGGCAAAGGTGGCATCCTAAGCGAAGAGCAAAGCTACAGAACTCGGCAATAGCGGCAAAGGTGGCATCCACAATTTTCCATTTGCACGCCTCAAATAGGTGTTGTCGAAGTTTTATTCTGTCCTTTTGTAAGGACACATTAGAGTTCATGCTAGTGGATGTAAAAGCAAAGGTCGCTTTTGACTACTTTAACAACATTTTAGGGGATGCAAGTGAGTGCTCCCTTATGCTTAAACTTTGATCCCTGAAGCTCCCACATGTCGATCTAGATGTCTTAGCTAAACTATCCTTTGATAGCAAGATTAGGGAGTTTATTAGGAATCTAACGCCAGACTAGGTACTTGGGCCCGATGGGTTTACTGGCTGTTTCTACCAGACGGCATGACGTACATTAAGGCAGATGTGGTCGAGGCCTTTCGAGCCCTATTCACCTTGGATGGAAGGAGACTACCTCACCTTAATGACGCCCTCCTTATCCTCCTGCTAAAGAAGGCAGGGACAAAGGGAGTCGATGAATACCGTTCTATTAGTCTTATTCATAGTTTTCGAAAGCTTTTCTCCAAGAGGCTAGCGAGAAGGCTAGCGCTCTATCTTCCATTTCTGGTTTAGCCTAATTGGAGCGCCTTCATCAAAGGTTATTTCATTCAGGATAACTTCTATTATGTACAGGACATGGCCAAAGAATGCATCAGAGGAAGAAACCAAAAATCTAGATTGGCATCTCCAAGGCCTTCAACTCTATGCCCTGGCCATTCCTTCTACAGGTTCTGGAGTTTGTAGGATTCCCGTCCCAATGGAGGGACTGGATCTCCCTTATTCTATCATCTGTGAGCACAAAAATCCTACTTAATGGTAACCCAGGTCGTTACATCTGTCATGCCAGGGGCCTCCATCAAGGATACCCCCTCTCTCCCATGCTCTTCCTCCTAGTTATATAGTGCCTCAATGGGTTGGTCGCTTTAGCGGATGAGAAGCACCTCCTCGCCCCTCTCATTGTACGTAGGGCCAGATTCCAGACCTCCTTGTATGCTCAAGATGTGGTTTTATTCATTTCCTCGGTCGAGCAGGATCTGGAGCAAGCTAAGCTTATCCTGCATGTTTTCATAGTAAGCTCGGGTCTCACTGCCAATCTGACCAAAATTTAGTTTTATCCCATCAGATGTTCAGAGGAGAATGTGGAGAATGTGCTCCAGATTCTCCCCTATGGGGCAGGAGAATTCCCGTGTACTTATATTGGTGTGCCCCTCTCCATCTAGAGGCTCACCAAGGTTGAGGTCCATCCTTCCCGCATGGCAGAGCAGGTTGTTTAGTCGTGGGGGTCACTTGCCCTTTCCACCATTCCTATCTACCTCGCCATTGCCATTAACATCTCCAAGTGAGCCAATCAGGCCATCCACAAACGTCCTAAGGCCTTCCTCCGAAAGGGTACAGATGTGGTCTCAGGAGGGCAATGTGCGGTCGCATGGGGAGGGGTATGCCACCCTCTCCGATTAGGACAGCTTGGTATCTCAGACCTAACCCTCGCTGGATGGGCCCTTCAAATGGATGAGGCTCACTGGTCCGCACAGATCCATACCGCTCCTAGGTAGGATTGTCGCTCACTTTTGAGGCAAGATTGTGTGCTTTCTTCAAGAGGTCGCTTTCGATGCAGGTGAGGAATGGGAGATCGATGCTTTTTGGCATGGTACATGGATTGACGGGAAATCTCTCGCATCTATTGCACTTTTCCTGGTCGCTATGGGAAAGGATCGAGTGACTGAGAGGGGGGGGGGGGTGGGTGAATCGGGAACTTAAACTATGTACCTATTTTGCCAAATACAAAAACCGACCACTCAATACAACTCCTACACAATTCTAGTGGTGATCACACTAACAAGATAATCCTATGAAAAGAAAGACAACCTGATGAGGACATCACTCCTATGGATACACACAACACTCCTCCAAATCTGGACTTGCAAGGTCTAATGACTAGAGCTCGTGCACGACGACTAAATTTAGAGGTGAGCTCGTTCCTACGTTCTTCGCTATATGTTACTTTTGAGAATGGTTTGCTACCTAATGATTATTTTATGATTAGAAACCATGGAGAAGACCAGGAGATGATGGGAGAAGGAGTTAGGAACATGGAGGACCAGCAAGGGCTTGGAAGCCAAAGTGGAGGCCCAATCAAAACCGACTTCGAGTCTGTTTCGGGGCCCAGGACCAGTCTGTACTAAAACAGTCGCCCAGGACGCATACGGACTCGGATTTGGATGTTCTACATATGCACGGAAAGATAACGAGAAGACCTTTTCAGTGCCGCCGGCCTCATGTCAAAATTCATCCGGAGTCATCGGGAATCATCAAAACAAGACAGAGTCCAGAATCTATGTCGGTGCTGCGTCGCCTATTTTTGGCCTTTGGGCTTTGTATCTAGTTGAGCCCAATTAGGGGCGTGTCCAGAGGGTCTTGCACGACCCTAGGGTCTTTATATACAGCCGCCGCCGCACCATTAGGGTTCGGGTTTTGCTTAGATCAATTCTGTTCATAAACAGTTTCGCCGTTCATCGGTTTGTGAGACCCCAACTTCGAGAGTTTAATCATACATCTACAATTGTGTTGCATTCTTCGTTGTTCTTGCTTGTGTTCTTGATTCGCAGGCAGGGATTAGCCTTCTCAGCGAGGTCAATCGTCTTTGGACGGTTGATAACCAGAGGAGACGTCGTGCTGCGATTGCGGGGTTTAGAACGTGCTGTTCTGAAGCCGGATCGATTTGTGTGTCGCCTCCGACCAAATCAACTTACCAAGAACCTTTCGGAAGATCGGGAACCCTTGTTCACATCACAACCTAAGCAAACTAGTGGATCACACACGAGGCACACAACTCCTATGCAAGCTAGTAATTAAAGACATGCGGAACCACACAACAAGCTAACAAAGGAGCCTACTCATGCAAAGCTACTAGATCATCAAGAACAAGATAAACACACAAGCTTGAGTAGCACTATACGGCAGACGGGGACTTCGGGGCTGCCCAAGCCATCTTTCCGGCCGCCCCCACCAGCTAGTGTTGTTTCTGCAGCACCAAGATCAGCCCCTGCCCCTTCTACGCGCTCAGGTAAAAATTCTGTGCAGGTACCGGCTAGTAGTGCCTCCTCTGTTGCTTTGACGGGACGCACTACAGGGATTCAGTGCCACCGATGCCATGGTCTTGGCCATGTGCAGAAAGATTGCCCAAGTAGGCGAGCATATGTGGCGACAGATGATGGCGGTTACATGAGCACCTCCGATGTGGAGGATGAGGAGGAGGATGTCGCTGCCACCAGCGGTGACCTCGTCCTTGGAGGCGGAGATACCACGGGCTACATGAATATTATTGTGCAGCGTGTGCTTAGCACACAAATCCAGCAGCCCGAGATGATACAGCGACATAACTTGTTCCAGATTTTCTTCGTCATCAAGAACCGTCGGGCACGTGTCATCATTGATGGAGGAAGCTGCAACAATTTGGTGAGTTCTGATGTGGTTAAGAAGCTTGATTTGACCACACGCCCACATCCACATCCATACTACATTCAGTGGTTAAATGACTCTGGAAAAGCTAAGGTAACACAAACTTGTAGAGTTCCTTTTTCCATTGGTTCCTATGTGGATTCTGTTGATTGTGATGTTATACCCATGCAAGCTTGTTCACTTTTATTGGGTAGACCTTGGGAATTTGATAATGATGCTGTACACCATGGTAAAAGTAATAAGTACACTTTTATGCATAAAGGAACTAAAATTACTTTGTTACCAATGACCCCTGCTGAAATTGTACAAGCTGATTTAGAACGAGCTGCTAGTTTGAAAAATAAAAGCCCTGAAATTCAGCAACCTGTTAATTCTGCTTCTACACCAAGTAATGTTAATGATTCTTCAAGTCCTAAGGGTGCTGCAATTAAATTACAAGGTCGTTCATGTCTTGCCACAAAATCTGAGCTTGCTGAAATTTCTACTGATGATATTTGCTATGCTTTGATATGCAAACAAGCCTTGTTTTTGCTTGGTGATATTGCTTCTAGTGCTTTGCCTCCTGCTGTCACTAACCTTTTGCAGGAGTATGAGGATGTTTTCCCAGCTGAGATACCCCCGGGATTGCCACCTTTGAGAGGGATTGAGCATCAAATTGATTTGATTCCTGGTGCTACTTTGCCAAACCGTGCTGCTTATAGGACCAACCCTGAGGAGACTAAGGAGATACAACGACAAGTCCAAGACCTTTTGGATCGTGGGTATGTTCGTCAATCACTTAGTCCTTGTGTTGTTCCTGTACTTTTGGTTCCTAAGAAAGATGGTTCTTGGCGTATGTGTGTAGATTGTAGAGCCATTAATAACATTACTATTAGGTATCGTCATCCTATTCCTAGGCTAGACGACATGCTTGATGAGTTATGTGGTGCTATAATTTTCACTAAAATTGATTTGCGTAGTGGCTACCATCAAATTAGAATGAAACTTGGAGATGAATGGAAAACAGCTTTCAAAACCAAATTCGGGTTGTATGAGTGGTTAGTAATGCCTTTTGGGTTAACTAATGCACCCAGTACTTTCATGCGTTTGATGAATGAGGTTTTAAGACCTTTTATTGGCAAATTTGTGGTTGTTTACTTTGATGATATCTTGATTTATAGCAAATCCATGGATGATCATATGATTCATTTGCGTGCTGTTTTTGATGCTTTGCGAGTTGCACGTTTATTTGGTAACCTTGACAAGTGCACCTTTTGCACGGATCGAGTGTCTTTTCTTGCCTATGTTGTGACTCCACAGGGAATTGAGGTGGATGAGGCGAAGATTGAAGCCATAAAGAGCTGGCCTGTACCAAAAACTATCACACAGGTGAGGAGTTTTCTTGGTCTTGCAGGTTTCTACCGCCGCTTTGTCAAAGATTTCAGCACCATTGCTGCACCATTGCATGAGTTGACAAAGAAGGGCATTGACTTCCATTTTGGTAAGGTACATCATGAGTCTTTTGATGCTTTGAAGGACAAACTTACATATGCACCATTGATGCAATTACCCAATTTTGATAAGAGTTTTGAGCTTGAATGTGATGCTAGTGGTATAGGCATTGGTGGTGTTTTGATGCAAGATGGTAAACCTGTTGCATACTTTAGTGAGAAAATTACTGGGCCTGTTTTGAATTATTCCACGTATGATAAGGAACTATATGCACTTGTACGTTCTTTAGAGACGTGGCGTCATTATTTGTTGCCCAAAGAATTTGTTATTCATTCTGATCATGAATCACTTAAGTATATTCGTTCTCAATGCAATTTGAACCGTAGACATGCTAAATGGGTTGATTTTATTGAGTCTTTTCCTTATATTATTAAACATAAGAAAGGGAAGGATAATGTGATTGCTGATGCTTTATCTAGGCGATATACTTTGTTGTCTCAACTTGATTGTAGAATTTTTGGATTTGAGGCAATTAAAGAACAATATGTTGTTGATGTTGATTTTAAAGATGTATTGCTGCACTGTAAAGAAGGTCGTGCTTGGCACAAATTTGTGTTGAATGATGGATTCTTGTTTAGAGCTAACCGCCTATGCATTCCAGTTGGTTCCGTTCGTCTTTTGTTGTTGCAGGAGGCGCATGGAGGTGGATTGATGGGTCATTTTGGTGCTAAGAAGACAGAGGATATTTTGGCCACACACTTCTTTTGGCCAAGGATGAGGAAAGATGTTGAGCGTTTTGTTGCTCGCTGCACTACATGTCAAAAAGCTAAGTCTCGATTGAATCCATATGGTTTATACATGTCACTTCCTGTTCCTTCTATTCCTTGGGCGGATATTTCTATGGACTTTATTTTAGGACTGCCTAGGACTAAGAGGGGGAGCGATAGCATTTTTGTTGTTGTGGATCGTTTTTCCAAGATGGCACACTTTATACCATGTCATAAAACTGATGATGCTAGTTACATTGCTGATCTTTTTTTCAAAGAAATTGTACGTTTGCATGGTATGCCTTCTACTATTGTTTCAGATCGTGATGCAAAATTCTTGAGTCATTTTTGGCGCACGCTTTGGAATAAGTTGGGTACAAAGTTGTTATTTTCTACAACTTGTCATCCACAAACTGATGGACAAACTGAGGTTGTGAACCGCACTTAGGGTACTATGTTGCGAGCTATTTTAAAGAAAAATTTGAAGCAATGGGAAGAATGCTTACCTCATGTTGAGTTTGCTTATAATCGGGCAACACATTCTACTACCAAGGTAAGTCCATTCAAGGTAGTGTATGGTTTTGATCCCCGTACTCCACTTGATATACTTCCTCTACCTATTAATGAGAGAGTTCATGTTGATGCTAAGGAGCGTGCTGAATTTATTTTGTAAATGCATGAGACCACTAGACTTAGCATTGAAAAGATGAATGAAAAGTATAAAATTGCTGGCAGTAAGGGTAGAAAGGAAGTAAAGCTTGATGTAGGAGATTTAGTGTGGTTACACTTAAGGAAGGATAGATTTCCAGAATTGAGAAAGTCTAAACTAATGCCTAGAGCTGATGGTCCATTCAAAATAATAGAGAAGATTAATGATAATGCATACAAACTTGAGTTGCCTCCCGAGTTCGAGGTTAGTCCTACTTTTAACATTTCAGATTTGAAACCATACTTGGGAGAAGAGGATGAGCTCGAGTCGAGGACGACTCCACTTCAAGAGGGGGAGGATGATGAGGACATCACTCCTATGGATACACACAACACTCCTCCAAATCTGGACTTGCAAGGTCCAATGACTAGAGCTCGTGCACGACGACTAAATTTAGAGGTGAGCTCGTTCCTACGTTCTTCGCTATATGTTACTTTTGAGAATGGTTTGATACCTAATGATTATTTTATGATTAGAAACCATGGAGAAGACCAGGAGATGATGGGAGAAGGAGTTGGGAACGTGGAGGACCAGCAAGGGCTTGGAAGCCAAAGTGGAGGCCCAATCAAAACCGACTTCGAGTCTGTTTCGGGGCCCAGGACCAGTCTGTACTAAAACAGTCGCCCAGGACGCATACGGACTCGGATTTGGACGTTCTACATATGCACGGAAAGATAACGAGAAGACCTTTCCAATGCCGCCGGCCTCATGTCAAAATTCATCCGGAGTCATCGGAAATCGTCAAAACAAGACAGAGTCCAGAATCTATGTTGGTGCTGCGTCGCCTATTTTTGGCCTTTGGGCTTTATATCTAGTTGAGCCCAATTAGGGGCGCGTCCAGAGGGTCTTGCACGACCCTAGGATCTTTATATACAGCCGCCGCCGCACCATTAGGGTTCGGGTTTTGCTTAAATCAATTCTGTTCATAAACAGTTTCGCCGTTCATTGGTTTGTGAGACCCCAACTTCGAGAGTTTAATCATACATCTGCAATTGTGTTGCATTCTTCGTTGTTCTTGCTTGTGTTCTTGATTCGCAGGCAGGGATTAGCCTTCTCGGCGAGGTCAATCGTCTTTGGACGGTTGATAACCAGAGGAGACGTCGTGCTGCGATTACGGGGTTTAGAACGTGCTGTTCTGAAGCCGGATCGATTTGTGTGTCGCCTCCGACCAAATCAACTTACCAAGAACCTTTCGGAAGATCGGGAACCCTTGTTCACATCACAACCTAAGCAAACTAGTGGATCACACACGAGGCACACAACTCCTATGCAAGCTAGTAATTAAAGACATGCGGAACCACACAACAAGCTAACAAAGGAGCCTACTCATGCAAAGCTACTAGATCATCAAGAACAAGATAAACACACAAGCTTGAGTAGCACTATACATACTAGAGTGATCAATCAAGCCAAAATAACTCCTATACATGCTAGTGATCAAGTGAAAGCTAAGCACAACTAGCAAGTAGAGAAGTCTATTCTTGCAAGTCTACAAGTAATCAACTAGAGCTAGGTAACCACACAAGCATGAATAGCACGGTATGTAAATACGGAAAGTAATGTATCATAGTAAGGAGTAGAGTAAGAGATGGCTCATGATTTTTTTTTCCGAGGTCTCGAAAGGATAGCGTCTTCCCCTACTCCTCGTTGGATCACTCCCGCCGGAGTTCCGGTCCCTCCCGCCACCAATGTGGAGTTCTCGCCCACGAGCCCGCAATCACTCCTGGAGTGAAGACATGGTGCGCGTCACCGCTGCCACCAAGGCACAAGCTCGCCTCCCTCAAGAACTTGCCAGACTCCCCGAGCCGACACGGACGCTCACTAGCGATGCCCCTTGCACCGATAGGCTCAAACCATGTACAAACGTGTGACGGCCTTCATAACCGATCACGATAGACTCGATCACCGACACATAACCAGTCTAAGTCTCACCATAGACCAAGAGTAACAACCTAGATCACACCCTCAATGACACCCTAGCCTTAGATGTGCATCAATGCTTAAGTTACTCTCACTAGCACTCTCAAGATATGCAATATCTCCTCCTAGTGCTCTCCTCTTTGCCTCTTGGCTCTCACCAAATGCTCCAAGCAATTCTACTGGCCAAGAGAGGTCCCTAAGACCCCAACAACGAAATTATATAGGCTTCCAACCTCAAATTAGTCATTGCTCCACAAGATTGCCTTTCTGGACATACTGACCGGACTGTCCGGTCACTGCCTGACCGGACCGTCCGGTCACTCCTAGAACGGCTCCCAGATTTGTTGTCTTCGCTGTGCCTGCAACCTCCTGTACTGACCGGACCGTCCGGTCTATACATTCTCTCTCCATTGCAGAGAGCACCATCTTCTGCACTTCTCTGTCCCAAGCAACCTCCATATAGACCGGACCATCCGGTCTCTACAGGTCTTCACACTGACAGACTTCCTCGCATACTTCTCTCTGGTCTCCTAGTGACCATATAGTCCGGTCTCCACTGACCCCCAACTCCTTGTCCTCGCTTGACTTCGTTTCTCGGCTTCTCCGAACAGCTCCTTGGCTTCTCCACTGTCACCTAGTGCCTGTGATTTCACTGAGCATCCATACACATCACCGACTAGACATGACCTCAGAGAAATGACATAGACCCCCTTGATAGTCCGATTTTTTTCCTTTGGACTCAAAGCCCTAACAACTAAACAAATGTTCCCAACACTTGCTCCATAGCTTGTCCTTAGCTTTGATCCATCATCATCAACCCTTGGACTCCATCAAGCTTACAAGCCTCCATGCTTGTGGTCATTGTCATCAATCGCCAAGGCCGCCATCAACAATCATCATAGAGTAGGGGTGATCTCAATGGTCATGATCCTTACACCGTGATCTTCTCCCACACTAGAAATTCATGAATGGTCGCTAAAGCCTTCTTGAGTAACAGATGGGTATGGGAGATCAAAGGCACCCTCACCATGCAGGTAATCATAGAGTACCTCAGGGTCTGAAACATCATTCTTTCGGTAACCCTAAGACAGTTTCATATGAAAATGGTCCCCTGATGGAAAGTTCTCGACGACTAGCATATATAATGTGTTCTTCCTTACACATTCAGAAGTGTTGGGTGCTTGTGTGCTCTAGAAAGTCGAGACACCCGACAAGTGTTGTTCATTCTTTTGGGTGTGTTTGAACATCTAACCACCTCCTCCGCCATAACCCCCGGGATGATGATATTTGTGCATTGTGTGCCCAGGAGGGTGAGACCCTTGACCACCTCATGGTGGGCTGCTCACACAACGGTAAGACATGTTATAGGGTTTTGTGTCGGCTCAACCTAGCAAATTGGTCGTCGGATGGAAAATCCACATTCATTTCTTGGTGGTTGAGCTCGCGCAAACAGATCGCTAATGCTCGGATGACATGTTATGATTCTATTATCATTTTGACGACGTGGTCGTTTTGGAAAGGGATAAATAATTGTCTTTAGGTTTGAAGCCCTGCAATCGGTGGCCCTGGCACATTGAATCTTTGAAGAGGCTTATTGGTGGGCTTTGGCGCACTTCAATGCAAGAAGTTTGGAACCATTCTCACTATCCGTGGTCCTTAGTTCGTTAGAGTCAGTAGTTGTGTGTTGTGTGTGTATCTGGAATGTGTTGTATTCATACTGTTTTCAACTCTCTTCTTCTTCATGAAATATGTGCTCCACACATTCTTAAAAAAAACTTTTACATTTGCATCACTCCCTATCAGTTCTTAAAAAAGAACTTTTACATTCGCATCACTCCCCACCCATCATCTATTTCATATCTCCATTGGTAATTCATGCAGCCCTTGTTGCTAGCCACACGATTTATGTGCTCGTCGGATTCTCTGGAAGGGTGACGGTAGGACGCCATGGATTACATTGCGGGCACATGGTTATGTTTCTCCAATTCTAATTTGAACTTGGTAGGATGTCAGATAATCTAATGGTGTATCTCGCTAATTTTTGTCAGTTGATTAATAGCTTTAGACATTGAGGTGGCTATTAATGTAGAAGCATATGTATTTACCTGTAATACCCTAACACTTGAGATAAGCAGGAAAAGAATGTCGTGGAGTATGAGCCGTATAAATAAATAAATAATCTCTATATTTATCATGAAAATTGATTACAACTTCAGTACACACCTAAAATTTAAAATAAGGTATACAAAGTTTATTGTAGCGTCTTGGCTGCCAAGGGGAGTAACCTATTGTCACTAAGGCCTCCACACCACTAACAGGTATACAACAACAGAACACTAACAAAAAGAAGGGACAAATCCACTTAGCCCGAACATACTAGGCATAATATTATTGTTGTAGTGGCCACCATTGTCTATAGTTCCTTTTGTGATGAACCGTAGCCAAAGTCACCTCCCGCTGATTTGCTTGCTCCAGCCTCCACACCAGCATTTGCATTGCCGTCAACCCCTGCATTTGCATTTCCACTCCCGGCAATATTTGCTCCAACGCCACCGTTGATGGAAGCACTTTTAGAGAAACCAACACCAGCACCTGCATTGCCGCCTACCCCGGCACCAACACCAGCGTTTGCATTTCCGCTTCCGGCAATATTTCCTCCAATGCCGCCGTTGATTGAAGCACTCTTAGAGAAACCAACACCAGCATTAATACTGGCACTGCCTCCGACATTAGCTCCAACACCGGCACCTGCATTGCCGCCAACGCCAACACCAGCACCAGCGTTCCCACCAACGCCAACACCGGCACCTGCGTTTCCTCCAACACCACCATTGATGGAAGCGCTTTTAGAGAAACCAATACCGGCACCACCTCCAACATTTGCTCCAACAGCGGCACCTGCATTGCCGCCTACCCCGACACCAGCGCCGGCATTTGCATTTCCTCCCCCGGCAATATTTGCTCCAACACCGCCGTTGATTGAAGCGCTCTTAGAGAAACCAGCATTAATACCGGCACTACCGCCTACATTTGCTCCAACACCGGCACCTGCATTACCACCAACTCCAGCACCAGCACCAGCACCAGCGTTTGCATTTCCGCTCCCGGCAACATTTGCTCCAACACCACCATTGATTGAAGCGCTTTTGGAGAAACCAACACCGGCATTAATACCGGCACCACCTCCAACATTTGCTCCAACACCAGCACCTGCATTGCCACCAACCCCGGCACCAGCACCTGCGTTTGCATTTCCGCTCCCAGCAATATTTCCTCCCACACCACCATTGATTGAAGCGCTCTTAGAGAAACCAACACCGGCATTAATACCAGCACCACCTCCAACATTTGCTCCTACACCGGCAGCTGCATTACCCCCAACTCCAGCACCAGCACCTGCATTTGCATTTCCGCTGCCAACAATATTTCCTCCAACACCACCATTGATTGAAGCGCTCTTAGAGAAACCAACACCGGCACCGCCTGCAACATTTGCTCCAACACCCGCACCTGCATTACCACCGACCCCAACACCAGCACCTGTGTTTGCATTTCCGCTCCCAGCTATGTTTCCTCCAACACCACCATTGATTGAAGCACTCTTAGAGAAACCAACACCAGCATTGATACCGGCACCGCCTCCAACATTTGCTCCAACACCGGCACCTGCATTGCCGCCAACCCCAGCACCAGCACCCGCATTTGCATTTCCACTCCCAGCAATATTTCCTCCAACACCAGCGTTGATCGAAGCGCTCTTAGAGAAACCAACACCGGCGTTGATACCGGCACCGCCTCCAACAGCAGCACCGGCATTGCCAGCAACAGCAGCACCAGCACCTGCATTTGCATTGGCATTACCGCCTGCACCGGCATTGACGTTACCACTTCCGGCAACATTTCCTCCTACGCCAGCATCAAGCTTAGCACCTCCGGAGACACCAGCAGCAGCGTTGCCACTAATACCTGCGCCACCTGCTACTTTAGCACCTCCGGCAACTCCAGCATTTGCGCTACCATCAGCTTTACCGCCCGCATAAGCTCCGGCGTCGCCGCTGACACCACCGCTCTTGCTTGCTTTTGCTTCAGCTTTTGCT
The DNA here is from genome assembly GCA_030378355.1 of Eleusine indica. Classification (NCBI taxonomy): domain Eukaryota; kingdom Viridiplantae; phylum Streptophyta; class Magnoliopsida; order Poales; family Poaceae; genus Eleusine; species Eleusine indica. Next base: position 44,797,051 of record CM059497.1, read on the forward strand.
CCGCCGCCAGCCGCAACTTGAGCTCCGCCACCTGCAGCAGCTTTAGCTCCTCCACCAGCAGCAACTTGAGCTCCTCCAGCTGCAGCCGCTTGAGCTCCACCACCAGCAGCAACTTGAGCTCCACCAGCTGCAGCAGCGCGAGCCGCAGCACCAGCACGAATATGGATATTGCCCTCGATTGATATGCTACCAGCCAGTCCTACAATATATAAAGAAAATCATTATGTTGTATTTCACAAGGTAAAAAAAGCTAAATATGTAAACCGTGAGATCATATGTAACCAAGGAATTTTCTTCCATAATGTTAAATAAAAATACGTAACCAAGGAATTAGTAATTGAGCAGTACCTGCTGCCACCCGAGCCATCGCTGACATGCTGCCAGCTATTTCTCCTGAAACTTTGACAAGTTCTTGCGCCACGGCCTTCAAGATGTCCTGCTTCGCCTTGATTGCCATCGCTCTGTCATGAGAGGCAGCCTTGACGCGTTCCGCGATCCTAATGAGGACGTCTTGCTGAATCTTGAGCGCTGCGGCCACGTCGCCGGCGGCTGACTGGGCGTGTATGGTGGCGACCTTGGAGAGGTGGGTCGAGACCTCGCCGCAGACGCCGCTGAGGAACTCTGCCGTCTTGATCAGCAAATGCACTTTGAACTGTATTGTGGCTTGCGCGCTGATGACGACGTTCTGAATGTGTACCGCGGTGCGCTTGAAGATCTCCTCTTTGGCCCTGAGCAGAACGGCGGCATCAGCGGCTGCCTGGTTAACTTGTCCTCCCTTCTTCCCAGATTCCTTGTTCACGTCATAGGCAGGGGCTGCTGGTTTCTTCTCAGTCGTCTTCCCCCTACGCCCAAAATTGAACAAGATTAGTAGACAGAGATATAATTTGATGCCGGTCAGTGGAGATAGATTGATGAGAATATTTCATCGTACCGGCGTCCGTAATCCAGCTCCGGTTCGGCAGGCGGGAGATGGGACGCCACTAGTGTGGTCTTCCATGCTGCGATGAACAGCGCCAGGAGAATCACAGAGGTACTGTAAAACTTGGCCATTGCTAATCTAGCTTCTGTGAAAACTTCCTTCGCACTCAGTGACGATGTGAACATGAGCCGTGGAATGCATTTTTATAGGACAGAACTCCACTCCTATTTTTGGTTTTCCTTGACCATGGTGAGTGGCGGGATCAGTTGTGTGGACGAGAACACTGGCCCGAGATCATCTCCGACTGGTCCAGAGCACAGTGCGGAAAGGCTGGACATGCGTCTCTGCGGGTGAATACAATAGACTTCCACAAGAGGACCGTAGAAAGGAAACGACATTCAAGGAGAGCCGTTGTAACAGATGAGCTTTTCGTTGTGACGCATGCACAAGCAGTAACTGTGGACGCCTTCTTTCTAGGGATAATTACATAAACCATATCATAAGTTACTCGAGTTTAAGATTCTCACTCTTAAACATTTTTATTTTAGATTCTCACCTACCAAATGAGTTTAGTTGTAAAAACCACCCAGTTTGACACATATTTAATTAATTTTATATGTTTTTATTGATATAAATTTAAAAATAAACTAAGCTAAAAAAGTTTAATATTGTTAAAGATTTTTAGTGTGCAATTCCTCTCATTTTCACGAAAAATGTATCCAAATTTTAAACTTTGTGAAACATCATTTGAATTTTAATTGATATTTTTGCTACATATTCTCTATAAAAATTATGAAGATTATACTTTCAAAATTTTGTATGTTTGATAAGAACATCATTGACTACTTCAAATAAAAAAAATTGTTGAATAAATTAAACATGTGTATATTAGGATGGTTTTTACAACAAAAACTCATTAAGTGGGTGAGAATTTACAACAAAATAACTTATGAGTGGAAATCTCAAACTCCAAGTGAATTATTGGGTGATTTTTATAATTAACCTTTCTTCCTAAGTTCATCCGGGAAAGTGCATGTTGCATTTTGTGAAAAGAAAATTTCCTGAAATGAAAAAGGAGATGATCCTGTTTCTGAAACCTGAAGCCGTAGCTCTATAAGATATGTATACGTCATATGCATATTACTCTGATGTGTACATAATTTCACCACCTTCGTCTATGAAGATTTTCGCAAATAATGGATGACGGTCTCAAATCATATTACCACTTTATTTAGAATAATTCTTGTTAGTCATCATGATGGATTAAACTTTTATCTTTGTGATTCTTTGTCCTTTTCATTTAAGCGAGAGTTTGTAATATTAAACGGCTCCATGTATCAACTGATACAACAGCTGGAATTTTAATATATATTTTCTTTTCTAAAAAAAATATCGTTGTATAACGATAAGGATAAGGAAGCAAATTCCACAAATGGGCCTCACAATTCTCACTCGACTGCATTGCACAAACAAGCAAGCACGTGCACGTCTCAGAGAGACGATTGCAAACGAAGACGCGGGTGGCTAGTAGCATTTCCGCTGGCCATCACGACCATGCCTCCGAGTTCCCCTGAAGCAGCAGCAGCCTCCGGCACAACCCAACTCGTCCTACACTTGTCCTTGGAGCCGTCACGTAATAACCACTTGGATGTGGAGACATCCTCGTTGTTTTCGGCATAATCCGCCACGAAGACCTTGGGGAGCGCGCCGGCGAGCAGTTTGTCCCTCGCCGACCCTCGTCGCAGCTTCCCCGACGTGGTCTTCGGCAACCCGCCGCTCTCGACCAGCACGACGGACCCAACACTGACACCTTCCTCCTTCCACACGGCTCGCCTTACGCCGTCGCAGATGTTCCTCAGATCCGCACCATCGCCTCTCCCCTTTTGCAACTCTGCCACGACCGCCACGGACGACGGCGACGTGGCAAAAGCCGCGACGCAGCCGCCTCGCAGATACTCCGGCGAGCTGGCAAACGCCACCGTCTCGACGTAGTGCGCGTGCACGCGACGCTGCCCGTCGCTGATGTTGACGGCAATGGCGTCCGCGGTCCGGCCGAGCACGTAGAGGAACCGCTCCGGTCCGCGCACCACGCCGCAGTCGCCCGTCCGCACGAAGCTCGTGCCGGATCTCCCTGCCAGGCTCGCGCAGAACACCTCGCGGTTCCTGAGGTAGCCTGACGCGTTGCTCGGCGAGGAGATCCATATCTCGCCCTCCACCCCGTCGGCCACGGGCTCGCCGGTCCGGCCATCAACGACGACGATCTCAATCTCGGGTTCCTCGCCGGGCGCCAGCAGGGGCGGGAGCCTTGCCGACGGCAGGAGTTTCTTGTACGAAGGGAGGAGGCTCATGGAACGGTCACTACTCCCAAGTCTTTGTTCCGTTCCGCGCCACGCGGTGGACACGAACGTGCAGTTCTCGGCCAGCCCGTAGGACGGCGAGATGGCCGACGCGTCCAGGCCGGCAGGTGCGAACTCCGTGACGAACTTGTCAACCGAGGACTTGTATATCGGCTCGTTGATCAGGATGAGGTTCCTCAAGCTCCCGAGCTCGACCGGCCGCGCCGTCACCGCCTCGGACTCGGAGCCGGCGGAGCGGCCGCGCCTGAGCACCAGCGGCAGCGCGAACGACGGGACGGGCGTGCACGTGGCCCGGAACTCGGCGACGAGCTCGAGCCAGAGGCGCGGGCGGCGGAGGAACGCGGCGGGGGAAGCCAGCACGCAGGTGGCCCCCGCGGCGACGGTGAGCAGCAGGAACATGAGGCCGCAGTCGTGGTACTGCGGCAGCCACGACGCGACCACGCTGCCCGGGTGGAGCGCGTAGGCCGCCCTCGCCGCGCGCGCGTTGTGGGCCGCCGCGCCCGCGGTCACCGCCACGGGCTTCGGCGGGCCCGTCGCGCCCGAGGTGTACTGGACCAGGTACGTCTCGCCCGGGCCGCAGCCCGTGTAATTATAATTACCCGTTGTCCGACCCGCGTCGTCGTCGTCGTCATCAGCACGCCGGCTGTCCAACTCACCTACCGGGACCCACCGCAGGCACTTCAGGGCGGAGGAAGCCGGCGACTTCATGACCACGTCAATGTAACCCGCGTCGGCGACCGCGGCGGACGGCGTGGTCTGCGACACGGCGCGTAAGAGGTGGCGGTGAGCATCGCCCTCCGCCGGCGTGCCGAGCTTCGACGGGTCGGGCGGGATGACGGGCACCGCGACGAGGCCAGCGCGTTGGCACGCGAAGAGAAGCTTCACGAGGCGAAGGCCCGGTGACGCGAGCAGGAGGACGGTGTCGCCCCTGCCCAAGGTCTCGAGGAGGTTGCGAGCCATGCGTTGCACGCCGGCGTTCAGCTGGGAGTACGTCAAGGCGGTGCGCGACGGCGACGTGCCGGGTGCACGCCGCTCATCATCATCGTCGGCCCAGATGAAAGCCGGCTTGGAGCCGAACGCGTGCTGGCTGGCCCACACCGGGATGTACTGGTCGACCACCGGCTGGTCGGGGTACAAGGGGTCGTAGTTCTCCGTTGACATGGCTGCCGGGCCACCCTGCTCTACTCTGCTCTGTGCAGTGTGCTTGCTTTGCTTGTTCCAGAGCATCTCTGCTCATGTATCAGCCCTGTATTTATACCGTTCACGCGGTCTCTGCGAAGCGAATATGTGCCATGTATATTCCACTCCCTGCTTTCTACTTGGTGTGCCTTTCCGGTAGTGCTTTTCCGATCTCTTATTTGCCTCCAACACAAGCCAGATAACAAGTGCAACACAAACTAGTTGAGACATTATGGCGGCACTCATCATATCTAAGTTTTCTCTCTGTCCCAGAATAAGTTTTTTCTATTCTGAGACTGCACTATAAAAATATAATTTGTAATAACTGGTCTATTGGTGCTAATTTGATGCCATAATTATTGGTCATTTTTACAAGCTTGATTAAATTTAAAATGACGGGATTTCAACCAACTGTAGAAACCGGGGGGAGTAAAGTTTCGCAAACAAAAAGAAGAAAGATGACATAGAAAAGAGAAAAGAAGCGCTACATTTTTTCGGTAAGAAAAAATATCATATTAGTGAGCTGGATTTGTGGAGTAAAACTGGAGTGTGTAAAACCATCTTGGATGTACTTGGTAAAGGCTTTAACTAGTACATTACTCTTGGAAATATCTGCAGATCGTCACTCCTGATTGTACTTCATGGTCAGGTGTTTTCACTTTTCAGCATCGTGAAAGGTCACGTCCTCACATGGTAAATCCTTTACGACAGCTACTTGGTTGAGGACGCGATGGTAAAATCTGTCAAAAATAATTTCATTCAAATTAAAAACTGTACTTTAGTCGCTCTTTCTTGACGTGGCGGAAAGTGAAACAAATTGGACTTGACCTGGGGGACGAGGCAAAAAGCAGCTGTTTCTTCTTGTTGTGTTTAACGAAGTTAACGGTGGACATTGAGGAGAATATACGCAAAGATACCCTAGTAGTCATTCCTTCCAGGCCTGTTTGATCAGGACTCGCAAATCCTGTGTTCTTTTAGTGCAGGAATTTATACTTTGAGCATGTATATTATACTTTGAGCAGAATGAACGAACTTGCCATTCCATAGAAAACAGATTACTTAACTGCTTATGTTCTGGACCGGTGATACTGACACACTTTTGTTTGGTAGCGTTTGAAAGACGTGTTGCCGTTGATGTCGAGGAATGGGTGAATAAATTTCAGCACAACACTGGAATATTACTTGGAGAGCATCTTACCTGTGGATAACTGTATGTGACAAATCAGAGTAGGGCAGCATATGCTGATTTGCTGAGTATATTCATGAATTTGTCCAATGTCCTTCATGGACACTAAATATGGGCTTTTTCAGAACGGGGTATGAATTTGTCCAATGTCCTTCATGGACACTAAATATGGGCTTTTTCAGAACGGGGCCTTATTGCGGAATTTGGAGTCTTTTTGGTTGAAAAAAAACGCGGGGTCAACAAAATCAGAAAATGCGCACACACGGTTCGTTTACCCGAGCGCGTCAGCCCATTCATCCAGCAGATGCACATACAGCCCATTCATTCGCAGGCTCGCAACTAAAGCTGTCCAAAAAGCCTGTGATCCGTGGATCGGTTAAAGCATGCAAAACAAGCACGACAGGAATCCGACACGGCCTGTAATAATTTTGTGCCGGACCGGCCCGGCATGAGGCTTCGGGTCATACTTGAGCTGTCGGTCAAGCCAATGGGTTAGCATAAGACGGCCTGTTTAATGTTATTAAAAATAGAAAAAATACTTCAACACTAAACAAAAATAACACAGTAATCTAGTGGTAAGTGAACTATTTTGAATAGTGTAGGTCTTGAGTTCAAACCCCACTTTCATCCCAGATTTTGCTTATTTTCACCACTTTAGTTGTAAATGAGCTGTTAAAGGCTTAATAGGCTGTCCTTTTGACGGGACTAACGGACCGGCCTGGCACGATTAATCCAATTCGTGCCGTGTCGTGGGCTTATGCCTGGACACGTGGGCTGGTTCGACACGACCTGATATTAATTTCGTGTCGTGTCAGCCCGAAATTAAATTGGTTGGGCCTTTTCGTGCCTGGGCTGGGCGGCCCAGTTGGACATCACTACTCACAACTAGAGCTGTCCAAAGAGACCGGGCCGAGTGGGCGGCATGAAGCCCGCAAAAAAAGCATGGCTCGAGCATGGCATGGGTCACTACATTTCGGGCCCGTGCCGATATGGCCCTATAGTAAGGGCCGTGCTTGGGCCGACCGTGAGGTCCGAGGGCCGGCACGGCACGGTCCAATAAAGTTTGTTTAAGTATAATCTATATTTATGTTAGTAAAAAAAAAGTTTTTTTTAGTGTGCTGATAAGTCATCTCATTACTTTAGTGGAGATTTTAAGTTCAAATCGCACCACACACCCTAATTCTCTTTATTTTCATCACTTTTAGGTGTTAATGGGCTGTAATTGAATTATTGGACCATGCGTAGTCGTGTGCATAGTGTGGCGGCCTGGCACGAATTTATATTTTATGACCGTGCCATGGGTCGATAGCTGGATCCTAAGGCTATCTTGGTACGATCCGAAATGGCCCGTAGGCCGTGCTAGCCCTATATTAAACGTGTCGGGTTTTTTAAAGTCCGGGCCGTCCGTTTGATAGCTCTACTCACAACCACGCCCAAGATGAGACTTTCCATCACTAGGCTCTGGGCTTCACTTTCAGCGCCAGCTCCCAGCCGAATAACATTTTGCGAATGCGCCTGCCTGCCCAATCATGACACGGTCTGTGAAATTTATGTCCAGACCAGCACAACCGTACTTGGGCCGACCTCTTCACATAGTAGGGAGCGGCAAGGGTAGGGCCCGTTGTTTCATATCTCAGCACCAAAAGCTTATTGGACTAGTTGTTAGTTTCTTGCCTTACTCTCTTCAGGTCACAAATTCAAACCTAGCCATGTTATTTTTCCTCCATTTTTCACCATTTAGAGCACTAAAAGGCTGTAAAGCAGCTATTGGGCCACTGTACTAATGGATCTATCAGAGCAGGCCAACATGATTAACTAAATTTGTGTTGTTTCGTGGGTCGGCAACACCCCATGTTGTCACCAATTCAGAAAAAAAAACCCATGTTGTCAAGGCCCGGCCCAATACGTCCTGTGTGTCGTGCTGGGTCGGGCCATCCATCTGGACGCCTATACCTTGATTCATCGATATGAAAAGAAGTACACAACGTAGAACGGGCTATGGACAGCTGCGAGGACCAGTTAGGCCTCCTTTAGAATGAAGGAAAAGAATAGGATTTTTGTTGGATTCGATCCCTACAGAAATTTTTCCTATGACACCCTTTGAAATGCAGGATTGTATCCTATTAAAATATTTTAGATTTTCTATGGGATGGTTTGCTCCATGCAAGTTTTGGAGGAAAATTAGTAAGGGTCCAACCTCATGTAAAATTCCTATAAGTCTATCTCTCTTCAAATTCCTATGTTTTTCGTGCATCGCAACCAAACGCTTGCTATAAAATTTTCCTTGTTTTCAATTCCTGTAGAATTGTAATGAATGGCAAACTCAGTTACTGTGTTTTTTTTTATTTTTGCGTTTTTGATACCCTGCGCTTGTGAAGGAAGCCTTAATTGTCACAAAAAGTACAACATGCATGGTTAATCCCAGTAAATCATACAGAAAAGGCAAAATCTCTTGTAGCCAAATTCAAAAATCTGAGACGGGTGTTGAGAGCATGGCAAGCCCAATTATCCAGCCTTAAAACCACCATTAGCAATACAAAAATGCTCATTGCTGTAAGGATCGAGTGACCGAGAGGGGGGGGGGGGGGGTGAATCGGGAACTCAAACTATATACCTATTTTGCCAAATACTAAAACCGACCACTCAAACAACTCCTATACAATTCTAGTGGTGATCACACTAACAAGATAGTTCTATTAAAGTAAAAACACCTTAAGCATACTAGTGGATCACACACGAGACACACAACTCTTATGCGAGCTAGTAATCAAAGAACACGCGGACGCATACAATAAGCTAGCAAAGGAGCCTACTCATGCAAAGCTACTAAATCATCAAATACAAGATAAACACACAAGCATGAATAGCATGATACATACAAGTGTGAGTAATTAAGCCAATGCAACTCCTACACAAGCTAGTGATCAGGTGAAAGCTAAGTACAACTAGCAAGTAGAGAAGCCTATTCATGCAAGTTTACAATTAATCAACTAGGGTTAGGTAAGCATACAAGCATGAATAGCACGATATGTAAATGCGGAAAGTAATACATCAAATTAAAGAGTAGAGTAAGAGATGACTCCTGATTTTTTCCCAAGGTCTTGGAAGGATGGCGCCTTCTACTCCTCGTTGGACCACTTCCGCCAGAGTTCCGGTCCCTCCCGCCACCAATGTGGAGTTCTCGCACACGAGCCCGCAATCACTTCCGGAGTGAAGACATGGTGTGCATCACCGCTACCACCAAGGCATAAACTCGCCTCCCTCGAGAACTTGCCGGACTCCCCGAGCCGACACGGGCGCTCACTATTGATGCTCCTTTCACCGGCGGGCTCAAACCATATACAAACGTGTGACGGCCTTTACAACCGATCAAGATAGGCTCGATCACCAACACCTAGCCGGTCTACGTCTCACCATAGACCAAGACTAACAATCTAGATCACACCCTAGCCTTAGATGTGCATCAATGCTCAAGTTACTCTCACTAGCACTCTCAAGATATGTAATATCTCCTCCTAGTGCTCTCTTCTTTTCCTCTTGGCTCTTACCAAATGCTCCTAGCAATCCCACTGGCCAAGAGTGGTCTTCAAGACAAGACCCTAGCAACGAAGTTATATAGGCTTCCAACCTCAAACTAGTTGTTGGTCCATGAAATCATCTCTCTAGACACCATTGATCGGACTATCTGGTCATTGCCAGACCGGACCGTCCGGTCTCTCTGAAACGGCTCCCAGAGCCGTTGGCTGCTCTGTTCAGATGATCTCTTTGTACTGGTCACACTTTCTCTCTCCATTCCAGAGAACTCCAGTTTTCTTCGTCTCTGTCCCGAGCCTTAACCTACTAACCGGACCGTCCGGTCACTAGATCGTACCGTCCGATCTCTAGGGTTTCAAGACTTGACAGATTCCTCGCAGAGTCCTCTCTGATCTCCTAGTGACCGTACAGTCCGGTCTCCTCTGATCCCTTTGTCCGGTCACTACGTTCAGAAGTTGAAACTTCTTGTCCTCACTTGAAAGCCAAGACCCTACAATTCTAGTTGGCCAAGACCCTACACATGCTAGTGTCCATGATGAAAGCAAGCGCGGAAGCCAAACACGACAGCCTATGCAAGCCACAATTCAACCTACTTACTAGAGCACACAATTGTGGAATAGTAAAGAGGGGGTCAAGGAATGCTCATTATTTTTTCCCGAGGTCTCGGAACGATGGCGCCTTCTCCTTCTCTTTGTTGGACCACTCTCGCCGGAGTGCCGGTCCCTCCCGCCACCAATGTGGAGTTCTCGCCCAAGAGCCCGCAATCACTCCCGGAGTGAAGACATGGTACGCGTCACCGCTGCCACCTAGGCACAAGCTCGCCTCCTTCCCCGAGCCGACACGGGCGCTCACTAGCGATGCCCCTTTCACCGGCGGGCTCAAACCGGGTACAAATGTGTGACGACCTTCACAACCAATCACGATAGGCTTGATCACCGACACCTAACCGGTCTAGGTCTCACCATAGACCAAGAGTAAAAACCTAGATCACACCCTCAAGGACACCCTAGCCTTAGATGTCCATCAATTCTTAAGTTACTCTCACTAGAACTCTCAAGATATCCAATATCTCTTTCTAGTACTCTCCTCTTTGCCTCTTGGCTCTCACCAACTGCAAGACCCCAGCAACGAAGTTATATAGGCTTCCAACCTCCAACTAGTCGTTGCTCCACAAAGTTGCCTTTCTGGACCCAATGATCGGACTGTCCGGTCACTATCAGACTGGACCGTCCGGTCTCTTTGGATGGTTCCCAGAACTATTGGCTGCACTGTCCAGACAACTCATCTGAACTGACCAGACCATCTAGCCAGTTTCTCTCTCCAGTCCAGAAACTTTCTCGGTGCTGCTTCCTCTCTGCCCTGTGTGGAGCCATACAGACCGGACTGTCTGGTCACTACAGCTCCCAGCACAGACAGATTCCTCGCTGCCCGCTGTAAGACCCAGACAAATCCTCTTAGTGACCATACAGTCCGGTCACCTCTGACCCCTTTGTCCGGTCACTTCGTCCAGAAGCTAAAACTCCTCATCCTCGCTTGACTTCGTTTTCCAGCTTCTCCGAACAGCTCCTTGACTTCTCCACTGTCACCTAGTGCATGTGATTTCACTGAGCATCCACGCACATCACCAACTAGTGTGACCTAAGAGACATGATCTAGACCTCCTTGATAGTCCAGTTTTTCCTATGGACTCAAAGCCTTAACAACTAGACAAGTGTTACCAACATTTGCTCCTAGCTTGTCCTTAGCTTTGATCCATCTCCATCAACCCTTGGACTCTATCAAGCTCACAAGCCTCCATGCTTATGGTCATTGTCATCAATCGCCAAGGCAACCATCATCTATATGATTTGTAGTAGAGTTTAGAGATGATTTCTGCATAGACAACACTCGTGTAGATATTAGCCCGTAGTTTCATAGTTGTCATCTATCACCAAAACATTCATACCTTAAGGATCCAATCATCAATGGTCATGAAACTTACAGATGCCACAATAGAATTCTTTGATGCCAGGGCCTCGATTAATCATAGGATCAATGCTATTTCTTGCCTCCAAGATGGCACTGTCCAAACAACTTATGATCATCAAAAGAAACCAGAACTCCTCCGGACAGCATTCAAAGAGAGACTCGGTACCTCAGAGTTCACAAGAATGCCCTTTGATTTGCAAACACTGCTACAGGCTGAAGGAAAGCTGGAATGACTAGAAGAACCCTTTACAGCTGAGGAAATTGATAGAGTGGTTTCACAAATGCCCTCTCATAAATCACCTGGACTTTATGGATTCAATGGCAATTTTTTGAAGAATGGTTGGCCTATTATAGCGCAAGATTTCTATGCCCTCTGTTCTGCCTTTTATGATGGAGACATTTGTTTGTAGAGTATCAATGACTCTTATGTTACTCTTATGCCCAAGAAGGATTGCAAAGTGTGATTTTGAGATTAATCCATACCAACCAATATGGATTTATGAAATCTAGGACAATACAGGATTGCCTTGCTTGGTTTTTTGAGTATTTATACCTCGGCGGACAAGATCCTCTGCTACCTCAGGTGTGACTAGAGGGGTGTCTGTAGCAGAAAGGGGTAGAGCTGTAGTTGACTCTCGGGCTGTTTGGGAGTCTGCACGTGTGGTGTGCATTATCTCAGAAAATAGACTCCTGATCGGTAGCTGCTGGCAGGTGAAAGGTTCTACCATCTGCGAAGTAGAAGAGTGAGTCGGTGAAGTGAACAACGTAGACACTGAGAAGGCGTACACGGGGGAGAACAGAGCTGGTGAGGGAGTCTGTCCTACTCCCCTTGTCGGTAACATTCCTGAGTGTGACGACCCGTTGGACTGGGCTGTCATCATGGTAGTGAAGGGGCCTGGCTGTGTCTGCAGCGTCTGAAACTGTGGAAGTGCTGAGGGTCCTGGCTACTGACTAGCCTGTCTCTAAGTAAACTCAGCTATCTGGGTCATCAGTGTAGTCATCAGTGCCATCTGCTATCTCTGAAGCTCTGCCTGTCCCCTGATGATCTTCATCATCTGACGTCTATCCTCAGTTGTGCTCTGAATGAACTCACTCATACGTTCTGCGAGTGCTGCTATAGTGATAGCGTCCTCTGACTGTGTCCCTACAGGCTGGGGAGGTGCTCCTGTGCTAGCTGACTCAGGAACCACCATCTCGGGATGAGCTGCCTGCTCGTGAGTGACTGGTGGTGGCTCCTGCTCCTCCTCTCCCATTTGTTGACTCGAGACTGACAGTGATCCCCTAGGAACTCGAGGTGAGTAGCTGTTGGTCACCTCAGGGAATGCCTCGTACTCCTCCTCAGTCACTACTGCCATCCTCTTCAGAAGGTAGCAGATGTATGGGCCGTAGACTAAGTGACATCCTCCTACCCTCTCAGAGATAACCTCCTCCATCTCACCAATTAGCAAATCAGCCAAGTCAAATGGTTGTCTCCTCAGTATGGCTGCCACTGCCCACTGGTGTAGAAGTGTAAACTCCCCTCTGTACACAGACCTAGGAATGATAGTCCTGGTGACTAGCGCTCTGACCACCTTAGTCTCTGTGGTGAGTCTCGCAGGGCCTCTCTTAAAGCCCGGGGTGTGCAGTGGTGGAAAGGCAATCGACATCATCTCGTCTAGAGGTAGTGTCCCTCCCTGTGGTCTGTGGGGTGGAGTGAGGGTCCCATAGGCACTCTTGTATAGCCGGAAATCTGAAGCAAGAAGTCCAAAGCTAGCTATGAGATCCCCCCTAGTCACACATTGTGGTTGTCCTCTGAATAGGAACCATACCTCTCAGTGGTCTCTGGCTACCCATAGTGTCACGTAGAACTCCATCACAATGTCCTCACTGTAACTGTATGGCTCAGTGACTAACTCCAGATAAGTATGTGAAGTATTGCTCCATGTCTGTGCCTGTGGCTCTCCTCATAGCCTGGTAGGTAGTGTACTGCTACGGCACAAACAACCTAGACTTGCCCTTGAAAGTTGCCTAGAGGGTGGGGGGGGGGGAGGTGAATAGGAAAATACTCCTGCGAACCACTAATTAAAACAATTAGTTCAGATAGAGGCCATATTAAGCCACAAGTGTTGGCGTCTTAGTCCGGGCTGGCGTCTTAGTCCGCTAGGGTTAGCATCTAAGTCCGGGTCCTGCACACGACAGAGTATAGAACAAGCTCTAGATCAATATCTATGGAACAACAAATAGACCAGAAGTTAGAGACAAGTAAGGACAAGTACTAGGAAGCTTAAAAACGGAACAAGATAGCTAGGGAACAAGCTAAACAAGTAATATTAGAGGGTCACAAAAATATGGCATAAAGAGTGAAGTAGAGCAATAAGAATAAGAACAAGCACACAAGAATTTTTTCACCGAAGTTCAGTCCCACAAAGGAACCTACGTCTCCATTGAGGAGTCCACAAAGGACCGGGTTGCTCTCAACCCTAGAACCTCTTCCAAGCAACCACAAAGGTCAAGCTCGGTTTTTCACTATTAATCCTTTGCAAGGAGGGCAATACAAACTTTCCGGGTCTTCAACCACAAGCTTGGGAGCCCCGGGCGACGGCTAACCGTCTAGGGGATGAATTCCCAAGAGTAACAAACACAAGCAATACCAATGGTGAAGAGAAACCAAAGTGCTCCAATGCAATATGAGGTGGCTCACTCAAATCCTCACAAATATCCTCTCAATCCCTCAAGAAATGGAGTAGCAATCTTAGGGGAGAGTTGGAGAAGCTCAAGAGTTCTTAGATTTACTTTTTTAGCTCAATGGAGTGGCCAATGACACTTAGGGGATGAAGGGGTATATTTATAGGAGAGGAGAGGAAAAGAGCCATTGAGGGGTTAGACCCGGCTTAGTCCAGTATCGGGGCCTGGACTAGTCCGGCCCTGCATTTCAAAATTAACATGCAAGCTCTACCCATCCCCCCAAAAAAGACTAAGTGTTAGTGACCCGAACTAGTCCAGAAAAACCCGGCCTAGTCTGGATCAAACATCTCCCGAAGGTTAAACTTTATGGAATGGTTATTTGTCATCTTAGTCCGCCACCAGCCGTCCTAGTCTAGGTTCACTTAGTTCCTGGCTTAGTCCGGAACTTGGCGTCTTAGTCCGGCTAAGTCGATTCCAGAACCAAATTGGTTCTGTTTTGACTCATGCCTGCCTAGTCCGCCCATTTCTGGACTAGTCTGCATCCTAGAGAAATCCAGAGGAAGTTAAGGGTTTGGGAATGCAATATGGTGTTAGAAATTTGAGCACTTGGTCAATTTCACCACTTTCTTTGTTGTGTCCCTCTTGACAGTACGGTATACCCATGACTCAAAAAGTAAGAGTAAAAACTAGAAGTCATCGGTTGCCTTCACACTTTTTCCTTTTCATTTTTGAGGGTCCTCTTTGATTCATTAAATAATCGCCCTGCTCATATACTTAGCAAATATCATTAGTCCTTTAATTGTTTGTCATTAATCAACCAAAACCCACACGGAGGCCTAGATGCACTTTCAGCCCTTCCTGGTAAGGTAGCGTCTCAGGCCCTATCCAATCCTCCTCTGGAGGCCTGTCTAGTACCTCTCTCCTGCAGCAGGATCCCTAGGGACTGGAACCCACTGCTCGAAGGAGACAAAGCATAGCGACTTAAGGTTCTTTGCAGGAACCTTAAGAATGATTGTCTCTCCAGATGCCTGTACCAGTCCCTGTAGCCTCTTCGTGCATACTGCACAGGTGCACCTCGGGTCTCCTGCTCAGTGAGCTGACCTCTAGGGTACAGTTGGTTGTGTCTGATCAGTCTCCTCAATCTCCTCTGACTCCTTAGACTCTGACTCTGAGCTCTCCTCCTCCTCTTTCTCCTCCTCTGACTCCTTCTGCTGCCTGGAGGATCCCTGCTCCGCAGGTCTCGACGACCTCTCCTGATGAGACCCTGGTCGTCTGTTTGAGTACCTGTGATCAACAGTGATTCAGGTGTCCTGCGTGACTGCTCCATGGCATCCAGGTGTTGTGCTAACCGTCTGGCTCTCTCTGACTCTAGGTCCAGCTTGGTCCTCTTCTTGCCTCTGGACTTCTCTGGCATCTTGCTCTTACCCTTGTCCTGACCTGATCCTGCCATCTCTGTCAACTGTCACTGCACGCACGTTGGTATAGATAGGATGAGCATAGACACTATATAGTTCTACAAGCATAGCACCGCTAGGTAAGAATGCGCAATAGAAATCCTAGCACTAAGATGAAGGACATGATCACTGGACAAATATGCAAAATAACAATAGTGATCATCGACTATATGTGGCTGGTGCGAGTCATCTAGTATGCAGTCAAATAATTGGTAATAAATCTAACTACAGACTAAACGAGAGACAAACCCTAGACATGCAATTAACAGATGGACATGGAATTAACTACAGCTAGGTTGAGCTGACTAGCTAATTAATGCAACTTAAACATGGGTAGTCAATCTAATTGCATCAATTAAACTAATTACTCGAAATTGGAGCATAATCGATGAATTGAGAGAAAGGCTCAATACCCCGACGAAGTCCAAAGTCGAGAACTGTGTCAAACACGCGATCGATCGCCGAAAAACCAAAGCTTTTGGATTGCCGGCAATGAAGGTTGGGGAAGGGGCAAGCTTTGCCCTTGGCTTTGGTGGAACTCGGCTCTGAGATGCTTGCAGCTCGCGCGCGTGCGCGGGGGAAGCAGAGAGCGACAGCGCTGGAGGGATGGCGATGAGGCACACGACACGGCGGCAGCGAGCGGTGGTGACGACTCTGGAGCTTGTGTGCATGGGTGGCTGCGCAGTGCAGGGACGAGGCGAGGCGCATGAGCGAGCTCTAGGGCAGGCGCGGCGGTGGGTAGATCGGGGCGACGTCGTCGGTGGAAGGAGCAAGGCGGTGGCGGCGCACTCGGCGTGGTCTCGACGTCAGGAGCGAACGAGGATAAGTCAAATGTGTTGACTTGATTTTGACTTAGGTCAAAACGACCGACGGCCGTGGTCTCTCAAGGATAAGATCAACGATCTAGATTTGGAAAGCTTCATGCGATTAAACAAGGTGACCGGACGGTCCGCTCATAGCACCGTATTGTCCGGTCACTTGAGGAATTCTTGTAAACTTGGGTTCTGGGTGAACAAAATGACATGCAGACCGGACGGTACGATCTTCACAAGACATTTCATCCGGTCTCTATTTCCAAAACTCCCAAAACAACTGTGCATCTCACAGACCGGACCGTACAGTCACTTCCAATATTTCGCTGAAACAAGGAATTTCTCCCTTTCCAAGTGCCCTCGCTAAACACTCAAATAAACACCACACTTGGAGTATGAAGGGAATTCTCAACCACTCCTTTTCAAATAGTGACTCTTTATGGCCTTATAATTTTTGCAAACACAAAATAAAGAATCGAGCAAATAAGAGCCAAAGCAATTAAGAACCAAATGTGTATGTATGAGCCTTTGTCCACGAACCGCGTGAGTGGGTTTAACCTTGGAGTTCATAAGAGATTGCTCAATGGGCATGAAGCACAATCCTTTCCTTTGGTCACACTTGTGGAGATGTAATATCATATAGAACATGAGGCACAAATATCTCCAAGTGAGACAAGCCTCCTTTGTGTTTCCTATATGATGCATGCAACAAGTATTTTACATATGCAATGAAAGTAAACATGCCATATGAATGCAAGCAATATTAAAAAGACACAAAGGAAACCTAATAATGTCAAGTTTGAACCCCTCTCAAGCTTACTCACTATAAGCCATACCCTTGCCTTGAGAGAAGCCAAACCACCATCTCAAGCACTCCCTCTTGCTTATAGCTATCTTGAGTGGGTTAGACATTGACTAATTTATATGTGTTTTCCTTTTAGTTATTTACACATGCATGGATGCAAAACATACTAGTCACAAAGGAGTCCTAATTACCATGCAATGCAAGAGATGGAAAAACACACTACAACTACCAACAACAAACATGGTTACCTCCCTCATGAGTAGATATGACATTGAGGTTCATGTCACTTGTGGTGGACTTCACATGATCTTCATGAAGCTCCCGGTCCACCACCCCCACCATCTTCTAGGTCTTGTTCTTGGGCACCCACTTGTACTTCATTGACCTCTCAAGATCAACAATGCACTTAGGCACCCATATGCTCTTGACCTTTCTCTTCTTGTTTGGTGGTCCCAAAGCCTTAGCATTCACCTTGCCATCTTTGTTCCTAAAAAGCTTGAAATGTATGTTCTCATAGAACAAGTTAGCATTAGGCAAAACAATGAAACTTCTCACCATAGGACAATCCTTGATGGTATGACCATCCTTGCAACACCTCTCGCAATAGTACTCGTCAGCGACTAGGGGCTTGATCCATACGGGGATAGAGTCACTCGTCCCGATGATGTCGATAGCGGTGGGATATAAGCCAAGTCCCCGGTGGGAGACATTGTTCACAAGGTTTCTCCCAAGAATCTCCTTGTGGATGGCTCTACCACGTGTGAGCTGTTGGTCGTATCTACGCACCCACTTATATACCATAAGAGGATGGTGTACGATTGTAGCACTTTTTCACTTGAATTAAGTATTCCAAGGTTTATCGAATGCACTGGGACCTTAGGGATTTATTAAACAAAGTTAACAGTAAAAGATCTAGTCAAGGCTACTGTCAAGGTCAGGTTGCATGAGGGGGAGACTGGCCAGCGCAAAGGTACGCCAGACAACAAATCTGTTGTTGCGCCGATCGGCGCAGGAGTCGAGCCGATCGGCACACTAGTTAAACTAAGCCAAGGTTGTTGCACCGATCGGTGCAGGAGTTGAGCCGATCAGCACACTGGTGAATCTGTGGTGGCGCCGATCGGTGCAGGGGTTGAGCCGATCGGCACACTGGTGGATCTGTGGTGGCGCCGATCGGCGCAGTGGTTGAGCCGTTCGGCACACTGGTGAATCTAAGCCAAAGTGCACCAGATCTTGTAAACCTATGCTGTTAAGTGAGTAGCCAGATATCTACTAGTGAGATCGTAACCAGATAGTCTAATTGAATAGCATCATAATGGGTAATTACATGGATCAATGAAAATCTATAATGAGTAAGATCACCCTGCTTTCCGAGCGGCTCCCTATTTATTCGTAGCGGGGAGGAAACCCTTAATCGCGCGAGTATCTTACCCTACTCAACTATCCAATAGTGCTGCGCATGCTTAGTGCTGTCACCGTTAAACCACACTACTAGCATCATCAAGCAACCATAATCAATACAATGTCCAAATACTATCCTAATCACCACGATTAAGATAATATCTACCTACTTAGCCTAGAACTAAGCAATTGGAACAAGCACATGCATGATTATAGAATCAAGATAGACAAATCACCAAAACCATCATCAACATATTCAATCATCCTTAAGATACATAGAGTAAGATTCATCCTCGTCGAGATGGCCTACCTTGACGGATTAGCTCTTAACTCCAATGGTTCTTGAAGCTCAACTAGAGATCTATTCTAACGGGGCAAGCCCCGGTGGCTCTAACTCACGGATCTGGTGTCCCTCTGTCACCTCCTCCTTCTGCGGCGAGGGTTTATAAGTATTTATAGGGGTTCTACTCATAAAGGACTCGGTTTCTAGCAAATAAGGCGATTGCGCCGATCGGCTCAGGATTGCGCCGATCGGCGCAAGCCGTGTCTTCTCTGATTTCTTCCCCGAGTCGGTTCCTCTGTCTTCCACAGCTGCCATGTGGGCCTTTTGCTTCGAGATAAAGTCTTGTACTACACGTTGAGATCTTGAAGTTCCATAAATCTTCTTGAAGTTCCATAAATCTTCTAGACAAATATCTTCAAGTGTCTTGCGTAGATAAACTTTCCATAAGCATGTGGAGTGGGCCTCGGTCACTTCTATGGGCCAAAATACCCCTGCGCCGATCGGCTAATGGGCTGCGCCGATCGGCGCACTGGGCTTCTTCAGTGCTTTTCGTCGGTTCTGGACTCCTGTCCTATCCATCATCGCATTAATCACTAATTTTACCTGTTTCTGCAACAAAGCTCTAAAACAACGCATATTCAAATATATAGACAATATCACATGTAAATGGCCTAAATTAGTATCAATTATGCTCTAATTGAGATAATATTCACATATAAAAGGGACACTTGGGAAGTGCCAACAGTTCCCCCACACTTAAACCTTTGCTCGTCCCGAGTAAAGTAGAAGAAAGAAAAATAAAAAAACATACTCTTTCTATCATAAAAGATATCTCAAATCAGCAAATATTGAGCATTGTTCTATTGTGGTGTATTTCATATTGGTATTCAGTAAAATAGATCAAATATGGGCATAAGCTTAAAGTTCTCCCCAAAGCAAAAGATCATGTCCAACTCATAAATTATAACTTTTCCACATATGAAAATCACTTAAAATATTGTTGTGAATATAGAGAATCTATCTTCCAAATAATCCAAGGCAAAAACTCATCTTTTAAATCACTCAACCTATATTCTACATTATAATGATCAAATAATATTAGTGTAAGGCTTATATGAGTAGCTAGGTGAGGTAATTCACGGATTGCAATCATAAATCAATAATATATTGTAAAGCTAGGAGATTATTCTTCGTTGGAATTATAGAAACTTTATCAAGATGGTAATTAAGAAAGAAAAAATTTAAGAAAGGACTCACACTTTAGATATGTGGACATGTGCATAGCAAAAAATTGATCTTGAAAGATTGCACGTGGTTGGAATGATTCATGGCTATATTAGAATGACTTTCGAGAATAAGCATGTCATATACCATCCCCCCCCCCCCCCACACACACTTAAAATTTTGCTAGTCCCGTAGCAAACAGCAAAGCTTTTCTCTTTTTTTTTTACCACTCTGCTGCGTCGATCGGCGCAGGGTGCGTTGATTGGCTCTCAACCCAAATTAACCAACATTTGTTGGTATTTGATTTGTCTGGCTGCAACATTTATTCAAGAATTAAATATAGCCAGAAATATAGGATATGGTCAAGGAATGATACTCAACAAGATGTTTTGGGTTTATGGTAGTGTACTCAGCGGAATTGGATTTTTGCATGACTAATTTCAAGGCTAGGAAAAGATACACAAAGAATTGCCATCTTAATAAAGTTCATACCAAAAAGAATTAAATCTTAACCGAACTCAACCATCAATTTAATGTTTATCTACATATCAAAGGTTCATGAGTATTGCTCAAAATATGGCATTAGTAGGTAAGGATCTTGAAAACAAAAAATTCTAAAGTTCACAACATGAAAATTTATTTTTGAAAAGATTAGTACTAAGTTATTATCATAAACTGGACAACACAAATGTAGCACATGGGTACTCGAAAATTGCACCACATAAGACATATTTGCCGAATAATTATTAAATGTAAGTTTGATATCTTATTCAATGTCAACACTATTTGATCTTCATCAACACTTTTCAAAAAAGAATAAATAATTCAATTATCCTAAAAGAGCATAACCGGCCCCATTATATTAAGATCGAGACTCGAATACATGATGATGATTTTTGCACACACTTGCATGAAAATAAAACTACTACTAGCACACTTGCATAAAAATAAAACTAGTACTAACACACTTGCATGAAAATAAAACTACTACTAACACACTTGCATGGAAGTAAACACACCCGATACAAGATTTCCCAACCCGCTCACACACACATAAGCAAATAAAGAAAAAGGCTGCAAAAGATAAAAGAAAATGTAAACCAGGAAATCGATACACGTGCCAACTCCTAGGCACTCTAGTCATCCGAAAGTGGAGTCGGTGGCAGATTGAAGCCATAGCACCGCGCCTTGAGTCGCTCGAACTCCTCCACCATCGCATCGTGGTTGTACCTCCATTGGGACGTGTCTTCCTCCACGCGCTCGATGTAGTGCATGTTGTTGTCGAGGTACCCCTGCATGGGTACGAAAAAGTCTGCACCGGGCACAGGAGGCACCACTGGTACACGCCCTTGGTACCTGTAGTCGATACCCGCGCTGCTGTAGGGTGCACCGATCGGCGCGTCTCCTGCGCCGATCGGCACAGAGAGTTGTGAACCTTCCGCTGCGTCGCTCCACCCTGACTAGTACTGCTGGTACTCCTAGCGTGACCCCCAGGAGTCCCACTCGCCGCCGGCTGCTGTAGATGTGTCCGGCTGTCGAACCCGCCCACGGCGGTCCTTGAGAACTCGGCCCCCCTCCAGGAGACCTTCCTCAAGCCAATTTCCTCCCTCCAGCTTGCGAGGGAGAAAAACTCCTAGCTCCGCACACGGGAGCTTTACGTTGGTGCCGCCGACATGGAAGCCGGCGCGAACACTTCCCGTGACAATATAGCCACGAGTCATATTCTTGCCGATCTCCATCGCGCACTCCCACTTGTCATTGCGCCCTCCCGGTCCATCGCTGTCGTAGACGAGGGCTGCTAGACGTTGAAGATAGGCCCCGAAGGCCAACTTCTTGCTTGCCTTGTCCCTCTTCTCGAGCCAACCCCGCACCATCACCGACATAGGATTGCAATAAGACGGACTCACGATGGCGTTGAAGAGCCACCGCAAGTCCGCATCGGTGACGTTGCTAGAGTCGACCTTGTCGCCTATGCGCGCCGCCAACCACCGATGGAAGACTTGAATGGTCGGGTTGCGGATATTGTCGCGCTTTATTTCTTCTACAAACGAGAGCCACCTCCAAAAGGAGTTCAACTCCCCACATCCCAGGATGCCGGCGATGTTGGCATTGACGTCGAAGCCGAAGGCTTGAGCCGCCGCCTCCATGGTCACCGTGTGGCTGATGTCGCGGACGCGGAAGTTGACGACCTCGCTACCGTCTTCGACGGTGCCAAGCCTCATTGTAGAGGCAACCTCGGTGACGACGTCGAGGTTATAGTCCATGGGGAGGAGGTGGAAATCCACCAAGCCGAGGTTGTCTAGCATCCTCCTTAAGTCCTCCCACATGCGGATCGAGGTGAGGAAGGTCTCGTCCAAGTCGAAGTTGGGGACGAACCTTCCCCGCACCGTGAGATAGTGCCGCTGTTCCTCCACGCTCAGGAGGGTGAAGCCCTCCTCCACCGTGCGCGGCATTAATGCTGGTGGTGGTGATGATGTGGGAACCCCAAGGCTTGCCGCCGTTTGGCTCCTCGTAGCACGCCCCGTTGGAAGGGACGCGCCGGAGACAGAGTGGCGGGCGTGGATCTCGTATGTCGCCACCGCCGAGCTGGTGGATGCACCACCCACTGACATGTGATCACGCGCGTCGGAGCCACCCCTCGCCGAGGAGTCACCGCTCGACTCGCTGCTGCTGCCGGAACTGCTTCCCCGGCGCAGCCCCTTGCCCATTTTGACGACGGAGGAGCGGAGACGATCCATCTGCGAAAATTGCGGAAGGTGTGCGAGATCATGGGTAGTGGGGAAGGTGGATAGATTACCGGGATGGTGTGTCGAATGGGGGCGCCTGGCATCCTTTTTATAGTGTGGGAAACTTCCAGGAGAAGGAACCGTCAAAAAATTTCAAAATTTGAGAGTGCGCCAATCGGCACAATTCAAATTTTGAATGCTCTGACCACTCTGATGCTTGATTCCCGTCCTTTATGTCGCTTCCTGGCACATCGTGTTGGTTGGCCGGGGAACAACACGGAATCCCGATGTCTTGTTGGCTGCGCCAATCGGCGCGGGCGCGCGCCGATCGGCGCGCCTTCTCTTTTTCAGCTTTTGGTCAATTCCGTGTCTCCTCTGCACTGCACACCTACATAATAATCATACCTGTTCCTCAAAATCAATGCCTGCCGTCTTTGTCGTCCATTTGGGAACAACGTGGGTACCTGCGCTGATCAGTGCAGTTGGGCGCCGAACGGCGCAAGTCCCTTGCACCTCATCTTTTGGTCCGGCGCTGATTCTGATGCCTTGTGTTTATCTCTTTCACCTAATTTCTACTTCTCCAATGTCATTGTAGTATTGGCATACGTATCGGGGCTATTATGATGACCGCGCCGATCGGTGCTGACTCGCGCCGATCGGCGTGACGTCCGTTTTTTGCTTCTGGCCCCTCGCTTCTTCGCTAGATGTTGTTCTTCATCCTTTCCTGCGTTATTTAGCAACCATTTGCACACAAAAATTAATTCAAAAATATTTTTGATTACCTTGAAAATAGCTCCGTCTCTGAAAATTACTGTGCTGGTTGATTTTTAGCACTCCTTCAATTCTGGGCGTCGTCGGCCTTCTGTCCTGACTTGGGCAATACTGCGCCGATCGGCGCAGAGGTGCGCCGATCGGCACAAGCTCTGTTCCTTCCTGTTTTTGGTCTTTTTTTTTATATATTCCTACATTGTTAGTCTACAATATGTATATACACAGTTTTGCTCGAATAAACAAACAATGCAAGAGCAGACAAGAATTAAGCACGCACTTTTCTTTTTTTTTATTCGGGAGATTGTTTTTATCACAAGAAAACAAATATAAAAACACCGGGTTGCCCTCCCGGCCAGCACTAATTAACTAAATGAAATGGGTTGCCCTCCCATAAGCACTAAATAACTTCTAAATCCCCTGATCATTGGGTTGCCTCCCAAGAGCGCTCTAGTTATTTAGAGGTCAAAGAGCTCGACCTCCCCGCAAACAATCAATCCTTAGTGTCGCGGTGCGGGATGTGAAGCCATGACACTACAAGGTTATCTTATCTCCATGGTTCATATAGCTTGGACGACCTATCCATACATCCCCTCCAATTACTTTCGACGCCACGATGCCATGGTGTCTTGTATCTCTTCACTTCATCAATAGCACGGCACTCTTCTCCCTTTGGGCGAAACTTGAAAGAGTTGCAGTCCCACTTATATCGAAGCTTATCTCACCACTCCCAACATCAATACTTGCCTTTGCTGTCCTCAAGAAGGGTCTGCCTAAGATCAACGGGGTCCTCGTCCTCTTATCCATATCAAGCACAATAAAATCAACAGGGACGATATGATCTCCAATTTGAACAGGCACATCTTCAGCAATTCCATCAGGGAAACGTACCGATTGATCGGCTAACTCCAAACACATACCCGTAGGCTCTAATTCAGGCAAATTGAGATTTGTGAATATATGACGGGGCATAACACTTACGCTTGCTCCAAGATCGCACAAGCACCTATCAAATATCCTTGTTCCATTCATGCATTTGATGCTTGGTGATCCAGGGTCGGGTTTCTTCTCCAGTGCAACATCATTGATTGTCACCGTTAGTTCCTTAGTGACCTTCACAACCTCCTCAGAAACTAGAGACTTCTTGTTTTGCATCATGTCCTTTATGTACTTGGCATAGGTGGGAACTTGGATAGCGTCAACAAAAGGGACATTGATGTAAAGTTTCTTCATAATATCGACGAACCTTGCAAATTGCTCGTCGTATTGCCACGCTCTTTCTATCTTCGTCAGTACTTGAGTATCCAGAAACATGGCAGGGCCATGCTCTTCTGTCTCCATGCCTATTTTTAGACCAAAGAGGTCATCATCCTCCATGCTCCCCGAAAGCGCCGATCGGCGCCGACAGGGTCGTCGCACCGATCGACGCCGGTTGTGCGCCGATCGGCGCGGGGCTTCTTTGCTCCCGTGGTGATGAGGGCATCAACGATATACGAATAACGACGACGGAAGATGGCGCGCCAAACCAAGTTGTCACGCCTCCACCTCTCGTCGTCACGCTCCCTCGAGTTATGGATCCATCTCTTAACGAGACGACGACGTACAAGGGTCCAATCACTAGAGCTCGAGCCTAGGAATTGAAGACGGTTTTGATGCTAAGGAACGACGGCCCAGGATGACACCACCCGAAGGCCCACGTGGCCCAAGTCACGCAACCCCCTCTCCACCACGCGCCTCTCCACTTCAGCCGGTCCTAGATGCTGCGTCCTACCCCTATTTAGTCAAGAGCTGCGCCCCCTGCAATCTTTGAGTTTTGTTTTTAAGTTCAGCTTAGCTATACATCCGTCTCTCGATGTGAATTCAGAACTCCACCTTCGTGCAATACATCAGATTGCTCGCCTCTAATTCGTGCTCGTTCTTCGATTGCGCGTAAGAATTGATCCTTGTGATCAGGTTGATCTTGTTTACCGTAAGGTTAATATCCTCCGGAAGTTGGTTCAGCAATTGCCTTGGCGCTTCGGCTTGCTCGTCGTAGTCGGATCGTGAGGGTCGACATCCACCAAATCGAAGTTATGTCCACTCGCCCAAAGATCGGGCACTCTACACCTATCAAGTGGTATCAGATTCTAGTGTTTCTTGGTGAGTTTATCCAAGTCCACATAAATTGAAAACTACAAAAAAAAGTTTACCCCAGTACGGTTTTGAGCCTCTTACTTTCGTTCAATAATTTGCATTGTTGAGTTTTTGTGCTTTCGCTTTTGATCGTTGTTGGTACACTGTGTTTCATCCTTTTCTTCCTATCATCGTCGTATCCTTCCGCCGTGCCGCGTGTTTTCACCACCATAGTTTGCTTTCCACCGCATCTGTTTACCCCATCTCGCTCTCCTACTTGGCCGATCGCTTGCCAAGTTGTGGTCAGCCGATCGCTTGCCAAGTTTTTCCGCTGCACCGTGAGTCCGAGTCAATCACGTGCCTCGCCGACGCTTTCGGCCGATCGTCGATCGAGTCCTACTCGGGTACGTCGTAACCCGCTCACCTCGCCCTGTGTTTGGTTCTGTTCGGTTCCGTGTGTTTCTTCCTATCATCTTTTAATTATAGTTCTACCCCTGCCTAAAAAAAAGCGCTTGTGCTTAATTGCTCATTTAAGGTCTCATTGTTTATATTTTCAGAAAAAGGTATAAAAAAAAGAAAAAAGAAGAGCGGCCGAGCAACACAGGCGACGCGTTCTTACTGCACTTTGTTTTGATCCTTCTTCCTTCCTCTTGCACTTGTGCCGACAGCAATCTTTTCGTGTTTAGCACCATTATTCAGTTTTGCAGTTATTGTTTAAATTGTGCTAACCCTTGGATTGAGTGCAGCCTCCCAGCCCCACAAATTTTCTACTACGAGAAGGTTTTTGTTTCACCACGCAATCGCTCCTCCAATCTTCCACCGGTTTTACCTGTGGTTGCAGTTCACGCTTGCGTGCTTGGTAAGGACGGGTAAGAATTTGATAATAGCTTTTTGATTGAGCTTTTCATCCACCACTCACCTCTCGTCGTAGGATCCAGCTTTTTATATTGCTTGTGTTTCTATGGCAGAAAACAGCTCCAAGTCAGATGAGCTCACCCTCCAGGATGTCCAGGCGCAGGTTGATGGTCTACAAAACGACATGAAGACGATGCATGAGAGACTTGACTCTACGATCACTTCGTCGAATGAGCGTTTTGATCAGCTCGACCTGGTTTTACGGCTGCCCGCACCACGCTCGCGACAATCATGACTCGTCTTGAGGCCATCTCGATGCAGCTCACGAAGTTGCAACATGCACGTGACTACGATGCCGACACCGAGCAGGACGACGACAATCGTCGTGGTCGTGCACGTAGGGTACGTGTTCCTATTAATGATTCTTTTGCCAAAATAAAATTTTGTATTCCCACTTTTAATGGCAAATATGATCCGGGTGCTTATCTTGATTGGAAATTAGAGGTTGAATAAAAATTTGCATGCCATGATATTCCTGCTAATTTACAAGTTAAGGCTGCTATTAGTGAATTTATTGAATTTGCTTTACTTTGGTGGTGTGAGTATAGACAAAGATATCCTGATAATATTCCAGCCACTTGGACGATATTAAAAGTTGCTATGCGTCATCGTTTTGTGCCGTCATATTATGCTAGAGATTTGCTTAATCAGATGCAGCGTTTTTAATAAGGTTCACTTTTCATAGAGGATTATTATCAAGCTTTGCAAAAGGGTATGATTCGCTGTGGTTTAGTTGAACTGGATGATGCTGCTATGGCTCGCTTTAGGGGTGGGTTAAATCGTGAAATTCAGAACACTCTTGATTATAAGAATTATGATGATATGACCACCTTATTTGAATATGCTTTTAAAGCTGAACGTGAAGTGCAGGATCGACAATCTTCGTCAAGACCTAACATTTTTGTAGGGTCCAAGACGCTTTCAGCTCCACGGTCGACACCTCCTTCCACGTCGCGCGACCACTCCTCGACCACGTCCAAGTCGAGTGCTCCATCCACGGCCAAATCTGCCTTGATCGTGCCATCCTCCTCGTTGTCTGGACGAGCTCGTGATATTCAGTGTCACCGTTGCTGAGGATTTGATCATGTGATATGCGATTGTCCAAATAAACGAACTATGTTGATTCATAATGACGGTGGGTATTCTTCTGCTAGTGATTCTGAGGATATTCAGCAGACTATACTTGCCACTAATCATGCACATAATATGGAGCTTCATGTCGACTCTAGTGCTGCCGACAGGTATGCAACTCTTGTTGTGCAGCGTGTTCTTAGTACATAGGTCGTTCAGGATGAAAAGCATCAGCGCCACAACATTTTTCATATCAAAGGCGTTGTGCAAGAACGAGCGGTCCGTATAATCATCGATGGTGGCCGTTGCAATAATTTGGCTAGTACGACCTTGGTGGAGCAGTTGTCATTGCCAACAAGGAAGCACCCACATCCTTATCACATTCAATGGCTTAATGATGGCAGCAAAATAAAGGCAACGCGCTCGGTATGTGTTTGTTTCTCTCTTAGCGCCTATTCTGATTTTGTAGATTGTGATGTTATTCCAATGGAAGCATGTTCTTTGTTGCTTGGCCGTCCTTGGGAATATGATGTTGATAGTGTTAATCATGGTCGCTCCAATTATTATTCCTTTATGTTTAAGGGTCAAAAAATTGTTATTCATCCTATGACACCTGAACAAGTTCTTAAAGATGATATTGCTCGAGCGGCAAAAGCTGCAAAATTAGTTACATCGCCTCCTGTTGCACCTGTTCAATATGAGATCAAATTGAATAACCCTATCTTGCTTGCTACACGTGCTAATTTTGATGAATTACATGATGCTAATCTGCTTTGCTATGCGCTAGTTTGCTCTCGTATGCTTGTTTCACTAGATGAGGTGCCTATGTTGCATATTCTTCCTGCTGTTGCTAACCTTTTGTAGGACTACAAAGATATTTTCCTGCTGAATTGCCACCGGGTCTTCCTCCTATTCGTGGCATAGAACATCAGATTGATTTAATTCCAGGCGCACAGCTTCCTAATCGTGCCTCGTACCGCCCAAATCCTGAGGAGACGAAAGAAATTCAGCATCAAGTGCAGGCATTGCTTGATAAAGGTTACATTCGTGAGTCTCTCAGCCCTTGTTCGGTTTCTGTTTTGCTTGTTCCTAAGAAAGATGGTTCTTGGCATATATGTGTAGATTGTCGTGCAATTAACAATATTACAATTCGTTATCGATATCCTATACCACGCCTTGATGATATGCTTGATGAACTTAGTGGTGCCACAATTTTCTCTAAGGTTGATTTGCATAGTGGTTACCATCAGATAAGAATGAAATTAGGAGATGAATGGAAAATGGCTTTTAAAACTAAATTTGGCTTGTATGAATGGTTGGTTATGCCGTTTGGATTGTCTAATGCTCCTAGCACTTTTATCCGCTTAATTAATGAAGTTCTTCGGCCTTTCATTGGAATATTTGTTGCTTTCTATTTTGATGATATCCTTATGTATAGCAAATCCATGAATGAGCATTTAGATCATTTGCGTGCTGTTTTTTATGCTTTGCGTGCTGCTCACTTGTTTGGGAACATGGAAAAATGCACTTTTTGCACGCAACGTGTTTCGTTTCTTGGATATGTTGTTACTCCACAGAGCATTGAGATGGATAGCAGCAAGGTGGACGCCATTCAGAGTTGGCCCCAACCGACGACGGTCATACAGGTTCGTAGTTTTCTTGGTCTTGCAGGCTTCTATCGTCGTTTTGTGCGGGATTTCAGTTCTATTGCTGCACTATTACATGAGCTAACCAAGAAGGGTGCGCCATTTGAGTGGGGCTCACCACAAGCCGACGCATTCAACACTTTAAAGGAACGGTTAACTCATGCTCCTCTCTTATAATTGCCTAATTTTGATAAAGTGTTTGAATTGGAATGTGATGCCAGTGGAATTGGTTTGGGTGCTATTTTGTTGCAAGATCATAAACCCATTGCTTATTTTAGTGAGAAGTTAAGTGATGCTTCTCTTAAATATTCCACTTATGATAAAGAACTTTATGCTTTAGTAAGAACTTTGTAAACATGGCAGCATTATTTATGGCCTCGCGAATTTATTATTCATTCTGATCATGAGGCTTTGAAACATATTAGAACCCAAACTAATCTGAACCGTCGTCATGCTAAATGGGTTGAATTTATAGAATCTTTTCCGTACATCATTAAACATAAAAACGGGAAGGAAAATGTGATTGCCGATGCTTTGTCTCGTCGTTATATGATGCTGTCCCAATTAGACTTCAAAATCTTTGGTTTGCAAGCTTTGAAAGATCAATATGTGAATGATGCTGATTTTCATGATATTATGATGCATTGTAATGATGGCAAACATTAGGGCAAATTTCATATGCAGGATGGGTTCCTGTTTCGTGCTAACAAGCTGTGTATTCCAGCTAGCTCGGTTCGTCTTTTGTTGTTAAAGGAGGCGCATGGAGGTGGTCTTATGGGTCACTTCGGCGTTTTCAAGACGCATGAGGTGTTGGCCGACCATTTCTTTTGGCCACGGATGCGCCGTGATGTTGAGCGTCTTGTTGCACGCTGTACTACATGTCAAAAAGCTAAATCTCGTTTAGATAATCATGGTTTATATATGCCCTTGCCTATTCCCTCTTCTCCTTGGCATTATATTTCGATGGATTTTGTTTTGGGATTGCCTCGCACTAAGAAGGGGAGGGACAATATTTTTGTGGTTGTTGATTGTTTCTCTAAAATGGCACACTTTATACCTTGTCATAAAACTGATGATGCCTTAAATGTTGCTGAATTGTTCTTTAGAGAGATTGTTAGATTGCATGGAATTCCTAAAACAATTGTCTCTGATCGTGATGCTAAGTTTCTTAGTCATTTTTGGCGTTCTCTTTGGAATAAATTAGGAACTAAGCTGCTGTTTAGTACTACTTGTTATCCTCAAACTGATGGGCAAACTGAGGTAGTGAATAGAACTTTGTCTGCTATGCTTAGAGCTGTTCTAGATAAAAACTTGAGACGTTGGGAAGATTGTTTACCTCATGTTGAATTTGCTTATAATTGTGCTACACATTCTGCCACTAAGATGTGTCCTTTTGAGGTTGTTTATGGCTATGTTCCTAGGGCACCTATTGATTTGTTTGCTATTGATGCTGAAGATGAACCACATGTTTATGCTCTTGCTCATATTGATCACATGAAACAATTGCATGAAGAAACACAACACAACATTGCCGTTGCTAATAAAAAGTATCAAGTTGCTGGTAGTAAAGGTAGAAAACATATTTCTTTTGAACCCGGTGATTTAGTTTGGTTGCACTTGCGTAAAGATAGATTTCCTACTTTGCGTCGTTCTAAATTGATGCCTCGTGCTGCTGGTCCTTTTAAAGTGCTAACCAAGACTAACGATAATGCATATGTTCTTGACTTGCCCAAGAAGTTTGGTGTTTCCACTAGTTTTAATGTTGCAGATTTGAAATCATACTTGGGTGAGGATGATGAGTTGCCGTCGAGGACGACTTCACTTCAAGAAGGGGAGGATGATGAGGACATCAACGACATACGAATAACGACGACGGAAGATGGCGCGCCAAACCAAGTTGTCACACCTCCACCTCTCGTCGTCACGCCCCCTCGAGTTACGGATCCATCTCTTAACGAGACGACGACATACAAGGGCCCAATCACTAGAGCTCGAGCTCAGAAATTAAAGACGGTTTTGATGCTAAGGAACGACAGCCCAGGATGACACCGCCCGAAGGCCCACGTGGCCCAAGTCGCGCAACCCCCTCTCCACCGTGCGCCTCTCCACTTCAGCCGGCCCTAGATGCCGCGTCCTACCTCGATTTAGTCAAGGGCTGCGCCCCTTGCAATCTTTGAGTTTTGTTTTAAGTTTAGCTTAGCTATACATCCGTCTCTCGACGTGAATTCAGAACTCCACCTTCATGCAATACATCAGATTGCTCACCTCTAATTCTTGCTCGTTCTTCGATTGCACGTAAGAATTGATCCTCGTGATCAGGTTGATCTTGTTTAACACAAGGTTAATATCCTCCGCAAGTTGGTTCAGCGATTGCATTGGTGCTTCGGCTTGCTCGTCGTAGTTGGATCATGAGGGTCAACATCCACCAAATCGAAGTTATCTCCACTCGCCGAAAGATCGGGCACTCTACACCTATCACGCGGAGTGCTCTGGATCTTCTATTTGTTTTCTTGATCGCGTAGCTATTGCCTTCAACTGTTCGGCAGATATCGTATTGCCAGGAATAGCCCCCTTGTTGCCTTGAATGGCTTGCAATTGCTGTCCCATCTGTTGCTCCATAATCTTGGTATGCTTCAAAATCTGCTCGTTGGAGCTCCCAATTTCTATCACCTTGTCATTAACTCTCTCAAGGACACGATCAATCTCCTTGAATCTAGCTTGATTGTCCTTGTTGATCTTCTCTTGAGCTTGGAAGAACTCATGACATTGGAGACGAAGTGGGATAGAGTTTTGCATGGATGAACTAGGAGAGAAAGAACTCCTTTGTTGCTAATATTAGGGCTTCCATCCACTATTCTTCATATATTCTAACATCTTCATCTCTTCAAGGCAATCTTTCTGCACATGACCAAATTCTCCACACTCACTACATGTTGAGCGTGATTCTGCCAGCTTGAGTGTCTCTTCCTTAGGGATATGAAGATTATTGTCCAACCTCCTTTGAATAGCATCGAGGCGATCTATAATCAATTCTTCCTGAGTCTTCTCAATCACACTCTTTGCTACTCCTTTTGAAGGTTGCAAATTCCTTGAACTTCTCTCACCATCCCATGATTGATTTTCAACTAACAACTTGATCAAATTCTTAGCTTCGGTGTAGAACTTCTCAACAACTTCTCCAACAACTTGATCAAATTCTTAGCTTAGTTTTTGACATGAATGATCCTGTAGCTGAGGCGTCCAAATGTTGACGTGATAAAAGATTCAATCCTGTGTAGAACTTCTCAACAACTTCTCCAACCGTCAGACCATAATGAGGGCATGCATCCATATATTCATTGTATCTTTCCCATGCTTCTCCAATGCTCTCATCAATATTCTGCCTAAATCCAAGAATCTTATTTTCAAAGCTTGAGTCTTACCAGGCCGGAAGTATTTGACCAAGAATTCAGCTGCTAACGTGTTCTACACCGTTTTTACTGTGTTTTCCAATCCATTGTACCATTGCTTAGGGCGTCCAACTAGAGAGAAGGGGAACAGCCGCACACGTGCTTGATCTCTAGTCAATCCTGCTATCTTGAATGTACTGCAAACCTCAAGGAAGTGTTGCAAGTGATGATTGGGATCTTCTGAACCTGTGAACGGTTGTTGCGCCACTATTCCAACATATCTCTCCAATTGATACGGAAGTTGATCTTGAGCTTCTTGGAAATCTGTCTTGACAATACTAGTCAATTGTGGCTTGAGACGATTAACCATAGGTACCTCTGCCATCTTCTCTTCTTCTTGCTCTTGAACTGAGTCTTCTATTGTTAATAATACTCGAGGTGTTGCGCGGACTGTTTCTAAATCTTCAGGTGACTTGCTTCTATTCTCCGCTATTCTCTTCTTGTGAAAGAGTCTTTCTGGATCATCGGCGTAATTAGAGGGTTTGTTTGACTTAGGACCGTCCATACCTATTAGTTTCACTTAACAGAATATATGTACTAGAGAGACAAATAAAGCACAATGACTAAACACTAATACATCAAACAATGTTTAAAAACCTGCTATGGTCCCCGGCAACGGTGCCAGAAAAAGGGTAAGCTTGTTGGTCGTATCTACGCACCCACTTATATACCGCAAGAGGACGGTGTACGATTGTAGCATTTTTTCCCTTGAATTGACTATTCCAAGGTTTATCGAATCCACTGGGACCTTAGGGATTTATTAAACAAAGTTAATAGTAAAAGATCTAGTCCAGGCTACTGTCAAGGTCATGTTGCATGAGGGGGAGACTGGCCAGTGCAAAGGTGCGCCAGACAGCAAATCTGTTATTGCACTGATCGGCGCAGGAGTCGAGCCGATCGGCACACTAGTGAAACTGAGCCAAGGTTGTTGCGCCGATCGACGTAGGAGTTGAGCCGATCGACACACTGGTGAATTTGTGGTGGCGCCAATCGGCGTAGGGGTTGAGCCAATCGGCACACTGGTGGATCTGTGGTGGCGCCGATCGGCGCAGTGGTTGAGCCGATCGGCACACTGGTGAATCTAAGCTAAAGTGCACCAGATCTTGTAAATCTATGTTGTTAAGTGAGTAGCCAGATATCTACTAGTGAGATCATAACCAGATAGTCTAATTGAATAGCATCATAATGGGTAATTACATGGATCAATGAAAATCTATAATGAGTAAGATCACCCTGCTTTCCGAGCGACTCCCTATTTATTCGCAGCGGGGAGGAAATCCTTAATCTCGCGAGTATCTTACCCTACTCAACTATCCAATAGTGTTGCGTAGGCTTAGTGCTGTCACCGCTAAACCACACTACTAGCATCATCAAGCAACCATAATCAATACAATGTCTGAATACTATTCTAATCACCACGATTAAGATAATATCTATCTACTTAGCCTAGAACTAAGCAATTGGAACAAGCACATGCATGATTATAGAATCAAGATAGACAAATCACCAAAACCATCATCAACATATTCAATCATCCTTGAGATACATAGAGTAAGATTCATCCCCGTTGAGATGGCCTACCTTGACGGATCAACTCTTAACTCCAATGGTTCTTGAATCTCAACTAGAGATCTATTATAACGGGGCAAGCCCCGGTGGCTCTAACTCACGGATCTGGTGTCCCTCTGTCGCCTCCTCCTTCTGCGGCAAGGGTTTACAAGTATTTATAGGGGTTCTACTTGTAAAGGACTCGGTTTCTAGCAAATAAGGCGATTGCGCCGATCGGCGCAAGCCGTGTCTTCTTTGATTTCTTCCCCGAGTCGGTTCCTCTGTCTTCCACAGCTGTCATGTGGGCCTTTTCCTTCGAGTCAAAGTCTTGTACTGCACGTTGAGATCTTGAAGTTCCATAAATCTTCTAGATAAATATCTTCAAGTGTCTTGCGCAGATAAACTTTCTATAAGCATGTAAAATGGGCCTCGGTCACTTCTGTGGGCCAAAATACCCCTGCGCCGATCGGCTCATGGGCTGCGTCGATCGGCGCACTGGGCTTCTTCAGTGCTTTTCGTCAGTTCTGGACTCCTGTCCTCTCCATCATCGCATTAATCACCAATTTCACCTGTTTCTATAATAAAGCTCCAAAACAACGCATATACAAATATATAGATAATATCATAGGTAAATGGCCTAAATTAGTATCAATTATGCTCTAATTGGGATAATATTCACATATAAAAGGGGCACTTGGGAAGTGCCAACATGAGCCTCTCGAAGTCGTCCATCACCATCTTCCTCTCTTCCTTGAGCTTGTGATATTCCTTCAAAACAAATGGCTCAAGAGAAGAAACCACGACCGAGGTGGTTAGTTCATCACACATAGTGGAAGCATCACTCTTAAATGAACTAGAGGAGGGAGAGGCAAGGTTGTCAACATTGATGGCCTCAAAAGTAAGTCCAAGGGCCTCGTACTTCTCACGTAGCTCTACATGATCACCCTTGAGTTTGTTATAACTCTTATTTAGGGCCTCATGAGATGTGACAAGGTCCTTGAGCTCACTCTCAAGCTCACCAACATGATCCTTAGCCAACTTATATTATTTTCTTACCACATCCAATATTTTGTATTTCTTGACGACGATGTCACGGGCTTGATCAAGCATACTCTAAAGCTCGGCATATGAGAGCTCCTCATCATCGCTGTCATCGCTGCTCTCATCCCCACTCTTCCCAAGTTGGCTCGTGGCCATGAGGCACGTGGGAGGTGGAGGAAGAGCTCGTTGAAGTGTGGTCTTGATCATGACTAGGTCGGCCACTTCTTCATCATCGCTTGAGGAAGAGGATGTGTCACTTAAGTTTTCACTTGTCCACTCTCCAACAAGGGCGTTGCGTGAGAACTTCTTCTTGTGGTCTTGAGCTTTGCCTTTGCCTTTGCTCTTGTTCTTGTTGAAGTACCTCTTCTTCTTTTGCTTGGGTTTGGGGTCTTCATTTTCTTCTTCTTCATCATCACTTGAGCCTTGGGACTTGAATGTTTCATTCTTGGGCTTGGGGCAATCCCGAACAAAGTGGTTCTTTGACCCAAAGTTGAAGCACTTGCCCTTGGACTTGGAAGCAAACTTGTTCTTGAAGGTCCTCATCTTCTTCATGAGAAGAGCCAAGTACTCACTCAAGTCATCTTCTTCATCATCATCATCTTTTTCAATCTCTGCTTTCTTCTTACTCTTCTTGCTCTTGATAGGCTCTTGCTTCTCGGCTTGAAGAGAAAGGTTGGATGGTTGAGGATCATCCAAACCCAGCTAGTAGCTCTCGAAGGTGGTGATCTTGCCAAGTACATCCTTCATGGTCTTAGTCTTGAGGTCACCTTGCAAGGTGAAGGTGATGATGGACTCATACTTGAGGTCTATGAATAGCCTCAAGAATCTTCTTATCACCTCGACAGGCTTAAGCTTGAAGTCGTCCCCAAGAGCATTGATCTCCTTCACCAGTACATGAAAGCGAGAATAAACAGTGTTAACTCTCTCATGTGGCAACCTAGTGAAGTTATCATACTTGTTATTCAGCATATAGTATCTTTCTTCTTTGACATCACTAGTACCCTCATGGAGACCATGAATCTCAGTCCAGATACCATGTGCTGCCGAACTTGTCCAATCTAGCAAAAACATCCTTAGATATGCATGCAAATAGAGCATTATTGGCCTTAGAGTTCTTCTTAATGAAATCATGCTCAAGCAGGTTCACATCCGCATCAGACTCGTGAGTCACCATCCATATCTCTAGATCAAGGGACTCCAGGTAGGCTTGCATACGAACCTTCCAATACCTGTAGTCCTGCCCATCAAATATGGGAACACTCGCCCCCCCCCCCCCCCCCTGTCCCAGCATCCTTACTCAAGGCGGTGAAGCCTCAAAGATGAGCACTTGGCTCTGATACCACTTGTAAGGACCAAAGACGTACTGAGAGGGGGGGGGGGTGGATCGGTAAGCCGCTCACGAATCCAAATACTTCAATTCACACTACTGGAACCTAACAATCATTACAACCTAACAATTCTAGTAGGTCAAGACCCTACACATGCTAGTGTCCGTGATGAAAGCAAGCGCGGAAGCCAAACACACTAGCCTATGCAAGCCATAATTCAACCTAGTTACTAGAGCACACAATTGCGGAATAGTAAAGAGGGGGTCAAGGAATGCTCATGATTTTTTCTCGAGGTTTCGGAAGTATGGCGCCTTTCCCTACTCCTCGTTGGACCACTCTCGTCGGAGTGCCGGTCCTTCCCGCCACCAATATGGAGTTCTTGCCCACGAGCCCGCAATCACTTCCGGAGTGAAGACACGGTGCGCGTCACCGCTGCCACCTAGGCACAAGCTCACCTCCCTCGAGAACTTGTCGGACTCCCTGAGCCGACACAGGCGCTCACTAGCGATGCCCCTTTCACCAGCGGGCTCAAACCGGGTACAAACGTGTGATGACCTTCACAACCAAACACGATAGGCTTGATCACCGACACCTAAATGGTCTAGGTCTCACCATAGACCAAGAGTAACAACCTAGATCACACCCTCAAGGACACCCTAGCCTTAGATGTGCATCAATGCTCAAGTTACTCTCACTAGCACTCTCAAGATATGCAATATCTCCTCCTAGTGCTCTCCTCTTTGCCTCTTGGCTCTCACCAAATGCTCCAAGCAATTCCACTGGCCAAGAGTGCTCTCTAAGACCCCAGCAACGAAGTTTTATAGGCTTCAAACCTCCAACTAGCCGTTGCTCCATGAAGTTGCCTTTCTGGACCCGATGACCGGACTATCCGGTCACTGTCAGACCGAACCGTCCGGTCTCTCTCGAACGGTTCCTAGAACCGTTGGCTGCACTGTCCAGACAACTCCTATGAACTGACCGGACCATCCCGTTAGTTTCTCTCTCCAGTACAGAAACTTTCTCGGTGCTGCTTCCTCTCTACCCTATGTGGAGCCATACAGACCGGACCATTCGGTCACTACAGCTCCCAGCACAGATAGATTCCTCGCTGCCCGCTGTAAGTCCCAGACAAATCCTCTTAATGACCGTACAGTCCGGTCACCTCTGACCCCTCTGTCCGGTCACTTCATCCAGAAGTTGAAACTCCTCGTCCTTGCTTGACTTTATTTCCCGGCTTCTCCGAACAGCTCCTTGGCTTCTCCAATGTCACCTAGTGTCTGTGATTTCACTGAGCATCCATGCACATCACCAACTAGTGTGACTTAACAGAGACATGACCTAGACCCCCTTGATAGTTTGGTTTTTTCTATGGACTCAAAGCCCTAACAACTAGACAAGTGTTCCCAACACTTGCTCCATAGCTTGTCCTTACCTTTGATCCATCTCCATCAACTCTTGGACTCCATCAAGCTCACAAGCCTCCATGCTTGTGGTCATTGTCATCAATTGCCAAGGTAACCATCATACATATGATTTATAGTAGAGTTTAGAGATGATCTGTATAGACAACACTCGTGTAGATATTATCCCGCAGTTTTATAGTTGTTATCTATCACCAAAATATTCATACCTTGGGGATCCAATCATCAATGATCATGAAGCTTACAGATGCCACAACATAATTCTTTGATGCCAGAGCCTCCATTAATCATAAGATCAATGCTATTACTTGCCTCCAAGATGGCACTGGCCAAACAACTTATGATCATCAAAAGAAAGTAGAACTCCTCTGGACAGCATTCAAAGAGAGACTGGGTACCTCAGAGTTCACAAGAATGCCCTTTGATTTGCAAACACTGCTACAGGCTGAAGGAAAGCTGGAATGGTTGGAAGAACCCTTTACAGCTGAGGAAATTGATAGAGTGGTTTCACAAATGCCCTCTCATAAATCACCTGGACCTTATGGATTCAATGGCGATTTTTTGAAGAAGTGTTGGCCTATTATAGCGCAAGATTTCTATGCCCTTTGTTCTGCCTCTTATGATGGAGACATCTGTTTGTAGAGTATCAATGGCTCTTATGTTACTCTTGTGCCCAAAAAGGATTGCAAAGTGTGATTCTGAGATTAATCCATACCAACCAATATGGATTTATAAAATCTAGGACAATACAGGACTGCCTTGCTTGGTTTTTTGAGTATTTACACCTATGTCACAAATCAAAGAGAGTGCTTATAATCCTCAAACTTGACTTTGAAAAGGCTTTCGATACAGTTGAGCATCAAGCCATCCTAGATATTCTCAAACACAAAGGGCTGGGGAACATGTGGCTAAAATGGATGGATCTTATTATGCAAACAGGAACATCCTCAATTTTACTCAATGGTGCTGCAGGCAAAGTTTTTCATTACAGACGAGGGGGTCAGGCAAGGTGATCTTTTATCCCCATTACTTTTTGTCTTGGCTGCAGATTTGCTGCAATCCATTCTTAACAAAGCAAAGAATAAGGGTCTCTTGAATATGGCATTGCCATTAGGTGCAGGAACTGATTTCCCTGTAGTGCAATATGCTGATGATACTCTGTTGATAATGGAGGCTTGTCCTAGATAATTGTTTGTCTTGAAGGCATTACTAAATACTTTTGTTGAATCAACTGGTCTCAAAGTCAATTATGGCAAGTCAATGATGGTGCCTGTTAATATATCGGAGGAGAAAATGGAAATAGTAACAAGAACCTTTGGATCCCAACAAGGATCAATGCCTTTCACATATCTAGGACTCCCATTAGGCCTCACAAAGCCCTCAGTACAGGACTTCTTTCCATATGTACAAAGAATTGAAAGAAGACTAGTCTGTTGTGCTAACTTCCTCACTCAAGCTGAAAAATTAGAGATGGTCAACTCTGTTTTAACTGCTATGCCCATGTTTCTCATGTGTACACTAAAACTACACAAGACCACTATTGAGATGGTGGATACTTATAGAAAACACTTATTATGGAGAGACTCTGATATTAATGCAAGGAAACCACCTTTGGTTGCTTGGAATATGGTTTGTAGGCCGAAGAAGGAGGGAGGTCTTGGAGTTCTACAGCAAGCACTCAGAATGATGCTCTGTTGATGAAATTCTTACATAAGGTTTATAACAAGGTTGATTTGCCATGGGTGAATTTATTGTGGGATAATCACTACTCAAATGGAAAGCTTCCGAGTGATAAGAAGGTTGGGTCCTTTTGGTGGAAAGACATCATGAAACTAAATACTCAATATAAAGGAATCTCTTTGGCTAAGGTGGGAGATGGCTCCACAATTTGGTTTTGGCAAGACGTTTAGAATGGAATGTTACCAATTCAAGCATGGCCACAACTCTTCTCATTTTTAAAGAAAGTAAATTTATCTTTGAGCACTGTCTGGAATACCCCCAATATACTGCAATTATTCTATCTACCACTTTCTAAAACAGCATATGAACAAATGCAAAATCTGCAGCAAGTATTAGAACAACTCAACAGGCAAGGACAACAAGATGTATGGTCCTATATATGGGGCAATGATTCTTATTCTACTGCCAAAGCATACAAAGTTATGGTGGGTCATGCAACTGTTGATCCAGCTTTTAAGTGGTTATGGAAACCTGCCTGTCAGCCTAAGCATCAAGTATTCTTCTGGTTACTACTTAAAGAAAGAATTAACACAAGGAACATACTCAGAAGGAGAAACATGATTTTAGACTCATATGTATGTGAGCTCTGCATTTGGCAAAGGCAAGAAACCATATTGCACCTTTTCATAAGGTGTAATTTTGCTAAAGCATGTTGGACATCCATAGGGATAAATCTGCCAATTCATCTGCCAATGCTAGTACTAGTGAAGTCACTCAAGAGAAAATTGAATGTCCCATTCTACATGGACATCATAATACTAATGTGTTGGAGTATTTGGAAGACAAGGAATGAATGGATTTTTGAAAATATTGATTCAACAGTCTCTAATTGCAAAAATAAGTTTATCAGTGAGCTCAAGATGGTGCTACATCAAGCAAAGCAAAGCCAAGTGGAAAGTCTTCAGCAATGGATAGACTCTCACTCCTAAAGTTTTTTCTTTTCTTCTGTATTTATTTTGCTTTTGTCTCACCGTTTCTGTAAATACTTTACTTAATCAATAAATAATCTGTAGGAACAGTTGTCCCTTCAGTTCTTTCAAAAAACAAAGATCACAAAAATTCTAACTCGTTGCAAGTGTTCTTTTCTTTCTTGCGAAACCAACCCGTTAATGGAATGCTAGTTGAGTTGGTTCTCAAGAACAACATTTTCGGGTAACTGCTTTCAGACGATGAGCACTCAATTTTTTTTAATATAATTCTTTTGGATCGTACATACTTAATGCTAATTATCGTTTCATGGTGGATGAAGTTTGTCGATATGGAGAAACAAGTGGGGACTTTATTGTTACACTCAAGATGTCGCCCCAATCTATCATAAACATGATGTGCATAGGTGTATTCATAGGCCAAGTTTGTGTGCGTATATGTGAATGCGGCTAGTGTTTTGCAAATAATGGAGAAGAAAAGGCTCTTTCTTATAATAAGCCACTCAATGTACAGGAAAATAAAAACATAGCTCATCTAGAAGCATTTAGGTTTGTGTCCATAGGTCATACCAAACCAACGATAGTGCAATCAATAGTGATGAAAATCGTTGTTTTTGCTTCCCCCTCCCCAAGAGTTTCTAGTTCAGAACTCTCTGGATAGCCTTGCCCAATAATATAATCAAACTGCGACACACAACACCAATTCTTCCAATCCAACTCCGCCTCCCTCACCCTGTCGTACACACGACACGATCACTCCTTGGGCGCTTCGGCATTGACGCACGCCAGGAACTCCTTGAGGCGTCGGTTGTAAACGCAGGGCCTCTCCAGGTGCACGAGGTGGCCTGACTTGCTTATGCTCTGCAGCATCGTCTTCTCGCCAAGCTGCCTGCACGTATACATCCGGAGAGCATTTTAGTAAAGTGAGTTTATAACATGCGGTGAAATAGCAGGTTGGCCATGGCATTCTGAGATGAACTTACTCTTTCATGGTCTTGGCGAGCTCGATGTTGAAGATGTTGTCGTTCTCTCCCCACAACAGGAGTATTTTCTGCAGTGCAAGCGGAAAAAGGAAAGCTCATCAGGGAGCAATGTTCGAATTGAAAGAACGGAAATTGAATCTAGTGCTGTCGCGGTGCATTGCCCTAGCATGCTAGTGATAGGTTTGCTATTTTCTCTGATGGATTCCTACACGAGAAACAGGGGCAGCTCGTTTCCATTTCTGTGATTGCTCCATTGATTGGCTGAGAGAGCGAATGTAGAAGCATTAATAACGCGCACGCTGTACAACGTGCTATTGTTGGCGTAGGAGTACTCTGTTCACTCCGAGTGCAGGGTCACTCATTATTGGGACAGGGCAAGCAATGGAAGCCCAAGAGTAGGGCCCTCGCGTTTCGTGCAAAATTTACAGATCAAATCAACGGCGAGCTAGGTTCGGTTCCGACGAGCAAAAAATCGTCGTTGTACGGGTAAGTGAGGAGCGGTGGCCAAACCTGCGGCAAGACGGGCACGGTGGCGTCTTTGTTGCTGACCACCAAACCTTCCAGCAGCTCGGCTCTTTCCTTGCGGTTGGTGAACATCACCTGCGTGCACAAACCACCACGGAAGCCAACACGTAAAATCCCAAGATTAGGATTATCATAGAGAGAAGAAGAGTCGTCTCGTACCTTGAGGTAGTCCCGGTGAATGCGGTCGGGGAACCAGAGCTTCCTGTGTGTGGCAATGGAGAGCAGCGCCTTGAGCCCCTTGACATTCTCCGGCAGCAGCAGCTCGGCCGAGGACTTGACGCCGATCCGCTCCAGCGTGGTCTCGCTGATGGAGTCGGTCATGGCGACGACGGAGCCCGAGACGACGAGCGAGCGCACCAGGTCCGGGTGCGACTCGGCCATCTTGAACGACACCATCCCGCCGTAGCTGAACCCCACCACCGTGCACCGCTCCACGCCCAGCTTCCGCAGCGCCGTCACCAGGCACTCCGCCTGGAACCCGGGGGAACGGTCCGTCGCCGGCGACGTCGAGCCGCCGAAGTAGAGCAGGTCGGGAACGTACACGTCGTAGTGCTTCGCCAGCGCGCCGATCTGTAAAAATGTGCTGCGTGTCATAAAAATGAATGAACAAAAAGCCAGCTTAACATGAGTGGATCAGCGTCGCATACGAACCTGGAATTGCCACGTGACGATGCCTTCGGCGGCGAAGCCGTGAACGAGCACGACAGCGGGCCTGTCCTTCTTCTTCTTCTCGGCTTTCTTCGTCTTCGTCTTGGCCTCTGCCGCCTGGGGAGTGATGTCTTGCACGGTGGCCTTGTCTTTGGGCAGCTTGTCCTTGGGCATCCAGAAGCTGATCACCGTGCCGACGCCGTCGACATCGATGGTGTGCTGCCTCAGCCCGGTCCTCCGGATCAGGTAGTGCACCAGCGGCTTCTGCGCCTCCACCAGGTTCACCATCGTCCTCTTGCGCTAGCGAGTAGTAATTCTCACTTGCAAGCTGCAATAGCACTACTCTGGCACTATATTGTTTGTGTGTGGGATAGTGTGAAAACGTCTTGGATTCTCCCAAAAACGTTGTGCCAGTGTGGAGTCGTATGGGCCGGTGGCAATCTTTATAACGACTGCTAGGGGATGCACTACTGTAGGTTCCTCCTCTTCAGGGGGGTGCATCGGCCCGGGAGCACTGGAAATGGAATGCTGCCTGTGATGACTGAGAAGTGAACGCAATTCAATTTCTGTTCCGGTGGTGGTTGCGAGTTGTTACGCGCAGGTCTTCTACCATTGAGCTCTTTTTTTTTTTCTTCCCGTGAGTGTCTAGTCAACTTTGACCGGTTCCACAAGTGTCGTGCATTGGCTCGCAATGTAGAGCTGCAACGAAAGCATTTCATGGGAGTCCGACGTCGCCATATCCTGCTTGTGATCATAAATGTGGATCATGAACATAAATGTTTGTTTCCTGTCTATTAATTTTTAGATTCGTCTCATCAAATACTAGTTAGAAATACTAAATATAGATTAATAATAAAATCTAGTTTATAACCCACCTACTAAATGATGAGATGGATCTATTAAACCTAATTAGATCATAATTAGATATTGCGATGCTACAGTAAACATCTCTTAATTATGATTTGATAAAGCTTGATTTGTCTTACAAATTAGCATCTGTAACTATATAATTAGTGTATTCGACATCGACAATTATTGTTCTAGACTGTTGTAGTATCAAATTGTTTATGTACAATGTAGTACTCCTTTTCTCCTCCCACTGTATTGTTGCTATACCACTGTCCTCTTGGACATGTAAGTTGTACCACCTTTTGTCATGCTCTAATGAGAAATTCAGGCGAGCGTAAGCTCAGTGTAGAATCCTAAAAAAAAATGTTCAACAGTAGAATGGATGATCATTCATTGGAGTGCGACGTTGCGCTGCGAGATCGTGCTTGTGCGTTGGCATTTTAACATAGCGATAAGCACGCTTCTGCAAACAGAGGAGTTAAGGGTGTATAATTGGCTCATACTCCCTCGCAAAAAAAAAAATTGACAGAAAAGAGGAGAAAATTTCTGTTAATTTGTCCTACTGAGAGCAAGTATTATGATCGATGGAGAGCTGGCGAAATCCTACGTGGAAGGGAGAAAAAGAATAAGAGAGGTTAGAGCGAACGATTCACGAAACGCTCTACGGCAGCTGCTATTGGATGAGATGGGGTCCACAACCACAGTGCACTCAGCCGGAGGGCTGACAAAACTATTAGGCTTGCTCTGATAGGCACAAACATTTCTAAAATGATCACTGACTAACACGCATGAGGCTCGGTCTTTTAGCCTATGTCATGGGTTCAGATCATGGCTAATGCTACACATCCAAAAGGTGCCACAAATGACATCCATAAAGAGGTGCAATTTGATTGCATAGTTACGTCACTGCATTGCTGCATGCATTTTTTTAGAAAAGGGAATATATTAATTCCAGCCGCTGCATCGATCGATACATAAAGCCGTCCATTATTACAAATTCTCTCACATAAAGAGAGACCATAGAATCATAAAGATAAAAGTTTGTGCCATAACCAACAATAATTCAACTAAATCTAGACAGTCTAATATGCAATTCTATTCGAGAACCGCCACCCATTATTTGCGAAGATCTCCATGGCAGCAGTCTCAATCAATCTGCATGTCGTCTTCAAAATAGAA
Organism: Eleusine indica; assembly: GCA_030378355.1. Lineage (NCBI taxonomy): Eukaryota > Viridiplantae > Streptophyta > Magnoliopsida > Poales > Poaceae > Eleusine > Eleusine indica. The sequence continues at coordinate 44,841,709 of CM059497.1, forward strand.
TGATCCATCTCCTTTTGTAGCAAGGACCAAAGACGAGCTCAATAGGTTCCCCTGAAAATGACCTGCATAAAAGAGGGTTTGCTTGCTCTATGAAAAATCACATTGTTACGACACAGCCATATTACCCAACACAATGCACATACTTCACACCAGATCAATTTCTTCATATTAAAATTAGTTCCTCCTAACCAATCAGTAAACATATTCTGAAAATTATTAGGAGGTGCTACACCAAAAGAAATGTGTAGAGTTCGCCAGATGAACCTTGCTAGATGATAATAAAAAAAAGATGTTAAATGCTCTCACTTAGATTACAAAAAATAATATTTTAAGCTTCCTTGCTAATTACGTCTAGCAAAATTATTTTAGTTAAAGTAACTCCTTTATAAAGATACCACAAGAAAATCTTAATTTTTAGTGAAACTTTGATTTTTTCACATATTCAAGTTATAGTGCAAAGCCTGTATCAATATTAGAGCTCGATACATGGATTTCACAGAGAAATATCCATTTTGATGTAGAGCCCACTTAAAACAATCTGGTTGGTTTGTCAAATTAACATTTATAACCAGAACTACTACTTGCATCCATGAGTTAAAATTCGCTCATGTTAACGCTCGTCTAAAGGATATATTTAAAGGGTTAATAGAAAATACTAATTTAATCGTTGCATTTTTTCTAGAAATAATATTATAGAGATTTGAGAATCTATCCATGAAACTTTGGTGTCCTAACCAGCAATCCTCCCAGAAGCTTATTTGAGATCCACTTTCTACTTGGAATGATCCAAAATGAAAGAAATCTTGTTTAACTTGCATCAAGCTACTCCAAAAATACGAGTCTCCTATGCTATATTGAATCTGGGATAAAGTCTTATTTTTCAAATATTTGTTACGTAAAATTGTTTGCCAAACCCCCTCGATATTGAGCAATCTAAGTAACCATTTACTTAGCAGGCATCTATTTTGAACCTGCAAGTTGAGGATATCCAATCCTCCCTGATCTTTTGACATGCAGAGGATTCCTTATTTAGTAAGTCTATATTTTTTCTTATGTTTTTTATTTTGCTAAAAAAATCTTGATCTATAATAATCTAGTTTTTCTAGCACTCGTTTGAAAAAAGGGTTCAGAACACGATCCTGTGGAAAAAAGGTTCAAAAAACGATCCTGGTCCCCTGGTGAGATTCATGATCTCGTCGTCATGGGCTGAAGACTTCAGCAACTGGTGGACCGGTGGCCAACCACGCCTAAGGACGAATTCCGACGCATGCGCACGCGAATTCTGTGGGGGCGGGGCTTCTGCAAGCGAACAATATAATCCGACTTCAAAATTCCAAATCCATATTATAATAACCCTCCTACTTGGAGCTAGCATAACGAGATTGGGTGGTATACGTGTGGACTCGACAGTTGACCGCGCGCAGCAGCTGAGCCGGTGGCAACAAGATCGATTAACGTCTGACCGATCAATTTTGAAAACCAGGTGTTACTGTGTATAATATTCTCTGAGGATCGAGTTAGATGAGCAGCTCCTGCCTACCCGAAACAACCGTGGACGCGGAGCACTGGCTGGGTACTCCTGTCACGGTAGCTTTTGCGTGCACAACTGAACGCCACGCCAGTTTCCCAACCGCGGAAGCGACGAAGCGCCTAGCTTAGCTTCTGGAATCGTAGGAAAACAAAAAACAAAACGACGATTTCCGCTATGCGACGAGATTTTATTGTTCCAACAATATATTTTAACTATTTCAAAAATATGACTGAGCCACATACAAAATTTCAGTTAACTTAAAACTAACAAATCTAAAATAAAAATATCTCCACCAAATGCTTGTTGTTGATTCGGCACCAAACGATACCGGGCCTGATGCTTCTTCTTTCTAGGCCCGAAACTGTCCTTTTTTGGGCTAGGCCGGTTAACCCGCTACGCCTCAGCAAAGCCTAATGTCACATCTGCATGTTAAGCCCATCTTGTACTGGGCTGCAATCCAATTAGGACGTCCCGTCCGCCTGCATATTTGGTTACTCCATGCATAGGAGGTCCCGTCCGCATTTCTGTTCTGTACAAAAACTTTTTCATACGTCTGACAGGCAGTAGCTTCACAAGATTAGCTGGCGCGAAAGACAAAAAAAAAAAAAAAATCTACTGGACTCTGCTTTAAAAAGATCGCATCCGAGATGCGATACCTGTGCCTGTGTCACTACGGGTGCGTAATTCATGAACCAAAAGCGAACTCCAACTTCACCACCATGTCCATTGCCCAGCTCCAAGAGTCTTCTCAAGTTCTCACCTGAGCGGGGCCCCAACTCCAAGATCGCAGCGAGTACGATCCTGAGAACCCCCCCCCCCCCCCCTGGTTCCGTACTCCCAAGATCTCCTGTCCCATGAGAAAATGCATTCGCGAATTAATAAACCGAGTTGAGATCACGCCAGTAACAAGTGCTTAACCACACTAGTTGCAGCCATACCGCCGGTCGAAACCAATGTGCGGAGAGCACCAGCCCAGAGCGTGGAAAACAAGGAAAAGAAGCAAACCGGACGGAGCAGCAGGCACACGCAGCCTCGCATGGTGGCTCGAGGAGGAGTTCACGAGCGCGCGTCTGTCGCGGGGGTTCACGAGCGCGCAAGTCGACAGACAGCGCTAGGTGGAGGCTTGACGCTAGCTCCATTATCAGCAGTGTAGCTTGCATTGCATTGTTCGGGGACGGGGACCCCCAAAAGCAATACTGTAACGAACAAATAAACCGTGCCGTATCGCTTTCCCGTACTCCGTTGAGAAGCACGCCAGGCGCAGCCAGTCCCACGGGATCCGGCCGGATCCAAGCTGGAAGTAGGGATCACAATTCGGGTCCGGGTGTGGGGTCTTGGCGGGTGCAGGTGCGGGTGCGGATGCAGTTTTACACTCACAGGACTCATCCGCATCCGTCCTGCACAGTCGCGAGGTGGGTGTAGGTTTTTTCTTGTATCCGCGGGTGTCCCGTAGGACTCGGAATAAAAGGCGCATAAATAATTTTAGTTTAATATTTTTTTGTAAGAGTGAGAATTTTTCTAGTCTAATAATTCTTACATATAAATATATTATCATATTGTGTTAACTATCAAGTTATGAATGAGTTAGTATTTTTTTATTATATAAAATATATAAAAATTATATAAAATTAAACTAAAGACATATTTTTTCATGCATATGAAAAATTCATGGGGCACCCATCACCCACCCAAAACCCAGCGGGTGTAAGCGCGGGTGTGAAATTTCACCTGCACCCACGGATGAAGATTTTCACCCACAACATCTCTCATCATAAGTGGACTTTTGCTCCACCCGTCCTGAACCCGCCCCGTTATCATCTCTAGCTGGAAGGCCTCGGCAGCACGTACGGTTCCTGTCCTGTGCTGTGCCTTTGGCCTCGGTTGGCCCTTTGGGGGTTGGGAATAGACATGAGAGGGGTTGCGCCTTGCGCGCCCGTGTTCAGATGATGAAAATGCTCGTCCATGAATTACCAACTGCTGAGCAGCGGATGATAGGTCCGCTCGCTGAACAAACCTTTTCGTACGTGTTGATTGGAGGTACGCTTAACGCCGAGCGTTGACGTCTCGAGTAGGGATACCGATCTATTGGATGTTACGAGATGTGTGTTCTTTTGCCATCTCTAATTAATACTACGTGCCTACAACAAGAAGATTCTGCGAATTGTCTTGTACTCAGGCTGGGGGGTCACACACATACACACACACACCCCATAATAGGAGATAAGAAATAAGCTCCACCCTGTTCCATCCAAATATGTTAATGCTCAGCTGCTCGTGATTGATATTTGAGAGCTACAAGACCACGGCGCAATCGTGTTGCTAGCGATACGTAATCATGAAAGTTATATATTTCTTCATATACTGCCGACCACGTCAACGTCCAAAAAATACCTTGTGTTTCTCTTTTCTATCTCTGAAAATATAGATTATAAATATTTTTTTCTCTTTAAACCAATCGAATTCCACTTTGCTCAATTCGCCGTACATTGCAAGGAAATAAAGTGGCAGCTGTCACAAAAAGAACACGAGGTTGGTTGTAGGCACATACTACATACCAGCCCTCCACACTTTCTTTTACCATAGAGGCAACTTTCAAACTAATTATCACGACCAACATGAGCTCAACATCAAGCCTTCTTTTCCAGAAAATTACTGTATCATCTATGAGCCTTAGCATAACTCTTTGAAAAGATAACCCATACCTATCTACCTAGTGCTCATCTAGACTTTGCATGTTCTGCTGCTGTCAAAGCCCCGAAGAGGCCGAAAGCGACGAGACACGCGTGTGCAAATGGACAAACTGTCAAGGTTGGCACCTTATGATCTCTGCATCAATTCACACATAACTAAGAATCACATGCTGAAAGATGGTCGCATTCCCCCACACGGACCAGTATACGCCTCAGTCACCGCATAATTTATCATAGGACCATATAATTTAGGGCCCGTAGCAGCAATAGATCGATCTACCCGTCCGGACAGACCGACTGACACAAAGCTGGAGCCGCATCTGCATCTTGCTTTGCGCACAGTTGTAATTGTACTGTATATCGGTACTGGCAGGTTGATCCGGTCGGAGGCACTCGTGATCCAGTCTTGACTACTAGTGAAACAAAACGCACATACGTATGTATGTACCCACTAACTTCCAGACCGGATTGCAGCATTATACCACTTCCCCGCGGTATGTAAGTTTACCGGCCACGTACATGCACGAAATGTTTCATCTGCAATAATTAAAGTACGGTGTTGTCTTCTGAAATCGGTCTTGGGACCCGTCGGTGCTGGCTTAATTTTGTCTTTCATTCACGGAGCAGGTCCGGGCGCCAGGGCCAACGTACTGGCAGAACGATTTATCGTCAGACTTTCAGAGACAACATTATTCAATCTTGGCACATGTCAATTAGCTAAACCACGAAATCTAAACCTGAATATTGTACTAGTTCACTGTGTCCAATGTACAGTACTGGTATATGCATTGTAGTTGTAGGATCACACCTATTCACGAGTACAGTACGTACCAGCAATACTTTGCCAGCCCCGTATACCATGGACCAGCTCATTTGTACTGGTACAACGAGCCTAGATTCTCTGTAAGGTGTTCTTGATGTGCGTAATTAACCAGATTACCAGAGGATAGCTGTTCACCGGCGACCGAGTAGCTGAACGGAGTCGGAGTCGGAGCATGCATTCATGTGGTACTACTATCACTGTAGCTCATCATGTACGTGTCATCCTGTGCGAGAGAGCGTGGCTGCAGCGCGCTGGCGCTGGTGTTTGATCTCTGACCATGACATGTGGAACGAACGAACAGTGGGTGCACGGGTTCAGGGCTAAGCGGGCCTCATGATTTGGTCCCTGCCTCGGTGTCCTCTATCGTCACAGGGATACTAGTCAGATTCTGCGCCTCAAGCACTGCGTTTAGAGTTTAGACCATCAAATGGATGTATCAGTCGAAACCTCTTTTCCCTGCAAAAGATATGACACATTTTGCTACATTATCCTTGAAGCCTGATGATCCCTAGCTAGCAGCTAGCACCCGTGCTTTACGAGCCGTGAGCGATGAAGTCAGAAGTCAGAACCCAAAACCGCGATCTGCAAGGGTGGTGACGACGTCGATGCTCGGCGCGCAGCAGCGTGGCCGGTCGCGCACCTCTCGTGGATGCAGGTGGATGATGCGATGATTGGATGAGGAGTGGAGGACGCAGGATTGCCGGGTGGCGGCGCGGGGCCCGGCGGGGTAGTCCGGCCGGTTGCGGCAGTTGGTTCCGGCCGAGGTGCGGACAAAGTACGGCGCTTCCGCCCGTGACCGCGGCCATGTGACACGACCCACATGCCGCTTCCTTTCTCTCTCTCTCTCCCCTCCTCGCCCGGCCATGGACGCTTGCTAGCCTTGGCAGAAATGACTGCCGGGACCGACAGAAAAGCATGCGCGCTCCTGCCCGCGGTCACTGCTGGCCACGTATCCGATCGCAGTACCAGTCCAAACTCCAGTCATTTCTGGCCACAAGCTGCGCTACTGCTTCATTAATGTTGGTAGGCCATCCAGTCATGCATATTAGCCATTTTCAGCGGCATCATCACAAGAGTGATCGGCCCGACTGCACTGCGCCTTACTTAAAACTTCAGACGATTCGTAACCCCAGCACGAAATTTCTCTGAGACTGGCATGGCTCATAGCCCCACGGATCAGTCGTGCACATGCCTGCATTTAGTCTTTGCAGCCAGATGGCGATGAGCTCACAGACACATGGCTGCTGCTACAACTACTTGGTAGTGTGATATGTTGCAGTAATGCATAGATGTTCCTTAAATTGAAAAAAGGCAGGGCAGGGATAACCTATGTTAGCATTAAAAGTATGGAGGAATCCAAATATGCTGGAACATGGCCACATGACAAGGGTGCTGAGTCGAGGCAACATTTATTCATCAAGAGCTAAGGGCCATGTCAAGTCTGAGTAAATGCGCTCATTTTCTGGATCGGTTTTTGGATACCCTATTCTTTAAGAACTTTATATTTGCGGAACTTTTTAAGATCCGTCATGCTCGATTTCAAGTACTACATACTTGCATACCCCTGCTTTGGAGCTACGAGTAAGCTCAAAACTACGATGAGCAAAATTACCACACATTCTCCGGCAGCTATTCTTCTTTGGACATGGATTAGCTGCTATATCGGAGTATTGATCAGCCCCCGTCTCATGCCAGGCCCATATCAAATTATTTCCTAATAGATGGAGCTGAGACTCCTCGATTTGAAAAACCATTATTTTGTTGCTTGCACTACTAAATCAAAAGCAGGATCAACCCTGATACTACTGGTATTTGACTGACCCTTACTATTCTGAATCACTAGTCTAAGACTAGATGTATGGATCACAGGACTAATTGGTGAGGGCTAACCACCATGTGAGGTTAACTACACCGACAAGTTCTCATTGTTAGACAAAGGAAGTCAGGGGCTAGAGATGACACCGCAAATTTCTGTACAGTGCATATGCTGCCTCGCGTGCACGTGAGTTGGGGACCCATTTCCCAATCCTTTTCATTTTCAATTTGCACCAAAAATCCTGTGAAACGGGAACATGGGCAGCTCTAAGGTCTGGTATTTAAACACCCTCTCTTTCCCTCCTCACAAGCCTCACTCTTCGGTACTCTATCTACTTCCAGAGCATACACACTCTAATCTCCACACAGCAAGCAGATACAGACGGAACGATGAAGCTCAGAGTAAAAGGCCTCAGCCTGCTGCTTCTCCTTGTCTTGCTTGCTCTTTGCTCCACCATTGACGTCTCCGAGGCAAGAAGGGGCAAGCATTGGAGGCCAAGAGGCTCGCCAAGTTCCTCTCAGTTAAGGAAGAAAGGCAAAGGAAAGAAGGGGAGCTCCCACCGGCAATATGGTGGCAACCATCCGAGCCCCAAGCCACCCGTCAGCTCAACACCGAGCCCTGGTGCCGGCAATGGATATCAGAATCCGTATCAACCAAGTCCGAGTCCAAATGCTCCTGTTAACCCGATTCCAAACCCTACCAACGGCAGCAGGAATTCAAGCCCCGAGCCACCAGCTCCGAGCTGCGGAAAAGGTCATCAACCGCCATCTCGTCCACCACCAGCAAGCTCGCAGGGTGCCGTCTTCAATGTGGTTGATTTTGGTGCCAAGGCTGATGGAGTCTCGGATGATACTAAGGTCCCCAGCTTTACACTTAAATACTCTGTTTCGTAAAAACCTAATTGTCAAGTCTTGAATGTCGAGTAAGAATTTCCCAATAGAATTCATTCTAACCATGTTTCCCTTCAAGTGCTGTTTCACACTAACCTCGTCTTAGGCACCTGATTTTGCTCCCTTCAGTTTTATTTTAGATTGGTTTACGCATGAATGCGAACCTGCATTCACCAGAATCATCAGCAATGGTGACGCGTGTGCATCTCATCGTTGCCTATGATCAATATCAATTTTACCCTCATATGATTCCCAGTGCAGAGTCCAAGAAAGTTTGCCACTACAAGCCATAGTTTGATGTCAATATTTTTTTCATGACTGCATGTGATTCAAGAGATTTGATTTGTTCCCTATTTTGGCCTTTTCTCTTCTCCACACCACACGACTGTTGCACTTAAGTAAAAACAGATGTCTTACATCTGGGTGATATGGTGTTTTTATTTAAGTACTATTTCCGTTTTTTAAAGATGGCGTTAGACCAACATTTTTAGTCCATTTTTGAACTAAAACATTTGTCCTAATGACAGCAATAAATACCAGAGCGAGTACTTTGGAGGGGCAGGGCGAGGGGTATGACAGAGAAGAATGTGAACGTCAATAAGACCGTTCACCAAAAAAAAAAAACATCGTGTCATTTAGCTCTCTGTTTCTCATTTTTTTCTTCCAGTGGGGTACTGGGGTGTGTGGTGCTTGTTTAACAATGTTGAGATACGGGTTATCTCACATTCTCACTGCCGAAACTATCAATTCTACATATTTCTTTTCAGCTTTAGTAAAAAACATATTCCTTTTATTTTTTTTCTTTGTGTTTGGTGATTAATAACCTACTTCGCACGACGACCAAGAAATAAGACGCATGGAACTGGGCGTTGTCCCTGCTGTGTTGATTTCGTTATTCTGGGGCAGGAGTCCTGGGTACTCTTGCTTTTCAGAAGAACGTAAATCTAAATATGGGTGCATTTGCACGCAGGCTTTTGAAGGAGCGTGGGCTGCTGCCTGCAAGCAGGGGGCATCAACAGTCCTCGTACCCCCAGGACTAGAGTTCCTTGTTGGGCCAATCTCATTTTCTGGGCCTTACTGTAAACCAAACATCATCTTCCAGGTAATTATATTATACTCTTAGCCCAAAGTAAACACTCGAAATGGTTTCCCCTTGATAACTTGCATAACAAGAACTCACCAACAAAACTATTTCTTCAGAGGGTAGGCCTACAGTTCCAATCCAGTTTTTATGTGTGCCAACTGCAACTACAAATAATGGCTGAATTTGCATAACGTAGGGAAATAAGGTGGTATTTTATGATGTACCTGTTTTGCAGCTAGAAGGAACAATTCTGGCGCCAACCAGTGCTGAAGCTTGGGGTTCTGGCTTGCTCCAATGGCTTGAGTTCACCAAACTAAATGGAATAGTAATTCAAGGCAACGGCATCATAAACGGCAGAGGACAAGAGTGGTGGACCTACTCAGAAACAGATGATGGGAATGATGATGACACAGTAAGAACTGGCCAAGTAGTGTATCATGTCTACAAAATACTTCAAATTTCGTCATGTTAATTCCTTAACTCGGATTTTCCAGCAGTACAATGTGGAGCTTAAGAGAATGCCACAGATTAAACCCACAGTAAGATTCACTCTCTTTCTGCAAATTATATCACAATGGAACAAAGTAATGGAAAATTTGATTTTGTACCCTGATGTGCAGGCATTGAGGTTCTATGGTAGCTTCAACGTCCTAGTATCTGGTATCACTATTGTTAATAGCTCACAGTGCCACCTTAAGTTCGACAACTGTCAAGGAGTGATGGTCCATGACATAACTATATCCTCCCCTGAGAACAGTGTGAACACTGACGGAATACACCTGCAGAACTCTAAAGATGTCAGCATTCATCATGCAAACATGGCTTGCGGTAATATTTAGTCATTTAGGCTAATATATGTCATAATGCTCAAACATTTTGTTTTTCCTGCCATGGCACACAAAGAAATATTCAATAAGAACGCTAGAGAACTCATATGTTATGTAGACCCTACCTTCAAAATTGTGACTTGAAAGTAATATATCAACTGAAAACCTGCCTCTCAGTTCTGTATACTCTGCATTTCAAATTAAAGAACAGTTCAGATTTTAGTACACTGGATAGAAACCATTGTAAAGAGTACTTGAAGTTTGTCTACTTCTGTCGTTAATCCATGGCAGCATAAAATAGGCAACATGACATCTTTGTCTTACTTGATGTAGGTGACGATTGCATCTCTATCCAGACAGGATGCAGCAACATCAATATACACAATGTGAATTGTGGACCAGGCCATGGGATCAGCATAGGTGGACTAGGCCGAGACAACACAAAAGCATGTGTTTCAAATGTTACTGTAAGAGATATCAACATGTTCGGAACCATGTATGGAGTCAGAATCAAGACCTGGCAGGTAAAAGCTTGTGTTCTCCAACTACAGAATAATACATTACACCATCACAACATGGGAATTAAATAATATGTCCTCTCCTGACATCTGTACTAGCAACAATCTCAGGAAGTTTCCAAGAAAAAAAAAATGAGCCAAGCAAAACCATAATACTTCATGTGCTAAACAAAGTGAACTCTCATTCTTGCAGGGTGGTGTAGGGTTGGTTCAAGACATAAGGTTCTCCAATATACAAGTCAAAGAAGTTCGAACGCCTATTATGATAGATCAGTTTTATTGTGACAAAAGCATTTGTAGAAATCAAACAGCAGCAGTGGCAGTATCAGGGGTTCAATATGAAAACATCAGGGGGACATTCACAATCACGCCTGTCCATTTTGCTTGCAGTGACAACTTACCTTGTTCAGGGATCTCTCTTACTGGCGTACAACTCAGACCGGTACAAATACCCCATTACCACCTAAACAATCCATTCTGCTGGCAAGCTTTTGGAGAGCTGTACACTCCAACCGTCCCTCCAGTAGCCTGTTTGCAGATTGGAAAACCTGCTGGGAACTACTTACAGACATATCAAGACATATGTTGAAACACTGAAAGTGCCTTCTTCTGTTGGATGGTGCCTATCCATGAGTGGTCGTTGTGATACTTCCGACCCCTTTGCACCAGTGCTTGGTGGTGTGCATATATACAGTTATAATGAGACCATTGTTATTACAGCATTTTAACTTTCTGATGAAAACAAACTTAGATATCGTTGCACATGTATAAGTTTTTCTTCTCCAGAGAGTGAGTTAATATGACTACAAAAGACTGTCGGGTTCAATACATGTAAATGATTGAGCTACAGAAAAATTTCCAATGGAAAACATGGTAAATACAAAATTCTGAAGAAAATAAATATTCAGAAACTGATTGCTATGGAACTATATAAGCAACATATTACAATTACACTAGAGAATGACTCAGTGTGAAGGGAATTTCCTGAGCCCCCCACCCCGCCCCCGTGGGGGAAAAAAAGGTAATTATTCAACGAAACTAGAAAACGGTTAGAAAAATGAACAGTTGTAATATACCAAGATTGTAACTAAGAAATAGCACCTGTTATTCAAGTGCATAAAATAGCTCAAAATGGTAGGTAGAAGTATTTGAAAAGTGATGACATTTTTTGTCTTGAAAGATATCAAATAGTCGAAGATTGTTATTCAGAAATATAATAAGTAACACCTAAAATAAATATCTACTCCAAAGAATCCGGCATACAGAGTGTGCATTTTCGCTATTATAATATAAATATCATTTTAAACTCTGCTTTCTAGAACCTCCGCTAAACCTGATAACAACAAAGTAAAAAAGGGTACTCCCTCCAGTCATTTTTGAAATAAAAAGTTGTCCTAGCGACATCAGTTAAAAACTGAAGGGAGTAATACAAAATATTGGGATAACAAGGACTTTACTGGAAAATAACTTCCATATTCTTCTAGACATATAAGGGGGAGGAAAATAAAATCGATAGTGGGGTCTAGAAACAGTTAGAAAATATGATATGAAACAAACGGAAATGCAGCATATGCATATGGCTCTTTGTCTTTCTATTTACATGATGAAGTATGAACTGGTGAAAAAAAAATTCTTCTACAATATATATCACTCAAGCCACTCGCAAATAACTTTCTATGGTTAAGAAAATAAGAAAATCCTTTGATTTTGACAATCATTCAAACTTAGAAACATGTCAATTAATAACATGCCCCCTGGATAGTACATATGCTGCCAGCAAAAATGATGAGCCTGCATGTTGTAAGAGCCAGGTACAGGCTTATAACATGTATGTCTTGGTTGTATATTTCTAAGAAAAACAATAGAAAAAGGCAGGCATTTTGCTTTCTATTTTCAAGTTCAAGAGAAGAGCAATCCATTACATGGATTAATACCGTAGAGAAATGGTACTATAACATCTCCTAAAAGTCATAAATATGCGGACATTAGCATTCAAAATGACACCTCCGTTGTAACTAGTAAATTAGCTCTTTGTAAACTCATTGATGTAGCAGATAACTAGACATAAAGAGACTGCCAACAATGGAACTCCAGTACTATCCTGGCAGTATAACAAGGTGTCCCAGAACCAGAAACTTTTCAGGTTAAAGCTCAGCTCGATCATCTGCAAAAATATCCATAACCTGTGCATAGTGTGGCAAATATGTGTTTGTTATTATAATGCTTTATCGGAGAATGAGAAGCCAGCCAAAAAAAGAAGTAATTTATGAAATAAACCTGCTAAAGCTTCTAAACTTCGGCATTAACCTGCTGAAAGTCATCATCTCGAAAAGCTGACATCTTTTGTACCCTTGAAGTTTTCAACAGTTTCCGGCCTAGCGAGCCCTGTTCTTTCCTCGTATTTCTTCTCTAGGTTCTATTATAAAGCATCAGACAAGGTGTTTGAGTCCATCGAAGCAAAAATCATAAAACAGTCATTGCATAACAAAGTATAAATGCTAACAGACAAGCCTAGAGGCATGTTTATGCAATCGCTATTATTTTTCATTATATGATGGCGTCTTTAGCTGGCATATTGCTGAGGTGGAAACTGAAAGAATGCAAATACAGGAATCTTCTGGCTTATCTAGATGAAAAGAATTGTGTAACTACAGCCAAAGACAACAATACATCTCAAAATAAATAACAAAACATAACCTTGAAAGTGCACTGTACTAACCTTCAAATCCTCACGTATGCTCTCAAGAACATCCATGGTCATTCTATCAAAGAAAAGGATTCCCTGTAAATCCACAACCAAATATTAAGAAATTGCAATGTTGAATCACTGCATGCGTACATTTCTTGACAGCATATTATTTTCCAATCACTTTTCTTTTCTTTTTTGAAACTTTCAAATCACTTTTCAACTACATATATTGCCAAAGTTCACGGCATTTTCTCCCCATAGGCCATTTTGCACATGTGCACAATCTCCAAGATGAATTGATGGTAATAACTTCAAACACTAATTCCATCCATAGAATGATGGTAATAAAGCAATACTGTTATCAATTCAGTAAGATGAATTTCGTGTGATGAGCATCCAATCTGAAAATATGTGAAAGGTATGAACCCTAGGATCACTTAGATCCTGACTATTCTAAATTTGCTTCCATTTGGCTCAAAATGAATTATTAGACTCCAATAATGTTTCATTTGAAAGCAGCCAATGTATACCTTCATCATGAAAACTGAGGTATCGTTAGTTCTAGCTGTTCACTTGTTAGTTTCTTTGACCGTAGCACACGTGGAATAGAGCAAGTTAATAAAAAAAAACAAGCTGAAAATTCATTTGGATAGTAGTTAAACACATACCTGCAAATGATCAAACTCATGCTGAAAAACTCTTGCAGGTAGACCTGACAATTTAACTTTGATCTTTGCCCCTGTAACATCTTGAGCCTCAATTTTCACATTGTCTGGTCTCTGCAAGAATCCAGAGATATAATGGTCACCAAAGTAGGCACACTTATCATCATGTGTGTTTCATGTGCAATGGCAATAATACATACTCCCTCCATTTGGGAATATTTGACGCCTGCTGACTTGTTTGCAAGCCAGCCAACGTTCAATATTACCGAACGGAGGGAGTATGTTTCAAATCTATGATGATTAACGACGGGCTGGACTCCAGGATATCAATTTTCAGATTATGTCGTATTATAGCAGGTCAAACCTATTTCTCGTCTCAATAATTTACAGTAAAATGCAAGAAGGACAATCATAATTGAGGCATAAATTCCGAAGTATCTCATTCGACAAACATCAAACCAAGGTAAGATAAAGGACAGAGTAGTAAAAAATTCCCATGCAGTAAAAAAAAAATGGCACAGGAATTATTCTCACCACCACGTTGGCATATATTCCTGGAAACGACAAGCATCCTTCTTCGAACACAATGAATCGCTTCGAGGACTTGTATACCACTGGGTTGACAAGAATAATTTCCTCTCCTTCCCCCTTCACCCCGGCTGGGTTGAATACCATGAGCTGCACGTTCACTCCGACTTGTGGTGCTGAAAGACCAATGCCATCAGTCCTATAGGGAAAAGTAGCAAACTGTTTAATTTGACCAACACATTTATCCAACAAGTTGTCTATAACAGTCCTGTACCTAAACATGAGACAGGCTTATGATTGAATAGTTGCCCACATTTGATGCATGCCTAATGTGTTTCAGGTCCATATGCCAGCAAAGTATAGTAAAATGGCACACAGGCATTTTATAAATCGGTGAAAATGCCATCACATAAATTTTATGCAAGCTTTGAGGTAGCTTCTTCAGCATAAGTGACAATTCAAGTCATTGATACAACAGAAGTGGAGCCGTGGAAGTATAAAAAATGGTACATCAATACTATTTTCACAGCAATCTGTTTCGACACATCTACAGTTGCTCCAATGTTTTCAATCGAGTACTGTTATAGGTCCAACCCAAACGTCCTACTCGTGTACAACTCAAGTCATCTAAGGAACCAGACATCATGACTTGAAAACTTTGCATCCAGCTGCCGTAGATTCATTAGGGTCGGAACACAGTCGGACAGCACCGGTTGGACCTACATCAGTTCCCTTTTCAATATTACCATACTCCAAATAAATGCCACCCTTAATTTAAGCATTTTATGAATCGGTGAAAATGTCATCACATAAATTTAATCACTATAACACACAAACTAATAGCACGTCGAATTGATGCACTGTACGATATACACGTTTCATCTGCCGGCTGTGTTGCAAGCAGGTAAAACAAAAAGGGGGTTAAGGCTTAAAGTCCTGACTCACTTGTACATAACATCGAACATCTCATTGGTGAGAGCACGCAGGTTGTCATCGAATGCATTGATGCGCTTGTTCGGCGCGCGCAGGATTGGGTCGGGGTACTTCACGACCTGGAGCGGGGGCTCGAACCGGAGGTCAGCAGCTGAATAGTGAACACAGCATCAGCGAAACGAGCGGTAGCCAAGTGAGAAGCAGGAGATACCGCTCAGTAGCGAATGGAATCTAAGAGTGGGTCGGTAGCGGGCTGACTGGCTACCTGTGGCGAATTCGTCGGCCTCGGCGGGCGGGGCGTCGGCGATGGAGGTGCCCAAGCCGCGGCGTGCGCGGGCGGCGAGGGGCATGGAAGGGCCGGCGCGGCGCAGGGGCAGGGCTCCGGTGTGCGCGGCGAGCAGCGGGCGGGTGGAGGCCGCGAAGGCTCGAAGGCGGGGGCAGAGGTGGAGGTGGAGGCGGAGGCCCGACGCCATGGGAGCGGCGCCTTCTCGACTAGTCTGATTTTTCCTCTTTTGTTTTGGCGATTGGGCGTGCTCGAGGGAGGGAGGACGCTGGTCCTGGGCCGCGGGAACACGATGACGCCATGATGACTTCACACGCTCGTCGTCTGTTCTTCTTGTCTGTGTTGCCCCATTTGTGTTGGGCTTTGACAGCCCAGCAAGATGCTCATGGGCTAAGCCGAACACCCAACTTTTAGCCCATTTCACTAAGCTTGTACAGCTGCATGCAACTATTGCATCAAACAACGAGAGATGCTCGGTTAACACTTGTCATCAATCTGGCAAGCGATAACGACCTACTCTACTCTTCCTCCCACTCGCATCCACCAATAAAACGTGCACACAGCGCAACAACGCGGGCCCACGCTCCACGTCTCTATCGGCATCCACTCGTCCTCGATCCGATCCGTCTCGAGCTCCTCCCCGGCCGGATCGGGCAGGTCTGCCAAACCGGTCCCGAGACAATGCGCCGCGGAATCACTTCCGTTTCGGGCAATGCCGTGTGACACGAGGCGCTGCTACTGCGCCAGCCGTCACATGCTACAGTGCGAGCAGGAGGTAGGACGCGATCGTGCGCGACGCGAGGCTCTAGGCAGCTGCTGTAGTATATAGCAAGCTGGGCTACGCGGTGCGGTGGATGGGGCCGTGCACGTGACGGAAACCGACTCGTCGGCGTCGATCCACCGCGCACCGAAAGCCAGCGAGAGCCTATCGTTCTATATACGCCCCTGCTGCCTCTTCTAATGTTATGGGGTCGGCACTGTGATGGTGGCGGGGCGTGAAGAAGATAGGAGGAGTACAGCTGTGTGCTTTCACTGGGAGCGAGCAGACAGCAAGAAGGGAAAGAACGCACCTGCAACTGCAACGCGCGCCTGTCTTAGATCACTGTCACTGCACACGGTGACACAACAGATGCACGCCTTTCTTTTGCGATGGACGGCGTTTATGCTTTGCCTCAAAATTAGTACGAGTTTAGACGGTTAATTTTGACTTTTTTTTTTGAACCACGGTAAAATTTGACTTGGAAGTGATTGTTCCAGAATTTTGGTAGTCAGCATGGACTTCAGCAGTATTTGAATTATTGATGCTCCAGTTGATAGCCACTAGTACTATGTAGCTTGGAGGACAGCCAATTTTCTTTCGTTCAAGTTATTTTTTTTTTCCAGCAGTTGATTATCCATCTTCGGCTTTGATCTTTGGTTGAGACTTGTACGCGTATTGTTCCTGAAAAAACGGAATGGCCCTCAAACGAAAGCAGGCTTTCCTCTTTCCTAAAACGAGGCATGGTTGCGGTCCACAAGCCATCCACTAAACAAAGACCATGTGTACAGTTCGAACTCAAACGTGCGCGATACCACTGGCCGATGCCGCCGTCAGAGCGCCTATATAACGACTGGCGCCGAACGATCAGCACGGCAGCACGTCTCAGTCACTTGGTCTCTGCTCTGCATCAGCTAAGCTAGCAGAGTGCGCACACGGCGCGAGATGGCCGCGAGCATGGTTAGGATTTGCGCCGGCGAGCCGGCGGTGCGCAAGGGGCCGTGGACGCTGGAGGAGGACCTTGTCCTCGTCAGCTACATCACCGAGCACGGGGAGGGATCCTGGGACAGCCTCGCACGCGCAGCTGGTAATTAATAAGCTTCGATCGATCGATAATCAATTGCTTTTTTTTGCCGTGTTCTTGTTTCTTGGCAGAACCAAAAATCCAAAATGATTGCACGGGCTGAACTGATTTGTGCCGTGTTGATTGATTTTGACCACCAGGACTGAACCGCAACGGGAAGAGCTGCAGGCTGCGGTGGCTCAACTACCTGAGGCCCGGTGTGCGGCGCGGCAGCATCACGCCGGCGGAGGACGCCGTCATCCGGGAGCTCCAGGCGGCGATGGGGAACAAGTGGTCCAGGATCGCCAAGCACCTCCCCGGCCGGACCGACAACGAGATCAAGAACTACTGGAGGACCAGGATCCAGAAGAGACCTTCACAGCAGCAGCAAACGCGCCGCAAGCCTTCGACGACGACGATGGTCGCCGAGGCTGTCAGCGAGGGCGCGTCGTCGTCGTCGTCGGGGTCGGCGAGCCAGGACGACGGAAGCTGCGCCGCCGCCGGAGACCGCTGGTTCATGCAGCTCAAGACCGAACAGCCGGCCTACTACTGCCAGAACGTCGCCATGGCCGCGGCAACGGGCACGATCAAGAGCGAGGGCGCGTCGTCGGCGTTGGCGAGCCAGGACAGCTGCTCTGCCGAGGACTGCTGGTACACGCAGGCGAGCTACCCCTACTACTCCCAGCTGAGTTCGGCCGCGGACCACCTCGGAACGGTTGGCGTGGATGCGTCCTCGGCGACGCAGTTCTTCTCGTCAGAGTTCAGTGACAGCTTTTGGAATACCGTCAACAACTTCTGGGAGACCATACCGGTTAAAGGTGCTTTCTGAAAGACTTACAGTTACAGCCAAGAATATGGCTACAAGCCTACAAAACATGCATGGCTGCTGTATCTGACAAGACTATCTGTGTAGCAGCATTAGATGGTTTTTCTTTTTTCTTGTCCTGCGATTCTTGATATCAATCGCTTCTTTTTCTTTGTTCAGTGTCGTAGTTCTTTTGACGAGGTTGTTAAGTTCTGCACCTGTGGCTTTCTGAGGTTCTCTGCTATGTCAGGTTCCATCAGTAGCGTTAGAACTACTACTAGCTACTCTCTCCGTCTCTTAAAGTTTGTTGTTTTGACTTTTGAACATAATCATTTGTAAATAATTTATAGATAAATTATTTATTTTTCTATAACTTAGTTTATTATTAAAAATATTTTAATTATGATATGTCTATATTTAAATTCATATAAAAAATTTGAATAAGATGAACGGTCAAATATAATGTTTGAAAATAAAAAACGATAATCTTTGTGGGACGGAGGTAGTACTTAGCTAGACAAATGCAAAATCATCGTCTCGCACTGCGGTGCTAATCGAATGCTAAATCATACGTTAACTATAATATCATTTATGTTCAATAATTTATGGTCTATTGGTACAAGCAGTATGTTACGTTGATCAGCGAACAACTGAACATGGCTTCGGCAAACAAATAGCACGCCGACCTTTCAATTTCATACCAGCTCATCAGCGGATCAATCGATTGCGCTTTCTAAAACCGGTAATAACCTTAGCGACCGACCTCTCCTCGCGAACACCACCCTCGTGTCCAATTTTCTTGTATCGTGCAAGCTATCACCATCAGCACATGCATGAGTGCACATGACATCAAAGGTGTTAGGCGGTTGCGTTGGTCGAGCTGTTCGATGATGGATCTCATCCTTGGTCGTTGTCATCCTTTTCTTTTCTATCGTAGAGCCTTCGCCTTTGGTTGAACGCGCGTGTAGTAGTTGGATGCGGAAACGGAGCATCCAACATTTCGGGAACGATGCTCGAAATGGGAGGCTGGGCACGAGGTAAAGGCGAGTGGTTAAGGAGCTACATGGCCGAAGGTGTTCGTCCTGTCGACTTCAACGACTGAAGAACCGTTGGGAGGACAAGTATGTGCCGTTAGCGAAAGCATGCAGGAAATTGTAGACTGGGTCGTGACGAATGAAATCTGGCAATGGGATCATCAGTTTTACACCCCGAGTGTGTATGTGATGTTACCAGTAAGAAAACTTCACGATATTTTGGACCTCTGCCGATATTTTACACCTTTTTCAGGCATATTCTCATATCCTGCGAGGCTGCGACAGAGTTGTAGTCCTGGCCATCTCGTTCGTGTACCCGAACCGAACCAGCCTGGCCGCGCCGACACGTCCCACTCCGGCGCCCCTCCCCCCCTCTCGTTCAGGTAGCCTCCATCGGAACCCTTTTGTACTATCTGCTACGCCATGATGAAATATTCGCTACTGCAAAAGTGATATTCCATCCGTGGTTTGCGTTTATAGCCCTTGGCTCGGACACATTTTAATAATCATATTTTTTACCCTTTAATTGACTGAAAGTTTTTAATTAATAGTTTATTATTTTGTATTTTTATTTTTAGGATTATTTGTATAAAAATTATAAATCATTAGATCTAGATTCGATGGCTCAAACTGGTGATTGAAAGTGACCTAAACTTTTAGTCAACTAAAAATTAGCAAGTCCCAAAAATTAAAGTATTAGTGCCATGGCTGGCCGGATCCAGAATCATGATGGCCGTTTCTCTACCTCAGGATCTTTCGCAGAGCTTTCTCACGCCCGGTTGTTCTGGCATCTGTCTCTGATATGTAGGTTGTTTTTTCGCCCGAGTTTCCTCCTCTACTTGACGGATCTGGCCGGCAACCTTACTTTTTAATCCGGCAGCTCACTATTCTCATTGTTGAGACGGGGAGATAGTACTTTGCCTGTGGTATCTTTGGTGGACATGGCTTTCGACGTGTGGCGTCGATGACCTTGTTGAAGGTCATCGCCTTTGTACAGGTAACCACAGACGGCGTAAGAACATCTCCAAGAGAGTCTCATAAACTCTCCCTAAATCAAATTAGTGAGATTTAATCAAAAAAAAAAATCATCTCCAATAGATCCCAAAACAACTCATAGATTTATTCTATTCCTAAATTCACCTTATTTGTAGCTAGAAACAAGGGGAAATTGGGGACTCCAATCCTTATATTTAGAATAGAATTAATGTTGTTATGGTCCCAGATGCTGATGTGGTCCAATCAAAAGTTTTTATGATCTATTTTTAGAAAGAATTGTTGGAGGAGACAACAAAATTTCTCCCTAATATTTTTTGAGTTGCTCCTAAAAACACTCTTTTGGAGTCATTTTTTGAGGAGCTTTTGGAGATGCTCTAAGATCCTTTTTTGTCACCATCTTCATTCAGGTCAGCTTTTACGTATTTTCATCCCTATTTCTTTTGATGTTTATTTTCAGATCTCTCGTTGTTTGTGATTCTTTGAGCTTGATATACGGTCTTGGAGCCGTCATCTTTCTTTTTTGAGCACGCCGTCATCTTTTTTTTAGAGAATGAGGGAGATGTCATATGGTTTCGGCTATTTCCATCGACGACTGCGTTGGCATCGTCGAAGGGGAGCATGAAGAGCACCACGCCAAGGGACTATCGCGTCCACCTTTCCCTGGGCTTTTTGAACGAAGCTACCAGGGCTTCTGCCTATAAAAGGAGAATAACTACGGTGGAAAATTATTATTTTTACTGGTTACTTGTCCGTTGATTTTCCACCATACCTGCGATTATGACTAGGGTTCGAACAATAATTATTTTGGAAAGCGAGTCATCTTCTGGGAGCTCACCCAACTCTGTCGGAGGTAACAGTTGGCTATGTTGGGTGTCATGACTCTTCGTCTTCCGCTTTAAATTTTGTGTTACTGTGGCTTCGACTCTCGAGGCTCCGTAGTAAATGCTGGTCCGTTTTTACCCGACTATATAAGCGGGGGGTGGGGGGGGGGGTTAAAGGTCTACGAAGCTTCTGCCGTGATTTGCTTTTTAGTATTCTAGCTTCCCCTCTGTTCGTGCGCTCACGCTGCTGTTTGGTTGTTATTGCTTTTGAAGTTATGTTTGAGCTAACTCGGTATGCTTGGATCCTTGCTTCGAAGTGTTTCTGATAATAGTTGGAGCTAGTTTCCAGGTTCCTACGGAGCTTACCTTTTATGTCTAATTGTAGGATCTGAAGACATGGCTCGGATTGTGCAAACTGCTCGCCCTGAGGACGCTGCCACTGAGGAAAACCTTCCTTCGACGGCTGCCAACGCCGCTGTGAGTGAAAGCGACTATGAGGCGGAATTTGCTAAGAATTTGGAGGACAACCTTACTGCTGCTCCCAAAGTGTTGAGTCTTGCGCATGGTCAGGAACCATCGAGAGAGGTTAAAGATAATGAAGAAGAGGACGATGAGGAGGAGGATGATGATGAGGAGGACGATGAGGAAGGGGGTGGTGATCGGGATTTTGCTCCTCGAGGTGTTGGAAGGGTAGCCGTCGACACCCAAGGTCAAGGTTCGAGCCGCAGGGTTCGGAGCTCTGGTCCAGTGGACGAGGACCTGGAGGACGTGGATGCAGATACTAGTGATCTACTGCCCGCTGATGACTCTGACCTGCCGAAGTGCCGAAAGGGGAAAGGGAAAGACCACGACGGATCTAGACCTCGGACCTTTGTTTTTGGGCGCTCTTGCCTCGATGCCCCCAAGCTACACAGTCTTGCCGAGTTGGGATGTTTTCCCTCCGGAGGAGCCCGACTGGCTGGTCAGGAGGTTACCTTGTGCCCTGCTGAAGACGAGGCCATGGTCTTTGAAGACCACTTTACTGCTGGCCTTCATTTTCCCTGCTCGGCCTTCGTGAAGGACGTGTTGAGCAGGTTTAAAGTGCAGCTGCATCACATCAACCCCAGTGGGATGGCTATGCTAAGCAAATTTGCCTGGGGCGTGCTAAGTTATCAGGGTCAGCCAGACATCGAAGTATTCTATAAATACTACTGCACTCACTATCAGCCAAAGACTATCAAGATTGATGGCGTGGTGCACGAGGCTGACTTTGGCTGCGTAACCTTCATGCCTCGCTTCAAGCACGATAATCAATTTGTTAAGTGCAGTCGAAACCGCTGGAGTGACAAATGGCATGAGAGTTGGCTGTACATGAAGGTTGCCGTGGAAATTGCTCATGCGGAAGAGGAAGGAGCCACTACTTTTCCGTTAGCTTCGAAGCTAACTTAATGCAAGCCTTGGTCCACGGAAGGCAGGGTGCCCAAGGGCTGTAAGAACGAGGCTGCCTTTCACGTCACTACCTTCAACTCGAGCGGTCGGGACCTCGTCGAAGAGTTTGTGGCTGCGAATATATGGCCACTACGTGAGGGGTGTTTAATTCCTTGGTTCATTCAGAAGAAGATCCCCTCGCGGCCCGATATTACTATACCTTTCCCAGAGGTGCCCATGGACAAACGGGGTTTTAGTGACGAAGAATTTTTAGTTTTCCTGTAGTGCGCCAGCGAGGCTGTGATTGGACCTTACACTCGCGAGGAGCACAAGCACACCTGCGAGCGGACTTCGCACAGCGGCCGGCTTAACCGTGTCCTGACATTGGCTAGTGTGAAGTACCCTGCTCGTGTCGTGCCAGGCCCTCGAATGAAGAGGAATCGGCCCCCTGGAAATGTTGGCTCAGATGTTGGGAAGGCGACGGGGGCCAAAAAGGCCAGGAAGGAGAAGTGTCCGCCGAAGCCTCCCCTGCAGATTGGGAAAAGGAAAAGGGATGAGGAAGCATCAAAGATCCCCCCGAGGCGTGCGCCGGCTAAAGAACCCCGCCGGAACTCTTCGAGCTTGTTTGCTTCCGACCTCCGTGCCGTTGGGACGTTGGTGCGTGCCGCCGCGATGGCAGATGCCTTCGACGGTGACGACGACGAGGAGGATGACGTGGTGGTGGTGTCTCCCCCTGCTGCGGGCGGTGCTGCTGATGCGCCAGCTTCGAGTCCCTCCGCTGCTCCCGCGAGGAGTCGAGCTGTGGATACGGAGGCCGCGGACACCCTTGCAGGCCTCAAGGAAAAATTTTCTGCTCGCCCTGGACCTTCGAGTCCGAGTCAACTTTTGATTGGGGCTGGAACTTCTGGAGGGTCTGTTGGTAGAGGCTTCGGGCTACCCGAGGGGTACGAGGATTTTGCTGATCCCCAGGCTTGGGCTAACCTATGCTCGGCTCCTGACGCTTTCATAGCCGAGGGGGCGCAGCTGCTTGAGGCCGAGGACTTGCGGTGCAATCTCTGTCATGTTTTAAGACATGTAAGTATGTTTCGTTTTGATAGTTTGAAAAACACTGTACTATTTTTATTGAGTTTTGTGACAGAATTATGTTGACTATTGTTTTGTTTTAGGCCCACACCCTCGCGCGAATTTTTTCTAAGAAGACTTGCACGGAGCTAGCTTCGTTAGAGAAGGAGAAGAATTCGCTTGCAATAGAGAACAAGTTGCTGAAGGAGAAGCTTAGCAGCCTTGGGTCTGCGAAGGATGAAGCTACGCTCGAAGCTAAGCGTATGCGAAAGGAACTTAATGCTTCGCGAGCTGAGGTTGCTGAACTAAGGACCGGCCTAAGTCGTCTGGAAGCTGCTGAGGCTAAGATTGCGGCTCTGGAGAAAGAGAACACAAACTTGAAACATGATCGATCGACTCGCAACTACGGTTTCGCAGCCCAAGCTGTATCCGTGCACCAGCAGTATTGCGAGGCTTTAGGTTATGTTGGTGCTGAGCTCATGTCATTGACCGATGGGGCTGCTATCACCGATGCTGTTTTCTTTGGCTGGCTGATGTCTGAGTTCGAAGCTCTCTCGGGGGTGATGGACAAGCGTAGCAACTTCGGTGCGCTGCACACTGCAGAGGCCGCTTTTGGGCTGCTAGAACGCGAAGGCTGTGATCACTTCCATGCTCTAGGAAGGCGCAACTTTCCGATTGGGGCAGACGCTCGGGACGGCTTGTCACCGGAGGACCTCGCCGTGGCTAAGTGCGTCACGATGAAGTTCTGGCGCGATCCCGGCCGCGAAGCCGGTCGACAAGCTGCCATTGAGAAACTGGCTCAGGTTATATTTTGTTTGTGTATTGTATTTTCATTTGTTCGAGCGATGTTCGAAGTTGAAAATGATTGTGCTTGTGCAGATGCGTGGCTCTTTGAGGAGCGGTGACGGCCAGGCTGAAGATCCTTCGACGGGCCAAGGCACTTCGAGGAGCGTCACCGAGAAGGCTGGAACTTCGGAGGGTGGATCAATGGCCGCACCGAGCGAGGTTTAGGATTGTTTGTAGTTGTAGTGTTGATGTAACGTACTTTTGGGAGGTGCTGAGGGAAATTTTGTAACTATAATTTTGACATGCCTACTTCACCCTGCGCAGGTGTCCTTCGTGTCGCCTATGCGGGAGTCCGAAAAGGATGCTTCTAGTGGATCTTCCGCATTGCGCATATTGGACTTGATGAGCGAAGGGTACCAATCTTTGATGGATGATGCTTCCATGCCGACTCCTACTTCGAGTAGTTCTGAGGCTAGTTTGAGCGGCTTCGAAGCGTTAGATGTTGCGACGGAAGTTGAAAGATTTGATTACCCCGAACGCTCATCTTCGTCCAGAGCGCGCTTGGTGACTTTAGACGCTGGTGTGGTTTGTGTGGGGGATTATTCCCACTTATTCACTCGTGGCGCTTCATCTAGCGCGTCATCCACACTTGGCCGTCGGGGTAGAGTTAGGTCCCGTGGTGGGGGAGTCTCCGTAGAAAGGCCTCGCATGGAGCGAGGACCAGGGTCTCCGCGTCTGAAGCAAAGCGAGAAATCCTTGAGCACTGAAGGTTCCGGCGCCTCGATTCTACGGTCGTCCCGTCCGTGGCATGCTGTCGCGAAGCGGTCGATTAGCTCCGTGCTGAATTCGTCGATGAAGATTGGTAGATCCTTTTCTCAAGCACCAGCTCCAACTAGTGGAAATGCCCAAGACTCTAGTGTCCTTGGTTCTGGGGGCTCGAGACCTAATCTTTGCCCCCCTCCTCCTGGTTACACTACTGATGAATGGTCGGTTTTGCTTCCCCAGTTGTTAGCTTCTGGGGTTGTTGTGAAAGAAGAACCCATCGATTATGACATCTGATGTAAACATTTATTTTCTGCAATTATAATAAATTATGTCTTGCCAGGTTTGAGTTGCTATGATTTGCTTAACGCTATCGTCGAATTTTGAAAAACACCGCCCTCTCCCTTGAATTAATAAGGGCGAGATGTTCTAGGCTGAACCCTTCGACGGGTCTCGAGCTGCAACGAGTCCCTTAGCATTTTTCCGCTAAGTTTTTGAAAAATGCCACCCTCCCCCTCGAAGTGCTAGGGGCGAGGTGTCTTAAGGCGAACCCTTTGACGGGTTTAGGCTGCAACGAGCCCCTTAGCATTTTTTTGTCAAGTTTTTGAAAAACGCCACCCTCCCCCTCGAGGTGCTAGAGGCGAGGTGTCTTAGGGCGAACCCTTTGACGGGTTTGGGCTGCAACGAGCCCCTTAGCATTTTTTCGATATGTTTTTGAAAAACGCCACCCTCCCCCTCAAGGTGCTAAGGGCTAAGTGTCTTAGGGCGAACCCTTTGACGGGTTTGGGTTGCAACGAGCCCCTTAGCATTTTTTTGCTAAGTTTCTGAAAAACGCCACCCTCCCCCTCAAGGTGCAAGGGGTGAGGTGTCTTAGGGTAAACCCTTTGACGGGTGTGGGCTGCAACGAGCCCCTTAGCATTTTTTCGCTAAGTTTTTAAAAAACACCACCCTCCCCCTCGAGGTGCTTGGGGTGAGGTGTCTTAGGGTGAACCCTTTGACGGGTTTGGGCTGCAACGAGCCCCTTAGCATTTTTTCGCTAAGTTTTTGAAAAACGCCACCCTCCCCCTCGAGGTGCTAGGGGCGAGGTGTCTTAGGGCGAACCCTTTGACGTGTCTTCGAGGGGGAGGGTGGCGTTTTTCAAAAACTTAGCGAACCCTTTGACGGGTTTGGGCTGTAATGAGCCACTTAGCATTTTTTTCGCTAAGTTTTTGAAAAACGCCACCCTCCCCCTCGAGGTGCTAGGGGCGAGGTGTCTTAGGGTGAACCCTTTGACGGGTTTGGGCTGCAACGAGCCCCTTAGCATTTTTTCGCTAAGTTTTTGAAAAACGCCACCCTCCCCCTCGAAGTGCTAGGGGCGAGGTGTCTTAGGGCGAACCCTTTGACGGGTTTGGGCTGCAACGAGCCCCTTAGCATTTTTTCGCTAAGTTTTTGAAAAACGCCACCCTCCCCCTCAAGGTGCTATGGGTGAGGTGTCTTAGGGCGAACCCTTTGACGGGTGTGGGCTGCAACGAGCCCCTTAGCATTTTTTCGCTAAGTTTTTGAAAAACGCCACCCTCCCCCTCGAGGTGCTAGGGGCGAGGTGTCTTAGGGCGAACCCTTTGACGGGTTTGGGCTGCAACGAGCCTCTTAGCATTTTTTTGCTAAGTTTTTGAAAAACTCCACCCTCCCCCTCGAGGTGCAAGGGGCGAGGTGTCTTAGGGCGAACCCTTTGACAGGTTTGGGTTGCAACGAGCCCCTTAGCATTTTTTTGCTAAGTTTTTGAAAAACGCCACCCTCCCCCTCGAGGTGCAAGGGGCGAGGTGTCTTAGGGTGAACCCTTTGATGGGTGTGGGCTGCAACGAGCCCCTTAGCATTTTTTCGCTAAGTTTTTAAAAAATGCCACCCTCCCCCTCGAGGTGCTAGGGGCGAGGTGTCTTAGGGTGAACCCTTTGACGGGTTTGGGCTGCAACGAGCCCCTTAGCATTTTTTCGCTAAGTTTTTCAAAAACACCACCCTCCCCCTTGAGGTGCTAGGGGCGAGGTGTCTTAGGACGAACCCTTTGTCGGGTCTTCGAGGGGGAGGGTGGCGTTTTTCAAAAACTTAGCGAACCCTTTGACGGGTTTGGGCTGTAACGAGCCCCTTAGCATTTTTTCGCTAAGTTTTTGAAAAACGCCACCCTCCCCCTCGAGGTGCTAGGGGCGAGGTGTCTTAGGGTGAACCCTTTGACGGGTTTGGGCTGCAACGAGCCCCTTAGCATTTTTTCGCTAAGTTATTGAAAAACGCCACCCTCCCCCTCAAGGTGCTAGGGGCGAGGTGTCTTAGGGTGAACCCTTTGACGGGTTTGGGCTGCAACGAGCCCCTTAGCATTTTTTCGCTAAGTTATTGAAAAACGCCACCCTCCCCCTCAAGGTGCTAGGGGCTAAGTGTCTTAGGGCGAACCCTTTGACGGGTTTGGGTTGCAATGAGCCCCTTAGCATTTTTTCGCTAAGTTTTTATAAAACGCCACCCTCCCTCTCGAAGTGCTAGGGGCGAGGTGTCTTAGGGTGAACCCTTTGACGGGATTGGGCTGCAACGAGCCCCTTAGCATTTTTTCGCTAAGTTTTTGAAAAACGCCACCCTCCCCCTCAAGGTGCTAGGGGCTAAGTGTCTTAGGGCGAACCCTTTGACTGGTTTGGGTTGCAACGAGCCCCTGAGCATTTTTTTGCTAAGTTTTTGAAAAACGCCACCCTCCCCCTCGAGGTGCAATGGGTGAGATGTCTTAGGGTGAACCCTTTGACGGGTGTGGGCTGCAACGAGCCCCTTAGCATTTTTTCGCTAAGTTTTTGAAAAACGCCACCCTCCCCCTCGAGGTGCTTGGGGCGAGGTGTCTTAGAGTGAACCCTTTGACGGGTTTCGGTTGCAACGAGCCCCTTAGTATTTTTTCGCTAAGTTTTTGAAAAACGCCACCCTCCCTCTTGAGGTGCTAGGGGCGAGGTGTATTAGGGCGAACCCTTTGACGGGTTTGGGCTGTAACGAGCCCCTTAGCATTTTTTCGCTAAGTTTTTGAAAAACGCCACACTCCCCCTCGAGGTGCTAGGGGTGAGGTGTCTTAGGGTGAACCCTTTGACGGGTTTGGGCTGCAACGAGCCCCTTAGCATTTTTTCGCTAAGTTTTTGAAAAACACCACCCTCCCCCTCGAAGTGCTAGGGGCGAGGTGTCTTAGGGCGAAACCTTTGACGGGTTTGGGCTGCAACGAGCCCCTTAGCATTTTTTCGCTAAGTTTTTGAAAAACGCCACCCTCCCTCTCGAGGTGCTAGGGGCGAGGTGTCTTAGGGCGAACCCTTTGACGGGTTTGGGCTGTAACGAGCCCCTTAGCATTTTTTCGCTAAGTTTTTGAAAAACGCCACCCTCCCCCTCGAGGTGCTAGGGGCGAGGTGTCTTAGGGTGAACCCTTTGACGGGTTTGGGCTGCAACGAGCCCCTTAGCATTTTTTCACTAAGTTTTTGAAAAACGCCACCCTCCCCCTTGAGGTGCTAGGGGCGAGGTGTCTTAGGGTGAACCCTTTGATGGGTTTGGGCTGCAAGGAGCCCCTTAGCATTTTTTTGCTAAGTTTTTGAAGAATGCTACCCTCCCCTCGAGGTGCTAGGGGCGAGGTATCTTAGGGCGAACCCTTTGACGGGTTTGGGCTACAACGAGCCCCTTAGCATTTTTTCGCTAAGTTTTTGAAAAACGCCACCCTCCCCCTCGAAGTGCTAGGGGCGAGGTGTCTTAGGGTGAACCCTTTGACGGGATTGGGCTGCAACGAGCCCCTTAGCATTTTTTCGCTAAGTTTTTGAAAAACACCACACTGCCCCTGGAGGTGCTAGGGCGAGGTGTCTTAGGGTGAACCCTTTGACGAGTTTGGGCTGCAACGAGCCCCTTAGCATTTTTTCACTAAGTTTTTGAAAAACGCCACCCTCCCCCTTGAGGTGCTAGGGGCGAGGTGTCTTAGGGTGGACCCTTTGATGGGTTTGGGCTGCAATGAGCCCCTTAGCATTTTTTTGCTAAGTTTTTGAAGAATGCTACCCTCCCCTCGAGGTGCTAGTGGCGAGGTGTCTTAGGGCGAACCCTTTGATGGGTTTGGGCTGCAATGAGCCCCTTAGCATTTTTTTGCTAAGTTTTTGAAGAATGCTACCCTCCCCTCGAGGTGCTAGTGGCGAGGTGTCTTAGGGCGAACCCTTTGACGGGTTTGGGCTACAACGAGCCCCTTAGCATTTTTTCGCTAAGTTTTTGAAAAACGCCACCCTCCCCCTCGAGGTGCTAGGGGCGAGGTGTCTTAGGGTGAACCCTTTGACGGGTTTGGGCTGCAACGAGCCCCTTAGCATTTTTTCACTAAGTTTTTGAAAAACGCCACCCTCCCCCTTGAGGTGCTAGGGGCGAGGTGTCTTAGGGTGAACCCTTTGATGGGTTTGGGCTGCAAGGAGCCCCTTAGCATTTTTTTGCTAAGTTTTTGAAGAATGCTACCCTCCCCTCGAGGTGCTAGGGGCGAGGTATCTTAGGGCGAACCCTTTGACGGGTTTGGGCTACAACGAGCCCCTTAGCATTTTTTCGCTAAGTTTTTGAAAAACGCCACCCTCCCCCTCGAAGTGCTAGGGGCGAGGTGTCTTAGGGTGAACCCTTTGACGGGATTGGGCTGCAACGAGCCCCTTAGCATTTTTTCGCTAAGTTTTTGAAAAACGCCACCCTCCCCCTCAAGGTGCTAGGGGCTAAGTGGCTTAGGGCGAACCCTTTGACAGGTTTGGGTTGCAACGAGCCCCTTAGCATTTTTTTGCTAAGTTTTTGAAAAACGCCACCCTCCCCCTCGAGGTGCAATGGGCGAGATGTCTTAGGGTGAACCCTTTGACGGGTGTGGGCTGCAACGAGCCCCTTAGCATTTTTTCGCTAAGTTTTTGAAAAACGCCACCCTCCCCCTCGAGGTGCTTGGGGCGAGGTGTCTTAGGGTGAACCCTTTGACGGGTTTGGGCTGCAACGAGCCCCGTAGCATTTTTTCGCTAAGTTTTTGAAAAACGCCACCCTCCCTCTCGAGGTGCTAGGGGCGAGGTGTCTTAGGGCGAACCCTTTGACGGGTTTGGGCTGTAACGAGCCCCTTAGCATTTTTTCGCTAAGTTTTTGAAAAACACCACACTGCCCCTTGAGGTGCTAGGGCGAGGTGTCTTAGGGTGAACCCTTTGACGAGTTTGGGCTGCAACGAGCCCCTTAGCATTTTTTCACTAAGTTTTTGAAAAACGCCACCCTCCCCCTTGAGGTGCTAGGGGCGAGGTGTCTTAGGGTGAACCCTTTGATGGGTTTGGGCTGCAATGAGCCCCTTAGCATTTTTTTGCTAAGTTTTTGAAGAATGCTACCCTCCCCTCGAGGTGCTAGTGGCGAGGTGTCTTAGGGCGAACCCTTTGATGGGTTTGGGCTGCAATGAGCCCCTTAGCATTTTTTTGCTAAGTTTTTGAAGAATGCTACCCTCCCCTCGAGGTGCTAGTGGCGAGGTGTCTTAGGGCGAACCCTTTGACGGGTTTGGGCTACAACGAGCCCCTTAGCATTTTTTCGCTAAGTTTTTGAAAAACGCCACCCTCCCCCTCGAGGTGCTAGGGGCGAGGTGTCTTAGGGTGAACCCTTTGACGGGTTTGGGCTGCAACGAGCCCCTTAGCATTTTTTCACTAAGTTTTTGAAAAACGCCACCCTCCCCCTTGAGGTGCTAGGGGCGAGGTGTCTTAGGGTGAACCCTTTGATGGGTTTGGGCTGCAAGGAGCCCCTTAGCATTTTTTTGCTAAGTTTTTGAAGAATGCTACCCTCCCCTCGAGGTGCTAGGGGCGAGGTATCTTAGGGCGAACCCTTTGACGGGTTTGGGCTACAACGAGCCCCTTAGCATTTTTTCGCTAAGTTTTTGAAAAACGCCACCCTCCCCCTCGAAGTGCTAGGGGCGAGGTGTCTTAGGGTGAACCCTTTGACGGGATTGGGCTGCAACGAGCCCCTTAGCATTTTTTCGCTAAGTTTTTGAAAAACGCCACCCTCCCCCTCAAGGTGCTAGGGGCTAAGTGTCTTAGGGCGAACCCTTTGACTGGTTTGGGTTGCAACGAGCCCCTTAGCATTTTTTTGCTAAGTTTTTGAAAAACGCCACCCTCCCCCTCGAGGTGCAATGGGCGAGATGTCTTAGGGTGAACCCTTTGACGGGTGTGGGCTGCAACGAGCCCCTTAGCATTTTTTCGCTAAGTTTTTGAAAAACGCCACCCTCCCCCTCGAGGTGCTTGGGGCGAGGTGTCTTAGGGTGAACCCTTTGACGGGTTTGGGCTGCAACGAGCCCCTTAGCATTTTTTCGCTAAGTTTTTGAAAAACGCCACCCCCCCTCTCGAGGTGCTAGGGGCGAGGTGTCTTAGGGCGAACCCTTTGACGGGTTTGGGCTGTAACGAGCCCCTTAGCATTTTTTCGCTAAGTTTTTGAAAAACACCACACTCCCCCTCGAGGTGCTACGGGCGAGGTGTCTTAGGGTGAACCCTTTGACGGGTTTGGGCTACAACGAGCCCCTTAGCATTTTTTCGCTAAGTTTTTGAAATACACCACCCTCCCCCTCGAAGTGCTAGGGGCGAGGTGTCTTAGGGTGAAACCTTTGACGGGTTTGGGCTGCAACGAGCCCCTTAGCATTTTTTCGCTAAGTTTTTGAAAAACGCCACCCTCCCCCTCAAGGTGCTAGGGTCTAAGTGTCTTAGGGCGAACCCTTTGACGGGTTTGGGTTGCAACGAGCCCCTTAGCATTTTTTTGCTATGTTTTTGAAAAATGCCACCCTTCCCCTCGAGTGGTTAGGGGCGAGGTGTCTTAGGGTGAACCCTTTGACGGGTGTGGGCTGCAACGAGTCCCTTAGCATTTTTTCGCTAAGTTTTTGAAAAACGCCACCCTGCCCCTGGAGGTGCTAGGGCGAGGTGTCTTAGGGTGAACCCTTTGACGGGTTTGGGCTGCAACGAGCCCGTTAGCATTTTTTCACTAAGTTTTTGAAAAACGCCACCCTCCCCCTTGAGGTGCTAGGGGCGAGGTGTCTTAGGGTGAACCCTTTGATGGGTTTGGGCTGCAATGAGCCCCTTAGCATTTTTTTGCTAAGTTTTTGAAGAATGCTACCCTCCCCTCGAGGTGCTATGGGCGGGGTGTCTTAGGGCGAATCCTTTGACGGGTTTGGGCTACAACGAGCCCCTTAGCATTTTTTCGCTAAGTTTTTGAAAAACGCCACCCTCCCCCTCGAAGTGCTAGGGGCGAGTTGTCTTAGGGTGAACCCTTTAAAGGGTTTGGGCTGCAACGAGCCCCTTTGAATTTTTTTGCTAAGTTTTTGAAAAACTCCACCCTCCCCCTCGAGGTGCAAGGGGCGAGGTGTCTTAGGGAGAACCCTTTGACAGGTTTGGGTTGCAACGAGGCCCTTAGCATTTTTTTGCTAAGTTTTTGAAAAACGCCACCCTCCCCCTCGAGGTGCAATGGGCGAGATGTCTTAGGGTGAACCCTTTGACGGGTGTGGGCTGCAACGAGCCCCTTAGCATTTTTTCGCTAAGTTTTTGAAAAACGCCACCCTCCCCCTCGAGGTGCTTGGGGCGAGGTGTCTTAGGGTGAACCCTTTGATGGGTTTGGGCTGCAATGAGCCCCTTAGCATTTTTTTGCTAAGTTTTTGAAGAATGCTACCCTCCCCTCGAGGTGCTATGGGCGAGGTGTCTTAGGGCGAATCCTTTGACGGGTTTGGGCTACAACGAGCCCCTTAGCATTTTTTCGCTAAGTTTTTGAAAAACGCCACCCTCCCCCTCGAGGTGCTAGGGGCGAGTTGTCTTAGGGTGAACCCTTTAAAGGGTTTGGGCTGCAACGAGCCCCTTTGAATTTTTTTGCTAAGTCTTTGAAAAACTCCACCCTCCCCCTCGAGGTGCAAGGGGCGAGGTGTCTTAGGGAGAACCCTTTGACAGGTTTGGGTTGCAACGAGCCCCTTAGCATTTTTTTGCTAAGTTTTTGAAAAACGCCACCCTCCCCCTCGAGGTGCAATGGGCGAGATGTCTTAGGGTGAACCCTTTGACGGGTGTGGGCTGCAACGAGCCCCTTAGCATTTTTTCGCTAAGTTTTTGAAAAACGCCACCCTCCCCCTCGAGGTGCTTGGGGCGAGGTGTCTTAGGGTGAACCCTTTGACGGGTTTGGGCTGCAACGAGCCTCTTAGCATTTTTTTGCTAAGTTTTTGAAAAACTCCACCCTCCCTCTCGAGGTGCAAGGGGCGAGGTGTCTTAGGGCGAACCCTTTGACAGGTTTGGGTTGCAACGAGCCCCTTAGCATTTTTTTGCTAAGTTTTTGAAAAACGCCACCCTCCCCCTCGAGGTGCAAGGGGCGAGGTGTCTTAGGGTGAACCCTTTGATGGGTGTGGGCTGCAACGAGCCCCTTAGCATTTTTTCGCTAAGTTTTTAAAAAATGCCACCCTCCCCCTCGAGGTGCTAGGGGCGTGGTGTCTTAGGGTGAACCCTTTGACGGGTTTGGGCTGCAACGAGCCCCTTAGCATTTTTTCACTAAGTTTTTGAAAAACGCCACCCTCCCCCTCGAGGTGCAATGGGCGAGATGTCTTAGGGTGAACCCTTTGACGGGTGTGGGCTGCAACGAGCCCCTTAGCATTTTTTCGCTAAGTTTTTGAAAAACGCCACCCTCCCCCTCGAGGTGCTTGGGGCGAGGTGTCTTAGGGTGAACCCTTTGATGGGTTTGGGCTGCAATGAGCCCCTTAGCATTTTTTTGCTAAGTTTTTGAAGAATGCTACCCTCCCCTCGAGGTGCTATGGGCGAGGTGTCTTAGGGCGAATCCTTTGACGGGTTTGGGCTACAACGAGCCCCTTAGCATTTTTTCGCTAAGTTTTTGAAAAACGCCACCCTCCCCCTCGAGGTGCTAGGGGCGAGTTGTCTTAGGGTGAACCCTTTAAAGGGTTTGGGCTGCAACGAGCCCCTTTGAATTTTTTTGCTAAGTCTTTGAAAAACTCCACCCTCCCCCTCGAGGTGCAAGGGGCGAGGTGTCTTAGGGAGAACCCTTTGACAGGTTTGGGTTGCAACGAGCCCCTTAGCATTTTTTTGCTAAGTTTTTGAAAAACGCCACCCTCCCCCTCGAGGTGCAATGGGCGAGATGTCTTAGGGTGAACCCTTTGACGGGTGTGGGCTGCAACGAGCCCCTTAGCATTTTTTCGCTAAGTTTTTGAAAAACGCCACCCTCCCCCTCGAGGTGCTTGGGGCGAGGTGTCTTAGGGTGAACCCTTTGACGGGTTTGGGCTGCAACGAGCCTCTTAGCATTTTTTTGCTAAGTTTTTGAAAAACTCCACCCTCCCTCTCGAGGTGCAAGGGGCGAGGTGTCTTAGGGCGAACCCTTTGACAGGTTTGGGTTGCAACGAGCCCCTTAGCATTTTTTTGCTAAGTTTTTGAAAAACGCCACCCTCCCCCTCGAGGTGCAAGGGGCGAGGTGTCTTAGGGTGAACCCTTTGATGGGTGTGGGCTGCAACGAGCCCCTTAGCATTTTTTCGCTAAGTTTTTAAAAAATGCCACCCTCCCCCTCGAGGTGCTAGGGGCGTGGTGTCTTAGGGTGAACCCTTTGACGGGTTTGGGCTGCAACGAGCCCCTTAGCATTTTTTCGCTAAGTTTTTGAAAAACGCCACCCTGCCCCTTGAGGTGCTAGGGCGAGGTGTCTTAGGGTGAACTCTTTGACGAGTTTGGGCTGCAACGAGCCCCTTAGCATTTTTTCACTAAGTTTTTGAAAAACGCCACCCTCCCCCTTGAGGTGCTAGGGGCGAGGTGTCTTAGGGTGAACCCTTTGATGGGTTTGGGCTGCAATGAGCCCCTTAGCATTTTTTTGCTAAGTTTTTGAAGAATGCTACCCTCCCCTCGAGGTGCTAGTGGCGAGGTGTCTTAGGGTGAACCCTTTGACGGGTTTGGGCTACAACGAGCCCCTTAGCATTTTTTCGCTAAGTTTTTGAAAAACGCCACCCTCCCCCTCGAGGTGCTAGGGGCGAGGTGTCTTAGGGTGAACCCTTTGACGGGTTTGGGCTGCAACGAGCCCCTTAGCATTTTTTCACTAAGTTTTTGAAAACGCCACCCTCCCCCTTGAGGTGCTAGGGGCGAGGTGTCTTAGGGTGAACCCTTTGATGGGTTTGGGCTGCAAGGAGCCCCTTAGCATTTTTTTGCTAAGTTTTTGAAGAATGCTACCCTCCCCTCGAGGTGCCAGGGGCGAGGTATCTTAGGGCGAACCCTTTGACGGGTTTGGGCTACAACGAGCCCCTTAGCATTTTTTCGCTAAGTTTTTGAAAAACGCCACCCTCCCCCTCGAAGTGCTAGGGGCGAGGTGTCTTAGGGTGAACCCTTTGACGGGATTGGGCTGCAACGAGCCCCTTAGCATTTTTTCGCTAAGTTTTTGAAAAACGCCACCCTCCCCCTCAAGGTGCTAGGGGCTAAGTGGCTTAGGGCGAACCCTTTGACAGGTTTGGGTTGCAATGAGCCCCTTAGCATTTTTTTGCTAAGTTTTTGAAAAACGCCACCCTCCCCCTCGAGGTGCAATGGGCGAGATGTCTTAGGGTGAACCCTTTGACGGGTGTGGGCTGCAACGAGCCCCTTAGCATTTTTTCGCTAAGTTTTTGAAAAACGCCACCCTCCCCCTCGAGGTGCTTGGGGCGAGGTGTCTTAGGGTGAACCCTTTGACGGGTTTGGGCTGCAATGAGCCCCTTAGCATTTTTTCGCTAAGTTTTTGAAAAACGCCACCCTCCCTCTCGAGGTACTAGGGGCGAGGTGTCTTAGGGCGAACCCTTTGACGGGTTTGGGCTGTAACGAGCCCCTTAGCATTTTTTCGCTAAGTTTTTGAAAAACACCACACTCCCCCTCGAGGTGCTACGGGCGAGGTGTCTTAGGGTGAACCCTTTGACGGGTTTGGGCTACAACGAGCCCCTTAGCATTTTTTCGCTAAGTTTTTGAAATACACCACCCTCCCCCTCGAAGTGCTAGGGGCGAGGTGTCTTAGGGTGAAACCTTTGACGGGTTTGGGCTGCAACGAGCCCCTTAGCATTTTTTCGCTAAGTTTTTGAAAAACGCCACCCTCCCCCTCAAGGTGCTAGGGTCTAAGTGTCTTAGGGCGAACCCTTTGACGGGTTTGGGTTGCAACGAGCCCCTTAGCATTTTTTTACTATGTTTTTAAAAAATGCCACCCTTCCCCTCGAGGTGTTAGGGGCGAGGTGTCTTAGGGTGAACCCTTTGACGGGTGTGGGCTGCAACGAGTCCCTTAGCATTTTTTCGGTAAGTTTTTGAAAAACGCCACCCTGCCCCTTGAGGTGCTAGGGCGAGGTGTCTTAGGGTGAACCCTTTGACGGGTTTGGGCTGCAACGAGGCCCTTAGCATTTTTTCACTAAGTTTTTGAAAAACGCCACCCTCCCCCTCGAGGTGCTTGGGACGAAGTGTCTTAGGGTGAACCCTTTGATGGGTTTGGGCTGCAATGTGCCCCTTAGCATTTTTTTGCTAAGTTTTTGAAGAATGCTACCCTCCCCTCGAGGTGCTATGGGCGAGGTGTCTTAGGGCGAATCCTTTGACGGGTTTGGGCTACAATGAGCCCCTTAGCATTTTTTTGCTAAGTTTTTGAAAAACGCCACCCTCCCCCTCGAGGTGCTAGGGGCGAGTTGTCTTAGGGTGAACCCTTTAAAGGGTTTGGGCTGCAACGAGCCCCTTTGAATTTTTTTGCTAAGTTTTTGAAAAACTCCACCCTCCCCCTCGAGGTGCAAGGGGCGAGGTGTCTTAGGGAGAACCCTTTGACAGGTTTGGGTTGCAACGAGCCCCTTAGCATTTTTTCGCTAAGTTTTTGAAAAACGCCACCCTCCCCCTCGAGGTGCTTGGGGCGAGGTGTCTTAGGGTGAACCCTTTGATGGGTTTGGGCTGCAACGAGCCCCTTAGCATTTTTTCGCTAAGTTTTTGAAAAACGCCACCCTCCCTCTCGAGGTGCTAGGGGCGAGGTGTCTTAGGGCGAACCCTTTGACGGGTTTGGGCTGTAACGAGCCCCTTAGCATTTTTTCGCTAAGTTTTTCAAAAACACCACACTCCCCCTCGAGGTGCTACGGGCGAGGTGTCTTAGGGTGAACCCTTTGATGGGTTTGGGATACAACGAGCCCCTTAGCATTTTTTCGCTAAGTTTTTGAAATACACCACCCTCCCCCTCGAAGTGCTAGGGGCGAGGTGTCTTAGGGTGAAACCTTTGACGGGTTTGGGCTGCAACGAGCCCCTTAGCATTTTTTCGCTAAGTTTTTGAAAAACGCCACCCTCCCCCTCAAGGTGCTAGGGTCTAAGTGTCTTAGGGCGAACCCTTTGACGGGTTTGGGTTGCAACGAGCCCCTTAGCATTTTTTTACTATGTTTTTGAAAAATGCCACCCTTCCCCTCGAGGTGTTAGGGGCGAGGTGTCTTATGGTGAACCCTTTGACGGGTGTGGGCTGCAACGAGTCCCTTAGCATTTTTTCGCTAAGTTTTTGAAAAACGCCACCCTGCCCCTTGAGGTGCTAGGGCGAGGTGTCTTAGGGTGAACCCTTTGACGGGTTTGGGCTGCAACGAGCCCCTTAGCATTTTTTCACTAAGTTTTTGAAAAACGCCACCCTCCCCCTCGAGGTGCTTGGGGCGAGGTGTCTTAGGGTGAACCCTTTGATGGGTTTGGGCTGCAATGAGCCCCTTAGCATTTTTTTGCTAAGTTTTTGAAGAATGCTACCCTCCCCTCGAGGTGCTATGGGCGAGGTGTCTTAGGGCGAATCCTTTGACGGGTTTGGGCTACAACGAGCCCCTTAGCATTTTTTCGCTAAGTTTTTGAAAAACGCCACCCTCCCCCTCGAGGTGCTAGGGGCGAGTTGTCTTAGGGTGAACCCTTTAAAGGGTTTGCGCTGCAACGAGCCCCTTTGAATTTTTTTGCTAAGTTTTTGAAAAACTCCACCCTCCCCCTCGAGGTGCAAGGGGCGAGGTGTCTTAGGGAGAACCCTTTGACAGGTTTGGGTTGCAACGAGCCCCTTAGCATTTTTTTGCTAAGTTTTTGAAAAACGCCACCATCCCCCTCGAGGTGCAATGGGCGAGATGTCTTAGGGTGAACCCTTTGACGGGTGTGGGCTGCAACGAGCCCCTTAGCATTTTTTCGCTAAGTTTTTGAAAAACGCCACCCTCCCCCTCGAGGTGCTTGGGGCGAGGTGTCTTAGGGTGAACCCTTTGACGGGTTTGGGCTGCAACGAGCCTCTTAGCATTTTTTTGCTAAGTTTTTGAAAAACTCCACCCTCCCCCTCGAGGTGCAAGGGGCGAGGTGTCTTAGGGCGAACCCTTTGACAGGTTTGGGTTGCAACGAGCCCCTTAGCATTTTTTTGCTAAGTTTTTGAAAAACGCCACCCTCCCCCTCGAGGTGCAAGGGGCGAGGTGTCTTAGGGTGAACCCTTTGATGGGTGTGGGCTGCAACGAGCCCCTTAGCATTTTTTCGCTAAGTTTTTAAAAAAGGCCACCCTCCCCCTCGAGGTGCTAGGGGCGAGGTGTCTTAGGGTGAACCCTTTGACGGGTTTGGGCTGCAACGAGCCCCTTAGCATGTTTTCGCTAAGTTTTTGAAAAACACCACCCTCCCCCTTGAGGTGCTAGGGGCGAGGTGTCTTAGGGCGAACCCTTTGACGTGTCTTCGAGGGGGAGGGTGGCGTTTTTCAAAAACTTAGCGAACCCTTTGACGGGTTTGGGCTGTAACGAGCCCCTTAGCATTTTTTCGCTAAGTTTTTGAAAAACGCCACCCTCCCCCTCGAGGTGCTAGGGGCGAGGTGTCTTAGGGTGAACCCTTTGACGGGTTTGGGCTGCAACGAGCCCCTTAGCATTTTTTCGCTAAGTTATTGAAAAACGCCACCCTCCCCCTCAAGGTGCTAGGGGCTAAGTGTCTTAGGGCGAACCCTTTGACGGGTTTGGGTTGCAATGAGCCCCTTAGCATTTTTTCGCTAAGTTTTTGAAAAACGCCACCCTCCCCCTCGAAGTGCTAGGGGTGAGGTGTCTTAGGGTGAACCCTTTGACGGGATTGGGCTGCAACGAGCCCCTTAGCATTTTTTCGCTAAGTTTTTGAAAAACGCCACCCTCCCCCTCAAGGTGCTAGGGGCTCAGTGTCTTAGGGCGAACCCTTTGACAGGTTTGGGTTGCAACGAGCCCCTGAGAATTTTTTTGCTAAGTTTTTGAAAAACGCCACCCTCCCCCTCGAGGTGCAATAGGCGAGATGTCTTAGGGTGAACCCTTTGACGGGTGTGGGCTTCAACGAGCCCCTTAGCATTTTTTTGCTATGTTTTTGAAAAACGCCACCCTCCCCCTCGAGGTGCTTGGGGCGAGGTGTCTTAGGGTGAACCCTTTGACGGGTTTGGGCTGCAACGAGCCCCTTAGCATTTTTTCGCTAAGTTTTTGAAAAACGCCACCCTCGCTCTCGAGGTGCTAGGGGCGAGGTGTCTTAGCGCGAACCCTTTGACGGGTTTGGGCTGTAACGAGCCCCTTAGCATTTTTTCGCTAAGTTTTTGAAAAACGCCACACTCCCCCTCGAGGTGCTAGGGGCGAGGTGTCTTAGGGTGAACCCTTTGACGGGTTTGGGCTGCAACGAGCCCCTTAGCATTTTTTCGCTAAGTTTTTGAAAAACACCACCCTCCCCCTCGAAGTGCTAGCGGCGAGGTGTCTTAGGGCGAAACCTTTGACGGGTTTGGGCTGCAACGAGCCCCTTAGCATTTTTTCGCTAAGTTTTTGAAAAACGCCACCCTCCCCCTCAAGGTGCTAGGGTCTAAGTGTCTTAGGGCGAACCCTTTGACGGGTTTGGGTTGCAACGAGCCCCTTACCATTTTTTTGCTATGTTTTTGAAAAATGCCACCCTTCCCCTCGAGGTGTTAGGGGCGAGGTGTCTTAGGGTGAACCCTTTGACGGATGTGGGTTGCAACGAGTCCCTTAGCATTTTTTTGCTATGTTTTTGAAAAACGCCACCCTGCCCCTTGAGGTGGTAGGGCGAGATGTCTTAGGGTGAACCCTTTGACGGGTTTGGGCTGGAACGAGCCCCTTAGCATTTTTTCACTAAGTTTTTGAAAAACGCCACCCTCCCCCTTGAGGTGCTAGGGGCGAGGTGTCTTAGGGTGAACCCTTTGATGGGTTTGGGCTGCAATGAGCCCCTTAGCATTTTTTTGCCAAGTTTTTGAAGAATGCTACCCTCCCCTCGAGGTGCTAGTGGCGAGGTGTCTTAGGGCGAACCCTTTGACGGGTTTGGGCTACAACGAGCCCCTTAGCATTTTTTCGCTAAGTTTTTTAAAAACGCCACCCTCCCCCTCGAGGTGCTAGGGGCGAGGTGTCTTAGGGTGAACCCTTTGACGGGTTTGGGCTGCAACGAGCCCCTTAGCATTTTTTCACTAAGTTTTTGAAAAACGCCACCCTCCCCCTTGAGGTGCTAGGGGCGAGGTGTTTTAGGGTGAACCCTTTGATGGGTTTGGGCTGCAAGGAGCCCCTTATCATTTTTTTGCTAAGTTTTTGAAGAATGCTACCCTCCCCTCGAGGTGCTAGGGGCGAGGTGTCTTAGGACGAACCCTTTGACGGGTTTGGGCTACAACGAGCCCCTTAGCATTTTTTCGCTAAGTTTTTGAAAAACGCCACCCTGCCCCTTGAAGTGCTAGGGGCGAGGTGTCTTAGGGTGAACCCTTTGACGGGATTGGGCTGCAACGAGCCCCTTAGCATTTTTTCGCTAAGTTTTTGAAAAACGCCACCCTCCCCCTTGAAGTGCTAGGGGCGAGGTGTCTTAGGGTGAACCCTTTGACGGGATTGGGCTGCAACGAGCCCCTTAGCATTTTTTCGCTAAGTTTTTGAAAAACGCCACCCTCCCCCTCAAGGTGCTAGGGGCTAAGTGTCTTAGGGCGAACCCTTTGACAGGTTTGGGTTGCAACGAGCCCCTTAGCATTTTTTTGCTAAGTTTTTGAAAAACGCCACCCTCCCTCTCGAGGTGCAATGGGCGAGATGTCTTAGGGTGAACCCTTTGACGGGTGTGGGCTGCAACGAGCCCCTTAGCATTTTTTCGTAAGTTTTTGAAAAACGCCACCCTCCCCCTCGAGGTGCTTGGGGCGAGGTGTCTTAGGGTGAACCCTTTGACGGGTTTGGGCTGCAACGAGCCCCTTAGCAATTTTTCGCTAAGTTTTTGAAAAACGCCACCCTCCCTCTCGAGGTGCTAGGGGCGAGGTGTCTTAGGGCGAACCCTTCGACGGGTTTGGGCTGTAACGAGCCCATTAGCATTTTTTCGCTAAGTTTTTGAAAAACGCCACACTCCCCCTTAAGGTGCTAGGGGCGAGGTGTCTTAGGGTGAACCCTTTGACGTGTTTGGGCTACAACGAGCCCCTTAGCATTTATTCGCTAAGTTTTTGAAATACACCACCCTCCCCATCGAAGTGCTAGGGGCGAGGTGTCTTAGGGCGAAACCTTTGACGGGTTTGGGCTGCAACGAGCCCCTTAGCATTTTTTTGCTAAGTTTTTGAAAAACGCCACCCTCCCCCTCAAGGTGCTAGGGTCTAAGTGTCTTAGGGCGAACCCTTTGACGGGTTTGGGTTGCGACGAGCCCCTTAGCATTTTTTTGCTATGTTTTTGAAAAATGCCACCCTTCCCCTCGAGGTGCTAGGGGCGAGGTGTCTTAGGGTGAACCCTTTGACGGGTGTGGGCTGCAACGAGTCCCTTAGCATTTTTTCGCTAAGTTTTTGAAAAACGCCACCCTTCCCGTTGAGGTGCTAGGGCGAGGTGTCTTAGGGTGGACCCTTTGACGGGTTTGGGCTGCAACGAGCCCCTTAGCATTTTTTCACTAAGTTTGTGAAGAATGCTACCCTCCCCTCGAGGTGCAAGGCGCGAGGTGTCTTAGGGCGAACCCTTTGACAGGTTTGGGTTGCAACGAGCCCCTTAGCATTTTTTTGCTAAGTTTTTGAAAAACGCCACCCTCCCCCTCGAGGTGCAAGGGGCGAGGTGTCTTAGGGTGAACCCTTTGATGGGTGTGGGCTGCAACGAGCCCCTTAGCATTTTTTCGCTAAGTTTTTAAAAAATGCCACCCTCCCCCTCGAGGTGCTAGGGG
Source organism: Eleusine indica (assembly GCA_030378355.1). Lineage (NCBI taxonomy): Eukaryota > Viridiplantae > Streptophyta > Magnoliopsida > Poales > Poaceae > Eleusine > Eleusine indica. Next base: position 44,883,533 of record CM059497.1, read on the forward strand.
CGAGGTGTCTTAGGGTGAACCCTTTGACGGGTTTGGGCTGCAACGAGCCCCTTAGCATTTTTTCGCTAAGTTTTTGAAAAACACCACCCTCCCCCTTGAGGTGCTAGGGGCGAGGTGTCTTAGGGCGAACCCTTTGACGTGTCTTCGAGGGGGAGGGTGGCGTTTTTCAAAAACTTAGCGAACCCTTTGACGGGTTTGGGCTGTAACGAGCCCCTAAGCATTTTTTCGCTAAGTTTTTGAAAAACGCCACCCTCCCCCTCGAGGTGCTAGGGGCGAGGTGTCTTAGGGTGAACCCTTTGACGGGTTTGGGCTGCAACGAGCCCCTTAGTATTTTTTCGCTAAGTTATTGAAAAACGCCACCCTCCCCCTCAAGGTGCTAGGGGCTTAGTGTCTTAGGGCGAACCCTTTGATGGGTTTGGGTTGCAATGAGCCCCTTAGCATTTTTTCGCTAAGTTTTTGAAAAACGCCACCCTCCCCCTCGAAGTGCTAGGGGCGAGGTGTCTTAGGGTGAACCCTTTGACGGGATTGGGCTGCAACGAGCCCCTTAGCATTTTTTCGCTAAGTTTTTGAAAAACGCCACCCTCCCCCTCAAGGTGCTAGGGGCTAAGTGTCTTAGGGCGAACCCTTTGACAGGTTTGGGTTGCAACGTGCCCCTTAGCATTTTTTTGCTAAGTTTTTGAAAAACGCCACCCTCCCCCTCGAGGTGCAATGGGCGAGATGTCTTAGGGTGAACCCTTTGACGGGTGTGGGCTGCAACGAGCCCCTTAGCATTTTTTCGCTAAGTTTTTGAAAAACGCCACCCTCCCCCTCGAGGTGCTTGGGGCGAGGTGTCTTAGGGTGAACCCTTTGATGGGTTTGGGCTGCAATGAGCCGCTTAGCATTTTTTTGCTAAGTTTTTGAAGAATGCTACCCTCCCCTCGAGGTGCTAGCGGCGAGGTGTCTTAGGGCGAACCCTTTGACGGGTTTGGGATGTAACGAGCCCCTTAGCATTTTTTCGCTAAGTTTTTGAAAAACGCCACACTCCCCCTCGAGGTGCTAGGGGCGAGGTGTCTTAGAGTGAACCCTTTGACGGGGTTGGGCTGCAACGAGCCCCTTAGCATTTTTTCGCGAAGTTTTTGAAAAACACCACCCTCCCCCTCGAAGTGCTAGGGGCGAGGTGTCTTAGGGCGAAACCTTTGACGGGTTTGGGCTGCAACAAGCCCCTTAGCATTTTTTCGCTAAGTTTTTGAAAAACGCCACCCTCCCCCTCAAGGTGCTAGGGTCTAAGTGTCTTAGGGCGAACCCTTTGACGGGTTTGGGTTGCAACGAGCCCCTTAGCATTTTTTTGCTATGTTTTTGAAAAGTGCCACCCTTCCCCTCGAGGTGTTAGGGGCGAGGTGTCTTAGGGTGAACCCTTTGACGGGTGTGGGCTGCAACGAGTCCCTTAGCATTTTTTCGCTAAGTTTTTGAAAAACGCCACCCTGCCCCTTGAGGTGCTAGGGCGAGGTGTCTTAGGGTGAACCCTTTGATGGGTTTAGGCTGCAACGAGCCCCTTAGCATTTTTTCACTAAGTTTTTGAAAAACGCCACCCTCCCCCTTGAAGTGCTAGGGGCGAGGTGTCTTAGGGTGAACCCTTTGATGGGTTTGGGCTGCAATGAGCCCCTTAGCATTTTTTTGCTAAGTTTTTGAAGAATGCTACCCTCCCCTCGAGGTGCTAGGGGCGAGGTGTCTTAGGGCGAACCCTTTGACGGGTTTGGGCTACAACGAGCCCCTTAGCATTTTTTTGCTAAGTTTTTGAAAAACGCCACCCTCCCCCTCGAGGTGCTTGGGGCGAGTTGTCTTAGGGTGAACCCTTTGACGGGTTTGGGCTGCAACGAGCCCCTTAGCATTTTTTCGCAAAGTTTTTGAAAAACGCCACCCTCCCCCTCGAGGTGCTAGGGGCGAGGTGTCTTAGGGTGAACCCTTTGATGGGTTTGGGCTGCAACGAGCCCCTTAGCATTTTTTCGCTAAGTTTTTGAAAAACGCCACCCTCCCCCTCGAAGTGCTATGGGTGAGGTGTCTTAGGGCGAACCCTTTGACGGGTTTGGGCTGCAACGAGCCCCTTAGCATTTTTTCGCTAAGTTAGCTGTCTATACTGGTCTTAGCTCTTCGGGCTTGACCAGTACAGGAGCTCTGGCTTGAGAGCTTTTTGCTCTTCGTCGAATGTTTCAATCTCCGTGATGGTAGTTGTTTCGACGTACTCTACTGAGCGAGGCTTTCCGCTTTGGGGAAGGCAGCTTTATAGATTTAGCTGGGGTTTACATAAGATTCGCCTCGTTAAAAACCTCACTCCTACGAAGGGTTCCCCTTGTGAGGAAAAGAGTACGGTCCTTTACATAATTGCCTAGAAAAGAAAAGCCTGAAAAAAGAAAATCTACCAACTAAGCTCAAGGTAGCACTTATAGCTTCGTGCTATGCTTGGCTTTTTACATGCTTCTAGTGATGCTTTTTCATATACGTAGAACCTTCGAAGGTTGTCCACATTCCAAGAATGCAGCAACTCTTCTCCTTGCGAAGTCTGGAGCCTGTACGCTTCGGGCCTGTTTGATTTTGCCACAATGTATGGACCCTCCCACTTTGGCTCTAGCTTGCCTTTGCTTTCTGTTCTAGGGCTTCGGAGTAGGACTAGGTCTCGTACTGCGTAGGCTTGGGGTGCAACTTTTCGATCCCTCCAGTGGCGTGTTTCTGATTGATATTTTTCTAGGTTGACAACTGCGTCCAGTCTGTCGGCTTCCATCAGATCCTTCAATTCGTCCTCTGCCGGCTGTGTTGATTTTGCATTGAAGGTTCTAGGACTGTGGTGCAAAATCTCCTCGGGCGTGACTGCCTCTTCTCCGTAAAGTAGTCTGAAGGGCGAGTTTTTGGTTGCCCTGGTTTCGGTCGTATTGTGCGACCATATGACCCTTGGCAATTCTTCTGCCCACTTTCCTTTCTTGTCATCGAGGAATATCTTTTTGATTGCCTTGAATATAAGGCTGTTTGCTCTTTTGACAGCTCCGTTCGATCGGGGGTGATATACTAACGTGAAGTCGACTTTGGTTCCGATGGAGTGATAGAACTCTTTGAACATATCATTCTCGAATTATTTTTCGTTGTTGACTGTTATGTTTCTTGGCACTCCGAAGCGGCAGGCGACATTTTGCCAAAAGAACTTCCTGATTGTTGTTGCCAAGATGTTTGTGATTGGTTTTGCTTTGATCCACTTGGTGAAATATTCTAGGGCTACAACTGCCCACCTGGAATTCCCCGGTGCTGTAGGTAGGGGACCTACGATGTCAATTCCCCAGCGTTGGAGAGGCCATGATAGGGCTATGAGTTGCATTGGCTGCGAAGGTGCTGACTGCCTATTTGAGATTTTTTGACAGGATTGGCATCCTTGACCATCGATGGCCAAAAGAAACCTTGCCTAACTGCTTTTACAGCTAATGGCCGAGGTCCAATATGCGCTCCGCAGATTCCCTCGTGTATCTCACTGAGTAGCTGAGTACCCTCCGTTTTGCTTACACACTTGAGTAGTGAAGCACAAATTCCTGACTTGTATAGCTGACCCTCTATGATTTTGTAGTTCCTGGCCCTTTGCTGCATTTTTTTAGCCTCTGGCTCGGTGTCTGGCTCGTATAAACCCTTAAGGTACGTGATGACTTGAGTTCTCCAGTATTTGCTGATTACTGCATGTATTTGCTTGGGTCCTGGAGGACTATTTTGATCGAAGGTTCTGTGACTGTTTGAAAGAACACATCTTGTGGTATTGCCTCTTGCCTTGTTGCCAACTTGGCGAGTTCGTCTGCCTCCGTGTTGAACTTTCTCTCGATATACTATATATCGAAGCCTTTGAAGTACTTTTCCATACTTCGAATGGTGCTGTGGTATTTCTCAAGCAATGGGTCCCGGGTTGTGAATTCTTTGTCGTATTGATTGACCACGATCTTGGAATCTATTCTGATTCTGCACCTTTGTACTCGGAGTGCTCTCAATTTCTTGAGCCCCAGCAATACTGCCTCATACTCTGCTATGTTATTGGTGCACTTGTCCGTTTCTTTGCTAAACTCGAGCCTTGCAGCGTATTTAATTTTCGTGCCCGTGGGCGAGGTGACTACTGCTGCTATTCCTGCCCCAGCCAGTCCCCAGGCTCCATCGCAGTGCACTGTCCACTCTGGCTCAGACCACGCTTGATTTTTTGCTTGTTGCGGAGCTGTCCAATCTGCTATGAAGTCGGCAAGTACCTGGAACTTGATTGCGCTGCGTTTCTCAAAGTCTATTACATGCTCCGAGAGTTCTATGGCCCATTTGCCGATTGTTCCCAAGACCCCTTGGTTGCCGAGTATTTCATTAAGTGGTTGGCTGGTGAGTATTTTGATGTGGTGAGCCTCAAAATAATATCGTAGCTTTCTGGAAGCCATGACTACCGGGCACGCAAATTTTTCCATTTTGGAATACAGCTTCTTGGAGACAGACAGTGCCTCACTGATGTAGTATACCGGTAGTTGCACCAAGAATTCCTTCGGCTCCCCTTTAACCGGCTTGATTATTTTCTTTTCCTGTACGAGGACTGCACTGACCGCCGAGTTGGACGCATCCACATATGACAACAGAATAGCCCCGGGCTCTGGGTTGGTGAGCTTTGATTGCTTTTCGAGTTAGTTTTTTAACTCTGTGAAGGCTCTTTGCTGCTTTGGACCCCATTCGAAGGGTTGAGCCCCTCGAAGTGTTTGGAAGAAGGGCAAGCTTCTCTCGGCTGATCTGGATATGAACCAATTTAGTGCGGCCATTGTGCCTGTGAGTTTCTGCACATCTTTTCGGCATTGGGGCTCTTGCATTTGGATGATTGCTTTGATTTTGTCTGGGTTGGCTTTGATGCCTTTGGCTGACACCAGACAATCGAGTACTCTTCCTTTCCGAAGGCCGAAAACACACTTCTCCGGATTCAGTTTTAACCTTGCTGCTCGGAGGTTTGCAAATGTTTCCACGAGGTCTGAGATATGGCAGCCTTTTGCTTTACTTGCTACTATGATGTCGTCCACATAAGTGTGTACGCTTTTTCCAAACCGTGACTCAAAGGCTTTTTGAGTCATGCGGCAAAATGTAGGGACGGCATTTTTCAGTCCCTCGGGCATTCTTACAAAGTAGTAGGTGCCAAAGGGTGTGATGAAACTTGTTTTTTCCTCATCCCCCCTCCTTAGCCATATCTGATGGTAGCCAAAGAAGCAATCGAGAAGTGACAACAACTCACTCCCAGCTACTGCGTCCACGATTTTGTCAATTTAGGGCAATGGAAAATCATCTTTGGGGCAGGCTTGTTGAGATCTGTGAAGTCTATGCACCTTCTCCACTTCCCATTCTTTTTCTTCACCATTACACAGTTTGCCAGCCAAGACGGATATTTGACTTTGCGGATAACAGAAGCATCGAGGAGCCGTTGGACTTCCGCTCTAATGGCTTCTGTTTTTTCATCTGACATCTTTTGAAGCCTTTATTTCTGGCTTGATCTTTGTGTCGACTTCTAGTTTGTGCTCTATGATGCTTCTGTCCACGCCCTCGAGGTTTGCTGAAGACCAGGCGAATACATCTTTGTTCTTACTAAGGAACGCTAACTCTTTTTCTCTTCTTTGGAGTCTAAACCAGAGCCCACTCTGACGAATTGGCCAAGGACTTGCTCGTCGAGGAGTACTTTTTTCGTTACTTCGTCTGGCTGCACTTCGACCTTCTCTCTATTGAGGCATCATGTTTCTTCTCTTGCATTCGCTTTGTGCTGCTCACGAGCTTTTCGAGCTCGCTCTTCATCCTCTAGCTGCTCTTGGCTAAAAATGTGTATGTTGTTGCAATTCCTTTGCCCTAGTGCATAACCTTTTTCTATGTCTATTGCCATTTGCTGATCTCCTTTGACCGTGATAATCCCTCCGGCTGCTGGGATCTTCAGACATAAATATGCACTGCGGATGACGGCTTCGAAGATGTTAATTGTGCCCCGGCCAAATATAGCGTTAAATGGGTGGCAAAGATCAACCATATCGAATGTTACATACTCCGTTTGCGGGTTTTGAGTATTGCCAAACGGTACCGGTAGGGAGATTGTGCCCATGGGAGTGATTCTTTTTCCATCGAAGCCAATGAGTGGTATATTTGACGGCTGCAAAGAACTTTTGTTGAGGCCCATTTGCTCGAAGGTGTTTATGAACAGGATGTCTGCCTGGTTACCGTTGTCTACAAGGACTTTGCTGACCATCATGGTATGGATGTGGGCTCGATTACGAATGCATCGACATGCGGGTAAGCTTTGAGGCTGAGTTCTGACTTGGTGAATGTGATGGGAATATGAGACCACTTTGACTTAATAACCGGTCCTTCTGTGAAAACGCTGTTTACCATCCGAAAGTGATCTCTTCTTCTTCTTTTGTTTTCAAAGTCTGAAGATGACCCTCCGCATATCATTCCAATGTAACCTTGTACTGGGAAGGTTCTGTCTTGGCTTAGGGTAGGGTCTGGTTTAGGCTGTGGTAGGTGTTGAGGCTCTTGCTTTTGCCATTGCTGGTCTTGGTTGGATGATGGTTGCTGGATTTGTTGTCTGGGTTAGGTGTACTAGCTGGGTGGTTGTGTAGGATGAGTTGGATGAAAGTACGGGGACGGTGCGTAAAGTTGATGATGGTGGGTGCTTGGGTAATGATAGTTGGGTTGAGCGGGCTGTGGATATGGCTACTGAGGCCATGGGTTTGGCGATGTATAATTGATGGCTTTGGGTAACGAAGCCTCTTTTCAGCTTTGATCCTTTCTTGGATTTCTTTTGCTTTGAGGCATGTAGAAGTTTTGTGCCCCTTATCCTCTCCATGGTAGAAACAGTATGACTTTCTGGCCGGTCGAGTCTGGGTTTGAGGGCCTCAACCTTTGCCATGCCCTCATTGGCCACTTCCTCTGAAATCATTGCTCTGGTTGCCTCTGCCGATAGTGTCTTCTTTTTCTTCCTTAATGTGACCAATGAACGAAGGGGAGGGCTCAACAGGTTGTTTAGTTTTTCTGTACTGCCTTTCTTGATAGCCACCTTCGCTGTGTGACGGGTTGCGGCTCTTACTTTAACTTTGCTTGCGCCTCTTGTAATCCATATCCAATCTACTGTACTTTTCAAACTTTGTGCATAACATTGGCATGGTGTGCAGGAGTATCCACACGCAGTATGAAGACATCTGGCATGCTCGCATGCCTCTGAGTACAGAGTTTATTGTCGCCTCATCCGTGACGCTCGGGGCCTGGGCTCGAAGCGTGAGGAATCTTCTGTAGTACTCATGTAATTGCTCATTCTCCTGCTGGGCGATATTCAACAGCTCGTGCGATGGTTCCAAAATGGAGCGGAACCCTTGAAAACTTGCGACCACCTTATCTCTGATGTTTTTCCACCTGTACAGAGACCCAGTAGGCAGGTTTAAGTACCAATTGAGGACGGACTCTTCGAGGACGCAGATGAATGCCTTTCCTAATGTTACCTCGTCTCCTCCTGCTGATATGATTGCTGCTTCGTAGCTCATGAGGAATTTCCTTAGGTCGGAATTTCCCCTGAATTTGGCTAGCGGTATCATTCTGAACTGCGGTGGGTACGGGGCTCTTTGCAACCCCTCAGAAAGAGGTCAGTTTTTATCAATTATGCTCGTTGTGCTTGATCTTCGAATTGGCAGCACTTCTGTGGCTATTGGCTGGTGGCTTGGTGTGAGTGATACTTCTTGCTCGAGGTACGGGTGGACTTCGGGCACTGGGTTTGATTCCTGGCGACTCGCCCTGCCAATGGTTCTCTGGAGTTCTTCGACTTCTTTTGCCAGATGCAGATTCTTGAGTCTGAGCTGGGCTATGTACTCTTTCTCTTATAGTGCTTTCTCTCTCTCTGACAGCGCTTTGCTTCTTAGCTCTTGTTCTTGCAACAGCTGTTGCTTGAGTTGCTTGAGGTGCTCGGCTCTTTGGGCTAACAGTTCCATCTCTTGTGCTGCTGTCATCGAGGTTGGGGTGCTGCTTCCCGGAGGGTTTGAGCTCGACGGTTGTTCAGGATGCTATACTGGGTCTTTTTGGCCGCCCGTTGCTTTTGCCTGAAGCGATGGTTGCGTTTCGGGGGTGTTCTCTTTTGTTACTTGCGATGAAAACTGGTCGTTAGCCAATTGGAGGTCTCCCAGAACGCTGCTTCATGAGGGCAGTGTGCCGCTCGAAGACAACGGTCCGTGGAGTTGAGTCATCGTGAGCTTGTGTACAAGCTCACAACACGGTGGGCGCCACTGTTGGAGTCACTGAGCGCGAGCCTCGATGACACCGACAGAAAGAACGGACAGAAAAGAAATTTCAAAGGGTATGAAACGAGGCAAAGAGGGCTCTTCTCACGTATTCCCAAAAAGATTCATCCCGTTACAAGTAAGTAGGGGTGTTCCTTTTATAGGCCCGTACTTAGGTCATATGCAAATGACCATTTTGTCCCTAATTACCTACTATATTCTTCGAATATTCTGTACAAAATGGTCATAAAGGGTAAATCAGTCATTCAAGCACTCCTGGTACCCTTCCTTGCTCCGCACACCACAACACATGCTGGTGCCACGTGTTGTCCTCTTTGCGCCAAACCTGTTCTTGATCTCGCCCAGCGCCCTATTCTTCGAAGGATGACGGCATCCTCTGAGGGTGCGGAGGTACCGCTCGAAGGGTCTTGGTCTTTCCGTAGCCTTCGATGAACACCTGTACCTCAAAGTTAGGATTAATTAATAATAAATAAAAAGGATAATCAATGTGTTGACTTTGACTTTTATCCGCAGCCCGACTTTGATGAACTCTCGACGGGTGGCTTGCGAAGTGATCCCCCCAACAGGAATCATGATGGCCGTTTCTCTACCTCAGGATCTTTCGCAGAGCTTTCTCATGCTCGGTTGTTCCGGCATCTGTCTATGTTATGTAGGTTGTTTTTTCGCCCGAGTTTCCTCCTCTACTTGGTGGATCTGGCCGGCAACCTTACTTTTTAATCCGGCGGCTCACTATTCTCATGGTTGAGACTGGGATATAGTACTCTGCCTGTGGTATCTTTGGTGGACATGGCTTTTGACGTGTGGCGTCGATGACCTTGTTGAAGGTCATCGCCTTTGTACAGGCAACCGCAGATGGCGTAAGAACATCTCCAAGAGAGTCTCATAATCTCTCCCTAAATCAAATTAGTGAGATTTAATCAAAAAAAAATCATCTCTAACAAATCCCAAAACAACTCATAGATTTATTCTCTTTCTAAATTCACCTCATTTGTAGCTAGAAACAAGGGGGAAATTGGGGTCCCCAATCCTTATATTTAGAATGGAATTAATGTTGTTATGGTCCCAGATGCTGACGTGGTCCAATCAAAATTTTTTATCTATTTTTAGAAAGAATTGTTGGAGGAGACAACAAAACTTCTCCCTAATAATTTTTGAGTTGCTCCTAATAACACTCTTTTGGAGTCATTTTTTGGGGAGCTTTTGGAGATGCTCTAAGATCCTTTTTTGTCACCATCATCATTCAGGTCAGCTTTTACGTATTTTCATCCCTATTTCTTTTGATGTTTATTTTTAGATTTCTCATTGTTTGTGATTCTTTGAGCTTGATCTATGGTCTTGGAGCCGTCATCTTTCTTTTTTGAGCACGCCGTCATCTTTTTTTTTAGAGAATGAGGGAGATGTCATCTGGTTTCGGCTATTTTCATCAACGACTGCGTTGGCATCGTCGAAGGGGAGCATGAAGAGCACCACGCCAAGGGACTATCGCGTCCACCTTTCCCTGTTGGATTTAATGTGTAGTGATCTATAAATCTGAAAGTCCAGAAGACTCATTCAAAAATAAAGGGTTGTGAGACAGTACTAAATTATGATAGCTCTTTGTTTCATCTTTTGGTAGTTATCTTATATGAGAGATTGTTTCATAATTATGGTGACTATTCGTTTTATCTCCTAAGAGTTATCATGTATGAGAGCTTAATGTGAGTTGCTTCATTTTTATATCCTAGCACCTATATAAAGCTAGCAAGGGCTCCTTGAAGAGACACACTTAGAACAACAATACAATTCTTTTCTCTCATTCTCTCTCACACACTAGTAGTTGCAAGGCAAGCATCTTCGTCCCAACGTCTGCGTGCATAGACGGTGGGAGAGCAGGACCTCTGGAACCTCGACCCTCTTGTGTTCTTGCATCAGGATAGAAGAGCGATAAGGTTTTTAGGGGGAGCGTACAACATGACTGCTTGCTTTTATGGTGAACGTATACATCGTCTTCATCAAGTGAACCACTATTTTGACTACTTCCCGATGGCCGGTCAAGAAAATGGAGATGGTGGCGGCATCCTTAACGCTATTCTCATCATTGCTCCTACTCGGTATGTTATATACTTCTTGTCTCTCCTGTTGATTTTGTTTTTAATCAACATATTTGGCATGGTGATGGCTATACTAGTTTCATTTGATCATCATATTTTCTTAGTCATGTTCATGCTTTATCTCCTGAAATTATGGATTAAAATATATAGGTTATTGCCTAATATTCCAACAATCCAAAAACCTTATCTAGAGACGATTTCAAGTTGGTGTTTGAGTCCAATAAAGTTGTATTGTCAAAATATGGAACTTTTATTAGTAGAGACAATGAGTATGGAGGCTTGTTCCGTCTATCTTTGTTAGACATGTGCAATAAAATGATTAATCATGTATGCAATGATGTTGAATCAAATGTTTGACATTCATGTTTTTGTCATGTTAATCTTGGTTGTATGACACAACTAGCTAATATGAGTTTAATACCGAAATTTACCATTATCAAGAGCTCAAAATGTCAAGTGTGTGTGTGCAATCGAAGCAACCTTGTAAGCCTCAAAAGGCTACTGAGGTAAGACACTTGGCTTTGTTGGAACTTGTTCATATGGATTTGAGTGAGATGAATGACATATTAACTAAAAGAGAAAAGAGATACTTTATGACCTTGATTGATGATTCTACTCGTTATTGCTATGTGTATCTCTTGAAAACCAAAGACCAAGCATTGCACTATTTCAAAATCTATAAGCCTGAGGTTGAAAAGAAACTTAAGAGAAAGATCAAACGAGTTAGCTCTGATTGCGAGGGGTGAGTACTTTTCAAATGAGTTAAGTTATTTTGTGAGGAACATGGCATCATTCATGAAAGTATGACTCCCTACTCTCCCGAGTCAAATGGTGTGGCTGAAAGAAAGAATCATACCCTAACTGAGATGGTTAATGCCATGTTAGGACCATCAGGACTTCTTGGGAATGGTGGGGTGATGCTATGTTGACTGCACATCATGTCCTAAATCGAGTTCCCAAAAAGAACAAAGAAATGACTCCATTTGAGGAATGGGAGAACAAAAGACTCACACTCTCTTACTTGCGGACATGTGGCTGTTTGGCCAAGGTTAGTGCACCTATTGCCAAAAAGTGCAAGCTTGGAACCAAAATAGTAGATTGCATACTTCCACTACAGGAAAATTGGCTTGTAGAGGCATTTTCTTTGTATAGTAGAGTCATTATTATTATATCTCTAGAGACGTATAGATGCATTTTCTAAAACGTCTCATAAATGCCTTGTCATGCATTGTCTCTAGGAATATAGTGACACTTTATAAATCGTCTCTATGAAATTAGTGACAAGTTTGTAGAGGCATTATGCAATGCCTCAATAAACAGAGTCATTATTAATATAGTATTTAATTCTATGAAAACATACAATGTTGGTGTGAAGTTTTGAACTCAAGACCACATGGTGAAATAATAACTTGTTCAACCTTGCTAGTCAACTCACCTACCATCATATTACGTATATCTTCAGGGTTTATTCTTGTGAAGTGTTGCAAACTACTGAAATAATGTCTCTAAAAAAGCAAAAGATGCCTCTAGCAATGTCTCTACAAGATATAGACATTTTAAACATGTCATAAAAATGTCTCTATGTTGTTTATTTTCAGACACTTTGCAAACTACCTTAAATAATGCGATGTGACACGTTTTTCTAAATTTTCACAAATTATGCCTCTACTTTTGACACAAATTCTTAAGTGCCACAAAAACATGTCTCTACAATATATATAGAGGCCTATTAGAAAAGTGTCTCTAACAAAGCATCACTATGAGAGGTTTTTGTTGTAGTGTTCTTGGTTATGCATTTTACAACACTGGTTATAGATTTTTGATAGTGAAGTCTGAGGTACCAGATATGTATGTTGATATGATCATGGAATCTAGAAATGTCACATTCTTTGGGGATATTTTTCCAATGGAGAAAACACGTGGAACATCGAGCTATGAATCTATTTTAACTCTTGAACCCGTTGTTTCAATGGAACATGTTGAACAATCACTAGTGAAACATCATGAGAAGGAACACAACAATGACTTGTCTCGAAAGACCAAAACACAAAAGATTGTTAAATCCTTTGGTGATGATTTCATTGTGTACCTTGTAGATGACACTCCTAAAAAAATTGAAGAGGCTTATGCATCTCTTGACGCTGACTATTGGAAGGAAGCGGTGCGTAATAAGATGAATTCTATAATGTCTAATATAACTTGGGAAGCTGTTGATCCTCCATATGGGTGCAAACCTATAGGATCCAAGTGGGTGTTCAAGAAGACGCTAAGGCCTGATGATACAATTGAGAAGTACAAGGCAAGACTTGTGGCCAAGGGTTACACCCAAAAAGAAGGAGAAGATTTCTTTGACACTTACTCACTAGTTACCCGATCGACGACAATTCGAGTACTACTATCCTTGGCTACCTCACATGGTCTTCTCGTTCATCAATGGATGTTAAAACAGTCTTTCTCAATGGAGAATTGGAAAATGAAGTTTATATGGAACAACCAGATGGATTTGTAGTGAAAGGTCAAGAAGGGAAGGTGTATAAGTTGTTAAAATCTTTATATGGCCTCAAGCAAGCTCCTAAGCAATGGCATGAAAAGTTTGATCGAACTTTAACCTCAGCTGGCCTTGTTGTGAATGAAGCAGATAAGTGTGTGTACTATCGCTATGGTGGGGGCAAGAGAGTTACCTTATGTTTGTATGTTTTGGGACTAATCTTAGTATGATTAATGAGGTTAAGGATCTAGGAGTGGCTCATGTAATTTTGAACATCAAGCTACTTAAGGATGAAAATGGTGGGGTGATACTGGTTTAGTCCCACTAATTGAAACAGGTTTTGAGTCGCTTTGGCTTTAGTGTTTGCAAACCCGCTCTAACTCCTTATGATTCTAGTGTGTTACTATGAATGAATCAAAGAATAACAAAGGATCAATTGAGATACTCTCAGATCTTTGGTTCGCTTATGTATCTTGCTAGCGCTACCCGACCTGACATCTCTTTTACTATAATCAAACTTAGTCGCTTTGTGTCAAATCGAGGAAATGATCATTGGCATGCTTTAGAGAGAGCGTTGTGCTATTTGAAGGGTACTGTGACTTATGAAATTCACTATGCTAGGCACCCAGGGGTACTAGAGGGACATAGTGATTCTAAATGGACACCTAACACTGATGAGATTAAAGCCACAAATGGATATATATTGACTCTTGGAGGTGGCGCTGTTTCATGGAAGTCTTGCAAGCAGACCATCTTAACGAGGTCAACGATGGAAGCAGAACTCACAGTGTTGGACACAACATCTGTAGAAGCAGATTGGGCTTCGTGAATTCTTGATGGACTTGCCAGTGGTTGAGAAACCAGTACCAACTATTCTTATGAACTATGATAACCAAATGGTGATAACCAAAGTGAATAGTTCTAAAGATAACTTGACTTTCATTAAGATATGTGAAGAGGAGATTGAAATCTGTCAGAAAAATGAAAAACTTCGGAGTTATTGGCTTGGATTACATCCAAACAACTAAGAATCTAATAGATCCCTTCACAAAGGGTCTTTCACGGAATGTGATAGACATTGCATCGAGGGGGATGTATATGAGACCCACATGAGTTACACCGTAGTTGTAACCCATCTTATGTGATCGGAGATCTCGTGTGTGACGCCCCTTCCCGGAGGATCGAGGTCCCAACGGTGCTGATAATATAGACACTTGATAATACAACAGAAATTTCAAATTAAGTCGAATTATTACATCATTAGAGTATTTAAAGTGCAGTAGGAATATTACAAGTTCATGAGAGTTCAAAAACAGCGGAAACAAATATGAATACTAGTATGATCGCTCGATGATACAGCGGTGGTAATGACTCATGCCCAAGAATCATCACCTTAGCAGCACACAACATCATTGCGGCGGCAGTTCAGACTCCTAGTGGGCAGTCCAGCCTTCAGGGACTTGCATGTCCCACGGCAGCACATCAAAAGGCAGTTCTATCTCTGAATTACCTGAAAACAACAGTGGCACAAAGTCTGAGTACAAATTACTCAGCAAGACTTACCCGTCAAAGACCTAGACATGCATTGACTCTAATAGGATGGCTATTTTAAAAGACTTGCGCTAAGCAACCTATTAGTTCTACCCAATTTTATTTAACCAATTTAACTGGGTGGAGCCGAAATATAACTTTAGTGGCACAATGCAAGAATAAATAGGCCTAACATACAGTGAATACAATAATATAATAACAACAGCAATAATAATCATCAATAATAAACATAAGCGATAATCCAATTCTTAATTCCATTTGACTACGTGATGACTCAATGAACAAGCGTACTCATTTCTGCGAGTGATAGAAATTGCAATTGATTTACACCAGCTGGGAATACCCGAAGTACACGACGTATATGCAGCAATTAAGGTCGTATACAACAACCTTTCACAATAAAAGAACTTACACCTCAGAACGGGTGTGGTGACACCGAGTGGGCATGCCGTTCTGCCAACAGTACTCCGTGAAATGAATGGCCCACTTCAGCAGCAGAAGGGTCAATGACCAATGCACCTTAACTGTTTCTATTGTAAGTAATATTAGTGCTACATTGGTTTACTAGTGCCCATAAACTAGCATGTATTCGGTACTGTTCAATGCTTGATCAAGGGGTCAGCGACAGATGGGTCCTAGGTTCGACAAGGCAGGACTACCGCAGTCAACACCCATGTGTTGCTGTAAACCTACACATGCATCATCCCTGCTCGGTCATAACATAAAATTAAATTTATTTTATTAAGTTCATCTTTAGTGATCAAGTTATTCTCTTAGTAACAGTAACAGGACTACAAAAAATATTCTATTACTAAGCATAGCAATTTAGTACCGAATCCTACCATGACTCCTATAACATTAACATGGGACATTTGGATAATGTGCAAGTGGATTTCCAACCAACTCCTATTAACTTCATGCAACATTCAATATAGACACTAGCAGTGATATATTAAAACTAACAGAATTTTATAAAATGGCATATATAAACCGGGGCTTGCCTTGATCAGTACAAGTGTTAGCAACTACAATCTCTTGCTCCTCAGTGTTATGGTCCTGCTGAAAATCCGGTTCTGACTGCTGATTTTCGGTACCTTAATTGAACAAGGCGTTAACGGTACCGAAATAATACCGTACATGCAATAATATGGCAAATGCACAATGCAGTGGTGTTAAGGTGTCAACATTGTTATTAACATGTTATCGAAGCCATATGCTTCAATGAAACAAGTTCTGAATTTATCATTTTATGTGCATAAGTCATTTAATAGGGTTTATATAGTCTTAAGAGCAATTAATTCATTTACTAAAGTAAAAATGCGTTTCTGGACATGGGTGATTTATTATGTACAGAGACATGTAAAATCATCATTTTCACCAAGGGGCAGCTCCTAGAATTTTCTATTTTATTTACTAGCATTTTTATAAGCAAAAGAGCTAAATAAATTCTAGAGCAAGAAATAATATATATTCTGCCTAACTAAAATTCAGGGTGGTGTAATATCATGAATTAACAGTGCGTGCGAAAAATCAGATTTAAATTTCATTCCTAGGATTTATAGTGATTTATTTAGTTCTTTGACAAGATAATTAATTATTAAAAATACATGTACAGAGGCACCATTTTATCATTTTTCTTAGATATAACACATTAATAGAAAGCTAAGAAAATTTACTAGGGCTCCATTGGATTTGGGATTAAATTACTTTGAATTTTGGAACTTTTAGCCGATTTCCTGCATTTAATAGCTGCTTATTGGCATGCCACATCGGCACCACGTGGGCTGCCAGTCAGCGTCGCCACGGGGCAGGGCAGAGCCGTCGGAGCTCTCGCTATTGGCATCTACAAACGAGGAAAGCTCACCTCGAACGCTTGTAGAGATGGCAATTTCACCCACGGGCGTGGGCCATGATGGGTTTTGCACCCGATGGGTGCGGGCGTGGTGCGATTTTGCACCCATGGGTGTGACCCGCACCCGATCCGAGCCAATTCGGGTGTGGGGCGGGTTTTAATTTTCACCCATGGGTGATCCATGGGCACCCGAAACTAGCCCAACAAATATTTGTTTGGCCCAGCCCACGGGAGCAACCAACAAACCCTATCTCTAATTCCCTACCCCCCCCCCCCTTGTCGGCAGCCCCCGGTAGTCCCGTGTGTTGCCCGTCGATACCTCCCCATCTCGCTCACGCCGGCGGCTATCACGCGCTCGCCTGCGAGCACCTTCCCATCTCGCTCTCGCCCGCTACAGGTATCTCCCATCTCACTCATGGCATTGGCCACCGCAAACCGCCAGTCTGCCCTGCTCCCCTCTTCGGCTCTTTGTCGCTCTCGAGATGGCGGTGGCGCCACAAAGAGCTACAAGCTCACACAAGCGCGACATCAACATCGCAAAGGTGTGTGGCTGTCCTCTTGACAACATCCGATGGCATCTCGACCCCATGCCAAGGTCATCATGTTAAACCCGATGGGTGACCCGACACCCACCCGAAACCCATGAGTGTGGGCGTGGGTGTCAACTTTCACCCATGGGTGTGGGTGTGGGTGTCATTTTTCACCTGAGCACTTTTTTATGGTGGGTGGGTTTTGGCTCCATCCGACCCGAACCCGACCCATTGCCATCCCTAAGCGCTTGGGAGCAGTGAGGGTGCCGAGGCGAGTCGGTTGGTGGTGGTCACGAGGGCCTAAACCCACCGGAGGGTCAATGTCGATGAGCGGCGACAGAGGAAGAAGGTTCGGCGGCGTCACAAATTGCACAGAGGGCCGGAAACGTTGCGAGGCTTTCCCCTAAAGCTTCACGACTGCAGGGAGAGGACCGGCATCGTGTTGGGCTGCGTCGAGAAGGGCCGAGGCTTGGAGCTCGTCATGGAGGTGGCGATGGCCGAAGGTTGATGTCAGGGGAAAAATCGACCTGCGCTCAGCTCAAGAAGGGAGAAGGGAGAAAACTGGTTTACATAGGGTGGTACACAAGTTGAGCTCAAACTTGTGCATTTAATTTGTGAATGGCTCACCGCGGAGAAGGAATTGCTCACAGCAACAATGGTGGTCACAGAGGAGTTTTCTTACAGAAAACTTTGGTTCTTGGCGATTCACTCCATTACTCTTGTGTTGGTTTTGCAAGGAAGTGGAGATGTTGTGCACGTATCAATTGGAAGCTTTGGTTTGGCCAGTTAGGTGCTAGAGCAGCAGATCACTGGAGCTCGAGCTCGGACGATAATGGCGGGATGGTGGGGAAGAAGAAAGGGGCCAGGGTAAGGCTTTTATGGCCAATAAGACTCGGTTGACAGTAGGAGAACCCGGGAGGGGAGCGCGCATCGGTTTAAGGTCTTTGTCAAGGCTAAGGCCGTCTCGGGCATGCGCGGCCATGTGCTCCATTGCTTTGGCAATGGCGTAACGAGGGGAAAGGGCAGAGCGCGCGTGGGACGACAGAGGAGGTGACGCGACGAGGGCATCGGGTAGCAGCGGTGTTCGCATGAAGCAGAGAAGCGACGCGAAGACAGGGAAGGAGGGATGTGGTGAGTAAAACATGCATGCGCGCGTGGGCTCGGACTGGACGGCTTATGGCGGGAGGAAGAAGACAACACGTTTTGTAGAAAGGACCCCTAGGAAATTAAATGTTTTGCAAAAAGATCCCTTGATCTGTTTTTACTAATTAAAATACCTTCCTAGGTCCAAATAATATGGGATTTTAAACATGGGTCCCTGCAGATATTTCTGAAGTCTGGGTGGGTTCCACTTGGGCCATATCAAATAAAATTATTTTATAATAAAAGTCTTATTGAAAGGGATTTTTTAGACTTTTATAATTATTTGGGGCATTTCCAAAAGTTATAAAATTTTCAAATTTGGTCAAAAATTATATTTTATTATTCCCAACATGCTCATGAATTTATTTGGCATAAGTTGGGTAGAAAATTTTTGAGTTGCTTCACAACCATGCTCTGAGGGTTTTATTTTGGCCTCAATTAATTGATTAGGGTTTCATTATTTCATGTGATTTCGTAATCACACCTTAGCTTAATCTTACTTGCTACTTAGTGTTTAGCATTAATTAATTGATGATTAGCTATGGGGTGTCATAGACCTCCCCCCTTAAGGAAATCTTGTCCTGAGATTTAGAACAAAGCAGACTAGAGGGAAGTGCGGTAACTAAAATATACCTGAGAATGATGACCAGAATTCCGGGTAATGAGTTCTCAGAAATTCCTCAGGTTCCCAAGTAGATTCATCTTTTGAATGATTATTCCATTGAACTTTATAGAACTTGAGTGTTCTTTTACAAATTACCCGTTCCTTTGTGTCGAGAATTTTTACAGGGTGTTCGGAGTACGTGAGGTCCGGTTGAAGATTGTCAAAATTTTCCAGGACAATATCAATTGGTGGCTTGAGACACCGCTTAAATTGTGACACATTTTTACACATGAAAAATGTTGCGGACGCCAGATAATTTGGCAGGTAATTCCAGTTTGTATGCTACTGGGCCACATCTCTCCAAAATTTTGAAAGGACCGATATAACGAGGCGCTAATTTTCCTTTGACTCCAAAACATTGAATACCTTTCATAGATGATACTTGGAGGTAGACAAAATCATCCTTATTGAAATACAGCGGCCTACGATGTCGGTTTGCATATTTTTCTTGTCGACATTTAGCACCCTTAATGTTTGCCAGAATGGTATGAACTTTATCTTCGAATTCAGACCAGTTCAATGGTGTTCTGCAACTTCGTCCGTAGATTGCCTCAAACGGTGACATTTTCACACTTTCTTGATAACTATTGTTGTATGAAAATTCCATATAAGATAGGTATTCATCCCAATTACCGCTATGTGCTAAGATACATGCTCTGAGAATATCCTCCAAAATTTGGTTGACACGTTGTGTCTGTCCATCGGTAGCAGGGTGATAAGCACAACTACGAATAAGGTGTGTATCTAGAGATGCATGCAGTTGTTCGTAGAAACGAGCAACGAACTGCGAGCCTCTATCTAAAATGATTGTCTTAGGCACTCCATGTAGGCATAAGATTCTTGTTATATACAGTTCTACGTATTGCTTTACTTTATATGTGTTGTTGACCGGTAGAAAATGTGCAGACTTTGTGAACCTATCCACGATGACCCAAATCGAGTCATGGTTACGTGAAGTGAGAGTTAGTCCAACAATAAAATCCATACTGATATCTTCCCACTTCCAGGCAGGAATACTCAATGGTCGAAGTAATCTGGTCGATCTCAAATGGTCAGCTTTGATTCTCTGACAGGTGTCGCATTCTGCAACATACCGAGCATTTTCTGTCTTCATCCTTGTCCACTAAAAGTTCCTTTTCAGATCTTGGTACATTTTATTACTACCTAGATGAATCAAATATTTTGACTAATGAGCTTCATCCATAATTTTCCAACGAAGTTCAAAGTTTTTTGGTACTACTAAACGGTTATTGAACCATAGAGCACCGTCTGAGTCTTGGGTAAAGCATTTAGCCTTTCCATCTTTAATGTTTTGACAGATGTATTCCATACCCTTATCATTTTTCTATGCTGCAATAATTTCTTCACGAAAGGTGGAATGTATACTAAGGTTGCTAATCATCAGAACGGGCATAAACGTGAAGGTTCGGTTCTGAAATAATCCTTGCAGTGCTGCTGTCTAGAAATTCTAGCACCACATTATTGCAATGAACTTTTCTCGGCGCGTCGATGACTACATTGGCCTTGCCTGGATGATAATGAATCTCCAGATTGTAATTCTTGATTAATTCTAGCCACCGATGTTGTCTCATGTTTAGATGAGTTTAGGTAGAAATGTATTTCAAACTCTTATGATCCGTGTAGATATGCACTAAATTTCTGAGCAAATAATGCCTCCAAATTTTTAGTGCAAGCACAACTACAGCTAGCTCTAAATCATGAGTTGGATAATGCTCCTCATGTTTTCACAGTTGTCATGATGCGTAGGCAATGACACGACCACATTGCATAAGCACACACCCAAGTCCTGTCCCAGAAGCATCACAATACACGTCGAACGATTTAGTGATGTCCGGTTGAGCCAATGCTGGGGCAGTTGTTAATAGTTCCTTTAACTTCTGAAATGCTTCTTCACACTTACTAGTCCATTCAAACTTCACATCATTCTTCAGTAGTCTTGTGATAGGCTTGGATAGCTAGGAAAAATTAGGGATGAACCTACGGTAGTATCCAGCTAGTCTGAGGAAACTGCGAACTTGATGAACCGTTTTAGGTGGCTTCCAATCCAACACATCCTGAACTTTGCTGGGGTCTACAGAGATGACTTCAACTGAAACTATGTGGCCAAGAAATGGCACATTGTCCAACAAAAATTTGCACTTGCTGAATTTTGCAAACAGTTTGTGTTCTTGTAGACGTTGAAGAACAATACGAAGTTGTTCGACATGTTCTTCCTTAGACTTAGAATAAATGAGGATGTCATCAATAAACACTACCACAAACTTATGCAGCTCTAGCATAAATACTAAATTCATGAGATACATGAAATGGGAAGAGCGTTGGTTAATCCGAATGACATCACTAGGTACTCGAATAATCCGTATCTTGTAGAGAAAGCGGTCTTCGGAATATCTTTTGCTCTAATCTTTATTTGGTGATAACCTGAGCAAAGGTTAATTTTTGAAAAGACCTTGACACCAACCAATTGATCAAAAAGAATATCAATTCGGGGCAGCGGGTATTTATTTTTTATCGTGACCTCATTTAGAGGTCGGTAATCAACAACTAGGCGCAGAGACTTGTCCTTCTTCTTCACAAAAATAGCAGGACAACCCCAAGATGGAGTGCTTGGGCGGATGAATCCTTTCTCCAACAATTCATTCAGTTGCTTTTTCAATTCAGCCAACTCGTTCGGGGCCATTTTATATGGACGACGGGATACAGGAGAAGTTCCTGGCTGTAGCTCGTTCTTAAATTCCATTTTCCGGTCAGGTGGGAGGCTAGATATATCCTTAGGAAATATGTCCGGATACTCCTAGACAATAGGAATATTTTCCAAGGATTTCTCTTCCAGGTTGTAGACAACCAGATTGCTCGATGAATTGGTATTTAGGGAAAGGGTGTCTCGGCCATGCAGGGGAGAGTTCAAATGGACAATACGAGAGTCAATATCTAACATGGATTTATGGGTTTTCATCTAGAACATGCCCAAAATCAGATTGATCTCTTGATTCTTGAGCATGATGAAATTGGTGGGGTAAACCTTTTGATTTATTTCTAGTGGAGCTTTACATAATACTTCGTTAGCAAGAATTTGTCCAGCAGGAGAGCGGATGGTGTAGCATTTGTTTATGGTGGTGGTGCGGAGATTATGTTTTTGCAAACAAGCTTTACTAATGAAATTATGTGTAGCACCGGAATCAAAAAGTGTAAGAACAGACTGACGGTAAAGTGAGAGCGTGCCGGTCAGCACATGTTCACCGTGAGGAATATCTTCAGTACTGATGCAGTTGACTTGAGCACGACGAGATGATGCATTCTTAGTATCATCCTGGTTCTGACGTTGATTGTGATTACCGTTGTTGTTGTTGCGCTTGGGCGCAGTGCATTCCTTCGCAAAATGTCCGACACGGCCACAGTTGTAACACGGGTAGGGGCCACGATTAGCGGGTTGTGGGGCGCGTCCATTATGATTTCCTTGGTGCTGCTGTGGTGCACGGTACTGGTTGCTTTGCTGCTGATATGGTGCATGAGGCGTGAAGTTTTGTTGCTGCGGTGGCCTCACGTAGTTCTGAGCATACGGGCGCTGAAATTTTTGCTGCGGGGATGCCTGAAAACGCTGTCCAGTGGGAGAGGTGTATATCAGATGATGCTTAGCTGGTGGTGCAGCAGGGACCTTTCTCTTGCGGTCCTCTTCTTCAACCTGTCGCATTGCAACTTCCTGAACGATAGCAGCATTGATTAGATTGTTGAATGTACCGGTTGTCTGCCAGGTCAGACGTTCCTTCAGCGTGACATTCATACCACACAAGAATGCATACCTCTTCTTGTCCTTAGTGTTCACATAATTAGTAGCGTACTGAGCCAAGTGATTGAAAGTCTCGGAGTACTGGAGGACATTCCTCCCTCCTTGCTTCAGGTCCATGAATTCCTGAAATTTTCTCTGCACGAGACCAGCAGGAATGAAATGGCACGGAATGCTGTCTTGAACTCATTCCATTCAACACGGTGACCAGTAGGCAGAGAAGCTTCATAATTTTCCCACCAGGCACTAGCAGGGCCCTGGAGTTGTTGGATAGCGAACAACACCTTCTGTTGCTCAGTACATTCCAGCAGACTGAACTTAGACTCGGTTTGACGCAGCCAGTGATCCGTGTCCAGAGGCTCTCGGGCACACTCAAATGTCAGCGGGTGGGTACCCAGAAAGTCTGAGTACATGCATTGACGAGGCTGATTGTTGTTGTTGTTGTTGTTGCGGGGGGCCTTCACGTCCAACCAGATGGGACGTATTCTCCACAAGTTGACGGAGTAAATCGGAATCATTCTGCTGACGGTTGATCACAGCAGCGAGTATTTCTACCAGTGAGGGCTGAGCATTAGCTCCCTGCTGAGAGCTCTCGGGCTCCTCCTAGTGCTGAGTACGAGCCATGCTACAAATTTAATTTATTACACATTAGTCATGTCTCAAAATGATCCATAAAGACATATGTGCACAAGATATAGATTGCAAGTAGGGCACAGTGAAAGTTCAGATGCAACAACCATTTCCATTGATTCAAGATTGAGTACACAGTAGTTAAAATGGCAACATCACACTTACTCTTACATATATGTGCCAACGTCTAATTACGGTATTGCAAACACACCATATAAGATGCACACTCTACATCGAAACCCGAGATAAATATGTTATAGGAATACAACACATAGTGTTATGACACAGCCATTCTTAATCTATGATTCCTCTAGATCCAAGTGGAACCATATCCATGTCTGGGTTCTCATCATCAGTGTCTGAATCGTCCATACCCGGGTCAGTGGGATCATCCTCATCCATGTCCGAATCGTCCGAACTCAAATCCGAGGAATTATCCTCACTGGTATCCTCCTCGGGGTCTATGTCTTCTGGCTCTTCTGGTGCAGCCATGTCTACATCCTCAATTTCAGCAAGTGGCATTTCTTCATCCACTTGTTCTCCATACTCTAAATTAATTTCGTCCCAACCATCAATGCGTGGGAGATGAGCTTCCATGAAAGCTGCCAATTCGTCTTGAGCCTTGATCATGTCATGCTCAAAATCTCCTGCGTCCTGCAGGGCTTGGTCACGCTCCTCTATAATCTCATCCATCTCTACATTCTTGGCTTAGATTTGTTGATTTAGTTCTGAAATTTCTAGAATCTTGGCTTGGTTTTCTGCTTCCGAAAGTCGAAGTGCGGCCCGAAACATATCCAGCTGATGGCACAAATCCTTACATATGGCAAATACAGAGAGTCCATAGTACTCTGTAACATGCACCACTGGATGATACAACGGGTTGTTTTGGTCAAAGACAAAATCCAAACGCCGGTTCCACTCGAAATCCTCCATGTCGTTTATTGGTAATAAGGAGACCGGTGTTCCAACCACTTCTTGCTTGTGATCCTCACAAAATCATGCGAGGGCCTTGAAAGCAGCAACCCTCCAAGTAGAGAGGAGATCCACTCCAGAGACACTGATAGTCCATGATTCCCACTCCGGAACGACATAATAGTTGGCGGGAATAGCAGCATGGACCACACAGGAGGTGGTTCCATTCTCCAGAGATACCTTGCCCACATAAGTGGGAGGGACATCATATCCATAGCCTTGGAGAACTCTCCAAAACAGCTGAGTCATCCCAGGGATGTTCAGACCGTCGGTGATCTCCCAGCCGGGCGGTGGTGGGTGATCGTTTTCAGCCATCTACAAGGAATGAAATTTAAGTGGGTCAAATCTCCCTTATTGTAAAAATGCATTTCATAAAAAAAAAGGCTATAAAATACAGAGTCAGAATTTTAGTTTACATTTTCCAGCTTCAAGGGGTAACAAAACTAGGATAGATTTTTAGAATCAAATCTGTCCTAACTGTACAGTGGCTGGAAAAGTGTGTAATTCGACTTGGAATTGAAATCTCCAGTACTGGTGTCTGGAACCAAATTACAGAAGACTTCCTAATATCTCCAAATTGTATTTGCACTGCCAAAGATTCTAAGTAAAACTGAACTTATGATTTCTACAAGTTCAGGTTGACAGATTCTATTTTTGGATGACAGGGGCTTACTGTTTTCGCTCTACTGGACAGAAGAAAATTTATTAGAGGCTGGGACCTATTGGAAATGAAAATATACTTCTAACTAGCAAAGTACCCGTGCGTTATTACAGACTTAAAATAAAAACAAACTATACATCATATATTTAATATGAAGTAAATACACATACAGTCTTTAAATTTATTTCAGGGTATCATACACATATAGTCCTTAAATTTATCTCAGGGTGTCATCTAGTAGGTACTCAAACTTGCAAAATGCATATTCAAGTCTCTAAACTTGTTAGAGTGTATCACCTAAGTTCAAGCAATAAACGAACACAGGGAACATATGAAACTTTGAAGTGGCTTTGACATTTGGTAAACAGATGTATACTAAACGTTGAATGCATGAATGAATTTGATAGTAGGAATCGACCATCCACGTCACCTGAACCATCAGTAAGTTTAGGTACACAAACTGCCGAGCATGTCCTTTAACTTGACAAAGCTCAAACATGATTATCCACACATATCCTTCCATGCACAAAACTATTGTCTTATCAGAGCAATCTATTCCAGAAAATAATATAGTTAATTGGCTGCAGTATATAAAGTCTCATAACCTCCAGTGTAAGACTAGAACACTGCTAAATACTCAGGTAGTAAGAAACCCTAAAACTGTGGACCATCATTGTAAGTTCCCCTTCTCAAGTAGCTATTAGGAAATTTTAATCAGTTCCTTTTGTCGGATTTGCAATAGAGATTCAGAATAATTTTTAGATACTGGTGTTTGGAATACTAATAGTTAGGTTTGCTAATCGGTAGTAAAAGCCCACTTCGCGCAGCTGTCTTCCTTTTTCTACTTTCCTCCTACCATCTCTGCACAATGGAACAACGCAGCCAGTATCTCTATATCTGCATAATGTGACAAAAATTGATGATCATGCATCCTCTCCAGGACAAACCAAATAAGACTAACCAACATACTAATCTGAACATGTTAAAGTGTTGCTAGACGTTTTTTTTTTCAAACAGACAACACATGACAGAGATCACCACAGAATTGGTTTAAGGAAAACTATAAAAAGTGGCAATGAGCTGTACATAGTTAAATATTATTCAGAGAACTGAGGAGATATATCAAACAACGTTTTATATGAACTAATGCATCTGATGCAGGCACATAAGAAAATCAACATACTAATCAGAACATGTTAAAGCGTTGCTGGACTTTTTTTTTTGAAACAGACAGCACATGGCAGAGGTCGCCATGGGATTGGTTCCAGGAAAGCTACGGAAAATATCAAACAACATACTTATATGAACTAATGCAGGCACACAAGATAATTTTATTAAGAGGCAAAAAATAAAAGTTTCCCACTACCCGCACTAACTTGCATGCTAGTAATTACAGTACCCCGACAACCAACAGTAGCATGCCACTAACCGCTCTATAACTTGCATCGAATTAATTTTACACTGCACATACAAATTAACCTCTAGTTTGATCCATCAAATATAATTCGCACAAACCTAAGAACCGAAATTCATTCCTCTGACCACCCAATGTCCCAATGGATAGCAACGAAAACAACCATGCAAACACTCCCCTAACCCCTTACACATGAGTACACATACGAACCCGAAAAAAGACGGGGCAGCAGCAACGAACCTCATATGCGTATCAGCAGAGCGACTTGGATCTCGTGAAGAAGGCTGTCATCAGAGCACTGAGGAGGGCGGCGCCAACACAACGGACAACAGCGAATGAAAGCAAAAACAGATGGAACTTTGAAGTGGTTCTGACCTTTGCTAAATTGAACGCTTGCTAAGCTAGACCCTAACAATTCATTGGCTAAGGAAGACCAGACAAGCAAGACCAGGCCAAGCTCGTTGGCTAATCAAAATTGCATTGTTAGTGATTTGCCAGACCTAGCAAAAGAAGAATTAGAGAGAACAATGTCGCCTTCTCAACCAACATCGTCAGCCCACGATGGGGTGCGTGAGCAAGAACTACCATCTGTGCATTGTAGAAGAAGACGGTTCCCCGCTGAACAAGCCCTGCAATCTCGGTCTGGAACAAAACGGGAGACTGCAGCCCACAAGCGGCCGATCACGTCCGATAACAGCGATAATGTACCCCTCTCAACAATGGCTGGAGCTCTGGCTTCGTGGCTGATCACGGAGCATCGACGGCGATAATGTACCCCTCTCAATAATCAAAGCCATAAGCGTGGGTAGACGCTAGGGCAGCCAACTACGGAGCAGTGGTATGTGATCGGGAAACAACGATCGCAAGTTGTGGGAAACAGAGTAGCCGTCTTTTGCGGAAACAAAATCACGCAATAAAAAGGAAATTGTGTGACATAAGCATCACGGATCCGTTTTGATCTCGGCTATGTATTTATCTTCCTTTGCTTCACGTGAAACGTACAATATAGGGAGCGGACACCAAAAAACAATTCTCATACACGACCGCACGGGGCAGGGGGCAGAAATTTTTAGGTGGAAGAGATGACCATACCAAAATTAAAATACCCGTATGTTGCTACGGGTGTAACTTATAAAACATATTATTCAAATAAATATAAGAAATTGTTTTCATATGAATGTATTACAAGAAATAGTTTTAATACATATTTATACACGAGGTCCTATTAACTGCAAAGGGGTTCATGGTGTAGTGATAAACACCATTGGCTGGGGAGGTCCTACCGAGGATTCGATCCATGAGTGCTGCATATATAATTTATGAAAAATAAAAAAAAACACCCATTGCATCCTATTTACTTGGTTGGACTCGACCTAGGATGGGCGAGCCTCATGTATGGGGTGTGCTCAATGCATGAATTAACCCCGAACCATAGGACACGGCTTTGGAGGATGAGACTAGGGGTACGCAAACTTACTCACCAGAGAAGGTTGAGCTTCTTTACCAAAGAAAGTCATGGGGGCGGTCTTAACACCCCCCCCCCCCCACAGTTATTTCCAAAGTCCTATTGACTCACTCAAATGGACTCATCAGATGATTGATACACATAGGATTTTGCATTATAATAAATTATGGATGCAAAATATTATGTTGCAACTTACAACATGCTTTTTGACAATGTACCTTTGCCTGTTTTTTGCTGTGGAGTCAAATTTGCATCATGTGTCCTATGATGTGATGTCATTTCCAATGCATGCATATTGCTCTCTTTGACATTTACATCTTGCTTGCCTATATTCATGTGTCATGCGTGCATAGTACACACTATTCCTCCACACTTTGATTTACCCCACTTCTTTTGCATATGAGTCATTTGTTCTCTCTTTTGCCTTATTCACTTCCTATCTTTTTTTTTGCTTTGCGTTCCTTAGCAGGATCAATGTTTCCGGTTTCATCTAATGCACTTTTATCTTTTGTGACAGAGTTGTTTGTTATGGCTGCTAATAGAGTCTCATCGTCATTCTTATCCAAACGTTCCATCATCTAACCTAGTAAAAAAGTTCAATGAATATATTGGAATGAAAGAGTATGCATGTATAATAAGGTCATGATGGTTGTAACAATGAGGAAACACTCTAAATAAATTGGTGAAGTTAGTGTTAAATGGTGTATTAAACAATAGATCAGTTGCGAACTGTTACATAGTACGCACCTACTGGTCACTTTTTCACCGTGTTCAAAACCCAACCTTGTGGATGTAAAAATGGGTCGGTGCAAAAACAGATTAATGGAATAGTTAAATAAAGTTATCAAGTAATCTAGACCACAACTAAACATGGGCTAGCACCATGCATGTAGAAAATCCAACTATGTAAACTACTACAATGGATCAAAAAATCCGATGGGACAGCTAGCAAAAGATCCAATCCTTGTGCGAGAAAACAACTGATCTAGCTGAAATTGTATTTTAATTCTGTTATACAAATTCTTATCAGGAATGGAAACCACAATGCATATTGGTTCAATTGCAATACCTAATTGTAAAAGTAGAAAAATTATGAGCAGCAATAATCAATAGTACTGAATAATGATTAGCTGATATGTTGTTGAACTCGAAAGAAGCCTCACCTGGCTAGTACAGCGAATAAGGCCTGCTGTTTGTTCAGGAGAAAAGGAACAACGATGCCGTGTCTGTGTTTCTCAGCGGCGATGGACTGCAACAATCATGACCTCAAGTTATGCTTTTGCATGAAGATACCAGATCTCATATAACATCATAAGCAGCAGATTTTCCATTCTCATAAAGATAGGATTAAGGCATCGTTTCCATTATAATTATGAAATATAAATATGTATAGTTGTTGAAAAGAAGAAAGTAAGATATAGTAGGACAATTAGTAAATATATGCAAATCTATGGCTGGTCATAGAAGTTTCTTAGAAAAGTCAATTCTTCCGATACAATTGTACTACTCATACTTTTTTTTCTCACAAAGTTCTTAGAAAGTAAACAAGCTTAAGCAGCAAGGTCCCAAAAGTGTCCATCAGAAAAAATAGTCTTCAGGAAATCTAGCAAAACATCTAAAGGATGCTGGAGATAGCATTTCAAACGTAAGTAGAACAATAGCATGCTCCAATCACGTAACAAATTAAGAGGGCATAAGAAGTAGTATATAAGACAACATGCAAATCACTAGCAATGTGTTTTTTTTTTATATAAAAATGAACCGAATCGAAGTAACTTGCCGGCCTTTTAGAATGCAGCGTATTGTCGACAACATGTCCCACATAATCGAGCGACGCCATAATTCCCGATGTAGACGACACAAACGTTAGATTGATCTGTGTGTGACGTAGACTAACCTTTAATCGATCTGTGTGCTATCACAGTCGATGCCTTCATCTCTGATAGTCTCGCCAAATTAACACTGAATGGTTTGGCGGCGGATCGGGTGATCTCGGCAGCAAACAGATGAAACTCGGACGTGAAGGCCCTGGTCGCATTGGTGAGGACGTCCGTTGGTCGAGACGAGATGGCCGTGTTAGGGTCTAGCGGATTGAGCGGCGCGATGATCTCGTGGTGGAACAAGGGTTAGGTGCAAGGAGGGAGCTAACAGAGATTGCGGCGGCCTGTGCTGATCACAGTATGGGGCAGGTTGCAGGCGTAGGCGGATTAGGAGGCCATACCGATTAGTGCATTGTTGGATCAGGAAACGTTAAAACAAAAAAAAGGAAACATGGGTGATTGGGAAGTAGGACTCCACCAAATTCACGATATGGGGCAGGGGGCAGAATTTTTAGGAAGAGACGACTGTACCTGATTTAATAGTAGTAGAGATAGAGAAGCTTTTCATATTGGGCTTATACACCTCTAAATTCGAAGTAAAAACCAAGTTATGAATTTTTTAAGTTCAGGGCTCATTCTGAAATCAGTGGCTGACAGACTGCAATTGTTTCTATTTTGAAGTTAATCCTGTTCTGAACAAATTTTAAATTTTTTCAGGAGGTGACAGAGCATATTCTGATCTTTCCAACAAGTATTTATGTGCCTCATTTGGTGGAGTAAATTAATTACTATGGATTTTTAAAGCTAGCACTTAAAATCGGGATAGATTGGTGTTAATGCAATAATTGAATTTGGATTTAAAAAATTGTGTACTGAACCGCAATTAGATTTTTATCTAGAAGTAAGTGACCAAGATGAGAGCTAAATTTTACTTGAGTTATAAAGGGATGCATGATTCAAAACTTTCTATTTTATTAACCTATCGTTCCTCACAACACACGCTTTATTTTGCCGGTACTTAGCGGCATAAAATTTTGGTGACGACCCGCACTCAACATGTAGGTTAATCTAAATTTTGTACTAACAATGTTAGTGTATCTGCAAGAGTTCATTTCAGAAACACTACATCAAATTCAAAAGAAACCACAGAAATAAGCCATATATATACTACTTAGTAACAGTTCATGAAACGAACCGCCTTGCGAAGCCACGGTCCTCGCAAGCGGACCCATGCTCATAAACCTATCATGATGAGCATTACTAAGAAAAAGTTGACACGGTTTATGAAAGAAACCGTCTCGCGAAATCATAGCCCTCGCGAGCGAACTCTAGGCTCCACCACTTGTTCAAGGAGCCAAAAATAAAATATTTTGGCTATGATTCATGAAAGGAATCGTCTCATAAAGTCACAGTCCTTGCGAGCAAACTTTAAATATCAAATAAAACACCATAAGTAAACAAACTCAAGCATAACCCGTTAGCTTGTCACCAACCCTAAACATCTAATAGGGGAAATGCTAATATATTCCTCACTTACGTACATCATAGTTTTTGAAAATACGATTTAAATGTTGTACTATCATGAACCACGCTTTGATACCAGTTGTGACGCCCCTTCCCGGAGAATCGAGGTCCCAATGGTGCTGATAACGCAGACACTTGATAATACAATAGATATTCCAAATTAAGTCAAATTATTACATCGTTAGAGTATTTAAAGTGTAACAAAAATATTACAAGTTCATGAGAGTTCGAAAACAATAGAAACAAATACGAATACTAGTATGATCGCTCGACAATACAGCGGTGGTAATAACTCATGCCCAAGAATCATCACCCTAGCAGCACACAACATCACTACGGCGACAGCTCAGATTTCCAGTGGGCAGTCCAACCTTCAGGGACTTGCATGTCCCACGACAGCCCATCAACAGGTAGTTCTCTCTCTGAATTACCTGAAAACAACAGTGTCACAAAGCCTAAGTACTAATTACTCAGCAAGGCTTACCCATCAAAGTGCTAGACATGCTTTGGCTCTAATAGGATGGCTATTTTAAAAGACTTGCGCTAAGCAACCTATTAGTTCTACCCATTTTTATTTAACCAATTTAACTGTGTGGAGCCAAAATATAACATTAGTGGCACAATGCAAGAATAAATAGGCCTAACATACAGTGAATACAATAATATAATAATAGCAACAGTAATAATCATCAGTAATAAACATAAGCAATAATCCAATTCTTAATTCCATTCGACTACGTGATGACTCAATGAACAAGCATACTCCTTTCTACGAGTGACAACAATTGCAATTGTTTTGCACCAGCTTAGAAAACCTGAAATACACGACGTATACGTACCAATTAAGGTCGTATATGACAACCTTTCATAATAAAAAAACTTACACCTCAGACCGCGTGTGGTGACACCGAGTGGGCATGCCGTTCTGCCAACAGTACTTCGTAGTATGAACCACCCACTCCAGCAGCAGAAGGGTCAATGACCAATGCACCTTAACCGTTCCTATTGCAAGTAATTTTAGCGCTATAACGGTTTACTAGTGACCATAAACTAGCATGTATTCGGTACTGTTCAATGCTTGATCAAGAGGCCAACAACAGACGGGTCCTAGGTTCGACAAGGCAGGACTACTGCAGTCAACAACCATGTGTTGCTGTAAACCTACACATGTATCATCCCTGCCCGGTCATAACATAAAAGTAAATTTATTCCATTAAGTTCATCTTTAGTGATCAAGTTATTCTCTTAGTAAGTAACAGGACTACCAAAAATATTCTATTACTAAGCATAGCAATTTAGTACCGAATCCTACCATGACTCCTATAACATTAACATGGGACATTTGGATAATGTGCAAGTGGATTTCCAACCAACTCCTATTAACTTAATGCAATATTCAATATAGACACTAGTAGTGATATATTAAAACTAGCAGAACTTTATAAAATGGCATATGCAAACCGGGGCTTGCCTTGATCAGCACAAGTGTTAGCAACTACAATCTCTTGCTCCTCAGTATTATGGCCCTGCTGAAAATCCGGTTCTGACTCCTGATTTTCTGTATCTTAAATGAACAAGTTGTTAATAGTATCGAAATAATACCATACATACAATAATATGGCAAATGCATAATGCAGTGGTGTTAAGGTGTCAACATTGTTATTAACATGTTCTCGAAGCCATATGCTTCAATGAAACCAGTTCTGAATTTATCATTTTATGTGCATAAGTCATTGAATAGGGTTTATATAGTCTTAAGAGCAATTAATTCATTTAGTAAAGTAAAAATGCGTTTTTGGATATGGGTGATTTATTCTGTACAGAGACATGTAAAATCATCATTTTCACCAAGGGGCAGCTCCTGGAATTTTCTATTTTATTTACTAGCATTTTTATAAGCAAAAGTGCTAAATAAATTTTAGGCCAAGAAATAATGCATATTACTAACCAAAATTCTGGGTAGTGTAATATCATAAATTAACAGTGCATGCCAAAAATCAGATTTAAATTTCATTCCTAGGATTTATAGTGATTTATTTAGTGCTTTGACAAGATAATTAATTATTAAATATACATGTACAGAGGAATTTATCATTTTTCTTAAGTAGAACACATTAATAGAAATCTATAAAAATTTATTTGGGCTCTATTGGATTTGGAATTGAAATCTCCAGTACTACGGAGATGGAGAGTATTAACGACCCGTTATTTCCATATTCAACGGTGACAGCATAAATAAGTGGGCCTCGGCCCTTCAATAGGATGATCGCAATGCCGTCCGTGTGTGCAGGCACATGGATCGGCATATGCCGTCGACACAGGGAAGCCACGGCCCTCAATGAGAGCTATCAATCTAGCAACCAATAAAGGATACCGAGAATAATAATAATGAAGTTGAGTACATAACACTTCTCATTTTATGCTAGTGAAATTACTGAATTAGGGAAACAAAAAAAAAACTCAATAATATATGTAGGGCACAAGAAAAATTGTCAATATGCTACATTATTATCAATGATATGATATACGACCAAAAAATGCCAAGAAGAAAAAATGACTAATATGACTACTCAAGTAACACATGTGCATTAACTTTTTTAGGAAAGTAAGCGCCACCGCACGGTTAAGTGGGCCAAAAGTTTTCGGCCCAATAAGCCTGCTCGCGTGCATAATTCTTATTGCGAATTATTTCTTTGCTCAATAATTAAGAAATAAGATTAAGCATTATTTATGAGCTTATTTTGCTGCGAATTTTATAAGTGATAGTCTAAGTTCTACTGCAGAAAAAAAATTCTCATCATTTTTTCTCAAATTATTTTGGCACAATTTTCTGACTATTAGTTGGAAATTGTTTAAGGTAAATTCTCAAGAATAATTTCATAGCAGTATTTTATTTTGCTATATTTTAAGCTTCTGCTGTCATTTTGAGAATTTATATCTGTATTCGTCCAATAAATTAAGTTTTATTTAGATACATATTTGGACCTTAATGATTATGATAATTTAAGGGATAAGTTTAAGATTAATTTAGTAATTAAGTGATTTGCCAAAATTTTGAGTTTAAGAGGTTACTCCCGAAATTCTCTGTGATTTTAACATGATTAGGAATTATTTTATTAAGTTAATGCCCAATTTAAATGATCTTTTATCACATGTTTAAGTCATCATTTTGAGATTATATGTCACTGAGAATATTGAATTAAGTAATCTATTAAGTTCTAATAATTGTTAGTGCTATTTTATTTTTCCATCATGTTTATGTGCTAAATGAATAAGTTTTAGGTGTTGAATTCTTAAGTTCCAAATTTAAGTTTATTTATCTTTCCATCACCATCAGTTATGCCTTAAGATTAATGACAAATGCATTGCCTTTCTTATGTGTGCTAGCTTCTATAAGTACTTGCACCATTAAGATAATTTGGGTTCTTACTCATGATTATTTCATAAGATTATGATATAGACTAAGTATCATTATTTGGTTTTATCATTTTATGCTTACATGAAGACCATTAAGCCTTTTAATGATATTAAATTTCCTTTATGGGAAAAGGAGGTTCAAAACATTCTCAAGTTTTCTGGAGCTTGATTATGTGCTTCATGAGGTCGAGCCATTTCCTCCCACTTTTGGTGTCGAGGACTATGATGAGCAGATGATAGCGTATCACTTCAAGTTATATCTATTGGAGAAGGACACTGAGCTTGCCAAAAGAATCATCAAGTGTTCGATCTCTGATGGCATAAGGGGAGCCTTTCATGATGATGGGGACAAGACTGCTTATGAATTCTTTTGTTTAATTAAGCTAAGCCATGAGACAGTCTGCACACGTTACCTCATCCAAAGACTAAAATCCTCACGTAATGATGAGTAAAATGGATTAGCAAAGCATATTAGGAGCATGTGGAACATAGCTTATGAGCTTAAGGCCCTTGAAATCGATCTTCCCAACTCATGCGTGGAGCATTACATTAACAAATCATTGAGAGATCCATGAGATCAGGCGAGTTGTTCATATTGTTAGGAACTTCATTTATAATCGTTTAGTGAATTCAACATTCAGCTTGATGTCATTTAATGTACCTTAGTGAAACTTTTATTTCAATATATCTGTGTTTTATGAGTACATTATCCCTTAGTTGTGATATTATCCCATATCATCAGCTTTAAGTTATTATTATTCTTTTGCTTTCATATAAGCAAATTTTATAATTTTATTATGATTATTTTAAATATATAAGAATAAGATATTATAAGTTAAGTGATGAGACCTTGTCGAATATATGGCGCACTCATGTTTAGACCACCAATTCAGAGGGGAGAATGGAATGTCTCATCAATAGTATGCTCCAATTAAGATGATATATTAAGAATTGCTCTTGTCAATTAAGAATTGATTTCATCAAGTTCTGAATAAAGTAATAATTCTCTCCTTGATAATTTATTGTCCATAAGTTCACAGACAAAATTAAGTATAAGTTTTTTAAGCATAATATTAAGTATAAGGTTTTCTCTGTGATACTATGAGCAATGTTGTCTCAGTATGCCGTTGTACTGTTGATGACATATTGGTCTGGTACTTGTTAATTTCCTAATCCAGCCACTGTTAAATAAGAGTAAGTTCAAGAGCAATTTTATCATGCTAGACATGATTATTCACTAAGTACACTTAGATGCTTCTATTTGAATAGAACCAACGAGAAGTTCATTTAGAATATACTTATAATCAATTCTGACCACCATTGTTTTAATTATGAGTTTAAGTTAAGTTTTGCTTGTTTTCCTTACCGGTGATGCAAGTTGAAGCTTATTGCGTGATTTTAATCAGACCATCGTAGGGTTAAAATTTATGCTTTTATGTGCATCTTATTATTACTATTAGCAATTGTCTCAAATAAGTCATTATGATTTTATTCTTTATTCTGGCCACCACTGGGTACGGGGTAATTTTCACAGATGCTGTTGTGCTATCCATTTCTGGCCACCGCTGTTGTGGGTTAGTTCAATGGAATCAGAGATGATTGAAGTATGGTTATGTTCATGATACTGGCCACCACTGTTTTGTGAATATTACTCATATTAGTAAAGAAAGCTGATAAGTGGCTTAATGTTGTGCCAAGATAAGAGAGCTATCGTTGAAATTATTTTAAATAAGTTTATGGGCCGACACTCTAAATACTCTGTCTATTCAGAATTCAATGGGAGCTCGCAAAGAAGGAAGAAAATAGGGGAGACGAGAATCTTAATGAGATATAGGATAATTTTCTCTATATTGATGATTTAAGACATATACATATATGATTTTCTCATATATATACATTGTGTGCCATAAGTATTCCTCCATTCTTTTCCTAACTCCGTTGAGGATCTATATTAAGTTGTATAACTACAATAGAGACATGTAATGATTAATGATAAGTTAAGTGCTTTGGCGCACAAAAGTAACGACCCTTAGAGCATCTCCAAAAGCTTCCCAAAAAATTCATCCCAAAAGAGTATTTTTGGGAGCAACCTAAAAATTATTAGGGGGAAGTTTTATTGTCTCCTCCAACAGTTCTCCCTAAAAATTGCTTAGAAAAACTTTTGATTGGGCCACGTCAGCATCTGGGACCATAACAACATTAATTCCCTTCTAAATACAAGTATTAGAGTTTCTAATTTTTCCCTCGTTTCTAGCTACAAATGAGGAGAATTTAGAGAGAGAATAAATCTGTGAGTTGTTTAGGGGAGCTGTTGGAGATGATATTTTAGACCAAAACCCTATTAATTTGATTTAGGGAGACTTTTAGGAGAGCTCTTGGAGATGTTCTTAGTTATTTCTAAGATTATAACTAAAGGAGTCTGTGAATTTTGAACATAGCAATTTTCTGATGGAATCAAAACAGTAGGTTGTAATGGGTCTACAAGTTTTGAAGAGTGATTCCAAAGGAAACTAAGATGCTAAATTCATAACTCAACATAAGTTTGTATGTTTTATGGACAACAATGATTCATTTTTTAAAGTTAAGGTGGATTAATTATTATCCTGATACTCTAAATGTGAATGTTTTCTCCATAAGCTGACAGAAGTAAGCATGCATTCCATGAAAGGGGAAAAATCTTCATCATATTATAAGATACGTCTAGTGAAGTTTTCCTAGGTTCTAGGAAGCATGACACTAAGATGGGACCAAAGTGAATATTAGGATTGTTGCTAAAGAACAAAAGTTGAGAGAAGTTCTGAAGTGACAATATGAGAATGCATTTACAACCATGCCTGTTTTTTGCATTATATGGCAAATAATATTATAAATATAAAGTTAAGAATAAGATAAATAGGAAGACGTTCCTAAAGCTTCAGATGGAAGCTATATGCTAAGATCTATAAGTAATTGACTTAGCATGACAAGCCGGAATGCTTGACCAATTTTATTAGTTGTAGTCGAGGAGAGGTCCACTGGAAAAGGTGCTTTAAAAAATAATACACCTAATAACATTCTTACTTAATTAAAAATTATTTAGATAAGATTTTGTGAGAGTGTATGGATATAAATGTGCACAATTAAGTTTTATGTCCTCCACTCTTACAAATGTGAGCGATTCTACGGAAAGCTCTAAAACAATATTAGCATTATTAATGCTTATTTTGCATGGCATATATTTTATTTTTAGATAGGCATATAAAATATATTCCGGTATAATTATTATTATTAAGTTTGAATTAATTAAATTCAATGTCACTGTATTTTTTGAAGAAGGGTCCCAGGATCAAGTCATGTTAATGTTTCAAGAAAATAGCTAGCTATATGACTACTTTAGGGTCTTATCTCTTATCCTATTTTCGCGAAATTAGTATGGATTAGATGATTAATCTGAAATATGATTCTGGATGAGGCCAAATGAATAAACTCCCAAAATTATTTAATAAGTGTTCTATCAAGGTATTGTAGTGGCTTTGGTTAATGAAGTCCCGGTATGTCTGTAATGTATACCGATGATGCATTAGCTAGGTTTTGCTATGGTATTAAGTGTGAACATAAGATGAACAGAAGTTTAAGTTTAAGATTAAGATTGTTTGATTAAGTGGGAGATTGTTGATCTATGTGTATCCACTTGCATGTGATCAATAAAGTGAATACTATAAAGAATAAGCTATTGACCTTTGGTCAAGGGGGAGAATGTTGGAATTGACCTCGATCAGATCTAATTGGGCCAGTAGGCCTAATTCTAATCCTACACTAATCCCTGTTAGTTGCTTTTGATTGAGAGGAAAACTCAGCCCACTTAAGGGCCTGGCCCCATGTCTACAGTACTATATAACTAAAGGGAGACCCCTAGGTTATCCTAATTGTGTATTAATCACGAGTTCAGCCGTCAGGGGTGTTTCTACCTTGACCTAACCAATCTCTCAGAGTACTGGAAGGCGTGGAAGCTCGGTGTCCCTGATCTACATCAACATCTACTACTTCCTCTACGTTGGTCTGCACCCACAACTTCATCAGGCATCTATCATGGGCATGAATGTGCCTGGTAAGTACTAAGTCCATCAAATTCTGTATCAATTTAAGAACTAGGTATGATCTATGTTTGACTAGTTAATCTTGTGCCTGTTTAACGCTTAAGATTAGATTAAGTCGTTCTAACAAAGAGGCCCGGTGGTGGTCACGAGCACGTCGCCGGGGCTGCGGAAGGCCTTAGCAAGCTTGCAATCCAGTGGGTGGCTTGGGAGATCCATGGCAGGGAACCTATGTGTGCGACTCGTATTGAGGATGAACGCGACCTCCAAAGATAGAAGCTATCGCCGTCGAGCCTCGTATCTGTCCTCTGTGTTGTTTGAAGTCCTTGACCTCAGCTTTGTTGCTGCAAACTAACGGACGGAGACAGAGGCTCCCGTACTCGAGGACCGTCATCGCAATAGGGATAGCCGCAGCCGAAGAGGTCACTGCGCCCCAACTCGGATCCGAATGAGGCTGCCGTCGAGGTACGATCGATCCCACGTTTGTTCATTGTTTATGTCTCGTGCCTGTTAGCAAATTGATCTGGTTTAACTCTAATCTGGGAGATTTTCATTGGCATGATATTGATTTTGAGTCTTGCGCTATCTAAATGGCACAGTGAGTGATGGAATTCAGTTATCCTGGTGTACTTGAAAGATATAGTGATTTAAACTGGATAATAGATGCTGAGGAGTTGAAGGCCACTAGTGGATAGCTATTCACGTTTGGTGGCGGTGCTGTCTCATGAAGGTCATATAAAGAAACGATTTTGACTAAATCAACCATGGAGGCACAACTCACTGCTCTGGAAATAGTTGCCACTGAGTCAGAGTGGTTGAGAATTTTTGATAGACTTGACGATGGTTGAAAAACCAATCCCTGCTATTCTCATAAATTGTGATAATCAAATAGTTATCAGGAAGGCGACTAGCAGTCAAAATAATATGAAGTCCAACAAACATGTGAAGTGCAGATTAAAGTCTATCAGGAAACAAAGGAGCTCCGGCGTTATAGTTGTGGAATACATTGAAACAGCTAGAAACCGGACAGATCTCTTTACTAGGGGATTATCGCGCATTGTGATAGATAATGCATCGAAGAAGATGGGATTGAGTGCCACATGAGTTACACTACAGTGGCAATCCAACCTATATGATCAGAGATCCTGTGAATTAGAACCTCGAAAGAACAAGCTGTTAGTTAACTGGAGAGTACAATCAATATCTTTAACCCACTTCATTGGAGATGCAGTACTCTCATATATATATATATATATATATATATATATATATATATATATATATATATATATATATATATATATATATATATATATATATATATATAAGATAGGATAATTTTGTCCTAATATGTTATGAGGCTCTTTCATGAGCAAGATATTGTCTTATAAAGTATCCTTGCAAGAACACACTTATATGAGCTTGATCGTTAGTCGTGATCTATAAGAATTGGGAGTTCTTTAACAAGCTCATGAAGTGAGAGAGGAGTACGACTTATATGCTCTACCCATGGGGTAGACTCTTGGCAGTCAAGTACCAGTCAAGGCTACAAGTGAAATTTGTTCGTGCCATACTGTCAATTCAAGGTATAGTCCATTGCAAAGTTATGGATGACTATAACTTTAACTCTAGTGGATGTTCAACCTTTAACAGTCTCCATCGAAAAGCTAGTATATCAACAGTATCTTAGTATGATGGGTAAAACAACATGAACCTCTAGGATCTAGTAACAGATTGTTAAAAGTTTTATGTTGTGGCCCAAATTAATAATTTCAATAAATCCTAAAGGCCCATGTGTAGATAGATGACATGATAAGAAACTTTAGTCCCACACTGCTAGTCTATGGAGGAGAAGAACAACTTAAATACTTAAGTTGTTTCGACCTAGTTGAGCTAGTAAGAGAGAAGAGGAAGAACATGCGTGCTTGCTCGCCTCGTCTCGCCACGCCATGCCTCGCCGATCCGAGCCCACGCGGAGCGAAGGGCGCGGGCGCATGACATACGCGTGAATGGTTTGGCAAAATCTGAGTCTTGCGTGTGTGCAGGGTCGCAACTTTCTTTTGCTACTCGAATTTTTTGTTATGTAAGAGATAATTACACTGACTATATATAATAAACAATTATTCTCTCTTAATAGTAAACAACACGTCTGCTTAATTGTGAATTAATTACCATAAATATGCAGCGCCGTGTGTATATATATAGGCGATACGCCGCTTACAGATTACACGGTTTTTCCCTTGCCTCTCTTGCCATTTCCATACTGTGCTGCCGCATCATCTTCCCCATCCCGCCACCGACATGCCATCGGTACCGGGAGAGCAGGTCTCCGATGCCTACGTCTCCTCGTGTCCTTACACGGGGTAGGGAATGTATCAGATTTTTGGGAAGCGCCGTCGTGACTGCTCACTGATGATTCGCATCCTCTTTGCCGACCAGTCGCTTATATCTATATCGTCTTCTTTATCGACAGATCAGACTCTATAATGACCATCGCCGGAGCGTTTTCCTGTAATACAAGCTCGTGGAAAGCCGTAATCAAAGGCTTGTGGTTTAGCAGAGAGCAAAGTAAATTAAAGGTACTGGACTACTGGTTGATGATGATGGTGCATCATGGTTGGAAGAACGCGGATGTCTCCTTCCTCCTGGTGCAAAGTCAAGGGGCCGGCCTTCGTGGACTACGGCCGGCCGGCCTAATTCCGGCAGAGCCGCAGATGCATCAGTAAAGCAAGCTAGATGCATGTAATCAGGAAAGAAAATTGATTGCTTGTGTAGCTAATAAAATTTGTGTTTTTTGCTAATCGTGGCTGTTTTAGCTAATGATCATGTGCAAACCAATCAAATAAGACCTACGTGTGTAGCGGCGGTGCACGAGCCAAGAGAGAAAAAAAAAGACTATCTTCACATATAAATTAAATTTAACTATATTGTCCTGCTAGTGTATCATCACCCTTAGGAAAAAAGTTTGCATGAATTTTAGAGCAGTATTGTAATGCACAGACTGTTAATGAGACAAAGCTTCATGTTCATAAAAATTATTTGGAATAATTGTCTTTTCACTATAAATTTGGAGTCTAATTATAATCTAGATCCTGAATTTCAAACATTTTTTTAGATATATGGTAGAAACATAAATTTGAAATTTAGTATCTAGATCATAATTGAACTTCAAAATTGTAGTCAAAATTATATTACTCTACAAATATTTTTGAACAATTTTTTATTGCATAATTCTTATATGTCCAAAGTTTTATGTAATTTGTCAGATACATCTATTAAGCCTAATTAAGTTATTATTAAGAGATATTTATTATAGCATTACATTATCTAATTATGATCTAATTAATCTTAATAGATACGTTTGGTCATGAACTGGATTTTATCAGTAATCTATATTTAATACTTCTAATTAGTATTACAATATTCGATAGGACAGATCTAAGGCAACAAACGAACACATTCTAAGTCATCCTTTAACCTCTTTCGATGATTCGATCGAGTGATCTAGGCTTTGTTACTAGATTGTTGCTTGTCACTATGATTAGCGTTTATTTATTATTTATGTCTCATGATCTACTAGTACACGTAATTGACCTAGATTATATATAGATTATCTAATATATGTATCTATTGGAATTAGATTTATCATCACTAAACTGCTATTATTTTCTACAAAAATTTGTACATATTTTTCTATTTTTTATTTATACTTCATACTCTAAGTATATCACCGGCGTATCAGAACGTGTTCATCTCTGTTCTGTTGGTGTGTTCGACACGGATATCGGGATATGCTCCCTGAGTATAAAAAATGCAACCCAACCTCGCTCTTTTCTAATCAATCCCCAATTCCTCAGGGTCTGTTCGTTTCATGCCCTGTAATTTTTAGACCCGTCCCATTGAATATTAAGATACTAATTAAAAATACTAAATATAGATTACTGACAAAACTCAGTCCATAACCCACTATTTAAATATCGAGATGAATCTATTAAAGCTGATTAGACCATGATTAGATAATATGATGCTACAGTAAACATCTTTTAATGATGATTTCATTAATCTTAATAGATTTATCTCGCAAATTAATATCTGGTAATTAGTTTTATATTTAATTTATTTTTAATCCATATATTTAAGATTCAAAAGATTGATATAACAACACTAAAATTTAGACCCCAAAAAACGAACACACCCTCGCTGCTGCAACACCCTAACCCTAGCGCACGCAAGTCATGGCTCGCCCCGCCACGGCGATGCCTGGCGGGAGCAAAGCCTCCTGCCCCTGCCGCATTCAAACTACGCCTACAATTCCGCCGCGGCAACAGGAGGCAGTACCTTGCGGGAACAAGTCCTCCCGCCCCTGCGCATTCGAGCTACGGCTTCAACTCCGCCGCGGCAACAGGAGACAATACCTTGCGGGAACAAATCGTCCTGCAGCCGGATGTCTACATCGGCTCGATGGAGAAGCGCACGCAGAAGCTCTGGGTCTGCAAAGGCATCTTCTTGAAGGAACGCGTGGTCACCTACGTACCAGGGCTTCTCCAGATCTTCAACGAGATCCTCATCTACGCCGCTGACAACAAGCAGCGCGACCCTACCATGGACACTCTACGCGTCGATGTTGACGTCACCAAGTGCCGTATCTCCGTCTACAACAACGGCCAGGGCATCCCGATTGAGGTCCACCGCCGGGAGGAGGGCGGCGCCTACGTCCCGGAGGTGATCTTCGGCCACCTCAGCAACTGCGAACGCGAGGTGGATGAGATCAACGACGGGAGAAACGGCTACGGCGTCAAGCTTGCAAACATATTCTCCACGGAGTTCGTGGTTGAGATCGCTGACGGCCCCGGCCGAAAGAAGTACAAGCAGGTGAAACGTTTCTGCTGTCTCTTAAGCTTTCTTCAGAAAGACGTTGGCTTTCCAGTTTATGATGGGTTAGTAGTTTACAAATACTTTGGCTGACACTTCAGCTTCACATAGTTAGGATTTTAGTTTTTTTTTTTTGGGATGAAGAAATCTCTTGAGGTTGGGTGCACCACGGACCAAATTGAGGGCAACTTTCAATGCCACTTTCGTCATGCATCAGTTCACTGAATTTTGCCATGATGCACAATTTTACTTGCGGTGAGCCATGTGTCCATGACAATTGACATGGCCAATGAATTGACCGTGACATACATGGAGACCGTGACATACATTGACCTCCAGATCTGCATCCCTACAGGAAATAAACGAACAAAAAGCATTTGAAATTTGACACCAGCGTAGCGTGTCATTTGATTAATATTGCAAGGTTCAGGGTTTTAGATGTCCAGTTTTATCATGGTGCTGTATAAACTTCCATGTAACTTGCAGTATCATATTAACTTTTAAGCCATGTTCAGGGCATTTCATAGAATTTTCTTATCAAGTATGGATAAGATATTAGATTTTTTTATTGTTGTAATGGATAGAGTGATGGTAATTAAATCACACACTTTTGTTGTTATATTTGAATCTTTGTGAGCCAGAAAAGTGTGGCGATGGAATAGTAGCTGATATCTTTTTGTTCTAATATTGTTTATTATCACTGCAATATGATTGGGAATATGATTATTACTTTTTTACTAGTTGTCTGCTAAATGATCGTGCTGCTTGAAGATGGATAAGGTTTATATTAGTGTTGATCAGTTAGCTGTTTGTAAGCAGATGATGAAGTTTCGGAAGAAAAAAAAAAACAAATCAGATGCATGGGGTAATATTTTGTGGTATTGACCCGGTGTACTCCTCCCTGCGTTCTTAAATATTAGTTTTGAGGCAATAAATCTAGTTTGAACTTATTTAAAGCGGGTAGATTGTATAATTTAAGTATAATATCAGCAGGTAGATTGTATAATTTAAAGCTGAGCAGTAGCATGTGGATCGCACACCTAGTATGATAAGCAGTTCTATATCTGATAAAAGTAAAGGCACCCTATTGTCCAGATATAGACCATAATGTTGCCATTCAATATTTTGCAGGTTTTCTCTGGAAACATGGGAAAGAAGTCAAGGCCTGAGATAACAGGTTACAGGAAGGGGGTCAATTGGACCATGGTCACCTTCAAGCCGGACCTTGCCAAGTTCAACCTGACGTATCTTGGAGAGGATGACCTAGCCCTCATGGGGAAGAGAGTGTTTGATATGGCGGGCATTCTAGGAGTTACCGTGCAAGTTGTGTTCAATGGCCAGAAGATATTACTGCCTGATGGCTTCACTGACTATGTCTATCGGCATGTCAAGACTCTTTCTGAGGGTTTCAAGCAGTTCC
The DNA here is from genome assembly GCA_030378355.1 of Eleusine indica. Taxonomy (NCBI): domain Eukaryota; kingdom Viridiplantae; phylum Streptophyta; class Magnoliopsida; order Poales; family Poaceae; genus Eleusine; species Eleusine indica. The sequence goes on from CM059497.1 coordinate 44,928,203, forward strand.
AGTCAGGCATTAGTTTGAGCGTTCATAAGTCCAAAGCTCATACAAATTGTATTTCAATCACTCACGCATGCCTTGTCACAGGTTCTGTGAGAAAGTTAATGATCAATTGGAGGTGGGTGGTACTCTAAGTGGAGGGCAGTTCTAGCAGGTAACTGTGGGTTGATGATATTATGTGGGTTTTTTTTTTTGACAATTGGTTGATATTATGTGGTTATGATGTGTTCACAGTTGGTATGATACATTGCTTATGTCTCATCACTATGGGAAACGTCAAGTTTGCCGTGTGCCCATTGCACACGGCAAAAGCCTAAATACCCACGGCAAAGTTTTTGACGTGGGTTACACACGGTAAAGCATGCATGATAAAATATCCGTTGGTAAAGCCGGTTTTACCGTGTGCCTTCTATCAGACACACGGTAAAGGCTTTGCCGTGTGTCAAAAATACACACGGTAAAGCCGATAAAATATAAATTATATAAAATCTAAAAAAATAGCAATTTTTTTTGGTATCAAAGAACACCCCCCCCCCCCGGTGCCCGTCCCGTGTTTTTTCACGCCCTATACACAAAGTGCACCCGCCAAGAATCAAACTCGTAACCTCACCTTCGCGCGTATCCTCCCCTACCACTACACCACACACTAAGTTGTGACTATAACCCGTGTTCACTTTTTTTATAGTTTACCTTTTTGCCGAGTGCAAAATATAATGCACTTGGAAAATATTTATTTTGCCATGTGCATTATATTTGGCACTAGGCAAACATTTTCTTTTATAATTCAAATGTGCTTTTTATTGACAAAATTAATTCAAATAAAAAATATTAAACTATAAAGTTGTATAACTTATGAAGATCTACAACTTTTGTTTTGGTGATTTGTTCGTTCGATAAAGTGGTAGTAATATTATTCACGAATCTTTTATGTCTCACCAAATGTTTCATGAAACTATATGAGACTATTAGATTTTGTGAACAATATTATAGATCAAATTGAGTAATGAAAAAATAATTAAAATAAAAATTGTAGGTATTTAAAAGTTATATAACTTTATAGTTCAAAAATTTTTGATTTAAATTAATTTATAGTTTTAAAATATAATTTAAATTCATATTTGCCGTGTGTCAAGAAAAAAAACACACGGCAAATAGCATGTTTGCCGTGTGCCAAGGAAAATACACGATAAACAGCCACCTTTGCAGTATGTCAACTATTTTTACACACAACAAAGATTTTATCGTGTGTTTTAATTTAGCACACGGCAAACACCCACCTTTGCCGTGTGCCCGAAACAATATACACAGCAAAGTTTCAGACACACGGCAAAGATTGATTTTCCCATAGTGCATAGGTCAGCTTTGTAAACAAAGTTGCAACTGTATCAGGTGGGACTCATGTTGATTACGTGTCGAACCTGATTGTTGCTCACGCTGTGAGTTTCTTGAAGGATAAACTTAAGCTAGCTAACATCAAAGAGCTTGAAGACGTTAAGAAACATTTGGTGGTCTTCGTTAAAGTGCTCATGGAGAATCCAACATTCTCTTCACCAGCCAAGGAGGCCTTGACCACTCCTCAGGAAGACTTTAAGTCCGAGTTGAAGTTTTCTGCTCAATTTATTGGATGTGGTGTGTGATGAGTTGATCTCAGTAGCCTAGCTTTGTATATTTTGTCTATACCGCTACTGCTAAACTTATTTCTGTTGCAGCTGGTCGATTAGTTCTCCTCAAGCTGAGGGCCCTGAAGGGAGGAGGTGGTGATGGTGGGACCCATCCTATCTGGCGTAGATCGATAATGTAACATATATAAACTTGCTATCCTGATGTTCTGACTTGGGAGCATTGTTTAGGGTGTGCATGGATGGGCTGGGCTGTGAAAAAATGCTATTGTGAGCTGTAGAAAAAGCTGAATGTCATTTGGTGAAACTGGTTGTGAGCTGTGTAAATTATTATGTCTGAGTAACTTAAATGTAAATTGATCGTAAAATATTGTTATGTCCACATATTAACATGTAAATAGCTATTTCATCTATTTCTTAACATTCAGAACAGTAACATCTCTACCAAATTGATGTTTTGTTTGTTTATTGTCCATTTTAAGTTTTGACGCTCTCTAATGCAAAAACAACTAACGTGACACAATTTTATATAATATAATGACTAAAATCAGAGTCACAGCTGCCCCAAAAGGATGACACGTTGGTTCTGGCCACTACACTTCTTAGACTACTGGTCATATGAAAATGGAGATCTAGTGATATAACGCAAGGACTCGGATTCGGCAAGAATCTCACTTTTTGGTAAAGCCAATCTGCAAGCCTGGACCGACATCTACCGCGTGAGCTTGCTTCCTCAAGCAGGCGGATCGGGATCCTCTAAATTACTTCAATTAATTTAGAGGATTCTTTCCATGCATTAGCTAATACTAGTAGTGATGTACGTGCGGCATACACATCAAAATATTGAAATGAAAATCAATATCAAAGACAACCAAAATTCTTCTGTTAATTTAATGAACTATATAATGTCAGACCAGTTATTTGCCAATTATCCAATCAAAAACACTTTGACAAATTCCAACATATATATCCAAAAAAAGAGGAATCACATGTCTATCTCTGATATTGTTTAACATAGTCAACATTTTTTTGATGTCTTCTGATATGTTTTTATTGCATTCATTTCCTTCGAGATTTAATATATCTATTGAAAACACACCCTTACAATATGGCGGCTCCTAAAAGTATTAAAAAATATATATAAATGAGGAGTGACAAAACTTGGTCAATAGGTAAACAAGCATCAGAACAATAACTTACTCTGCAGAACCTATAGTACAATCCTATCTCTAGTCGACAGGCACATGAATTGAAGAAGACGCTTTCCTGCCAACCACTATGACTTCGTGTATTACTATGAAGCAGACTGAGAGGTCATGCTGAAATATCAATGTTAGACCCTAGTACTATAATTTTCATTGCTAGAGCAAAATTTGCACTTATCAAGTTTTACTTGCCCTTGTAATTCGAATGCATTGGATACATATAGTAAGATGGCACATGAAGTGGGTCTAATTTTCTTTTTAATGTTAATACAAAATAATATGTACTCAAGACCACTTGTTATAGAAGGTAACAAGACCTATAAAAAGGATGGAAATATAAAACTTAATTTATATATTTAAACAGAAAAATTGCCCACAATCTGCAAGTGATAGAAATTTATTTGTTCGACATTAGAGATGTTGTACCGCACAATGGGCCAGTGGTCAAGGGTTTTTTATAATTCCACGACATCAAGTTTCTTATGAAAATCAAGATGCGTGTAAAATTGGGATAAGAGCAGGGAAGGTAGAAAATGAAGAATAAAAAATATATTAACAAGTGTACAAATATGCTAGATAAAATAAGATGCATATCGAAAATTGTAGGTCCATAAAGTGATTGGGGTAACCTATAAAAAGCTTAGTAATATGAAAGGCAATTTCTTGACCTTCCATGATAAAACAATCAGATGGAGGTTCCTATGAACCATCAATGTCTTTTTAAGTTTTCTGATTGTTAATATAATGGCATAAGGAGATGAACTCTGCAGCCATTTCGCCCTAATAAAGTAATATCATTTCCATAAAAACATGTAAATTGAGAAACAAACTATAAATGCTAAATGTAAGCATGCCATACTGTAAAGTTTTAGTGCCATCAATTGCAACAATATACTTGCACGGACTAAATTTACGCTCATCTAGAGTCTTCAAAGTACTGATGATTGATGGGGTAATCGAGAAAATTATAGTGATCACTCTACCATTACTCAACTCCTCCATTAGTTTCATCTTTTCCGGAGGCGTAGTGAGAATTTCAACACAATCATCACCTCAACCACTATTAGAAGTTTGGTTAGAACTACTTCGTTCTGAGTTTTTAGGAATCGCTTTTTTTTTCTCATGATCGAAGAGAATAGCATCTAATTTAAGACAGAAATTGGACATAACGGCCTACATCAAATTTTTTATGATGAACATGAGGACATAGATATTAGTGACGTGTAAAATAATTTAATCTAAATATAGTCGCAGTTTGTGATGGATGTGCTATCCTATGGCTGTAAATTAGTTATTCCTAATACTATGGATCCACTCTGTTTATACAGTTTAATCATTTTATTATACACGTGCGACATATACTTGTGAAAAATTTGAACGACACTATAAACAGGAGATGATCTAGTATACTACTCAAACTGATCATAGATAAAGTTTAGATAAATTGTTACAAAAACATTTGGATAAGAAAAAGAACTATGCTTATATTGAATGTATCGATTATAGCTTAGTGGATTGTATCCCATAAGAAAGTCTAAGAGGCCATGTAGAGATGTCCACCTTAGACCTATAGGTGTTGTATGTCAAATGTGAGACGTAAGTTTGCACTTCTTGCACTTGTAATTCAAGTATAGTTGATGCTTCTAATAAGATGGTAGTGAGAGAGGATTCAGTACTTGGAAAATTTTCTTTTCTATGTTCAAACAATCAGATGTTACATGTGAAATTAAATCTAAAAAAATAATATCTAATATAGAACCGAGAGTGATATAATATATCATACTTCGGACTCGATCTCACATGTAATCAGTCTCAGGTGGTGTGCCACGTCTATAACCATGAGGAAGCCCGCAACCCTTTTTTTTCACAGAATTTCCTCTTCCCATCTACTCACTACCCGTGTTTTTTTTCTTGATCTTTTACCATCAATCCAGGCTGGCGGTTGCTAGTGACTGTTTCCAAAACCAACTCTGCATGTTAATATTATAATATATTGTAAAGGATTTCATGAGAGGAAGCATCATAGATTAGCAAACAACTTATAGAAATGGCAATGAAATAAATTAAACCTTAGTTATTTAGGCCCAAGATCATACCATGGAGACCATCATTTGACGCTTGATGGCACACTCCAAATGTGTCATAAGAACGTCTTGGTGATAAAGAAAAGCACTCCAAATAAACAACCCTATACAAGAATCGATCTGCAGCAAAAAAAATGATAGTAATGGATGCAAGAACAGGATGAAAACAAGAAGCTTGGTAGAAGACAGATTTCCATGCCAGCACCGATTTTGATGCAACAACAAATAGAGATATTGACTGAAACTTAAAAATCTATCTGGTGTGTACCTTGTTGTCAAGCATATGATGGATCACCTTCACAACATGTGCCATGGCCAAGTGCACAGTAAAGTGAACCTGGTTCTGCTCATCCCACTAAGAATAGTGCTCTGCGTCGAATTAAAAGTGCAAATTAAAAATTATGAATGCACCAAGGTGACTGAGAAAAAAAACATGAGATTGTTGGACTTTGTCCAAAAAAGGATGAGGATTACAGATAATTTATTCTAAATTCCAGAAGCAGCAACGTGATTAATTTATCACTTTGGCATGCTTAGATGTAAACTGGCAGTCCATATTTTTGTTTGGATATTTTTTTGTTTTCAGTCTACTATAATGTTTCATCTATTGTGGTCAACAAAGAAAGATCAAGAATATCAAGAGATTCAGATAATTTCAAAATAACTGATCAATGAGTTTATGTGAAAGTACATCAATGTGATTACTTAGATGTAAATTGGCAGTCCATATTTTTGTTTGGACATTTTTGTTTTTAGTCTACTATAATGATTCATTTGTTCTGGTCAATAAAATGGTCAAGAATATCAAGAGATCCAAAAATTTTCAAAATAACCTATTGATGACTTTATGTGAAAGTATATCACACAGGTACTAAAAATAAAGGACCAAGGAGTACTCCATGGAAAGCTCTCATACTCTTCAAAGCAGTTTTCATAGTACTTCCATGTGCCCTGTTCTCTTTTGCTAAATCAATGCTGAACATGGGGATTATAATTGTCGTAACTATTATCTCATATATGTATGTCATTTTCCTATGAGATTTTTGCTATTTTGCCCACGGCTTCGGTGGAATGCTCACCTAACATTGGGCTTCTTTAAAATGCCCATTACTACGTTATACACTCCGGTAAAATGCGCACCGACCATTTTCTGGATGAATCTACCCATGCATTCTTCATCCTTCATTTTTCCTCGTAACATCTCCACGTAAGCTCATCCAATTGAGGTCTGACCAATCATGGCCAGCAAAGAATACCTAGCATCATTATTGAAATACATTGTTCCTAAATTACAAAGTTAGGCATCTCAGCGCAGCCCACAAAGTAATGAACACAAATATTTTCTATGGCAAGACCCCAATCCATACCAACAATTAGTGCCTAGCTAATTTGATATATGAACACCACATCGCCTACTTCACATCATATCTCTTACAACCTAGCATAAAAGTAGAAATCTAATTGCATTAAGATCAGTGGAAATAAAACTGTATAATACACCGGCATCAGGCCCAAAAAAATGACAAATGAAAAGAGTAGAAATATAACTGCATTCAGTTTGCTAGACCCGTTAAGCACATGTTTTCTATGGAGTCACTACAAGGTTTTCGGTGTTTTACAACGCAGTGAAAACATTGCAATAGGGGTATATTCGTTGCAATATTACGTTATCGCAGCGACTTCGGGTCGTTGGGAGGTCGTTGGGAAGTGTCGCAATTGCAGCCGATGTGATAGCATATTGCATCACTTTTTATTAGCGTTGTGGTAGCTATGACGTGTTGCAACGACATGTGGCGTTGCGTGTAGATGATATGGCAACGACGATTGCGTTGCAGTAAAGCGGATTCGCAACTACGCTCCATTGTTGCTATAATGGCTATTGCATCAATGGAGCCTTGTTGCAAATACGCGATATTGCAATGTCCGCGAGGCATAGCAATACCCGCAATTGCCACGCAGGTGCTCGTCGTGATATGTGACCCCCTACTGCAACCATCTGATCCTCGTTGCTATACGTTCTGCTACCATCGCAACACGTCATACTTGCAGTTGCTATACGCGCAAAGGGAATCGTGATGACACCTGTTGTTGCTACAGGTTTAATGGGTATCGTATCGGAAAAATAGCCGCTGCTATATAGAGAGAGGGTATCGCATCAAAATACTAGACGCTGCTATACATATAGAGTGTATCGTATCAAAATATCAGTTATGACAATCTGCATTTAGTGTATCATATTGCAATGTTGGTTTCATTAGTCTCTACTGCAATGTTGCCTTCAACGCTTCTAGTGTTTGTAGCTGCATTGCTCTCTAGTATATTGTTGGTTTGGGGGGTAGTAGCCTGCAAATTACAAAACAGGGCACAAATTATGTAATACGACAAATTTCAGGTGCATTATGAATCTTTAATTCACAACAAATTGGTAGTGTATCGAGCTGGTTTGGGTGGGCCAAAGAAGGGAAAAATGCCAAAAACAGATAAAAAAAAACTGTATCTTTCAAAAACCACTAGAACATCCCAGTAAAACTAGGCGAAAATATGATCAGACTGTTGTATGCCTGAGAGTGTTACCTCCAGGTTGCGGTTTCGTGCCATCAGTGTTTGAAACTCTTGCATCATTGATTCTCGAAGTGAGGCCATGAGTTCTTGCTTCTCCACTTCCTTATCGGCAGCTTGCTTTGCAAGAAGCTCTTTTAGTCATTGAAGCTCATGCACTTGTTCTTGGACTCTCTCCTAAAGTAGTTGCTTTTGGTTTGTATTCCACATGTAACCTTGTCCATGTAACCTACTTGACTTGGCGCCGGTTGTTTCCCTGTACGTTTGCTGGAGAACAAGGCCCTCTTTACCGGAAGCAGATGTGTTACTTCTTGCTTCGTCTGGACCCAATTCCGATGATTCAGTCATATGCAATCTCCTGGCTGCATTGCTTTGAGGAAAAGAAACAAATGTATGCGATCAATGTACGTACTATTGTGATAAAAAGAAAACTAGTTCACAAAGTTTATAGCACTCACATAAATACTTTTAGACCACTGATTTGACCATTGCCCTTGCTTCGTGTGAGTAAACTTAAAGAGTTTCATAGGGCCTAGTTCAGCACCAGTTTCTACATCTCTCTACAAATGCAAGCGTACACATCACTAATATATCAGAACAATCATGACAATGTTTACCATTTCCCAACTACACTAAGAGAAAGGCTTCGAACCCATCACATGCATGGTTTTCATTTCTTGACGCTTCGTAGAGTTCTGGTTGCTGATCTTCTACAGAAAGTTAACAATTAATGTCAGAAAACTCAAACTACCACTGCAAAACAGAGAAGGTCAGGACTTTCCAATAGTTCAATATGCAAAAGATACACTCATAATAATGGAAGCATATCAGCAGTGGCAACTTCTAAATGATCCAGTTAATTGCATTGAGCTTATAGCATCTCCTAATGTTTGGAAACATATGGGACAAAAGTAACAAATACTCTTCCTCAAAAGTATATGAGCGACTAATAGCAGGTCATATCACGGTGCACCATGTTTTTAGGTGGATATGGCATTGTTCTTGTCAGCCAAAGCACAAGATTTTCTTCTGGTTATTGTTGCAGGTCAGATTGAACACTAGAAATATGTTGCAAAGAAGAAACATGCAACTGGATTCCTACACCTGCGACATGTGTATTGTACAGAGAGAAGAAACACTCAAGCACTTATTCATAAGATGCAGTTTGGGAATCAAGAAATTAGCAACACAGAATGATTCTCTCCTAATAATGCAAGCTTCCCAAGATGATATCTCTGAAAGCCCTACTACACACATTTGCTGAATCAATAGGCTTTAGTGAGTAATAAATCACAACAAATCAATCATTGTTCCAATAAATGTCAGCAACGACAGAATGGAGGTCCTGGCTAACACATTTGGGTGTAAAGTGGGAAATTTGCCATTCACATACTTATGATTGCCACTAGTTACTACAAAACCAAGATCATAGGATTTCATCCCACTTGTACAAATAATTGAGAAAAGACTCACAAGTTACCTTGGAGCATTTGGAATACAAGAAATCAATACTGTGTTACCTTGAGCTTTGAAGTTCCAAAGTACTTGATTAAATAGTGCCACTCTATAATGTCCAGGTCTTCAGGCTTATGGTTCATTCTGGCACCATAACTCTTGTATGCCTTATATGTAGAACTAAAAGTGGCTCTCCATCCTTTGTAGCGCTCTTGCGCAATCTTCAATATCTTTGCCTTGGCATCATCAATGTGATCCATGTCCCATAAATCCTATTGTAAGCCATGCATGTTAATACATTGTCAACAACAGAAAAATGGTTTCAAGGAAATTAACATACCATAATGCTTTCTGCGATGGAATTCTTGACTACTTCGCTTACATCTTTCCACTTTCCAACTCCAATTAGTGGAGTCCTTAACCTTGTAACCGTAACCACGTCATCCACAAATATACGTCTGTTTTCTCCACAGGGACCACCCAGATTTGGCAAAAAATCAACTTTCAGTTTATCACCAGTATGAGACTTCATTCTCTTGTGCATTGCAGTTAAACCTTTCATAGCACCACGACCGACAATCTTGCCATTTCCTAATAATCATAAAACAAATGGCTATGAGATATAGTGTCTATACCAAACTACACTGAAATACGTGAACGTTTCAAACCTTTCACCTTCTTCTTTATTCTGCTAACATGAATTGTCCATTCTGATGATCCTAATGCGCTGCAACCAGTGCCGTCACCATCTACTTCTGTAGGCTCACTATAATATTTATAACATATTGAAACATTGCAAATATTGATGTTTTAGTAAAAAAACTTGTTTACAGAACAAGAAGTCTGAATGAGAAAAGAGTTACTTATTTCTCTTAGGAGGCCTTTCTCCCTTAGCCATGTAGTGTATGCTACAATTGAGTCATCCCTGCCTACATCGCAAATACCTACAAGATACCAACAATAGGACTACGTAAAATAGGAGAAAAATATAGTTTACATGTGGTTTGCGTGGAGTACAAAAAGAACATGTATATCTGTATCAGATCCTTGCTCATGAAGCCAATCTTTGTAAGCATCAACATTCTCATCACCAATACTATCATCATCATCATCATCATCATCTGTTCCAAATCATCGTCCAAATCGATAGCCTGACTTTCTTCTCGGCAGCCATGCAATCAACCATCTGTTCCAAATCATCGTCCAAATCGATAGCCTCAATAGTTACTGAGCTAATTCCAGTTCTCTTCTTGTAGTACATGTAGTCCCGTATTCTATAACGAAGCTGTTGTTTGATTGATGCCAAGGCTGGAAATGCCAGTTCATCCTTGCCCATAATAGTCTCAATGGTTTGATGCTCCATGTGTCTTCCACGGCATTCGATTACTACAGTTCAACTTTCACCTGTCAATGGGGGGGGGGGGGGGGGGCTGCGCATGTGTAAATAAATAGTGTCAATACTAGGGGCACCTTGACATCTAAGCTGTTCTATACAGCCCTGTTTGGATTAGCCAACTAAATTTTATTAGAAGTTACATGTTTGTATCCATCACTAAAGTCGTCCCTGGCTAAAAAAAATGTAGACATGTCTACCGTTTATTAACTAACCAAAAAATGAACATATGTGTGAGTTGAAGGAAAATATTACATGTAAGGAGGAGTACTAGTACATACTATAGCAAGTGCAAGTAATAAACCTCAGTGCAAGTTACTCACCGCCATTCGCATGATGGATCAATGTGATCTTCTTCACCACCTTGCCGTCGACTCGCGGCTGCGCCATCGTCGCCGGATCGGTTGTTGGAGATAGTCATGGTTGAAGAAGTCGCGCAGTTAGTGCTCCGAGCAATGCCACACAGGAACCAGCCATCTCTCCTTGTTCGCCTCCAACAGATAATGCAAAAAGGTAGCAGCGGATGTGAGTTTTCTCCTTTTGAGATGCCGCTGTGAGTTTTGGGTAGGTGGGGGCAAATGAAAAATCAGTTGTAATCATATATTTTCCACCATATTAGCACCCAAGAAAACACTAAAAAATAGCAGCTTGCTAGTTAATAGGGCCTGCTTATTTCAGCTTATAATCCACCCAGATTATATAATCTGGAGTGAAACAAATAGGAAAATTATATAATACAGCACCTATAATCCAGATTATATGATCTGGCCAGGAAACAAACAGGCCTAGCTAGCCGGTAACCGGGGTTGCTGATGAACCGGGACGTGTGCATGACGACCTACGTCCTGGAGCTGTACTCCTGGTCGTCGTTGCAGACCGGGCACCGGTACCAGTACTTGTCAGAGGGGATGCGCCGGTAAAGAAAACGCAAGCCAGCGGCGAAGGGGGGCTCTTCGTCACTGTCATCGACGGAGCTGGTGTCATCGTCACTGACGATCATCGTGACGACCTCCTCCGGTGGCGCCTCCTCCTCTGCCACCGTCGAGACAACCACCTCCTCCTCCTTCGCTCACACCGGGACGACCACCTCCTTCTCCTCCTTCGCCACCGTCAGGATGATCCCCTCCTCCTCTGCCGCCGCGGGGACGACCTCCTCCTCCTCCTTCGCTGCCGCTTAGACGACCACCTCCTGCTCCTCCTCCTTCGCTGCCATCATGACAACCGGGGCAAGGGTGCCGCAGACGCACTTCGGTGAAGGCGAGCGAGACTCGTCGCGGCGTGCTCGAGCCACGGAAGAAGACGAACCACCGGTCTGTAAAGAGTCAATGAACAGTGAAAAATTCCCCTTGCATAAATCATGATATAACGACTCGATAACTAAATTGAAGCACAAATAATATCGATATTGGCCTAAAACAGTCAAGAATTATCGAGAATCACAGAGACATTGAACAAACGAAAAACCCCTAACCCTAAAATTGTACGGATTTCACGGAACATGGGCAGGAACATACCATGGACGCCGAGAGGAGAGGGGTGCAGAGGTTGTGGTTGCCAGCGGCCTCTCTTGAGTCCCCCATGGGCGCCATGGCAGTTGAGCGTGTCGAGCAGCGAGAGCGAGGGTTTGAGCGCGGTGGCGAAGAAGACGAAGCGAGAGAGCGTGGAGTGATGGTGGAAACGGGAGTGTGCCTCTGATATGGGCCTAAGGTCGAGAGGCGCCTTTTCTCATACTAGCACGCATAGTGTCTGATATGCTAACACACTAAAACATGTGATCGCATAAACTCAGGCCCACCTGTCATTGAGTCCTAGTTATAACTTCAACGTATATCGTAACAAACAGAATGTTGGAATGGATAGAGATCAACATATTCTTCTCATCATTACCTTTCCTATTTCTCTCTAAAAATGAAGTGATGTGATTGAATTGAAGTCTTACCTCTTATTAGGAGGTGATAGAGGTACCGTAACAGCATCTCTAATAGAGCCCCACAAACTCTCCCTAAATCCAATTAATGGGGTTTAATTTAAAAAACCATCTCCAATGGCTCCCCAAAACAACTCATAGATTTATTCTCTCCCTAAATTCTCTCTCTCTCTCTCTCTCTCTCTCTCTCTCTAGTAGGACTGCTGCTGCTGCATGTGGGCCGTGAGTGCCCGCTGGCCCACTCGCCATCCACTGCCCTGGGCAGCCGTTATGGTAAACATGGCACATGAGTGCCAGAGAATGCACCACGTGTTGTGACAGGAGACAGACACGCTTCCTCCTAAAATCCATGACAGCTCTAGATGGTATCCATGCCGGCCAAAATTCTCTTGTGCGTGTAAATCCTTCTCTCATGGCCAAGCACATCTTTGTTAATTAGTGAGGTATAAACATGTGAAGAGGTGACCATGGCCATTCTCAATGCATGGTTTCATTTTGTTATTTCCAAGAGTGCCATGTCATCTCATAGTTTTGAAATGGATGAATGAAACTAGATTTATCAATGCAAAGTTTTATTTCACGATTTCATATGTTAGTGTAGCATTTAAATGTTCCATATAAATGACCAGTGAGAGTTGTTAAATGAATAGAGATGAAATTCAAACACTCTCAATGGAGTTTCATTTTAGTTTCAATGTTTTGGTAATCGTACGTGTACATGGAGTTTCATCCCAATGAAACCCGTGTCTCCTCTCTCCTCATAAATTACATGCCACATCATCAGTTTTGTCTATGTGGCATCTGGCATGTCATTTATTGAGAATGAAACTCCTATGAAACTACCATTGAGATTGGCGAGTTGGGTCGAAAGAGAAAAAGATTCAAACTGGATTGTCATGCATGATGCAAATGGATTCAAACTAGATTGTCACAACGCACATATCATCCCGCAAAACACGATTGTACATATATGGAGGGCTTCGTAATAACTTTTTTTGTTAAACCAACCAAATGTGCAAATTACTTCTGACTGAATTTAAAGTAGTAAGTGGTATTTTGATAAGGGAAGGCTACATTTATTAGGGGCAATATGATAATTTCTCTCTTTGCTTGTTTTTGCATGGGACAATTGCACCAATGACCCTATTTTTAAGTCCAATTGCATGTTTCACCCTCTTTTTTAGGGTTTGCACATTTGACCCTGGTTTTTGGAAACGAATAGCATGATTCACCCTATTACATGTAAAAATAGGGCCAAATATGCAATAAAATAGGGTCAATCATGCAACCATATATTGCCAAATATGCAATAAACATAGGGCCAAATATGCGTATGAATTTACTCTGTGCATCACCAAACTGAGCTCCAACAGAAGAGCCAAACGAGTAGACATTTTGCATTGTGAGGAGAGAGGTGAGGTAAAGTTGGATACATAGCTTCGCCAGTGTTATCACAAAAAATTGCTTTTTCCAGTCACTGTACACATGAGGCTAAGCTGGATACGTAGCTTCGCCAGTGTTATCGAGTGCTCTACTAACTAGCCCTGCTCCCACCGATGGCTATTACTGAGCGCATGCGCATGACTTGAAGCCAGCGTATCCAGTCCAAATGCAGGGCTAAGCGATGCTGCCGTCCGTGGTTCATGAACCATGTGAATGCACAGAACCTAATTCTTTTCCTTGGTTTCTATGTAGGACGGGTCCTGGGTAGATCGTACTGTACTATATCTTTGTGCTTTGAAGAAGGATGCTAAAGTGTGGCCAGTCTCAATGGGGGTTTCATTATCATTAAATGATGTGTCACATTAGCAAAAGTAATGACATGTCAGAGTAATGAATATGAAACTGGGCAAATGAGTTTCATAGGGATGAACTCATTTAGCACTATTTCATAGTACTACTCCCTCCATATTAGAAAAACAATTCGTTTAGGACAAGATTTAGGACACCAAGGAAGGATTAATGTGAGGGTAATTTTCCCTGCATGCCCTTATTATATAGGTCTTCGGGTCTCATATATTCGCTATCATTTACTTGCCCTACTAGTTAGTTGTGCTATGGTCAATGCTGGACGGTCACGAGTTCGAAACTCCCGAGCCCCACAAGCTTCATTTTTTTGGTTTCATGCACAGATATATGGTTGTTTTATGTGGTTTTTTTTGACCTCTCAAGCATAGCATCGTACTAGTAGCTGGTTTCTTTTTGTCGTTCACGCGCGTAAAATAGTCCGTAGTCATTTTTTCCTTTTGGCTGCCTCGTTCACTGTCATATTTTCCATTGACTTGGTGGCTGCCGAGCAGGGAGAGCAAGACAGAGCCACAGCAGGGAACATAAATGGAGCGTCACAACGCATATCGGGAGCCAACGGCCGTACACATGCGCATCGGAAGCAAGCGGGCCGCATCACCGCGTCGCCTCGGTTTCTTACGTGATTTAAACAATCCAAATATGAGTAAAATATCCAAAATGAATTCATTTCTTAACAACTGCTAATATGCCAAAACAAATTCATTTCTTAACAACTACTAATATGGAGGGAGTATGCATGAACTCAATTAAAACTACCATTGAGAGCATAAAGTTTCATCCTAACATGCATTGACCAATCCTAGTCGTGAAATCGTGAAATAAAGTTGTGCATTGAGGAAGACCATTTCATCTATAAGATAAATATTCTAAAGCTGATGTGGCACTATTGAAATGTGCATTGAGGAAGAGTTTCATCCTAACATGCATTGGCCAATATATAGTCAGCGCCACTATATGACTAAATACATCCACTTGCATAACATGTATTGTCATCTTTGCTTGCTTTCATGCGTCCCCTTGCAATTAACAACTTTGGCGACGACGTGTTGGAATGAATGGATGGCTTCAGCAATTGGAGCACACAACCATTGTTGACCGTGATGCCTGCAGATCGATGACAACATGCATGCAGATGCAGATCGCGCGCACGTTTTTACATAGACGTTGTGGCCAATACTAATTGTAGATGTGAAAGGGAGTTACCGATTGAAGCATTAGATGGCAAAGGGCGGCTGTTTTGCTCATGAAGATCGGTGTCCTTATGCACCATGTCCTCTCAAACTTTTTTTTTGGAGGGAGTGTTCTCTCAAACTTGAACGGTCTCCAGAAGTATGCAGAGAAAAGATCTCATATAACGGGTTGGCTATTCAGCTAGCGATTTAGTTTGTCTCATTTAAGGTTCAAATTTTAAATGCTTCCAAGTGCATGTTATTCATTGGTTAAGAAAAACAAGGCATCAAAGAAATGCCTTTCATCGGGATGAAAGGCATTTGGCGTGGTTTCATATAAATGAAAGCCCATTGGAACTCCCATTGAACGACATATTTTGACATATTTTGAGAGGCAAAGCAACCATAAGCACTTTATGATTTTGTCCTAGAGAGGCAAGCAACCATAACCTTGCTTTTCCACCTTATGGAGCACATATCCCCATACTTCCACACGATAAGCATAAGCATATAAGCACTTTTGCCAAACGGTTGGATTGCTTATGCTTCAATAAGCTAGATAAGCTAAAAAAGCACTTTTGGTACATAAGCATAAGCATAAGCGATTTAAAGTATAAGCAAAATCTGTATCAAACACACCCTAAACTTATAAACCCAACTGAAGCACACTCCTCTATGCTCTCTCAAGCGTAACTGTTCATCTCCTCACCAAAACATCCCATAGTCGATTCAACTTCGTATCCCCAGTCTCCCCTGCGACGCCGGCAGCCATCCTCTTCGACCTCGAGGGCAGCCACAAGCGCCAATGATGTCTAAACGCCAGCAGCACCAGTCATAGAACCAGCTGCGCGACGCATGCGAGCGCTTCTCGCGTAGTGCAGTGACCACTGCGTCTCCGTCGGCCACCCATGACTCCTCGGACCCCATCCCGTTCGACCTCAGCTTCGACCACCGTGGTGCACCTCTACCTCAGCCTCAGTAACCGCGCGCCTCGAACGCCATGGATAAACGGAAGTGGCTTGTGGAAGCCTCTGTCTCAGCCACCGTGAGCGCGAGGAAGAAAGGGAAGGGAACAACAACAGCCTCTGCATCAGCCATCACCACGAATCCGTGTGTGCGTACCACATGCTTCATTTGATTAATCTGTGAGAGTATTTAGATAGATTGATTAATACGCTTTTAGATTCATTAATCAATGCAGTTAGAGGCTTATTAATTATACTGTTAGTTTGTTTTATTCTACATGTATCGATCTGTGACTACCCTATGCTCCACTTGATTAATTTGTTAGAGTAATTAGATAGATTTATTAATGTACTTTTAGTTTTATTTGTACTGGAACTTTGATTTATGCTATTTGTTAATTTTACATGCTTACATCAATTTTGTATCATGCTATTCTTCAGAAAATTATGATTATCTCATTTCATCAATCTCTTTATTATAGGTCCTCAAGCCCAACTTCCCTGATGTGCCACCAGGATTCGAAGACAAAAGGAAGAAGAAATCTGAACCTGTCTTCGATTTCATGGCTGACATGGATGTGCCACCAAGATGTGAAGTCCAATGTGGCCTTAGATTGGAAAAAATGCACATCAAGTTTATGTTCACCTATGAAAGCAGCGATGTTAGACCTCATGAGGTGTTGTCTTGCAAGGAGGTGATGGTCCTTCCTGTTGATTGCAACACTGATATAGTTCTACATGCTATATATACTTATTAAGTATGCGCCTTGTATAACTATAGAACATGGCTAGGGCAGACGATCTTTGGACTATTCTGAAGAAGAGGGTGATGGATAGAGTGTACAAGAATAACAAATAATCAACTTAGGCATGTATGAATGAACTTATCTAGTGTTAGGATGACTTGTGTCATGAATGCCACTTTGTTATTTTGAAATTATGCCATACTTATGTAAGGAATGCTTCATTTGTTACATGGTATGCAATGGTATTACTATGTCACCCCCGGAGCCTCAATATATGTTCCTGCTGAATGCTTATTAATACTAAGTTTGCTCAATGCTCAATATATTGTATGTCAGAATAACTAGCATCTTTTTAAGGAGAAGATGATGAAAAACAAGCAAGGCACATATATATTATGACCTAATATCTACATAGATGATCAACACCGATAGTGTTCATCATCAGCGCATGGAAAGAAAGAAATAAAAAACAAAAACATCAAACTAGCACTAGTAGTTAACGACTATGAATGGGATGACCCAAGCGTGGTGGCGACAACGATCGAGGAGGAAGTCCATCTCTTCTTGAAGGCGGACTTTTATCCTGCGGCCTGAGCAATCTGACGGTGCCTCTCAATGTCGTCAGGCACCCCCACCTTTTCGTGGAAGAACCGCAATGCGTGCACCTGAACTTTCTCCTTGCACTCGAACTCCCTATCTTGGCAAACCTAGCACAAGTACAAGGTCTTGCCGGAGGAATAATTCTCCTGGTACATGACGCGTGTGCCGCCGTCGAGGGAGTGCTAGTAGTCGGCGGAGTCGCTGCTGTCGTTGTACTCTTTGTCGCTACTGTCGCTATAGTCTTTGATGCTGTCGTAGTCTGTGGTGGTATCGTCATCGCTGACGGTCACCATGACGACCTCCTCCGGCGGCGCCACCACCTCCTCCTCCTTCACTGCCACCAAGACGACGGGGGCCAGATCGCCGCGGACGCGCTTCGGCGAAGGTGAGCGCGGCTCGCTGTGGCGTGCTCGAGCCACAGAAGAAGACGAACCACCGGTCTGTAAAAAGTCGATAAATAGTGAAAAATCCCCCTTCCATAAATCATGATATAATGACTCGATAACTAAATTGAAGCATAAATAGTACCGATATTGGCCAAAAACAATCGAGCATTATCGAGAATCGCAAATACATTGAGCAAACAAAAAAACCCTAACCCTAAATTGTATGGAAATCGTGGAACATGGGCAGGAACATACCGCGGATGCCGGGGGAAGAGGGTTGCGGAGGTTGTGGTTTCTAGCGGCCTCACTCAAGTCCTCCGTGGTCGCCATGGCAGTTGAGTGTGTCGAGCGGTGAGAGCGAGGGTTTGAGCGCGATGGCAAAGAAGGCGAAGCGGGAGAGCGTGGAGTGATGGCGGAAACGGGAGTGCGTCCCTAATATGTGCTTAAGGTCGAGAGGCGCCTTTTCTCATACTAGCACGCTTAGTGTCTGATATGCTAACAC
The DNA here is from genome assembly GCA_030378355.1 of Eleusine indica. NCBI lineage: Eukaryota > Viridiplantae > Streptophyta > Magnoliopsida > Poales > Poaceae > Eleusine > Eleusine indica. Next base: position 44,946,616 of record CM059497.1, read on the forward strand.
ACTGAAACATGGGACCGCATAAACTCGGGCCCACCTTTCATTGAGTCCTGGTTATAAGTTCAGCGTATGTTGTAAAAAATGGAAGGCATAAAATTTTTCTTTTTTTTAGTCAGGAAAACAGAACGTTGGAATGGATAGAGATCAACATATTCTTCTGATCATTACCGTTCCTATTTCTCTCTAAAAATCAAGGGATGTGATTGAATTGAAGAGTTACCTCTTATTAGGATGTGATAGAGGTACCGTAACAGCATCTCCAATAGAGCCCCACAAACTCTCCCTAAATCCAATTAATGGGGTTTAATCTAAAAAACCATCTCCAGCGGCTCCCTAGAACAACTCACAGATTTATTCTCTCCCTAAATTCTCCTTATTTGTAGCTAGAAACGAGAGGGAGAACTATTGGAGCAGACAAGAAAACTTTTCCCTAATATTTTTTGGGTACTCCTTGTATTTAAGAGAATTAATGTTGTTCTAGTCCCAGATGCTGACGTGACCCAATCAAAAGTTTTCATGATCTATTTGTAGGGAGAACTATTGGAGGAGACAAGAAAACTTCTCCCGAGCTACATATGAGGAGAATTTAGGAAGAGAATAAATTTGTGAGTTGTTTTGGGGAACTGTTACATGGTTTTTATATTAAACCCTAATAATTTGATTTTGGGAGAGTTTATGGGACTCTCTCTTGGAGATGCTCTAATTGACACGGTCCAATCTAAGATCAAATCAAGAGGATAGGTCATATCTCTCTACTTTGCAAAGTGCTCATATGGAAGAGCTCCGGGATCGACATCGAGATTGTGCATTAGAACTCAGAATGTGTGTTTGCGCATATGATCATCTCGCAAAACGCGATCGTACATATATGGAGGGGCTTCATAATAACTCTTCTTTAAAAAAACACGATCGTACATATATGTGCAAATTGCTTCCAAATGGATTGTCTCGGCCCCCTGCGCATGCAGGTGACTCATCACATGCACGACATAGCTCTAAATTATGTTTTTCCTAATTAAAAGAACACATAATCAGTATTTTCCTGAATTCAAATGTGCAAATTGCTTCTAATTGAATTTAAAGTAAGTGGTGTTTGGAGCTCATGGTTGTTTTGACGAGTATTCCATTTCAAGTACCACATACATACAATATTTCGAAACTTTTTTTTGGATGAATGTGCTTCCATCAATGTATGTTGGATGGAGGATATATGATATAGTACTTCTAGTACAATTAACTGTGATATGAACATCGCCAATTACATGTTGCTATAAAACTTGAACAAACACATTCTATATGCAGGGAGGCATATGGTGGTATAGACACTATATCTCATAGCCAAACACATCGTCTTTATTAGTGAGCATTATAAACATATGTGACAAATAGTTTCATAAGGAGTTTGGTCGAAAGAGAGAACAAAATCAAACTGGACTATCACAATTAAAGGTGAAATGAACATCGCCAATTACAGGTTGCTGTAAAACTTGAACAAACACATTATATATGCAGGGAGGCGTGTATGATTGGTATAGACACTATATCTCATAGCCAAACACATCTTTATTAGTGAGCTATATAAACATGTGACAAATAGTACCATAAGGAGTTTGGTCGAAAGAGAAAAAAATCAAACAGGACTGTCATGACGCAAATTGGGTCTATGTGATAAATAAAAGTTCCATATGAATTCAGAAAAAAAAAGAATCAAGTGATCCGGACACCATATGAGGATGCCCGCTGCTCTGTTTCTCTCTCTCTCTCTCTCTCTCTCTCTCTCTCTCTTCAGCACGACTGCTACTGCTGCTTGTGGGTTGTGAGTGCCCGCTGGCCCACTCACCATCCACTGCCCTGGGCACCCGTTATGATCAACATGGCACATGAGTGCCAAAGAATGCACCATGTGTTGTGATAGGAGGCAGACACGCTTCCGCCTAAAATGCCATGGCAGCTCTAGATGGTATCCACGCCGGCAAAAATTCTCTCGTGCACGTAAATCCTTCTCTCATTGCCAAGCACATCTTTGTTAATTAGTGAATTATAAACATGTGAAAAGGTGACCATGGCCATTCTCAATGCATGGTTTCATTTCGTTATTTCCAAGAGTGCCATGTCATCTCATAGTTTTGAAATGGATTAATGAAACTAGATTTATAAATGCAAAGTTTCATTTCATGATTTCATATGTTAGTGTAGCATTTAAATGTTCCATCTAAATGACCAGTGAGAGTTGTTAAATGAATAGAGATGAAAATCAAACACTCTCAATGGAGTTTCATTTTAGTTTCAAAGTTTTGGTAATCATACGTGTACATGGAGTTTCATCCCAATGAAACTCATGTCTCCTCTCTCCTCATAAATTACATGCCACATCATCAGTTTTGTCTATGTGGCATCTGGCATGTCATTTATTGAGAATGAAACTCCTATGAAACTACCATTGTGATTGGCGAGTTGGGTCAAAAGAGAACAAGATTCAAACTGGATTGCCATGCATGATGCAAATGGATTCAAACTGGATTGTCACAACGCACATATCATCTCGCAAAACACGATCGTACATATATGGAGGGCTTCATAGTAACTTTTTTTGTTAAAACATCCAAATGTGCAAATTACTTCCAATTGAATTTAAAGTAGTAAGTGGTATTTTGAGAAGGGAAGGCTACATTTATTAGGGGCAACATGATAATTTCTCTCTTTGCTTGTTTTTGCATGGGACAATTGCGCCAATGACCCTATTTTCAAGTCCAATTGCACGTTTCACCCTCTTTTTTAGGGTTTGCACATTTGACCCTGGTTTTTGGAAACGAATTGCATGATTCACCCTATTACATGTAAAAATATGGCCAAATATGCAATAAAATAGGGTCAATCGTGCAACCATATATTGCCAAATATGCATCTAAATTTACACTGTGCATCACCAAACCGAGCTCCAACAGAAAAGCCAAACAAGTAGGCATTTTGCATTATGAGGAGAGAGGTAAGGTAAAGTTGGATTTCCTCTCTCCTGGTCCTGGTAGGCTAATCTTTTAGGGCGTCAGTGCATGGTCGGATTTACTACCTCTCAAACTGTTGGAGACATCACAAAAAATTGCTTTTTCCAGTCACTGTACACCTGAGGCTAAGCTGGATATGTAGCTTCGCCAGTGTTATCGAGTGCTCTACTAACTAGCCCTGCTCCCACCGACGACAATTACTAAGCGTATGCGCATGACTTGAAGCCAGCGTACCCAGTCCAAATGCAGGGCTAAGCGATGCTACCATGCGTGGTTCACGAACCATGTGAATGCACACAACCTGATTCTTTTCCTTGGTTTCTATGTAGGACGGATCCTGGGTAGATCGTACTGTACTATATCTTTGTGCTTTGAAGAAGGATGCTAAAGTGTGGCCAGTCTCAATGGGGATTTCATTGGTATTAAATGATGTGTCACATTAGCAAAAGTGATGACATGGCAGAGTAATGAATATGAAACTGGGCAAATGCGTTTCATAGGGATGAAGTCATTTAGCATTATTTCATAGTACTACTTCCTCCATATTAGAAAAACAACTCATTTAGGACATGATTTAGGACACCAATGAAGGATTAATGTGAGGGTAATTTTCCCTGCATGCCCTTATTAAATAGGTCATCGGGGCTCGTATATTCGCTATCATTTACTTGCCCTACTGGTTAACTATGCTATGATCAATGCTAGACGGTCGCGAGTTCAAAACTCCCGAGCCCCACAAGCTTCATTTTTTTTTGTTTCACGCACAGATATATGGTTGTTTTACGTGGTTTTTTTTGATACTAGTAGCTGGTTTCTTTTTGTCATTCACGCGCATAAAATAGTCCGCAGTCATTTTTTCCTTTTGGCTGCCTCCTTCGCTGTCATATTTTCCATTGACTTGGAGGCTGCCGAGCAGGGAGAGCGTGACAGGGCCACAATGGGGAACATAAATGGAGCGTCGCGGCGCGCATCAGGAGCCAGCGGCCGCACACGTCTGCAAGCAGGCCGCGTCACCACGTCGCCGCGGTTTCTTATGTGATTTAAACAGTCCAAATATGAGTAAAATCTCCAAAATGAATTCATTTCTTAATAACTGCTAATATGCCAAAAACAAATTCATTTCTTAACAATAGCTAATATGGAGGGAGTATGCATGAAATCAATTGAAACTACCATTGAGAGCATAAAGTTTCATCCTAACATGCATTGACCAATCCTAGTCGTGAAATCGTGAAATGAAGTTGTGCATTGAGGAAGACCATTTCATCTATAAGATAAAAACTCTAAAGCTGATGTGGCACTATTGAAATGTGCATTGAGGAAGAGTTTCATCCTAACATGCATTGGGCAATATATAGTCAGTGCCACTATATGACTAAATACATCCCCTTGCATAACATGTATTGTCATCTTTGCTTGCTTTCCTGCATCCCCTTGCAATTAACAACTTTGGCAACGTCATGTTGGAATGAATGGACAGCTTCAGCAACTGGAGCACACAACCATTGCCGACCATGATGTGCCTGCAGATCGATGACAACATGCATGCAGATGCAGATCGTGCGCACATTTTTACATGGATGTTGTGGCCAATACTAATTGTAGATGTGAAAGGGAGTTACCGGTTGGAGCATTAGATGTCAAAGGGCGGCCGTTTTGCTCATGAAGATCGGTGTCCTTATGCACCGTGTCCTCTCAAACTTTCTTTTTGGGGGGAGTGTCCTCTCAAACTTGAACGGTCTCCAGAAATATGCAGAGAAAAGATCTCATATAATGGGTTGGCTATTCAGCTAGCGATTTAGTTTGTCTCATTTAAGATTCAAATATTAAATGCTTGTATGGCCTTATAAAAAAAACACGCTTGTATGGAGGGTTTGTGCATGGTTCGGATAAAAGTAAGAGCAAAATGGTTTTTCGCAATGTGAATTGATCCATGTGATAGCATATACTAGTTGTATAATAACATAGAAAAAAGGAATCACGCCATTTGGGTAGAGAAATATATACACAAGTTCATAGGTTTTACTCCAATACTACTAGAATCAAAAGGCCAAATACCAAGAACACATAAACACAAGTTTGCGGCTGGCGAATCCATTGCAACGCAAGGCGAGGGGCGCCAGTCAATTTCTACATGGGTGGCGCCGCTTGCCTCGGTTCGAGTCAAGCGACGTGACCATTCATAGCTGCTACTATTACTCGATGCGACGTGTGTATTCATAGCTGCCATCATTACTCCGCGCAGGGCCATGAAACCGGAATTGAACAACCGATGGCACTTGGGTAGCAGAAGCTCCAAACTTTAAGCGGTGACGGGAAAACCTCCATGGAGTCCATATTGAGATCCCCATGGCCGCGAGCAAAGCTGCGGAGAGGTAGGAATTTTGGTAGTAGATGCGAGAAATTAATGTTGAGAAGAGATGGAAAATCATCATTCTAATTAATCACTTAGAGCATCACCAAAAGCTCTCCAAAAACTCTCCCTAAATCAAATTAATGGGGTTTAGTCTAAAAAACCATCTCCAATAGCTCCCCTAAACAACTCACAGATGCTCTCATTGGTATGCTAAATGTTGTCTAAAATAAGCGTGAGGCCCCCAGTCCATCCTTAGCTCCAACATCGTCAGTCAACCTAGTACAGTCGCTCGTGACGCGGCCAAGGGATTCGGCGGTGGGAAGACTGCAGCTTACGCGACCCGGCCTATTGGTGATCTTCTAGTACGCTCGCCAGGGAAGCGTGCGGCCAGGATTGTGGACGTCGGTGTTGTCCCACATTCCGCCTCCTGAAACGAGCGCCATCCATGATAAGGTCGAGATCTTCTAATACTTTTTGTGATTGGGGCTTATTGGCAAATTAGTTAATCTGAGTAGTTTCATTTGTTAGGAGAGTAGTTTTGATCGTTTGTTTATTAGTCCACCATCAAAAACCTTTTCTCTTGTTTCAGGAATTTGTTAATTAGTTCCTTTGATTTGGCTTTAATTTCACTAATGGCGGCTGGGAACGATCGAAGTTGGATGCTATCGACACAAAAAAGATCAGGCTTGGCAGGACTGAGTTGAAGAATTCCTTAAAAACACCTTTGAGGGCACTTTTCTAGGAGAGACTGCAAAATGTCCATGTACTAGGTGTGGCTGCATGACATTCAGAACAAGGTTGAGGTTGAACAACACCTCCTTAGCAGAGGGTTTCATAAGGATTTCATAGCACAGAAACATCATTTTGATCGTCATGCTACTGAGCCTATGGTTCTGGATGATAATCGGGATTTTATTGATAAAGGGCAACCTGCTCATGGTGGCCCCTCTGTTAAAAATCTGATTGACTGACTAATCACTGGTGCTATACATGGAAAACTTAGCGGAAGCAGCAATAATATCGAGGAGCCAAATGAGTCAGGAAAGGTTTTTTTCAAATTAATGAAAGAAGTAGAGAAAGAATTGTACCCAGGTTGTAAGGAGGCTACCAAAGTATCTTTCATTGTGTGGATATTTCAGATTAAGTGCATGTTCGGCATTAGCAACAATGCTATGGAGCACATCCTTCGGTTAATATGTCTTTTACTCCCCAATGGACATTGTGTCCCAGATACATTGGAAAAAGTTTGAAAGGTAGTTCGAGAACTTGGCCTGGACTATGTGAAGATTCATGCTTGTGTCAATGACTGTGTGTTATTTCATGGAGAACACCAGGATCTGCATGAGTGTCCAACATGCGGACAAAGTAGGTGGAAAAATATTGATCCAGAGGGGCATGCAGAGGGTGGTGCCACTCGTGATGGTGGAGTAAAGAAGAAGCTCTTTCCTCAAAAAATACTGAGGTACTTTCCACTTATTCCTCGTCTTCAAAGATTATATATGAATGCAACCACATCGAAGCAAATGCTTTCGCATGCTACTAATGAACTGGCACCCGGCCAACTCGTTGGCATGGAAGAACGTAGATAATATGTATAAGGACTTTGCATTGGAGCCACGTAATGTTAGGCTGGGACTTGCATTAGATGGCTTCAATCCATTTGGGATGTTGAATGTGAATTACACTACATGGCCGATGCTCCTAATTTCTTATAACCTGCCTCCATGGTTGTGCTTGAAATAGTCTTATTGGATGATGTCGATGCTTATTCCAGGGCCTAGATCTCCAAGAATTAACATTGATGTGTATTTGCAGCCTCTGATTGATGAGCTAAAAGATCTCTGGATTAAAGGAGTTGTGACTTGGAATGCAAAAGCGAAGAAGAATTTTAATCTACATGCAGTTCTAGTTTGGACAATAAATGATTTTCCTACATATGCGATGTTATCTAGTTGGAGCACAAATGGAAAGTTTGCTTGTCCTCATTGTCACAAGGATACTGATTACTCGTGGTTACAACATGGTAGAAAGCATTGCTATATGGGGCATCGTCGTTTTTTGCCTTCAGGCCACAGGTGGTGGATGAACAAGGTGAGCTTCAATGACAAGGTTGAAGAGAGGGAGACTCCAATACCGCTAACTGGTGAACAAGTTTTGCAGCATTATAAGAGTTTTGGGCACGTATGTTTTGGAAAGACTACTGCAGAGAAGAGGAAGCAGCAAGATCAAGATAGTAGGTGGCACAACTGGAGGAAGAAGTGTTTTTTTTTTCAGCTTCCTTACAGGAAAACATTGCTGATACGCCATAATCTAGATGTCATGCATATTGAGAAGAATATTTGTGAGAGCTTGATAGCGACTTTGCTTGGTTTAGCTGGTAAATGTAAGGATGGTGAGAAGGCTCGACTTGATCTGCAAGAATTGAGCATAAGGAAGGATCAACATCCATTGCAAGAAGGTAAATACACTTTGCCACCAACATTGTACATGTTAGGAAAAGAGGAGAAGGAATTTTTTTGCAATTTTCTACAACATATTCAGATGCCAGATGGGTATGCCTCCCATATCAGGAGGTGTGTTGATGTCAGTGGCTGCAAGGTAACTGGACTTAAAAGTCATGACTACCATGTTTTATTACAAAAACTTTTACCCTAGGTGGTACGTGACATATTGCCTGAGGATGTAGTGGTTGGGATCATGGAACTCAGCAGGTTTTTTAATGCAATATGTTCAAAGGAGCTAAAAAAGGATGCTGAACTTGAAAAACTTGACAAATCTATTGGCGAGACCCTTTGTCACCTTGAGATGATTCTTCTGCCTGACTTTTTTGATATTATGATGCACTTACCAGTTCATCTTGCTTGGGAGACTAAGTATGGTGGCCCAGTTTGTTATAGATGGATGTATCCAGTTGAGTGGTACCTGTGTACCCTCAAGGGCTATATGAGGAACAAAGCGTGTTCTGAAGGTTCAATAATAGAGGGATATCTCTCGGAGGAGTGCCTTACATTTTGTTCTCGCTTCTTTGAAGATGTTAGTACAAAGCTCGATCGGCCAGAGCATCAAGAAAAGAACGCTGTTAGTGAACCACCTTCTGATGGTATAAGCGTATTTTGCAGCAAGGACTACACTAAAAAGACTCCTTCTCAGCTCAAGAATGCTAAGCCTGGAGAATTTCAGAACAAGAAGCACTACATATTATCCAATAATGATGAGTGCATTGAATGGATAAAGTAAGTCATAGCATGTCACATATGATTGTATTTTTTTTGAAACATGCGTTGTCATCTACTAGGTAACTGATCATTTGCCTACTGATGCAGTGAGCATAAGGAGGAATTGAGAAATTCTGACTCATGGCATGTTGACAGAAGGCACAAGGAACAGTTTGTAGGATGGTTTGAGCAACAAGTGAGACATATTCCTCTATTTTTTGAATACATGATATTTAATTTACAATGTGTTCCTAACATATTCTCCAAATTAGTTTGAGGCAGATCAGGAATCTATTTGAAAATGGAGAAGTGGATGACATAATGTATGCTCTATCTCGTGGTCCAGATCCTCGGATTCGTGTGGCTAACAGGTGCTCCATCAATGGATTTTTCTTTCGGACAAAAGAAATAGAGAACAACTTAACCACACAGAACAATGGTGTTGTCGTCCAGGGGGATGGCATGGAATGGTACGGAGTGATTAGAAGAATAATCATGCTGGACTATCCTAAGAATAAGGAAGTCGTTTTGTTCGAGTGTGATTGGTTTGATGTTCCAACACCGGACAAAAATAAATCTAGAGGGTACAATAAGGATAAATAAGGCACTATCGACACTGATACTAGTCAGACTCGATATTCAGAGGAGCCGTACATCCTGGCGATCCAAGCAGAGCAGGTGTGTTATGTGAAAAGTGCCAAGAGAACAAATTGGTGCAGCGTTCTTAGAATGAAACCTAGGAACATGTTTGCCTTGCCTGAAGGAGAGGAGAATGAAAATAATTTTGCTGATACCAATGTTGACTCGCTCGTCGTAGGAGTGGAACATATGAATGTTGAAGGACGACATGAGGAATTGACAAATTGGAGCAGAACTGACATGGAAGGGTTAAGTGTCGATGCTGTTGTACTCGAAGAGGCGCGTGCTACCTCCATGCTAGAACCGGATGAATAGGACATACAGGATGACTACAATGATCTTGATGATGACACGTACACTGTTGATGGAGTCAAACCTGCAGTCGATTCAAACGATGATGATGATTTTTTTGTGTAAATTTGAGTTGCACTCTGGATCATCCAACTTTGTTACTGTATTGTGTTTTCTATCATCAGCTTGCATCTACACATCAATATTACACATAACAGTTGATAGCTAATATCACATAACAGTTGATAGCTAACGAGATAACCAACATACATCTGACACATGAACTTAGTTCGGAGACATAACCAGCATACATGCAGCGGAAGGTGCTTAACTACAACACAACACTTAAATAAAAATTCAATTGACACATATTAGCCAAAAGTTATCAAAAATAAAAATAAAAATACTGAAGTGCAGAATGTGTATATTATACATTGTCACAAAAGTTTACATTATGAATCAATATATTTTGTAGTAAGATAAAAAAGAAATTGATATTAATTAGTTGAACACATGCGAACTGAACTACTTTAACATATATTCAGTGATATATTGATATTAATTAGTTGAACACATGCGCGCAGGCAGGCGCGCTATACACACACACTTCTTCGTTCTATGGCTTCATGTTAAAGATCTGACCAAGCTCGTAGGAGACGCAGGCGTCTATAGCGGCGTACTCTATGTGCTGCTTAGTCAGGTGCTTATACCCCCAATTGTGGTGAAACGCACCATGGAGCTGCTTATTGGCCATTGTCAGACCAAGCAATAACTCACACATGTTCTCGAGTCCAAGTCCGTGTCGTGAGGTTTGGTCCAAGCGAACCCGCGCGGCATCCTGCAGCTCCGACGTCTTGGCTACACGGATGTTGTGATCAATGGCTAGCCGATGGATGTCACCGCCGATGTTCGAGCTGACAAACATGCACCAACGGCTCTCCAGGAAAACCTTCCGTTCCTCTGGAACTTTGTCGGCATGGCACACCTAGAAGAGGAGACACCGATATCGATGGTCACTGTCTGGTATGCCGATGCAGATTTGAATGATGGCTGTCTTGTTTGGGTCGTTATTCACACGATCAGCGCGTGGAATGATGAGCCACTCCGTATCCAAACCGATGAGGAGCAGCTCTTCATTCGGCCAGACCTCCTCAAGGAACTTGACGACGATGCTGCTATCTGAGGTGACAGTTGTGTCGATGTTGTAGTGGTAGAACTTGATGACGACAAAGCGTGTCGGCGACGATGGCAGGCGGCGGGTCGGCAGGGCTTGGGAGCGCGAGGCGGTGCTCTCAAGGTGGTGCACCGAATTGCCTGTGGGAGCGCGAGGCGGCGAGCAGGAGCATGTGGCAGTGCCGCCGCTGGTCAGCATGCGGAAGCGTTTCAAGCGCGAGACGGCATCACCGTTGGACGGGGGGTGGGCGCCATGAACAGGGTGAGGAGTGTGGCGGTTCTGGAACTGAACGAGCACGTGGGTGCCGTGAACGGGGTGCGGGAGTTGTTTGATGGGCACTGAACTGGCGCGTGTGCACTGAACAGGGTGAACTACTTATGGAGCGGTTCCCAGAAGACGAAGAGCTCGTGCGCCAGTAGGCGTGCATGGCACGGTTCCCAGATAGCAAGGCCCCCGTCTAGGCAGTTGAATGCGTGGACACAATCGACCTCGGCTTCCATGACCCCTCGCCTTCCATGATTAGCGCACATTTAGAGGCTCATGAAACGCCTCTCCATGAGATGCCTCCCCCATTCGTATTCTGCTCTAAAAAACCCTCGATGTCTCGTCTCCCCTTGCTCCCCAACTCTCGTACGTCTCTCACTTTTCCTCTCTTGTCGTCTATCAACCGCTCCTCTCTTGTTGTCTTTATCTCCACTTCCATCTAGACCTTTTTACAATTTCCATTGGGTTGTTTTAGCGCATGCATGCAATCTCACGCGTTCATGCCGTACTAGACCAGGGTGGAATTCGGAGAAACGCTAGAGTTACGAAGTAGCTTACGTATTGTCTTCATGCTGACGAGGATTAAGCCTAATCATGCTCCTGATGTGGCCTGGGTCCACTAAGTTACCATCCAAACCTAATTAAGACGGCCTTGCTTCGCGCTACCACTCGGCGGAGACGACCTAACACTGCGCCGCCGCCGCCTCTCGTGACAGCTCCGATCGCTCCGAGTTCGTGAACGCTGCCATCTCAATTGTGATTGTATGACTCCTATTGACGTGATTTTCATGTGTGCTAACAAGGATCGATCCTAGTTACTACACGACGTTGCCTCTACCATGCCATTTTTTTCATTGTTCCTTACGCTTACTCATTAGCCTATTGATCAAATGTGACACAGTAGCTTTATTTCCTGCCAGTTCAGGGGAGACCCTGGAGACAAGAAGCGCAGCATCATCCTGACGTGACAGCCTAATTCACGCTGGAGTATATAATGTAACACGAAAGGAAGAAACAACTGTTATTAATCAGTTAGTGGCTACGGCGTAGAGAAGGAAGGTCCACGACTCCACGCGTCCAGCCATGTCCGTCTTTTGTCGGCCCCGAGTCAGTGCGTAGGACTTTTGTAGAGTTTTACGTAGCTCTAGCATTGCTCGTGGAATTTGTGCCAGCAGGGACGTATCTTAGATTTAGGAGGACCTATCAACCATTGCTAAAAGCAAAATGAGGCTCTCAGTTCAAGTATATTAATATAATTAAAATTCTTTTATTTTGTCTAGTTAGTTATACATTTTTTATAGTCTATCCATAGTTACAAGCATATTCATTCTAGTTTGCAAGAAAGATGCGATTGATAGGTTGCCGCATCGTCGTTTTATTTTTTTGTGGGCTGGTTTGTGGGCTGCCTGTTGATGTTGAGGTTTAATACCTTTAATTATTCTGTGATGAATCGTTTACTCTCAAAGAAGAATTGGACAATTATGAACAAATTTATGTTTCTATGACAATAAAGTCATATTTTTATTTGTAATTTTTAAGTAAGTTGCTCCATCTTATTTAGTACTAACCCTAAGTAGTCTGTAAGTAGAACTCTTTACTTATAATAACATAAACATACTTTACCCTATTTCAACATGAGAAATAAGTGAATCTTGAAAAATGTATAAATTGTAAAGTTCCTAGTTTAATATTCTTTTGTACAATATTTTATTATTGTTTTGCTACACATCATAGGAATTTTGAGCTTATTTTTCTCTTGATCAAATTTAGCAAATGAAAAATTAAACACCACAATAATATAATGTGATTCGTGGCATTGTTCCACGGTCAGCCAGTGGCGTTCGCTGCCTCCTGCTATTTTGGAGAGTATTGTCAGATTGGTGGACGGGATTGCAGCCATAAGGCTGATGACTATTGGAAAGCAAGAACTCAATCAGGTGAAAGATGAGCATGGCTTGGTACCTGGTGTCCCTATGCTACTGACGTCGGCATCCATACCAGAAGGCTAGATAGAAGATGAGCCTAATGTAATTTCTGGATATTTTGGGCCGCATATTATCCGGGAAGAGACGACCTCACATCAGTCAGTTCTTGAAGTGCTGAAAGGACGTAGTTGGTTGGCTTCGAAGGATGACTGACTCGTCACTATTAATTAGGAGTTCTCCCTGAGCCTTGTCAACCCAATCACTGGCAAGAGTATCCCACTGCCACCGTTGTCGTCAAACAACGATGGAAATGAGGAGTTGTTGTGTGCTGTCATGAACACTACAAGAAAAAAGGGATATTGCCATGGTGATATTTGATTGCAATAGGGTCATATTGGTTGCAATCACTTATTGTTGCCACTAAATTCATTTCGTGAGCGTCCGTGGCAAGTAGTAGTGTGGCAATAGGCTTTGGCAACCACTATTGTGTTTGGTTGCAACAACTGTGGTTGTTGCATCCAAATGAAGTCTTGCGATTAGTAGCTGGCGCAACGACGGATTATGTGGCAATAGCCTGTATTGCCACATAGTAAGGCGTTGCATTGGGTAGATTTGCAACCAACAAAAATGGTGGCAATACGTACCTATTGCAATGAATATTGTTTAGTGGTAGTAGGTGCTAGTGCCACACATAGCATTTTATTGCACTATGTTATATTGCCACACATACTATTTTGTTGTAGCATAATGTATTGCCACGCTCTATGTTCACTTGCAAAAGGTTGTATTGCCACGCTCTAGGTTTGGCTGCAGTAGACCATGTTGCCACAAATCATATTTCGTTGCACCTTGATATTTTTCCACTCTAGGTTCAGTTGCAGCAGGTTGTATTGCCACATCCTTGGTTTGGTTGCATTAGACCAAGTTGCCACGCAAAGTATTTCATTGCAACATGTCATATTGCGGCACACCTTATGTTGTGGCAATAAGCCTTATTGCCACGCTAAAATTATCATGGCAATAAGCATGTTTGCAACAAAATCAATATCGTGGTAATTAGGCCATATAGCATCAACCACAGTACGTGGCAAATAGTGGTACTGCAACAGAATAATGTCGTTGCAAATACTTGTCGCAACATAATATAATTGTTCCAATTCTTCATATATTCCAATCGAAACATCCAAGATATTATAAATGTAAATTGCATCAATAATTATTTTAAATCATCTCATGAGACCATAAAATAATCAATTTGTCATCAATTGAAACATCATTGCACACCAACAAAGTAAAAGTAGAATCTGACTATTATTGAAATATTGAATAAACATAAACTAATGTCTTGTGTGTGTGAGCTGGCTATAGATCCTCCCAGATTGTAGAGTTCCTTCACTTGATGAAGCCATGCTCATTAGCACTCCAATCAAATATCATCCTCCTGCTAAATAAAAGCATTTGCATTGTATAAGTAGAGTTACATCAAATATTCAGATTGAGCATCATGCTTCTACGATATAATAGAAGCAACAAGCATGTGGCAAAAAAGGATGAAAACTAAGATTGTTCTTCCACAAGGTAGTAAAACAATCATGTATAAGGAGTGACATTGAAATATTCAAATATAATAATAGTGGGCAGCAATAAAACAATAATGAAATCCATCCAATACAAATAATTCTGCAAAAGAGGATGCCACAATTGTGTAGCTGAGAATTATGAAGTATTGTTTCTTTGTTGCAAGGACTAGCTCACAAGAGAATTTAAAATTTATAAGTATTAGGCATTCAATGGTGTAGGTAGTAGTACATATGTGGGGACAATATGTATCATTTCAGTTTGAGAAGAATTTATCAATTATAGACCTTGTGAGAATGATAGAGTATTGCAATTCATACCCTTGGTCGTACACGACTTTTATTAGCAGCACTCTTTAGTTTATGGGGAGAAATATACGTATTGGTTTTTTGTTGAACTTTGGAAGTTCCAGTTTTGCGAACATCCATATTATCTGTTGACATAGTACTTTCTGGGTTAGCCTGCAAACCAAAAGGAGGAGAAAAAAATTAGTTCCTACGTTGGCTAGAAAATCACAGTGGTTGTACTTATGTTTGCACATTTGTTACCTTTTGTGATGCTTCTTCTCTCTGTTTTTCTTGCAATAGAGCCATCTATGCCATGAGTTGATCTCTAAGTGCTTTCCTTGCTTTCTTCTCTTCCTCTTGAATTTGTCATGTTTTTTCCTTTAAAATTCTGTCCCTTTCAGCAGCTTCATTTGCATGTTTAACAGCTTCATTTAAAAGTTTTTGTTCTAAATCTTTAACCCTGCCTTCTAGCTCAATATTTCTTTCTTGGGCTGCAGCTGAAACACGGGCTGCTTCTTCAGTCTGAGCATTCAATAGCTGCCTTCGAGTCGGATATTTAGCCAAGTATCCATGACCATGGGGTTTGGAGGTTTTGCACCCTGTTGTTTGATTATACGACTCTTGGAAAACAATATTCTCCTCTTCTGTTGACATCAATCTATTTCCCCCCATTTCCCTATTGGTCAGCTTTGCACTTGCATCATCCTATGTGAAAGAAAATAAGTGAACATTACTAACTCAGTTAGGAACAGAACTAGAAGCACACGATTGACAAATGAACATTATGTAAATACTCACGTGTATATGCATAGATGCAGCGTTTGACCATGTCCCATTCTTACAATGAGTCATCTTGAAAAGAGCCAAATCACTTGGCTCTTCACCGGTTTCTAGGTCCCTCTGAAATGAAGAGAACAAATAATATAAATAGTTATAATTTTTAGTTACAAGATGTTTACTTCATTATTATTTTCTCATAGCTGTATTGTGAATATGTCTTGGATCCCATTAAGTGCATAATCTTTTGCTGCTTAAGATTTTTTAAGTTTGCTTGGCTAATTTTCTGTTAAAGGTGTCAATAGAAAATGCATTATCACTGCACTAAAGAAAACAATATATTTTTAATGTGTATTAGGTAAGATAAAATAAATTGATATCGAACCTGGAATTTCTCTGTTCCAAAGTACAACATCAAGTAGTGCCACTCAACAATGTCTACATCTTCAGACTTGTTTTTCATTCTGTCATCATAAGTATTATATGCCTTGTATGTAGAACTGAATGCTGATCGCCATCCTTTGTAGCGCTCCGAGGCACTATCCAATATTTTTTCTTTTGCATTCACGTTGTTTGCAAAGGTCCACTTGTTCTGTTGAGATGGTACAGAAGAAGATCAAGTGAATCTTTGTAATTAGGATAAAATGTGCTTAGCAAGACAATCATTATACATACCAGTACATCTGTTACTATAGAATTTTTGATATTTTGCTTTATATCTTTCTAACTTCTCACTCCAACGAGAGGAGCCATTTTCCTTGAGCATGACACCACTTCATCTATGAACGCACGGGCACTTGGTCCAATGGGACCTCCCTTGGAACCGGAAAATTCAATATGTAGTTTCTGACTTCCATTCTTTATTCTCTTGATGCATGCTGAAAAATCTTTCAAAGAGCCACGTTCATATTTCTTGCCACCTATTCAACCATTAAAAATAAAGTGACCAGCACTTTTAGCACATCATAAGAACATCCAATTAAAAATGAGAAGCTACAATAAGTTACCCTTTCCTTTCTTCTTAGGATGTCGAGCATGAGATGGCCACTCTATAGGAGAGAAGTCGCTATCATCATTTCCATCTCGTGGAGGTGTACACACACCATTTGTCTCCTCTTCTACTACGTATTGAGCTACAAGAAAATGAAGCATTAGTAACTTGTCTCATAATCAGTGTATAAGACGATATTAGTATTAGAATGAAAGATTTCATATTACCAATATCGGAAAGTTCAAGTCGCAGTCTTAACCATTCGGTGTACGTCTTGATTGTTTCAGACCTGTAGTCATCCCTGAATTCTGTGAATGACGAATATGTTAGTGGAGTTAATAATTTCAGAACACAATGATTTTTTTAAGTAAGCAGGAAAGCATCATAGCATACCTGGGTATGGTTGTTTATCATGTTCATCCACATCCTCTTGTTCATCCTCAACATCCTAGCCCTACTAGAATACCCAAGTTTTCCTTTTCAGGCACATCAAGTTCAAAAATGACATCTGAGCTCTATCCAAAGATCACATAGCTCATCAATCAACGGCTGCAAATATATATCAATATTCTGCCCAGGAGATTTTGGCCCTGGAATCAACATTGATATGATCCAAAATGAATGTTTCAAACACAACCAAGGAGGCAAATTGTAAGGGATTAGAATCACAGACCATGTAGTGTATGTAACATTTAATATTCCATATGGATTAAACCCATCAGATGCAAGACCCAACCTAACATTCTGAGGATCAGATGCAAATTCTGGCCAACTTTTATCCACGTGCTTCCATGCCTTGGAGTCAATAGGATGACGCATTTTACCATCATCGGCTGAACCCTTCTCATGCCATCGCATAAGCTTTGATGTGCTGGCTAACATATACAACTTTTGCAGACGAGGAGTAAGTGGAAAATACCTTAGAATTCTTTGTGGATACCATTTCTTGGTTTTAGCAGTGCTACTTGTCTCATCATTATCTCCATCTGAACTGGTATTTTTCCACCTAGACTTCTCACAAATTGGGCAGTTACTCTGATTAGCATAAACCCCACGAAATAAAACACAATCATTGACACATGCATGTATCTTTTTGTAGTCGAGGCCAAGATCACGAACAACCTTTCCAATCTTGTCCAATGTGTTTGGAACATAATGTCCTTCAGGGAGCACGAGGGAAAATAGTAGCAGTATGGCCTCTAAACCCTTGTTTCTAATATCATACATGCACTTAGTCCGAAACAGTCTTACAATAAAGGATACTTTAGTTGCCTCTTTATATCCTGGATACAAATCCTTTTCTGCCTCCTTTAATAAATTAAAGAATGTCTTGGCACTTTCATTAGGCTCTTCATTATTGGTACGAGTTATTTCTCCATGTATAGCTCCTCTGATTAGTGATTTAAGTATATTATTGACAGAAGCACCATCACTTGTTCCTTCATCGCAAACATTTTCCTCATCTGAATCCTCATCGTCACCTTCACATTCACCTTTTATAAAATCTGAATCAAAGCCTCGAGAGAGCAAATGCTTTTGAACCTCAGATTGTTTTTTTTTTATGATAGGCAATGACAAACTGTACATGGACAGGGTGCAATTCCACCACGTGAGCTGCCACCGAATGAAGTTTTCATGAACTTCTCCAAGCCTTTCTGCCACTCATCTGACCTCTTATCCAAAAACATCCAACTCCTATCCTCTAACATGCTTGCACCAATATTTCTACCAATTACACAGTGATAGGAATAAATCTCTAACCAAGTACTTCCTGCAAACAAACAACCAGCAAAGGCAAATTATAACTCTAAAGTTTCTAGTCTGACCGAGTCATGAAAAAAATAATTAAATGTCAAAATAAAAATCATACTATCCAAGTAACCACTCAACAATTATTGGGCTAAAAACAACACCCAGAAAAAATGTCTTCTACCTTTCATCTCACGATCATGTTCACTAATCATACTAAGTAACAAGTCAACACATCTTATAACAAAAAAGTCCTCCTAGCAACAATGTTTTTATATAAGACTGTCATCCCACGATCATATTCATTAACAACAAAACTGAGAATTGTTCTATTAATTATTGAATCGTCCATCTTATCATTGATATACGACATATATAGTTATTCAAACAGCTGGAAAAGAAATTGGAAGAAGGGTGTGGTGAGCTCAGGCGCGAGATTCGAACCTGATGGGCGAACGATGCGTGATGGAGAGGCGGCTGACACGGCGGCCGACGCGGCTGAGTGACTGATGGCGGGTCTGCCGGGGTTACTTGCTTGGTCGCCTGGGTTCTAGACGTTGCTGCCGCTCGAGGTAGGGCGCGGGCAGGTTTGTCCAAGGGGCGCATCGAAGATCGTCGCCTGACGAGACGCCGCCGTGACCGTGAGTCCGTGAGTCACGAGAAGCTGCCGCTGTTTGCATCCGTATCACCGTATGACCACAAGCCAATACGGGCCTGACTCATATGCGGGCTGCTAGCAATACTCAACCATGATAGGCCTCTTGGCTGCTACTCCTTCTGTCCCAAAACATTTGACACTTTAGCCAACTCTATTTATTCTAAAATAATTGTCATTCTTATTTTTTGATGTAACTTTCTCTCTTTTCAATACATCCTTATCTCTATCTCTTTTCTCTTCATTTTCTGTGCACCTACCTTTTACACTTCTCCTTAATTCTCGTGTCCGGAGCTAAAACGTTAATTATTTGGGGACGGAGGGAGTACTTTCTAACTGCGGAATCAAGTCAAACCATCCAAGCGTTTGTGAATATTGATTAGGCATTTTTAGACATTGAATATATTATATGATAAGGCCACATGGATATATTGACGAGGCTAGCGTCAGTTAATATGGGCTAGGCTAGCGTAGTTCAAAACTAATTAGTACAAAAGCACGTGTGGTAATGCATACTGAATTAGTCCTAAATGATTCGAAACTCATTAGCGCAAGGGGTCACGCGCCCCTCTGCGAGGCCCAGACTGCCTTGGCCTTAGACCAGCCCATAGAGGAGAGGAGGCCACGGAGCGGGGCGGCGCCGATGAGCCCTGGCGACGGAGCGTAGGTGAGGCCTCTGCGCTCTGCCGCCACGTCGCTGGTGGTGGTTGAACGTGAGCGGTGCCAGCGATTCCGGCGAGGGATGGCGGCAGAGCGTAGGCGAGTGCGGGCGGCGTGACACAATGGCTAAAGCGTCATCGCGTTACCGGTCGACGGTTATCGCCGGCGGTTTAGGGTGTTCAGGCTGCCAAAAGCCTAGTCATTATGATGGACATAGATGGTTTCAGAGTGGGGCAATGGTCGGCTTGGTGGTGGGCGGCAGCACGGCGGTGCCGCGGGCAGCGGGCGGGCGACGGTCTGGGAAAGCAGTGGGGGAGCATGGCTGACGGAGCGTGAGGCAGACGTGGGGCACAAGGCAGACGTTGGGGCGAGGAGCGACGGCTAGCCGGTCAGGGCAGCGGAGGACGTGTGCCGTGCGGTGGGCGGGGTTGCACGCTCTGCTAACGCGCGACCTATCGTCGGATAGCGACTAGGTAAACCAGGCCTTGTGAAGGCCCTGCGACATGCTTACATCCTTTAGAGGTCTTATACAAGCAACATTTTTTTTGCAATACTATGATTAATTGCAACGAAATATACTCTATAGCATTACAACCTTTTTTTGTGGCAATAGAACCTTGTATATTGCAACAAATTATTTTTTTATTGTAATATGGAGCAACTTCTTGCAACGATGAACAAGATTATTACAATGGGACATATTCGTGGCAATACAGCTATCTAATTTGCAACCATTTACTTATTCGTGGCAATAAGATTGACATCTTATAACAAAAAAGAATATTATTGAAGCCACGAAAAATTCGTGGCAATATGGGTAAACTTTAGCAACCATTGTTTAAATGGTGGCAATAATTAAAGACTTCTTGCAACAATATTTCAGTAATTGCAACCACATATATTTTGTGGCGATAACTCCTATCTATCACAACCATCTATGAGAAAGGTGGCAATAACACTAACCT
The DNA here is from genome assembly GCA_030378355.1 of Eleusine indica. NCBI lineage: Eukaryota > Viridiplantae > Streptophyta > Magnoliopsida > Poales > Poaceae > Eleusine > Eleusine indica. The sequence goes on from CM059497.1 coordinate 44,967,141, forward strand.
ATTGCAACAAAAATTGTGTTGTTGCAATGTGCCTCGTGGCAATAACCCTATTTCTTTGTAGTGGAAGGATACTGGTGGTTGTGGACCTATGTACATTGAGCGCACAGTCCTCTGTAAGACATCCAGACAAGATGATGGTCCCTTTGTGATCCTCCTATTCTATTCAGGAGACATCATGATCCATGAGAAGACAGATGGCATGTGGATGGCGTTACCAAGTGAAAAACGATTTCCAGTAAGATTTCTGGATGCTGCTTACAGGGATGGGCATGTGGTGGCACTCGGTCGGTGGGAACACCTGACGGTTTGGGACCTAGTTAGGAAGCCCAATATTAGTCTCCCGAATGGGTCAAGGGCCCCCCTTATGCTCGTCCAGCGCACTGCAGACGCGGGTCAACGATGTATCTTGCGCGGTCAGCTCGGAACCAACATATGATCATCCAACTGTGGGAAGACTTTTGGGGAGGACGAACCTATAGGCAACTAATGAGCTACCAGTCAACGTGCATGACAGTGGATGGCATGACATTATATGAGAGACCAGTAGACGGTGGTGGATGGACGAAGTTGAGAGGTTTGCAGAGTGAACGCTCTCTTTTTCTGGGAGCAAATTATCCATTCTGGTTTGCTAGACCAGAAGGAGACTAGAAAGTGGGTCCACCACTTCTGTATGTTTTGGACCACATGGATGGAGAAATGGTGAAGATCCCTGCTGATGATTGTATGACCGGTTCAATTTCACCCGGGGCCCACTCAATATACCTCTGCAAGCCCCTCTGTTTATCCACCCCTACCCATGTTTGAAGTAGCCACCCCACCGGCCCCCCTTTTATTAGTAGTCTTTGATGTTTAGTTTAATTTTGTTGTATCACTAGAACACTTGTAATGATGTATGCACTCTCAGATTGTATTTTAACTTGTGGATGCTCCATGTTTTGTGTTGTTTTAATGATGTTCTCAATTATCATGAGTGAAGTAAGCTGAGTAATCACTTATTTGACTTTAGTTTAAAGTGTTGAGAAAGAATACCCCGTTTGGCCACTTTAGTTTAATTTTCATTGCAATCCCATGATAATACAACGACAAACATTTTTGTTGCAATATGTAAGACGCAGTCGCGACCACATCGACTCTCGTTGCGATATCTATGCATTGTTGCAATGATAGACATTTCTATTGCAATATATAAGACGCTGTCACAACCACATCGACTCTTGTTGCAATATCTATGCATTGTTGCAATGATAGACATTTTTGTTACAATATGTAAGACGCAGTCACGACCACATCGACTCTTGTTGCGATATCTATGCATTATTGCAATGATTGATATTTTTGTTGCAATATGTAAGGTGCAGTCGCAACCACATCGACTTTTGTTGCTATATCTATGCATACTTGCAACGACAAATATTTGTGTTGCAATATGTAAGACGCAGTCGCAACTGCATTGATTGTCGTTCCTATACCTATGCCTCTTATTGCAACACCTCGTTCTTCTGTTACAAAATGACCTTACTGCAACAATTACAGGAAAGTGTTGCAAAAACATCACCCTAATTACAACGCACATGCAAGCGTGGCGATATATCCGATCTATCACAACCAAAATCACCTTTAGTTGCAATTATCCATGTCTATTGCAATGAAAATCACATTGTTGCAATGAATGCCATGGCAATAGCCCTGAAACGTTGTAGTGAGTGCCATCTCAAAATGTAAATATATAGAATGAGAAGGAAAAACAAAATGTTAATGGATGCTTTTGCTGAATCTCAATTAATTACTTCATAAAAGAAATTTTGTATTCCGAAGGAGTTAGCACCTGGCAACTGATTCAGCTCAGACTGAACATGGCCAAGAATTCCATGTTGTTGTCTGCCATTCTCATGCTCGGACTGCTGAAGCTTGGAGACTTTCTTTTGATGGAAGAAGCTTGGAGCCTTGATGAATGATGTACAATAAAACCAGTGAAAGGTCAACATTATTGTCAAAACATTTTAGCTGCAATTATGGTATAAATGGAAACATTAGTTAACCTCAAAAGATGCCAGAAATAATTCATGTGTTTGTTCTAGAAACAAATGCCTTATCTATGTCTTGCATGTCTCAAAATAATCAAGCATCAGCTGTTTCAAAAACAAAGGCAACTCTTCTTCTTTGAAACCCATAACAAGCTCTTATGCTGCGTTTGGTATTGGAAGCTAATTCAACTCCACCCTTCTAATTCTTACATCCAAATGCAGCCTTAGTGATTTTGTAGCCCATCATTTCATTTATTTTTTCAGTTCCACGATCATATTAATTTTCTATCTGATAGAACATGGGATAGGTCAATGTATAATATAATACCAGCTAATCTGAACATTATTTTTGTTTTTGCTTGCGCGACCTAACTTCAAAATGATGAAAAGGATGATGATGGTTACGATAACCATATTTCTGTAACAGTGTGTGGAGAAACAAAGAATAAGAAAGAAAAATTAAATTTGAACGGATCTATCTAGCTAAAACTTTTTGGTGAATGCAAAATAATTTAAGAAAGAAACAATCCAAAGAAGATAGATATTTCATAGGTTAAATGTCAACACAAACTACAAAATTTACAAAAGTAAAGAGAACTATCTAATAAGAGGCCTGATAGAAACTGTATTTGAAATTGCTGTCAGAGAAATCTTGTAGTGTAATAGCAATTATTTGTATAATATCAACTATATAATCTTGCAACTGTAAACAAGTTAGTATGGAAGCAATAACTAAAGTGCAAAAGTGCTTCCTCTAATCTACCACCAACTAGCATGTGAACGAAATATGTAGTCAACGGATATTAAAAATAAGAAAAGAAGGCAAACAATCTACTGATTTTGTGATGACAAGTAGGTTACCTGCAGGTTGAGTTCCCCTAGTGGTAAGCAGACAAATCAGAATTTCATACAAATAGAATGCTTTGAGCTGCAAGATCAGAACATCTCATTGTACATATATTCTCCCACAAAATCATGCATCTCATTGTAAAAGAAAAATTAGGAAATAAAGGCCAGCCCACTTCATTACAATGTCAAAAAACTAAAACAACATTACCAGTATATGAGTGACATGCATAAAACCAAATGCTAACTTCATAATTTCTATTTATAGGTGAAAATCAGAAGTTGCCCTGACTGAAATTCTACAGACTAGCACCAGTACTTTATGATCCTAGATAAACATACTTTTGAGGTGATCATTGAACTGCATGCCTCTTTAGTACAAATCCAATACGTCAAGGTGTAGCCCCCATTCATCAGTCCCCGCTCCAATTTTGTTCTTTGTTACCTATTCTCCAATGCAAAATCACTGGATCATTTGATGGGCAAGAGAGCTAATATAGGATCAACCGGTAAGAAAACAAGACCCCTCTTAATAGAAACAAAAAAATATAATACATAAATTTTATCTTGGATTTCAATTAGAGTAGCAGATTGTCCATCATGGGTGATTAATTTGTTCTTCCTGATCTTCACGGTCTCACCTTCATTCAATCTACATGCACAAATTATCCAAAAAAAAAACATCTGCATGCACAAGCTGCCAGAACAACCATACATAGTTGTGAGTGATGCCAGCAACCTGTAAAACAAATAATGAAGAATAGAGCATTACTAAAAAGAAGAAAATACTTAGTCAAGCCAACATAACTATATTAAGGTGGAGCAGACATCAACAATAATGCAGGAATTTTATCTTGGATTTTAGTAAAAGAAAAAGATCGCCCATCATGGAGGATTACTCTTTTTCTTACTTTCCATGGTCTCATGCAGTAGGTGACGTTGGCTCACCATTCTAGGCATAGCGGCCCGTGGCTTTGGGCGAGGGCATCCTGTGGCTCCCGGCGATGGTGGCCCATTGCTCATGCCAACACCTTGCTAATTAACAAGAAAACAAAAAATTCCAATGTTCATAACCTAGAAAAAATATATTTACGGTTCTAGAATTCTACAGGAAGTTATTTTACTAAAGAAGAACAAACGAGTCATGTAACCTGAGAGATGAAAACTTTCACTTTATTTCATTTTAACACTGAGAGGAAGTCCATGATCACCCTCTATCAGTCTTTTTTTTTGCTAGCAATCTGCATATATTATTATTAATGTTTCAAGGCCTCATTCAACGAATGAACAAATCAAACAAACCTCCCATTTTCTCTGGAGAAATGGAGATTACTATAAATACAACAGGGAAGGGAGTACAATATTAAAAGAGGAAATTAAAAAGGGAAAGGAAAATACTGCATGAAACAAATAAAAAGTATACTTGTTTAAATGTCATATATTTGCATGTCAATAACTGCAACAAAATATTGCAGAGGTTCTCATAACAATGCAAAATTAGCACATGCTATAACCTCATGTTAGTTAATCCGTATAAACGGGTTTTCTCAGTGTACACATGTCTCAGACAAATTGAGTAATTAGCACACCATCAAAGCACAGGTACAACAAACCAAATGCAACCAAGACCAGAGACTAACCAAGAGTACAATGCTCACCACATCATTATCATGTAGAATGTGAAGACACAATACTGTGAGTGCGATCTTCTCAACCTCCATCATTTGGCTCCTCAAAGACCTCAAAAAGGTATGGTTGTCACACCGGAACCTGTGTTAACATCATAATTCAGATCCACTCATGTCGACCATATCGTCATGATGGCTTCTGAACCGCGAGAAGAAAAATAGATAATCTTGTTGGGTTGTACAACACATAAAAAAGAAAACTTAAAAAGACACATAAATAAGGAAAGAGAGAAGTGAGTAGAGTACAACATGCGCAAGCATATCCCTGCAGTTGTACTGTTTGACTCTGGTGCATCGCATTCTTTCATATCTATCGACTTTATCACAAAACACAACATACCTATAGCTATGCTAAAAAGTAGGATGATTGTAAGTTCTCCTAGTGGGGACTTGAATGCGAAACATGTCTGGCCTAAGGTAAACCTTAAAATAAGGGGGGTAGATCTTACCGCGAACCTCATAGTCCTAGGATCTAATGGAATAGATGTGATCCTTGGTATGAACTGGTTGACCAAGCACAAAGGAGTCATAGACTGTGCTAAGAGAACAATCAAGCTCACCTTGGAAAATGGATCAGAATTGGAATACGTGGCTGACATAATCATTACCCGTAATGGAGCAACCAACCACCTAGTACTCAATCAGCTGGAAGTTAGCCCAACAGATGGTATTCGAGTAGTCTGCAAATTTCCCGATGTCTTCCTAGAGGAACTGCCAGGTATGCCACCTAATTGTGACATTGAGTTTGTTATCAAACTAGTTCCTGGTACTGCCCCTATATTTAAAAACCCTATAGAATGGCTGCTAACCAATTAGTCGAACTTAAGGAACAATTACAAGAATTATTAGATAAGGGTTACATTCGGCCTAGCTCATCTCCATGGGGAGCCCCGGTTATCTTTGTCCCTAAGAAAGATAGAACCCAACGGATGTGTGTGGATTATCGAGCCCTTAATGAAGTTACCATAAAGAACAAGTACCCGCTACCATGGATCGATGATTTGTTTTATCAACTAAAGGGAGCATGTGTCTTTTATAAGATTGATCTCCGATTGGGGTACCATCAGTTGAAAATTTGAGCCACTGACATACCCAAGATAACTTTTGTCACTCGATATGGACTATATGAGTACACTGTCATGTTCTTCGGATTGACCAATGCCCCTACCTACTTCATGTACCTGATGAACAAAGTCTTCATAGAGTACTTGGATAAGTTTGTAGTTGTGTTCATTGATGACATCCTGGTGTTCTTGAGAAATGAGAAAGAGCATGAGGAACATCTATGCCTGGCTTTGTAGAAATTAAGAGAGAATCAGTTGGATGCAAAACTTAGCAAATGCGAGTTTTGGTTGAAAGAAGTCTCTTTCTTTGGACACATTATTTCCACCGGTGGTGTAGCAGTAGGCCAAGCAAAGTCAAGGATGTGATGAGTTGGAATACACCCAAGAACATCTCTGACATCCGCAGTTTCCTTGGATTAGCTGGTTACTATCGCCGTTTCATTGAAGGATTTTCCAAGATTGCGAAACCTATGACGGAATTACTAGCTAAGGGAAAAGAATTTAAGTGGAGACAGCTTCCAAAAGTTGAAGAAGAGGCTCACAACTACACCCGTGTTAGTAATGCCTGACATGGAAAAGCCATTCTCTATCTATTGTGACACATCTCGTCAAGGACTTGGTTGTGTTCTTATGCAAGAAGGACATGTGGTAGCTTATGTTTCATGATAGTTAAGGACGCATGAGAAAAATTACCCAACCCATGTTTTGGAGTTAGCAGCAGTAGTACACACACTCAAGATTTGGAGGCACTAGATCATTGGAAAAAGATGCGAAATCTATTCGGACCATAAGAGTTTGAAGTATATTTTTACCCAGCCAGACCTGAACCTCTGACAACGTAGATGGTTGGAACTCATCAAGGATTATGATTTGATTATCAATTATCACCCTGGCAAGGCTAATGTGGTAGCAGATGCACTGAGTAGAAGATCATATCTAAGTGTGCTTGCAGCTAGGGAGGTACATCCTGAGTTATGCCTAGAATTTGAAAAGCTCAACATAGGATGGGTGTCAAACACCGAGGTAGTAGAAATGGAGGTTGACTTGACACTTGAGTCTGAAATCCACAAAAGACAAACAGAGGATGAGAAGATTCCAGAGATTAGGCAGCAAATCAAGGAAGACAAGGCACCAAATTTTACGGAGGATTAACCAAGGAACCTTGTTGTAAGGACCATGACCATTGAGATCACCCTAAGGTATGAATGTTTTTGTGATGAATGACAAACATGAAATATGACTAATGCCTACATGAGTGTTGTGCGTGTAGGAAACCTTTTCTACTCTATGATGATTCTAGATGGTTGCCTTGGTGATGGATGACAATGACCACAAGCATGGAGGCTTGATGAGCTTGATGGAGTCCAAGGTTTGAAGGACATGGATCAAGGCTAAGGACAAGCTATGGAGCAAGTGTTTGGAACACTTGTCTAGTTGTTAGGGCTTTGAGTCCATAGGAAAAAACGGACTATCAAGGAGGTTTAGGTCACGTCTCTTAGGTCATGCTAGTCGATGATGTGTGTGGATGCTCAGTGAAATCACATGCACAAAATAACAGTGGAGAAGCCAAGGAGCTGTTTGGAGAAGCCGGGAAAGGAAGTCACACGAGGATGAGGAGTTTCACTTCTGGACGTAGTAACCGGATAGAGGGGTCAGTGGAGACCGGACTGTACGGTCTCTAGTGATCAGAGAGAAGACTTTGTGAGGAATCTGTTTGGGCTAGAGTCCATAGACACCGAACGGTCTGGTCTACAGACTGGATGGTCCGGTCTATGGAAGAGTGCCTAGAACAAAGAGGAAGCAACTTCAGGAGCTCTCTAGAATGCATAGGATTGGAAGAGACCGGATGGTCTGGTCTACTGATCAGACGGTCCGGTCAGTACCGGAAGATCACCTGGACAGAGCAGCCAACGGTTCTGGGAACCGTTCTAGGGAGACCGGATGGTCCGGTCTGGTAGTGACCAAACAGTTCGATCATTGGGGTCTAGAAAGGTGATTTCGTGGAGCAACGACTATTTTGAGATTGGAGGATCGCCTGGACAGAGCAGCCAACGGTTCTGGAAACCGTTCTAGAGAGACCGGATGGTCCGGTCTGGTAGTGACCAAACAGTTCGATCATTAGGGTCCAGAAAGGTGATTTCGTGGAGCTACGGCTATTTTGAGGTTGGAAGCCTATATAACTTCGTTGCTGGGGTCTTGGAGACCTCTCTTGGCCAATAGAATTGCTTGGAGCATTTGGTGAGAGCCAAGAGGAAAAGAGGAGAGCACTAGGAGGAGATATTGCATATCTTGAGAGTGCTAGTGAGAGTAACAAGGAGTGATCTTCCGCATCTAAGGCTAGGTGTCCTTGAGGGTGTGATCTAGGTTGTTACTCTTGGTCTATGGTAAGATCTAGACCGGTTAGGTGTCGGTGATCGAGCCTATCGTGATTGGTTGTGAAGGTCGTCATACGTTTGTACACGGTTCGAGCCCGCTGGTGAAAGGGGCATTGCTAGTGAGCGCCTGTGTCGGCTCGAGGAGTCCGGTAAGTTCTCGAGGGAAGCGAGCTTGTGCCTTGGTGGCAGCGATGACACAACCATGTCTTCACTCTGGGAGTGATTGTGGGCTCGCGTGGAGAACTCCACTTGTTGGCTGGAGGGACCGATACTCCGACGGGAGTGGTCCAATGAGGAATAGGAGAGGCACCATCCTTCCGAGACCTCAGGAAAAAAATCATGAGCATTCCTTGACCCTCTCCTTACTACGATGCTTTACTTTCTGCATTTACATATCATGCTATTCATGCTTGTGAGTTTGCCTTGCTCTAGTTGACTACCTAGTAGACTTGCATGAATATGCTTCTTTACTTGCTAGTTGTGCTTAGCTTCCACATTTGATCACTAGCATGTATAGGAGTTGCTTTGGCTTGATTGATCACCCTAGTATATATTGTGCTACTCATGCTTGTATGCTTACTTTGTACTTGATTAGTAGACTTGCATCTGTAGGACTCCATGCTAGCTGGTCGTGTGCTTCCGCGTATCTTTGACTACTAGTTTGCATAGGAGTTGTATTGCCTCGTGTGATCCACTAGTATGCTTAGGTTGTTGTTCCTTTCATAGGTTCATTATCTTGTTAGAGTGATCACCACTAGAATTGCATAGAAGTTGTTTTGAGTGGTTAGTTTTTAGGAATTGGCGAATTTGGTACATAGTGCGAGTTCCCGATTCACCCCCCCCCCCCCCCGACTCGATCACTCGGTCCTTTCACTTGTAATATAAGAAAATGATTTGTGTACCAGATGTTACGCACATTAAGGAGCTGATACTACGGGAAGCCCACGACTCAGCCTATTCGATACATCATGGAAGTACCTCAAGCAGTAGTATTGGTGGTATGATATGAAGAGAGACGTAGCCGAGTATGTTGCGCTATGCGACACTTATCAAAGAGTCAAGGCTGAACATCATAAACCAGCAGGCCTACTACAACCACTAAAAATACCCCAGTGGAAATGGGAAGAAATTGGAATGGATTTCATCGTAGGGTTACCAAGGACCCAGTCAGGATATGACTCTATTTGGGTTATTGTGGACCGCCTCACAAAGGTTGCCCATTTTATTCCGGTCAATACTACATACAAAGGATCAAGACTTGTAGAACTTTACATGTCTAGAATTGTGTGTCTACATGGTGTGCCCAAGAAGATAGTCTCAGATAGAGCTACTCAATTTACTTCGTGCTTCTGGGAAAAGTTACACAAATTCATGGATATAAAGTTGAACTTTAGCATGGCATTTCATCCCCAAACGGATGGCCAAACTGAAAGAGTTAATTAGATCCTAGAAGATATGCTAAGAGCTTGTGCATTGAAGTATGGTAAAAGTTGGGATAAGAGTTTGCCCTATGCAGAATTTTCTTATAACAACAGTTACCAAGCAAGCCTAAAGATGTCCCCATTCGAGGCCTTATACGGTCGGAAATGCAGAACTCCGCTATTTTGGAATGAAATTGGTGAACAACAAGTATTTGGACCTGAGATCATAAAAGATGCTGAGGAAAGAGTTTGAGACATAAGGGAGAACTTAAGGATAGCCTAGTCTCGATAGAAGAGCTATGCTGATCACAAACGACTAAAGATAAATTTCAATGTTGGTGATTACGTGTACTTAAAGGTGTCTCCCATGAGAGGACTTCGTCGCTTTAATATCAAAGGCAAGCTTGCACCAAGGTACATTGGCCCATTTAGAATCCTTGAACAGAGAGAAGTAGCTTATCAGTTGGAGCTACCACCGCAGTTGGCCGACGTGCATGATGTGTTTCACGTGTCCCAAATTAAAAAGTGCCTACGAGTTCCCATGGAACAAGTGCCACTCAAAGGTTTGGACACCACTAAGGATCTCACGTATCAAGAATATCCGGTTAAGATCCTTGATACTATAGAGAGAGTCACTAGGAATAAGGGGATTCGGATGTGCAGAGTACAGTGGTTGCATCATTCGGAAAAAGAAGCAACATGGGAAAGAGAAGAAGACCTGAAGGCACAGTTTCCCGATCTTTTCTCGAGCCCGTCCAAATCTTGAGGATGAGATTCACCTTAAGGGGGGTAGGTTTGTAACACCCTAATTTTCAAAAATTAATTTACCTAATTAAGTTAGGGTGTTAACATTAATAAAAGCCATCTAAAATAAAAATCGATAAAAATAAAACACCATGTTTGATGCATCCAAGCATCTACTGAAAGACTGCTTCCTCGTGAAGAAATTCCTCAGGGAAGAGGCCAAGGGCAAGGATCCAAAGGCAAAGACGGATCCAGCGTTGAAATATGCAAGAAACTAACGAAGGATGGTTCCCAAGCACCAAAGCTTGTCTCAAGATTTTCCTGGGAGCCGGCGCTCGGCCAAGGTCGAGAGACGTGAAGTCTTCGCGACCGAACCCGCAACCCCTTCTTTCCTCCGGTGGTCGGAACTCCTGATCACCTTCGATCGCTCGGACCACCCAAGTCATGTCCCATGATCAGGGCGCTACCCGCTCGTGGTCGACCCCATCATTGCCGAAACACGCCTCACCAAGGTGCTGATGGATGGAGGCAGCAGCCTCAACATCCTCTACACCGAGGCCCTTGAGGCAATGAGGATCGACCTATCGCGTCTCCGGCCAGCGGGCGCTCTGTTTCACCGAGTCGTACTAGGGACGCAAGCCATCCTACTCGAGCAGATCGATTTGCCCGTCACATTTGGAACCCCATCAAACTTAGGACTGCCATCTTGGGGCGACCATGTTGTGCCAAGTTTATGGTCATCCCCAACTACACCTACCTGAAGCTCAAGATGCTGGGCCAAAGAGGGTGATTACTGTCAGTGTGTTGCTCCAGTGTGCTTATCAGTGCAAGACAGAGAACTGTGACCTTGCCACGGCCATGGTGGCATCGACCGGGGAACTCGCGGCCATCCGCGAGCAAGTCATCGAAGACGCTCCTTCGACCAGCCACAAAGCCACCTCGCTCGAGCCGATCAAGGGGACCAAGGAGGTAGAGAACGACCCCAGCAGTGACAAGGAGAAGACCGTGAGGATAGGCACGTCACTCATGGCCAAATAGGAAGGCAAGGTTGTCGACTTTCTCCGTGCGAACACCGATGTGTTCGTGTGGAGACCCTCAGACATGTCGGGCATCCCGAGGAAGGTTGTCGAGCACTTCTTGAACATTAGGCCGGGCTCCAAGCCGTTGAAGCAACGCTTGCGCCGCTTCGATGAGGAGAAGTGCAAGGCAATAAGGGAGGAGATCATGAAGCTTCTGGCGGCCGGGTTCATTAAGGAGGTGTATAACCCAGAGTGGTTAGCTAATCCTGTTCTTGTATGTAAAAAGAATGGGGATATGGAGAACGTGTGGTTACTATACCAGCCTGAACAAGGCTTGTACTAAGGATCCTCTTCCTTTGCCACACATCGACCAAATAGTTGACTTGACCTCGGGGTGTGAAACCCTTTGCTTTCTTGATGCATATTCCGGGTACCATCAGATTGTGATGAACGAATCTGACCAACTCACGACCTCTTTCATCACGCCATTTGGCTCTTACTGCTATGTAACCATGCAGAAGGGTTTCAATTACTTAATTCATCACACCGTTCGGCCTCAAAAACGACGGCACTACCTTTCAATGTTGCATGCAGAAGTGTTTTGATTACCTAATTTGAAACACGGTCGAGGCTTACGTGGGCGACATCGTGGTCTAGTCCAAGAAAGCCGACATGCTTGTGACAGATCTGGAGTGCACCTTCGCTAACTTGCGCGAAAATGATGTCAAGCTCAACCCCGAAAAATACGTTTTCGGGGTGCCGAAAGGCATGCTTCTAGGGTTCATCGTCTCGGAACAAGGCATTGAAGCCAACCCTGAGAAAATATCCATGGTTGAGCGGATGGGGCCGATTCAAAACCTCAAAGGGTTGCAGTGCCTCACAGGGTGCTTAGCGGCACTGAGCCGCTTCATATTGAACTTGGGCGAGCAAGTAGTCCCGCTCTACAAGCCTCTAAAGAAGTCCAACCGATTCGAGTAGATGACAGAGGCATAGACCACACTCGACGTAGTCAAGCGTCCTAAGTAACGCCCCGGTGCTGACCCCGCCGACCCCGGGGGAACCGCTGCTGCTCTATGTAGCGGCTATGACACAAGTCGTCAGCGCCACGCTGGTGGTCGAGCGAGAGAAGGAAGGTCACGTGCTCAAAGTCCAACATGTCGTCTACTACATCAGCGAAGTGCTCTCGTACTCGAAGACACGGTACCCGCAAATCCTAAAGATCCTCTATGCCGTCATGATCGCGAGGCGCAAGCCTCGTCGCCCGAACGCCCTCGGGCCCTTCACGACGTTGCTTCCTCTTGAAGAAAGCTCCATGATGGTGCCATGTGCACCACCAATCACCGCACCAGTTTTGAGGCCCAAACCGGGAAACTGCCTTGCACGCTTCTCAAAGCGCAACTTCATGCTCACTTCCACCGAAGCAAGACTTCATGATCTTGACGCGTGTCACCTCGTCCCATGATCCTCCTCTTCGGCAAGTCTCTCCCGCCTCCAGCCCATTGGAAGCCTCTACTTGCACCGACACCCGATCACCTTTGACTTGGTCAATCTCACCGTCTTGATCATCACCCACGGTTTTGAGGCTCAACCACGTAACCGTCCGTGCTCCTTGCCTCTCCATGTGTACGGTATGAATCACTCTTGACTCCACCCGGCCTCCTGATCGTCTGGCCCCAAGTCTCCTACTTGTGCCCGATCCTCCCACCATTAACCGCCAAGTTGACTCCAGTGACCTACTCATCATGAGACAAGCAAACACACTTTCCAACTCCTGCAACTTTTCAACACCTTCACCAACTCTGGTTAGTCAAAGCATAATCAAGCACAAACCCATGGAATCCCTGGATTCCCCCATTTCAACACAAATACCAAAACATCTTAAAGTCAATTACTCATCACATATTGCAAACCATGGCACATCTCAACACGGTTTCTCAATCTTCCCCTTGATGAGTACATTGACAACACTAAATGCGCAAAGATTAGAATTAGAAAAAGAGATTAAAATGCGAACTCAATTAAGCACATCCAAATGGCTCAAACCCAAAGAAAAGGTGAAAGAAAGCTATCTAGCATAAGAGGGATCACAAAACCAAGAGTTGACAAAGAAAGCCACTCGAGAACGCAAAGATTGTGAAAAGCGCATGAAAACCGCTCAAGGACATGATATGCTCCCCCTCAACTTGTGGTAGGTCTCATGTAATGCAAAATGGGCCATTTTAAGTTTCTTAGCATTATTTTTGCATGACCCAAAAATATCTCCCTATTAGGCACTATTTCTCCCCTTTGGCAATGAACTCATCAAGGAGGCTAAAGAACAAACATGCAATGCATGAAAATGCACACCTAAAGAGCTTCAACTATTAGCCAACAAGCATTTAACCTTGCTAATCATAAACACAGAGCTATAAAGTGTAAAAGCAATAGCTCACAATCATGCAGAGATCAAAAACAAATAGCAAGGCACAAGCTCCAAGAGCTACACAAGCTAAGCAGAAAAATTGACTAGCTTAGATAGAATCAAATTTGCTTATTATGAGAAAAGCTACCACCACATGTATAAGTACTCCCATCTATAGCGAAACAAACATTAAGTGAATCAAAAGAAACTAGCCAGTCTCCATCTCAACCAAGGCAACAAGCATTCGCAGAAAATGAGCTTTACAAACGCTCACATATGCAACAGAGACTCATTTGATCAAGTGTTTATTGTTTATCCTCATGTGTCCTCTTATCCATGTGGAGTGTCGCATGACTGGGTATGGCAAACACCCCGAGGCATCAAGTCACAGTGTTTGGATTTAGCATTTTAGAATTATTTTGATCAAAGCACTTAGCAGATTTTTCATGATTTATTCACAAGACAAAAGAGCATGCCTTTGTGGCAAAAGGAACACACGTTCCCACAATGTTCCATCATGAGCTAAACATTTGCAAAGCCATATATTTCGCAAACACAAGGTGTGAAAGGCAAGACATCCTCTAGACTAGCCTCAACACAAGTTTTGACAAGGATAAAAGCAATTATCTACATGGTGAGCAAGTTTTGGCAAGATTAGTTCATAAGGTTCACAAAAAGCCAAGTTCACCTTTAAGATTAGCAAGTTGCTCAAATGAGTCTATAACAAGCCATCTAGAAAATTTAAGCATGAGAGATTACTATCTCATACACACAACTGGGCATTTCTCAGTTGCTTCTTTATCTGTGTTGTTCCAATCGGCAGTGTTGATGCAGATATCAACAGTGCTGACTAGGAACTCAGAAAAATGTCTTCTTCTTGTCCTCTATGGTTTCCACATCGGCAGTGTCGATGCGGAGCATCTAGAGCCCCAACGGCTAGTTTTAAATCTCTCCTATCGGAAATGCCAATCCGGGCATCAGTAGTGCTGATGCAGGCCGTCAAGAGACCCAACGGTTAGTTTTTGAGCCTCTCCTATCTATACCCCCTTCATTCCTAGCGGTGGGGGAGCCGGTTCCACATAAAAGAAACACCCATTTGAGCCAATAAAACACCTCTCCACTCCCCGTTTATTAGTGCTATATCTTATGGGTAAGATTGTGTGAGAGATTGAGAGTGAAAGAGCAAAACTTCACTATTGAGCACTTGAGCAAGCAAGCAATCATTCTGCCATTTGTAACTTTTGGGGATTCATCTCCTAGATGACAAGGTATTGCCCGGTGAGCTCCTAAGCTTGTGGTGAGTCGTGAAAAGTTTGTGAAGGTTTCGATTAACCTCCAAAAGGAAAGTAATCAAAAGAAGAAAATTCAAGAAAAACGGTTCAAAGAGACCCGGATCAAGTGTGACCGAGCCCCTCAACGGAGACGTAGGACTTATTTGAGGACTCCGAACTTCAGTAAACAAATTTGTGTCTCCATTGTTTTTTTGTGTGTGTGTGTGTGATTCTAGGTTTCATACTTGTTATTCATTGTTCAAAATTGTATTTGACTCGATCTACTTGTATG
The DNA here is from genome assembly GCA_030378355.1 of Eleusine indica. Lineage (NCBI taxonomy): Eukaryota > Viridiplantae > Streptophyta > Magnoliopsida > Poales > Poaceae > Eleusine > Eleusine indica. Next base: position 44,982,286 of record CM059497.1, read on the forward strand.
ATTGTTTCTAGTTGATTCTATTACTTTAGGGTCCTTGCTAGTATTATTTACTTGTTTTCAATACAAGTAGAATTGCCAAGAACTGCATAGATTCAATAATTTGCTAAATTATTCTGTTTGTCCTAACTGCTATCGACACTGCCGATACGGGTATCGACACTGCCCGTATGGGTCAGTTTTTATGAAATTGATTGTTGCAGATAAAATTTCGAATGGCCTATTCACCTTACCCCTCTAGACGACATCAAGGTCCTTTCAGTTCTATACCAGGAACAACCTGTGGGTACTCATCATGATATGGTGACGCGTGCTAAGTCTGCCATTCGGCTGCCAAACAAGAAGTAAGTGCACACTGCCATTACCACTCCCCCGTCGTTGCCCATCTCTATGCATGCAGCGATGCGTGACTCGACTTTGCTTCCTGCAATGCAAGCAGAGTTCACTGCCCTTCAAATAAATTGAACCTGGTCGCTTGTTCCTCGTCCACGCGGCGTTAACGTCATCAGCAGCAAATGGGTATTTAGAAACAAACTCAACCTCGAATGTCTCCTTGGAACGCTGGAAAACTAGGTGGGTCGTCCGTGGATTCAGTCAGCAAGCTGGACTGAACATCAACCAAACCTTCTCTCCGGTTGTCAAGCCAACATCGATTCGCACAGTTCTACATCTTGCAACATCAAGTCACTGGCTTATGCACCAGTTAAATGACAAAAATGCATTCCTGCATGGTGAGCTACAGGAACGTGTGTACTACCATCAACCGGTTGGCTTCATCAATGCTGATCATCCGGATCACGTATGCCTTCTTTCCAAGTCGTTGTACAGGTTGAAGCAAGCTCCAAGAGCCTCGTTCCAACAATTTGTTGGACATTTATCATCTCTCAACTTTGTGGCAACCAAGTCTGACTCGTCCTTGTTTGTGTACAAGAACGACGATGACATTGCTTATTTGCTCATGTCGATGATATTGTGCTCACGGCATCATCAAACCTCAGGCCTCTGCATTTCTTCCTTGGCATCAAGGTTACACCTACTACATAAGGCTTCTTCCTTAATCAAGGTCAGTATGCAGAAGACATCATTGATCGATCAGGCATGATGAATTGCTAACCATCCCCAATTCCAATTGACACAAAGCCAAAAGTTTATATTTTTTTATAAACTGCCACCTAGTAACCTGACACAGGCTGACACCAATATATATCTGCACCAAATCCATGATTCTTCTTGAGGCTAGGTACCATCTGACGCAACAGGATGTAGCAAATGCATCTATAACTGATCTCATATAATCACCAATGGAGGATACTATTAATTTAAAAAGTCAAACAAGAGAAAAAAGGCACCTCCTCTATGGCTCCATCAGTTGAGAAAAAGATACCGAAGAATCATGACAAAATCTAATTTACTAATTCAGGACGTGTATCACTATAATATCATGCCTCAAGATTCTGCTCTACCAACACATTTTCATACAGGTTGAAAGTTGAAGGAATCAGAAATAGCACTGCATTTCCATTATTCATGATGAGCATACAGCTGACAAGATGAAGACTAACTCCACTTATTCTTAAAGAAACCGGTAATCTAGCTTACCTAGCTGTAACATTACATAGGAAGGAGGTACCTAAAAAACCTGTGCAATGGGATTGGATCCATCAGACCCAACATCGAAGCAAGTAGATATGTCATAGAAGTTCTGCTCCAACTGTTTTATCACAATATCTCTTTATGTAGCATACAATCAACGGTTGTCCTTGGCTGCTACATGCACTGTTCTTTATGTAGTATATAGAAAACTTGTGGCACTGTAAGAAAATAGATACATAAGAATGCATGTGTTCATATGGTACCATGAAAAAATAATGTGGCACAACGAATGAAGAATAACATTGTGTACATCAGCTCAATTCAATCAAACTATGAGGGAAAAGGAAATATAAAATATTTAAGAGTTAACATGGTGCCGCGGGCGGAGGATGGCAAATCCGTCAAACTATGAGCTATTCGTGCTCTAATCACTACTAATCTTCAGAATTTTCGTACCTCGGTTTCAAAGAGATTGAGGAAGTCTGGAAGTGGATCTTGAGACCACGACGGATAGGTTTACACCCATTGCTGCTGGAACTTCAAACAGATTCAAAAATACTAATAGGGAGAAGATTGATTACCTTTAGTTTCTTTGATTCTACTGGAGTTTGCCGCCCCCAATATCCCGAGCTCAACTGGCCTTGAACGCAGAGATCGTGAAACTGCACCTGGGCCTCCATGCTGGCGTCCCATCACACAATGCCGGATCGCCGCCTCCATGCCAAGAAACCAGCACAAGAAAGGCCTCAAATCTTGACCAAATCACGCAGAGAGAGAATATGAGAGAGAGAGAGAGAGAAAGAGAGAGATCGGGCAAGGAATAGACCTCATGGAGGCCGGTAAGGACACGAGGCATGGGCAGCCGCGGACAGCCACTGTCGTGCTCGCGCCGGAGTTGCCGCTTGCCCCAGCCGGGGTCGCCCTCGCGCAACCGTCGTAGCGCCCGCCCTGGGTCACCCCACGCAGCAGCCGTCGCCGCCGCCTCGCCCACGGATTGTTTCCATAGACAAATTTCTAGGGTTTGAGGACGCAGTTTGTGGAGGGGGCAACGTGGTTTGGGGGTGTGGGGATGGGTCAGGAGTCGAGACTTGGTGGGGGTCAGGAGGGAGGCACAAGGCGGCCGGATACGCGCGGGCGACGGGCGGGAAAGAAACTTCGTTGGTGAGAAAAAACGGGGTGGGGGTGGAGGATGAGTGATTTTTTGTGAAAGAACGAGCTTAACAAGTTTTACACGTTATGGGTCCATGTAAATTTTATGGTTAGATGAAGATGACCCATGTTAAACGGATGCTCTAGATTATTGGGTGGGTAGTTGTCTGTGGTGACAAAACTGGTTCTGTTATTCATCCTTTAATAGTTTAGATAGATATATGTCGGCTTAATTGCAAATTCCACCCCATATCTCATCCTTGGTTTGATTTTCCATCCCAAAAGTCTATTTGTGGCAGAACCCCACCCATTTCAAGCCTTGCAGGCAAAAACACCCCTAGTCCTCGCGTGTTTTGCCAACTAGGGTGGAATTTCACATCGTGGACGCAACCTGCATGCCTAGTCAGTCAAACCAAGGGCTCTCTACCTTCGTGGCGTGTCTAGTGGCAATCATAAGCTGTGGAAATTAACTTAGCCATTCTAGCATCAAGCAGAGAAACTCACGCTCAGTATTTTCTCTTGATCGTCCTTGGCCGCACCAACAAAATAACCTCGCCAGCAACTAGGATGCTGCTTTGTGAGTCTTGGACGGTGGCGGCGGCGGCATCCGGTAACAATGGACGAAGCCGTTCTAGCGGTTATCGGCATCAGGCAAGGCATTGCGGAGCACGCGCCACACACATTGTTGCAGGATGGTCCTGAAGGCCAGCTATCCAGAGGTGGTCGCCAGCGCGCTAGGTCTCAAAATACGTAGACCAAACTCCGTCAGCAGCGCTACCACGTCAGACCGTCAGTCACTACCTTTCTGCTCAAGTGGATGCAGGATGAATATGTATAGAACGTGCACTCGCAGTGAGCACCTTTGCCGCCAATGCTTTCGACCTCCCCAGCAAGAGTACGCCCGCGCCATGCGTACTGTACCATCTCGGAAACCCGTATGTAGGGACCCATCAGCATGGCGATGTGCTGCCGGAGCTCGGTGCCGGCAACATGGACCGTGTCCTTGGTCAGCGCGATGCCCATGTTTCCCTCCTCGTCTTCCATATGCACCGATGCATTATAGACTTGTAGGGTGCATCATCGACGCTGTGATGATGTTTCTGTTGCATGCGCATCAGCTCATACTTGCTTCAGCGCGGTGAGCGGGACCTTCGATTACCTGTCGCCTCGACTGACTGGGTCATGGAGGCAGGAGTCAGGTGTAGCCTCTTCGACTGACTATATAGGCATCGCGTTGGCAAATTTTAATCTAGTTGGCAAATCACATGAGGAATGGGGAGAGTTTTGTCCAATAGGGTGCGGGGTGGGTGGGCTTTTGCCTCAAATAGGCTTTTAGGGTGGAAAATCAAACTAGGTGTGAGATATGGGATGAAATTTACAATTAAGCCATATATGTCACTCATGGTCAGATCAAGGGCTGAGATAGTCTCCAACTTTTCATCGATTACAAATTTGGAAAGAGCTCAGCCTGTTCCCGACTTCCTCTTGCTGAGTCATGTCTCCTCGTCGGACCAGGATCTAGTGCAGTGGTAACTACGACTGCAACATAAGCAGTCGTCTCTTCTCATTCGTCTGAACACCATCCAACGGCCAAGGCATCTCAGGCTGACTTTATTCTTCTTCCTCCCTTCGCCACAGCGCAGCAGAGCAGTTCATGGCAGTGGCCGGTGCCCAACGGCCACGCAAGCGCGACAAGGTCGAGCACCACCCGCTCATCGTGATTGGCAGCGTAGAGGTCTCGTCCTCGACCGGCAACGCAGCCACGAGTTCCAGTTCCTGCTTGACGCGCGGCATCGATTTTTTTATGGAGCGTGGAGAACAAATCAGAACAGAAGACATTTTACTAGAGAAGAAAAAAAAAAGTTAAGTCATGGAGATACAGGCCATATTCTCAAACAAGAATTCGGCGATTCCCAATTAGCACAAACAAGATAGGAGATGTTCGCAATTAGTACAGACAAAAAAGGTGATTAAAGGAACGAGAGAACCGTTCTTCCTGGATGCGGTTGATAATCACCGAGAAGCAAAACAAAACAAAAGAAGAAATCTTACTTCACCGTGCTACCCTGTTCCAAAACCAATCGAAGAACATAGATGAGGGGAGCATCGGCGGTGCGAGCATACCTGCAGCGTCCTGACGGAGGAGGACGGCATGGCACGAGGGGTGGGCGTGGGCAGAGGCGGCGCACGGACGCGGGGAGCGGCGGCCGGTCAGGAATTTCCCATACGGACCTGTAGCGGCAGCGACGGCCACTGAAGCTGATGTGAATAAGGTTCCTCATATTTCAAAATGTTCTCATAATCTTGATTTGGGCGGGAACAAAACACAAATCGATCCGTCTTCTAAATAACACGTCCAAAACCCTGTAATTACACCATAACGTCTCCTTTGGTTATCAACCGTTCAAGAACGATTGACCTCACCGAGAAGACTAATATTTGTCTGTGAATCAAGAACACAAGCAAGAACAATGAAGATTGCAAAACAATTACAGATGTATGATTAAACTCACGAAGTTAGGGTCTCACAAACCGTAGTGACGCTAAAACTGTTATAAATAGAATAATCTAAGCAAATCTCGAACCTTATTGGTGCGGTGGCGGCTGTATATGAAGACCTTAGGGTCGTGCAAGACCCTCTGAACGCGCCTCTAATTGAGCTCAACTGGATACAAAGCCCAAAGGTCAAAAACAGGCGACACAGCATCGACACAGATTCTGGACTCTCTTGTTTCAACGATTCCCGATGACTCTGGACGAATTTTGACATTAAATCAGAGGCATTGGAAATGTCTTCTTCTTACCTTTTCGTGTAAATATAGAACATCCAAATTCGAGTCTGTATGTGTCCTGGGTGTCCGTTTTAGTGCAAGTTGGTCCTAGGCCCCGAACAGACTCGAAGTCGGTTTTGATTGGACCTCCATCTTGGCTTCCATGTCCTTGCTGGTCCTCCATGTCTCCAAGTCCTTCTTCCATCATCTCCTGGTCCTCTCCATGGTTTCTAATTATAATATAATCATTAGGTAGCAAACCATTCTTAAAAGTGATATATAATGAAGAACGTAGGAACAAGCTCACCTCTAAATTTCATCGTCGTGCATGAGCTCTAGTCATTGAACCTTATAAGTCTAGAACTGGAGGAGTGTTGTGTGTATCCATAGAAGTGATGTCCTCATCAGACACCACTTGTATTATCTGCTGCGAAATCAAGAAAGAAGAACAAAGTCGGCTTGAGTTGCCTTGGCCATTGTTACGGTATGTGACCCCTCCAGTTTTTAATAAACTCATTTTTAAAAACTGAAGGGCCTCCAAACAGGTCAGATTTTATGTCAGTTTCTAAAAATTAGATTATGAGTTTCTAATAAACCTATAATCTGGGTAAACCTAGCTAATGTTAGTTTTTACCTTATTTTAATACAATTAACTACCAAAAAGCTACTTTATATATTATAAAAATTAAGATCCAAACATCTCGGCCCAGTTTTTATTTAAAAACTCGTTTTTAGAAACTAAAAGTAAAACTAGTTTTTAAGAAACTATGATGCATCCAAACAGATCCTTAGTCCATGAAACCCATTCCTTAAGTTGCGATCTGGAATTCACGGAGCCCCCGTGTTGCCTGCACGCATGCCACTCGGGCAGCAATTCTTGCCAGTGACCGCCGGATCTTCTCTCCACCACTGCTGGCCCCCCTCCCTCCTCGTCTCCGGCAAGCCACCGGTGGCCGGAGGGAGTGGGGACCCCTTTTTCTAATAAATTTCAGAGATCGAATTTTTTATTAGTATTGAGTCTTTCCCATATCAAGTAATTAGATTCTGGGAATTTGTTTCCTTCTATTCCTATCCGGCGACGACGAGAAGGAAGAGTGGATTTGGTCTCTTCATGACGGCTCCGATGAAGGTGGCGGCGGCGACGCCAATAACTTTATGATAACATGGAGAATTAGGTTTCTGGACGGTGACATGGCGACGGGCATGATGTCGTCACCATGGAATAAAATTCTTCAGACCCTTCTCCATTTTGTCATGATTAGATCCAATCACGGTGGAGGTCTAATGAGAACTTTGGGTCTAGTTTCTCTTCTTCTTCGGTGACAGAAGCAAGGAGGGAGACATGAGAAAAGAAGATGATGCTCAATTCCATCTACAAGAATGTTGGCCGTCATTCATTTAGCACTTGTGACACTACTTCTGGTTGAGCCGTCTATGGTGCACGAAGGTCACTTGTTTGTGCAGTCAGTGGTGCACGAAGGTCACTTGCTTGTGCAGTCATCCGTATGAATCTTTACATAGGTTTGGAATTGAGTTTTGAAGCTATATATTAAGTGCTCTAAGTTGTAATCTCTTTGTTTTATAAAATACTTATAATTTAAGGATGTACTTGACTACATATTAATATAATTTTTCTTTCGACTAAAAAAAAGAGTCGCCTTGATCGTTGGATAGCATTTGAATGACTGGAAAAACACGACTGCTTAACTTGCAGTGGTAGTCACGACTGCACTTGATCCTGGTCCCTCCTTGTCAACGTAATGGATCTTGAGCTCAAAAAAAATGTTATAGATCTTATCTAACGGATGAATCTCTTTTACGTAAGAAACATCCTAGTCTTTCGCGCTCAGAGTATTTTATCAATTCTATTAATTTTTAGGACATGATGTCACATAGCACACATAGATGCTTCGCCTCCGCATGAGCCGCGAGGTGGCACTCACACGAGCCACATCTAAGTAAGACACGTCGGTAGTCCGTGGAGTCGAACGGCGGCGCCGGCAAGAACTCGACGTGTACTTTACTTCCACGTCATTCTTTCTCTCTCATCCTGCTTCCCATCTGCCAGCGATGTAAAGGTACTGGTTGTCTGTAGACATTATCATCTTGGCCTCTTTTCTTCACTCGGAGCTGCGCGCTGAGCCAACCTGCAATATTGTGGATGGTAATCAAGTTCCCATCCGCCCTCACGGCATCCTGCTACGGCGTAACAAACTAACTCTTTCTAATGGGCGCCGGAGAGGAAGACGAAGCCAACGAAGCTAGTTGTAGGACCGTGTTGCTTTGTTTAATCAATAAAATCTCAGGTCAAGTTTAGCCATTTACTATTTGATAAACGGTCCGGATGACGCCTAATGGACGAAAGGTGATTGAAGCAATTCAGGGACCCTGATCCCAGGCAGGCACGGGTCGTCAGCGACCTGTTTGGCTGTTTTAAGTGAAATCGTCAATCGGGTACGTGGTGAACAGTTCTTAGACGTTTTTTCAAGTTATTAGGCTAGCCAAGATTCTACGGAACATTCAAGAATTAGTTGTAACGGATAAACGTTCATGAATTAGTTGTAACAGATATATCTAGGAACCTCTAAAAAATGATTGATCCAGAAACGGAGCGTTTTTTCAGCTCAAAATCAAACAAGGATTATATTCAGGACATATGACAGGAATGAGCCGCGTCACTAGAGTGAGGCACACGTGGCCGAGAGCAGACACTATGTAAGAAAATATTAAAGAAGACATTTTTATCAAAGTCTCTTATTTAAAACGAGTCTGTAATAATACATACTCGGATTCACCAGACAAGTCTTCGATGTCTTTGATCACGCCCGCAGCGATAGAAACGTGTCACACATTGAAGACTCGATTCAACAAATCGAGTCTGGAATAACAGACTCGTTTCATCAGAGAGACTGATTGCGTAGACGAGTCTCCGAATAACTATACCGGACCCGAAATTTTTCTTCTATCCCGCTCTTTTCCCTCTCGCGTCCGCCGCACTGGTCCACAGGACCACAGCTTGACCGAGCCTCTCTCTCTGAGTCTCTCCCCCACGCACCACGGCGCCTCCTCCTCTCTCTGGGTGGCTCCCCTCCCGCTCGCTTCTCTCTAGGCGATGGTTGTCCCTTCCATGTGCGGCTCCACGGCGGTGGCGTAACGGCGGCGCGACTGGGACGGCCAGGCCGTAAGGAGCGACGCGCAGCGAGTTGGTGCTGCTTGCGGCATGTGGGAGCGCGATTCCAGCCCAACAGCGGGCGGATAAGGCCATGAGGAGCCACGCCCAATGGCATTGGGCTCATTCGGCGGCAATGTGGGGACTTGTTAGCAACGTGGCCCGGTCTCCCTCGGTGGTGGAACGAGACTCCCTCGATGTTCCTTGCTCGGGCTCAGGGCGGATATAGCTGCGATCGAACTTAGGAGCCGCACCAAGGATGGAGAGGACGGATCTGGCAGCGGCAGAAGTCCAGCACCACGGCCCCTCACATCCTGTCGACATTCCGAGTCCCAGATGTAGGTAATCTCTCATCCCAAACTCCCCTGCTCTGTTCTAGGTTTTTGGGCCCCTCACATGCCTGCGCCATCAGTTCAAATTGAGCTGGAGCAGACACCACAGTTCACCAAATCATGATCCAAGTGGGTACGTGCCATATGCGAGTAGGCTTCACTCAAGTGGGTCAGCTTTTCACTCAAGCTCTGTTTGTAGTTTTGCACTATATGATGTTCTGCTGCTCTTGTTCAGTTCAGGGTTCAGACAAGCTAGTGAGCTCCGCCATTAATCAAGTTGTGCAAATCGACATACCTAGGGATGAAAAGAAACAAACTGCTTGTTTTTATCAATTTACTTCATATTATATACTGTATGTTTTTATTTCCCCACTGTTCAGTACCCACCTGAACTGAAACTCTGCACTTTCACTCTGAAGTTGCAGTTCTAAAGTTCGAAATTGCAACTTGCAGTTTTAGAAGTTCGTTACTCAAATGTAGCTTGAAATGTTAACTGATTGTTTCCTGGCTGCTTACTGAGAACTGGTTATGAAACTGAAACTCTGAGTTGTGCTTACTCTCACGCTTACAGAAAATCAATAACACAGATACATTTTCAGTGTGCTTATAATTGATGCTTTGTGATGTCTTTAATTGATTATAGTAAATTTTCAGTTCATCTGTTTGTGCTTTTAGTCATGCATTTTGGTTGCAAAGAAACTTTATGGTGTCTGTACTAGTCATACAGCAGCAAGGCGTCAATTTGATGATTTCTATAGAGGATTTCACATTTGACCGCTTGACTTCTGTTAGTTCCTTGTGTTGGTTTTTAGAGCCGTACATTCATTACCCTCGAGAAATTTTTGTGATAACTGAATGCATCTTCTGTTCTTGAATGTATGAAATGTAACTGATTATCATTTTATTCTTTCAAGTGTACCTGTCGCACACAAGGATTCAGATTGTTCAACTGGCCGCACGTCTGCAAGTTTTGTTTTTACTCACTTGTAATGTATATTGACTCTATGATCATGTTTGTGTATAGACGTATATTAAATGGATAAAGCATGTGTATCTCTGTGCATAATGGATAAAACGTGTTTTTTTATTTTTATTTTCTAATCAATCATTGGAGACTCTAGTTGTAAAAACGAGTCTGCAATGACCCTGTCATTGGAGACTCTAGTTGGTAAAACGAGTCTTCAATGACTCTCTCATTAAAAACTTGTTTCGACGAAAATGAGTCTCCGATGTGAGAGTCATTGCAGACTCAAAAATCCGAGTCTCCAATGACTTCTCATCAAAGACGTAAATTTAAAGACGCAAAAAATCAGAGTCTCTTATATTGTTTGAGCAGTCTTTAAATACGTTTTCTTACATAGTGAGAACGTAGGGTTCCTTTAACGATCGCTACCACGCTCGACTTCTTTTTTTACCACAAAAGTTTTTTTTATAATTTGATCCTTCATAAATTGATATTTTATAAATAGCTACTCGAAAACTATATTTTCAAATCTGATTCATTTATGTGATACATGTATATGGTTACCCCAAGCAGTTTGACATGATCAAATGAAACGTCATAAAAATGATTTGATGTAGTAGTGTCATCTAATATCACACTTAATCACGCTAGTCAGTTTGAAGTGACCATATACACATATCACATCAAATTGATTAGCGTTATAAAAAAAGCTAAATTCTGAAATTTTAGTTTTTAATAGATTATTATCAAAATACTAATTTAATACAAGTTAAAAAAAGTTCGACGCAACCGCAGCTCATATCATTGCCATCCAACTCCAAGGAGGAGGAGGCCACCAGATGCAAGCGGCACTTGTTCCTTGCCGTGACTGACCGTGCGGAGCCTCTGTCAATGGGCCGTCAGAGTTGGAGATGTGTGTGAGGCCGTGACTAGGCGTGAAGGGGGCGAGGCTAGGGTTTGGGAGCATGACTATTTATTTGATAGAGTGGAGTTGGGCTTAGGCCAGAAATAATGGGCTGTAATATGTTTTGGATCAGGTATGTGGGGTAGCGGATTTGGGTACTACCAAACCATACCCATATCCTGTCCATTTAATGGGTGAACTTTTTTCTCCATTAATATACCCATGGGTATAATTTCTCACCCATACCCTCCTAATGGGAGAAAAACCCACCGGATCACGGGTACCGGGTACCCATTGCCACCTTTAGTCCAGTCCAGGACGGTGCCGATTCCGTCCTTGTGTCGTAGAGTTCGGTCGGGCTAGTGCGCCCTGACTTACACTACCATAAATAGGTCTTTAGCGGCATGGTAAAAAAATACCGTAACAGCGATTTTATTACGAACTGCTGTTATAAATAAAAAATATTTTTAGCGGCGGTCAAAGAAGTCAACTGTCGTTAAAAATTATTTTTAGAGGCGGTTCACATGAACCGCCGTTAAAAATTGATTTGTTTTTTTAGCGGCGGTCAGAAATGTAAGCCAGCACTAAAAATCGATTTTTAACACAGACCACAAAAGTAAACCATCGCTAAAAATCCTTCCGCCACATCACCGATCCGCACCTTTCTCACAGATTGTGTGCTTTCTTTCTCTTTTACCTCTCTCTCTCTCTCTCTCTCTCTCTCCTCGAAGCAAATCCTTCCGCCACATCACCGATCCGCATCTTTCTCACAGATTATGTGCTTTCTTTCTCTTTTACCTCTCTCTCTCTCTCTCTCTCTCCTCGAAGTTTTCGTAGCACCTTCCTCCTTCTGTTTAACTCTCTCTCTCTCTCTCTCTCTCTCTCTCCGGTAGCTTCCTCCGACGGCGGTGCCCTCCTGGCCTCCTCCGACGGCACCCTCCTGGCCTCCTCCGATAGCGGCGCCCTCCCGGTCACCTTGGACGGCGGTGCCCTCCCGGCCTCCCTCGATGGCGGCGCCCTCCCTTCCTCCCCCGGCGGCGGCCCCTCCCCGACTCCCTCCCTTGGCGGTGGCGCTGTCCCGGCCTCCCCCAGAGACGTCCCCTCCTTGACTCCCTCCCTTGCGGCAGCGCTATCCCAGCCTCCCCCAGCGGCGGTCCCTCACCGACGTCCTCCCCGACGACTCCCCCGGGCGAGGGCCTCTCCCCGACACAGATCTGGCCTGGTCGCTACCAGATCCGCCCATGGCAGCGGTGGCGCGGACGGGTCCCAGACTGGCGGCAGCGGTGGCGGGCGTGGGGTAGGTCCCATAGGGTGGCGCAAATTTTTTCTTTCGGTAAATTCATAGCGGCGGGTGACATTGCTACCCGTTGCTACTGTGTACATTTCCCCGGCGGTTTGTTCCAAATGTAAAAAGACTGCTGCTATAGTCCTTTATTTTTAGTTGTGTTTATGTAGCGGCGAGGTGGCATACCCGCCGCTATAGTGACATTTATATCCTATTTTTGTAGTAGTGTTAGTCACAAAAATATAATATAGTCAGCAACATATCAACAAATTTTGTGACGATATCATGGCAAGAACGTCTGGAGAAGAGCGTTTGAGATCGGCGATCAGGTACTTAGGCAAGTCCAATCCACAGTCAGGAAGCATAAGTTATCAGCACCATGAGAAGGATTTTTCATCATTAAGGAAGTCACTCGGTCGGGACACATACCGACTGATGAACCAAGAAGGGAAGGATATTCCAAACTCCTAGAACATAGTCCAGCTAGGTCACTTTTATGTTTAATCAATATTCTTATTTGTCCTTGTTTTATTAGTAGCATGCAATCTTTTGATCTATATATATATGTATATACTTGTCATATTTTCTAACAGGAGACCAATAAATGTTTTTGGAATCGATCTTCTTTTTTGCAAAACCATTATGACGAACATTTTTTACTCTCGGTATTCATTTTAACTCTCACATGCTTGGCCGAGTGAGTTACTAGTACTTGTGCCCCCCCCCCCCCCCCCCCCCCCCGCCAACTCGGCAATATGACAGGAATGTTCATAGACCCTGTCTGGAACGTCTTACAGCCAAGTGCTGAGATCTCGACAACTCAGCGGCTTTTCCCCTGGCATGATATATTGTGCAGCTTTCTCCGCATCCTTCTGCAATGCTGCAAGAGATCAACGGGTACTTTTATCGTCTATTATGAATTTGTTTTGCAAAAGTTCATATGCTTTCTTGGATTCTATGGGATATTATATATTTCAATTTATGTTCCAAATAACACACAAGTAAAGTGAGTGGTAAGACATTTTATCTTTGAGACACTTGTCTAACTCTTCTTTCTCTGCTATCAGAGTTTTATTCTTAGCTTTATATTCATCTTTGAGGGTCTTTATTGTATCAAATGGTCCCTTGATGGTTTTCAGCTCGGCTATGGCCTCATTTACCGACTTCTCGGCATTTTTTTGTCTTTTGCTTAATTCAGCCAGACTTCTCGAGCACTTGTTTCTGATCGTTCAGAGTTCTTTGTAAATCTATAAGATATAATACAATTGATCAGCTAAGCAAAAACTTGTCGCATGATTACATAATAGCAAGATACATTACCTTGTGCCTTTTTCTACCACTCGACTCTTTCAGCGCCTACCGTTTTATTTTTTGGATCTGCAAGCTGACTCTTTAGCTCTTCATTTGTCCTCTGTAAAGCATCCACCGAACTCGTTCCTTTAGCTCAGCTATTAACAGAGCCGAGCTGGCTTCTCTGTCATTCTTTGTCGACAATTATTCATTTAGTTCTACATATTATAATGATATGAACTTATGGGTCATATTTATCAAATGATAACATTGAAGACATACATGTCAGCTTGTCCTTTAACCCATCCATCTGGTTGCCTCGCGTCTGCAACTCCAACATCAATCGGTCGACCTCCAGACGTTCACGAGCAAGTTGATTTTCGGCATCTACAACCAAGCTACATTTCTGATGAGCATATTGGAGGAGCTTGCTCTTTTCTTCAGAATGTTTCTGCAGACGTTGGAATGCAAAAGCTTTATATGAATACAACAATAAACTACAAGTCTTTAACTTGGGAAGATATTTTCTTACCAGCGCTGACTCATATGCCTCGCTCATTAGCGAGTAGAACGTTAAGTTTCCATCTCTTCTTTAGTTCTTTTTCTTCGGTTTCATCAATGCCAGCTTGAATATACTTCCCAATGGAATATGCGGTCCTAATCCTGATAGGTTCAGCCTTCTCATTCACTTGGCGGTGGGTCGGCTCTGGGAAAGGGTTAAACTCTAGACCAATAGGCTCATCATAGATTGGCGAGGGAACGGCTTCTCTCACCAATGTTGGCTCTGCTTCTTCTTCTTCTTCTTCATATTACGTATGGGGGGCCGCATCATATTGCGTATGGGGACCGCATCCTCCGGATATTGATGACTCGAATGGACTCTGATGCTGGGACCTCGCTAGCATTTGGTTTTGTAGAGTGCCTCGTCTCATCTGACATCTCTTCATTGTAAGGAGTATTCTTTTCTACATCTCCCTTGCTTGTTGGTTCAACATCACTAGTCTTCCGGCTGGTTTCTTCAGTGGCATTATTCATAGCCGAATCTTGAGACTGATTTTGGTCGGGCGAGCCACCTGCCATCCTGCAAAAGAAAATGTATATCATTTACGAACATCATGGATCAGCAATAAGTATTTAATGGTATCGGATCTATCTTCAAGCTCGCTTAAACTTGACCCTTCACCTTTGTGGCGTCTTTCTGGGCTTGTGCCCTCACTGATGATGGATCTTTTTGGGTGTTGCTCTGTTGGCGCTTTCTAGCTAGATACGCATTACTAAGTCATAATTAAGGTGTTTTACACTTTATTTTATTGAATTTGCTAACAATTAACTTCCAAATATTGCATATATTCATAGTTTTCTGGCTTTCTATGTTTTATGAAGAAAATAAGTGAAAGCAGAGAATTTACGAATCAATAGCCATGAATTTGGGTCAAGACGTCGTGCTGATCAACACATATGGAGGAGGCCTGAATCAGAGATGGATTCTGCGGAAGCAAGGCCCAGCATTGAATTGGAGTTGGTGTCGACACAACTGGACGCGGAACATGACGATAAAAAGAGAAGGTAATCATCAATCAGGGCATCGATCAATCAAGAAGCTCTCAACCTAGGGTTTTGAGCAGTTATGGTAGTGACAAAGGCCAACACCAACCATCATCGCCAGGAAGGAAGAACGTGCCCACCCGCACTCGCCATGCCGATCGGCACCTTTGTACCTCACGTTGTACTCCCTCATCTACCAAACCATGTATGGATCTCGGTAGGATGAGTGAGTAGTATTCATATTCTATCCCATGGAGAAGGAAATCTAGCTATGTAAACTCTCAGAACTTATGAGTTCATTTGGTGTGATTAGTCTATGTGTGATGAACTTATTCTGTATAAGATTGTGTATGATCCCATATATGAATCTATTAGCACTGTTAGGTGTCTGGCTTTGTTGTGATGATCACATAGTGCAAGAAACTAGTGGAGAACGATTAGCTTCCACCATGACAGGGCTAGAGTGAGCGAAACCACCATGTCTTGTAGAATACTAAACTCATCAAATGAATCTATGAGTATGAGTTGCATGTTAGTTATCTGAACCATAGGAGGGAATACTTCATAACCTTGATTAAACCTTTAGTTCTTCATGTTCAATTAGTTCTCATCATTCACACATTCACTCTTTTATTACATCCTAGCTAGTAAAGTAAATAATAGTGAAGGTCTCGTTTGCTCTCTGTGGATTCGATTAAATAAACCTTAGAATAGTCTGAGGAAAAACAATCTACAATCATACACCATACTCTTGCAGTATATAAGTGGGTGCGTAACTACGATCAACATGCTCTCATCAAGCTGAGGGTTTGTGTCGGCTGTTGTAGTTTTCTTTGCAGCTTGGCTTCAGGCCTTGTGGTGGCTTCTTTTGCAGGAGTTTCTTTCACATTTCCTGATCGACCCCGACTAGCCTGTTGCGCATTTATCAAGGCCTTTTGTCGCTTTGTTGGAGGGGATTCTCCTCGTGATATTTCACGAGTTGCTGGAGGTGTTGGCGGATTAGATACGAGCGTGTCCAGGGACTGCAAATATTTTATATTAGAACATGTTGAATACAAAATTATTCATATCAAACATTTTATTAGTTGGAAGACTACCTCGTATCGCTTCATCTTCGAGTGAAATCCTCGACTTTTATCCTCAACCCTCCAATTCAACAAGCTGGAGAATATAGCCTTAAGGCGGTCTGTGAATGCTTGATCTGAGAGATCTTCCGAGACTTCGCAGGTAGAGTCAACATCCATGTTGTATAGCCAAGCCAGATGGTCGTGTTTTTTTGTCAGTTGCACTCGGCGATGGATAAAGCTCCCGACAACATGCACTCCAGTAAGGCCATTTTTCTTGAGTTTGTCGATTTGGTTCATTAACCTGTCAAGCTGCTCTGGAGAGGATTTTTCAAACCAAGAAGGTTTTTGAACAGGGACTTGTGGATTGAATTCATGAAGTTGAGGAGTGTGGTTGCAGCTATAGAACCACTCGGCATGCCATCCCTTGTTGGTCTGAAGAAGAGGTACATCGACGTAGTGGAATTTATTTCAGAGTTGGATGTCTGAATCCCCAATAACATTTTGTTGTTGCTCTTTAATACAAAAGATCTTTGAACAAGTCAAAATGGGGGTGGACTCTCATAAATGCTTCACACAGATGGACGAAAATAGAAATGTGAAGGATGAAGTTAGGGTTGAGATTGATAAGATGGATACCGTAGAAATGGAGTAATCCACATACGAAATCAGAAGGAAGTGGTTCAAATCCATGATTAAAGAAAGGAGAAAAAACAAGAGTATGGTCGAAAGGAGTTTGGGGGGGGGGGGGGTGGTCTGACCTATAGATTCAATCCAGCGTGTTGTCTCCCGATCTTGAAGTACTCCATGGCGAACCAACTTTTCTATCTTCTGCGCACCCATGGTTGACTTCGGGAATTCCTTCAACCCTTGCAGAATGTCAAGCTCGGGGTCGTCTTCCATCCGCGTTGAAGATTGCAACACGGTGGCCGTGACGACAGCTTTCTGCTCCATTGGGGAACCCTTCAATGACGAATAGGATCTCTTCGGCGCCATGGATGGAATCTTGGAGAGGGTGGAAGGCGATTAATTGAGATGAGACGAGGCCACGGAAGAAACGAGCTAGGGTTTGAAGGCCGGAGGTTCCGAAGGCGGCGGCGACACGAGGAAACGCTTCGGGAGTGAAAGGCAAAATAGTGTAATGGTTCGGCTATTTGATCGAAATCATTATTTATAGACACTGACTTGTTAACCTAATACACGGCTGTGCGTATGGAGAAAGGATTCTTTAATAAAAATTATTGGAACGCACGGTATATAGTCTGTGTATTGAGGGTTGCAGTATTTGTGACCAGCGACAGAAAAAGTTCTTTCGGTCATACTTTCAACTCGCGATGAGATGGTATTATACTATTTTTAAATCGATCACATTGCATAATATAAACATATATAAATGAGCCCCCTGTCAAACAGTAGCAACACCAAGAGAAATGAGGAAAAATGGTTCCAGATCATAAAGGCATCAGTTATGTCACATCTATCCAGGCATGCATGCAGCATAAACAGCTCACATCCCGAACGAGCCGGCTCGGTGGCAGCGTCCACCCGAGTTCGATCCCTAGAATTGACTCTGGTGTCGCACCTAAAAAAAATTCTCTCGTTTTTTCCGATTAAAGCATAAGGTAAAAGACTTACGTCATAGCTCATATATTCAATTGAGTCCTTGTATATGATTGGGGAGGGGGTCGGAGATAAAAAAAAAAACAGCTCACATCTATCACGCGTGTCTGCGCGGTGCAAAGGGGAAGGAAATTATGTAAGTATTGGACAAGTTCGATCTCCAAGCAACGCATGAGAGAAGGAAAGAAACGTAGAGCCTTCATGCATGGGCGAAGCCAGGTTAAGGCCAACCTAGGCTCCGCGCCCTTCACCTGGGCTCCGCGCCCTTCGCTCCTGCCTTTGACAAATTTTCGAAGCACCAATGCTATTTCATGTCTTGCTTCTTATGCCAGCAAGCAAACAATATGTATTCTCTTCACTAGCTTTGTTATTTGGAGCACTTCTACTGATTCTTCAATGCTTTTCTAACATTGTTAGTAGTATTGCGGTTTAGTGTAGTATTACTAGGGAGAGGAAAAAGGTTAGTGCTTTACATAACACATGTTACTGTTCACTCGCCTCTTCTTGGATTAATTGCTGGTTCCGCCACTGGTCGTGCATGGGCCGGTTCGCAGCGATGGCAAACAAATCGAGCCGTTTCCTTAACCAAGCAAATCGGCAACGGCATCGTGGCCATTCATTTTCTTCGTCTGGCGTGACGAAACGGCAAGCCGGGGAGAAAAAGGAATCGCCGCACCGCCGTTGCCGATTGGCATGCAGAAAATATCATATCAGATCATTTGTTAAAATGGGCAAGGCACTCCATTAAACGTGCAGGACAAAGAGAAAAATGGTGGGCACGAGGCGATGAGTAGGGAAGGGAAACTACATCAGTATCCAAGTTCGAGTCTACACTGGTATCAAGTTCGGCGGCACGGCCGCAGCCCAGGCCTACTACCGTCGTCGTCGTTCCGTGCATCGGTCATGTTGCCTACCGTGGGCACGAATATCCTCTGTGCCATGGCTGTCCCGCCATTGGTGCCTTCACAAGCATCAGCGTCACGCGGACAAGACGATTCTGCTGGCCACCGCGTTGCGTGATACGGTGATATGCTAATCGGCAACAGCATCGTGGCCATTCATTTTCTCTCCGGCTTACAGTTTCGTCAGGCTCGATTTGTTTTACGGACGACTCGGCTCGATTAGTTTTCATCGCTGCGAGCTGGCCGATGCACGAGGGCTCGCTGCGTTTCTTTCCTTCTCTGATCCGTTAATTGGAGATCAAATTTGGTCGAATACGTGGCAGTAATCCAGGTCGTATCGCACGCCAGAGGCTGTGCGATACGTACCCATAGAATTTCCTTCCAGCAGAGAACCCTGATCCGCACATCCCACGATCCCGGAAAAGTTACGAGGACCCGTCGCGCCCATGAATCCCAGCAACGACTTTGCTCTGTTGCAAAGCATTATCCTGCTAATGCCTGTGTTTTGACTCGGTCCAATATCCATCACAGCTTTCATGTACACGTCGAACATTTCATGCCACGAGCACGATTGCAGCAGCAAAGTGTTGGTGGAAATTTACACTGGCGAGCTTGTTCCAACAACAAGAATTTCAGACCCGGAGGATGCACGTGTGTTTGAAGGTCCTAATTCGGCCAGATTCCATCGTAGCTCTCCTTAGCCAATGCCTGCGCTTCTCGAGTTTGGCGTTCCCCAGTGGTTCTCGACGTCGTGGCCCGCCCCAGCAGTTGCGTCGTGATCACCGATCACCTGCAAAACCTCACGGTACATTGCTCATAAGCGCGTCCATTTCACGGCCCAGGTAAAGAAACTGCTCGCAGAAGACACGAGGGACAGAGCCGTGGTTGGCAAATGATGAAAGAAACTGGTCCTTTCCTCGGCGTTCGTGAACTCGCCGTGCTTGAGGTCTGGCCGCAGGTAGTTCGTCCACCGGAGCCGGCAGCTCTTCACGCATCGCTGCCCCCCCCCCCCCCCCCCCTCCCCGGCGTCAGTGGACGACGACGCACACACTCAGGTGACAAATTCAGAGGACGACGGTGACGTACCGGCGCACTGGCCGGCGGCACGGTGACGACTGGCGTACCAGCGTTCTTGGGATGAGGCGCCAGCTGCTCGTGCCATACCGCGTGATGTAGGAGAGCAGAGCCTGTTCTCCTCCTCGGGCGGGCGTCCACTACCGTCCTAGTGCCGTACCGCGTGATGTAGGAGAGCGCCCGTTTTTCTAGTATTCAAACCATATACTACCAACGATAATGTATTATTTTAATTTGGAATTATATATTTTAGCCGAGAATATGTTATCCTGAAAGTTTACGGATCTGCAGCTCTTTCAGTCCGTTTTGCAGAAGGGCCTGCGAAGCCAAGCCAAATGCAGCAAAAACAACAAGGCTTTTCTAGTCCCAGACAAATTGGCTAGGCGAGAACAATTCCAAAGCTTTTCTAATCCCTAGCAAATTGGCTAGGCTAGAACAATTTCAAAATGACAGGTAGAAATATTGACCACCGTATGTTCCATGCATGCCCTCTTGTTCATTCTTATACTTGCTCAAACTTGTTAGTCTATTATAACAATAATAATTTGCGAACGGGGGTAGTATTAATTTGTGTGATCACGCTACCTACACGCTGCGGCAAATATTACCAATGGGCATGTGCTGGATTACCACTCAAGCTTGATTGCATGGCGTGACTCCGGGGAGGGACATCCGAGGTGACGTTGACGTAAGCGATGACGAACCAAGATATTCATGTCCGAGGATCGCGTCATGTTAGCAGTACACGTTCACAGTCACAGCTTTCCTCTGGTTTCAGAGTCCGATCCGTTTGGAACTAGTACTGGACACGACACGACTAATGGGCAACCGCACTGGAGTGTCGGGTGCTATACTTTGCAGGCTAGTCTTTCACTTTCACGTTTACCCGTCCTGTGGTGCCATCTTGATGGCTGCATGCAGGCTGCGATGCTAATCCACAGAGACGGGTCGTACTTTTTTTTTTCTGTTTTCAATGAAATACACTCTTAAAGGGCCATTTGTTAGGATTCGATCTGGCCTAGGTAGCGAGGATCTAGGTGTTTGTGATGTTCTGTGCTGGATCTAGAAGAAGAAGGAGAGGGTGGCGAGTGCACATACCGGGGTTGTGAGGAAGCGGAGCAGGGGCGTCGTGTAGTCGACGGCCGGAGAGGAAGAAGACTCGGCGGCGACGTTGGTTCTGGCCATGTCATCGACGACGAGGATCTCCTCGAGTGCATCGGTGAAGTGTCGGGGAAGAAGGAACGGTGGTCGTTGGTGTCGAAGGCCTTCGAGTCTTCACCGGCACTGGCCCAGCACGGCGACAAGGTGGGGTGTCGTGGCGGCGGCGGATCTTCCCGTCGCTGGCTGCGCCCTAACGTTTAGATCGGCTTAGGATTCTGTAGGGAGGAGTGGTGGCAGCGGTCAACCTTGGTAAGTGTGCCCCGGTATCCTCCCTCCCTTTTATATGGCGCAGTGCGACAGGGGCCACCAACCAGAGGAGGGTTGGGGCGCCCCTGATCAGGGCGCGATCTGGGGTTGAACCGTTGGACCCAATGTTGGAGATCTATTAACATTCTCTCCCTAGATCTCACTTCATCATTACTTTATATTTTTCATTTCATACGGATTTACACATAGAGCATATTCCATCATCACAGCTAAAACACCGATAGATTCAACAGCTACTATACACATCGCCATTCAGAAAATGAATATTTTTCTTTGGGTCCTAAGTCTAGAATCATAACGCTTCCCTTAACCCTATGTCGGCTATATGCTCCTTGAACATGCTGGACGGTAGGCCTTTCGTGAGCGGATCCGCAAGCATTCTTTTAGTCCTAATATGCTCGAGACTTATAGTGCAATTCTAGACTTTATCTTTCATAACATAGTACTTTATATTAATGTGCTTGGCGGCACCACTGGACTGATTGTTGTGAGCATACGATACTACTGGTTCATTATCGTAGTATAACTTTAGTGGTTTCTCAATACTGTCAGCCACTCTTAATCCGGGTATAAATTTCTTTAGCCAGTTGACCTGCCTCGTGGCCTCATAACATGCTATAAACTAGGCATACATGGTAGATCCTGTCGTGATAGTCTATTTGAGCTTTTCTATGAAATGGCTCCTCCTGTCAGGGTAAACACATATCCCGATGTGGAGTTTGTGTTATTTGTGGCAAAATCTAAATCAGAGTACCCCACCACTTGGAGTGAATCTGATCTTCTGTATACTAACATGAGGTCTTTCATTTCTTGCAAATATCGCAAGACTTTTTTTATCAACTTTCAGTGCTTAGGGTCTGGATTACTCTGAAATCTGCCAAGTAACCCAGTGACAAAAGCTAAATCAGGGTGTGTACATACTTGTGCATATTGCAAACTCCTCACAGCCGAAGTATATGGTTTCATTTTCATATCATCGAGCTCGTATTTCTTCTTGAATTTTTGCCAATCCCTAAATCTTTCGCCCTTTACTATGGGAGCAGGTGTGGCACTGTATTTGTGCATGTTGAATTTCTTCAACACCTTCTCTATATATGTCTTTTGAGAGTCCTAATGCGTACTTTCATCTATCTCGGTGAATCTCAATGCTCAAAATATATGATACTTTACCAAGATCTTTCATGTCAAAGTTTAAGGACAAGAATTTCTTTGTTTTTTTTAGTAAACTGATATCGCTACTACCAATATGATATCATCCACATATAAAACTAGGAAAATGAATTTTCCATTCTTGAACTTTGCATAGATGCAATTGTCCTCAATATTTGCTTCAAATCCATATTTCTTTATTATTCTATCAAACTTCAAGTACCACTGTCTTGAAGCTTGCTTTAATCCATAAATGGATCTCTTTAAAACGACATCACATACTTTCTTTTCCTTCCACAACAAAACCTTTCGGTTGTGCCATATAAACTATTTCTTCTAAGTCCCCTCTTTCTTCTAAGTCCCCGTTTAGGAATGCCGTTTCTACATCTATTTGATATAATTCTAAGTCATAATGCACCACTAGTACCATTATAATTCTAAAAGAATCTTTATAAGAGACTGGAGAAAATGTCTCATTGTAATCAATTCCTTCTCTTTGCGTAAAGCCTTTAGCCACAAGTCGTGCCTTAAACTTTTCTATATTCCCTCTAGAGTTATATTTAATCTTATAGACCCATTTACAGCCTACTGTTTTGGCTCCTTTAGAAATTTCTTCTAAGTCCCAAACTTCATTGAGACTCATTGATTTTATTTTATCTTTCTTGGTCTCCAACTATTTAGATGAGTGGGCACTTCTCATGGCTTTTTTATATGAGGTGGGGTCATTCTTCATATGATATTGTTCTGTGTTACACAGTTCATATTCAGCCGGTATTGCTGACTTTCTAGCTCTTTGAAACCTCCTAGGAGCCTCTTCATTTGGCACAATATCTGGTTGAGGCTCTTGTGAAGCCTGCTCTTCTGGCACATTATCTATTTGAGGCTGCTCCCCCACATCTGTGGCATCAAAAATTGTCGGATCCTGATAAGCAGATTTCTCTTGTACCATAGATGGAGTGACAATAGGTGTTGGCACTGTAATGCTAGGCATCATAGGCGCAACATTAACAGGTAGTGAGAAGAAAGGTTCTTGACTCATAAAATTAGATACATATACCCGCTTCTCCTCAAGATCGATCTCTCGAGCTACCATGCTCCCCCTGATCATATCGTCTTCCAAAAAGACGGCATGTCTTGTTTCTATAAACTTTGTGTATCTATCTGAGCAGTAGAAACGATAACCTTTGGACTTTTTGGGGTAGCCAATAAAATGGTAACTTACTGTCTTGGGATCCAATTTCCCAAGATTTGGATTAAATATCTTGGCCTCTGCAGGACTCCCCCATACACGGAGGTGTGCTAGCGAAGGCACTCGTCCAGTCCATAATTCATACGGTGTTTTGGGCACCGATTTACTTGGAACTCTGTTAAGAATATGAATAGCGGTTTTTAAAGCCTATATCGATAAACTTACTGGCAGTGTGGAGTAGCTCATCATGTTGCGCACAATATCCATCAAGGTACGGTTACGCCTTTCTGCTACTCCATTTTATTGTGGCTCGCCCGGCGTAGAATACTGAGTGACTATGCCATTTTCTTGTAGGAACCTAACAAAAGGTCCTGGGACTTGTCCATAAGGCGTATGCCTCCCGTAGTACTTCCCCCCCCCCCCCCCCCCCGATCGGATCTTACAACTTTGATCTTTAAATCATGTTGATTTTTTACTTTTGCTTTAAATATCTTAAATTTATCCAACGCTTTTGATCTTTCTTTAATTGGATAAATATAACCATAGTGGGAGTAATCACCTGTGAATGTTATAAATGAGTCATAATCATCCATACTCTTGACAGGAAAAGGGCCACAAATATCCGTATGAATGATCTCTAATATTCCTACGTTTCTTTTTGCGTCTTTCTTAATTTTCTTTACATATTTTTCTTTAATGTATTCAATGTATTCAATGTATTGTTCTAAGTCGACGAACTCCAATGGAGGAAGAATATCATTCTTTACAAGTCTCTCAACTCTCTCCCTCGAAATATGGCTTAAACAACGGTGCCATAATTTTGATGAGACGCTTGGAATTATCTTTTTTTTCTTGTTAACTTTAGACGACGAGGACACATGGTCATTTGTATCACGTACATTTTCATTCATATCATGTATCGTATTCACATTATCACCAAGTGACAATAAATAAAGCTTATCTTCTTAAGACGTAAAACCAATGTATTCATTATTCAACATAAGTTCACATTTGCCATTACCAAAATGACAATCATATCCATCAAAATCCAAATGCGATACACTTATTAAATTTTTGGGAAATTTGTCTGTAGGACACACTTCAATGTTAATTTTGTCTCCTGGACACTGGATCGTTTCTTTTGGTCTCATAGACACTGAAAAAATGTGTCTTTTGTCTGTAGGACACTATAGCGACAAAAGTGACTATTTTTAAATTTTTTATCTTAATATACAAAACACATTGGAACTTGAAATTTGGCACAATGTTACATTGTTGTATTTTATGTTCATGTGATTGTTTCTTGATTTTTTTTACCAATTGTTTGCATAGTTTAATTTTAAAAATAAATATTTTATTAGTAAAAAAGGTATGTAAACAATCAGCAATAAATATGAAAAAAATTGCATGTATAGGAAATTTAGTAATGTATGCTTGTGCAAAATTTCAAGTGCCAATGTATTTTGTACATTAAGATAAAAAAAATTAAAAATAGTCGCTTTTATCTCTATAGTGTCCTACAGACAAAAGGCGTATTTTTTCAGTGTCTACGAGACCAAAAGAAACGATCCAGTGTCCAGAAGACAAAACCAACATTGAAGTGTGTCCTATAGACAAATTTCCCTAAATTTTTTTTGTAACGAAGGTACATAAAAGACATCATGAAGACTAAGAATAAAGTTATCTCTAAGCTCTAGGTGAAGATCCCCTACAGCTTCAACTTTGGCTTCTACTCTATTAGCTACTCTTATCGAACCTTCATCTCTTCCCGTGGTTCTCGTCGTACTGAATCCCTATAAACAATTTGCAACATGAATAGTCGCTCCTGAATCAATCCACCATGTGGATCTAGAATAATTAATATACAAGCATTTATTTACAAATGTAATCATGTTCTCACCTTTTCTTACCATGAACAACTTCAGTCACTCAGGACAGTTCTTCTTGTAGTGTCCTTTCTCCTTGCAGTGGAGACATGTGTCCTTGTCTACTACAACCTGTCTCTGCTAAGGCCTATGTTGTTGCTTTTTCTGAGGCTTAGAGTAAAAGACTGGTTGCTTTGGCTGCTTGCCCTTGTTCTTGTTGTCTTTTACATAATGGATAGAACCACCATGCTTGTCCTTAAATTTGCCCTCCTCTTGGACACTGTTAGCAATAAGCTGCTCAAAGGTCTATTTCTCTGGGTTCATGTTGTAGTTGGAGACAAAATTATCAAACCCATGTGGTAAGGATAGCAACACAAATTGAACTAGGAGGTATTCTTGAATCGTTAGATTCACAGTCTTTAGCTTTGCAGTCAAATTGTTCATCTTCAGAATGTGCACCCTTATGCCACCACCAGTGTACTATTCATTTACCAATTATCTTATCATCTGTGTGTCATAAGTCTTGGAAGACCCAGTAAACTGGTTCTCCACCCTCTGTAGATAGCCCTTGACAGTTTCTTCATTCTGGATTGAGCCCATGATGGCGGGCTCAATCGTGTTCTTGACAAGAGCCAAGCACTTCTTGTTGTCAAGGACCCATCTTCTATGCTCAAGTTGAACTCGAGCTCTATCGGGAGCATCATCCCTCTGTCTCTTTGCCTAATTAGCATCTGTCTCCTCTGTGCCCCTGATAAGCTCAGGAGGCTCTGTGAGACATGGGGTAGTCACTACCCAGTCCATCTCACCCATAACAAAGGCAAGATCGACCTTTCTCTTCCATTTCCCATAGTTGTCCCCTTTTAAGATTGGGATCTAGAGAAGGAAGGTCATCATGGTGGCTCCTGAAATTAACTATGAAAGATGAGAACAAAATAACATATAAATTTCTAACATGCTATGTATTAAAACCTACATCACCGTTGGGCAGAAAATAGGCATAATACATAAACCTCATAATACGATATTGCAATTAACAACGTTGGTCAAAAAATTACAATGACATATAATCTGAAAATTAATGCTACTGAAATTAAATTCTCCCATTGGTTTGAAATTTAATTTTAGAAAACATCAATTTTAACAATGATCATCAAATTCTATAATCTTACAGCGGAAACATAGCAGATAACATGTATGAACAAAAGCATAATAATCTTAATTTACTCTCTGAAAAATAATCTCGTTGGTTCATATTTTAACAGAGGTAAAATTCATCAATCTTCAATCAAAATTCTGTTCAAATTTGACCCAAAACCAATCAAAATGCTACTGTGCATGCTCTGTGCTTTTCGGCCTAGAAAATTGGCCCAAAATTCTTCCACGCACACGCAAAAGCTATCACGGGCCCAGCCCAGTCAGGGCGTTTGCGCGCGCGCGTCATTTGCTTTCGGCCCAGCCCACAGCCACCGGTGAAAGTGGCGGCCTAGCCCGGCTAAGCCGCCTCCACCCCCGCCTGGATCTGGACCGTTGATCCAAATCGACGGCTCGCCAGCTCCCTCGGCGGAACAAAACCGCCCGCGCGGCTGAGCCACTGTAACCCTAGCCACATTCTTTTGCTCTGCTCTCTTCACTCCTCTCCTCTCTCCACTCGTTCTCTTCCGACCCCACGACGAGCATGGTGTAACAGCGAGCGGCGGCCCATGGACGGAGAGAAGGAAGACGGCGCCGACGCACGCGTTCACACGTCGGTGAGCGCGCCGCCGTCAAGCAGCCTCGCGACGTCGTCCACGAGTCCCCGCACGACGACGTCTCGTCGGCAGTCGGCACTCGCACGATCTGTTCGTGCCGACAAGCGGCAAGAGTCTATGATGGCGAGGGAGCCCATGTAGGTACCCTTGGCGCGCCTCTGTTCTTTAGATCTATAGCCCTAACCCTAGGGTTAGGGTTTGGGGTTTCGGGGTGAGATTCTATCTTCTCTTTTCCGATCCGGAGATCGAGATCTGCCTCATCTAGATCTAGCGCTAGACCCGCTCTGATATCATTGTTAGGATTCGATCTGGCCTAGGCATAGATCTAGCGAGGATCTGAGTGTTTGTGGTGTTCTGTGCTAGATCTAGAAGGAGAAGGAGAGGGTGGCGAGTGCACATACCGGGGTTGAGAGGAAGCGGAGCTGGGACCGTCGCGCAGTCGATGGCCGGAGAGGAAGAAGATCCGGCGGCGACGTTGGTTCCGGCCATGTCGTCGACGGCGAGGGTCTCCTCAAGTGCGTCGGTGAGGTGTCGGGGAAGAGGGGCGGTGGTTATCGGTGTCGAAGACCTTCGGGTCTCCACCGGCACTGGCCCAGCACGGCGGCAAGGTGGGGCGTCGTGGCAGCGACGGGTCTTCCCATCGCTGGCTGCGCCCTAGCGTTTAGATCGGCTTAGAGTTCTATAGGGAGGAGTGGTGACGGCGGTCAACCTTAGTAAGCATGCCCCGGCGTCCTCCCTCCCTTTTATATGACGCAGTGTGACAGGGTCCACCAACCAGAGGAGGGTTGGGACACTCCCGATCAGGGCGCGATCTGACGTTGAGCCGTTGGGTCCAATGTTAGAGATCTACTAACACCATTCATTCATATGCAAATAGGATTACAAAGTTCAACCTAACGCGAAAAACTAGAGCAGATCTTTTACAGGACTGGCTGGCTGCCTGGCCGGTCAATCATCGGTATCGGTATCGGATCGGAGGTGGTATGAGAATCACATCCTGCGGTCAATTTGGCCCTCTACTGCCTAGTTTGTTTCCCTTGAGTTGAAACAAACAGTCTATTCCTGCTTTGGCATCCCATTGTTGTTCGAAATGCAACGTCATATGCTTGAGGTGCAAGTTCATTCCTGGAAGTTACAGGGAAGTCCATGGGTACAAATGGCCACATATTTTAGCACGGGGTAATAGCAACGTGTCAAAGAAGAAGAGAGATGAAAGCTCAGTTCAAATTTTTTGTGCCTGTCTGAAGCAAAACTTGGGCGGCACCCCAAGTACCTTGCTTGGATCACGGGAGGAACGGAGGTCACCAAGTCAGATACGACTGCCGCTGTTCTTCCTGGATGATTCCATCAGCACGTACAAAAGCGGAGCTCAATCAGTTGGGACGCTACAAATAGACGCCTCTGTTTCTGGAAGTTGCAACAGTGTTTGCGCACCACTCCTGCTTTCCTCGTCCATTTATTGTGCTACTCCGATCCGGAGTCGCCGCGCAGCCATGGGGGCAAAAGATGACGAGCAGCGCCCCGTGCACATCCTCTTCTTCCCCTTCCTGGCGCCGGGCCACCTGATCCCGACGGCCGACATGGCCGCGCTCTTCGCCCCGCGCGGCGTCAAGTGCACGATCCTCACCACTCCCGTGAACGCCGCCGTGATCCGCGCGGCCGTCGACCGCGCCAACGCCGGGTTCCTCCTCGGCGCCACCGCCCCGCTCATCGACCTCTCCGTGGTCCCCTTCCCCGACGTGGGGCTCCCCCCAGGCGTAGAGAGCGGGCCCGCGCTCAACACGCAGGACGACCGCGACAAGTTCTTCGACGCGATCCAGCTCCTCCGCGATCCGTTCGACGCGTTCCTGGCGGCGCACCGCCCCGACGCGGTCGTCGCCGACAGCTTCTTCGACTGGTCCGTGGACGCCGCCGCGGCGCACGGCGTCCCGCGGCTGGCGTTCCTCGGAAGCAGCATGTTCGCGCGCGCCTGCAGCGACAGCATGCTCCGGAACGACCCCGTGGGGTCCGCCGGTTCCGACGACGACGGGCCCGACGCGGTGGTGGCGCTGCCGGGGCTGCCGCACCGCGTGGAGCTGCGGCGGAGCCAGATGATGGACCCGAGGAAGCGGCCCGACCACTGGGCCTTCTTCCAGCGCGTGAACGCCGCCGACGGGCGGAGCTTCGGGGAGGTGTTCAACAGCTTCCGCGACCTGGAGCCGGAGTACCTGGACCACTACACCGCCACGCTGGGCCGCCGCGCCTGGCTCGTGGGCCCCGTCGCGCTCGCCAGCAAGGACGTGGCGGTCAGGGGCGCCAGCGAGCTGTCGTCCGACGCGGACGGGTGCTTGAAATGGCTTGACACGAAACCGGCCGGGTCCGTCGTGTACGTGTCCTTCGGCACGCTGGCACATTTCTCCCCCACCGAGCTGCGGGAGCTCGCGCGCGGTCTGCACCTGTCCGGGAAAAACTTCGTGTGGGTCGTCGGCGCCGCCGCTGCCGATGACTCGGAGTGGATGCCCGACGGGTTCGCGATGCTCATCGGCGACCGCGGGCTCATCATCCGCGGGTGGGCGCCGCAGATGATGGTCCTGAACCACGCCGCCGTGGGCGGCTTCGTGACGCACTGCGGGTGGAACTCCACGCTGGAGGCCGTGAGCGCCGGCGTGCCGATGGTCACGTGGCCGCGGTACGCAGACCAGTTCTATAACGAGAAGCTCGTGGTGGACCTTCTCAAGGTCGGGACCGGCGTCGGATCCGCCGACTACGCGTCCAAGCTGGAGGAGCGCCGCGTCATCGCCGGCGAGGTGGTCGCGGAGGCCATCGGGAGGGTGATGGGCGACGGCGAGGAGGCTGCGGCGGTGCGGGAGAGGGCCAGGGTGCTCGGGGAGAAGGCCAGGCGCGCCGTGGAGAAGGGCGGGTCGTCGTACGACGATGTCGGGCGCCTGGTGGACGAGCTGATGGCACGTCGGAGCTCTGTCGGTGTCTGATACGTAACAATCAGAATATGCTTTCCTGATCTAATTGTTACTACTACTACGTAGTATGCATTCGAGTTTTGAACTCAATAATTTGGACCTTTAACAAATGATGAACTTGCGAGTGCGGGACAGTCACTTGCATTCCTCTGTTTCTTACGTGTACTCCTCCTTTCATTAGTGGTACTACTACATCTTTATCACACTGGGCAGCATAATTAACCTGGGCCGATAGTAGGGTACCACTTAAAATCTCGGCCCCAAAAGCCTGGAACAACGCTTGGCCCTCTTGAAATGAGCTATCTACAAACGCTTTGCCTATTGAACGACCCAACTGCGCGCATTCGCACTAGTGTGACGGCTAGCCACAAAGGCGCTAACTGAAATGCCGCAACGTTTGTTGCGTTGACATGAAACAGTCCAGCATCCCTCTAAACCAAGCGATGCTGGTAGCAGCGAGAGAGATGGAACTAGTCCACCATTAACTAATGCATCCCACGTCATTCTCCAGCCAGCCAAGAACCCTTCTGCATCTGAATTTCCAGCCGCGGCCTACCTCTCCCAGCCCCCCAATTTAATCGTTCCAGCATTCTTATCCCCATTGCCAACCAACACATTTCCATTCTCGAAGTCTTCCTCTCGATTCCGGCCCTGCGGCAAACAGACGACGCGGTAGCTCCTCCACAACATCGTGATCACCGCCGTCGTCCTCTGCCCCGTGACAGTGAGAAGAGAAGCGACGGAGTTTCTGATCCGCGGCTCTGGTTACTTCAGGTACTCGATTTTTTTTTCTTCTCCACGCAGCATGGATCATTAGTGTTTCCTTCATACGGTGGTGTTTAGTTTTCGTCGAAATCGCACTGCTTCATACACGTTAGGGATCATTAACCGTCGAACCCTCTATGTGTCCACTCATTTAGTGGCCGATCACCAACCATGCGCCGTTTCTTCCATCGATCCGTTCCGTTACTCCAATGTATCGGACGTGAGGAGGAGGGACATGTTCTTGCTTCGTTGGGATGGGGATTTGCAAGAAGATGTGCTTGCCATGATCATAGGTATAGAATCTTTGACATGCATCGTGAATCCAAGTACATACCGGGGGTCCGGGATACTCTACTATTTATCTGTTTGACCTAGAATTTAGATTTAACATCTTTTTTTCGACACTGTGCCGATTAGACTGAAATCAAACCTCATTTTGCTGTTAGCAGGTCTGCACTCTGCATTGCATCACAAAATGCAATATAGAACTGAATCAGTGTACAGTTTTTTTGCTCACTCCAAGGCCATATATTGTTTGGGTCCACGCTATATTTTGTCCGTCGCCAGTAGGGAATTTAATCCTTCTGCAGGACATCAAAATGTATTGTTAATAAGGGCTGAGGAATCTAATTTTGAGAACTATTTAAAATTCCATGCAAAATTCATATAAAATATTGGATTCAAATTTTAGGTTACATTACATAAATTTATGAAACAACCATGTTTTGACCACATATTTGGAGTTTGATTATGATGTGGATTGTCAATTTCAAATTTGCATTTTTGCCACAACTTTTCTCCAAATTTGTGATAACGCAATTTCTTATTGCATTTGTACCACATTATTAAAAACAATCTGGGATAAAAAAATGTAAAATTTGAAATTCAAGGTTTAGATGACAATTGGACTCCAAAACTGTGGTCAAAATTACCCCATTTATTTGTTGTGTACCTCAAATACAACTCCAGTGCATATATTATGACTAAAAATGTTGTCGTGTTGTCACATGGCTATACCAATGATCTTTAGCCCCTGCATTGCCTCAAGGCTCAAGATGTCTTGTAAATATGTTCTAGTCCACATCATCTCATCTAAAGAAAAGCTATCATGAAAAATGTCGTTACATGATACTAATAAGCAATAAAAGGGCTTGTTTGCAAAAGACCATTTTCGGATGGAACAGTAAAGGTCAAAGTCAAACAACATGTACACCAGCGCACAGATTGACCTTATCTGAGGACGAGCTCTAAACCACCTGATTATAATTTGCAGTGTGGTTCCGAGACGCTAATTTAATTCCATAAAAAGTCCTTTTCCTAACGTGAGCACCTTAACTTGGCAAGAGCAGAACAGTGGCGGTGATTCAGCCAAGCTCGGCGTGCGCATCTTAACTAGTATTCCATTTGGTGGCCTAGAACCAGCAAATATACGTGCTGCATATAAGCGATCAAAAAGAAACAAATGCGTCACTACCAAAATGG
This sequence comes from Eleusine indica, assembly GCA_030378355.1. Lineage (NCBI taxonomy): Eukaryota > Viridiplantae > Streptophyta > Magnoliopsida > Poales > Poaceae > Eleusine > Eleusine indica. The sequence goes on from CM059497.1 coordinate 45,014,528, forward strand.
AAGTTACCGAGGATGGATACAAGCATCATTTTTAGAAGAAAAAAAAAAACAGTTTGCTGCTCTCATTCTGATCCTGCAATCTCAATTTATCGCCTGCGCCACAGAATTCAAGTGTCTCCTTGATTTTTGTTCACAGATATCCGCCGGCCTCGAGTTTCCGGGGCGTACGTGCGCCAGCGCGAAAGCGTGTTCACTTCTGCCACAGAGGACATGGCAATGGCGTCCCGGGCGCGGCCGTACCGGTTCCCCGCGCTGCCGGAAGACGAGCAGCCGACGCGGTGCACGTCCCAGTCGTGCGGGACGTGCAGCGCATCGGCTTTAGCGAGCTGCGTGGCGCTGTGCTTCTGCCCGTGCGCCGTCCTGAGCTGCCTCACGCTGGCGCTCGTCAAGGCGCCCTACGTGACGGGCCGGCGGTGCCTGGTCAAGCTCGCGAGGAAGAGGAACCGGCTGCGGAAGACGAGGCGAGTCCGGGACGTTGACGACGACGACGACGGCGACGGGCGGCTGCAGCGCGAGCTCGTCAAGGCGTTGCCGCGGCGGGGCAGCAGGGAGTGGGGCGAGCTGGCCCGTGCGGCCGCCGAAGGCAGGGCGAGGGCGATGAGTGCCAGGTCGTCGGACCCGGCGGAGAAGGTGTGGATGGAGATGTACCAGGTCGGGCTCTGGGGGTTCGGCCGGTTGTCCTTGTCACCGCCGGCGGGCTCGGGAGGCGGCGGCGATGCTGCTGCTGCTGCACAGTGAGACGGGAACGGGGGGGTCTCGCTCTATTTGCCATGCCTTGGCCTGTACAGACTTCCCCCCCCCCCCCCCCCCCCCCCCCCCTTTTTTTTTCTTTGTGGCAATGATTTGTACTACTACAAACTTTGCTGAACCTGAACTCCTGAAGTGATGTGTGGCAGTGTGGATGCACGCGTGGACCGTGCGCTGGACACCGTGTCGGGTGAGAATGGCCTGGTGAAGTGTGTAACTCGTGGGCACAAGGTTTGGATCAACGACTCACCTTTATTTGCTGCATCAAAACTCTGTACAAGATTGCACACACTCTGGCCCTCTAGACCCTCCTCTGCTTCCCCCCATTCACAAGGACAATCAACAACGGCTCTATCAGCCTAGCTATTGCTTCCCTTACGGTTTCCATTTGTGAACTGATCAAGTAACACCGACCACTGATCAATCCTAGCTACGATCATCATCGCCTGTCAGTTCCACCGGTTCCTCCCATCAGTGCAAGCCCAAGTAATCTTCCTTCAGTCCCTGCATTGCCTCCTCACACCTCCGTAGCTAGTCGAACGCGACGGAGTAGTAGGTGTCGTACGTGCACCTCCTCCTCGAGGACATGAGCCTGGCCAGCTTCCGATTGCAGAGCTCGAACCTCGCCGGCCGGTCGTCGGCGCCCTGCGCGGCCACTCCCCGGCTCGGCAGCCCCAGCTGGCGCTCCAGCTCGGCGAACTCCTCCGGCCGCTGGACCACGTGGTCGTAGCAGATGTACCTCCCGCCGGCGGTGTTGTCGCCCATCGCCTCGAACGCGCGGACGTGCGCCTCCGCCACCGTCTCCACGTTCGCCGTCGCGAGCAGGCCGTCGGCGAGCATGGAACGAGCGCCTGTGGCCATGTACAGCAGCGAGTCAGTCAGATTTGAGTGGTGAACAAAGCGTGGTAGCCAACAGCATGTGTTCTGGGAGGTGGGACGGACCTTTGAGGTACGCGATGGATGCGGTGGAGTTGCGGCGGCGGAATCCAGGACCCGTGACGAGCGCGGGGCAGATGGTGACCAGCTTCAGGTCGCGTCCCCGGGCCGCCCTCCACGCTGCCTTCTCTGCTGCCGTCTTGCCGAGTGCGAACCAAAGCTGAAACAATGCAAAACGTGTAAAACAGAGCCGTATGAAACGATGCATCATATCAGTAGACCGCTCGAATCTCAACAACCAAAGCCCAAGATTGGTGGTAAACCTCACGTTCGGGAGTGCAAATCGTGTAAACTTTTTTCATTTCTTAGGTTCACTAACCTTATTATCTCGGCAGAAGCTCTCGTCGCTCCAGCAGTTCTCATCGATGATGGTAGGGAACCGCCGATCGTGAGGGTAGTTCTGCCTCCACACACATGCGAGCAGGGATGAAGTGAAGACGCACTTCCTGACGGACCCTGTCCTCACGCAAGCTTCAATCACCCGCTCGGCTGCTTGGGCTTCTAGGCTCGCCATGTGTTTCTGTTCGGACCAGAGATTAAATAAAAGTGAAAAAAAATTTAGATAATGAAATAAAAGTGAAAACTTAAATCACGAAAAACTTCAGCTTGCATGCCATTCGCTGTTAAATGTCTTAAGAGCTTTTGCCCAATTTGATACGAGCATGTTAGTTAAAGGCTGTTCAGGACACTTAGTTTCCACAACAACAATAACAACAAGAAAAACAACAAAAGGCAATCTATCTGAAATCTGTGTTATTAGGATATTCAGCTGAATAATGAGCAGTTGAGGCACTGAATTATTGCCACAATCAATATAATGACCTTGACATTTTGGCTGATGTGCAACCTAACACCTTACGGTGCTAAACGACGGTTAGATATAGCCCATTACGGTAAGGGATGCACACACGACTCTACCTGTTTTCTAGTCACTTTCGGTAAGATATTGAGCCATCACAAGCAATTGAATAACGCAAAACAATGGCACCGTGACGATTCCAGCAGCACAGAACCGAGTGGTTTTGGTGGTTGAATTGTCAGTTGCTATGTGAAATCCCATCAGACAATGGGTCCCGTCAGTTGCCACTCGGCCTGCAAGTACAGTTACAGGAGATTTCTGGCGCTAAATTAGGTGAACGATTTGAAAGACCTAACGTTGTGTTGGGCAAGCTGCTTATGGATTGGATAGGTGCAGCTCAGACTAGAATGGACACCAATTCTAGGGGATTGATTACCAGTAATCTAGTGAAATGGAGAACTTCAGATCCCTCAGTTAGGCAATGTTGCCTTCAGATCAGTTGAAACGCCAAAATGTCAAAAGGTTTGGGCGTTAGGAATGTACGGCTCGAAGCCTCGAACGAAGGCACCAGGGACAATCCTAAATTTGTTTTGGTACATTTGTGTTCCTTGTCGTATATACTTTTCCCTCAATCCTACCTATCCTAGCTTTCGCAACTAACCATCTGGCTCTTCAACAGAAGCTGTACTTGCAAAGTCACGAGTTGGTGAGTGTCGTACTGAAGACACTGCTTTCTTTCTCTTCATTCAGCGGTTCAGCACATACTAGCCACCACCGCACAAGTCACTAGTAGTGCGTATGGAATCCACTTCTCTTTCACATTTAAAGCTACTGTACTTGGGAAAATGAGGCGAGTTACTTTGTTTTGCTTACGAGCATATGAATCGGCGATCATTGTGGACATAATTTAACTGCTTACCCCAACAAACCAACAGTTGCGTGGCAGATTTCCAGGATCAGACTGATCAATATCTATCCTTACCAGACTATCCTCCAGCTCAGGCTCTCTTCTTTGGGATGCTGAAATTGGGATGTTGCCATGTCCCGAGCAGGACCACGCGAAGCTGTTATGAGACACCGGGTGGCGGGCAAGGTTAACATAACCGGTTGGACCGATATAACCGGCCGAGCCCGGTTCACCGGTAAACCGGTTAACCGGATAAAACTCGTTTTGGTTGGCACAGGGTCTGCGGCCAGTTAACGATCGGTTATATCGGTTAACCGGCCGGTTATTTCAGTTAACCAGTTAGTTTGATCGGTTTTAGTGATATATTTTGAATATATATTTTTAAATTAAAAAATATCGATTTTTGAGCAGTTTCACCGGTTAACCCGTCGGTTATTCCGATTAACCGGCTGATTATATCGGTTTTGACTAATTTGAATTTTGAAAATTTTTAAACTATAACCAAGGGTTAACGGTCAACCGGGGTAACCGGCCCGGACCAATTTTCCGGTTAACCGGCCGGTTAACTCCGGTTATGTCAACCCTGGTGGCGGGTGGCCTTCACGACTCGCAAAGGGGATGGGAGCAAGCTCTACTATTCCAGGCTTTCAGCTGCATTATACATTTCTCTGGATACTGGCCTCCGTAAAAGAAAAAAGATTTATCTGGTCCCAGTGCTCTTAAACATGAATTGTTGCAGAAAACGACCTATATCTGATTCTCTGGTGCCTCAAGAAAGTTATTTCAATTAAAAATAAAAGTTTCAGAAAGGTGGTTTTGTGTCACAACTCACAAGTAGTACTTGGTTTTGTTCGGCCACGGTCACGATCATTTTTTCCATCTTAACGTTAGTGCTCAGGCTTGCGCTAGATCCTGCAGACTTCTACTACTACGTGGGTACGTCCTGCTTAATTATTTCGTCCTGTCACTTTTTCGTACTTGGCTTACTTGTTTAGGAATTCTTTTAATTCCTTGATTCGAGTGAATTTCCCAATCTATCTACGGACTGTGATCCCTAATTCCCTATCACCTTTGTTTTCAAGACCGGAAAATTAATTGTAACCACTTTGACTTGTGCGATGCAAATTCATACGTTTCAGCAGGTGCAAAACCTGCGTTAAAGTTGTAGGCCGTGATGCATCCCTTCTTCTTTGTAAAGTGGATGTTTGCTAACAATTTCAGAGGTTTTATCAACAGCTACAGAAGAAGTGGTTTATGTTTGTTGAGCTCACCGTGTAACCGGACATGCCGCCAGGATCGACGAAGCCGGAGGTGTGGAACACGCCGGCGCAGCCGTCGAACGCGCGGTGCAGGCTCTCGGGGTCCATGACGTTGGCCATGACTGTCCACACCCCGTCCCGGCCGTCCTCGCCGAACATCTCCATCTCCCTCAGCTTGTCCATGTCCTCTGCCAAATAGCACGGTACAGCAACGATACAAAGTCAAATTTTGCGATCGAAATATGGAAATTGCCGTTGCTAACCAATTCAGTTCAAAACCATTTCGGCGTCAGAACTGTAAAACAGCAAAAAAGAAATATAGACTAGCCTGTATCTTTCTTGGCGAACGGCCGTAGGACCTTTTTCTTTTCTTTTTACGTTCACAGATCCTAACCTAACACAAAGTTTTCTTATCCACGATGTTTGGTGCGCAGAGCGCGCGAAGAAAATCAGAACTACCGAATCGCTAATGGACAAACACATCGTGTCTCAGAGAAAGATTGACGCATCCACTGAGTTATCCAAATGGCCATCATTGAGTAAAGTTGTAAGTTGAGGTGAAGCTATCAGAAACCTAAAACCCTGCCCCTGGTTCAGGACAGCACTACTACTAGAGTACTAGAAAGGACCGATTGTTTTATCAAAAGGTCGTATGGTTTCTTGCAAGGGAATTTAGGGCGAGCAGCAACGGAAGATTTTGCTTCAGTTAAAGCGGCCATCCATTTCTTGCCCAATAATCTGTTAGCAAGGCAGGGTTGAATGCGACCAATTAGCCCAATAAAAAACTGTAATAATGGGTGGCAGAGTGAGTCAGAGTACCAGTCAAAAACTAATCATGAGTTGACTTTCAGAAAATGCAAAACTAATCAGTGGTTTGGCTCCAAAGAAAGAAAAAAAATGGAATCATGGTGCAGTTGACCACAAGGCTTGTATGATCGTGCAGTGTCTGTGTCAGAAAGCATGGTGCCGTCGTGGAAAATACAGTCTGCTCTTGAAATAGTATCTGATAGAACAAAGGGAGGATACACACCACCGGCCATACGTACATGATTTATATTACGGACGTTAGCATCTACTAGATATGCCGAGGTACAGAATCTGCGCGGATAAACTAACATCCTTGTATAGTGCCATAATTTCCACGTGGTCAAAGTTCAACGTTGAGAGGATATATAGATCCGTCTTCCCAGCGCAAGTTGAGTTATTCTATCCTTGATTCTATTCGGGAGTGGCTGAAGGCAGTTGCAATTTTGCATGCCAATTTTTTCAATAGAGAAACAAGTATAGTAAAGATGGACCATTTTGTTCTCCCTTCGTGTTCCGCTGAGTCAATTATTAGGCCACTCAGGTAATCAAGGAGGATGAGCATGTGTTTTCCGGGGAAAAAGACCTACTGCGGAAACTGAAAACTGGGTGCCATTGTTTATGTGGCTTTCAAAAATAGAAAACTGGGTGCCACAGAGCCATGTGCATTGCCATTGGAGGTGTCTGTCAAAACCACCACTCGGTTTCAATTTCTTTCATCAGAAAAAATACTAGAAAGAGATGGGTGACAGAATTCTGTTTTTTTTTAAAACTGACAGGAGCAGAGTGCGTGCTTTGGAATACGCGAGCTGGGGATGGCACGCAGCAGACCAACCCACCAAACCCGCCCCAGCGGTAGGTGGCACGGTACGACGCCCGTACCGCAGCGTGCAGAACTAGCGGATCGGAGAGGCCGGAACATGGAGCATCGTGCAGAAAGAAAAGAATAGGACCATCCAACATTGCAACAAGCGGTCCTCGTCCAGCCAGCTCGCCGAGGGAAGATACGAACGAAGGCTTAGCTAGATTCATTAAACCCGTCGCCGGACGTCTCTGTCAACCGGAGTGGAAAAACGCAGGTAAAGAAAACCGGACAAGAATTCCGATTCCGCAGACGCCTAAACACGATAGTAGTAGTGCGTTAGTCGCTGCTAGTTGACGATGTCAGTGCAATGCAGAGACGTTCGCCCGAACAATGCTCCGCTTCGCGTTTACCGGTTGACCGGCGGATGAGATTCCTCCTGCCCGATCGCGCCTGGGGATGCCCAACGCTTACGCTCGTTTCACGTGGAGCGAAAGCGATGGGGAGTTTTTTTAAAACTCCGGCGGCCCGTGCCCGTTGCCCCGGCGAGGTGCACGCGTGACAGCGTGAGAAGCGTGAGGGGAAGAACGAAATCAACGGCAACTGAATGAAAGTCCACGCCAACCGGCGCGGGACCTGGTGCGCGCCATCATCAGCATCAGCGCGTGGAAGGGGAAAGGAAAGTCCAGAGGAACCGTGACAAGCGGCAACGCAACAGGGCAGAGAGGGATGGTAGTGGTTGTGAGCGAGGGATGGCTGACCTTGCGTCTCGAGCGCGAGGCGGACGGTGTAGCCGTGGCGGAGGAGGCGGTCGACGACGGCGAACCCGACGAAGGAGATGCCGCCGGTGACGCAGACGGTGCGCGCCGAGGCCGCGCCGGGCTCGTCCCCGGGCGCCTGCTTGGCGTCGGCGTGGCCGCCCGAGGGGCGCCACCCGGCCCCGACCATCAGCGAGGCGCGCAGCTCGTCCACCTCGGCCTGCAGGCTCTGCGTGCTCCGCAGGACGCCCATGTCGCGAGTGCGTGTGCCTGCTGCTGCTTCTGGGCCCTGGCCAGTTTCCTCTGCCTCTCCGTGGTGATGGAGTGGTTTGCGGTGGGGTGGGTCGGGGTGCGCGCGGATGGGACGTGGATAAATAGCTGCTCAGACAGGGGAAGGAGCTCCTCTGCTCTCCTTCTTGTCACGCGCGGGGCCTTTGCCTGGGTAGGTAGGTTTTGTGTGTTGGGAGTACCTCGTGGTCAGTCGAGACGAGTCGTGGACTGGCTGCTCCCGCACCTCTGCTTGAACCGGAGGTAGTTGCGCTGGGCGGCGGAGATCGCTCGGCGGTTCTTCTCTCACGGTCCAGCCTTGGGCAGTAACAAGTTGACAGGTAGGTCTCGCTATCAAGTCCATGCCGCTTCTAATCGCGTGGAGCGGTGGTTGCACACGTGGGACCAATGGGAGGTCCTAAATGTCAGCACAGTTCAGAAAATCATTGTATTGGAGAAATTGATACAAGTTCTGACCTCCAACAACATGAAAGGCCACGATGCTTTCGCAGTTTTCCCCACTGTTTACAAAGCTAGAGGAAGCGGACACGAATTGCTGATCAGAGATTCCGGCAGGTGACCACAGATAATTCAACTGTAGCTCAACCCAGGAGCTCTGGGCGACGCATACAGTGCCGGACTGCTGGTGCCTCAAAATATCACATGCCCGGAGCGACATTGCCGGCGCCAGCGCCGGCGTGGGTGGGTCGGTTCGATCGTTCGTGTGCCATGCGGCCATTGGCGCGCCGCGGAGTGGTCTCACTGTACAACTGCAGGCGCATGTGCGGCTCCGGGGACGCCGCGCCACCCGTGTCGGTGCACACGCCGGCGAGGCTTTTTCCCAGATGCGTGCTGTTTCTGGAACGAGCGAGCCCCGACCCAACGGTCCTGTCCACAGATGGCGAGTCGATGGACGCTCCAGACCAGGCTACTTGGTCCGGGCAAAGAGCTCTCCGAGGCGGCCGGCACCGCGCACTGTTCTGTGTCCTCGAGCCGATCGAACACGAATCTTTGCGCCAAGAGAGTGAACATTCTGGTGGCGATACACCAGATGGGGACTGACTGGCCTTGGCCGGCCGGTACAGCCGTGTGTGGTCCCGCTGGCGCCGGCGCGCGCGGCAGCCGAGGCAGCCCTGGAGTAGGATCGATAACAGTTCCAAGTTGCATGCCCACATGAATTGGCCTCTCCCCGTGAGACTCTCTGACCGCATAAACAAAACACCATGAGCTGAGCCGTGAAGTGATGGGACGTACATAGCCTGGCAGCTTTGGCGGATATAGCTCGAGCTCTGGGGAGGAATAACGAAATTTGAGTATCATTCTGCGGGCGGAAGATGCTGCCGAGATAATCATCCGAAAGCAACGGGTGAGGCATGCCGTATTTGCCCGCTCCGCTTCGTGCTCGTAACTGTGATAAAAATAACGAAGCAACACCCGTGAGGTGTCAGCAGAACGAAAAGAACCGAATTATAAGACCGTGACAACAGAGATGCAGACATGCAGTCCTAATATACCGGATGTTATGTTATTTGTCCACTGGGATAACACAGTGCATTTTAATGCATTTAGCCATGCAAATACGATACGCATACCTGGCCGCGATCCAACAAATGACACGACCAAAATAATTTTAATCCAGCCTGGTTTCGCACCACGAAGAGTCAGCTAACACCTAAATTCGTTGAGCTGCATTTCTTACTAACGATCACTACAAGAATTTGGTTAAATAATATGTTTTTCTAGACCGTGCGGTCTAGGAATGCACGGTCTAGAAAAACATATTGTTTAACTAAATTCTTGTATTGATCATTAATAAGAAATGAAACTCAATAAATTTAGGTGTTAGCTGACTCTTCGTGATACGAGCACGGTCTAGAAAAACATATTGTTTAACTAAATTCTTATAGTGCTTGTTAGTAAGAAATATAGCTCAACAAATTTAGGTGTTGACTGACTCTTCGTGGTGCGAAACCAGGTTGGATTAAAACTATTTTAGTCTTAAAGTATTGGACCTTTCTCCACCTCCATGCTTGAGTGATGGACCTTTGTCCACCTAAAATCCATTGTTTGCTCTTAAAGTTTGATAACAAACTCTTTTATCGTGAGATTACCTTTTAGAATGGATTATTTGTATATTGAAAACAAGATCAATAATACCATCTCATGTGACATCCTGACCTAAAACTTAATAATAGGATTAATAGAATACTCATACCAACAAGTTATAACTTTTTTTTTTCTAGAATTTCATCTTCAAAGAACTCTGAGGTTAAGCGTGCTTAGCCTGTAACAATTAGAGATAGGTAACTGACCGGAAAGTTTGCGCATGAGTGAGGATAAAATGTGTAGAAAAGACTTGTGTTGGTATGTAAGGAAACTCTTGAGGTCCTAGAAAGCTGCCAGATATAAGCGGGTGCAGACGCTAGGGTTAAAACTTTACAGTTGGTATCAGAGCCGACTATCGTGGTTTCACAGGTGCGTGAGGTCAGAGTTGCACATGCATGGTGTACATGGCTGATATGGACCTAGAGTGGTCAGACAACATGACACATGTGTTGGGACTGGGCACACGGACATGGCCAAAAGTGAACGTTCCTAGACTAGGGTTGACCGACGAGGGCATCTGTCTCCTAAGGAGGCAAGAGTGTGACATCTCAATCCAAAACTTAATAGGAATGCTAGAATACTCATACCAATAAGTTGCAACTTCTTTTCCGTAAGCTCATCTCTAAAGAATTCTGAGGTTAAGCGTTCTTAGTCTGGAGTAATTTAGGAATGAGTGACCGACCAAAAAATTCTTCCTAAATGCGCGTGAGTGCGGAAAAAGCACATAGAAAAGACTTGTTTTAGTTTGTGAGAGAAGTCTTGAGGTTCTAAAGAGCTGCTAGGTATAAGTGGGTCTGAACCCTAGGGGTTGGGACGTTACATTTTCAGACCCTTCCTTGGCTAAATTGTCATGCATACAAGTATCTCTAACAATGGTAGTATCCCAACTTTGTTGTCGTTCGAAGTCACCTCCATCTCTTTGTCTCTTTCTAGTTTGATTGCTAACTCCTTGTTGGATCTCTTTCCTACACTTCTTTGCTCTCTAATGCCAACATCCAACCTCATACTTTTTTTGAGCCCCTAATACTGGTTACAACTGTAGTATCTGTTCATATACGCACGCACTCACGCACACCACCACAACGCATACCTACACACACCCGCGTACATGAGCAACCTTATAACTATCCAGCAGGATAAGATCATGTCCTTCGAGAGATTATCAAGGTCCATAGGACTCGATATGTGACAGGTACTTCACCTTCCCATTATGGCTCAACATGTGAGAGACATCTGCACCTAAAATATATTCTTCTCGGGACAAAGCCCTGGTGAGGTCCTGAGTCCAATCCCAAGGATCGAACTCGGGTGGTCGCGCTCACAACCTGAGCCACTGGCCATCCGAGCATGAGCTCATCATCCGAGTCTCGCACTTTAGTTATCTCAATTTTCACCCCTTTCCATGACCATGGTTAATAATCAATGCCAACCATAAGCTAACCTTATTTCGGGAGCTTATCAACAAGATCTTGTTTGAGATGGAATCAACAATGGTCACTAGTCTCATCTCTTGCCAACCACTCATATCTTTTTTTCTCTTACATTTTGTTGAAGTATTTTTTTTTGTCTCTTCCTTCTATTTCAACTTCTCTTATGGGCGTTTTGCATGCTGAGCTCTCAACTCCAATATTTTTGTCTCTTACTTCTATTTCAACCTTTCTTATAGGAGTTTTGCATGCTAACACTTTTATAGATAATGAAAACATAGTTTCCGGTCTTTGCATAGCACACATTCTGCTTTTCATTATTATGTAATTTCAGTCACTCCATTGACCAACAAGAGAGCATATAAATCAAAAGGGACAAAGTCTATTATTAAATCTCTATGCATGTCTAGCGAAAAGCTCTTAACGCAGCCACCTTTAAAGCTGTCATGGATCGCAAGCTAACCTTTCTCCAACCAAAGTCAGATTTGCCATAGTGGTTTTCTACAAAGGTGTATTTATTGCAAAGTAACATATCTCAACACACTATTCATTAGAATCAAGAGAGTGTTTGGTTTGCTGTTTGCAGGTAATAGAAATGAAATACAAGTATTTAGGAGTGAGATCACTAATTACGTTACTTTGCTTGGTTGGATAGAATAACAATACGTATTTGATATCGTTATTGTGTTTGGTTTGCCACTCAAGTATCACCAAATGCTTGAATCAATCAGTGTCTAGTTGGTAGCTTGATTGCATATATGCATTTAAAATCCCCTCCGAGGCTAGCCATGCAAACCAATATAAAAAATCAAGGACAATAAAAATGAGCAGTTCTAGAAGTTGTAGTTTCACAATTAAGAGGCATGCTGAAGATGCATCTAGGTCTCCTAGTGGGTTTTGGTGATTAATGACATAAGATTAAAATGTGCTAACATGAGTATGGAGAATATGTTCAGATTATCAAAAGAAAATTGATTTCCCACATTTGTGAGAAAGTTCATCCCTCCTCAAAAAGAAGAAAAGAATTGGACTCAAAGAGCTTTCAAGTTTAGTATTTTTAATTTATTTGAGTCATAGGCATGGCGAACTATTAAGAGGAGTACACTTATCTTGCTCAAAGGGAATTCATGTGCTCAAGCCAATCCAATGTCTTTGGGAAAGAATTAGCCTCCAAAATCCAAAAAGAACCAACCAATTCTGAGCCAAACAGAGAGTGACGGAAGTTCCGTCAACCCTTTGACGGAAGTTCCGTCAGTGCCAAACCTTTCTTGTCTTGCAACTCGAGAGTTACGGAAGTTCCGTGAGCTCCCACACGAAAGTTCCGTCAAGTGCCGAAATCCCAAAAGTTGCAATCCGAGAGCTATGGAAGTTCCGTGAGGTCTCTCACGGAAGTTCCGTTGTCCTTTTGACTCAGTGTAAATCATCCCGCACAACGACTCTTTTTGAAATGACGGAAGTTCCGTGGGCTTTCACGGAAGTTCCATCAGACCCAGAAAACACTCCAACGGCTAGTTTTTGGAGATGCTCTATAAATGGCCTACCCCTTCCACGTGAGAAGGGCTGGATACTTTGGCATTTCACTCATTCTTCAGCTAGATCTCTCCCCTCTCATTCCTAGACTTTTCCTTGACATTCCAAGCTAAGTGAGAGAGATCCAACCACAAAAAGATTGAATCCATCCATTCAAAAGCTGGAGCACATCTTTTCCTCCCCAACAAGATTTGATTTGCTTGTTACTCTTGGAGACTTGGTCTCCTAGATGGCTAAGTGTTGCCCTTGAGCTCCCAACGTGTTGTGGTGAGACGGGAATGTTTGTAAAGGTGTGATTCGCCTCCGGAGGAAAAGAATCAAGTAGAGAAAGAAATCTGAGCATGATCTTTGTGATTGCTTGGCGGGGAAAAGGGGCTGAGAGAGACCCGACCACTTTGTATGGCTCCTCGACGAGGATGTAGGAAGTACTTCGTGTGGTTGCTGAACCTCGGGATAAATCTTGTGTCTCTCTTTACTTTTCTCGCATTTATTCTTGTGCTTGCTTAATTCCTATATATTTTGCTTGATTCACTTGTTCTTGTGTTGCTAGCTTTGTTCATTGAAGGATCTAGATATACATCATACTAGCTTCATCACTAAACAAGTATTGTATCTCTATCTCATCGTTTATCCGCATTTCAATTAGTCTTAAATAGAGATTGGATGAATTTCTGTCAAGTGATTGAACTTTCGTGGTGACGGAAGTTATGTCAGGTCTGACGAAAGTTCTGTCGTTGTCTGTTTAACTATTCTTAAGTGCTTTATTTCAGAAATTATTTTAGTTTGCCTATTCACCCCCCTCTAGGCAACTTTCAATTGGTATCAAAGCGAGAATCTTGTACAAAGCTTAAAAGCTTGAAGATTAAAGATGACGAAGCCGGGAGAAGATGACAAGCCTCAAGATCTTGCTTCCATAAGTGGTAAAGGCCACGACTTGCACACCGTAATGCCTTTCAACTACGCGGATGTGGCAAACATTCATGGTAGTGGAAGTGGAAGATTGCCCTACTTCGAGGGCAAGGACTTTAGCTGGTACAAACATCGAATGAAGATGTATTTGATGTCTATTGGTCCCCCAATTTGGAAATTGTGGAGAAGGGTTATACCTTAGAGGATAAAGATAATCCTACAACCGTGAACAACTCAACATACATCGCAATGCTCAAGAAGTGTCGGCCATTCTCTCTTCCTTGAATCCCAAGGAATATCCGAAATTGAGAATGTCCGCAAGATATGGAAGAAGCTTATATGTGCTCATGAAGGAGTTGATGTGGTGAAGAAGTCAAGACTTCAAGTTCTCAAGAATCAATTCAACTTTTTTGTGATGAACAAGAGAGAAGAGCCTCAACAAATACATGATAGGCTCATAAATATTGTCAATGAAAGAAGAGCATATGGAGACAACCTCTCAAAGATGAAGAAGTCAATTACAAGCTCCTCATGGCTCTTAGGATGTGGAATCCAACTCTTTGCACTATTATTAAAGAGAATGATGTATTTGAGAGCTTTACAATGGATGAAGTCATTGGAAGAATCAATGCCCATAAGAGTCATGATGATGAGGGCAAAAGAGTGAATATGCTCATTGGTGAGGAGAGCTCAAGAAAGAAAGATATAGCACTCAAAGCCAATGATGATGAAGATGATGACAATGATGATGATGATGAAGATAATGAAGAGTTTGCCTTATTTGTCAAGAAGTTTGGCAAATATATGATCAAGAATGGCTTCACCAAGAAAAGTTTCAACAAGGCCAAGGCTAGAAGAACAAATAAAAGATGCTATGAATGTCATGAGCAAGGTCACATGATAGCCGAGTGTCCAAGGATAAATGGCAAGGGAAACAAGAATGAAAAGTACAACAAGAAGAACAAACCCAACAAGAAGCCATACAACAAGGTACAAGCTCACATTGGTCAAGAGTACGTCTCCGATGATGATGAAGAAGATGATGAGGGTGGTATTGCCAACATTATCATTGGTCTACCTCCGGCCAAGAAGTCACTCTTCAACAATCTCACCGATGATGAGGATGATGCCCCACGGTGCTTCATGGCTGTCGAGACTTGATCTCAGCAATATATTTATAGGGCTACATCAAGACTAAGACCTATGATGGTTGCAAAAGATGCTGAGTTATATAGGTTCGGGCCCTCTCAATTAGAGTAAAAACCCTATGTCTTGTGTTCTGTGATTTGTATTGCTTTGTAATGTTGTGTCCTCGATTGGGGGGGGGGGGGGTTCCCTGCCACCTTATTTATCCGGTTGGCAGGGGGTACATGAAGATTCCTACTCATAGTCTACAAGGATTTACATAGAAAGTCTATCTCTAATTGCCTTGCACTCCAAGCCAACTCGGTCGGTTCCCTTATTGGTGAGGTACCCGGTCGGTTGCCGACTTAGGCATATCTATGGATATCCGGAAGGTAAGTATTCCACAGTAGCCCCCGAGTGCTTTCTGATTTTGAGCACTTGATCATGACAATCTACCAAGTGGAGGCATATCATTTGGAAATGACAACAAAGCAAAGGTAATTGGTCGTGGACGGATTGCCATCACCCATGACCTTTCAATTGAAATACTTATCTTGTGAATGGTCTAGGATACAACTTGATGTTTGTTCCACAACTTTGTGAGATGAGTTATAGTTGTCTCTTTGACGATGATGGCGTGACCGTCTTTAGGAAGAAAGATTCTTCAATAGCTTTCAAAGGGTATTTAGAGGACAAGATCTATCTTATTGATTTTACCAACAAAGAAGGATCTAACCTAGACACTTGTTTGGTTGCTAAAACCACCTTGGGTTGGCTATGGAATCGCCGGCTAGCTCATGTTGGGATGAGAAATCTTTTCAAACTTCTAAAAGGAGGTCACATTGTCGGACTAAAGGATGTTGCTTTTGAGAAAGACAAAGTATGTAGCGCATGTCAAGCCGGAAAGCAAGTTGGCGCTGCACATCCATCCAAGACCATGATGACAATGGTAAGACCATTGGAGATGCTACACATGGACCTATTTGGACCGGTCACCTAAATAAGCATTGGTGGTAACAAATACGGTATTGTAATTGTTGATGATTATTCTCATTTCCCTTGGGTATTCGTTTTGAAGGACAAAAGTGAAATACAAGGTATCCTAAAGAGATTTTTGAGGAGAGCACAAAATAAATATGAAGTGAAGATCAAGAAAATAAGAAGTGATAATGGAACCGAATTCAAGAACACTCAAGTTGAAGAATCTCTTGATGAAGAAGGCATCAAGCATAAATTCTCAGCTCCATACACTCAACAACAAAATGGTGTAGCGAAAAGAAAGAACCGCGCACTCATAGAGATGGCAAGAACAATGCTTGATGAGTACAAGACACTGGACACCTTTTGGGCCAAATCCATCAACACCGCATGCCATGCAACAAATAGATTATATCTTCACAAGATTTTGAAGAAAATGCCATATGAGCTCCTCACCTGTAACCTTACCAATGTTTCCTATTTTCGGGTTTTTGAGAGCAAGTGTTTCATTCTTAACAAGAAACCAAAATATTCCAAGTTTGCTCCGAAAATACAAGAAGGTTTTCTACTTGTTTATGGAACTAATGTCTATGCATATCATGTTTTTAACAAAGACACCGGAGTTGTTGAAATAACCCGGGATGTGCAATTTGATGAATCTAATGGCTCTCAAATAGAGCAAGTTAATCCAAGTGATGTAGGTGATGAAGCTCCTTGTAATGCAATAAGAAACTTGGCAATTGGTAAAGTAAGACCACAAGACCCTAACTCAAATCAAGATGAACCATCTTCTTCAAGTCAAGATAACTCCTCTCCACAAGATTCACAAGATGAGAAAGATCAAGGAGGTGGCCAAGATCATGGTGACGATCATGCTCAAGGCAATGGACAAGATGAAGCTCAAGATGATGAAGAGGGTGGTGATCAAGAAGAAGAAGAGGCATCAGGCCAATACACCCACGAGTCCGACAAAGCATTCAAAAGGATCACCTCGTTGACAATATTCTTGGTGATATCCAAAGAGGGGTAACTACTCGATCTAGAATGGCTACATTTTGTCATTATTACTCATTTGTTTCTTCTATGGAATCTCTTAGGGTGGAACAAGCACTCCAAGACTCGGATTGGGTGATGACCATGCAAGAAGAGTTGAACAACTTTGAAAGAATCAAAGTATGGTCATTGGTGGAAAGACCCAAGCAAAATATTGTAGGTACAAAATGGATATTCTGTAACAAGTAAGATGAGTACGGTGTGGTGGTAAGAAACAAAGCAAGACTTGTTGCTAAAGGCTACTCACAAGTTGAAGGTTTGGACTTTGGTGAAACTTATGCACCCGTAGCTAGGCTTGAGTAAATTCGTATATTACTTGCGTATGTTACTCACCATGGTTTTAAGATTTTTCAAATGGATGTGAAAAGTGCATTTCTTAATGGCCCCATTCAAGAAAAAGCGTATGTACAACAACCCCAGGGGTTTGAAGACTCAAAGAAACCAAACCATGTGTACAAGCTTCACAAAGTTCTCTACGACCTCAAGCAAGCTCCAAGAGCTTGGTATGAACATCTCAAGGGATACTTGATCAACAAAGGCTTCACAATTGGCAAGGCCAATCCTACTCTCTTCACAAGAATATTTGATAATGATTTATTTGTGTGCCAAATATATGTCGATGACATCGTATTTGGTTCTACTAATCAATCTTTTTGTGATGAGTTTACTAAGATTATGACTAGGAAATTTGAGATGTCCATGATGGGGGAGTTGAAGTTCTTTCTAGATTTTCAAGTCAAACAACTTGAAGAAGGAACATTTATATGTCAAACCAAGTACACTCAAGATATACTCAAGAAGTTTGACATGGAGAATGCAAAGCTAACTAAGACTCCCATGAAGACAAATGGACATCTCAAACTAAATGTAAACGGTAAGCCCGTGGATCAAAAGGTATATCGATCCATGATTAGCTCTTTGCTTTATCTTTGTGCATCTAGGCCTGATATCATGCTTAGTGTGTGTGCATATGTGCAAGGTTCCAAGCGGCTCCAAAAGAAAGTCACTTAGTGGCTGTCAAAAGGATCTTAAGATATTTGGTTTACACACCAAACCTAGGATTGTGGTATCCAAAGGGTTCCAAGTTCAAGTTAGTCAGTTATTCCGATGCCGACTATGCCGGATGTAAGGTGGATAGGAAGAGTACCTCCGGGACTTGCCAATTCTTGGGTAGGTCCCTTGTGTCATGGTCATCCAAGAAATAAAAATTCGTTGCCCTATCCACAGCTGAAGCGAAGTATGTTGCAACCGGAAGTTGTTGTGCTCAACTACTTTAGATGCGACAAACTCTAAAGGACTTTGGATACACTATGACCAAAGTTCCCCTCCTATGTGACAATAAGAGTGCCATCATGATTGCATATAACCCCATCGATCATAATTGGACTAAGCATATAGATATCCGACATCACTTCTTAAGAGATCATTCCATAAAAGGGGACATTGAGATTAACTATGTTAGAACTGATTAGCAACTAGCCGATATATTTACTAAACCCCTAGCTGAGAAAAGATTTTGTGAGCTTAGGAGTGAGCTGAATATCTTGGATTCATCCAATGTGGAGTAGAACCTTGTACATTGTTTGGTGTAGTGGCGCTTATGCAAAAATACATTGAAACTAAAATTCTTCATGCCTTTGTTTTCAAAAACAAATGATGATTTTGATCCATAGATCATAATATTGTGACTTGTGAATATTGATTTGCTTGATTGTTTGCTTCTATTCACAAGTTGGAACATATCTTATATCCCTATACATTGAACATGTCCAAAGTTCAGAGTTGAGAGAGTCTGTTTTGCTGTTCAGCCAGAGAACGACAGAACTTCCGTCACCCATTGACGGATCATCCATCGATATCATATTTTCTGGGCTGCTCAAACCCGAGAGGGACGGAACTTCGTCACCCAATGACGGAACTTCCATCACTCCCAGGTTAAAGGACCCGAAGGCCTCTACTTCTCTAAGTCAACTGGCCATTCTTATTTCTCTCTCTCTCTCTCTCTCTCTCTCTCTCTCCTCTCCTCAAACCCTAGAGGGTGATTTGCGGTGATTTGATGATTCAACCGGTGATTTGCTTCAAGTTTGACGAGTTTCCACTCCTCCCCCATGGAAGTTGCAGGATCTCCATCAATTTCTTCCGTCCATTTGTCATAGGTATGAACTTTGACCTAAGTTTCTTGTATTAGGTCAAAATCTCGCAATGTCTTTCTTTCTCTTGGATAGAATGGCTACTATGTATCTAGTCTATCATCTCCAAAAGACATTTGCGCTGTCATGGTAGGATCTAGGAGCTAGGTTGAATTTGGTGCAAACTACAAGTGACGGAAGTTCCGGCAGAACTTCTGTGGGTTCGCACGGAACTTCCGTCGCCTGCAGTTTAGTGCACTGAGTTTTGTTTGCTTCTTAATTCTTGCTTGTGACTCATACCTGATCCTTTGGACTTTTTTTTGCTATCCTTGACAGTTGTGAATGGTGAGGATGAAGTTCGCTTCCAATGTTCAAGAGGAGACGAGTGAGGAAGAAAATGAGGAGCAAAATCAATCCTCCTCTCCAAGTGAGGAGATCGTGCCCCCAACAAAGAGGAGGAAGGCCGTAGCAAAGATACGTCAAGGGACCAGCAGAACTGCTCAAACAGTGCGTGTTGAGCTGGGGGGGGGGGGTCACTTCCTCCTAGAAGAGCTCAAGACAAAGGAAAGAGGCCAGCTAAGGAAAAGAGCTCTTGTCCGTGCAAAAGCACAAGAAATGAGACTTTGAACATTGTGAGGGACCTACGAGTCCATGCACGTGAGTATCCTCCAAATCGTGATGTCAAAGACTACAAGAAGAATGTCGAGCCACTTAGTGAGGGGAGAAGGCAAAATCAGTACATTATGGCAGACAAAGAGGCAAGTGATTACCGATTTCTTACATGGTGTCAGCAGGACTATTATATGTCCGTGCTCATTGAGATGAACAGAAAGACCAGCTAGCCACTCATCAGTGGATTGATTGGAAGTATATGGAGGACAAGGATGCCCCCACATTCAATGAAATCATTACAGCTTGCAAGGACAAGAATGTCTATGACCTAATGGGCTTTAGCTATGACTAGAATAAAGAGGTCATCTGTTAGTTTTATTCCACTCTATATATTGATGTCAGAGGATATTTCTATTAGATGACTCCGGGAGTGTAGTATGTGGTGTCTCCCTCCCAGCTCGCTACTTACTTCTTTCAAGATGATGATGATGATGAGAACAGAGAGAGGATCACAAATGAGTCAATCTTGAAGGATGATCAGTTGGCTTTCATGTATGAGGATCAAAACCTAGTGTATTGTGGCACCACCAATGGAATGCGCAACTTCTACTTCACTCTTAACCGAATGCTTAGAGTCACCATAGCTCCTAAGGCAGAGTATGCTACTTCTCTTGTTGAGCATTCAAGGAACATTCTAGCTAGATTCAGAGATGGAGCTGTCCCCTTTAGTGTCATGGATTTCATTGTTCAGGAGATCTACTCCTCTTCTCTAGACACTAGAAGGGTGCTTCCTTTTGCTCCCTATCTTATGAGGATGATTGAGTCAGAGACTGGGCTAGTATTTGAGAAGGAATGCAAGCATCAGCCATTGAGGGCTCGAGTGCAATGTGTGAACTGCCACTCTATGGATCTCTTGCAGCTACTCCTCCACCTAGAAGATCCACTGCTGCTAGACCCTCCACTCAAGGCACATCTGCTCCGCAAGCTCCTCCTCCTCCAGAGCCTCCTCGCCGTCCATCTTCTCCCATTGTTTCCTTCCACAAAAGCATTCTCACTGCTTGTTGCTTCAATACAAAGGAAAATTGGGAGAACAAGAGAAGAATCAAGAAGCAAGTGCGACGATACAAGAGGGACCAAAGGGCTCAAGGCCATGAGGTGTCTCCGGATGGCTCCGAGTGTGAGCCTGATGGTGAGCCACCAGTCTTTGAAGATCCCTTTGCAGCCTATGATTAGGACGATGTGTCACCTATACCCTCCACAGCTGCACCTGGACCATCCTCCGCTCCTCCTCTAGAACATGAAGTTGATGAAGAAGGAGATGAGGACAACGAGGACGATGATGAGTGATTCTTTTTCTAGCATATCTCTCTTCCTTTTTGTTCTTTTTGGTGTTTTGATGCCAAAGGGGGAGAGAGGCGATGAAAAAGGACGTGTAAGGGTGTGCTTCATTCTATCTCTCCCTTTCTTGTAATAGGCTAGTAGTGAACCTATGGACAAGCTTACTCTTTCTTTATGCTTGAAAACTATTCGTGAACCTTGTTGTAATATTCACTATGCTTTATGATATTGTGTGGTGCTTGCTTAATGCTTTGTTTAGCGTGTTTGTGCTCTTATTGCTTATCACGTATTGCACACTTGTACACTTTTAGGCACCCCACTTGTTGCAAAATATAGGGGTATCTCTCTCACATGTTTTTTATGATTCATGCATATCTTTAGGGGGAGCTCCGCTATACTTTGTTGTTGTTTCTTTTGATTAATTCTTATATCCTTTTTAATCTATTATCATCAACCACCAACAAGGAGGAGATTGAAGATGCATCTAGGTCCCCTGGTGGGTTTTGATGATTAATGACATAAGATTAAAATGTGCTAACATCAGTATGGAGAATATGTGCAAATTATCAAAATAAAATTGATTGCCCACATTTGTGAGAAAGTTCATCCCACCTTAAAAAGAAGAAAAGAATTAGACTCAAAGAGCTTTTAAGTTTAGTGTTTTTAATTTATTTGAGTCATAAGCATCCCGAACTATTAAGAGGGGTAAACTTATCTTGCTTAGAGGGAATTCATGTGCTCAAGCCAATCCAATGTCTTTGGGAAAGAATTAGCCTCCAAATCTAAAAAGAACCAACCAATTCTGAGCCAAATATAGAGTGACGGAAGTTCCGTCAACCCTTTGATGGAAGTTCTATCAGTGCCAAACCTTTCTTGTCTTGCAACCTAAGAGTTACGGAAGTTCCGTGAGCTCCCTCATGGACGTTTCGTCAAGTGACAAAATCCTAGAAGTTGCAACCCGAGAGCTATGGAAGTTCCGTGAGGTCTCTCACAAAAGTTCCATCGTCCTTTTGACTCAGTGTAAACCATCCCGCGCAACGACTCTTTTTTAAATGACGGAAGTTTGGTGGGCTTTCACGGAAGTTCCGTCAGACCCAGAAAATACTCCAACGGCTAGTTTTTTGGAGATGCTCTATAAATGGCCTACCCCTTCCTCGTGAGAAGGGTTGGTGAAAGGAAAGAGTGACCGAGAGAAGGGGGGAGTGGTGAATCGGGAACTCAAACTATGTACCTAATTCGCCAATTCCTAAAATCGACCATTCAAACAACTCCTACACAATTCTAGGGATGATCACACTAACAAGATAATCCTATGAAAGGAAACACAACCTAAGCATAATAGAGGATTACACACAACGCATACAACTCCTATGCAAGCTAGTAATCAAAGAACACGCGGAAGCATACAACAAGCTAGCAAAGGAGCCTACTCATGCAAAGCTACTAAATCATCAAGAACATGAAAGGCACACAAGTATGAGTGGCACAATACATACTAGGGTCATCAAACAAGCCAAAGCAACTCCTATATATGCTAGTGATCAAGTGTAAGCTAAGCACAACTAGCAAGTAGAGAAGCCTATTCATGCAAGTCTACAAGCAATCAACTAGAGCATGATATGCATACAAGCATGAATAGCACGATATGTAAATACGGAAAGTAATGCATCAAAGTAAGAAGTAGAGTAAGATATGACTCATGATTTTTTCCCGATGTCTCGGAAGGATAGCGCCTTCCTCTACTCCTCGTTGAACCACTCCCGCCGAAGTCCTGGTCTCTCCCACCACCAATGTGGAGTTCTCGTCCACAAGCCTGCAATCACTCTTAGAGTGAAGACATGGTGCGTGTCACCGCTGCCACCAAGGCATAAGATCACCTCCCTCAAGAACTTGTCGGACTCCCCGAGCCGACACGAGCGCTCACTGCGATGCTCCTTTCACCGATGGGCTCAAACCGTGTACAAACGTATGATGGCCTTCACAACCAATCACGATAGGCTTGATCACCGACACCTAACCGGTCTAGGTCTCACCATAGACAAAAAATAACAACCTAGATCACACCCTCAAGGACACCTAGCCTTAGATGTGCAAGATCACTCTATGTTACTCTCACTAGCACTCTCAAGATATGCAATATCTCCTCCAAGTGCTCTCCTCTTTTCCTCTTGGACCTTACCAAATGCTCTCAGGTATTCCACTAGCCAAAAGAGAGGTCTCTAAGACCCCAGCAACGAAGATAGGCTTCCAATCTCCAACTAGCCGTTGCTCCACGAAATCAACTTTCTAGGCCTACTGACCGGACTGTCCGGTCACTGCCTGATAGGACCGTCCGGTCACGGAAAACCTGAGCACCAACGGCTCTGCCCCTCTGCTGATTTCCACTAACCGGACCGTCCAGTCAGTTTCTCTCTCTAGTCCAGAAACATTTCAACGCTTCTTCCTCTCTGTCCTATTCCTCAGCTACACTGACCGTACGGTCCGGTCATCTGATCGTACCGTTCGGTCGCTATAGCTCCTGCACAGACAGATTCCTCGCTGCTTTGTTGTAAGTCTCAGACAACTTCACCTAGTGACCGTACAGTCCGGTCACTATGTGTAGAAGCTGAAACTTGTCGTCTTCGCTTGACTTTATTTCCTGGCTTCTCCAAACAGCTCCTTGTCTTCTCCACTGTCACCTAGTGCCTGTGATTTCACCTAGCAACCTTGCACATCACCAACTAGACATGATCTAAGAGAAATGACCTAGACCCCCTTGATAGTCCGGTTTTTCCTTTAGACTCAAAGCCCTAACAACTAGACAAGTGTTCCAAACACTTGCTCCATAGCTTGTCCTTCGCTTTGATCCATCTTCATCAACCCTTGGACACCATCAAGCTCACAAGCCTCCATGCTTGCGGTCATTGTCATCAATCGTCAAGGCCACCGTCAACAATCATCATAGAGTAGAAGAGGTTTCCTACATGAACAACATTCGTGTAGACATTAGTCATATTTTATATTTGTCATTCATCACCAAAACATTCATACCTTGGGATGACCTCAATGGTCATGATCCTTACAGTTGGACACTTTGGTATTTCACTCATTCTTCAGCTAGAGCTCTCCCCTCTCACTCCTAGACTTGTCCTTGACATTCCAAGCAAAGTGAGAGAGATCCAACCACAAAAAGATTGAATCCATCCATTCAAAAGCTTAGAGCACATCTTTCCCTCCCCAACAAGATTTGATTTGTTTGTTACTCTTGGAGACTTGGTCTCCTAGACGGCTAGGCATCGCTCTTGAGCTTCCAATGTATTATGATGAGACGGGGACATTTATGAAGGTGTGATTCGCCTTCAGAGGAAAAGAATCAAGTGGAGAAAGAAATCCAAGCACGATCTTTGTGATTGCTTGGCGGGAAAAAGGGGTTGAGAGAGACCCAGCCACTTTGTGTGGCTCCTCAACGAGGACGTAGGAACTACTTTGTGTGGTTGCCGAACCTCAGAATAAATCTTGTGTCTCTCTTTACTTTTCTCGCATTTATTCTTGTGCTTGCTTAATTCCTGTATATTATGCTTGATTCACTTGTTCTTGTGTTGCTAGCTTTGTTCATTGAAGGATTCTAGATATACGTCGTACTAGCTTCATCACTAAACAAGTATTGTATCTCTATCTCATTGTTTATCCGCATTTCAATTAGTCTTGAATAGAGATTGGATGTCGTCGTTGTCTGTTTAACTATTCTTAAGTGCTTTATTTTAGAAATTATTTTAGTTTGTCTATTCATCCCTCCCCCTTTAGGCAACTTTTACATGCAATTTCATAAGTAACTATCATAAAAATTGATCAACTCACAGATCAACCGTTGCAAACATTTGCATTTTTAGCATACTTTTATAATCTAAATCGACGCGATTTCTCAAAATAATGTCACTCCATGTCAGCAGTTAATGTGATAACCGTTGGATTGGATTATGGTTAAATCTTTAGCATCAGATCTTGATTAGTCGTAGGAGGCTGACGTCGGGTTTGCTGGCGAGGACGGGAGCGATTGCTGGAGTGTTCTCGACTTCACTTCTCGGTTCAGATCAGAAAAGAAAGCAGGGGGGTAAAAGAAAAAGGCCTGCCTCCAATTCTTGCCCTTGCCTTGTGGTCACAATTGCACCCTGCTCCACCGGATTGAAATTTGGTGTCGGCTCTGTTTAGTGTTTTCTTACTTGCGCTGCTCCCAACAGCACCATTACAACTCGCATAAGGCAGGCTGGAACGGACAACGTGACCAAGGGGATAGAAATTCTAGCTTCAGTGAGGAACTACTGTCCTCCGATCTCCCTAGCTGGTAATCTTATTTTAAGTTATGGGATGCCTGAGCACGAAGGCCATGACATATAAGCTTTATGTGGGTGTCAGAGCACTAAAGAAGTACTAAAACTCTGGACTCTGGAGCATGGTTGGAATAACCGGTAGAAACCGGCTGGTCGTGCTAACCGACCGGTTAGTCGGAAAAAACTGAATCTAGTACTATAGCAATATGGTTAACCGGTCGGTTTTTCACCAAGCCGAGCCGGCCAGTTAAATTGGTTATTCCAACCTTGCTCTGGAGATGCTAAAAAATTGGTAGGAGGAGCATCGCTGTTACATGTTCAGTCATGCGACTAACTATATCAACGTGAACACAGGTGTTGGTACTTTTATGTTGATGCACACAACCTGTTCGACTGAATGTTTTAGAGGCTTATTTGTTTTTATTTTGCACAACCCAATTACACATGAACACATCCTATTGAAATCTACATTTTCACATCTATTGTTCATTACAGTATAATTTGGATCAACTGAGATTTTTTTTGCCAGCTCGTATTTGGCATTTTACAGTACTGGATGTGTCGTCCCAACATTGTAAGTGAAGAATGAGTTGAAAAGATAATTCACATGGAAAGTTGATACCATTCTTAAAAAATATTCGCTCTTTGACGTGAAAGAGACTCGATATGCGGTTGATATGAACATTTTAATAGTCCAACGATCTTTTTAGATGTGGTCCAATGATTTTGCTATAACCTACTTCCCTTGGTTTTAAATTGTTGACATCATTAACTTTTTAGTTATGTTCCTACTAAAAAATCTGAAAAATTATCACATATTTTATTATAATTTTTTAATTAAATAAAATTGAAATATTTATTATAATTTGATATGTTTAAACTAATATTTTGAATTTGTTAGTCACCCCATAACCTCATATTAAATCCTTATTGTTAGTTCACATATCAATATTGTCGTATATTTTAAATTTCTTTATTTTCAGATTTGAATATTGCAAACGAGGTGATCTTCAAAATGTTATCCCTAAAGTCATAACAAAAAATAAAGCCATTCAAACGATATCTTTGATAGAGTGCTAACAGTGGCATGACATGAGACACATAGTGCTGACTGTTGCCTCCCATTCTACTGCCCACTTAGCGAGCTATCCAATCCAACCATCCATCCATAGAGTCGATGAGCCATGAACAGATTTTGTGGGGACTCTTGTCCAAATACTATACGGAAGTTTCTTTTTATTTTGATTAAGATGTTTAATGAACTTCATATTGAATATTTTGAACATAAATTCTGATTCTGAGATTTACAAAGCCAAGTTGCACGGGCTATCAGGCGTGGCGATTGCCACGCTATCTTTCTACTCATTTTTTTCTGGAGAAGTTCAAATCGAATGGATAGAGCAGATGGTCCAACTACATTACTTCTTTGTTTTCATTATTTTCATGGTCGTGTCCTGTGGCACAACCACGCCTATACTATTGAAATGGTTAATTAGTAAAGATGTTACTGATGCCTCTTCTTCGTTACCTTCTTTTTCTAGGCATTAATTGAACCTCTTCTTTTGGGTTTATCATTTCAACGTGATTTTCCCACGTGTCAAGTCTTGAAACATAGATGCCACATCTAGTATTAAATTAGTTTTAGGGGAGTCCCCTTTATAATAAATGGACTATCCTTTTAAAATTTGGAGAAGGATTGAGATGGTTTACATAATTATGGTTTACAAAATTATGACCTTTTTATGCATAAGATTCTTGACTTTGCTGATAGAAGGGAGGGCGACTGTAACATCCTACCCACTGAGATTAGACCTATAGTGATCTATAAGCACTTGTGTATATGAGAAGGTAGGAATTTAGTACCACCTTGTTAGTCTAATGGAGGAGTACCAACATATAAGGCTAGATTATCCACCACCACTAAAAAAACCTTGGGTTAGCCCTTTTACGCAAAGTGAGGACGAAAGCGTAAATAGGTTGGTGGGTGTGTGGGGTCTACTCAAAATGCGAGTCGGGCCTAGCCGGGTGTGGACTTGTATCCTTACAAGTGGTATCAGAGCCGGCCCTCGCAGACACGGTGCGCGTGGTGGCCAGGAGGTCCGGACATATGGTGCATGACGCATGTAGACCCATGCGTGGAACACGGCATGACATATGATCTAGCACTGGACACGGACATGCCCAAGGGGGGACTTTCTGGTAGCTTGCCCAGTGCGGGTATGTTGTCTCTATGTTCCGACAAGGACATCGTTCCTTTGAAGAGGAGGGGAGAGAAGGGGGTGTTTATAACATCCTACACATTGAGATTAGACCCATAGTGATCCATGAGCCTTGTGTGCATGAGTAGATAGAAATTTAGTACCACTTTACTCGTCTAATGGAAGGATGACCAACATATAAGGCTAGATTGTACCACCAACCTTGGGTTAGCACTTTTACGCGAAGCGAGGACGAAAACATAAATAGGCTGGTGGGTATATGAGGTCCACTTAAAATGCGAGTCAGGCTCAGCCGAGTGTGGATCCTAGGTCCTTACAGTGACTGCCTAGTCTCTCCAGTCCATCTTGATTCATCTAGCAAAAACAAATAGTTTGGGAAGAAAAATAAGTTCCATCGTGGCCAGTTCATCTACTATAAGAGACTAAATACTATAAAAAGAATGCTCAGTTACAATTACCAAGGAGAGTTGTTATAGGAACGCAACATCATGACATCAACCCAAAGTCTTATTGTAGATTTTAAGATATGCATCGACAAAATTAATTTAAGGGAAGGAATGAATTGAAGGCTTGTCAGAAGAAGGGAAAACCGGTTGTGGTGATTGTGTTTTCTCTCTCCTTGTCACGTGCTCCTTCAACCTCACCGTATTCTCAAAAAACTCGACCTGTCGTGGAAAACTGTCGTGGAAAGAAATCATCTGACCGTGTTCTCGAGCTGACCGATCCCGTATCCCTGCGCCAAGAGCATATACATTCCGAGTACACCTTGGCTGGACAGGGGGATAGCTGCTGATAGAGACAACTGGCCCTGGCCGTCGCAACTGAGGTGCGGTGCTATGGTGCGGCTGGCGCCGGCGCGCGCGGCAGGAGAGGCAGTGGTGGACTTTATCAGCAATGGTTACGTCCGCAGTCGGTCTTTCGAAAAAAAAAAAAAAAAACGTCTGCAGTCTGCTTGCCAAGCTACCCATCTCCACATGGATTCGCTTGAGCCTCTCTCCGAGTCTCTGACCAGCATAAACAGAAACACGCCAGGAGTTGAGTCATGTAATAATTAATGTGACACGTGGCCTGGCGTCTAGCAGATGATACCAAGACCAGAGTCACCAGACTGCAGCGAGACGCTACAGTGATAATCATCGGAAAGAGACGGTTGGGGCATGACATTATGACATTCTGCTTCGTATTCGTAACTGTTTATCAAGTAAACTATAGGAAGGGATGGCATTGCTTCCAGAATCCAGACGTGCATTTTCAGTCAGCAGTCAAACAGAACAGAACGTAAACAACTCATGCAAGTTGAATTATGAGACCCTGACAACAGTTGCAGTCCTAATATACTGCACCTTATTGCTCCACTGGGAGTATATTTTTCTACGACTTGTACTTAAATGTATTTAGCCATGCAAATATGATATGTTTAGCTGAGCGTGATCCACGAAATGAAGGGACCAGAATAATTTTAATTCCTTCTGGTTTTTGGCTGTTCGCACCGGGAACTCAGAATCAGCTACTGCCTAGCTCCACTTGTGCGCATTAAGAATCGCCTGGTTAAGTACAACTTCACAGTTTACTTGTTTTTCTAGTCTTTCCAATAATATTTATCTCTTTCCTCCTCCAACCCTCCTCTTTTTTTATTTACATCTCACCCCTTCCTATGTGTTGTGCTCAGATGTTGAATGACAAATAAACTTAGATGGGAGTATGAAAGGGTATATGGGAATAAGTTTTGAGTCTGATGAGATGAGATGTGTTGCTAGACTTGGGTATCCAACCTGCCACGTATCGAGACAACGGGCTAGTTTAGACTCTTTTATCTAAGGCTAGTTGTAGTAGTCACCAGTACGGTTAACCGGTGCCCGGTCAAATATCTGTGCGGCACTATAGGGTGATGTTGAGATTCAAATTTTTTTCTTCACCAGAGAAGGTAGTCCTGGGGAAAGTCTTATCCCACCGATCGAGTTGTTTTTTTCTCACTCGTGCACATGGATAAACTCTTCTAGATAAACGTGCCAAATATCCGGCGGTTGACATTGGGCCTGAGATGATAGCTTCTTTTAAGCACTGGACAAGTGGACAGTTGTTCTTGTGTGCTTGTTGCCTGATTGCTTAATTAATTTGATACTCATAGAGGGAGCTCGAGTATCTTGAACCTTGACACCTAAAAGTAAAAAAACATTGTCTGCTCTTGAAGATCAATAATTAATGGAAGTTTAAGCTCTACCTCCACCACATTGTCATGCAACTAGCTCTACTAGTGCTCTTTCTAATTCAAATACGAGCTCCTTGTTGCACCTCCTTGCCTCGAGTTCTCCACTCTCCTCCCATAGCACTCACACTCTCCTCCTCAATTGTCTCCTTTTTCACCCTTTTCACCATGGTCATAATTAACGAGTGATACAACCTTGCGCTACCTCTATCCAGGACCTCACAAACAACATCATGCTTGAGATGAAATCAATAATAATCACCGCTCTTCTCATGGCAAAGAGCTCATTCGCTTCCTCTCTGCTATATTTTCATATATTTTTTTCCTTTCTTCAAATTGTTCTCGCCTTCAACGCATGTTGGCAGGCTCTTACTTGCAATATTAGCTTACAATTCTTAACTTCTGGATTCCTAGGTGAGAATTCCCTCACTACCCTTGTTTCAACATAAATCAGTTTGCTAGAAAAAATAAATCAGTTTGCTAAAGTGATTTTTAAAAGTTGTATTTAAATATAGGATAATAATTTAAAATTAAAAAATTCTTGGGGCACAATTAAATAAAATCCAGTTTACTAAAAATCCTTAGACAAAAATTTATAGCTGACTAGCACATTCTTAAATGTAGGCATGGTTAGAGCTGCAATATTAGTGCATACTAATAACCTAGCTACTCTATCATTTTGCCATTCAATATGAATTGCAAACTTTATATGAAAAAGAATATCATAGAAAAGTTGTATCGAGTGTATCTTGAAACAAGAGGTATGCATGTATTGTCATATATGCTTGACAAAATTATTCACATGTTGACTGAACACGAGTTGCTATCCAAATAGTCCTCATATATCATAAGCTTTAGAGGAGAGAGAGAGAGAGTGACTCTGAAAGTCCATGAATGACGCGTTAACAGAACTCGCAGGAGAATTCAAACTGCCAAAGCTGAATGCTCCGGTTTAGCATAAATCGGACCCTCCGGCTTTGTCAGAGTGTTTTGAATAAAACAACTAAGTAAAGAAAAAAAATCAAGCTTTAAGGATAAGCAAGCTAAGACAACAGCCACATGAACCACCCTAAATAGAATCACAAAGGATCTACTCAAAGAAACAAAACTCCAAACCGGACCCTACGATTTCGTAAACTAGACACACCGGTTGTTCCAGCATAGAGAGCAATTAAAAAGCTACTCACAAACTAAGCTGTCAAACAAACAAGCGTTTTACCAAAGAGGTGAGAAGGCGCACACAAAGTAGATTCACCAAGAATATCTACACAGTTTAGCAAACACCAAAACCAGACCCTCCGGTTTGAGAAACCGGACCCTCCGTTTTTCACGGGACAGAAAGAATAAAACAAGTATTACAACGTGCCACTGAGTTCTAGCAAACTTAACAGATTCTAATAAAGCACACAAGATTTAGCACAAGTAACAACAAAGAAAACAAGCACAACTACTCATACAATCTAGTGAATTACAATAAATAAAGTAAGAACTCAAGAGAGTAAACCAAGTGAAGCACAAGAAGATTGTTTGCTAAAGTTCAACAACTTTCTCCCAAGTTGTCTACATCTTCGTTGAGGAAGTTTGAGTTGCTCTACAATACGCTCCAACCCGGGTCTCTTTGAATCTCTTTCCTTGACCCACTATCTTTACTTCTTTCCTTTCAATGGTGAAGCGGACCTTCACAAACTTTTCGAAGGCTCACCACAAGCTTAAAAGCTTTAGAACGATGCCTAGCCGTCTAGGAGGCTTCACCTTCAAGAGTAACAAATGCTTTACGAGTTGTTTGATAGCAGTCCAAAGTGCTCAATGGTTAGAATTTACTCACTTGTGTTCATACACTCAAATCTCTCAATCCAACTAAAAGATTTTGCTAGAATCTATCTAATCTCACAAAGAGAGGTTGGGAACAGCTCAAATGACTGTTGGAACGCTTTTTAGTCAGGTAGGAACGAGCTGTAGTCGAAGGGAGAGGTGGAGGGCTATTTAAACACGAATCCAGAAACTAGTCGTTGAAGCTATTAGAGGTTTTGGCCTAGGCCGACGCCACGTAGGCCTAGACTGATGGTAAGAATATTGCCCAGTGACTAAGATAAAAACTACCACATTCTTTATGGGTCAACCACTTAGGCCGACTGGACGTTAGAACTCAGGTTTCTATCTAGGTTTTGAGCACCTTGACTTTGTTATGAACATATATTGCATCCCTCTTGATAGAGATAATTCTTCAAATTGAGCTTGTATGAATATGAATCTTGCCATTTCTTCTTTTTTACACTTTATAAGGACTGCCACATGTGCGTCTTATTGAACGTCATCACTTAGAGCTTGTGACTTGAAATTCATTAATCCATGTGATCAATTTCGGTTTTTGGTTCATAAGTCACTTTATGTCTTCATATTCTAACAATAATTAATACTTGAAAATATATAAGCACTAATATCTTGAACGGTTCATCATGATTTAGCTCCACCTACCCTACACCATTGCTTAGGTCCCTCGGCGCCAAGATTTTATCTTGCTCTTCTCCTTTTGTGTGGTCCGTCGCGGCCAAGTCATACCAACACCTTGCTATCTTGAATCATACACAACTTTGTATCATTGTTATGCATTCATTGAAAGTTCTTCTTTGAAACGTTAATTTGATCAAATTGCTTCTGAGATTAATATCATAAGAGAATAGGACCTGATGATCACTTTGTTTCTTGATTATGACCGAGCCACCAAGTTTGTTGAGACCAATATATATCATTGATAAACATGTCTCACTTTAATTTCATACTTAGATTCGTCATAACAATGCTTATATGAACCATTTATTTGTTATTCCATCTTTTTATCACATACGCCTATTTTCTTTAAACAGTTTGCTCATCATTGAATATAGTCATTTGTAGATACGCAATGTATTTTCTTCATGTATAATCTATTTATATACTCACAAATATAATTAGTCCTTTAATCACATTATCATATAATACATCAAAACTCACTAAGAACATAGATGCACTTTCAAACTCACTTGTAGATGCTTTTCAAAGCTAATAGCATGTCTTTAGTATGTGTGTGTAGGAGGGCAGCATAAACCTGAACGTGCTTGTGTAATTATCGCCGATGATCTGTCAGTCGTTATGTAATGAAAGAAATACCAGAGTAAAAAAAAAAGTTAACAAATAAATTTGGATTCTTTTGTTAAAAAAATAGGAGGGGGAGACATGGCATTCCCTGAATCTACCACCACGCAACCATATGCCGAACTGTTTTCTTTTCTTTTGGCAATGCACAAGGTTACATACACAAGGAAACAACGGCACAATACACCGAGCTAGCCCAACAAAGCTGCTCTCCGCCCACACACACGCTCACAAACGAAGTCTAATTGTATCACGGGGGCACGCCCGACTGATCGTTTGCCGATTTCTGTTCCGCTCCGCTGTATCCTCCCTTCCGCGTGCCACGGCTGTGTGGAACGGCCGGTGTGGCGTGCAGCTTGCGGGGCCGCTTGGTCCGCGTTGTTTACTCTGACGGACGCATGCCTGGTATATCTCGCGGCGTACATACCACTGTTGTTCACTTGCGCCTCCTGGAACCAGCACTGCTGCTGTGGCCGTCGTCCTCATCCGAGCAGCCGAACTCGGCAGTGGAGAGGTCGTCCGCGAACGCCATCCGCCGGAAGAGCTCGATGTCGGCCGAGTACCGGCTGGAGTCGTACGCAATGCTCTGCCCGAGCTTCACGCCGTTGGTCAGGTCCGACGAGGTGTCGTCCACGTCCAGCGATCGCCACACCTACCGCCAGAATCGACCATTATTAGCTCATTTGATCAGAATCGACTAATAAAAACTAGTGGTAGGAAAACGATTTTACCTGCACCATCCGTGGTCTCTTTGCGGCAGAGTGCCGCACGCACGCCGCGGCGGCCTCCACCATCCGTCGCATCTCGGTTTTGGAATACCGGCACTCCAGAGCAGGATCGGCGACCTCTTTGAAGTCGTCCGTTTCCAACGCGTCCATGAGGAGAACCCGAGCCTGCGTGGTGGATTTACGCATACAACAGCATGAGGTGACAATGGTAAATTAAGTGACAAAGATAAAACGAAAAGATTCATCCGCCACCGTACCCATTCAACCAGGCTCTCTTCTCCCAGGGGCTGAGACGAGTCCACGGGCTTCCGCCCGGTTATGAGCTCCAGGAGCACCACACCGAACGAAAACACGTCAGATCTGTCGGTCAGCTTCCCGCTTGATGCGTACTCTGGTGCCATGTACCTGAGGAGTAATAATGTGATTGATAATCAGTTCAGATTCCGTTGGCAGGCAGCAGTTTGTGCAGAGATTCATAAACTCAGGGCACTTTTCCGAACAAATGGTCTCAGCAGAGACGACGTGCTTGTCGGATCAATTCAGACGTCAATATCCAAGCCCGATTGTGCTCCCGCAGTACACATTTGCCGCTGACTGTATAATCTGCGAGAGCTTACACTTACCCAAATGTGCCCATCACACGCGTCGATATATGCGTCAGAGAATCGTTGGTCAGTTTAGCGAGCCCGAAATCTGCAACCTTTGCTTCGAAGGCGTCGTCCAGAAGAATGTTCGCGGACTTGATGTCTCTGTGTATGATCCTAGGATGGCCTGCATGTACGAGAGTAGTGATTAGCCGTGGAGAACAGACTGACGATTTGTCAGGAATGAACATCTGATGATGGACTGTCAAACGTACAGTCTTCGTGCAGGTAGGTCAATCCACGCGCTGCTCCGATCGCAATCTTCATCCGCTTCGGCCAGTCCATCACCGGAAGCCCTTTCCCTGCTCATCATAAACATTTGACATTTTACATTTTGCGCAGACACAGGTAGCTGCATGCGGGGGGAAGCACGAGGAAGCTAAAGTTCAGCTGACCGTGCAGGTGGTGCTCGAGCGTGTCATTGGGCACGAACTCGTAGACGAGTAGGCGGTGGTTCTCGTTGACGCAGTAGCCGACGAGCGTGACGAGGTGGCGGTGGTGGATGCGGCTGATGATGTCCACCTCGGCGCGGAATTCCTTGTCGCCCTGCCCGCTGCCGACCTTGAGCTGCTTCACGGCCACGCGTCGCCCGTCGCCCAGCGCGCCCATGTACACCTTCCCGAACCCGCCCTCCCCGATCACGTTCCCCGCCGAGAACCCGCCCGTGATGCGCACCAGCTCGTCGTACGTGAACCACGACTTGGACCCCGAGAAGTCGTACGAGTTCGTCCCGCTCGGCGACGTCGACGGCTGGTACACGTCCGGCGACACCACACCTGCACATAATACATGCACGAGTCACGACTGAGTGGTGTTCCCTACTTCCAGCAGTGCATGAACAAACTCTTGCAGATATGGTCACTGACGTTCCGGCATGACGACACTGCCCTTGCGCTTCCTGCTCCGGTTGTTGAAGAACAAGCATATGAACAGCGAGGCCAATGCCATGATGAACCCGGCCACGGAGACCCCGATCACCACTTCGGTCTTCACGCCCGAGCCTCCCGGAGGAGGAGCCAGCGGCGGCGTCACTGGTGGGGGAACCGTCGGGCTTCGCCACATGGTGGAAGGAGTTCCGGAAGCCGGCATGATCACCGTCAGGGCCATCGGCGGAGGTAGAAATTTCGAGCCGGAAAAGGGAGTCGGAGGTGTCTCAGCCGCGGTGGCTGGCGTCGTCCCCGGAGTCGTTGGAGACGGCGGCGGTGATTGTGTCCCGGCGGGCGGCGTGGAAGCTGACTCGTTGGCATTGGGCGGAGGTGAAGCATTCACGTTAGCCGCTTCGGGATTCTCTGCCGGCGGCTTGCTCGATTCCGGGGGAGACGGCGGTGTTGATGATGTCGCCGGCGCCGGTGGCGAAGAATTAGGAGGTGGGGACGGAGGCGACGTCGACGGTGACGGTGGAGGAGGAGGGGACCGGCTTGCCGGCGGCGGCGAGGGCGGAGGCGAGGCCGGGGGAGGCGGGGACGCGGCTGTCGCGGGAGTCTCATCCGCCGGCGGATTTTTCTCTGATTGTTCGAACGGTGGCGACGGGCTCTTTTTTTTGCCTGAAGGTGCCGGAGGCGGCGGGGAAGGCGTGGCCGGCGGAGGCGGGGGTGAGCGCGTCGGCGGCGGAGGAGACGATGGGGACGCCTTCGGCGGAGGCGACCCCGAAGATTTCGGCGTCGGCGGCGGCGGCTCTGGCGGCCCCTCTGCGGGGGCCGCGGCCAAATGATCCGTTGTTAATTCCATGAGCACGCGCGGCATGGCGAGGCCGCGTGCTCAGCTGCGTGCTGGTCGTCGATGCCGACGCGTTCCAATGGAGCCTGCAGGTGCCAGCAATGGCATTCCGCGCGCGCGTCGGGCTGTGACGGTGGTGTGCGGCGGCCGGGCCTCTCAGATAATCATCGGTAAGCGCGACGGTCCGGCGGCAGGTCCACGAGCTAAGCGGTGATGATGGAGACACGGAATGCGCCTCGCCTTGGCAAGAAGACGGGCGCGGCGTAATGTCCCCGTGCCCTTTTCGGTTTTTTCTCCGTAATTGTTTTTTTTTTCGCTTGCTTTTCTTGGACGGCCGTCAATAAATCAGGGCGGCCGTACGTGGAAACCGGCGCCAGCTTGATTGTCTTTGAACTCGCGAGGAAGACAACGCGATTCCACTGATCTGTGAAAAGTGCTTGCTGCGAGCCTCGCTGTATGGTCACGCGTGCTAAATTTAGTCATGTGCAGGTGGGACTGAAGGTTTGAGAGTTATTTGGGAAACGAAATGCTGTGCCAGGACAGAAAATGGCAGATATGAGCGCACGCCTAGAGAAAAAAAATTTGGAAACCTTTCTTGAATTGATTTACACAAAAAAAGGGGCTGAAAGTGATATAGCCCCGGCTAAAACGGCCCAACGAGTTGTGAACAAACTGCGACTAACGGACTGAGTTGGACTTGCTATCATTACGGCCCATAGACTTTCAGACCATTTTTTCTTCCGAATCTCTAAACATTTAGCTATTTTCTTTCTCTCTTTCACTCCAATTTGTGGGCCCATATTAGCTTGAACTGGCCCATGTTTTCAGTTTCCCTAAGAATGTAACGGAAACATGTTACGTGAATGCACGTATTCATTTTTTAGTCTGAATGCACGTATTCATTTTGTTCCATGTCTTGATTTTGATTGATTGGGTACATGCACGTCCTTTCTCTTTCTACACATACGTTTGATCTTTGCCTTTCTGTATAAACGATGGTCTTTTAGTGTTATACGATTTTGTTTGCAACTCCTCATTCGGTGTCTTTCTGAAGCTGATGTACATGGGTTATGGTCAAATTATTTTTCATTGCTTTTTTCTGGGAAT
Organism: Eleusine indica; assembly: GCA_030378355.1. NCBI lineage: Eukaryota > Viridiplantae > Streptophyta > Magnoliopsida > Poales > Poaceae > Eleusine > Eleusine indica. The sequence goes on from CM059497.1 coordinate 45,051,073, forward strand.
TTTTACAATTCATTGATACATTTGCATTTTTATTTACATTTCCCCTTTTTCAGTCATATGCTGTTATAGTTTCTTTGTCATTTTTTTCGTATTCATTAATGACCTATTGTGGTTCCAGCATTAGAGGTTAAAATATTGTCACCGCAAGACAAATCACCTGAAAGTATTACTCATATATGGCTTCTTATTTTCAGTTTTTTTTTGTATAGGGAATGGCTCGCCCAATATGATGGCAATCTGAAGTTGTCTGTTTTCATTCTCTTGTTGGAGGACAACTGACAGGAAAATGACTCAAACGAATAAAATTGCAGGCACTATCATAGGGACAAAGAAAAACTTGACTGCATTTTTTCCACAAAACAGTCAATTTTTCTCATTCGGTCTCCTGCAGACAAGTATTCTATTTGTTCAAATATGACTGCAATCAACTTGATTTTTCGCTAGCTATTGTATAGTCAGTCCTTTCGTTTTTTAAGCACCACAGTTTATTTTGACTCTCTAAAAAAACAAGTTTATTCTTGAAATTATTAATACATTATCTTTTAAGGAATTGAAAGGAACAGGCAGAAGTTCAGTACACGCGCAGATGACGCTCCGCTGAGTTAAATCAGTATTATCTTTCTAGATCCTGATTTGGAGCTTTGAATATTTGATTTTCAATTTTGTATGAAAAAAAAACAGAACGTTTTTCACGAAATTCAGTTGCACCAGTCTCGTGGCACGGTCATAATGGGGCTGCATATACATATGGCATGCGATCGATTACGTATATCACGTGTTCTAAGCATGTGCTCTGCATTGCCCTTTGCGTCAAATCGGGAATATAATGCACTACTTCTCTATCTCCACAAAAAACACTAAAAAGTCAAAACTTCAATTAAGACACCATCACATCACTAGCAGAACCAGGTGTCTAGGTCCGATCATCCTGTGCTTCCGTTTACTTATGTTTTCTTAAGCAGGAAACGAAGTGTCATCCACGACCTTGTGGCTGACCTTAGAGGCTGACATGAGAACTGCATGGACCCTATAAGGTTTCAACGTATCCCTAGTTAAGTCCAAAAATTGCAATTAAAATCTTATCCAAAAGTCCTAACGATTTATTAGAAAAAATATAAGTTCAAGAATCTTACTTGCTAACTAGAAATTCAGTCAAGGACCCCACAGCTGTACCCTGGCACATTCAAGACTAACACACTTTTGCTAATTTGGTCTGTCAGTTGACTCATGTACTCTTGGCTCTAGCGATCGTCTAGCTGGCTTCCACCCATAGAAGCCACAATGCTACAAGTGGGAGACAATCAAACCCGCAGAAGCTTCCTGCTGATTGCTGAATGCCTGGCCCCCAAGCTCGGTCTATCTGGTCTTCATCTAGAAGGAAACTCGTTGGTTGAATTAGCAGGAGTAGGGCTAGAGAAGAAAGAATGCTCTCTCTGGGACCCACCGCTAACAGCTTGGCCAACGCTCTGCCCGCTTATCCGTTCTATTGAGCTGGTTCAGACGGATTTTGTCTGGTTTATCGTAGTTTTCCTGCAGGTCAACCCATCAAATTTTGTCATTTTGTCAGCCTTGATGATGAAGAAAGTAGTTGTGCCTTGGCTCTTTGAATCGATTGGCAGGTAGACGATGCAACTTGCATATAGTAGCAGTCAGTGGATGCACTCTGGCGGTATTCCTACCTCTTTTATTTGCGACCGTCATTTTCTTGTCTTATTGGACAAACCTGTACTAGGTGCCATTTTTTTTATGGACTAGCAAATCAGGAAGAAAAGGATTTACAATGTAGAGTCCTATATATTTGTATCTCCGGCAAGAAAGAAAAGAATAGGTTTCCTTGTTGACACGATTTTTGTATGAACTGCATTGAATAAATTACTCTTAAGCGAATCATGTTTTCTAGATCCAATTTTGTTCTTTTCCTTTGCCAGGACGCAGAGTCAAAGAGGATAATTATTACTACTACTATGTTCTAGAAGCCGTGACCACGTCACTTGCTAACCACCAGAGCGTCTTCTTTTCCACATGGTCTTGAGTAATGGGCACCGCTTCTAGTAGCAGATCTGCATGCGTGAGCAGTCAACCTGCGGCAGCAGATGCGTTATATTGTAGTAGTGGGGCTGGAACGGGAACGGAACATTCCATGCATGCTGCTCGCAACCAAGAGGTCGAGAAGAAGCATTCAGCGTGACGGGCGCAAGGCTTTAAAGCGGTCGAACTTGGCCAGCAGCAGCTGTGGAAAGTGGAGTTAATGGTAGAACTCGTACGAACTGGCGACGACTGGAGACGAGCCGCCGGCCGAGAGGAAAAGCAGTAAGTCCAACCAACACCGCGATGGGAACGGCGCGCACCGATGGCAGTACCTCTCATTGATCCCTCAAAGTGATGCTTTGGAGCTAGATAGGACATTCAGAACTTTGTTGGATCGAGTATTTCGGGTGTCAGGCGTGTATCTTCGTTCGTGTGCGTACCGAGCCAAAAGGATGACGAACATGTTAGTAGATCTCCGAATTCCGCCCAATGGTTCTCCACTAGGATCATGTCCTGATTGGAGCGCCCCAATCCTTCTCTGGTTGGTGGGCCCCTGTGGCATTGCGCATATAAAAGAAGGAAGGACACCACAACTCGGATCACGAGGTTGAACGTCGCCACTCCTTCTCCCTACAGAAACCCTAACCCGATCTTAAGGACGGCCAAGCCGCCACCACAACGCCGCACACCACCGCCTCTGCCCTAATCATGTCTCTGCCACCCTCGACTTCATCCTCGCCATCACCGACGCCGCCGCCACGACTGCGTCATAGCCGGCCATCGACCCCTCCTAGGTCGCTTCCCCCCTCCCCCTCCCCCCCCCCCCCCCCGTCACTCATCCGGTATGTGCACATTCTCCCTCTCTCTCACCCTCCAGATCATACCAGTACCAAACATATACATGCCTAGATCCTCTCTAGATTGATGCCTAGGTGAGAATAGCTCTCACAATGGTATCAGAGCCTAACTAGTGCTAGATCTAGATGAGGAAGAGCTCGATCTTCGGACCGGGAAAGAAAAAAAAAACCCACCCTGAATCCTAACCCTAGGGTAAAAGAAAGAGGCGCGAGCAGAGGGGATATGGGCTTACCCAGGCTCCTTGCTCCACTTCCGAGCCGGAGCGGCCTCGCCAAAGTTGGAAGAGAGCGGTGAGTGCCGTCACAAGAACGCTCGACAACGGCGCACTCAACCTCGGGTGAATGCGCACGCCGGCGAGGACTCTCGAGGCGGCGCCGTGCTCGCCGCTCGAATGCTCCACCTCCTCTTCTCGTCGTCGTTGCCGCTCCAGCGGGCCTCACCGACGGGCGTCACGTGCCCCTGCAACATACGGAAGAAAGGCGGAGCGAGCGAGGAAGAAAGAATTGGGAGGTTAGGGTTTGGGGAGCCGTGGCCGGGGCGTCATTTTGTTCGAGCGAGAAGCTCGGCTGAGTGGGGCACGCTGGGCTGAATCGGCGGCCTAGGCATTGGCTGTCGGGCCGACGGCCCAGGCAGGCTCACGTGCAGGCAAAACAGACCGAAAGGCCGAAGATGATAGGGACGCGGCAAATTTATCATGCACCTGCGTGAGCACGAATGGGCCAGAATATTTCTGGCATGGGCCAAATTGAAAAGAGAATTGTTCAGTAGTTTTTTTAAATCAGAATTAGAAGTTTTTGTGTCAAATTTGAATGAATTTTGTAGAATTTGCCTCTGTAATTTTTTGAACCAACAAGATGAATTTTACAGAGAGTAAATTGAAGAATTTTGCTACTGTTCATGCATTATGTTATGTTTTCGCTGCAAGATTATAGAATAGATGATTTCTGATAAAATTAATGTTTTTGAAAATTAAATTTCGAACCAACAGGAGAATTTAGTTTTAGAAGCATTAATTTTTGGATTATATGTTATTGTAATTTTCTAACCAACATTGTTAATTGTAATATCATATTATGATGGTTTATGTATAATGTCTATTTTCTGCGTAATGTTGATGTAGGTTTAATGCATAGCATATTAGAAATTATCTGTAATTTTTGTTCTCATATTTCATGATTAATTTTAGATGTCTTCCTGATGGGTTTACTGAAGGAGATTCCAACCTTGAGAGGGGACAACTATGGAGAGTGGAAGAGAAAGGTTGACCTTGCTTTTAAAAGCCTTGGGGGAGAATGAAATGCTATGCGAAAACCCTAGTGACGCCTGGCGGCAACGGGCGAAGCGAGAGTGACTGGTACCCTCATCTTGGAGGGATTGCTGGATGTTTCATGCTGGCTTACGTCTGGATCGAAAACCTTTTCTGATCTAGGACGATGACAAACATTTCCATCTCAGGGAGGTGTTCAGCCTTTGTACGGGATGGCAACGAGAATTGGTGTTGGAGGAGGACTCTCCCTTGCGTGGATTTATATTGGAACATCCGATTTAGCTCTTGGCTTATACCTTGGATCTCTTGTTTTGTTCTCCACGGTGGGGGTGATCAAGGGGATTTCGGTGAGAAATCTACCCACCCAAAGCCGGCGGAGACAGGCAGAGAAATAAGGTTTGCCAAGACCGATCAGATGGCGAACAACCATGAAGCATCAGGCTCGACGAACGCAGGCAAGGATCGGGTGATGGATCGATATGAGGAACAGAGGGGGGCGAATCAACTGCCCACCGGTGGCATGATCACGCGTGATCCGGAGACAGGAGCACAAGTTGACGAAAAGGCGATCATGACATATGAATCGAGTCCCACTAAGGAGGAGGAGATGGAAGACCTAGATCTAGATTCGGAGGACGACGACGACGACGGGCTAGAAGTGGATCTTGATGAACTAGGGTTGGACATCACAGAAAATTTCCTGGCTATGGCGTGCTACTACTCGGAAAAGAACTTCAGCCCGCAGGGTTTGTTCGATGAGCTTTGAGGAGTTTGGGGCCTGTCAAATGTTTTAGTAGAACAACAAGAAAAGTATATGTTTATGTTGGAGTTTGCATCGGAGGAGGACAGGAGGCGCATTGTGGATGGAGGACCCTGGCGGCATAAAGGGGATGCCTTGCTGCTAGTAGATTACGATGGATTCACGAGGCCATCGGTAGTGGTTTTTGAGTTGATCCCCCTATGGATACATCTGTACGATCTGCCGCCGGCCATGAGATCTAAGGAGTTTGCTGAGAAAATTGGTAATCAACTAGGCAAGGTGAAGAAAGTAGACCTTCGTTACCCAGGTTATGTGAGGGTTCGAGTTGACTTCCCATTAGGGAAGGCACTCTCACCAGTGTTTAAGCTCAAGATCAAGGGTCGAGGCCCAATGAACATACTACTCAGATATGAAAATGTGCCCCACTTTTGTTTTGCATGTGGTCATATTGGGCATGCTGATAGATCCTGCAGATAGGGACTACATGGAGTTTGTTTTGGTGAGGAGCTTCGTGCATCCCCGCCAAAGAGAGTCAGAGAGATTAGGGAGATGACAATGATGCCACTGGCTATAAGGCCCTTGAATTTTGCATTTGCACAGAGGGTTATGGCCCAAGCTGCCACCAGCTCATCCAAGCGAAGCATGGGAGAAGGAAAAGACATCAAGCCAAAGGAGAAAAAAGAGGAATCGAGTAGTACAGAGGGGAAGGGCGTGGTGGAGATATCGGCTGAAGTTTCTAATGATCTAGCTAAGGGAGTCGCCGAGATGAACGTGGATGAAGCTCAGGTGGAGATGAAGTCAGCTGATTATCCAATGAAGGATTGGGTGTCTTTTCTTACAAATATGACGAGTTATGAGGATACAGAAGATAGTGTCTCAAAGGACAGGGGGGCACCGGCCAATGCAATAGAGCGCTTTAATGTGAGAAAGTTTGGCACAAAACCATTGGGAGGAGAAAAGAAAGCAGTCTGTAAGGTGACACCTCCTGGTAGGGAGATTGAGAAGACTAGGAAAACAAAGGTGCCGCTGAGCCCGAAGATCCAGAAGTCAATTCAGTCCCTCATCCAAGAGAATCTACAACTAGTGGGAGAGATATCGCAAGAGTTAGTGCAAGTGAAAACGGAGCCAATGGAGAGGACAGAGGAGTCGCCTGCCAAGAAACACAAGGTTACAACTTCGACGACAGATCCTACCCTCTTGACGGGAGCTCAAGGTGAGCCCCGTCAGGAGCAATGAGTGACTTGGCCTGGAACTGCCGGGGGTCGGGGAACACCCAGATAGTTCAAGAGCAGAGCGTCTACACATAAACCCAATTTAGTTTTCTTAGCTGAAACTTGGCAGGCTGAATATCGAATGAAGGGTCTTTGTAGAAGATTTGGTTATAGGAATTGTTACTTGTCAATCTCGTAATAATAGCAATAAAGGTTGTGGATTAGTGCTTTACTTTGATGATTCCCTAGATGTACATTTAAATTCTCTTTCTGATAGGCATATAGATGTGTTGGCAAGGGATAGGCAAACTGGGCTGAAATGGCGTTATACTTTCATGCATGGGGAACCAAGAGTAGAACATAGACATAGAACTTGGGATTTGCTGAGACAAATTAATACCTCAGTGCATGAACCTTGGGTAGTTATGGGTGATTTGAATGAGGCCGCCTGGCAATTTGAACATTTTTCACAAACCTGTCGAGGGGAACGACAGATGCAGCTGTTTCGCGACGCTCTTGCAGACTGTGAGCTGATAGACTTGAGATTATGAGGTCTACCGTGGACGTATGACAATCACAAAGCTGGCAGCCGTAACGTACGAGTCAGGCTTGAATGTGCAGTCACCACTCGAGATTGGGTTGACATGTTCCCACAACATGAGGTACAACATTTAATTTCATCACGTTCTGACCACTGTCCTGTACTACTACAACTGCAAAATGATCCTAAGACCAGATCAAAGAAGATCTATAGATATGAAATTATGTGGGAGTGGGAGAAGTCTCTGGCTGAAGAGATTGCAAAGTCTTGGCAAGAGGTGAGCTTTAAAGCTAATCTGGGGGACATTGCGCACACACTACAAAATATCATGCGAAACTTAAGACGATGGAGCTCTGAAAAATTTGGGTCTGAGAAAAGAACTGGATGAGTTACGGCAGCATCTAGAGAACCTACAACAACATTATGACCTAGGTAACCGAGAGGAAATCCAGGAAACTATGAGGCGGCTGGATGAAATACTGTATAGGGAAGAGATGATGTGGCTCCAACGTTCCCGGATTATGTGGTTAAAGGAGGGCGACAGGAATACTAAATTCTTCCACAGGAAATCAGTATGGAGAGCCCGAAAAAATAAGATCAAGAAAAATGATCGTACATGGACAGAGAATAGGGATGAAATGGCTGGAATGGTCAATGAGTATTTTGCTGAGCTATTGACAACGGATGACATGGTAGATCCACAATCGGTCATGCATCTCTTTCAGGAAGATATAACTGAAGAAATCAATAATATGCTATGCAAAGAATTTTCAGAGGATGAAATAAGCAATGCTTTATTCCAAATAGGCCCGCTAAAAGCACCAGGGCCAGATGGTTTCCCCGCAAGATTCTTTCAGAGGAACTGGGGGGGGGGGGTAATGAAAGAAGATGTGATTACTGCGGTGAGAAAGTTTTTTGAAACTAGACAGATGCTTGAGGGAGTTAACAACACTACCATAGTCCTGATTCAAAAGAAAGATAATCCAGAAATGCCACGGGACTTCCGACCGATCAGTCTATGCAACGTGATCTACAAAGTGGTGTCAAAATGTATGGTGAATAGATTACGACCCCTTCTACAGGAGTTGATCGCGCCCAACCAGAGTGCATTCATTCCCGGACGGTTTGTTACGGATAATGCGCTCATAGCTTTTGAATGTATACACACCCTACAACAGACAACAAATGCAGGGAGGAATTATTGCGCCTACAAACTGGACCCTTACGATCGAGTTGACTGGAATTTTCTAAAAGTCATCTTGTTGAAGAGGGGCTTTCATAGCAAATTGGTACAGTGGACAATGACTTGCGTCACCACTGTGCGATACTCTGTTAACTTCAATGGTGTCCTTGCGGATACCTTCCAACCAACTCGAGGACTACGCCAAGGTGACCCACTTTCACCCTACTTATTCCTATTTGTGGCTGATTGTTTATCTGCTATATTGGAGAAAGAAAGCAATGCAGAAAGAATCAATCCGATCAAGGTTTCAAGAAGAGCGCCACCCGTCTCCCATCTATTGTTTGCTGATTGTAGCTTGTTATTCTTCAAAGCATCGAGTGAGGAAGCTAAAAATGTAAGAAGTGCTCTAAATTTATTCTACAATGCGACTGGCCAATTGATCAATTCAGATAAATGTTCACTCCTGCTACCGGAGCACTGCCCTGATGGTCTCACGGAGGTGGTGCGCACTAGCCTAGGTGTTCAGTCAGTAGCTTTTGAACCCAAGTACCTGGGGCTTCCGACACCAGAAGGGCGTATGAAGAAATCCCGGTTTCAACCAATTAAAGAGAGGTTGCACAAACACTTAGCTAACTGGTGGGTGAGGGACATATCGTTCGGGGGCAAGGAAATACAGATTAAGGCTATCACTCAAGCTATACCTACCTATACAATGAGTGTGTTTCGGCTTCAAGACATAGTTTGTGAGGAGCTAGAAAGAATGATTAGAGGATACCGATGGGGCTCTAAGAATGGAAAACGGAAAACACACTGGATTGCATGGGAGCAAATGCTAAAATCAAAAGGAAAGGGTGGAATGGGCTTCAAGGACTTAAAGTTATTCAACCAAGCACTACTCGCACGCCAAGCTTGGAGGCTGGTGGAATATGAAAACAGTTTATGTGCCTGGGTGCTTAAAGCCAAGTACTATCCTAATGGTGATCTACTAGATACGGCTTTTCCCCAAAACACCTCAACCACTTGGAAAGCTATACTTCATGGTCTGGAACTGCTCAACGAGGGAGTCATCTGGAGAGTGGCGAATGGAGTACAATAAACATCTGGAGACATAACTGGCTGCCACATGAAATTGAGCTGCATGTGAAAGGGAAGCAGAGACCATGTCGTCTAAAGCGGGTGGAGCAACTGATGTATCCTTCAAAAACTGGGTGGAACACACAAATTCTAGATCGCTTCTTACTTCAGCATGATGTGGACACTATAAAACAGATTAAGATTCGGGCTGATGGAAGACCGTACGTGCTGGCCTGGCACTATGAGAAGGTGGTAATTTTTACTGTGAGGAGTGCCTCCGGCCTAGCAGTCCAATTGTAGGAAAAGAAAATGGGAGTGCTGGGATCAAGTACCAACCCAATGGGGACCCATTCAGTATGGAATATAGTTTGGAAGTTGCCGATCCTGGTGAAGGCTCCTATATTTGCTTGGAGAGTGATAAATGAAGGTTTGGCCATGAAATACAACAAATGGAGATGAAGACTGGAAGTTTTGAATACTTGCAACATATGTGGAATGGCCCCTGAAACCGAACACCATGCACTAGTAGCATGTCCGCATGCCAGGCTCCTAAGGGGTAAAATGAGGGAAACCTAGGAGCTACCTGCTGACTCAGAGCTAAGGGACAATCAAACAGACTGGCTACTCCATATCATATCAGCGAGCACCACAGAGGTGGCCTCTAGATTCATCCTATTGCTTTGTCGAACATGGCAGGTGCACAATGAGATTACACACCATGAAAGAATGAGTTCAATAGCTGCTTCAGCGGTTTTTCTGAAAAGTTATGAAGAGTCACTGCTCGTCGCCCGACAATACCTGATCAACTGAAGTGGGAAGGGCAAGGAAAAAAATCCAAAGCACGCCGAAAGAGAGACGAGAAATCTTCCCGAGTTAAGTGGGCAGCTCCGCCTCCGGGGTGGATTAAAGTCAACGTCGATGGCGCCTACTCACCGGAGATAGGAAAGGCTGGAGTCGGGGTGATCGCTGGCAATCACCTGGGTGGTGTAATCCTCTCATCTTGGCGTGTAATCTTTGGAGCGGCTGATGCAGAGGAAGTGGAAGCACTGGCCTGCAAGGAGGGGATAGATTTGGCTACAGAATGGATTCACGATCGGATCATCCTGGAATCAGACTGCTTTGAAATGATAGCAGCTATGGAAAATAGAGGGAAGCACAGATCAAGACTATGCATCATTCTGGATGAGATAGGAGAGTTAAGGAGAAACCTGCCAGGAGTGAAACTTCAGGCTATTAGGAGAGAACAGAACTGTACAGCACATGAGCTTGCTCAACTGGCTAAACGCACTACACACGCTATGTGGCGTGCGGCTTATCCATGTTGTATTGAGCAGTTGGTTGCTCTGGAATGTACTTCGTCATCTGAGTAATCAATAAAGTTCTCTCTTAGTCGCAAAAAAAAGATTGACCTTGCTTTTGTTATGGGTGAGGTGGACTAGATATTGACTACCCCATGTCCCACAGAGCCTCCTGAGCTAGTCACAGGCACAAAGGAAACAGATGCTACTTGAGAAAAGAGGCATAGGGATGATGCTCCCATCAGAACTTGTATTCAATTTGAGCACAAAAGATGGACCCTTGACAACAAAAAGTGTTTGGCTCTTGTCAAGAACATGATTGAGCCTGCTATCATGGGCTCAATCCAGAATGAAGAGATTGTCAAGGGCTATCTCTAGAGGGTTGAGAACTAGTTTACTGGGTCCTCAAAGACATATGCTACATAGATGATATACAGTGTGGCACCCCACCCGGGAGTGACTCATAGTTACCGTACCGTTGACGCTAAAATCACACGCGTGACTTGGGAGATCTGCTTAACTACAGTGCATGCTCAATACGGAAACCAGGGCGTGCCAGTCGATTTTCTCTGTAAATCAACAAAGAGACAAACGGTCAAATTCCATGGGTCACCGGCCCAGGACAGGCCGATGAAGAAAGACGATAGTCACTGTTCGTGAAACCAGCCGATGCTATTATAGGAATAAAACATAGGAGAATATAAACTGATCGGCTGATTATACCGGCTTATCGGCAAATTTAATTAAATAAGCAATTATATATCATTAATGCCGATAAGAAATTAGAACAACAGGCCAGAGTTGATAGATCCACGGTATTCGTACAATAACTGGCCACATCGATGCAAAAGACTAAAGTCGATACAGCTGACTCGATAAATCTACAGTAAAGGTGCATAAACTCGCTCTGTCGATGGTACTAAGGTCGATAGGCCAGAGTCGATGGAAGTACCGTAATCATGCACAGAACTCTACCCGTGGATAGATGCTAAGTCGATAGATCTGATAGCTGGCATTGCAAATATGCCTCAAATTCATAGATCTAGTCCTATTAAACAAAAAGGGGTAATTAACTTCTAATATCAGCAAAATACCGAGAAGTCGATCGAACCGTGATAACCTGTCAGCTAAACGTCCTGACAGAACTCTATCGACTCTGCCTATAAACACATCGAATCTAACCCTATCAGCCCAGTAAGAGATCAAAGTCGATGCAGCCTTACTGACTCTAACAGATTGAACTTAATCGAGACAATGTTCAAACACGGTAAATAAAGCTAGATTTAGTCTAATTATAGATAGGACCAATCGAGTGACTCGATTAATAGATCTAGAACCCAGCTTATAAAATCTACAGAAATCGCAGAAGATCGGACCTAACTGAGACAGTAATTCAATTTAAGTCGATAATACAAACTAAATAAAGATTTAATTACTGGATAACTAGCAATTCTAAAGATAACAACTAGAATATCAACTTAATGAGAAAGTACTAGCTGAAATCGATGAAATTAACGAGGGCGACTAATCTAAATCTCTCGTCGAGATCGGAGCCGATGCAGCCCGCGCAAGATGAGGATGTCATCGAGAAAAAATTTGGCGATGCGCCGAGTTGTATTGAACCGAATTGTTGTTTTTCTCGTGCATACCCTATCACATATTTATAACCCATGCAAGGGATTCTGACCCGACTCAGTCAGGACTCTTAAAAAACCGACTAGGTTTATTTCTAAACTAAATCTAAACAAAAAATAGACGAAGATAAAACAACTCTAACAGGCCCACTTTATTCCCTCTGGCTGATTCTGACTCCATGTGGCTGATCACTGGGACCGGTCAAATTTTTGTGCCAACACATGTCCCCCGAGTTCGCGGTACGAAATCCTTCACGAGCCGGATTTTATCTTCTTGTTTACCGTGTGCCTCATTTACCACCCTGCTGCTTCAGATTCTAATAAATACAATCAATCAGGAACCACCCACTAGTCAGGTTGCATCTTCAGTATACCATCCAACCACTCGTGACCCTTACTTGTGACCTGCCGCTTCCTGCGCTGTCTTGACTTCTAGTATTGCCTTCTGACTATCCTCGTGCTTATCTTTCTCCCTCGAGTTCCCTCCGATCAACTTGGAGCCACGTTTGGATTCCCCAAAGGTCAAGTCCAGGTCCTATAAATAGATCCTTCCACCAGCCCCTTTTTCCTCGTCTTGTTTACTGCCTTCAACCATGGGGCTCTTACTGAGAGCTTTGATAGAAAAGTACCATTTATCTTCAAATCTATTGAGCATACTGTGGCGAATACTTTTCGTTGTTCTTGCCCCCAGAGTCCTCCTTTCAATCCAAAGTTTACAGCTCCTCCTGCCTAGAAGCCGATCCGCTGGCTCTTTTGCCCCTGGATAGTGGCACGGATGTCTAGAATGGTATCAGCAGAGCGACCCTCTCTCTCCCTTGCTTGGAGGGTGATGTCTGATGACACTGCCATCTTTGAAGGGGACAACGAGGAAGCTACTAATTATCTTTTCCTTCTATCATGTTCCTCCTTTTATGTGCTTAGGATACTATTAATTACATCTTCATCCCCTAGCTGCCATAGAAGAATAGGTCTCAACGAAACTCATTACCTGCGAGTAATCGGCTTGTCTTCATCTTTTAACATCGGCTATTTGTAGTAGATGAAAACCTTTTCAGCTATCAACATATATTACTCCCGTCTCTGCATGTTGCGCTTTTATCTTTATATTTTTCTGCTAAGGGCGATATTCCCAATATCGGCCATCTCAAGTCGATGCACCACCATCGGCTCTCACCATTTAAACGCGATCCTCAAAACAATTGGCCATGATCAGCAACGGGATCACGAGTCAACCCAAACGCTTGGACGATACTTCATCAAATATTTGCCATTAATTGCTCTCTCAAACTCTTCTCCATCTAATCCTTATAGAAAATATGCATTGCCAGGCGCACATCGGCTCACTTCAAATGGTTCTTCCCGAGTTAGAGACCATTTTCCAATCGACTATCTCTAGAGCCGATGGGCATAATTAACTTCCAGACAAGATCACCTTCTACAAAACTCTTGGGCACCACCTTTTTGTTATAAAATTTAGCCACGCGAGCTTTATTCTCTTGAATTATATCCAAGGCTCTCATCTGATGCTGCACGACATCTTCTAACTCATCAAACATAACCTGCCTATAATCATCAGCTGATAATTGATCTTGCAATTCTATTCTTCTAGACCCCAGATTCATTTCCCATGGCAAAACTGCTTCATGTCCATAAACTAACTGATATGGTGATACCTTTATAAACCCATGACACGCCATATTGTAGGCCCATAGTGACTCAGCCAATGTTGCATGCCACCTCTTAGGTTGCTCATCAATCTTCCTCTTGATAAGCTTGATCAAACTCTTGTTAGATGCTTCTGCCTGACCATTGGCTTGAGCACATAATAAAGAGATGAATTCAATAACTTAATCCCCATACTATCGGCAAAGCTTTGAAACTCTTCCGAAGTGATTACATCGTTAGTCGTCACATTCTCCATAGGCACTGCTTCAACCCACTTTGTGAAATAATCTGTTACCGCTAGAATATACTTGTGACCTTTGCGTGATGCTGGATAAATGGCCATGGCTTAATAATTGGATTCATAGCCGATATCGGTGCTCTCCGTCTTGCTCCAAACCTCTGACAATCTTGACACCCTCTGTATAGTAGGCCAATAGTACCCGGTTCTCTTTAACAGCCATCTCATTTTATGGGCCGGTTGATGTGTACCACAGATGACTTTATGGACTTCGCATATAACAACTTTGGCTTCTTATTGATTTAAACATCTTAAAAACATACCATCAATTGTCCGATAATAAAGTTTTTCTTCTAATAAAACATATCTTAATGCCATGTATTGAATCTTTTGAGGCATACGTTGAGTTGGATCCTTGAGATATTGGATGATCTTGGCTCTCCAATCTTCTTCATCGACATCGGTTGTATTGATAATGACTCCACTGGTGTTCAACTGATAACCTGATGCTTTCTGTGCTAAATCATTTGCCTCCATATTCTGTTCCCTCGGGACATGCTTGAACCTCACTGTCTTGAAGCATTGCAACAAATCTTGACCCTCAGCATAAAACAATCTTAATATATCATCTTTACATTCAAATTCTCCTGACAGCTGCCCGAGTACCAACAATGAATCTCCAATGACTTCAACACAATCGACTCCAGCTTCCTTCAACATCTGCAATCCTTTAATAACAGCTCTATATTCGACTTGATTATAAGTGGATGCCTCTACAACAAACACAAACTCAAACCTTGCCCCCTGAGGCGATATAATTAGTAGTCTGATGCCACATCCATTCTTGCAAACAGAACCATCAAAAAACAATAACCATGGCACCGGCTCCACCATTGACACCTCTGATCCACAATGCTCAACAACTAAATCAGCAAAATACCGAAAAGTCGATCGAACCATGATAACCTATCGGCTAAACGTCCCGATAGAACTCTATCGACTCTGCCTATAAACAAATCGAATCTAACCCTATCAGCCCAGCAAGAGATCAAAGTCGGTGCAGCCTTGCTGACTCGAACATATCAAATATAATCGAGACAGTGTTCAAACACATTAAATAAAGCTAGATTTAATCTAATTATAGATAGGATCGATCGAGTGACTCGATTAATAGATCTAGAACCCAGCTTATAAAACCTACAGAAATCATAGAAGATCGGACCTAACCGAGACAGTAATGCAATTTAAGTCGATAATACAAACCAAATAAAGATCTTATTGCCGGATAACTAGTAATTCCAAAGATAATAACTAGAATATTAACTTAATGAGAAAGTAGTAGCTCAAGTCGATGAAATTACCGAGGGTGACTAATCCAAATCTCTCACCGAGATCGGAGCCGATGCAGCCCGCGCGAGATGAGGATGTCATCGAGAAAAAGTTTGGCGATGCGCCAAGTTGCATTGAATGAAATTGTTGTTTTTCTCATACAGACCCTATTACATATTTATAACCCATGCAAGGGATTCTGACCCGACTCGGTCAGGACTCCTAAACAAACCGACTAGGTTTATTTCTAAACTAAATCTAAACTAAAAATAGACGAAGATAAAACAACTCTAACGAGCCCAGTTTATTCCCTTCGGCCGTTGAATTCTATTGACTCCGGCCGATTCTGACTCCACGCGGCTGATCACTGGGACCGGTTAAATTTCGGTGCCAACACGTACCAATCCCTGTACAGTAGTTTGTACACACATACAAATGATACATGGTCAATTTACGACCTTTAATAAGTCCACGTAGGGATGATACCTACATACAAGTTCTAAATTACAAGCAAAAGGGATACTTTACACCATTACTAAGGATTCTCGCCCTTAACCAAGTCTATCCCATCTAATTTCATCTCCACACAGTTGATTTAGCATCCACCAGTTCGCACACACACCGCCAAACACATTTTCACACATTTTATAAAATTTGGTAGTATAAGTGTATGGTGATAATAATCACAAGTCCTAAGCGTATACTAGCAAGGATGGCATTACTATTAGCGTTGCTAATAATAACTTCCTAGATCAATCAAGGTAGTAGGATGTTAATTGCGACCAATCAAGGATCTAACGTTCATATCTTATATAGGCGATAAGGATGCTAGTTTTCACACAAGTGGGTTTCAACTAAGCAATTACAAAGTGACAAGAAATAATGCATATAAGAAGTAGGCTCTAAGTTGGGTGCATTTTCAAAATAATAGGAGCAATCATGATCAAGGAATAGGTAGAACTTGCCTCAAAACACTATCCGCCTTGACTAGTCTTCGCGCTTCTGCTCCTTATGCTTTTTCGGCGGAGTCTGGGTCTTCAGGTGCTTCCTTAGACTTCACGTAGTCTAGCACATAAAATTATGTATTATAAATATAGTAGCGCAAAAGAGGGTAAAATAAAAGAAACAAATGACAACCAATTAAACTCCAAATAAATCGAGCAAAAGAAACTTACTCTGAAAATAGCGTGGGTTTTGTGATAGGGACGGCTTATGAGGTTTTGGGCAGGGTCACGGGCAGTACCACTGGGTACTACTCCAAGAGATGAACCCGCGAGCGAAAAAATCAGTCAAAACGGAGCTACGGCTTAAAAGTTATGGCTTTTTAAAGATTTTAGGGGCTTTTTTGCAATTTTTAGAAAGTTATAGGGACCTTTATGTAATTACTACAAAGTTTGGGGGCTTGTTTGTAAAACAATCTGGGGCCAAAATGTAATTACAGAAAAAGTTGAAGACCTTTCTGTAAATTTCTAGGATAAAAATGCAATTAGGACCAAGCACAAGGGGCTAAGTGCAAAGTGGCATGGTTTCTGGTATATCTGAGGTTTACTGGATTTATTTTTTTTATATTTGAAATGTTATGGACTAAGTCCACGGGAGTTGTGGACCGGCTTAAGGGGGGGGGGGGGTCAGGGGTTCACCGTGGACTAGGACGTCCTGGGTCCTTACCAAATGTGATTGACAACTTTATTTCCAATTATGAATCCAGAGAAATGGACCTTTGAGCAGCTCATTGCTAGTAGTGTCCGGACATAATCAAAGACAAAAATGATGGTTCTATCCACTATGTTAAAGATAACAAGGAAAAGAGCAAGCAACCAACGCAAGAGGCCTCTACCTCTAAGGCTTAAGGAAAGTAGAAGCATCTTCCTCAACAGGGACAGTTTGTAGTGGATAAAGATCCATGTCTCCACTGCAAGAAGAAAGGACACTACAAGAAGAATTGTACCGACTGGATGAAGTTGTTCATCAAACGAAACAGCGAGAACATGATTACTTTTGTAAATGAATCTCTGCATGTAAATTATTCTAGATCCACTTGGTGTATTGATTCAGGAGCGACTATTCATGTTGCAAATTGTTTACAGGGCTTCACTACGACGAGAACCACGGGAAGAAACAAAGGTTCGATCAGAGTGGCTAATGGAGTTGAGGCCAAAGTTGAAGCCGTTGAGGATCTTCACCTACAACTTAGAGACAACTTCATTCTTAAGCTTAATGATGTCTTTTATGTACCTTCATTATAAAGAAACTTAATAAGTGTATCGCGTCCAGATTTTGATAGATATGGTTGTCATTTTGGTAATGGCAAATGTAAACTTTTGTTCAATAATGAATGTATTGGTTTTGCGTCTTTGCAAGATAAGCATTATTTGTTGTCACTTGGTGATAATGTGGATGTGATACATGATGTGAATGATAATGTGCACGATATGAATGACCATGTGTCCTCGTCGTCTAAAGTTAACTAGAAAAGAAATAGAACTCCAAACGTCTCATCGAAATGATGGGATTGTTGTTTAGGTCATATTTTAAGGGGGAGAATTAAGAGATTTGTAAACTATAACAACAACTTTAATCGAAATTATATGATTGTTGTTTAGGCCATATTTCGAGGAGACATTTAAAGCAGAAGTAGAAAATAAACATGATTTAAAGATTAAAGTTGTAAGATCTGACCAGGGGGGAGTACAACGGGAGGCATACGCCTTATGGACAAATCCGAGGACCTTTTGCTAGGTTTCTACAAGAAAATGACATAGTCGCTTAGTATTCTATGCCAGACGAGCCACAACAGAATGGAGTAGCAGAAAGGCGTAACTGTACTTTGATAGATATGGTGCGCAGCATGATGAGCTACTCCACA
Organism: Eleusine indica; assembly: GCA_030378355.1. Classification (NCBI taxonomy): domain Eukaryota; kingdom Viridiplantae; phylum Streptophyta; class Magnoliopsida; order Poales; family Poaceae; genus Eleusine; species Eleusine indica. The sequence goes on from CM059497.1 coordinate 45,069,025, forward strand.
CTGTTAGTGAGTTTATGTATGGAGGCTTTAAAAACCGTTAATCATATTCTCGACAGAGTTCCAAGTAAATTAGTGTCCAAAACGTCGTATGAATTATGGACTGGAAGAGTGCCTTCGCTAGAACACCTCCATGTGGGGAGGGGGGGGGGAGTCCTGTAGAGGCTAAGATATTTAACCCAAGTCTTGGAAAATTAAATCCCAAGACAGTGACTTATCATTTTATTGGCTATCTAGAAAACTGAAAAGATTATCATTTCTACTGCTCAGATAGATACATAAAGTTTGTAGAAACAAGATACAAAGCTTGTAGAAACAAGATATGTCGTTTTCTTGGAGGAGGAAATGATTAAGGGGAGCATGGTAGCTTGAGAGATTGATCTTGAGGAGAAGCAGGTATATGTACCCAACCCTATGAATCAAGAACCTTTCTTCTCACTGCCTGTTGGTGTTGCGCTTGTGATGCCTGATGTTATAGCGCCAGCACCTGTTGTCACTCCACCTATGGTAAATGAGGAACCTGTTCGTCAGGATCCAACACAGCTTGTTGCCAACCATGAGGGGGAGGTACAACAACCTCAAACAGATGATGTGCCAAACCTGTCGGCTTCGCAAGAGCCTCAATCAGAGATTGTACCAAATGAAGACACCCCTAGAAGATCTCAAAGAGCTAGAAGATCAGCCATCTCAGCTGACTATGAAGTTTATAACATAGAAAAATATCATATGGAGGATGACCACACCTCATATGAAGAAGCCATGGGAAGTGCCCACTCATCTGAATGGTTGGAGGCCATGAAAGATGAAACAAAATCAATGAGTCTTAATGAAGTTTGGGACTTAGAAGAAATTTCTAAATGAGCCAAAATAGTAGGTTGTAAATGGGTCTACAAGATTAAATATGACTCTAGAGGGAATATAGAAAAGTTTAAGGCACGACTTGTGGCGAAAGGTTTTACGCAAAAAGAAGGAATTGATTACAATGAGATGTTTTCTACGGTCTCTTGTAAAGATTCTTTCGGAATTATAATGACACTAATGGCACATTACGATTTAGAATTACATTAAATGAATGTAAAAAACGGCATTCCTAAACACGGACTTAGAAGAAAGAGTTTACATGGTATAACCGAAAGATTTTGTCATGAAAAAAAAAGAACATATGGGATATCGTTTAAAGAGATCCATTTATGGATTAAACTAAGCTTTAAGACAGTGATACTTGAAGTTTAATAGACCAATAAAGAAATATGGATTTCAAGCAAATGTTGAGAATAATTGTATCTATGCAAAGTTCAAGAATGGAAAATTTATTTTCCTAGTTTTATATGTGGATGATATTCCGCTAGCTAGTAATGATACCAGTCTACTGCAAGAAACAAAAACATTTATGTACTCAAATTTTGACATGAAAGATCTTAGTGAAGTGTCATATGTTTTGGGCATCAAAATTCGCCGAGATAGAAGAAAATATGTATTAGGACTGTCTCAAAAGACGTATATAGAGAAGGTGTTGAAGAAATTCAACATGCACAAATACAGTGCTACACCTGCTCCTATAGTCAAGGGCGAAAGATTTAGGGATTGGCAAAAACCCAAGAATCAGTATGAGCTAAATGAAATAAAAATGAAACCATATGCTTCTGCTGTGGGAAGCTTGCAGTATGTGCACACCCTGATTTAGCGTTTGTCATCGGATTACTTGGCAGATTTAAGAGTAATCTAGGCCCAAAACACTGGAAGTTGATAAAGAAAGTCTTGCAATACTTTCAAGGAACAAAAGACCTCATGTTAGTATACAGGAGAGAGTCACTCTAAGTGATGGGGTATTCTGATTCATACTTCACTACAGATAACACAAAATCGACATCGGGATACGTGTTTACCCTCGCATGAGGAGCTATTTCATGAAAAGCTCCAAACAAACTATTACGACAGGGTCTACCATATATGCCGAGTTTATAGCATGTTATGAGGTCATGGGGCAGATCAACTGGCTAAAAAGATTTATACCCAGTTTAAGAGTGGTTGACAGTATTGAGAAATCATTGACGTTATACTACGGTAATGAACCAACAGTAATGTATGCTCACAATAATCAGTCTAGTAGTGCTACCAAGTACATTAACATAAAGTACTATGTTGTGAAAGATAAAGTTCAGAATCGCACTATAAGTCTCGAGCATATAAGGACTAAAAGAATACTCGTGAATCCGCTCATAAAAGGCCTACCGCCCAACATATTCAAGGAGCACGTAATCGGCATAAGGTTAAGGGAAGCTTATGATTCTGGACTTAGGACCTAAAGGAAAGGTATCTGTTTCTGAACGGGGATGTATATAGGAGATGTTGAATCTATCAGCGAATAGCTATGACGATGAAACATGCTCTACGTGTAAATCCATGATGAGATGGAAAATGTAAAGTGATGATAAAACGGCCCAACACCCGGATCGCGCCCAACACTACGTGTAAAGATCTAGGGGAAGAGTGTTAGTAGATCTCCGAGTTGAATCCAATGGCCCAACACCCGGATCGCGTTCTGATCGAGGGCGCCCCAACCCTCCTTTGGTTGATGGGCCCCCGTCGTGTTGCGCATATAAAAGAAGGGAGAACGTTGGGGCTTGGATCATAAGGTTGAACACCGTCACTCCTTCTCTCTATAGAAACAGTGACGGGAAGCAACCACCACGACGCCGCACGTCTCCGCTGCCCTTGATTTCATCCTCGTCGTCACCATGACAGGCATCGACACCGCCACCATGACTGCGTCATCCATCGACCCCTCCTCGGCCACTCCACCCCTTCACTCATCCGGTATGTGCACCTTCTCCCTCTCTCCCCCTTTGGATCTCACGAGTACCAATTGTATACATGACTAGATCCTCTCTAGATCCATGCCTAGGCGAGAATAGTTCTAACAGAATAGAGCACAGCTGCAGAGGAAACTGGATGTGGCAGTGGCACATAACGTAATGTCGCAGGGACTGACGATATTAACGGCAGCAGAGGTAAGACAAGGGTTCGGTCGACGAGAAGTTTGATCATATGAACAAAACCGAAAAAAGAAAAGATTACGGTGAGCGACCAAACAATTAAGGCCTTGTTGTGATGACTGTCGGTTGCCTCGCAAGTTCGCCTACTTCACGAGTCCAGACGTGCGCAACACGGACCACTCCACCACGGTGCCAGCTTGAGAGTTGACTAAGCTAGTCAAGCATCCTTAATTCGCTACATACAAATCACGTCGATACATATGAACTTGACGAACTGGTGACAAATCATGGATTAATCACAACATCTCTATAATCTTTCGGATATTTATATAAGTGACTGATGATTTTAGGATCTTTATTATTGCATTCAAATTCATTGATCATTGTTAAACCAACAAAATTCATATTATCAAAAAAATTACAAAGCTAACAACTTGAATTGTCAACAAATTAAAGTTAAAATGATCTATAATTATAAGCTATTCATGTGTCTTTTAATTTCTGAGGCCTTGGCAGGGTTCTGGATTTGGTAGAATGTCTTGGTTTTTAACTGACCCAGTGAAGTCAAAGATGTTTGAAAATCATTTGGCAAAATGGCTCTGGCTCTAGTTCCGGCTCCAGATCTTGATCATTTAATGTATATGTAAAAGGAGGAGGAAGTCATGATGCATTACGAAAATGTAACTGGTTTTAATTAACACGTTTTTAGGATCGGTTTTGCTATAGCTCACTGGAGCATTTTCTGGCGGGTGGACACTCAATTTTCTGGCGTGCGCGGCGGGCGACGGAGCACGAAGGCCGGGCGGGCGGTGCGGCGCGACGGCGAGGGCGCCGTCCCGCCGCTGGTGGCGGATTAGTGCGGGCGGTGAGGAGAGCGAGAGGTGCGGAGCGCGGTGGCTGGGCGGGCGGTGCGGGCGGCGCGAGGGCGCCGCCGCACCGCCGGTCGGCAGTTCACGCCGGCGGTTAGAGGGTCTGGGTTGCCAGGGCTAATTCAACCCGGGGACTGTAGAAGAGCTCGGGGGTGGGCGCTGATCGACGGCAGTTGGCGACGCTGTGGGCAGAGGAAGGAGAGAGCTGGAGGAAGAAGAAAACGCGTCGACCGTCTGATCTGAATCGAAGGGTCCAAAAATCAGGTGTTGATTTGCCTCAAAACACACAAGCACTATATAGACGTCTCAATAAAAGGGGGCCCTAGTGATTCGTGGCTTATGTACAGACATGTGCGTACGTCACGAACTAGTTTCACTCGAACAAAGAGGGTGTTTGGATTCTCGCCTTCACTCGCCATGTCACAACTGGACTGGTACTAAAGGCTATTGCTTGGTTGCTCACGCTGAGACACATTCGACACAGAAATCCTACGTGTTGTCGCCACAGAATGTGATGGCAAAACTACTCGTCACAAAGTGTGACGGCGGCGTGCATGGTATGCGCGAACAACCAAACAGGTGTCACAAAATCTTTGTAGCCGGGCGTACATGAGAATGCAGAATCTAACCATTCGTACGAGCGTCCGGAACGCGGTTGCTTCGTTCAGAAGTTCAGTAGCTCTCTCTCTCTCTCACATGAAGAGATTGAGCACGATTTGCTCGTGTAACAGTTTTCAACGAAAGCCATACCAAACAGGGATTAGATTAAGTTGCTCTCATAATGGCAAAAGGTCGTGCATATGCGTCGGATGGAAGTTCCAAAACGTGGAGACAGCTTGAACCTGTTGTTGGCCTTGTGTTTGGGAAATGAGGCCTGTCCTTGGGATCGTTGCCTTAAAATTCAGATGGACCTCAACTCGTTATCCACTCAAGAGAGCCTCATGCTCGTAAAAGTGCTTCCCGGGGAAGGCTGAACGTGATGACCTGCCAGTGTTGGCATTTCGATCTAGAAGGTGACACTACACTGAAAAACTGTCGCGGCAAAGGTGGCCAAGCGCCCAAACCGACAACCGAGCGAAGGTCCGAGGTTGGAGTTTTCGCACCCCACCGCGCGACAGCGTACAGACCCGGCTAAAAGTCCAAAATTAACATGCGCGGCGCGCGCCTGCAAAATGCGCCCTTGACATAACCCGACGCGTCACGCGTGCAGCTCTCTGGCAGGTTCGCAGCTGGCGGCACACGGAAGCGCTCGATCGGCCAGGTCTCTTTTCCAAGCATGTACTAGGCGGGAACCCGGGACGGCCACGACGGGCGCTTACCTCATGGCTCTCGCAAACGTAAAGGAAAAATTTGTGGACAAATGCGTCGATGCGGCACTCGACGCGGGGCGGGACTGTGCGGCGGCGACACCTGTGCTGGGTTAGTTGCCGTCGGTGCCGTTGTGACGACCTGCGCCAGCACGCACCTTTTCCCCGTCCCTGTCCACGGCGATCGGTTTTGTGCTGTTCACGCACGGCCATATCCACAAGCAATCAGAGCAGTATGACACCAGAGGAAACGCAAGTTCTCTGTGGCGGCTCTCACGTGTTTCTGCAGTTTCCAGAAGATTTGGCGACGCGCATGCGGCATGCCCCCCCCCCCCCCCCCCCTCTCTCTCTCTCAATTCTGATTCGCGCCCGTAACGCGGGAGCCTAGCGGTGTGCCGTGTGCGTGAGCTTTATTCGATCCAGCCGACTCCGCGGCCAACCTACGGCCGGCCGAATTTGCAGGTGCTTGTTCCTCAAGCAAGCTTATGTGATCTCGGCGGACCAAGGAAGGTGCTTCGAGAAATATCAAAATCAGATATCCCGAAGACGTGTGCAAGCACGGGAAAAAGGGACATGAACCCGACCATGCGCACACGCATACGGAAGCAACCAACACAACCTTCCCCAAGAAACGAACCCCGCGTGCCTCACGAGTGACGTGTGCATTTCGCAGCTGCCGAGCTGCAGTGGGCGCCACCCCAACCGATTAGAGCAGACGCGGCGAGGTCTCGAGGCCTTCCAGAAGGTCGTCTCCCTCTTAACGGCTTCCCTTATTTAAACGCCGCTAGCCGCCCAACTAGCAGCAGTTGCTTCCCTCCCAACTAGCTAAAACACCTCCTCCCGATCTCTCAGCTCAGAGCCTCAGACTTCAGAGCGGTGGAACAGCAAACAAACACAGAGAAGCCATGATGGCTGCCAGGAGATACGAGCCAACCGTCGCCAGGGAGCACGCGGGCGCACACTCCGACGACGATGACTCCGACGGAGAGTTCGAGTTCCCGTTCGTGAGCCGGGACGCCACGCCGGGGTGCGGCGGCGCGGCGCCGGCGGACGAGCTGTTCGCGGGCGGCCGCATCCGCGCGTTCTACCCTGTGTTCGGCCGTGTCCTCGACGACGCCGCGCCGACGGAGCCTGCTGAGCAACCGAGGGCGCCGCTGGGCCGTCTCTTCCAGCTCGACAAGGCGCGGACCTCCTCCGTCGCGTCCACGTCTTCCTCATCCTCGTCCTCATCGTCGTCTATGTCGATATCGATAGACACCGCGGCGGCGGGAGCCGACCTCGACGCCGCGTCGCCCGACACTTACTGCCTCTGGACGCCGGGGCTGTCCTCGTCGGCGGCGTCCTCCCCCTCGCGGCCGCCACGGAAGAGCGGATCGACGGGGTCCACGTCGCGGTGGCGCCGCATCGGGGACCTCGTCGTGGGCCGGAGCCACAGCGACGGGAGGGAGAAGTTCGTCTTCCTCTCCGCGCCGTCGTCCCCGGCCAGGGACCACGGTTCCTCCAGCCCCGTCAATAAGGCGAAGAAGCAGCAGCAAACAAGAGGTGGGATGTCCATGTCCTACGGCGGCGCCAGCGGCAACAAGGGCGGCGCGCGGCGCACGTTCCTGCCGTATCGGCAGGACCTCGTGGGGCTCTTCGCCAACGTGCAGGGCCTCCGCCGGAGCCACCACCACCCGTTCTGATTCTGGGTGAGCAGGCGCCGCGGAGGTCCAAGCGTGAGATCTCGAGCTCCGGATTGGCGATTTGAAATTTCCTGTCATTTTGACTTGGAGCACCCATCCATCAAGCTTCGGTCTGTGAGTGGCATTCAGTTGAACAAGTCAAAAGGAACAAGGTGGCAACTGGCAAGTCAGACAAAGCAGAGGAAATGCGGGGTCTTCTCCCCACTCGGCACGGAATCGACGACTCAAGTCGGTGCCAATCAAGAAGAATCAATCCCGTTTTGTGGACGTGGTAGGCGAGTACATACGGACAAGCCGAGAGAAAACCTTTGCATGTGGTCGTTTGCATCACTTGTACATATACGTGTATAATATAAGTACATAGTATCAGAGAAGTAGATATTTGCGAGCAATTCACCTTTATTTGTTTACGACTCACCATTCGTTTCTCTGCGTGTTTTCTCTTGATGACCAATAAAACCTTTTCCGCTGGGAGTCGCCAATCGTTCATTTCTTTGTGTGGAAACAGATTCCCTTATGCTCCCAAATATGTAGACCGTTTATTTGAGTGGATCTCGATGATCTTTTGCACTTTAGAGTGTAATATATTATTTTTATTATTTTAAAAATAAAATCAGATTTTATTTATTTTTTAAAGAAAACTACGGCAATTTTCTACGGAAATACCTGAATATTTTATTACAAAGATAACAATATACAAATTGTTACAGAAAGATTACATGTACAATGGAGAGTAAGGAGAAAGAATCAGATTTTATGAATCTGTTAGTTATATTTTGTTGGGAAAAAAATCAATGAACGTGAGTTAGGGCAAGCTCATGTATATGCCAACGTGAACAGGTAACGTATGTGAGTTAGGCAAGGTCACGTACATGTACATGCGAACGTGAAAAAGGTAACGGATGCATTCCTGTCTCTTGACAACGTGTTATGAATATATCTCTACTACTTATTAATTTAGGTGAGGTCATCATTGGTATTGGTTTAGTTTGATGTTGACTTTGATGTTAAGAGTTCTGTATCCGTGTCAGTTTCTATAACTTTTTACACATGTGCTATCAAGCTGCATCGTGGTTGTCATCCCATAGACTTGAGAGTTTAAGATCCCAAAGCCATCGTCTGTTATGAAAACTCTGAGTTTAAGGTCCACATCGAGACACTCTTGTCATAAAAGAGAGCCTTGATCGCCTATTGATTCTTTATTTTGAACCCTCCTTGCTTCGTGTCCTAGCGTTCAAGCGTGATATTTCTTTTTCTTATTTAAACTATATAATATCCTATTATTAAAAATGATATTTATTTTTTTATTTAAAGAATATCTATCATATTTATATATGTTATGTTAATTTTAATTATTTAAAAGCCGTAGCAGCGCATGGATATTTTACTAGTAGAAAAGAAAATATGTTGATTTGTTGTCCCGTAAGAGGACTAGGCTTTTATAAGAGAAGAATATGATCGGATCATGTACCAACGTGACACAAAAATACTGATACATATGCCGTCACGTTCAACCAAAAACCGAAACATATACTCCTTGCAAAAAAGAAGAAGAAAGAAACATACTTCTGTACTGTTCTGTTTATTATTCGGGAAGTTCTCAACTAATCATAGCCGCTTTACCGGTTTCATTCTGACGCTCAAAACAAAGAAGTTTGGGTTCGATTCTTGTTATCATCCATTTCACGGGTCTGGGTTAGCCTTTTCTTTTCTCACAATTTCTAGCGCTCGAAACGGGGACGCCTCGCTCAAAACGAAAATTTCGCTGAGGTCATTGCCAATAGAATCGGAGAAGGAATCCATCGCCGATGTTTGCGGCATCGAAAGGGGACTATTAGGAAGGTACTGTTTGTTTCAGCTTATAATTCATTCAGATTAATTAATCTAGAGAGCATATTATTATAATCTAATAATCTACTATAGATGTGTTTATTTTAGATTATTTTGGATAAATACTCACTATCATGCTATGTTAGTCTTTTTACATCAAAAACAACTTGATCTAGCTTAAATAATTTAAGAAAACAAACACCTCTTTAGATTAATTAATCCAACTTAAATAATTCAGATTAAATAATTTAGCACTATAATACAGATTAATTAATCTTCTCAGAAAACAAATAGGCCCTAAATTTATTGTTTCAAATAACTCTTTATAAAAATTCAATGGATCATATTCATTTATTCTCTCTCTTGCACCTTAGGGTGCAAGAGAAAGGGCAAGGGACCACCGTACTAATAGCATCTGAAAACTTGTAGATATACCTAGTTGTTTGAATCACCAATACAATGGTTGCCAACAGGGTAAAGGTAATTCGTAGCACCTTCAAGTTTCCGGGTTCGATTCGTAGTGAAAGCGAATTTTTTGAATTAGGTTAAAAAATTCCCTCGTCTTTTTACTAAGCCAAAGCATATGTAAGACACTGGCTGGAGCCAGATCGGTGTGGGCATTGCTTTCGATTTAAAGGCTGGTGCACTATAAAGTTCTCGCACAGGCTAAAAAAAGAGTCATCATGTCAGCGGGGAGAGGAGTTCGGAAATTTTCTAAATCTGTGTGAGAAGATACTTCTTAAAACAATACCGTTAGGACGGTTTTACCCCAACAGGTCTATTTTTTTTTCAATACAAAGGTTAATGTCAGGGGCATGAACCACTCCTTTTCAGATCACATAACACATAAACCACGCTCGTGCAATCTAGCCCTGATAGTTAATTTTCCTTGAGTTCAGCAGACTGTACCCCTTTTCTTACGTCTTCAGTCACCACGCTCTCTCGCCTGGATCTGAATAACCTCTAACTTGCCTTCGGCGGGGAAGAACAACTGGATCATTACCGGTTCAGGCATGTAGTTTTCACCAACAATAACTTAATTTTTCAGTCTTTGTTTATTAAATATGAAGACTGCTGAAAAAAGGCAGAGTTGTTAACAGCCTAAGACAACGAAAGGAAAAAAGAACTGCAGATATAACAGCTAAAAAAGATCTTGTAATCTGTCCACTGTCAGGACGCAAAAACACCCAATTGTTCCAGCTTTGCAATAACCTGCTTCATCGGCAGATCTAAAGAGGTACGTACTGATACTGTGATACACCGCCAGCGTGAGTATATGTGATGATGCAATGGTGAATGATGAGCAAAGTCGTGCATCCCCATGACGGCAGAATCAATCGGCGGCAAACTCTCGTCTGGCCTTTGCAGTAGGTCCGGTAGTTGTATTGTATGCGCCCCAGTTCCGGTCAGGAGCAGCAACGAAAAATCTCGAAACGTGTATTCTGAGTCCCCGACAGCTATCTTCGTTACGATTGCAACAACGGACCAAACTCAGCATTACAGGCAGGGTAACCTAACTACCAACTACCAAGCATATAACAGTAGAGTTCTGCACCAATTCGTGATTCTCGCCTCATCGCAGGTTGACTGACCGCTCGCCAGCAGTTGCCTGGAACAGAGGCAAGTGTCAACACATTGCCCGTGCAGCGCCCATCTGTTAACACGTTACTGCTCGTGCTTGAACATGCCATTAGTCCGACGGCTTATCCACTACAGTGCTTTCTGTTGGCTCTCATAGTCTCATACGTGTGCAATCTTGGACAAGTCAGCTGACGCGGACACACGATGTAGAACTTGTCCCTGGTTTTGTATTTGATGTCATACAGGTTAGGTTTTTGAGCTGGGTTGCGGCTGGTGAAAAATTCTAAAATGACGGAAAGGCTGTTTGTTGTACAGATTTACCAGAATCTGTCAACAGAGCGAAAGCGCGGGATTGCAATTTCAGGGATGAAAAAAGCAGGTAATCAGGTATGCTTGTCTGTTCTCTCGTCCTGCTCTGCTCTCGTCAGATCAACCTCTTGTACTGATTCAACAGCGGAAGAGCAGAGCTCCACGCGTTCTCACGACGGCGCGGTGAGAGGAACGCGTCTCGTCTCCTGCTTTTACATTGGAGCAGCGGCACGTCAGTTTTGATCTTCAGTTCCCTTCTGGTGCAGCAGCATATCTAGTACTGTGAAATGTTCAAATGTGAGAGTTGTTCAGGTTTCAGACACACCTAACAGCTTCTCTTTGTTTGGTGTGATTTGTTTAGACTCCATAGAGGTTACACTTCACGGTAAAAGAATTCCGAAAAACAGTTGTTTGCAAGTTCTTGCGTTTGACTGGCGGAAATCAACCATTGTCCTATTATAAGGCTCTGAATCTAGATGATACGGAAGACAGCTAATGAAAACAAAAATCCCTCGTCGCCGCAAGAAAACAAATGCCGGGATTGAGCAATGTTGACATTTTAATCGATTTTTTATTACCAATGTCCCGTTGAGGATGTGCGCATGCGCTTTCATCTACTTACAGCTGCTTAGCTATATCCGTTGAGAAAGGTTAAAAAAAAGAAACAGGAGAATCCGTTGAGAATGTAGCAGTCTACATATTTCCAACTTGTTCGTTGTCTACAAACGGCACAAACTACTCTGCTGATGTATACGTTATACCCCTAGTAGGCGCAACCTACTCTACTGATCTAAACAAAGGTTGCTGGTGAAATAGCGTGCATTTGAAAGTACGGACAAGTGACAACATTAAATTCTTATGTTTCTCGGTCTGGGTGTGGGACACGCCAAGCACTAAGGTAAGGAACGTAAGGTGATAGTCTCCGAACAAAATAGAGAAAGTAAGAAATATTAACAAGTTTGGATTCGAAAGTAGAGAAATCAAGGATACATGGCCAGGGCCTAGTCTTACAATGGGCTACTACATTGGGCTGCTTTAGGGTTAAAATTCCAATGGCCAGTGAATCCATGTGGATGGGCCAATTCAATTGATTTATCAAACAAGGCCTCTGGGTTTTCGAAAAGAAAAAGAACGAGCCACAAGGCATCAGACCAGTCTCAATGTGTTTCATCAATATTAAACCGGGTGCCATGTCAGCAAAAAAAATAACAAAGCAATTAATATGAAATAGAGCAAATGGGTTTCATTAAAATGAAACTCATTTTTGGCACTATTTATATCCTATTAAAACCTCCATTATTAACATAAAGTTTCATCCCAATATATTTTGATCAATCTGAATGCAATAATATAGTGTTATAGCTTCTCTATGAAATCATGAGATGAACTAAGCATTGAGAGAGGCTATTTCTTTTATTAAACCAAATCTCTAGAGTTAATGTGGCACTCTTGTAAATAGTGAGATAAAACTATACACTAAGATTGGTATAAACAACACTGTTTAGAGATTCAAATATCACACAAGTTTCAAGGTATTTTATCGGCGATAACAAATCAATGCATCAAGATTGAAAAATAGTTAATAATTTTAGTGCCTAAAGTCACTAATAGGCTTGTCATTCGCATGCAATTCCTTTTCTTCATCCTTGTATATATCAAAGACCAAGAACCTTGTCTACTGCATACTCCTGTAGCTAACTTCCATAGGAGGAAAAGAGTAAATTTTTTATATAAAAAAACATGGATCTACTCTTACGAATATCTATTTCCTAATGTGCTTCTCTGTTCCATTTAACCGTGTACCAAACATATGCTCTATGCCTCTATGCATGAGGAGTGATGTTTTTAGGCCAAGTGTGACTTCTAGTCGTCTCCGCATATTAACCTTAGAAATGTTGTATAGTTTTGTTGCAACCTTAGAAATAACATTTTTCATTATTCTTCAAATTCCTCTATGTGCTTGTCTTGTTTCACACACCACATACATATATTTTTTAAGGGAACACAAGAGACTACATGAGAGAGTCTTTTTATTTTTTGAAGGTAAAAACAGCAGGTGCTCTGCCTTATTTGCATTTAGAAAGGAGTTGTCTTAGGGATACACAAGAAAATTTGGACTCATCATCTATGTTGTTTTTAGTTTCTAGTTGTTTACCCAACCTGTTGCTGGGTTAGTTGCATGTACACCTTAGGGCTGTCATATTTGCTATCTATCTTAATAAATAGCAGTGCTTCTGTCTTTGCTTTTAAAAAAAATCTGGGTTCGTCATCCCCAAAAAATCGTTGCAATCATCATGATACTCAACGCGTGTACGTACACAAGCATCGACCAAAACGTCAAAGCAAGCTCAAGAGCGACGGGTTAAACCTTACATCCACAGAGCATTCTCACTTTTAGTGTATGCGCCCACCGAACGCGGAATCAAGCGCTCAACGTGTAGCTACATTCGCATGCATGATATATAGCATCGCATATATTTTAGAAAGGGAGAAAATTAGTTTGTAGTTTTCCCCTTCGCCAGTTCTTCTTGTCCTAGTCAGCTCCTGTCTTAACCTGAACAACCGAACTCGAAGATGCGTTACGTTGTTGCCAAAATGATCTCTTCCAGTCAAGTAGCAATACAAGCGTCAACCTTTTCCAAGTGGCGTGGCACTCCCTAAGGTAGCATAAGTATCGCTCGGACAAGCAAGTTTCCAAAATGGCGCTTCTTCCTCATCGGCAGTCTCTTACGGAAAGCTAGCTGCTGCGTTCTTCACATTTCGACTAGCCGCGTGGGCATGGAGCGATCGTGTGCAAGCTCGCCACAAGGCTTGGGATTGGAATTCCTCAAGAAAATCGCAGCGGGGTAATGATATGGTGGTCGGTCATGTGGGCATATGAGAAAAGGTACAAGCGCACTTGATCCCTGTATGTTATATATGCAGTTATTTTTTCTTTTTCCTCCAACCTCCATCGTTGCAGGATGTCGTGTTAATTTTAGATTTCCTCTCCCCTCCAACCTAGAGTTATAGAGCGAAGCAAGCGCCGGACAGTGAGGGGCGGCAAGGCACAACGTTTCGCTATGATGGGTTGGGATCAAACCGTTGGGCGCTTGGGAGACGCTTTGCTAAGGGCCTCCACGCCGCCACAACTATCAGAAGCTACTGTGGATCCAATTCTGATGAAGCACAACATGTCAGCTGTAAGAAGATAAAGGAAAAGGAATATATTCATAAAGTAAGTATCCCAACAACATCTACTGATCTTAGCTGCAACGCAAAGTTTTGAATGACTCCACGTCAACTGAAAGGATAATGAGACATGGCATGCTGTCTTTTTTTATTATCACTCTTATACAGCGACGACTGCAAAGCAAAGCTGCCGCCTTTTATAATTCATTTTGCATCCAAATGATCCAGGTTACCAACTATGGACCTTACGTTGAAGCTCGAAACAGTGCGCAATAGGTGGCTGGATGGATCCCGCAGGAGGCACAAATTGCTGATTGCGACACGAAACAGTAGCGCATGATCGAGAGATAGTTGTGGTTCTGGTTCTAGGCGAACATGTTGTCTGTCACTCGCCAAGCTACAGCAAGTGCCCTGGTGAGTCTAGTAAGATGTTGGCCCAATCTAGTATGGGCCAGCCTTAAGAAAAAGCAGAAAATCCATAGCACATGGCCCAGATAAGTCTATCGTACCTTTTTCTCAGTTTTCTCTTGAAACTACCCAAATCTGTAAATCCGTAGGGCAGGCAGGATACCCAAGTGTTTGGTCACTATTGAAGCTATGTTGCTCAACACACACAAAAAAAATTGAGCAGAAAAAACTACCCAATAATGAAGCTGAGCGCTGGACGCAGCAGGACGGCCCACGCGTCTCAACCTCCAGCACACGGGCTACCTGTCCAACCATGATCACGAGTTCAATCCGACAAAACCTAATCACACCACCTGTCCGTCCACCAGGCGATCAAGGAACGGCAGCCACACCTGTCTATGCTAGCTCATGGTCGTGGCCGTGACAGAAGACATTCACCGGCGCGACGCGAACACAGAGTAATCAAGCCCCGGCCAACTGCCACCGGTCCAGCGTGAGCTGTGAGCATCCTCGTCACGTCCATCCACATCAGCGGATCCACCCAAACCGCGCGTCGACCGCAACCCAGCGGGCAGCAGCAGCGACCTTTCTCCCGGTCGTGTGGTCATCCCGGCGCGAGAGAGGGCGTCCTGCCACACGGTGGCGCGGCGCGTTATCCCGAGCCCTATCCGGGGCCGCACACGGAGACAAGGGAAATGCCGGCGAGCGAGTGGCCCGCGTCCACCGGCGCAGCCGAGCCGCACGCCGTCGCTGGTCTCGACGACCCGACTCGCACGCGTGGCGCACACTACTATTTCTTAGCTCACTGCACGGGCCACACACGCAGCGATCACCGGAGACGTGAGCCTATAAGGAGGCACATCCAGTGGCGCAACCATGTCCTCGACCTTTGCCAGCGTAGCCACCCGCGGCGCAGCCTGCTCCACCATCGCCGGCACCACGGCACCGGCCAAGTCCGTCCGCCGCAGGCGCTCCAGCCCCGTCTTGGCCGCCCCAACTAATACTACCGCTATCGTGGTACGTGTGCTATGCTGCTACACCGCGGTGCGATCCTCACAAATAATGCATCACTGCACCATGCATATAGATGAGATGCGTGCGTTCTCTCTTCTCTGTTTCAGTGACTTACACTAATAGCTAACCATCTTGGCACAAGTCGGCATATGTCTTTCCCATTCCGGGGACGTCTCGCACACCGTACACGACCCGGTCTCTACGCCAGATGCACGAGTGAGTATACTGCACGCATGCAAAAACTCTCTTCTTCCCATGATCTAGGAGGAAGGTACGGCGCACGAACCTTCTAAATCGGAACACAATCCAACAGCGCCACGCAAAGGCGTAACCCCACTACCGCACCTTGATTCCGGGCCCAACATGCACTCCTCTTTGCTTTATTACAAACGCGTCATTTTGACCAAAGGTCATTTGACTCTTGTGTATATTCACCAAAGGTCAGCTCTGCTGCTAGGCACACCACAACCACATGTCCTCCAATTTTCTGGGGGGCCAATCATTGAGTATTATAAAGACCAACAAAGCCAAAGGAGTATTTTTGTTACTTTAATTAGTACTATCCCATCCGCAAATTGCATGTCAACCACCTCATCACCAATAGAATATTTGCGAATAGATGGGTTTCCAAAGGGGTAATGGCCAATCATAGCGCTAGTTTAACATAGCAAGATGCTTTTTGTATAGAATAATACCCAACCGCCCCATACAAAGTCTCGGGTAAGCAGAAAAGACGGAAGGTTCGTCAAGTAGTACATGATTAGGATGTGAAACGTGGAATGGCCTTTCCATAAAGCGATAAGGTGGAGAGCCCATCCATCCGTTGGCTTTTCAGTTTCATTTCATCCAAAACGTATCAAGTAATGAGTAATCAAAATACCACGATCAAGTAAAGTGACTGTCAGCCTCAGCTTTTCTCTTTTTTAATTCCTCCGAAAGACCAACCACACCTTTTTTTCTCTTAATTTCCTGATTTCCGGATTTGCTTTCTGAGTTTCCTGTGAGGCAGCAAGGAACTGCCACTGCACGGGGTTTCTAGCTAGTAGCCACAAAAACCTTCTTTTCCATCCCAGGGCACCGAAAGTTTCGTTGTATTGGAAAAACAAAATCTGTAGTGTTGGCCGTTGTTATCACCTCAAACTGATGTGACGCAGAATTTGACCAAGCGCGCGGTACATTACAGAAACCTGCAGTTGACATTAGATAGGGAGTACTCAGTTGAAAAAGCTATCAAATAATTGAAAAACAATAGGTGCGCCTGCCCCAGATTCACAGAATTCGCATCCATGGTTGAAATAGACAATCGAGTTTTGATTTATGCTACATCGTCATACAGCAGGGATTCATCATTAGTTCAGTAACATGATGAAGAAGCGACGCAGACCTGTTTTTTTTTTTTTCCCTTCTCTTCTTGTCTCTTGATGGGCACGCTCAACTCCTATAATTTCGGATCCGCATTGGTCCCAGCTACGAGGGAACTGGGTAGAAGGGGCTGCATTTACAAAGCTGATCGCAATTGTTAAACGCACCACTATTATCAGCTAGTGTTAATCTCTGAAGGGAGGGAGAAGGGGGCAGCAGATCTTGATCTGTGTCATCTTCCTTGGATCTGGGAACCCAGAAGTAGACAATACTCCATGCAGTAGATAGACTACTACTCGTCACCGGGAATTCTTGAGTTATAGGGAGAACCTGGTTGCCGGAAACAAAACATTCTGGCCAGCCCGGGAGGCTGAAATGGTTGGACTACCATTTCAGCCTCAAAAACTGTCATGAGCACCTAACTTAGCAACCTGTAACTGTCTTTGCTGTTTTCATCAAATTATAAGTGTCAGAGGACACGTTCGTTGCGCGTCTCCACCACCGGTACAGCTCATCACGGGTGCTCGAAAAGTAATGGAGCTCTTTCTTGGCCTCTTGCCATTCCGGCCGGGCGTTTAACTCTGTCCATAACTGTTATTTTTTTCGTGTTGGCTGGCTCACTTTCATACTCACACCGTTCCACGTGTCATGTTGCTAGTTCTAAGCCGGACGTCCACCTCAAAGGTCAAAAAGTAGAGAGAGCGACCAAGTAGGGAAGAAAAAGGAGAAGATGAGCGGCTGCCTGTGCCTCCCGTGCAATAAAAGGCCGACCCCGAAGGCGGGCAGCTCCGCAGCAACGAAGGTAGATTCCCTCCAGAAGAAGCCCACCCAGCAGCCTCCACCTCAACCTTCCAAGGTCCGTTCCCCAACCCCCTCTCTTCCTTCCTCCTCACCTCTCCCTACAGTAATCCCCGTCCATCCTTTCCGTCTTCTTTTCCTTGTTATCCCCATCTTCTCAATAGTAGCAGCTAGTGCTGTTTCGGCTTTCTTTTAATTTCTTTTTTGTTGTTCTAAAGCAGATCCGGGCAGTATCTACTGCCTTTGGATCAACTTTGATTTGTGCAAGCTTATTTCTTGTGGAGGCCAATTGTCTTTGCATGAATGCCTCTCTCTCTCCCCCCCGTTCTTCTTTCTCTCTCTCTCTGTCGCATATAAATTCTTGTTGTGGTTTTCACGATCCATCGATTTGTTGTTGTTGTTGCAGAACATGGACGCCGTCGAGCGCTTGAAGAGCGGGTTCCAGAAGTTCAAGACCGATGTCTACGAGTAAGTTCTTCCTTCCTTCCTTCAGTTTATGGAGCCTGGCGCTCCGAATCGGGATTTTTGGGGGTTGGTGAATCGATCGGTTGACCTGGTGTTTCTTTCCTGGCAGCAAGAAGCCGGAGCTGTTCGAGCCGCTCAAGGAGGGACAGGCACCCACGGTATGTCCTCCTCCTCCTGCCAGTCTGCCACCAGCTGATTGCCGTTTTGTACGCTAGCGAAACGTTTTCGTGCTCTCTCGAGGTTCGGACCCGTTTCTGTTTCTGCCCTGAATCAGTTGAAACGGTACAAAATGAAGAAACCAGCAACCGTGGCAGGGTTGAAACGGAGAGAAACTATTCTGTTTCTTGTTCTGTCACTACCATTCTCTATTTTAAGAATCTGAAACCAGAGTAGGATGAGCCAAAAGATTTCACAGGGTGATCCTGTTTCACTAGAGAAAAATTTCTAGGATGAAACTGAATTGGAAAAGCTTCTCAAATAATGGAGAACTGTTACTTCGTCACAGATCTTGGAGCTTTTGCCGAAACCGTGTTGGAGTTTTTTGAGAGGGGCCCATGGATTGGGTACTACTATAGCAGTACTTCCCCAGATAGAATTGCATGACAGTTTGACCAGTATCCCAACCTGGCGGCAACTGCCTGATCCATTGGGCCAGGCGTAGGCGTGCCGCGTGCGCACATCATTTGCGAGCTAAGGTCAAAGCAGAGGCAGTTAGGCCAAACGAAATGGCTTGTTGTCCTAATTGCGTATGGCTTCACACCGAGGGGGACAACTTGTCGTAATTGCCGGCCAATTGGCCAGAGTAATCTTCTGGGGGCACAACCAACTGTACTAGTATTATCTAAGTACAATTAAGCCAAATAAACAGGAGTACTACTAGTGGAATAGAAATACCCACTGTAGCAGCACTAACTTGCGAGCTGGAAGTCATTCCCATGTGCAGGCCATGTTAGCCATTTGGATTTGAATTACACTGAGATGTCGCCGTCCCTATATAGGCTCGCTTTTGGGACGATGGATATGTTTCTTTTCTTCCTCGTTCCTAGAATAACGGGGTATCTCACAAGTACAGAGTATGAAATTTTCTAGCATGTGATGCATCAAAAACCAAGAGTCGAATTTGTCGTCGGTATCGGTCTTCGAAAGACAAAGTCCAATTTCTCTTCACTTAAGAAAAAGTCTAATTCCTCGTCGTCATCCTCCTCGCTCCTGAAGAATCATTACGTTTGAACGTAAGAACGGCGATGGTGGCCAACCATCATGATTCGTGATACTTTTTGGGGGCTCTGCGCGTATCATACCCCACCAAGAAACGTGAACCGCAAGTCGTCTTCGCTTGTGGAGCCGAATAGAAATGCAACGATAGACATACCGACCTTTCAGGCTAGCCAACTAGCTGGTCCAGCCATGATTGACCAAGGCCCCTCACAGAATTGTTTCTTCATCAGTACAGGTGCGGTTGGTTTCGACGTGTCCTTCCACCGCTCACGAAAGTTGATTTTTTTTTTTTTTGGAGGTAACCGCTCACGAAAGTTTGGCGAATAAATGTTGGCCGAAACCTTGTGAGGGGCCTACTAGTTGCATCCATATCAGATCCCAATCATCAATTTGTTTTGCTGATCCGTCTAATCGAGAATATGCTGCATGCTGATGGTTGCATTACACCATGTATCCCAATATCCCAACCTCCATCATGTGTGAGCTACGCAAGGCGGAACAAGGTTCTATTTCCTTGTCTAACCGTGGTGGTGTGCTGCTGTATCCGGAGGGACCAGGTTGCAGAGTGGACCTCATCATGTTGCGGCTCGTCATAGCATGCAGCATAATCTGCAGGCTTGATTTGCCATACTGGGAACGGATCTTGACTAAATGCTCTTCAAGTGTTTGTCCTAAACTAATGATTGCCGGAATTGTTGTAAGCCTTGCGCGTCGATCGCCAAGGAGACACATGAAAGGCCTGCGCAGAATATCAAGTTTGCCGTGCACATGCCGGCCGCAGGAACCTTCCTGGCTTCCTGCTGTCTGGCCGTTGTTTGCCCTATCCTCCGTGCCCCGTGGTGAAAAGAGGGCCAGAACAAAGACAGGTCAAAAGTGGGTTGCCTTTCCTTTAACTTATTGCAGAACCGTGTACTCCACCGATCAAAGTTCGATCTGCTTATCGATAAGCGCATGGCGTTGGGTGTGAACCTAACCCTGATAAAGTTCCTGTGCTAACCGTTGTAAGTAAAATCCGATGCTAATTGTTTTTCGACTGCGTGCAGTACATGGTGTTCGCCTGCTCCGACTCGCGGTGCTGCCCGTCGGTGACCCTCGGTCTACAGCCCGGCGAGGCCTTCACCGTGCGCAACATCGCCAGCATGATCGGGCCCTACGACAAGGTAAACACTGAGGCCTTCTAATTCTGACTTTGCCGCTATGGGCATAGATCAAAATTTAATAATTATATTCTCATTCGAGTTGCCTGTCAATTACAGACTAAGTACACCGGCACCGGGTCCGCCATCGAGTACGCCGTCTGCGCCCTCAAGGTCTCATGCATCGTGGTTATTGGCCACAGCCGCTGCGGTGGTATCAAGGCCCTCCTCTCCATGCAAGATGGTTCAGCTGACAACTTGTAAGTTATTGTTGATTTTTACTTTATTTTTTTTAGAAGAGATGAAAGTTGCAAACACGGAGAGCAAATCATAAATATTGAAACTCATTTATCTTGCACCATATGTTTGACTTGTATTCTTTGTTTATTTGACTATCTGATCAGCCACTTCGTTGAGGATTGGGTCAGAATCTGCCACCCCGCCAAGAAGAAGGTCCAGGCTGAGTGCAAGATGTTGCCCTTTGATGAACAGTGCAGCATTTTGGAAAGGGTAAGTAGGATTCCATCAATTAGTCCCTCTATTTTACGAATTATTATTTTAAACATAATCGTTAATTAAATACAACGAATCTAGTGGCCCATGTCAAAATCAACCAAATCACACGACGAATATCTGCCCCATCCTTCTATAGTCTTTTATCTGAATATCTCTCTGTGGGGTTTTGAATTGCAGGCGGCCGTCAATGTGTCTCTTGACAATCTCAAGACTTACCCATTCGTCAAAGAAGCAGTAGCTAATGGAAAACTCAAGCTGGTCGGTGGCCACTACGACTTCGTCAACGGCAAGTTTGAGACATGGGTTTCTAGTTAATTCAAGTTCAATACTTACAGGTTTTCACATCTGAATGTGCGGAAGTATTTGCTGCTACCTAGATCATCGATGTGATTGTAATAAGCTTTTAGTTTTCTAGCGTGGAGCTTTTTATGTAATGTATGTATCTGTGATGCAAAGTTGACCGTCATGTGGTCAAAAGATATCACTTATAATATTTCTAATAATATTATCATGAAATTCAAGTTTACCTTTTAATGACAACTAAGAGCATCTTCAAAAGCTTCTCAAATAATAGACATCAAAAGAGTGTTTTTAGTAGCAACTCAAAAATTAGGGATAATTTTCCTTATCTTCTCTAACAGTTCTTTCTAAAAATAGATCAAGAAAACTTTTGACTCGGCCATGTCAGCATCTGGAACCACAACAATATTAATTCTCTTGAAAATATTAAGGATTGGAGCTCCCAACTTTTTCCTTATTTCTAGCTACAAATGAGGTGAATTTAGGGGGAGAATAAATCTATGAGTTATTTTAGAGAGTTGTTGGAGATCTTTTTTTTTAGATTAAACCTCATTAGTTTGATTTAGGGAGAGTTTATGGAATTCTTTTGGAGATCTCTAAGAACTGAAAACTAAGAATGATGGAGCACAGGGTTGAAAAACCCAATTGAACCCTACCCCACTGGTGTTGAGTTGAAGACTCATTACAACAAGTGTGTTCATTAGTTATGAAAATTTAGGTTGAACAATGCTGTTTGTGGTGGATTAGGGATGGGTTTTGAAAAGTAAGAAGTCCATCTAAACCACAACCAAATTCAGGATGCTAAGTGGTAAGTTTCTAGAACCACTTATAAATTGTGGTGATTTTATGAATCTCAAGATTAATCAATCATCCTCTCAGAGGTGCTCATAGGGATAGGATATGTGTGCGGATTTTCACAGGCTTGAGCTGGTATATATATGTATATATGTATGTGTTTGACTATGTGTAAAACAAAAACAAAATTCTTCTTAAATATGATAAGTCTAAAGACGAAGGATTTTTTTAAAAAAGAATCCAGCCGAGTGAAATCTTCAGTATAAAAACGATGGGTGAAAAATGGGTGAAATGTATATTTCAATTAAAATTCACTAGTACATTAATATTGCGCGTCTGCATGACTACTACTATATTGTAGAGAATGTATAAAAAATATATATTTGAACATATACAAATTCAAATAGTAATTGATTCCTAATCCAAATTTTAGTTTTCATATTATGTAGGCCCTATTTTATATGAGTTAATTATTTCTAGCCCGTAATTGTTGTGGATTTTTTATATACACATTTTGCCTCAAAATTCAAAGGAATACTACTATTTCTGTTCATATATTTTTATCCTGAATTCCAATATTTATTTTATTTTTATTTGAAATTTTGGTGATTCTATGATTATGGTTACATGGGATGTGATAACTGCTTGTTAGATAATTTAAAGATAGATATATTATGAGTGTATTGATCTATTTTATTTTATGGTACAGGTAGACAATTTGGATCATATTAGATCCAATGGCTATTGTTTGTTAAGCACCTACCTTCAGATGTTTTCAGGGCTGGCCCTAGGGGAGGGCAAAGGGGGCAGCAGCCCTGGGCTCCCGAAACTCAGGGGCCCCAACCCATAGCATGTATGTAGTACATGTCCAATAAAATCAAGTTCATTCGTTGTGGTCTGCAGACCTTAATCCATGAGAAAAATCAAGCACATTTTCTTCTGATGGTTCTTGTGATGTTGAGTTAAATGATCTAATGTCTGAGTTAAAGGTTGTGAGGCTAATTTTGTTTGAGAAAGAAAAGACTGTTATAGAGATTTTTTAGTACATCACAAAGATGGATTGTTATCCCAATGTTTCTATTGCATATCGAATCTTATTATTGTGCTTGTGACTGTGGTATCAGCTGAAAGAAGCTTTTCCAAGTTGAATTGTTGAACAACTATTTAAGATCCACAATGTCTCAAAAAGATTGAATGGTTTAACCACTTTGTGCATTGAGAAGAAACTGTTGGACGAGGTTGATAGTGATACTATCATTAGTGACTTCGCAACTAGAAATGTTCGAATAAACTTTTAAGGTAATATATACAATCATTGAGTTTAAATTTGACTTTATACTATTATTTGCTTGATTAGTAATAATATTGTCAATGCATCAATAAAATTTGAATGCTTATATATATAAAGGGTCCCGCCTTTTAACTTCGCCCCGGGTCCCAAAATACACAGGACCGGCCCTGGATGTTTTGCTCTCTTTTTGTAAGAATCTCTAGGATTTTGCACAGATTAACACGGATGCATTAAAATAAGCGAACCATGACTAATATTGTATGGAAGATATGGATTATTAGACATTTTTTCAAGAAAAATTGCTTAGATCATCTCCAACAGCGTTGGTATAATAGATTGCTATACTCAAAAGCTAGCAAAATATCTAAATTCAATAACCTATATGTATTGCTATATTTAAATTTTTTAAGGTATGATCTCAATTTCTCTCACTCCCCTGAACCCAAAAATACCATTCTAATTCTAGGATTGCTATATTTTTGGGAGCTCCATCTACCGGTTGGTTAAGCCTCCAGCCCACCATGCACCACCCTTGATCTCCATCTCCCACGAAGACAAAGCACCGCCCACCATACCCGAACTTCTAGACCTTCTAGCCTAGTTAAGTGCCGCCTCCCTGGGCTGCCCTCTCGAGGTCGATGTTGGTGCTATCCTGTGCCTGTCTTATGCACTTGAGATGCCATAGCCTAACCTTTGCGTTGGAACCCTTGCTGCTCATCCTTGCCATGGTCAGGGTTAGAGGGGATACAATGGCTAGGGCATGGGAACCTCCATTCCTTCTTCAGTCACAACGGGGCATTCCACTTTGTCGTCCTCCAAGCACGCTCTTCCTCTATCTATCACTAGCTAAGGATTGAATAGTGGGAGGGCTGCAGGAGAATTAGAGAGAGGAGGTGACGAGGTTGTCAACGTCATGCAGTTAAGGGTGATTTGTGGGTAGTGGGTCGATATCAATGGTAAGGGTGGCGATTTTGACATTGGCATGAGCTTTTGCAAATAAGCCATCATATAAACTTATAGTCTCAATTGTTGAATGAGGACGGGGTGTGACAATGATTACTACGAAGCAAATTTATGCGGAGTAATTCACTCACACAATTGGAAGAGAGACCGGGAGATTCTCACTTTTGGTCGGGTTTCATGAAGGTGAAAACCAAATTCCTACAACGGGGAACATTCCAAACAAATAATGGATGTCAAACTAGATTCTAGAATGACACTTGGATTAATAATACCCCATCGAGTGAAAAATTTCCTTCTCTATATAGTGCGGTCCGACATAAACAAGCGAGGGTGAGTGATGTTATTAGCACCCCTCCTCTAAATCTCTCTTTTAGACGCTCCATAACCGGTGACAAACTGATTGAGTGGGACAACATGATTACGAAAGTAAGCCATTTCCATCTAAATGACAACAACGATGTCTTTCGATGGAAGTTACACGATAATGGCCAATTTTCAGTCCAATCGATGTACAATTAGCTAATGGCAAACATTCCCAGCTCACAAATTAAGTTTCTATGGGATCTAAAAATTTAAAGATTATGATCTTTTTATAGTACCTAGGCAAAGGGCTTACCTTGACAAAAGAGAATCTTGCTAAACGTAGGTGGAAGGGCAGTCCTAAGTGTAGTTTTTGCAATGCAAATGAAACTATACTACATTTATTTTTCAATTGCCATGTTGCAAGATCTATATAGCAAATTATTTTTATAGCCACCAGGTGTTACTAAACCAAATACTATTACTCATATTATTAGTGACTGACAAAGATTTATGGGTGCCAAGAAGAAAAGGTTAATCTTAGTGGGAGTGGCTGTCATGTGTTGGTCTATTTGGAGATGCCATAATGATATTGTATTTAACAAAAAACAAACACTTAATTTTATGCAGACATTATTCATGGGTACTTATGGGATCAGATTCTAGCGGCTTCTTCAAAAGGAAGAACAAAGAGACACCATGTTGAAAACATGCCGAGCTTTGGAAGTTGTGGCAAAGCAAACGTTCATCAACAATGGATGACTGTTTAATCATAGGCTCAATGCTTAATTAGTTTTATTCTCCTTCTTTTGCTCGAATTGGTGTAATAATAATTTTCTATGACCCTACGCATTAAAAAATGTAAGATGCCGGAACTCTATAACAGTTTTCCATTATCGAAAAAATAAGTTATCTTTGTCTTGATGTTTTTTTGAAAAGCCCCTAGAATTTGAGAGAATTTTAAGTAAGGTTTATAGGCATCCAAATTTAGGTATGCTACTGAAAAATAGAAAATTTATTTTTTTTTTTGAAAATCTCCTCGTTCCAAATTTACTTATGCTTCTAGAGAGGCTCTTTTGCCAAACACATCATTCATGGCTTTTACTAACACTACAAAAGACCTTATTCATCAACTGTAGTTTTATTTATTATTTACAATTCAAAAATACTTGTAGTTTTGTGATATTGTGGTTTAAATAAGCAGAATCTCAGGAACACTAGGTAAAAGAGAGTATGGATTCTTCATCCCCAGAAAATCATCAAGAGATGAGAGACCCTGTCCCTGCCAGCCCGTCGGCGGCGGCCATAGCGACCCCGACGCCCTGCACCCCCTTCTCCCCCGCCGACTACACCCCTGCCAGCACCTCCCCATCTGGCTCTCCCCACATGCCACACCCTTCTTCCCAGCCTCCATGGGGAGATCGAGGATCCAAAGATGGATGGATTCCCTATCCTCACAAGAGGACCCGGCCTCACCCCGAGGCTGTTGTTGCCCCTCATAAACATCGTCATACAGAGTACCTCCCCAGCCGCATAGATCAAGCCATGGCAGCCATGACTTGCTGCCACCCCACCACCGCAACAGCCCCACACTTGTTTGCACTCTGAAATCCACTTGGTTTCAGATACTGCACAGGACGATGAGGGGTGGCGCGTGGTGCACAGCAGGCGCAGCCGTAGGCGCTATCCTGCACCCCAAACCAGCAAGACGAATTTTACGGAGATTTTTGTCAGACGCTACTTCAACTGCTTGACCCGCAGCCACCAGAACAAAGGACTGCTGGGAACCGACCCGATGTCTTCTACAAAAGGTTGGGGCATCATTCCTTCGAGTGCAGAAGGCCACATCCACGCCGCCAGACGGAAGTGACAGCGATAGTGCTCGGACCATGCTCAATCTCGCGTGTAGTTGTGGGTGGCCGTCATGTTGTCCATTATTGTATGATTGAGAACGGTGGGGCAACAACACCGGGACGGGTCCCAAGCACAACAAACCAGAGGCGGCCAGAACCCAAACAACCTCCGATCTCAGGCACAGCTATGGGTGGCCGTTAGGCTGCTGGTCAGGGCACTGCTGAGTTGGCGATGTGCAGCATGAAGGGGAATCACCACAACAACAACAGCCGCGAAGATTCCGCTGCCAAGGATGTAGAGGTAGTGGCCGACACAAGAACACGGACCAAGATCCGGGGTCAAGCCATCGCTCCCCTCCTCCCTCACCTACATCGAACTACTGTCCCCCCCCCCCCCCCCATCCGGCATCGAAAATTTTCTTCATCGTTCACACCAATGACATGGATCAGTGGGAAGCAAAATACGAGTACTTGGCATTCTTTGTGCAAATCACGGGGACCTGCCCTGAGGTACCTCTCCACCAAGCTCGCGAGGCAATCGCCGCACGGTTCGACCTTACTCTGGATGACAACCTTAAGCTGCGGCATGCTTCCCCATCCAATGATTTCGTTCTCATTCTCCCACATCATGCCGCATACCAGTTGGTCCTCAACATTGATCGCACGGTCCATGCGCTTGGGTTCTCTCTTATTCTACGGCCTTGGAATAGGCTAGCTGTGGCGGAGCATAGTGCGTTATTCCATAGAGTCGAGATCTAGATTACATGAATCCCTTTACACGTCTAGGAACAGTCCACGATGGCGGCCCTGATACGCCCCTATTGCTCCATCGAGAGCATCCACCCAGACATGATAGATCGTTGTGATCTCTCCACTTTCAGCCTGGTGGCTTGGACCACAAGGCCATAGCTCATCCCAGAGCCAAAGATTCTCGTGATCCCAGAGTCATTCAAGGATGAGGCGCAGCCGATGAGGAAAATATTAAAGTACAACGTCAGCTTCAAGGTCCGATGCCTATCATGCACCTCCCGCCAGATTCTCCACCGCCCTCCCCGCCACCAATGTAACCCTAAGCACTCCCGGGGAGGCAGTCCACCTCGTCGGTTACGTCGTCCGCTAGAAGGTACTCCCACAACGCTGGCCGGCTCAGATGACTCGGTGTGTATGTCATACCCCTATCTGGGGTATGTCGTGTATTCCGTACCAATCCCTGGACCATTAGTTGGTACACATGTACAAATGATACAAAGTGATACAACGATCTTTATTTAGGTCCTCGTTGGGACAATAGAGTCATACAAGTTCTAAATTACACACCAAAGGGGAGGACATGCCTGCCCTAAAAGAAAATTACAAGCAAGCTTCTAGGAACTTCCACAGGCAACTCGAGCATAGGACGCAACCTACTCGTCAAACTCCTCGGGTGCTTCATCCTCATCTTCGTTCTCTATTAAAGTCAAGGGTGAGTACATAAGGTACTTCACAAGCTCTACCTCTAGCAAGGGGGTAATACATGCATTTTGAAAGTGGTCAAGGAATAAGGCTATGTCTCAGAGATTTGCGGAATAGTGCGGATGCAAGGGCATACTTATGGAACCAATAGGGTTTTTCGAGAGGCAAAGTTGTTTTATAACTTTTGGTTGGTTGGACCTGAGGGAGATTCAATCGATCCCAACAGTTCTCACTTTTAGTTGAGCCTTCCGATGCGTAGTCATAACGACTCTGGCACATCATGCCACATCTTCACCAAAACACGAGCTTTACTACACCCACTCACATGTCAAGGAATTTCTAAGAGCCCAATGACTGGTGTGCCATGATCAGTGATAATGGACATCCAAATGATTTAGGGTTAACTCTGTAGAGCTTAGTACGCTGTACCCACAGGCTATGTGCTCTTAGCTACGGATCACATAGCGCTCCCACTTCACCCAGGCATGCCCACAAGTCCACAAATGATGCTCATGGATTCCACCATCATGACACTTAGTCATATCACATCAAGGCACACAACATACAATTTTGCCAAGTACTGGACTTATCATCACATCACCGCTCCAATCCCTGAGTCCATTTCTACTTTGCCGGGTGATACTTCCTTGCTGCGTGACCCAGGATCCGCGTTAGTCCTGCCTATATAGGTTCTATGGTCATACTAAAAAACCACCAAGTTGAGGTCTTAGCTAGTCGCTTCCTAGTTGGCAGGGCAAGCACTCATCCACGACAGGTGGACCTACATCGGAGACACCATCACCAAGTATTCTGCACCAGTACTAGGAGTCTCAGCCGCAGCCACAATATCCCATCCACTTCACCATAACACGTTCATTTATCACCCACCCATTCCTATACACACACACACCACCAAACACCACTTTCACCCATTTTGTAAAACTTGACAGTGGAAGGTATGGTAACAAGCATCACGGGTTCCTAAGCGTATACTAGCAAGGTAGCGTTATTATTAGCGAGGCTAATAATAACTTGCTAGGGTTAACGAGGCAGGGGAATATCAAATGTGGCCAATCAAAGATCTAACATTCACACCTTATATATAGGCGGTATGAATGCTAGTGTTCACACAAATGGGTTTTAACTAAGCAAGCATAAAGTGACAAGGATTAATGCATATAAGAAGTAGGCTCTAGTTGGACGCATTTTTAAAATAATAGGAGCAATCATGATCAAGGAATAAATAAAGCTTGCCTCCTAATGCATCCTCGAAGTCTTCCTCATAGTCTAGGTCCTCGGGCTCTTGCTTCTGGTTCTCTTCGTCTGCGAAAACGCGAGCTACGTGTAAGCTATCAGAATATAAAATAACATATAATCAAAGGAAAAGCCAAATAGTGAGAAAACCAGAAGTTGAAGAGTTATTAGGAGGTTCTTATTGGTTAGGGTTTGCGACAACGATTCTAACGGCGCAAGAATCGCTTAAATCGGAGCTACGATTTGAAAACTAGAGCTTTCAGAAGGTTCAGGGACCTATTTACATGTTCTAGAAAGTTCTAGGGACCTATCTGTAATTATAAAGTCTTCTAGGGGCTTGGTTGCAAAAACTCAGGGACTAAAACATAATTACAGAAAAGTTGAGGTACTTTTCTATAAAAATGTTGGACTAAAATAGAAATAGACTAAAGCTTAGGGGGCCAACTATAAAACTATAGGATTCTGGGATTTTCTGGGTTTTCTGGAATTATTCTCCTATGGGAAAACCTATAGAATAGGTCTACGGGTCGTGGACCGGGTGTACGGGCTTGGTCCATGGACCGAAGGGATGTGGGCCGTTGACCAGGGGATCTACGGCTGGGATATAAATAACCGAAGGGGTATCTAGTTCCTAATCTGGGCCGTAGATGAGATGATGAACGGCT
Organism: Eleusine indica; assembly: GCA_030378355.1. Classification (NCBI taxonomy): domain Eukaryota; kingdom Viridiplantae; phylum Streptophyta; class Magnoliopsida; order Poales; family Poaceae; genus Eleusine; species Eleusine indica. Next base: position 45,098,557 of record CM059497.1, read on the forward strand.
GCGGGTGACGGGCGACTGTACGCGGCGGCCGGAGGCAGGGGAGATGACGGTGCCATGGCTGGTGGCTCCGCCACTCGTCACCGGGCACTCCAGAGGGTTAGGCTCTACGGCGATTGGCTTAAACGGGTGCGGGGAAGGTGTCGCATTCTACGGCGGTGATCGGGAGGCGGGGGAAAGGCTAGGGTGGCTCGCGGCAATGGGAGAGAAGGCTCGGCGGCTATGGGAGAGAGGGAGAGCGGGGACTACTAGGCACTTGCCTTCTGGTGTTGGTGAGCGGTGGCGAAGTTTAGCCGCCGTTCGCGGTTCTATTTATAGGCGGAGCGAGGGAGTGGCGACATCAGAACGTGGATCACGTTCCCGCGGCGGGTTGCGCCATTCACCCAGGCCAGCTCTACCTGAGACGACTCCTCGGGCAGCGGCAGAGCAGGGCGATGGGATGGCACACTGCTGCGCGTGGCTAAGGGCTACACGACGAGGTAGGGAGGGGTCACATCGAGCGGCGGCAGGGAGAGGTCTCGTCGGCGATGCTGTGCGGTGGTGCCGGGTTCGCGTCGCGGTGCAATTCAAGGCGGTTAGGCGGTAAGGGGGGTCACGGCTAGGCGACAAGGCAGCGAACGGTCTGGTCGCGGGCCGAGGCGGTGTAATGGCCGCATCGGTGGGACGGGGTGGTTGGCGATAGCGTTCTGTCGAGGAAGAAAGGGAGAGGGGCAAGCGCGGGAAGGGGAAATGGAACGAGCGAGTGAGCAGGCCAGGGAGGCTACGAGCGGGCGCGTGCGCGAGGGTAAGGGGGCCTAGGCCAAGTGGGCTGTGCGCACAGGGGAGTGGGCGGCGGCCCGAGCGAGCGCATGAGTGCGAAGGGCAGGCCGAGGTGTTGGGTTGGTTGGGCCGAGAGGGAGAAAGGGAGGGGAGTGGCCTGCTAAGGGTTTTGGTTTTTATTTTTATTTTTCTTGTTTCCTTTTCTAAATCAAATCCGAGTAAACCAAAGAAGAAGAATCTCAAAGAAAGACCAAATAAAAAAAATCCAAGAAGAGAAATTAAGCCAACCACTTTTCTATGTTCTGATTTTTACTGTTTTGAAAAATCATGATTAGGCTATATTTAATTGAATCTTTAACTTTATTCCTCTCTATTTGAAAAATGGGTTTTTCTTGAATAAGTAAAATGATTTATGCAGTGTATTTTTGTATGGCCAAATTTTAAGGGTCTCACAGTGTACTCTAAAGATGCAAGCCCACCAACCGACCAGCCTCGCTGATAACGCATTAACTACCATTGGCGCGGACAATGGTAAAGTTGCACCAGCGGCCTCGGTAGCATGCGTGTCTTTGAGAACTAGGCCTCAACGGCATCCTACTGGTGCAGTTATGGTGGACCAACTGATGAGAACATCACTCCTATGGATATACACAACACTTCTCCAATTCTGGACTTGCAAGGTCCAATGACTAGAGCTCGTGCACGATGACTAAATTTAGAGGTGAGCTCGTTCTATGTCACTTTTGAGAATTGTTTGTTACCTAATGATTATATTATAATTAGAAACCCTGGAAAGGATCAGGAGATGATGAAAGAAGAACTTGGGCATGTGGAGGACCAGCAAGGCCGCGCAAGCCAAGGTGGAGGCCTAATCAAAATCAACTTCGAGTCTGTTTCGGGGTCCAGGATCAGTCCGCACAAAAACGGACGCCCAGGATGCATAAGGACTTGATTTTGGACATTCTATATATGCAGATAAAGATAAGGAGAATAACTTTCCAATGTTACAAGAGAGGGTCCAGAATCTGCCCTAGTGCTGCGTCGCATGTTTTGGTATTCGGGGTTTGTATCGAGTTGAGCCTAATTAGGGGCACGTCCAGAGGATCTTGCACGACCCTAGGGTCTTCATAAATAGCCTCCGCCACTCCATTAGGTTTTGGGTTTTACCTAGATTAATTATATTCTTATACAGTGTCGCCGTTCATCGATTTGTAAGACCCCAACCTTGTGAGTTTAACATACATCTGCAATTATGTTCCATTCTTCTTTGTTCTTGCTTGTGTTCTTGATTCGCAGGCAGGGATTAGCTTTCTCGGTGAGGTCAATCATTTTTGGATGATTGATAATCAGAAGAGATGTTGTGCTGTGATTGCGGAGTTTTGAACGTGTTGTTTAGAAGCCGGATCGATTTGTGTTTCGCCTCCACCAAATTAAGATTACTAGAATCTTTCAGAAGATCGGGAAAACTTGTTCACATCACCAAAAACTCCTTGTGATCCTTCAAAAAGAAGCCAAGGATGTTTGCGTGGGAGATTCTGAAACACTGTCGCTCGAGCTCCTTTGTGGGCCGGTACATTTGAGCAGCCCAAACCAATAGCCTAGCCGCTCTGAGAAAGAGAAGTTGTTGAGCCCCACCCAGCGAAGAGGACACACCCGTCTAGAGTTAGATGCGGCCCAACTGCAAGCCCAAAGCCATGATTTGGCCCACGAGGAACGTGCTGCAACGCACGATGCAGCCCACTTGATGGCATCAACTACCGTTCAGGCAGAACTGGAGCCAACCCCGTGAGATGGATGCAGCGCCCCTTCCATAACGTGTCAGGAGTTCCGATGAAGCATTACCACAACTCTTGACACATCGGGTCATGACGATTCAGCGGTGCTGACAAATCGGTGTGCACTCGTTGCCCCGCAACCGTGGCACTATCCGCCGTAGTAGACGACTTGCTACATCCGGAGCCATGGGAACTACGATCGACAAAGCACAAACGATACTCATGAAAAAACTTGGAATACTAAGCCCTAAAGAAGGTCTAAGTTATGATGCACAAGATGCTTAAGCAAATCTATTTGAGCAACCGCTCTCTCGAAAGTAGCTCGCCACGGTTGCAGCCATCTGCGGGTGGACAGTGCCAGGAAACTGTGAAGCCCCGACGGTGGAGCTCCTCCAGCGCTAGATAGTCGCTGACATTGTCGCATGGTTGTAACCAAGTTTTTCTCATGGATCTTTCATCAGCTCTTATTTGGAACATCCATGAACTTAACAAGAAGAAGAAGTGTGACTCTGTACATGCATTGGTTTCCGCTGCCAAGCCGTAACTTGTGTGCTTGCAAGAAACCAAAGTTGAGACAATGACACCGCACATCCTCCTGATCACGCTAGGCGCTGACATGGACAACCATATCGTGCTGTCGGCTGAGGGCACAAGGGGTGGCATACTTTTTTGGAGATATGCCCAAGAGACAATACGGGTACGATCCGTATGTGAGGATCATATGGATATTGATCCGTGAGGAATTAGTCCACTAATGGACCAACTGATTGAGGCCCATTAGAAAGGTTTATTTAAGTGGAGGAGGGGCTTAAGGCGCAGGTGATTTCCACCAGTCCTTAACCCTAGCCGCCGTGCTCCTCTTTCTCGCCCACAAAACCCTAACCGTGTTGCCGGTGCTAGCACGCCGCGCACGGTGCTCCAACCCCGTACGTGTGGATACCGCGAGGAGGCGCTGCTGCTGCTGCGATGCCGATGGCTGGACTAGAAGGAGACGATTGACGTGATCGACTACTTCCTCTACACCGACGCGCGACTACGTTGGCGAGCTGCTCCAACATTCGCTTCCGCTCCGCCTGCGCGTCTAGTGGTAACGATCCATGATCCTCTCTTGCAAGGTTTCCTGGTTGAACGGTAGAAATTATTATATGCTATCGTAGCCTATCCGTGCCCCAACAGTGGTATCAGAGCCGACCTTGTGTAGTTTGTGATCTAGATCTTGTGCATATAGTTGATATGTTGATGTACTAGATGAGATCTATTACATGTTTTTGTGTTCGGATTGATTAGATCAATGATGATAGGGAGGTTCACAAGGTAATGGGCGGATAGCGATACATGCATCATTGATTTATTTGTGTTCCTTCTCCGTGCGCGCGCGACTTGTCCCTACCGGCTGGAATCACCATCGGGACTAACTGCGTGCGCCAGTAGAGGAGCCAATAGTATCATAATCATGTACCGCAGTCTACTTATAAAAACCTAATGGAAAACTAAGCCATTGTGAATGACCGCCATACGGACACGCCTAGATTGTTACAACCCTTTTTAGCCACATGTTAGCATTCGCTTCTCGCCTAACTTGTTTTTGCAGAGAATGTTGTGAATGGTATGGCCCAAAAGATGCATGTGATGTATATATGTGATTTGCATGGCCTACGTGCCATGATTAATTACAGCTGGGTTGAGGCTGTCATATTATTGTATAACGGCCTGCGTGTCGACCTGTGATGCTTGATATTCTCATGTAATTTATTACTAGCTATTAGTTGTAGTAGCTAAGTGTTAGTTCATAGAGGCCTCAAGCATGATGGTTGAAGGGACGGGAGACATGGCGATGACAATGGAGATGGAGATCACCAATTGAAAGGGGCCATACTATTTCACAGTTAATATGATTGCCTGTGATGATGTTCCCATCATCCTATTCTTTCATGTGTTATTTATATTAGATATGATTAACATGCTAGAATAGGTTCCCTCAAGAAAAATTAAATTATATGCCCTTCCAATAGCTGCACCTATTAAAATTATGATCGTTGTATGGTAGGTCTGCCAAAATAGAGTATCTCAACTATCTTAATTATTAGGATAAATGTCGGATATTTACATGCATAGTATTGGTTTAATTAACAAAGCTATCAAAACGGTTTTGGGCTTTGGGGCATGGTGTTGGCGCTGGGGCATGTGATGCCACCCAACAAACAAGAGTCACATAGGGATGTGATTAGCAAAGTGTTGCTTACCTATGTCACTAGATTTCTAGCGGTGATGCCAAAGCTCACTAGGATCTAAGTTGAATATGGATCTTGAACCACTATATGTCGTTTTGAGGGAAAACGGTTCCAAGCATATAGTGGAATAATGAACTTTTGTTAAAATGTTTATAAGAGTTTTATATTTACATAGTGCTTAAATTTGCATATTTTCTATTGTAGATCATGGCACCAACCGCTAGTAACACTTTCAATTTGCGCTCAATTCTTGAAAAAGAAAAGCTTAGTGGAACAAACTTTATTGATTGGCATCGCAACTTGAGAATTGTTCTCAAGCAAGAGAAAAAGGAATATGTTCTAGAGCTTCCCTATCCTGATGATCTGCCAGAAAATGCTACTGCCACTCAGAAAAGGGAGTATGAGAAGCATACCAATGATGCAGTTGATGTTAGCTGTCTCATGCTTGCCACTATGTCCTCTGAGCTTCAGAAGCAATATGAGAACGCGGATGCCCACAATATGATTGAGGGACTTCGTGGCATGTTTGAGAACCAAGCAAGGTCTGAGAGGTACAACATCTCAAAGTCCTTGTTTGCGTGTAGGCTAGCTGAAACTTGGTTACATTGAGAATCTGGAGAAACTTGGTTACATTTGCGTGTAGGTACAACATCTCAAAGTCCTCATGTGATCAAGATGATTGGTTACATTGAGAATCTGGAGAAACTTGGTGCTGCTCTACACCCTGATTTGGCCACAGATGTGATTCTCCAGTCGTTTCCTGCGAGCTATGAGCCTTTCATTTTGAACTTTCAAATGAATAGCTTAGAGAAGACATTGGCTGAGTTGCATGGGATGCTTAAGACAGCTGAGGCAAGCATAAAAAAATCTGGTCCAAGTCAAGTTAACTTGGTTCAAAAGGATAGCAAGAAATGAAAGCGCAAGACTAAGGCTAAGGCTACAGATCAGATCTCTAGCACTAAGCCTAAGCCTGCAGCAGCTCCTAAGCCTAAACCGACGGCTAGTGATCCTTGTTTTCACTGCAAGAAACCCGGTCATTGGAAGAGGAATTGCAAGCTTTATCTGGAAGAGCTGAAGAAGAAGGGTGGAGACACTTCTAATTCAGGTATCAATGTTATTGAAATTAATAATGTTGCTACATGTCCTTATGATTCATGGGTATTTGATACCGGATTGATGATTCATACTTGCAAATCGTTGCAGGGGCTTAAAGAAGCAAGGAAATGTGCAAAGGCCGAGGTGGATGCTCGCGTCGGCAATGGTGCAAAGGTTGCTGCGTTGGCCATCAGAACTTATCCACTTTCATTACCATCAGGATTAGTTTTGGAGTTAAATAATTGTTATTATATTCCCGCCTTAGGCAAAAACATTATTTCTTCAAAGTGTTTGGAGGAAGATGATGGTTATGAGGTCATAATAAGGAACAAGTGTTGTTCCATTTATTTGAATAATATTCTCTATGGTAATTGCCCATTGGTGAATGGATTATATTACTTAGATCTTGAGAATAAGCCTATTTATAACATTGATGCGAAAAGGCTCAAGCCTAATGATTTGAATCCCATGTATACTTGGCATTGTCGTTTAGGTCATATAAATAAGAAGCGCATAAAGAAGCTCCATACAGATGGTCTTCTAAGTTCTTTTGATTTTGAATCAATTGATACATGTGAGTCTTGTTTACTTGGCAAAATGACTAAGTCGCCTTTCACAGGAAATAATGAGAGGGTGAGTGAACTATTGGGACTTGTACATACAGATGTATGTGGACCAATAAGTTGCATGGCCAGAGGTGGTCTTCAATACTTCATAACTTTTACCGACGACTTTAGTAGATATGGTTACATCTACTTAATGAGGCATAAGTCTGAATCTTTTGAAAAGTTCAAAGAATTTCAAAATGAAGTACAAAATCAATTGGGCAAGACTATTAAACTCCTACGATCTGATCATGGTGGTGAATATTTGAGCCATGAATTTGGTGAACATCTAAAGCAATGTGGAATTGTTCCACAATGGACTCCGCCAGGAACGCCCCAATGGAATGGAGTATCCGAATGGAGGAACCGAACCTTGTTAGACATGGTTAGGTCTATGATGAGCCAAAGTGATCTTCCATTATCCTTCTGGGGATACGCTCTAGAAACTGCCGCTTTCACACTTAATAGGGTTCCATCTAAATCTGTGGAAAGGACACCATATGAGATATGGACTGGGAAGCGTCCCGGGTTGACTTTTCTTAAGATTTGGGGATGTGAGGCTTATGTAAAACGTATGACGTCTGATAAGCTTTCTTCCAAGTCTGATAAATGCTTCTTTGTAGGATACCCTAGGGAAACCAAAGGTTATTATTTCTACAACCGGGAAGAGGGCAAAGTGTTTGTCGCTCGTAATGGTGTTTTTCTAGAGAAAGAGTTTCTCTCCAAAAGGGTAAGTGGGAGAACGGTGCAACTTGAAGAAGTTCAAGAAGCTCCAGAGAATGTTTCTTCTTCCGCTATACCACAATTGGATGAACAAATTGTTGTTGAACCAATTGTTGAAACACCAGCCCCGCGTAGGTCAGAAAGGGCACGTCGCGCTCCTGAAAAGTTCACGCTCCTAACCACGGGGCAGCGAGACATATTATTGTTAGACAATAATGAGCCTAAGACTTATAGTGAAGCAATGATGGGACCGGACTCTGAGAAATGGCTTGGAGCCATGAGATCCGAATTAGAATCCATGAGAGAAAATCAAGTTTGGAACTTGATAGATCCGCCTGATGGTGTAAAAACCATTGAGTGTAAATGGGTTTTTAAGAAAAAGATAGACATGGATGGAAATGTTCACATCTATAAGGCACGATTGGTGGCGAAAGGTTTTAAGCAAATTCAAGGGGTTGATTATGATGAGACCTTCTCGACCGTCGCTATGCTAAAGTCTATACGGATCTTTCTAGCAATTACCGCATTTTATGATTATGAGATATGGCAAATGGATGTCAAAACGGCTTTCCTTAATGGAAACCTAAGTGAGGATGTGTACATGACACAACCTAAAGGTTTTGTCGATCCATAAAATGCTAGGAAGATATGCAAGCTTCAAAAGTCCATTTATGGACTAAAGCAAGCATCTCGGAGTTGGAATCTTCGCTTTGATGAGGTAGTCAAAGGGTTTGGCTTCATTAAAAACGAAGAAGAGACTTGTGTTTACAAAAGGGCTAGTGGAAGCGCGCTTGTCTTTCTGGTCCTTTATGTGGATGACATATTGCTGATCGGTAATGATATTCCAATGCTTGAAGCTGTTAAGACTTCTTTGAGAAAGAGTTTCTCAATGAAGGACTTAGGAGAGGCAGCTTACATTTTGGGTATTAAGATCTATAGAGATAGATCAAAGAGGCTAATTGGATTAAGCCAGGACACGTACATTGACAAGGTATTGAAACGGTTCAATATGCAGGATTCCAAGAAAGGTTTCTTGCCCATGTCACATGGGGTTTCTCTTAGCAAGACTCAGTGTCCCTCGACACCAGACGAGCAAGAGAAAATGAGAGCGATTCCGTATGCTTCAGCTGTTGCGTCCATCATGTATGCCATGATAAGTACTCGCTCAGATGTAGCCTACACTCTTAGTGCTGTGAGCAGATACCAGTCAAATCCAGGAAAAGCTCATTGGGGAGCTAATAAGAATATCCTAAAGTACTTGAGAAGGACTATGGGTATGTTCCTAGTCTATGGAGGTGAGGAAGAGCTCGTTGTAAATGGTTACACTGATGCTAGCTTCCAAACCGACAAAGACGATTCGAGATCGCAATCTGGATATGTGTTTTGCCTCAATGGAGGCGCGGTGAGCTGGAAGAGTTCCAAGCAAGATACAGTTGCTGACTCAACAACGGAGGCAGAGTACCTTGCCGCTTCAGAAGCTGCAAAGGAAGCTGTTTGGATCAGAAAATTTGTTTCTGAGTTGGGTGTGGTTCCTAGTGTATCCAGTCCAATGGACCTCTATTGTGATAATAGTGGTGCCATTGCACAAGCCAAGGAGCCTAGAGCGCATCAAAAGAACAAACACGTACTACGGCGTTATCACCTTATTCGGGACATCGTCGCTCGAGGTGATGTAAAGATATGCAAAGTGCAGACGGACTCAAACATCGCTGATCCGTTGACAAAACCTCTCTCTCAGCCCAAGCATGAGGCACATATGAGATCCATGGGTATTAGATATCTGCATGATTAATGTATGAGAGATTGTGTAATGTCTATGTTTATGTGTGATTGAATAAAGTGTTATTCTGTTCTATGGATAATAATTATTGTATTGATTGACAAGTGTGTGACTTGTTTGTGAAACTCATTGTTCTTTCATAATATTATCCTAAATGATCCCTAGTTCCTTATCATTGTGTTGGACAATAATGATTCATGGACTAGCACATGTATTGGTTGATGATCATGTTTCACAGATCATTGATATGGAGATATCAAATCAATAATGTGGACACATGTTGGAGAACATAGTGTTGGACTGACCCACTAATAGACTTTGCTGAGATGTTATTGTTGTGCCATCAGTTGTTGTCTTGTATGATGTACCTTTGGGATCCTTAGACCTGAGATTGTCATTGATTCCCAGAATGTGTAATAGCATATTTAGGGATTACCAAACGCTATTTCGTAACTGGGTAGTTATAAAAGTAATTTTTGGGTATGCTATGAAACATGTCATGGGGTGTGAGCGATCAAGATGGAATTTGCCCCTCCTAATAACAGGAGAGATATCTCTGGGCCCCTCGAGTTAGATGGATTTGTAAGTGCATGGCCATGCCAATGTGATTAAAAGTTAATCATAATGACTAAAAGTTAGTCATGATAAATCCACTAGACGTTCGAGTGAATGGTCGAGCTATTATAGTGATGACACGTATCTTGCCTTAAGCTTGACTGATATCGTGAGGCAAAGGGATTGCTGACTGCGTATGTCAAAGGTTCAGCCGATATGATCTTTATGTGTACACGAGAATCAGTATGTGCTGCTAGGTGACGCTATTGATTTATGATTTGAAAAATAGTTTTCATATCATTGTCGTGTACATGTGAACCTAACGGGTCACACACTTAACGGGTTGGAACATCGCTTTCCTATGTGATTGTCTCTAGTGCAAGTGGGAGATTGTTGGAGATATGCCCAAGAGACAATAAGGATTTGATCCGTATGTGAGGGTCATACGGATATTGATCCGTGAGGAATTAGTCCACTAATGGACCAACTGGTCGAGGCCCATTAGAAGGGTCTATTTAAGTGGAGGAGGGGCTTAAGGCGCAGGTGATTTCCACCAGTCCTTAACCCTAGCTGCCGTGCTCCTTTTTCTCGCCCACAAAACCCTAACCGTGTTGCCGGTGCTAGCACGCCGCGCACGGTGCTCCAACCCCGTACGTGTGGATACCGCGAGGAGACGCTGCTGCTGCTGCGGTGCCGACGGCTGGACTAGAAGGAGACGATTGACGTGATCGACTACTTCCTCTACACTGACGCGTGACTACGTTGGATTGAGCTGCTCCAACATTCGCTTCCGCTCCGCCTGCACGTCTAGTGGTAACGATCCATGATCCTCTCTTGCAAGGTTTCCTGGTTGAACGGTAGAAATTATTATATGCTATCGTAGCCTACCCGTTCCCCAACATACTTATAGTGTGGTGTAGCTCCACGTGTCAGGCCATCACCACTAGAATAGACCGATTTTCTGCCTTCGTCCTTTTCCAAAACAACAACGACGAGCAATGGTGGTTCATGGGCGTCTATGGACCCCAACAAGACTCGCAAAAGCTGCTCTTTCTTGACGAGCTTCACGTGATATGAGCTGCATGTATGGTACCGTGGGTGGTGGCTGGGGATTTCAACCTAATATATAGAGCGTCCGACAAAAATAAACCCAACATTGATCGAGCTATGATGGGTAGGTTCCGATGTGCACTCCATGACCTTGAACTCAAGGAGGTCGAGCTCCTCGGCTGTCACTTTACTTGGTCCAATGAGCTTGCTGCCCCCACTCGAGCACGACTGCGGGGATTTCTGACCATTGCCCCCTACTCCTCACCATCAACAACTGGAGAACTGGCCAAAACTACCTGGATTTCGTGAGATGGTGTAGCATGCATGGCAAACAGCTCCAGACCACCAGTGTCCGATTGAGCGTCTCAATGCCAAGTTACATGCCACAAGAATCGCACTATGATCTTGGAGCCAGCGAATGGTCAGCAACATGGCGCAACAGCTTGAGCTCAAGAGAAAGACGCTACACAGAATGGACATAGCACAAGACATGTGAAGTTTAACTTTAAAAGAACAGTGGTTGCGGACACAGCTCAAGCAGCACACACTGGCCCTCGCCTCGCTCCACCGAACTTCGTGCAAGGTCAAGGATCGACTGGCTTGCTGAAGGGGACGCCAACACGGGCTTCTTCAATGCACATGCTCGGTATCGGCAATGAAAAAGCTTCATTGCGTCCTTCAAGGTAGAAGACACCATCCTAACATCGCAGGAGGAGATGCAAGATGCGGTGTGGGAATTCTACAATCTTTTAATGGGAACACCCTAGCACCATGAGGAGACCCTCAACCTCTAAGAATTCTACCAACAAGCACATGACCTTGTGGACCTTGAAGCACCAATTTCGGAAGAGGAAGTAAGCAACATAATCAAGATGTTGCCACCCGACAAGGCACCAAGACTGGACGGATTCACCAGAAGGTTTTACAAATCATGTTGGTCAATAATAGAGCATGATATAATGGCAGTGGTGGGGGTGATACATGAAGGAGACACAAGAAAACTTCACTTGATCAACATAGCCTACATGGTCTTGATACCGAAGTGGATGGACGCAAAAGAAATTGGAGACTACCATCCAATCAGTTTAGTGCATAGTGTTGGCAAGTTGATCACCAAGATTCTTGCTAATCGATTGGCACCAAAGCTGCAACAAATCATGGCTCCAAACCAAAGTGCATTCATTCGAGGTCGTCGCATCCATGACAACTTCTTGCTAGTGCATCACACAACAAAGTTCCTAAACTCACAGTGTCGACCAAAGATTTTAATGAAGCTGGATATTACCGAAGCGTTCAACTCCATATCTTGGTCGTTTCTTCTCGAAGTGCTTACACGACTTGGCTTCGGCCTAAGATGGAGGAACATGCTATTTGCTTTGCTCTACACATCTTCCACCAAAATGATTCTAAACGGAAACCAGGACAGCAAATATGTCACAGAAGAGGCTTGGGCCAGGGAGACCCACTCTCGTCAATGCTCTTCGTCATTGCAATGGACATTCTCAGCAGCCTCTTCTCCAAGGCAGAACAGCTACGACTCCTGTAAGCACTGGCATCGAGGCCTCTACAGCACCATTTATCACTCACTGTATGCAGATGATTTTGTGATCTTCGTCACGCTGACACCGAATGAGCTCGGCCTTGTCAAGGACTTGCTGCACAAATTTGGAAACGCGTCTGGACTCCACACTAACAAGGCTAAATCGTCCATAGTCCCAATCAAATGTGCCGATGAAGATATTGTGGCGATACAACATGTGATGTCATGCGCAATTGGGACATTTGTGTGCAAGTACTTGGGACTACCACTGTCGGTTCACCGCCTCACCAAAGCCGACTTGCAGCCCTACATCGACAAAGTTGCAGACAAGCTGCCAGCCTAGAAGGCATCACTCATGGTGCGTTCTGGCTGTCTCATCCTGGTCAAGGCGGTGTTAACCACCATCCCCATCTATATCTTGATCGCCCTTGTTGTATTTTTTAACGACCACAGATAAATCCGCAAGCGCACGAAGAATACCGCTGTAACACTTCCCCAACAGAGTATTCCAAGGGTTATCAATCCAAGGAACAGAATGGATAAATCCTAAAGCTCTAGTCAGTCCAAGGACATAAGAGATAAATATTGGTGTAGGATAGAGAGGTTTATCTATGGGTTAGCTCCTATATAAATAAGGTTGAGGCATTGATTACTGCTTCATGTACGGATTCATGCCCGACATACACAAGGCAACTCCGTCTTGTACACATGTTGCAACCGAATGTGGAGGAGTACAATGGACAAATTGGGTTGTCACCACCTACTACCTACCTCTACAAACCATAGATTACAAGGTGATCAAAGATGACTTCTAACCTAAGCAACACACCTAAGTTATTAATCACTATTTAGCTAAGCCGTCACTTAGACTAAACAACCTATATAGGATATAAGACTTTCAACCCACAAGTAAATAAGCACTCAACTTACTTAAATAAGAAAGCTAAAGAACATAAATAAACTCGAATACTTACTTAATAAGGCAAGGCTCCGTCGAGGTACAAGGTTGGAGTAGAGGGCCCACAGACAATGCTCCACTCCTACACTTCTCCTCACTCTCCACCTATTCTAAGTACTGAACTAAGTAGTACTAGCACCTCTTGGAGTGTGGCTCTTCTCTTGGATGTGTGTGTGAGTGTAAAGCCCCTGCTCTATTTATATAGGGCCCATAGGTCGGTAACGAAGAGTAACCACCACGGAAATCACATGCACCGACCTCAGGAAATGGACGAGGAAGCACCACATGGAAGCTCGGGCGAATTGGCCACAAGACCAGGTCGGGTGACCAAGGGGGGAGGTCGGCCGACCTGGCCCTGGGCCCTATGGCCTTGTGCTTTGGCTGGGCCACTGATAGGTGGGTCCACTCTTGTTTTATGTCGGTGTTCTTCTGAGTTTCGTGGGGAATTCCGTCCATCCACGTATGTAATCCTTGTGTTGGCTCCTAATTGGCTAGATTTGTATTTTCTTGGATTGGTGACATGGAATAGACCATAATTCATGAATAATTCACCTGCACTCAAATATTCACCAACATATGTGGAATTCATTAGTAATAAATCCCTACCACTATGTTGGTTTATTATTTTAGCTCTTTAATGCAGGTGATTGACAGTCATATTTGGTAATTAAGGACCGTCAACTGCCCTCAACGTGCCAAAGTGGTTTATCTCGGCCATCGACAAATGGAGAAGGCAATTTTTATGGTGAGGCCAGTAATAGCTGAAGGGCGGCCACTGCCCCGTCTCTTGGTAGCGGGTGACCCCGCCCTTGCAATTCGGAGTACTCAGGCTGCATAACCTACACGTCATGTCTTGGGCACTTCGCATGCGCTGGCTGTGGCTCCAAAAGACACAACAAGAGAGGACATGGTCAATGCTCAACATTCAAGTGCCAGTGCAAGCTAGAGCAATGTTCTTCATCTCCACCGTCACCAACATCGGCAGAGGAATCCATATTTTTTTTTATGGATCGATGGATTGAAGGCAAGTTAGTATCTGAGCTAGCGCTGAACCTCATGTCGTTCGTGAGACGACACGGATGGCACAAGCATTTAGTGTGCGATGCGCTGTTGGGGGGTTCATGGTGGATGGACATCATCGGCAGATTGTCTGTCCCGATAATATGGCAGTTGATCCAGCTCCAGGACTGCATCATGCACATCACCTTCACTCCAGAGCAACCTAACAAGCATGTCTGGCTCCTGGATGCTTCTAGCAATTTTACAATGGCAACGGCCTACGAACGGTTCTTTGTCAGAGGCAGAACCTTTGAGCCACACAACAGATTGTGGAGCTCCTGGGCTCCGCTCCGGTCTAAGATCTTCGTTTGGTTTGTGCTGTGGAACAAGTGTTGGACAGCGGATAGGTTACAGAGACAGGAACTGCCGCACCCATTGGCTTTCCCACTTTGTGATCAAAGCGAAGAATGCATCAACCATGTCCTGGTGACTTGCGTCTTCGCGTGAGAAATCTGATTCCATGTCCTCCGATGGATTGAGATGGAGCAGCTAACGCCGACATCGGAGGACCTGACGTTCCAACAATGGTGGTGGTAGGCAAGCCGGCGTGTGGCTAGGGAACGGCACAAGGCGCTGAACTCTGTCATCACCCTTGTGGCATGGGAAGTTTGGAAGCACAGGAAGTCTCTGGTCTTTGATGGTACACGCCCCTCCGTCCTGGTCCAGCTCGGCGGTATCAAGGATGAAGCACGAGCATGGGCCATGGGAGGTGCAAGGAGGCTACGACAGCTGCTATCATAGGGTTAGATATGTGTCCGGTTGCTAAATTACAACAGGCGCGTATGTAAGCATTAAATGGGGTGTTAGTTTGTAATCGAACTGTTTTCTTTCTTCTTAGAGTAAAGTGCATCGTACGTCCCTAAACTATTTAGGAATGTTCATCTAGGTCCATAAACTTTCAAAGTAACTATCTGAATCTCTCAAGTATTCGTGGATAGTCATCTAGGTACATGAACTTTATAATAACCATATAAGTTCATGATCTATTTATTTTATGTTAATCAGATCCACACTGCTGCCGGCCAGCGGCTCACCACGTATGACCCAACCACTGCAAAACTGCTCTCTACACGAGCGTTGTCGAGCCTACACGACGACACCAGCTAGCAACCGGTGCACTCTATCCACCCATGGCGGGCCTGCCCGTTTGCTCGTCAGGCGGTGATGATAGCAGTGTGTCACGTGCGAACGGTATAACGTATGGAAGGCAGACCGTTGACCGTTATCACGGGTAAAGGGCAGGTCGTCATCGTGGGTAATGAATAACAGGCGTGGGAAGGCGAGGCTGCGACGCGGAGAGCAAGGCCGGATGGGAAGGCGAGGCCATGACAGGACATAGTGCACCTGCTGCTATCTGGCATCGTCATGTGACCTCAATAGGGCCCGCATGTAGAGTGGTTGTGCGATGGGCATTATGGATCTAATTGACACAATATGAATAAATTATATATTAGAGGGTCATTATAAAGTTTATGAACCTATATGACCATCCGAGAATAGTTTAAAGACTCATATAGTCAATTTGAAAGTTCGTGTACCTATATGACCGTTACTAAATAGTTTAGGGACCCATAATACATTTTACTCTTCTTCTTAATATAAAGACGCATAGTTGTCCTGCGTGTTTGACAAAAAAAAATCCCCAGAAAATCGTTGCAATCAACACGATACTCTGCACGAGTACGTACACGAGCGTCGAGGGAAAAAAAAAGTTAGAGCAAACTTTTGACAACGACGGGTTAAACATTACATGCGCAAACCCTTCCCGTCTTTCAGTTTATTCGCCGAGCTGGCGTGGAACTAAGCGACCGGCGGTTAGCTTCAGTCGCATGCATGATATATAGCATCACAGATATTTCGCAAAGGGAGAAAAACTTATGACAACATGGTTTGTAGTTTTCTCCTTCTCCAGGTCTTGTTGTCCTAGTCAACTGCCTGTCTGGAGCTGGACGCCGCACTCGAAGATGCGTTATGGTGTCGCGAAAATGAGCTCATCCTATCAGTAAGTCCCGAGCGTCAACCTTCCAAGTGGCATGGCACTCCGATCCCTGAGGTAGCATGGTAGTATAAGTAACGCTCATGAGATGCGCAAGCTCCCAAAATGGCGCGCCCTTCGTCGTCATCGGCAACGTCTTACTACTATGGCAATTGGCAAGCTGCTGCGTTCTTCACATTTCGAGTGGCGGAGCAGGCATGGAGCGATCGCGTGCCAGGGGCTTGTCACCAGCAGGCTCGGGATCGGAGTTCCTCTGGAAAATCTGAGCGCAATAATATGGTGGCTGGCCTAGTCGGAATATGAGAAAAGGTAAAAGTGCACTCGATGTCGTGTACATATAGTTCTTCCTTTTATTCCATAGTTGCAGGATGCCGTGTTCCTGTGAACTGCTTCGTGGTTGAGCGCCAGTGTGCTTTGATAATCAATGACTTAGCTTTGCTGTATCAACAATCAGGAGTTCTGTTGTTTTGTCAATACGGACATTTTGGATATTATGTGCTAGGAAAAATAGAATAGTATTTGTTTTTTAATCGATGAAGAATTAACCTAGATTTCCTCTCCTTTCCAACCAGAATAGCAGAGCCGCGGCAAGGCACGAGAGTTTAGTTGGTCTATGATGGATGGGGAATTTGGGACTTGGTAGTGGGAGCCGAGCTTGAGAAAGCGATGAAAACAAGCGGATGGGGAACGCTTAGCTAATCACAACTGTCGCAAGCTAGCGCAGCCGGCGCCTCGGCAGATGTATGGTACTATGGACACGGAGGAAGATGAAGTCTGTTCAATTTAGTGAAGCTCGAGGGCATGCAGGATACCCAAGTTGTTTGGTCTAAATTCGAGCAATTTTCTTTCGAAGCAAATACATTCAAACTATTTTAGTCTACACAAAAAAAAAACCTAGAGCAGAAAAAAATTTTGAAGCATTGAAGCCGAGCGCTAGACGCTGCCGGACGGCCACGTGTCTCAACCCGCAGCACGGGTTGCCTCTCAAACCAAGATCACGCGTTCAATCCTATACAGCACCTAATCACCACCAGTCCACCGGCCCGGGTGATTACTGATTAATGAATGGCAGCCACACCTGCCTGCGGCGCTGTGGCCGTGACGGGAGATTTTCACCGACGACGGCAAGCGAAACCGTGGTCACACGCTTTGGCGCTGCGAAGTCGCGGGCGCGAGTGCGTCCCGCCACACGGTGGCTTATCCCGGCCTATCCGTCCCCCGCCGGGACAGACAAAGGAAGGGCTGCAAGCGAGTGGCCCGCGTCCACTGGCCTAGCCGAGCCGCTGCAGTCCTCTGGCCGCTGCTGATCGCGCGCCTTGTCCGCACGCACGCGTGGCGCCCTGTGACTTTGCTTACGGGGCGCGCCACACACGCTGCGATCATCCAGGACAGAGCATGTCGTCGACCTTCGCCGGTGCAGCAGCCACCCGGCGCCCGTGCCTTCCGTGCTATAAAAGGGCGGACCCGATCCAGAGGTGGGCACCTCTGCAGCAGCATCGAAGCCAGATTACCTCCGGAACCAGAAGCCCACTCACTCCTCTCTTTCCAAGGTCCGTTCCCTCACCCCCACACTCCTCTCCTTTGTTCCGTCTTCTTTACCTTTCTATGCCAATGGTAGTTTTTTTTTTTTTTGCACATTTTCTTCTGCTATTACGTTGCAAAATTAGAAAAATGCTCATTATACTAAGGCTTGCAACAATGTTGTCCACAAATTTCTTGTGATCAACCTATTAGTCCTTGACCACCCTCATGATTGGCCACAATGTTGCTAACACAATAATGTAGCTACAAGCTAGTTAGATGCTTCTAAAATTTTTAGCTTCATGATTCCCATTTCGTTCCATCTTATTCTTCTATTCAAAACAAAAGACTTAATGAGTTTATATACAAGAACTTCTAGTGCCATTTTTCTAAAAAAAAAGAAATACTTTGCATGTTGATTGTTGACCAGGACTACCCTAGCGCAAAACCCTGTCTCCACCATTGATATAGCATCAGCTAGCTGCTGTTTCTGCTTTTCTTTTTTTGTTGTTCCAAAGCAGATCCCTTCACACAGATATAGTATCTACTAAGTACCTTTGGATCAACTTTTATTTGTGCGTGCTTTCGTGTTGAGGCCATTTTTTACATGACTTTCTGTCTGAACCGATCTTCTTGTGGTTGATCGATCCGTTGTTCCTACAGGACATGGACCCCGTCGCGCGCTTGAAGAGTGGGTTCGAGGACTTCAAGGTCAATGTATACAAGTGAGTTTCCCTTCCTTCCTTGATCGAGTTCCTTGAGACCTGCACTCCCAATCAGGATTTTGTGTTGGTAATAACCGATCGACTGACCTTGCTATTCATTTCTCCTGGCAGCAAGAAGCCGGAGCTGTTCGAGCCGCTCAAGGAGGGCCAGGCACCTACGGTATGTGCTCCTCCTCCTGCCACCAGCTGTTTGCCCTTTTGTACGCTAGCGATGTTTGTTACAAATCTTGGAAGCTTTTGCTGAAACCGTGTTCAGCGATTTTGGAGGTCTGGAATGGGCCCATTGAATTTTGGTACGGGCAGCACTTTCCCTAATAGAATTGCACGACAATTTTACCAGTAATTCTACTATCACATCGATTGTGGGGACATCCAGCTGGTGTACCATTCTAGGCAAGCGCACGGCGCTTGAGCTGAGGTCAAAGCAGCAGCATTAGGCGGAAGGAAACGGCTTCAGACCGAGGGGGACAGCTCATTGCCAGTCCACTAATAATCTGTTTGATATAGAGGAAATAATTAGTAGTAGATTCTTGCTTTAGTTTAGGGCAACTAACTGTAGTACCACTAATGGTACAATTGCATAAATGTTCGGCACAACCTCTTGCTTTTAAGCCTACTTGCATCAATATACTCCTGATCCTTCCAATCCAATATGCTTCCACAACCACAAAAAATCTTAGCAGTGCTCGGCACCGGCTAAATGCTGCTGATGGTTACATTATGGCATTATGCTAAGCGTCATAATCTCCCTTGTCTTCTTTTTTCCAATCCTGATGTCCAATGCAAGTCTGAGCTAACGCATGGCTGAACAAGGTTATGTTTCCTTGTCTATCCGTGGTCCATGCCTGTTTGATGTGCGTTGCCGTAACTGGAGCGGCCGGGTTGCAGAGTAGACCTCACGATGGAGTTGCTCTTGTCACTCATGCAGCTTAATCTGCAGGCTTGATTTGGCAATCTTGAATGAAACATAGCCGGCCCCTATTCTCTTCAACCGCTTGTCCTAACTATACTTGCCGGGATGCGTTAGCCTAGGAGACACAAGGTCTGCAAGCTTGTGGTGCACCTGCCGGCTGCAGGAACCTTCCTGCTGCCTGGCCTTTGTCTCCCTTGTGTTGAAAAGGGTAACTATAACAAAGACAGGTCAAAAGTGGACAGTCCTTTTCTTCTTCTTTCTAGCATCAAACTAGATCGATCTGTTCGCCTCCTTATCGATAAGCACGTGGCGTTGGGTGTAAGCCTAATACTGTAACCGTGATAAAGTTACTGTGCTAACTGCAAAATTTACTTCTGTCGTTTTTTGGTGCAGTACATGGTGTTTGGCTGCGCCGACTCCCGATGCTGCCCTTCAGTGACCCTCGGCCTGCAGCCGGGCGAGGCCTTCACCATGCGCAACATTGCCAGCATGGTCGGTCCCTATGACAAGGTAAGCATATAAGCCTTATAATTCTGCTCTTACCGTCATGGGAATGGAACCAACTTAGTAATAACGCCCCTATGGTGTTGCCTGTCAACTACAGAACAAGTATACTGGCACCGGGTCCGCCATCGAGTACGCCGTCTGCGCTCTCAAGGTCTCAGTCATTGTGGTCATTGGCCACAGCCGCTGCGGTGGTATCAAGGCCCTCCTCTCCATGGAGGAAGGTGCACCCGACAACTTGTAAGTCACTGGTGATTTTTATTTTTTTTGTGAGAGTAGTTAGTAGTTACTGAAAGTTGCAAAGAAGAACAGTAGGCCATAACTTCCTGAAACTCATTTACACTTGTATTCATGGTTATTTGACTCCTCGATCAGCCACTTCGTTGAGGACTGGGTCAGGATCGGCTTACCCGCCAAGAAGAAGGTGCAGACTGAGTGCAAGGCATTGCCGTTCGATGCACAGTGCAGTGTCTTGGAAAAGGTAACCAGGATTCCATTATTAATTAACTCCTTCTACTTGATGAACTATTGTTCTAACATCATCAATTATAAAAGCTGGATGAAGACTAACAAATCTAGTGATTAATGTCAAAATAAATTAATCAAAATCACACGTACCTGCCCCCATCCTTCCAATACATTCTCTAAATTTATCTTTCGATTCTGCAGGAGGCCGTCAATGTGTCCCTTGACAACCTAAAGACTTACCCATTCGTCAAAGAAGGAGTGGAAAATGGGAGCCTCAAGCTGGTCGGCGCCCACTACGACTTCGTCAACGGCAAGTTCGAGACATGGGACGCTCCAACTCCTCCTCCTTCCAAGGTCCGTTCCCCAACTCCTCCCTTCTCACGCAACCAGGCAGCAGTTGTCTCTATACATCTGTTGCATATTCTTTTCATCTCTATCTCCATCATTTTAATAGCAATAGCTAGTTCTCGTGTTTCCCTTTTCCTTTTTGTTGTTCCTAAGCAGTATATTCTGCCCTTGGATCAACTTTTCCTTGTGCATGCTTTCTTATGGATTCCAATTTTTTTGCATTAATCCTCTCTCTCTCTCTCTCTCTCTCTCTCAATCTCTCTCTCTCTCTCTCTCTCTCTCATAAATTGATCTTGTTGTGGTTTTGACGGTCGATATATATGTTGTTCTTGCAGGCTGTGGATGCTGTTGCACGCTTGAAGACTGGGTTCCAAAACTTCAAGATCGATGTCTACGAGTAAGTTTTTCTTTCCGTTTCCTTCTTTCTGCGAATTTTTAGAGCCCTACACTTTGAATCCGGATTTTGGATTGGCTAATTGAGCGCCCTGATATTGTGTTCCTTTCCTAACAGCAAGAAGCCAGAATTATTCGAGCCACTTAAGGAGGGCCAGGCACCCACGGTATGTCCTCCTCCCCCTCCTTCTCCTTTTGCGGTTGTGCCCACTGATTGCCGCTTTGTATGCTGGCGAAATATCGCGATGTTTGTCATGAATCTTGGAAATCCTGTTCAGTAATTTTTGAGTTTTGGGACGGGCATCAGCAGGCCCGCGAATTTGGTACGAGCAGGCAAGCATCACCTTCCCAGATAGAATTGCAGGATAGTTTGACAAGTAATTCTACTACTAGCACACCAAAACCCTGCGTCCCAACCTGGTGGCAACAGACAGACATCCATAGGGTGTGCCCAGATGTACCAATCTAGGCGTGCACATAGCATTTGCGAGCTGAGGTCAAAAGGAAACGCTAATGGCATTTGTTTCTAACAATGCTTGTCTTAATTGCAAGAGTTCACACCGAGGGGTCAGGTTATCGCCACACCAACCAATCAGCTACTAATCTGATGGATAAAAGGAAATAATTAATAGTATAGTAGGGAGCTGCTTTAGGGGCACAACCCACTGTAGTCTACAAAGTACTCCACTAATGGCATAATAATCCTGCTATGCTTCCACCATCCACCACTGTTACTGTAGGCGACAATGCATGCAGGAAGTGCCATTCCCATGTGCAGGTTGTGTTTCCTTTTTGGATTTGAATTATATGTTGTCGTCTCTATATAGATTCACACTGGTTGATGGATATGTTTCTTTATCCCTCCTCATTCCTAAAATAATCTATACAGGAATGAACTTTTTTAACTGTTTTTGTTGCGTTTGGGCGCAGTTCATGGTGTTCGCTTGTGCGGACTCCCGGTGCTGCCCTTCGGTAACCCTCCGCCTGCAACCCGGTGAGGCCTTCACCATACGCAACATTGCCAGCATGGTCGGACCCTACGACAAGGTAAGCACACGAAAACCTGGAAATTTTTGGCCTGGCCACTGGCCACCACAGGCATGGATCAGCTTAATCATCCCTCCACTCGTGTCAACTGCAGACCAAGTACACCGGCATTGGGTCTGCCATCGAGTATGCCGTCTGCGCGCTCAAGGTCTCATGCATCGTGGTCATTGGCCACAGCCGTTGTGGTGGTATCAGGGCCCTCCTCTCCATGCAGGATGGTGCACCCAACAACTTGTAAGTTACAGCTGACCTTTTTTCTTAGACAGACAATATTTACTATCTATTTGACTCATATTCTTGATTTATTTGACTATTTGATCAGCCATTTCGTTGAGGACTGGGTCAAGATCTGCTACGCCGCCAAGAAGAAGGTGCAGATTGAGTGCAAGGCACTGCCCTTCGATGACCAGTGCAGCGTCTTGGAGAGGGTAAGCAGTATTCCATCAATTACTCAATCCATTTGATGAACTATTATTCTAACATCATCAAGCCTAGTGATCCACGTCAAAATAAAATCATAGGGTGACATCTGCCATCATCCATCTAGAGCCTATTATTCTCTGATTTCTTTGGGTTTTGTTTTAATATTTGCAGGAAGCCGTTAATGTGTCCCTTGACAACCTCATGACATACCCGTTCGTCAAGGAAGGAGTGGCTAGTGGGAAACTCAAGCTTGTTGGTGGCCACTACGACTTCGTCAATGGAAAGTTCGAGACATGGTCTCGTTAATTCCTATATACAATACATACATATTTTCCCATGATCCAAGTGAATGGTGGAGTACTTATTTGCCGCTGCATATATGTAATATATATGATGCATAATTTGACCATCATGTGGTCAAAAGACATCAGTTATAATATTTCTAATAATATTATCATGAAGAGTTTACCTTTCCTACTATTCTTTGTCTCCTGATCATTTTCTCTTTCTGAAATGCTAAAGGTTACCTTTGTAGTGCACAAGTCTTCAATGTGAAGAAGAAAAATCAATGCTTATTTTCTACCTCATTAAGATTAGTGCTTGTAGTTATGGAAGGCATAAAAATAACCTTGAAACTAGAAGTTGGTTCAGGTTTCAATGTCAATTAGCCCAATCTTTCAATGGATTAGGTTGAGTGCTCAACTGTACTTACGTTTCATAGAGAAAAACTCAAAATTAGGTTCCAAATAATACAAGCATTAAATGGTATAATAGGTAGAGAAAATTTCTTGAAGTATGGTATGATTCACTTGACTTGTATTCTTACCGCAAATTTCATTAACCTTTTTAGATAATGGAAAAAGTACCGGACTTGACATTGATAGAAACTATGGCCCATTATTACAGCCAATGCAACACTTATGTCTGCCACACCAAGAGAGAATAAAATAACATCGACCACTACTAGTTGGGATGGCAGATATTAAACACAAATTCTATTGCTAAATCTTCATATATGGCCAATGAAAATTTTCATTGCCCTCGTCTGCAGCTTCTGACATGTGGCATTTATTATTTTCTTGTCCTTCTCATGCTTCTGCAGTTGCTCCCAAAAGTGGAGCCAATGTGGTCTCATATATAGTACCTGTAAAAATGATTCCATTGAGGACTTATCAAATAGAACATGTTTTCTCCCACTAGTAGTTATTGCTTTAGTTTTTCACCTACACCATTTAGAAAACTATTAAACATGCTACCCATATTTTGTGGCGTCAGCGGCCCCAAGAAAAATATTGACCATGTCCAAAGAAACCTAGAACTATTTTTTATAGTTTTAAAATAGATGTTGTATAATTTTATGGAGAAACTACATTGCTTACTATCATGCATTTGAATTCCCTCTTGCTAATTATCTTTTGTTAACACCACCCCTCTATACAAGTAGCACATAAAGGTCTTAATCTTCAAAAGTGCAAGATACATAGAGTGAATAAAAAATTGGCCATATTGATGGAAATTCCACCAAAACACAACAGCCTAATTATAATTGAATATGCACTATTCTCAACACTAGATCATTCCATAGCATAAGATTCTATTGTATCACTCTTTATTTTAACAGTACTATATAATGAAGGATGTTGTTGTTTAAAAGTAAAGCTGTCGATCCATTTATCAAACCAAAATCAAATTTGCTTTCTATCATTAGGATGTAGCGATCCAAATCTAAGGAAATGATCCTTAACTTTATAACTCCACACCAGAAGTGAGAATCACTTAGTTTTCATTCAACTTTTCCTATCATTTGGTTTTTAAGGTATTTCTTTTCAAAGAAATCATTTCCTCATCCTTCTTCATTTATTAATTTGAAAAGTCATTTACTATGCAAAGAGTGATTCTGAATATTGATATGTTGTATGCCCAAGCCACCTTCATCTTGTAGTTGACAAATAATGCTCCACTTTGTCAATTTGAATTTCTTCTTCTGATTGGCACTTTGTCAAAAGAATCTTGACATATAATACTCTATTTTTTAAGTACTCTCATAGGAACATCAAAAAATGAGAGCATTGACTTGGTTAGGCTTGTAAGTACTGAATTAATTAAAACCAATCCACCTCCTACTGTCATATGCTTTCCAGCTACTAAGTTTCTTTTCTATCCTTTATCAATAGTGTTCCAATCGCTATCACTTAATTTTCTATAATTTTTTTAAAGAAAATGGGAGGGACTTACCGCCTTTGCAAGTTCACACATAGGGTTGAATTTAGTACAAAATTTAACAATTGTTGATATCTCTAGAGGAACATAAATGAATATTAAGCGGGACAAAGCCTATTATTTAATTTCCATTCGTGTGAAGCGAAGACTTTCAGTGTCGTGGTCTCTAGCATCCTACTGACCCATCGGAAGAAATCCTTTGTCTCATCATCACACTACAGCAGCATCCAGAACCATGTCCAATATATTGACAATTATATTCAAAGTTTAGATCATTACAAAATATCCAAATTGCCTAATATAATACAGAAACTCCTATCAGAATATTTTTTCCTTAGTCAAATTAAAATTAGAAAGCCACCTCCCTAACAAATGGGAAATATTTTTGGGCGGAGTTAATCCACTAGATATATAGGCAATTCGCCATATCATCCTAGCTCTATGACAATCGAAGAAAAGATGTTGAATTCAATACATCACGATTACAATAGCAACACCTTTTCATGTCTTTCCAGTTCCTCTTTGCTAAATTATCTTTTGTTAGTATCATTCTTTTTGTAAATACCAAATGAAGATTTTAATCTTAAGAGGAATGAAATTTGATCTTTCAAAACATCTTATGAGAGAATGGTGTGTTCTGGTTAATCATAAACAAATACAAAGAGCACGCACTAAAGATACCCTTAGTATGTAAAACTTATCTAAAATTATCTCTTTCACCATTAAGAGTGATATTGGAGATAGTATCTACCAAGTGTTGCCATTCTTCTAGCTTATTCTTCACTATCGCCCTTCGAAATGAGGTGTTCGAAGGTGTAGAAGTCATCACTTTATCCATTAGCAAGCGCAGTTAAGCTTGCTTTTATGTGTGGGCCTAGCAGCAATTTGTGGCTGGCGGCCTAGAATAAAACGAGTGCTTGTAATGGCCTTTAAATGACAAATCCAACCATCAAATACTTACATAAAACATATAAATGGAATAGCCAACATAGTGATAGAAGTTTATTACTGATAATTTATATGCAGGTGATTTGTTCATTATTAAAGGAAAAGTACAAGTAATTAGAGGAGAAAACATACTTCTGGAGAATCAAAGCGCAACACAAGGATGCATGAGCCACAAATGGGATAAACGGATGTTCCATGGGACCCAACCATGGATGGAAGAACTAGGGTTAACCGGCCGGTTAACCCGGTTAACCGGCGAACCGGTGAGGACCGGTCGGCCCGGTCGGCCGGTTAACCCCCGGTCAAAATTTGAATTTTTTTGAAATTTGAAAAAAATTGTTTTAAAATTTTGTTAAAAAACTAGAGACGAAATGAAGATTTATGGTGAAGAGAAAAACTAAATCCGAGCTCATTTGTCTTTTGAAAAAATGATGGAAGAAAAAAAGAAAAAGAAAAAAAAAGAAAAAGCATACCTTATCCTCTCTCGTCGCCCCTCCCGTGAGCACTTTGCCATCTCCCGTCGCCCCTCCGTATGCGCCACACAAATCGCCATGATTTCCGCCGCCGGTCCCGCTTCACTCGTCGCCGGCGGTCGGCTCCGGTCGGACTCCCCCGTTGACTCGGCTAGCCGGGCGGTCGGCGCGGTTAGCCGAGCGGTCGGCATGGTTAGCCGCCCGGCCAGATCCGGGAGTTGGGCACGCGGTTAGCCGGTCGGTCGGCGCGGTTAGCCGGCCGGCTACCGCGGCTAACCGGCTGTGTGACCCGGTTAGCCGGCCGGCGCAGAGAGGTATGGAATTTTTTTTTAGGTGAATAGGAAGTTAGGACTTAGGTAATTTAGCTAGGAAAAAAGATGTATACCTTTGCCTTTGAAACTTAAGTAATTTAGCTAGGAAAAAAAGATGTTGTTCTTATACATATTGTTGTTGAGATAAACCACCTTCATATTATAACAAATTATGCATATTATTGTTATGTAGGGACTAGGGAGATATGGCGGATCGTAATCAAAGTGATGGTGTGTGGAAGCATGGTGTAAACCAATATTCAGGATGGTCATGCAAGTATTACAAGATTTTAAGAAAGCGGGGTGGTGCCAATTGATTGAAGCATCACTAGATAGGAAGAGGTGATAACGTCGTATATTATAGTAATGTTCCACCAGATATTCGAGACTACTATCATCATGAGCTGGATAGAATTATGACAAGAAAGAAAGACATACAACGGGAGAATTTGAGGAGAGAGGAAGTTGTCAGAGAAGGAAATGATGAGGAGGAAGAGGTGTTGCAGCGTGTGTTGGAGTTGTCTCGAGAGGAGGATGCATATGTGAGGCGCGTCCGTGATCAAGGTAGGCAGTATGAGCATGAGGAGGAAGGAAAAAAGGCAAGAAACAGAAGAAGACAACTAAAGGAAAATCAGTGCGTAGTGATGATTCTACTAATAGTGATAATGGCAGTCCGACCTATCAAGAGTCAGATGATAGCAGTTCTGCTCCTTCTTCTGCTGACTCGGACGACCCTGGTGCTACCTTTGTTCTACCTTCAACAACTGTCCACTTCACAGATAATAAAAATAATGATTGCTCTATCATATCAATTGATGGACTGTTCACTCACTCATCACCTTGTTTTACAGGCGAGGAAGATTTCACTCATGCTACCTAGGATCAGGACCATGGTGCTCCACATTCTCAGAGGACGACCATGCGTGAGGGGGTAACTACAAGGGGTAGGCAACATCATCTAGGAATCCACTCTTCTCCTTATGCAAGTGAGTCCTCTATCAGCGCAGGTAACTCTTCTCCCTATGTCCATGGTTACGACCAATATATTGCTCCGCCACCGGACATCCAACCTCCTCCACAATGGGTTTATGAGTGGCAGGACCCTGATTTCTATAACTTATTGCTCAATAAATGGCACACAACTGCGGCGTGGACTGGACAAACTTGAAATGAGTACAAGGCGGCATTGTTGGCTACTCGTGGCATTGCGCTCATGTCAACCGAAGAGTATCACTCCGCATGGTACTCGCGCCCATTGGTGTGAGTGCAATTATTTAGATGCTATGTATTTAATAATTATATTTATGGAAAACCATTATATAATTATTTGTAAAAAACCATGTGTGGGACAACTATATTGCTTTGATGTTTTGTATAGCACAATGTAGTTGTGCTATGTTGTATGAACTCAATATATTATGTATTGGTGCCTAATATTGTGCTTAATATTTAAAAAATGTCATGTCTAATTTTTCCCTATTTTTTAGATCAATTTTCTATTTTTTCTCCCTCAACCGAGCTGGTAACTACTTTCACCGGTTAACCGGCCTAACCGGCCGGTTAACCAGATGGCAACCGCGCATGTCTGAAATCAAATTTTGTCCAGCTAACCGGCTGGTTATACCGGTTAACCGCCAAACCGAGCCTGGCCGATTATGCCGGTTCGGACGGTTATGTTAACCCTAGACCCAACACACATAACCGACAAAGAAACCCACCTTCGAGTGCCCCAGGGAAAAGGGGGGATGAGAGGTGGCAACTTTTATTCGGTCGAACACACTTGTTCGACTGAATTGGGAGTAGGGCCCCTTGTCCCCAGCTTCCACGTGCCATCCATTACCACCTTTCTAGGGTCGGTTGGGTCGATTAAGGCGGCAGTTACCACCTCGAGAACCGCCTTTGGGCCTATATAAGGAGAAGAGTGCCTCAACTCCAACACAAACAAGAAGAATAGAATTAGGGCTCCACTCCAAAAGTGAAGCGTTGCCTAGGAATCCTCCATGTTCGAATACGTCGTAGAGCTGTTGGTCGAAGTCATCTGTGGATGCAGAGGTAAGCCGGTACCTGAAGTAAACACTTAAAGATCAAAATTATCTTAGTTTAGGATCCTAAACCCTAGGAATCCTCTTTATCCTCTACCTACCATATTCTTGTTGTCCTTGAACGGATTATCGTGAAGATTGGTGCACACACATTCCCTGTGATTTGATAATTTAAAATACTCATAGGTGAAGTGTTACATTAGTATTCATGCACTTGTGAATTTATTTGTGATTGTAATAAATAGCACCTTCCCCCATGGTGGCGGCAGCGTCATCCTAAATGTGTTGATTGTAGGTGGTATCTCCGTCACCATGCATTCAAGATGGAGTATCTCTATTATAAAGACGTCAACATCATGCTGACTATTTTTACCCTTCTAAAACCCACCCACCCTGCTAAATGGCCCTTACATCAAAGTCCTTATCTAGTTTGGAGCGATGGATTTTGTCCGGGCCCATAAGCAATTTCAAAAAACTCACATGGGTCAGGTTTTGTTTATGCTCCCCCGTCAATCCACGTTCCACGCTTCAATTTTTTTCTCACCATGCGATTTCTACCCACCCCATAGACCCACCTTCTCCCGTTAGAACGCCCTGATTGACAACACAATTTATTTCCTTACGGCCAATCACAAAATCAGCAATTTGCTTAGTTTAGTCCTTGCTAAATTGGCAGGTCGGATGGCACTCTGTTGGTCCTTCCATATTAGCTGATATGATTGGTGAAAATATTTTTAACCTTCCAAAAGAGCCGCTCGCATTAGTTTGAATTATTGTTTACCCCGCTAGGATCTTTCATGGTTAACGTGGTCAGTGTCGTAGCTTTCGTTCGGAGGAGGGCACTGGAGCTCCGTCGTGTGATCCGTTCTGTAATTCACTACCTTCCACATAGTTAAAGGTAGTGTCTTTGTGACTTGTTAATCGTATGCATGGTCAGGCTATCATCTACTTTTACTACGGTTATAAACTTTGTCTTGTTCTCCAGATTCAGTTGGTCGTAGCTAGGCTCTGCATAACTATTTGAGGTTCGGCTGTAAGCATTCACACCAGATTTTGATTTGTCCATTGTGATGATCCGTTTGTCACCTGTTTTGTCTTCATTTTATATGGGTAATTTTGTTCAGAGCCTACGTGTTGTGGGCTCAGCGTCTCTACCTATGTATGGATCATCCCCAGCTTTCCAACAACACGATGGTGACTAATTCCAGAAATCGCCTTCCTCTCACCGACGTCACAAGTGTGCATGTCAATGGTATGAATACATTTAGTCTGATGTGTTTTGTCTTTGAGTTCTTTGGTAAAAATATTCCATTAATGCGCAGGCAGCAGCCAAGTTTTTGATCCAACGGCAATGCAGAAGGAGAAGAACAGAAAGTACCAGCAGAAGAGTCGATCGCATAAGAGGAACGCGGTGCAGGATAATAGCAGTTGCGCCGAATTGCCGACCACACCTGATCATCGTTCCGCGGGTTCGAATGGTGTCCTCAATGTCTGAAAAAAACAAGATTGGTCCTTGTTCTACTCACCTCAATGCAGGTTTTCGAAACGCATATTTAGGAGATAAGGAGAATATTGGGACCAAATCGTCGTCCGCGACACGAGAAAGGAACCGAGAGTATAAGCGTCAGAGTCGTCAGAGATTGTTGAGTAATGTAACCAATTGAACAAATCCAGGCACGGGACTACTGCTTCTTAATGTTTAATTCTACTGTAAATTTATCTCGTGTTTTATATATTCTTATGCTACTGCATTGGCGAATGCAGTTGAAACTACCTCGCAACTTGACACCAGTGGTGGACTAAGTTTACCCATTAGCGAAGTTGACCGAGAGGATGATACTTGGCTTGATAGGAACGACGATTGTTATCTGTCGAAAGCACACGTTGATAACAGGGTTGCAATGTCTGGTGAGTGTGTTACTCAAGAGGAAAGTTTACTTGCAAAGAGACAAGCTTATCAACGTGAATATCAGGGAGAATATAGAAAGCACAGACGAGAACAAAAAACTAGAGAAAAAGGTATGTCATAACTCACATAACTATTCCTATGAAATTTGAGTTTAGAGAAAACATGATGCTTTCAGATATGGAAATGCATCAGAACAATCTTGGAGCATGCTGTTCCGTTGGAGTTTCCAGGGACGGGGATACCAACAGGGTCCCTGTGGATGTTATCACTGGTGAAAAAATTGATCTTACATATTTTGATTTTACACTATTAGCCATTATAACTGTTAATGATTAATGATCTGGTCTTACTTGTTTTTTTCTGACAGGAGTACGAACTGGATTGCATCAAGCTAGAGTTATAGAGCCGGTGTTTGATTCTGGAATTTGGGAGCCTGAAGATCCAAGTCGAGTTGACGATGGTGTGTAAAATAACTCAGTGCAACGTAACTATATCATGCTTTTGGATACAATTATTATTAATCAAAATGTGTGTCAAAAAGAAGACTGTGCAGCTAGGGTAAGAATACTTTATATGCTAAAGTAATATATATTGAATTATATGATTTTTTTTAAAAACATTAAACTATTGTCTACCTGACAGAACACTGGGTGATAAGCGTTCGGCCATCGCCAATCAGATTTAGTTTACGAGAACTCCAAAATTCTCTAAAACTTAAAGAACCCATGCCAGTGGAACTATTCAACATGGGATTGAGAGTTGTAGCATGCAGCCAACAACAACAGAAGTTAAGGGACGTCGGGAACTTGCCATCTCATTTTATGGATCTTACATTCAACGCAAGTTATAGTACTACAAATTAAAATATATATATATATATCTAAAATTTTCTTTGAATACATATATATACTCATGATTTCACTGATATGGTGATTTATGCACCAGTCACACTTCAACTGGTGGTGTCCCCCCATACACCGTAAAGATTTAGATGTTGACTTACAAAAGCTGACGGAAATATTCAGCTATGGACCGACCAAACAAAGCTCCTTCTCATGTTGCAAATCGGTATGCCTACGACACTTGATGTGTAATTGTATCCTTACTTAACTCATTTAATATTAATATTAATAATTATCTCTACACTATATTTGCAGATTTCTATACCATCCCTTCGTGGTGGACAATACTTTGTTATAATAGTTCAAAATAACAACCAAAGACTGCTTATATTTGATCCTAACCAAATTCAAAAGTGAGCCAAGACGTACGACTTTAAACGGTTTGCAAACAAGTTGAATTTAATATTCCCTTTCTTCAGACTTGCGATCAATAGGTTAGAGAAAAAAAGGTATGCGCAAGTGGGAGTACTGGGAAACTGAAATTTTGGACAACGGATTGGAAACTAGGGAAAGGTAACTACAAATTTTCCTATAACATATATTTCATACACAAGACAATATTTTGTTCTCAATAATTATATTTAATATAGTTTAATATCCGGTCACCGAGTGTTGTCTGTCATGTCTTCTTGGAATGGAATAGATCCTCCTCTCAACATCAATCAGGTTACCACAATGATTCTTGTATATTGATGCTATCTATAAATGTTTTTCAGGCATTTAATCAATGTTAGTTTGCAGAATCACGCAACATTGAGGAGGGAGTTCCTAATCAACTTGTTGGCTTTTGATGGCAATGGAGCAAGACCCGTCTTTCCCATGGATATCAAATGTTGTCTTGAGTTGAATGTATTTGCTTGATGAAATCAAACAACACTGTGTGACCCTTTATTGCTAGACGTTATTTGTCATCGTGCAATAGTCATTTGTCATGTCTTTAATGTGTGTGTAGTATTTGATGACACGTTCTTGTATTATAACATGTTTTACCACATTACTTCTACTTTTATTTTTTATTATAACACATGTTCCTATTTCGGATATATTTTTAGTGGGAGGATATCACGTGCATGTTGCATATGCATAATATTAAATGCTATGTCATATATGTATTTTTTTTTTAACATGACAAGGTAGTTATGAAAAGATGTAAAGTAAACTTTCATCCAATATAAGAAGTCTTTCATTAGGATGAAAGGATATTGGCTTGTTTAACAAAACTCTATTTTAAAAAAAGTACAACGAAAGGATACACTGAGACTGGTCTAATGGTGCAGACTGATGGCTGGTTTGGAGACATTGGATTGGATTTGAGAGAGGAGACAACGACTCGGCAATTCTAGGGAGACGCTGCAGCCGACTGAATTGGAAAGCCTCTCGGAGACGACGAGATCAATATGAACGTGTCGGCCTGGACCGACTTGCCGTTTCCCATCCACCCATCCAGCTACAAGAGCGGAGAGAGGAGGAAAAGAAGGTGGACCGCTCCTCCCCGTGCCTCCCCTGCTATTAAAAGGGTCCCCGAGGATGGGTAGCTCCACAGCACATACGTCTCATTCCTCAGCAGAAGCAAACGCCTTCGCCTCCATCCCCGTGCAAGGTCCGTCCCTTCTTCCACTTTCCACACACACGGGAATTGTCATACATGGGCATCGGCGATCCGTCTTCTTTTTCCTATCGGGCTCATCGCCCTCACAAGCTGGTTGCCGCTTCGTTCACCTTTCATTTTCCCTTTCTGTTGCAAAACAGATCGTCGTATCAACCACACACGAGAAACACGATGATGCAACAATAGCGTTGTTGTGGATGATAATTAAGGTGGTTCACGATTGTTAGTTTGCGCTGTTCTTGCAGGAAATGGACCCCGTCGAGCACTTGAAGAGCGGGTTTGACAAGTTCAAGACCGATGTATACGAGTAAGACTCTTGTTCCAGATATAGCTACTTTCTGGAACCTATGTTCGACTCTTGGTGTTTGAGATTTATTTTTTTAAAAATAATGGTATCATGCACGTGAATTGATCTTGTGATCCGTTTCTTGTTGGCAGCACGAAGCCGGAGTTGTTTGAGCCGCTTAAGGCCCACCAATCGCCCAAGGTTTGTACGGCTACCTAATGAAATGCTTTAAGATGTATGGTC
Organism: Eleusine indica; assembly: GCA_030378355.1. Taxonomy (NCBI): domain Eukaryota; kingdom Viridiplantae; phylum Streptophyta; class Magnoliopsida; order Poales; family Poaceae; genus Eleusine; species Eleusine indica. The sequence continues at coordinate 45,131,965 of CM059497.1, forward strand.
CCCCACGGTGTATTCAATTTTCCTCAAAACCGTCGTGAAAGGTAGAGCTTAGGTTTTCAACAAATCCGGCCTGAAGCGTGAGACGGAACAAGGTTGCATTTACAATCCGTGCTGTCGTTGCGTGATCGGATCCAGTGCCAAAATGTGGAACCTATCTGTCATTGTTCATAGTTATGCAGGCACAATGCATAGCCCAGGCCTTCATATGTTGCTGCATGCGTGCTGCACTGCTCCTATCAAGTATCAACCAGCTTAATCTACAGTGTTCTTTCTGGCGCGCAGCCTGGATCTTCGCTTTGCTTGCAGATGGAACATACGGGCTTTGCTCGCGCTTACGCCTGCAAATTTGCCAGAAAGCCTGCAGCACGCACGGCATAGGCAGTCAAGCTCGCGCTGCAACTGTAATGAGAACTTTACATGTTCCAGAGCCGCACGTGTACCCGGCCGATCAGTCAGGATCGATCTGCCTGCATCTTTATCGATAAGCGAATGAGCACCGTCCGGCCGTCGCCGGCGTGTAAAGAAAGAGAGTTCTCCGTCCTAATCCGGCTGGTTCGTTGCAGTATATGGTGTTCTCCTGCGCCGACTCCCGCGTGTGCCCGTCGGTGACCCTCGGCCTGCAGCCCGGCGAGGCCTTCACCGTCCGCAACATCGCCAACATGGTCCCGTCCTACGACAAGGTAGCCTCTTTGTGACCTGGTAATTCTGACATGCCGCCACGTTCACATGATGCATTTGCTTACATGTGCCCCTCTTGTTAACTGCAGTCCCGGTACGCCAGCGTCGGGTCCGCCATCGAGTACGCCGTCTGCGCCCTCAAAGTGGAGGTCATCGTGGTCATTGGCCACAGCCGCTGCGGCGGGATCAAGGCCCTCCTCTCTCTCAAGGACGGGACGCCCGACACCTTGTGAGTCACCAAAAGACTTTCCGACGACAAACCGTTGAAAAAAAGAAAAACTGGTCTTGTGTTGCATCATGTTTTTGACCGGGCTCTCTGTTCGTTTGACGATGTGCACGCAGCCACTTCGTCGAGGACTGGGTCAGGATCGGCTGCCCGGCCAAGGAGAAGGTGCTGGCGGAACACGCCGAGGCTCCGTTCGCTGACCAATGCACCCTCTTGGAAAAGGTACGCACGTGGTCTTCCTTTTTGGATCTCTGAATATTCCGCAATGCTCCATCCGACCAGAGAGATTTACCTGTTTCATCTCTGAATATTCTGCAGGAGGCCGTCAACATGTCCCTCGAGAACCTCAAGTCCTACCCGTTCGTGAAGGAAGGGCTGGAGAAGGGCACCATCAAGCTGGTCGGCGCCCACTACGACTTCGTCGACGGCAAGTTTGAGACATGGGATCACTAAGTGGTCAACCACTAACTCTTTACTCCTACAGCAATACAAACAAACAGAAACGTACACACCCAATCGACGCGAATGCGTCAACCTCACTCACTGCCTGTGATTAAAGCTACATACCGGACCGGAGGGTCGTCCGATGTGAACTGTAATAAGCAATAGAATTTTTCTACTTCATACTATTGCTTTGATTTCTAACACGGAGCTTTTATGTAATACATGATGCATAGTTTGGCCTCCTTGTGGTCAAACGGCATCGAGCTATAAATCATTTCATTGATTATACTACCTCTTTTTGTTCTCTGTCTTATCGTACCTCTCTCAAAAAGCCGATGGTCCAACGGCTTTTTCTTGATGGTCCATAGCTTGTAATCTAAAGGAAGAACTGTCACATCGTCAACAACGCAGTCCTGCTTTCTTGAACAATGCTTCGGGGATTTGCCACCAAAATGTTCTGTTTTTAGTTGTGTTGTTTCAAAAACGATTTGAACTTATATCGAAAGAAATAGTATTTCAAAAAAAACTGAAATCGTATGCCACTCAAATCTTCCTGTTTGTTATGAACAAAAATGTGATCGAAATAATACAATGGTCGTCCATACTTAAATTATCCCTACAGACATTTGCTTGCGGAGTGTTTGGAACAACAAAAGAAACAGAGTTAAATTATTGGCCCTGAAAAACTCTTGGGCTGATGTTTCTATGTAGAAAATTCTCTTTGAAATGTAGTTCAATTTTATTCAAGTGGGGTTGTTAGTGTACCGAGGTAGTTTTCTCCATTCAATTTTACTTTACCTGATAAACTCTTCTAGATAATCAACCGATCCCACTAGACTCGTTTGTGCCCTATTCAAATAACCTCTTTCCTCTTTATATACTCACTAGCAAAGTGCTACGTTGCTACGGTTTAAGAAAAATAAAATAATTTAAATAAACAAATCATTTTCGTTATATATTTATTAGATATAGCATTATTGAGGATCTCCTTTTTGACGTCCCCATGTCCTCCCGATTTTATATAGTTCAACTCGATCTACATCAATACACAATTTATCATCAATTAACTCTCAAAAAAAATTATCATCAATTAGGAATGTGTGTGGGGCTCGATTCGGTGTAAGTTACCTTTGAACACAGTCTCGGAATCTTGATTTGGGAAGCGAGATGAACGGAGTTGGATCAATTGGCGTGGCTCCCTCGAGAAGCTAGTTGACAAACAGGGTTCCTCCACATCTGGTGACAAGCAATCCAATAGTGATGCGTGATCTGGCGCTGCCATGATAGAGCACCAGCACGCTGAGATGAAATTTAGCCAAGATCGCAAGAGAGTGTGTAGCATAATCTTCTGACGGCAACGCCGCTGCATGCGAGAGTCCTAAGCGGGTGTACACCACGAAGGCGTAGCTGCAAATGCAAAGAAGATGCAGAAAATACGGAACCACGATTGTTCAACGTAGAGCCATTGGACTGTTTTTTCTTTTTAGAGAAGAAAAATATGGAAGCCACGAAAACCAACCACGAAAAGTCGAAAACCAACGGAAAAAAACGAAAGACCACACTTGATTTATTAAGAAGTAGAGAAAAGATTCCACCACCACCAAACGATTACATAGTCTCTGACCCAACCTCTTGAAGAAGCTATCTGACCTAAATTATGTACCATTAGAATTAATATAATAAGATACAAATATCTAATTAGTACTCTCTCTTCAGAATTAAATTGTTGATGCAGTTAACTTTTTTTTAGCTATGTTTGATTATTTGTCTTATTTAAAATATTTATACAAATATATAAAATTATATGATAGATTTCAATTTTCTTTAGTCATAAAATAAATTATAACAAAATATCTGATAAATTTTTTAAATAAGATAAACGGTTAAACGTAACTAAAAATGTTAACTATGTTAACAATTTAAATTCGGAGAGAGCACAAGAGTTTTGGTTTCTTTAACAATAGTCTTGGTGTATGATTCTTACCCGATCTCTTCCGGGTTTTTTTTCACAACTAACTTAAATTTATTCCTTACGATATTTTTAGATTAAATGATATCTTCAACCTTCATAAAAGAATGCTTAAACGATATTTTGAGGAATGTCGGGGGAGTCTTAGTGATGGACGAGGCCTCATGTTGAAAGTGATTTCAGTTAGATATAGAATACTAGAGTTTGTGATCAACATTCATCAACTTATTTAATAAGGCAATTTTTCCTCGTAGCTGAATTTGATGCAGTGAAAAAACAATTACAGAAATTGCGTGAAAAATAATTAGAACAATCTATGCTTGTGGATAGAGAAGATTGTTGGGTTCCAATTCAAAATTTATATACGAAGCCTTATCTTTCTCAATTATCCCAAAATGAAAAAAAAACCGGCATCAGTCTCCGATCAACCGAATCCAGGACTTAATTTCCTCCCAGCCAACTCAGCAAAACCTCTTTCCTTTTTCTGCTGCGGACAACCCAGTGCGCCCCGTCTCAATCGATCTCTTCCTCCTCCGGCTCGGAACTGCGATCAACGATGGGGGGATGCTGCTGCTGCTTCCCCGCCCACAAGCCCCCGCGGGAGAACCCAATGCACCCATCTCGGCAGCCGCTCATCCGGCACGGTCCGGACTTCACTACCCACCATCACCCGCCGCAGATGATCACCTACAGTGAGGTCAGTCTGACGATCCCCGGCGTTTTCATGGGGGCGCCGGCATTGTGTTGTTCACCTAGTGGCTGCCGATTTGTGACGACTGTGGTTGATTCCGCTCCTTGCAGGGGCTGAGCGCCGTTGGTCGATTGAAGGCCGGGTTCAGGACGTTCAAGCGAACGATCTATGAGTGAGTACACTCTGACGCCCTAGGTATTTTGCATCTGAATTCAATTTGTCCCTGATTCAGTCCATTACTCTTATTCGTGGTTGTTGGCAGTCAGAATCCGAAGCTATTCGGTCCGCTCAAGACTGGCCAGTTCCCCAAGGTATGTGCCATCTAGTTGATGCCTGGAAGGAAAAAAAAAACATCACCTTTTATTTGTTCAAGTACAAATATGATGGGTTCTTATAAATTACTAGTATGTTTCTGCTAAGCATTCAGTATTTCTGCAAATTGTATTTTTGAGGAAAAGTCTGGAAAATATTTGATAATTCTCTGAATATACTGCTACTTCTTTTATTTTCTTGTCGACTGAGAGATCTCCTGAAGATTTTGATTTTGCATCTTATCTGGTTTGGAAAGTCCATATTTGATTATTTGTGGATTGTAACTTTGGCTCTTGAATCACATAATCTTTCTAGCGATCAAAGTCCTAGTCTCTTTATATATAATAAGAATCTGTATGACTATGATGTCAAAACACTGTATGACTAGTCTCTTTACTCACATTTGAACAAAACACTGTATGACTATGATGTCAACGGTACATGATAAACCTACAAGCAAAAAAAAATCTCCTAGTGTCCACTTAAGAAGAAAATGGTAAATTACAGGCAATGAAGATTAGTTTTTGTTCAGATCTACTAGGCAGTTCCACTCTTTAGGGCAGTTTTTACTGGATCAACGGAAATGTTGTCAAGGAAGATAAGTATTTAGATCTCATTACAATACCCACATGTGCTTGCCTGATTGTTTTGGTTGGAATCTCTGTTTCCTTGGCTAAGATGTTTGTGGAAAAGCCAAAACAGTTGCACTTTGACACAGACTATTTCCATATACTAAGACGACTAGGGAATGTACGAATTGACATATTTCTTCCTCGCTCCTATGAACAAGTTGCATAACAAATTCGATTAATTTTCTGAAGATGTTAGGTAGGAGCATACGTCAATGTGTAACTAGTTTGTTCTCTTATTTGAATTTCTGGCTTAGTGGCTAATCTGCTCTTACTTTGCAGTACATGGTGTTTGCATGTTCTGACTCACGTGTGTGCCCGTCAGTAACCCTCAACCTGAAGCCAGGAGAGGCCTTTACAGTCCGCAATATTGCAGGCCTTGTCCCAGCATACAGCCAGGTCCTTGTTGAAGTAGATCCTTCATGTTTTATTTTCACGAACTTATAAAATTGACATCCTTAATTCTGATCATTTAACATCATGTGTGACTACAGAGAATATTTTCCATGGGGTCAGCCATTGAGTTTGCTGTTACTGTCCTCAAGGTAAGCATGCTTAACATATAGCATCTTTTCCTTTTAAAGCACAAATCTATTATTTATGCTACAGTGGCCTATCAGTTAAACAATTCGATATGCAAGTGATAAAGATGTGGAAGGAGAATATCGTGTATCTATATGATTTAGACTTTAGGTAGCCTTTTTCCACGTGGAAAGTAGTACCTCTTATATTCTTGTAAAAAATAGAAAGAGTATTGATTAATCTTTGGACATTTTGGGTGTCCTATTTCAGCTATTGGTGGATCTAAAGACTGATAGCGTATAAAAGCAATCTTGTTACCAAATTTTTATTGTTACACTCAGTCAGACTTCGCCCAGAGTATTTGTTATGTGTTTTGGCCCATTGATGTTATCGTCCTCTAAAGTAAAAAAGAAAAATTACATGCATAGAAACAATGGAACTGAAATATTTTACTTCATGTTGCTGTTTGCAATGACATAATTTGCGGATTCTACCATAAGCTCGTGACTTGTTTGAGATTCCTGTGGCGGCCTGGTTTCATAGTACAAATTTTCAAAGATTTTTCCCATGAAAAGCTTGACTTGGTCCGTATTTACAGGTTGAGTACATTGTCGTTATTGGACACAGCTGTTGTGGTGGAATCAGGGAGCTCCTCTCTCTGAAGGAAAATAAACCTCGCACCTTGTAAGTATATATGTCAAATCTGATACTAGTCAATCTGTATCAAAGTATCTTTCCAAATGAAACCAAACTATGCTAAATGTAAACCAAGAGTCCAAGTAAATGAAGGATTCAGGACTGAAGTTAAATATATTACTTACAGTACTGAACTACTGTAGATAGGCCCCAGAGTCTCTTTTTCATTCTAATACTCTTGTTCATTTGATCAATTAGCCACTTTATTGACGACTGGGTCAAGACTGCTCTGGCCACTAAGAAAAAGGTGGAGCAAGAAAACTCCTTAATGTCTTTTGATGAACAATGCACAGTATTGGAACAGGTATGGTTGTGTAATAGTATTTTGAGTCTACTAAAAATTTGTTGTCACTACAGTTTTCTGACTGATTAATCTCTGTTAGCCACACTGTGCAAAGTTCTATAAGTAGTTTGGCAATCAGATTGCTAATGTAGCATCTTTGCATTCCCGAATTGTTGCAGGAGGTTGTCAATTTGTCTCTTAGCAACCTGAAGACTTACCCATTCGTCATGGATCAAATTGCGAGGGGAAAACTTAAGTTGATTGGTGCCCACTATGACTTTGTCAATGGAAGGTTCGAGACATGGCAACCGTAAAGGCTAAAGTCTTGAATAGGAGTTATGTGGTTGTACATATCAAAGTTTCTGGACAGTCGTTGCTCGGCATGCGTATGCAATGTGAGTGCTTGTGTACCCCCGCAAGTACAATGGTTAGGCCACAAAAGCTTAGGATTTGTATCATAGGTACATTTGGTCAGGCTATGGCGTTTCGTGTGGATCGTTTTACCGGTAGCAGGAGACAGATGCGCATATTTGCCAGACAAAAAATCGAGAGTAAGCTGTTGAAAAAAATATGGAAGAAAGACTTCTTCTCTTACTTTAGAAATGCACGCATTTTCCCTTTTCTTCTGTTGCAGAACAGCAACTGTTCTCGCAACTCTAAGCGTCAGCTTGAGTGCTGAACTCCGGTATACTCACAGAATGATGCATCCTGCGTCACATACTCACATATGTGACATTGAGCAACCAAAGAACAATACAATATGCCGGCCGGTTTTTTTTTTTTCCTTTTGGGGAACTCAATATGCCATCATGTTAAGGAATAAGGACCCATGTTTTGGGGAACTCAATGTGCCAACAGGTTAAGGAACAAGGACCCAAGTTCAGTCACAGAGTGTGGCAGCAACCTCTGGCAGTTGCCCTGTGCAGCTGTGCTTCACCGCTCGCTTCTCTTGGTGGCCAGCTGCAGCTGTGCGATGGATGCGTGCCGGACAACCCGCAGTCATGCTTGACGATCGACGTTCACTGTCGCTGCCGTCGTCTTCCGGCTTCCTGTCAAGCCCAGCGGACGCATCAATCAGCGAGGGCGCAGCTGCAAGTGCAGGAAGTACACGGCCTGTCGTGGACGGCGTCCCGGTGTTCCCGAGGGTGACAACCATGCATCCCAGAATCAGATCAGCCGTCGAAGACCTGTCTCGCGTCGACACGTCCCGCGCGCCGTGGCCTCGCGTCGCCGTCGTCTCGGATCACAAAATTCGCGCGGCTCCTAAAATTTGAGCTTTGCCACGGCCCCACCCGAATGAAAAGAGAAAGAAAGAAAAGGTGCCCAACCGAGAACACCGGCGCGCGTCACGGTGTTTATAGCAGCACCTGACAACATGAGGCAACACCGATTGCCAAATAATCATCAGACATGCGCCCGCGCGCTCTTCCCTGCATGCCTCCCGTCACATGTTCCCCCTCTTCCTCTTCCTTCTAATGCCGTCACCACCGCACCTCGCCGGCGCCGCCGCGAACACGAGGACCGCCACGGCCACCGGGTCGTCGTCCCGTCGCCGGCCCCGCCACCGTGGCGCGATGGCGGCGTCCGCGTCCTGCTGCCGCGTCGCGGCTGTGGTCTCCCTCTTCGCGGTGGGCGCTGTCATCGCGCTGCTCACATTCTCCCTCCCCGCCACGCCGCGCGTCGCGTCCACCACGGAGCTCACAGGGAAGCTATCTGCCCGGAGGTCAGCCGCGCCTCTACCGCCGTCGCCACCGTCGTCGCCGTCCGTGACCCCCGCCACGACAGTGCCTCCTACCCCGCCGGTACCGTCAACGCCGCCGCCCGCCGCGAGGCGCCGGAAACGAGAGGTGCGTCCACGCGTGCGACATGATGTTTCAGAGTGCGACCTGCACCGTTCTGCTTTTGACATGATCAGCCCAGGCTTGAGAAAGTTTTTCTTCTTCCATGTTTATGTGATCAGCCGTCGTACCGAAGGATGGCGCCGGAGGAGGCGCTGCGGTACGCCAAGAAGGAGATACGGGACGCCGAGCCGGTGGCCGACTACCCCGACCTGTACGCGCCGCTCTTCAACAACGTATCCCAATTCAAGAGGTAAACCAAACGACGGGACTCGCGTTTCTTCCTTCTTTTGCCTTCCTCCAATTATGGAGGAGTTTCCAGTTTTCTCGGGTGCGCTTTGGCATGTTTCCGTTCAAGGTGATAAATCGCCCGAAAAATTGTTGGAATAATTCCATGCATCATAATTTGTAGCGAAAATGTGATCATCCAGGAGCTATGAACTGATGGAACGGATACTCAAAGTTTACATTTACCAGGACGGCCGGCGGCCCATCTTCCACACGCCGCCGCTCAGCGGCATCTACGCCTCCGAGGGCTGGTTCATGAAGCTCCTCAAGGAGAGCCGCCGGCACGTCGTCGACGACGCCGCCAAGGCGCACCTCTTCTACCTGCCCTACAGCTCCCAGCAGCTCAGGCTCACGCTCTACGTGCCCGAGTCACACAACCTCAGGCCCTTATCCGCGTACCTCAGGAACTTCGTCAGAGGCCTCGCCGCCAAGTACCCGTTCTGGAACCGCACGAGAGGCGCTGATCATTTCCTTGTCGCGTGCCACGACTGGGTAACCAGCCTCTTGACCCGCATATGTATAGGATTCCATCGATCTCTTCATCATCAAGAATAATAATTGATCATGTGGATTTCATCACTAAAATGCTATAGGTTGTTGTTCTTGCAGGGACCTTACACGACGACGTCGCACCGCGACCTGCGGCGCAACACCATCAAGGCGCTGTGCAACGCAGACACCTCGGAGGGGATCTTCACCCCGGGAAAGGACGTCTCCCTCCCGGAAACGACCATCCGGATGCCGAAGCGGCCTCTCCGCTACGTCGGCGGGCTGCCGGTCTCCCGCCGGGGCATCCTGGCCTTCTTCGCGGGCAACGTGCACGGCAGGGTCCGGCCGGAGCTCCTCAGGCACTGGGGTAACGGCCAGGACGACGATATGAGGGTGTACGCGCTGCTGCCGGACCGGGTGGCCCGGCGGATGAGCTACATCCACCACATGAAGAACAGCCGGTTCTGCCTCTGCCCCATGGGGTACGAGGTGAACAGCCCCCGCATCGTGGAGGCCTTCTACTACGAGTGCGTGCCGGTGATCATCGCCGACCACTTCGTGCTGCCGCTCAGCGACGTGCTCGACTGGACCGCCTTCTCGGTCGTCGTCGCCGAGAAGGACATTCCCAACCTCAAGACCATCCTCCAGGGGATCTCGCTCCGGAAGTACGTGGCGATGCACACCTGCGTGAAACGGCTGCAGAGGCATTTCCTGTGGCATGCTAGGCCCGTCAAGTATGACCTCTTCCACATGATCCTGCACTCCATTTGGTTGAGCAGAGTAAACCAGGTCGAGATCGAAGGATGAGTTTTAGTGTACACTAGTCTTGAACTATGGCACTGGCGGCGTGTGAAAGATGTAGAGCAGTGTTTAGGTTCTTTCATATAAACTGACAAGGTTTCACTATGAAGACTGCCTCGTCTTAAAACTATTTTTTTGGTTCAGCACAACCCTCTCTCTGTCTCTTCATAGAAACAGGGCAAGTTTACCTACTACAGCTGCTGTAGAACACAACGTTTGCCAAGAAATTGACAAGGTTGGTCTTATTTTTTTCTTTTCTTTTTTTTTTTTACGATAAAAGGCAGGTGTTCTGCCGATTCTTTGAAGGAGGACAAGGTTGGTCTCACGTGTTGTCCGTTGTGACTTATAAATTGACACGTCTGCCAAAGAAAAAGAAATGTAACATTCTGTTAACCATTAGTAAAGCGTATTCCTGGTGACAAAGCACCAAAAACAGAGCGTAATCCTGGTGACAAAGCACCAAAAGCAGAGTACGTGTCGTATATTCCTCGCTAGTTCGTGCTAATGTGGACCCAAAATCTACATGGTTACTGGTGAGCACATATAGTACTACATTCCGACAATGGGGATTACTACTCTGTTCAGAGCATGCTGAAGAGGTTAGCCGTGGAGATGAGCGCGTTAGCAGCAAGGGTCAGGAACGCGATGAACGACAGCCACAGCGCGCTGTTGATCTTCTTGTTGAAGGGATCTGTGCCGAACCTCGTCACCCACAGATCGTTGCGTGACGCAGCAGCCGACGACGCTGACATGAGGAGATACGCCAGGACCTGCAATACGTGTTGTCCAACAACTAACAGTTCAGTCCTTTTGTACATGAGTGAGCATTCGAGTTCAGTAAATCGATGTGCTGCACTTGCCTGGTCCAGGAACAGGCTGAAGTAGTAGCTCGACATGCTCCGGAAAATAAACCTGGGCGAAACCAGCCGCCGGACCTCGCCGAAGCATTGTGCGATTGAGTAGGCACAAACAATCACGTTCACTCCGACGGCGTACCTGCGATGCATAGCGAAGAACTACATAGTTTTCAGAAACAATTCAAATTTTTTACCCAATCGCTCAGTTTGATATCGAACCCATACTAGCCAATCATTTCACTTTACCCTTTTCAGTCATAGACCATTTTTCTTTGTTGAGGTGCCTTCCTCCTTAATTTTGATTATCTGATAATGTTTTATCTATATTGTAGATTCAGAACTTGTGTACCATTTATTGATGATCTATAAATTGTCTTACATATTTTTATTGTTTTTGATAGTATATATTTAAGTTTTAAAAGAGAAATAAATGAGGTGACACATAATCCCAAATAAGCCTCCATATATTTCATGGGCCTTAATAGGTCGCATTATATGAGCCGTATAAGCTGCCGTGCTTACGAGGGAGGAGAAGCGTACTGTTATATATATATATATGAAGCCTAAAAGGCATAATTATCTATCTCCATAGGCCCCACCTTGTAGTCTCCACCGACTGCTACTCCTCTCCACCTTCGGTCCCCAAACTCACCTTGCCCTTCTACTCACCCCAGCCAGAGACAGCATGAGTGCTCTCCTCCGTCATCTGCTTCAGCATTCGTGGAGTACCGTTGGACAACACCAAGAATCGTGGTCTACTCATGGTTGTGAATTCATGACTACAAAAGAATTTATGATCCGTTTATATAAAGTTTCTTTTCTTTATTAAAATGATAATGTTTTACTAAAATTATACTCAACCTTAACATTATAGTTTTCGTCTATTCTTATTATAATTTTTGACAACGTTATAATTTATAATTCTTGATAGTTGTGGCTTACTTGACCGAACCTTCCTTTCAATGTATCATCTTTGTGGTTATGATATACTAAGCTGCATATTCTCTTTTGTTGTCGTTGCTATTATACAATATCTATAGTTGATAGTTATGTTCTACACTTTTGTTGAATGTACTAATATCTAAACATTGCATAACCTTGTTATGTCATGACAATCGAATATTGTTTATTGTTTATGTATGACATCAGCGTTCTACACTTCTACTTGATGTACTAATGTCTAAACATGATATATCATGTTAATTGAATATTTGTACCTACAAATAAGAAAAATGTTGGATAACTCAATCATTTTTTTAATAGAATTAATGCGGTCATGACTCTAATGTGATTCTATTAACTTTTCTCTCATAGTTATATTAGACCTAAAAATATGTTTTTAGAAACAATTTTATAGGAAACGATGCTCTAATTAAAAAAATCTACTTGAACCATTAACAACCTCCGAAACTATCGCAAACTGAACACGTCCGAATAACTTGTCAAAAATAATTAAGAAAAAACAGGAAAGGGAAACGAGACGAAACTTGTGACAGAGCAAATGGTGATCACGGACCTGTACTGCACATAGCGTCCGTAGGAGTCGCCAGCCCACCCGGTCGTCCTCGCGCTGACCATGACCGAGAAGGCGGCGAGGCTGAGCAACGCCGTGGCCAGCCGCAGGACGATCGACGTCGCCCTCCTCTCCCCGACCCTCGCGACGGCAGCCACGTCAGGTGGCACCGCGGCAGCTCCTCCCCCGTTCTCCGCCGCCGCGGGCGGGCGCCGCGCCTGGTCGAGCCGCGGCTTCCCCTCGTACAGCGGCGACGTGGCCGCCGCGTCCGCCCGGTCGAACTGCGCGGCGATGGGCGGTGGCGGCAGTGGCTTCCACGCCTCCGCCCCGCGCTTGGGCGTGCCATGGTTGCTCTTGATGATGTTCACAGTGGGAGCGGGTGTCAGCGGCGACGGCGGCGATGGAGAGAGGGATTTCGCCGCGGGCCCGGGTGTCAGCGGCGAGGGCGGGGAAGAGGATGGGGATTTGGCCGCGGGGGCGGGCGTCAGCGGCGACGGCGGCGAAGGGGACGGGGACTTGGCCGTCGGCGCGGGTGTCAGCGGCGACGGCGGCGACGGGGACGGGGACGGCGACTTGGCCGCAGCCGACCCTTGCGACGGCGTCCGGACGAGCCCCTTCGCCAGGCGAAGCTGCGGGCGGACACGTCCCGCCGGAGACGGCGTCGCCGTCGCGTCGCTCCTTTCTTGCCCGTTGCTCTCCGTGGGAGAGGCGGGCGGGGGCAGGAGGTTCGGCGAGGGGAAGCGGCGTATGGGCGACAGCTGCGGGCTCTTGGGGGAGACCGCCGTGCCGTCATCGTGTGCCGAACCGTCTTGCTCCGGCGGCGACCGCTCCCTCGGCGACGCATCGAACGACGGCGTCGGCGTGTGGTACTCCTCGCCCGGCGGCGACGGGGACGGGTCCGGGGGCGGCGGGTGTATCGGCGGTGGGGGCACGGGCGGCGGCGGCCTGTCCGGCGCCGGCGTCCGCGGCGTCGACGGCATGGTAACCGTGGCGAGGCGGGTGGAAGGAAGGGATCAAAAGAGCGAGGGAGTTGCCGTGTTTTGTATCCGGGACTGGGAGGTTACGTGATGCGCTCTCTGTTTTTGTGCGCGCTTCCTTCCCTCCTCTGCACTTCTCTGCGACTAGTGACTCCTCGCTTTTTCACACTGTTATTTTTTCGTAGCACAATCAGTTGCCTGCCTGCTCGCTGCTTTCGCACAGCCCCTCCAAACGTCACCGGTCTGCCCGGTCTGCTCCTTTCCTTCTCATCACAAACCTCCCAGTTTTTATCACTGCCACTAAGCATTCCCTGAATCTGATAAGATGCACCGGGTGATCTCATTGGTTTCCCGAAACAGGGTGACACGGATTTCAATCGCTTTTCTTCGCTTTCCCCCGATTTAGGGGTTTTGCAAGGGGACAAATCAAGACACGCGTGTGATCAAAGTTATTCAATTGACGTTGGGGTTGGTCGCGGCATCATGCGCGCTATGCCTGCCTGGCATCATCGCAAATCATACACTCATGTAATCATAATCATAAACAAATTTGGTGTCCACGTCGCCGGTAGGCAATCGGGAACTATCTTTGACAGATGAAATCTTCTTCAGCCAATATTATCCTGTTCTTTTTCCTGCTCTTGTTCTTTATACAAAAGAAATGTGTGTGAGGTGCAAGATCAGATGATCTGTCTAGAAAAACAAACGCGATGATCACCCCGCTTTTGATGATCCCGTGGGCTCGCTCTGCGACAGCGAATGGAACCACGTAGTGAGCAATGATAGCCGTCAGCGTCCAGTTGCTGCCTTACATATACGTTATGGAAATCGACAGCTACGTTTCTCCCAGACAATCGACTGGTCTTTTCTAACACCCAAATAGTAATTGATGTTCTCTTGCGTAGTTGGTGCATTGAATCAGATTTTGTAGAGAATATTTTGCAAGGGACCGTGAGAAGGATGGTGGCATACATAAACTCAGGTTGGAGAAAAGAAATTCATTCACAAAAGTGAACTTCACCATGTAACATCTCAGCCAGTTGTCGTGATGTGTGGGAACAAATACTTGTTCTGCTAAATACTGCTCCCACGTCACGAATGTGGACTTCACCATGTAACTGAGTAGTATTTGTTCTGCTGATAATACTACTCAAAGTCCTACATAATGCTAAAAGTGGACTTCACCACATAACCGAGTAATGAAAAGCACACGAATTTCACAAAATGTCGCTGGAAAATTGTTCAGTTCCCCCTCAAAGTCGAACGTCAGCATACCAAACCTCTAGTACCTGCATAATGTCCGTATAAGCAATTAACCAGTGCCGTAGGGCGTTGAAAATCTTATGTTTCCCCCACGAGAAAAAAAAACTGAAGGAAAATCTAAGCTTCTGTTAAAGCAAGATGTAGTCGTAAACTGTCGACCAGTTTGGCAGCAGATTAGTGCTAAAGACACCAATTATGTGCAGGACTGCAGGATAATGGACTTGCTTTTTGCAAAAAGAAGCCACTTCCATCTTGTGGGCTCGAGCTAGATTTATCGCTTTCCCTTCCTTTCGCCTTAGGTAGCCAGGTGAGGTGGTACCATGCACACCTTAGTGGTTAAGGTATCTCAGGCAAGCCAACCCTGTAAGCCTTCTCCTGTCTCCTTTCTGTCATTCCTGCATGTTGCAACGATCGAACATGCTCATCGGGTTCATAGTAATCGAAAATGCTCAATGATAAGTTGATTCGAGCCTTTTGGACATATCTGTAAACAGAATTTAGCTTTGCCTACTCGGAACGCAGCATCAAGCATGCAGAAACGCCCGGGTATCACGCACGCAAAAGTTGTGTGGAGAATGCTTTATAACTTTAGCATCTTTGGGTCGGACGGCGTGTCACTATATCAAGTGCGAAATGCTTTGCAGTCTTACATAGCGAACGAGGTGAGAAAAATACCTAGCTATAAACTCCGAGGACTAGCAGGTCAAATGTGTTCTTAGTACAAACAAGGCTCAGAAGTCAGAATTCAGAGGACCTTATACCGTTGACACATCACAAACTTCCGAGCAGTCCTGGCCTCCTGGGGGATGGCATGACTTCTTCCAATGACCGTGGAATCATATCTTCCATGTGTGCCCATTACTTCTTGTGATTGCAACCTGAAACTTCCGAGGAGGCCTGTTGTACTGATGACTTACTGTGTTCACGTCACAATGCAACCTGAAACTTCTCGGGTACGCGAAGCAGTGGCAGCTGGTATTCTCCAGGCTCTCCTAGCTGCCCGCAAGCAGCCATCTGATCATCTCCTCTGCTAAGCCGAACAAAAGCGACAAGGCCGGCCTCAGCTAAAACATTGCGGAACTCTAATATTTTCTCGTCGGGAGTGGGCTTGAACTGCGAGCCACTGTGGGGATTGAAGGAGATGAGGTTGATCTTGCAAGGGATCCCTTGGACGAGCTCTATAAGTCTCTTCGCATCATCCATACTGTAAACACAAAATCCACCCAAGAAAATATTACTTTAGGCTGGAAGGTGTAACTTAGTTAACCGTGAAAGCATTAAAAGATTACATGTGAAAAGGGTGCAGTTTGCTACAGATAAAATGATTATGTTAGGTTGCTACCATCAGAAAGATGAAGGTTCTATGATTCAATCTGTCCACATGTGAATGATTACAGTAACAACATCAACTATACAGATTTTTTTTTTCACTACTAGTAGGCCTACATTTATGACAAGATCAATGAGGAAAACAACAAAAGGAAAGTCCCGGCTTAATAAAAAGGATGTAAGTGCCTTTAGCAAGAACTAAAAAATTTGCATACAGACCTACAGAAAGACATTATATGGCTTCATAATCTATCACTAAATAAGAAGATGTCAATGATGATGGAAAAGGATTCCTAACCTGTCGTTCACCCCAGAGAGCATAACATACTCAAACAGCACTTTGTAATTCTTCTTGAAATGAAGTTCCTCCCTTAAAGTGCCAAGAAGCAAGTTAAGATTGTACTTTCTGTTTATGGGCATTATCCAATTTCTAACCTGTGAGAAAAAAGTTACATTACAAAAATAGAAATAGTTCACAAAATTTTAACCCAACAGAATAGCCACTACCTCGTCTGTTGTTGCATTAAGACTGACCGCCAGGGCACACTGGGATTCATGAAGGAAGCGTTTTAATTGTGGTACAAGACCACTTGTGGAGACAGTAACCTTGCGGGGACTAAAATGAAGGCCTTGCTCATCCACCATTATAGCTGAGGCTTTTAGTACATTATCAATGTTGTGCAAAGGTTCACCCATGCCCTGCACAAATAGCATTAATAAAAGATTGTGAGAGATGGTAACAACATCGAATTAAAATCAAGTGAATTTGAAAATACAGTGGACTACATGAGATGTAGTAGTAGCAAAGTGGGGCAGGTAGGCATAAAAGTGGTGAATAATTTAAACATGGCATTTTGCTACAATAAATTTGATAACATAGCACTCCAAAAATAACTTCAAGAAGCCATGAAGTAAGAATCCTATGAACTAAACAAGGAACATAATTCAATAATACTGATAAAATAAGATAGTACCATGTTTAGGAAACAGCATTCTAAATTGGCACCAAGTAACTGAATGTGGCATGAAAGCAAATGAGAGAACAATTAAACACAAATTCACAGTACTGCAAGGAAAAAAGTTATACTTTGACAACAACAATATAAATGGACTAGACAGTTGCAATTCGAGATATAGCAAACTGTAATACATATATTTGCCATCGTTTCGGAAGAATGGCATGTAATGGAATGAGATTAAGAGCACGCTACAAATTTATGCTCTTAGTTAAACAAGATGGTTAGTTAATCATCATAATACTGTTAAAATATAAGTTAATGCAAAGAGACCGCTCACCATAAATACAACATTAGTAATAGATCCAAATTCATCTGAAAATAGTCTACGGGCAAACACAGCCTGCTCAACAATTTCAGCTGTTGACAGATGCTTTCTCAAACCCATCCTACAGCACCAAAAAAAACGAAAAGTTAAAAGGAAGGAAGCAAATGTGGAATTAGTACTAACCAAAAGAAAACAAATATCTTCCAATGAAACTGGACAAACCTTCCAGTGAAACAAAACTGACAGTTCATGGCACAACCCACTTGACTTGAAACACAAACGGTTGTCCTGCCTCTGTCGCAAGGAATGATAACTGTTTCAATCACTGGGCCATCTTCAAGAGAGAACAATATCTGTAATATCCTGTGTTCCAAAATCAATCATATTCTGTAAATCAGTGCACAAGATATCAGCAAAATGGAAGACTACCTTTCGAGTTCCATCTGATGCAGCAAGGATGTCTTTCACTGTTAATGCCTTTAGATTAGCATGATCCGTTATCATCTTCCTAAAGTCCTTGTTTAAACCTGATAAGGATGCATCAGTAAAGAATCAAATTCTTCAGCAAACATACAAACAACACAGCAACGGGGCACATCAAGAAAGCAAGCATATTCAAAAGTACAGCTCCAATTGACCGGAGTATATCATCCATATACATAAACTCAGCATTACAAAATGGCGTCATTGCACGGAGAGAGAGAGAGATGTTGCACAATTGAAACTTGCACAGGTTTTAACTAGTAAAGCAGTATAACTACTGAACTTTCACGGCAGTAAATAATTGATAATAATAATAATTGTAACATGACTTTCGGTGAATGTTACTGAATAATGAAAAACTGTAACCGACGCCCTGCACACTAACTAGCATCCCAAACATGATTCGGTAGCAGAAACACACTTTCTACATGGACCTCACAGCCTCTACAATGTGAGCTTCGTCGGTCAATCACTAACAACATAATAGATGAACATTACTAGACACGAATTATCAGAACGAAGAAAACTGTACCAGCAAGCTCGTCGTGAGAATGCGCCCAGACGTTGTTCCCGTAGAGGCACTTCCACAACATCATGGCTTGTCCTGGCCGGAACCCCTTCTCCTGCACCCAGCTCTGGGCAAATCCGCGCCAAATCAGCACACACGCATGCGCAGCCCAACATCCAGTGAACCACATAAGTGGTCAAGACGGGCCCGTACCTCGAGTTCCGGGTAGTCCATCTCCTTGAGCAAGACCTTGGAACCGGCCTCGCAGCGGGCGGCGGTGGGCCGGCGAAGGGCGGAGAATAGGCGTCGCGGCGCGGCTGGGGAGGAGCGGGCGCAGAGGGAGGAGGCGGACCGGCTCCACCGGAGGAGAGGCAGCGCCTGCGCCGCCATAGGGAGTTGCCTTGCCTGGCTGGTACGGTGTCGCGTGCTGCAACCTCACGGAGTCTCGCGGCCGTGAATTTTTCTGGAAGAGAGCAAGCTGCCGTCTCTGCCGATGGATAGAGTAGGACTGGGCTGGTTTTCTGACTGGGCTTCTTTGTTGCTGAGAAGAAAACTAGCCCAGTCCTACGCCTGGACCAAAGTCCTTCCTTAGTCTTTCTTTTAGTCTGAAATATCTGACCAAATAGGCGAAGATACATTATCAACTATATATTCTCTCGGTTCCATATTATTTATCATTCTAACTTTTATATAGTTTTTTAGAAAATCATTATTCATTCTCCAACTCTCTTCTCCTCATTTTATATGCACCACGCCTTTTTATTATTCTTGTTTTCTATGTTCAGAACGAATTAACTGATTTTGATATACTATAAAATTATTAAAAAAAACATAGACATAAACACTTATATGTATAAACATCTATAAAAATATCAGAGATGTATCTTATGTAAGTCATCCTCATGCTCATGCATTGTCTAAGGCGGGTATGCTTGAATGCCTGATAGACATGTCATTTTTTACTATAATTAATTTTAATATTATAGATAATTTTATAGAGAAATATACTCAACCAATATGGAATGATAGCGTGTGAGAGACAAAAACGACTAAGTACACTCAACAAACACGATCTGTTTATCAAGTGTGAGATTCCGATACTCGACAAAGATGATGCTTGTCGAGTGTTGGCATTCAACAACCAAGTGGTTTGCATAGTGTCGGCACGCGGCAAATATTTTTGGCACTCAGACAGTTTTTTCAAACTTTTTCCTATTGCTGATTCTCTAAGAGAAAATTATGAGAATCATATACTGCATATATACTACGTACAACCAAATATGTGTCATGTCTTCTAATTAGTCTTTTTTTCTAAAAAATCGATTGCTCCTAATGACTTATAAACAAAACATACATGTCAAAAAAGAGAACAATCCACCTATCTTTTACAAAACCATTGAAATACGAAGATCAGCTTGATAAGTGAGAAAAGGATGTAGGTTAGAATAACTTGTTTGTCCATGTATTTTTTTGTTCAAAAAAAAGAGAAAAGTTCTATCAAGAGCCAATTGCATTTCGACCACAATTCCGAAGGCTAATGGTGATATAGCCACAGATTTTCAAACTTTGCATTTTGACCATACCTTTTTTCACTCGAACCTCCCGTTAGCCATAACTTTCACCGGCGTCTATTTTGAGTGGACTAAACACCTAAAAAAAAGGGGGGGGGGGGGGAAACCGATATGGAAACAAAAGTGACCAAATTGCCCCTCCCTTTCAATCTTCTCTTTGTTATCTCTCTCTCCCGCTCTTGCCCGTTCACTCCTGAAAGAAGGCAGCAACCCTAACCCTAGAGGCGGGCGGTAGCGGTGGTGGCTGCTGCTGCGATGGTGAGCACGGGCCCGGGCGGAGGCACACGGCGCAGGCGGGCTGCGGGCGCAGGCGCGCGGCGGGCGCGGGCTCAAGCTTGGAGCGAGAGGGCGGGCGCAGACAGCGGTGGGCGCGGGTGAGCTGCTCAAGTACCGATTTTTAGATCATTTTTTTTGCGTCTCTTTGTTACAAATGCACATGTGAATGCCGACTTTTCCTTAATTTAGTGAGAAAGAAGTTCATAGAGGTAGCAGTAGTTGCTTTGGATGCAGAGGTCCCAAAAATTGCAGTTGAACAAAGGTACAAATTTGATCTTATTTGATTGAACTAGGAGTGTCTAATTGATTCAGTTTAGAGGATGAAACCAGTGTAGTGTATAGGGTAAGAAGAGAATGAAATGTATTGAATGCAATTAAACCGATCATATAGCCAAGTATTGTCAATATGGTCTCATAGCTAGTCAAAAAAGGAGGCTTGCACAAGACGTTCAGGGTACCAATGAAGCAAGTGGATCACAATCCACCTAGTAAGTCATTGTTACTTTTGGTCAACTAGTTGCTATAGTTTTTTTACCACTTTGCTTGCTTAGTTACACATTTCTTCTCATTCAAGTGTAAGTGCAAGTGCTAGTGCTAGTGCTAGTATGGCTGACATCGACATGGGAGGAGGATGGGCACCAACAGGACAAGGAAGGGGAAGAGGGCAGCAAGGAAGAGGTAGACAAGGAAGAGGACGAAGTGAAGGAAGGCTTGCTCATTTGCTTGGGATTGATGGTTGAATGTGTGCTGATGGGATTGCACATGTAATGGCTCTTTTGTGGGACATGTACTGGTTGTTTTGTTGATCATGTATTGACTACTTTGTTGTGCATGTAATCTGAATTTTAGAGGACTTTCTTACTTTCAAGAATGTGACTCTATTTTCCATCGTTTGATATAACTATATTTCATATGATTCATGTGTCACTATAACTATTGTCCAAATTCTGTATAAATGTTGTCCAAATGCTGCCCAAATTTTTTAAAATTTTAAACGAAAATATGTTCAAATTCTGAAAATTCACCAAATTTTAAATTTATTTGTCAATTTTTTTTAAACTTTATTCGATTGTTCTATTTCATTCAATTCAAAATCTGTTATAAAGATACATTTCTAATTTCGTAATGTCTAACATCAAAACTATGGTAAAATTGCAAAGGGCAAGTTGGTCTTTTAACAACAAAGTTAACACCGTTATGGACAATAACTGGACTTGTGGTAAACTGCAGCTTTGGATTCAAACAATTGTGATAAAAATACAAAGTTTAAAAATCAGTGTCTATATCACAATTAGGGTACAAAACTGTGGTTGAAACGCAATTGGCCCTTCTATCAACTATGACTAGCAACATCAAGAAGAGATAAAAACTAGCTTGTTTCATCCATTAATCATAAGACATGCAACAACGCTTGTATCAATTGTTGTTTGTCCAAACATGAGTAGGATGTCATGCCTAAAGAGTGTTATTCACTGTTGTCTACTATAAGCTTCATGATCATTGAAGTTTAGAAACCTCAAGATATGAATGTTTTGGTGATTGAGTAACAACATGAAATAGTTACTAATGTCTACATCTAGTATTGTGGATGTAGAACAAACTATTATCTCAAACATGAACATGGTGAATGTCGTCTTGATATCAAATGAGGACTTGGTGGAGTGCCATGAAGATTTTGATGGAGAGTCACGGTGATGGAGATGGATCAAGGTTAACGACAGCTAGGTCCAAGTGTGTTGGATAACTTGGCTAGTATGTAGACTTGAGTCCATAGGAAAAACCGGACTATCAAGAGGACATGAGTCATTCTCTTAAGATTCTCTAGGGTTAAAGTGTTGGGATGCTCAAGTAAATCTCTAGGACACTTATAGAGTGAAAGTGAATCTAGTCTCCTAATTTTATTTTGGTGATTAGCGTCAATACAATTACGAATGGACTGATATTTTATTGAGCATGTGTGTATATAGCAGTCCAAATTTTGGTGAATAAAAAGCATAGAAACAAAAAGGAAAAAAGAAGATGGCAAAGTGCTTCAAAGATAAAATTCAAATATACTCAAGAATGAAGTTCATGAAGATCTTTTTTATTTTTCTTGAGAATAGGAAAGTCGTACTATTAAGAGGGACACAAGAGTTTAAAGCAAAATGATCCAAGTGCCAAAATTTCCTCTTTCCAGGCCTTAAAACCATTTTCTAGAGCCAAATCATTGAACTTCTCCAATGCATCAGACAAGTCCGTTAAACTCCAGAGAGGTTGCTACTCAAGTCCGATGACATGAGGAAAGTCCGACGTGTCAGATATATTCATCGGACTCCAGAACCCATGCTACTTAATTTCATCGGACATGTCCGATGACCATCGGACTTGTCCAGTGGACAAGTTTTGTCCAAGACATCAGGCAACTTCATCGGACTCCAGAGAGCGTGTCAACCTATTTTATCGGACATGTCCGATGACCATCGGACTTGTCCGACACAGATCTCAGAAATTGCTCGTCCAATGTATCTTTTTCTCCATGGGCTTTAAATAGAACCCCATCTCGCCCTTTGGCCGGTTGGTCACTCGTTCCACTCAAGAACACTCTCAAGCTCACTTTGCTCTGCCAAACTCTTCTCCCTTACTTCCATTCTTTATTTGTGAAGGGATTGAGAGAAGATTGCAGTGCTACATCTTCACCAAGCTTCTATCCTCTTGAGCACTTGGTTCATCCTCACCGCCGATGACTCTTGTGTTTGTTACTCTTGGGGATTCATCCCCTAGACGGTTAGAGGTGCCCATTTGTAAGGATCATGACCATTGAGGTCACCTCAAGGTATGAATGTTTTAGTGATGAATGACAAACATGAAATATGACTAATGTCTACACGAGTGTTGATCATGTAGGAAACCTTTTTTACTCTATGGTGATTGTTGACGGTGGCCTTGGCGATGGATGACAATGGCCGCAAGCATGGAGGCTTGTGAGCTTGATGGAGTCCAAGGGTTGATGAAGATGGATCAAAGCAAAGGACAAGCTCTGGAGTAAGTGTTGGGAACACTTGTCTAGCTGTTAGGGCTTTCAGTCCATAGGAAAAACTGGACTATCAAGGGGGTCTAGGTCATTTCTCTTAGGTCATGTCTAGTCGGTGATGTGCAAGGTTGCTCGGTGAAATCACAGGCACTAGGTGACAGTGGAGAAGCCAAGGAGTTGTTCGGAGAAGCCAGGAACGAGGAGTTTTAGCTTCTGGACGAAGTGACCGGAGAGAGGGGTCAGTGGAGACCGGACTGTACGGTCACTAAGTGGACAGAGAGCAGTTTGCAAGGAATTTGTCTGCGCAAGGATCAACAGTGACCGGATGGTCCGGTCTGTATGGAGACGCGCCGAGACAGAGAGGACGTAAATTGGGAGCTCTCTGGAGTGGAGAGAGAAAGTCTGACCGGACGGTCCGGTCAATAGGAGATCAACAGGGGCAGAGTCGTTGGTGCCAAGGATTGCAGTGACCGGACGATCCGGACAGACAGTGACCGGACAGTTCGGTCAGTTGGCCCAGAAAGCTGATTTCGTGGAGCAACGGCTAGTTGAAGGTTGAAAGCCTATATAACTTCGTTGTTGGGGTCTTTGTGACTACTCTTGGCCAGTGGAATTACTTGGAGCATTTGGTGCGAGCCAAGAGGAAAAGAGGAGAGCACTAGGAGGAGATATTGCATATCTTGAGAGTGCTAGTGAGAGTAACATGAAGTGATCTTGCACATATAAGGCTAGGTGTCCTTGAGGGTGTGATCTAGATTGTTACTCTTGGTTTATGGTGAGACCTAGTCCGGTTAGGTGTCAATGATCGAGCTTATCGGGATCGGTTGTGAAGGCCGTCACACGTTTGTACACGGTTTGAGCCCGCTGGTGAAAGGGGCATCGTTAGTGAGCGCCCGTGTTGGCTCGGGGAGTCCGATAAGTTCTCGAGGGAGGTAAGCTTGTGCCTTGGTGGCAGCGGTGACGCGCACCGTGTCTTCACTCTGGGAGTGATTACGGGCTCGTGAGCGAGAACTCCACATTGATGGCGAGAGGGACCAGGACTCCGGCGGGAGTGGTCCAACGAGGAGTAGGGGAAGACGCTATCCTTCCGAGACCTGGGGAAAAAAATCATGAGTCATCTCTTACTCTACTCCTTATTATGATGCTTCACTTTCCGCATTTACATACCGTGCTATTCATGCTTGTGTGCTTACCTTGCTCTAGTTGACTACCTAGTAGACTTGCATGAATAGGCTTCTCTACTTGCTAGTTGTGCTTAGCTTTCACTTGTTCACTAGCATGTATAGGAGTTGCTTTGGCTTGATCGATCACCCTAGTATGTATAGTGCTACTCATGCTTGTGTGTTTATCTTGTTCTTGATGACCTAGTAGCTTTGCATGACTAGGCTCCTTTGCTAGCTTGTTGTGTGCTTCCGCGTATCTTCAATTACTAGCTTGCATAGGAGTTGTATTGCCTTGTATGATCCACTAGTATGCTTAGATTGTTGTTTCTTTTATAGGTTCATTATCTTGCTAGTGTGATCATCACTAGAATTATATAGGAGTTGTTTTGAGTGGTCGGTTTTAGTAGTTGGAAAAATAGGTACATAGTGTGAGTTCCCGATTCACCCCCCCCCCCCACCCTCTCGGTCACTCGATCCTTTCACCGTTGAGCTTCCAACTCGTGTGGCGATACCTCGGGAAGTTTGTATTGACCCCTCCTTTGTGGAGTTGCTAGTAGAAAATCAAGTTTGATCTTAGTGATCACTTGGAGAGGTAGGCTTCTTTGTGGAGCTGAACTTCGGTGAAAAATCCCGTGTCCCCTTTGTGCTTTATTACTTGTCCTTTATTATTTGTTATTGCTCATAAACTTGCTAGTTAGGGTTTGCTTCGTATTTCTTAAATTAACTTGTGTAGGTTGCATGCTAGATTTTATCCTTGCTTCTACAACTTCCTCTAGCTTGTAATCACTAGTTCCTAACTTGCCTTGTACTAGATTTATGTTTTAATCGATAGATCTACTTTTCTATCTCGTACCATCGGACAAGTATGTGGACTTTCCTCACAATCATCAGACAAGTCCGACACTGCGCATTTAACTTTTATTATTAAGTCATTTTCAGGGATTATCGCCTATTCACCCCCCCCCCTCTAGGCACTTTCAATTGGTATTAGAGCAGGATCTTTTTGAAGGCCTAACCGCTTGGATAAAGATGACAAAACCAAAGGATGATGCACCGGGAACGTCATCCGGAGGTAAGGATGACTCAGGAAATAAAGATAACCAGGGAATAAAGTTTAATGCCATTCCTTTCAGCTACAATGATCTCAAGAATGAGTATGTTGGTAGTGGTTTCGGAAAGCTACCACACTTTGATGGAACATATTATGATCATTGGAAATATAGAATGGAGATGTACTTGGGGTCTATGGGAAGACCAATATTGAAAAATGTGAAGCAAGGATTTGAGTTGGAAAATAAAGAAAATCCAACCTCCAATGATGAGATCAAGCTTACTCATAATGATCATGCCGCATCCGCCATCGTTTCCGCCCTATCACCAAAGGAGTATGAGAAGGTGATAGGAATCAAGAAAACTCATGACATTTAGAAAAAGCTTAAGGTCATCTATGAAGGGACCGAGGGAGTTAGAAAAGCAAGAGAAGACATCCTAAGAGGCAAGTACAACTTGTTCATCAAGAAGGTCGATGAAGGACCACAAGAGGTCCATGATAGACTCATGGAAATTATGAACAAGAGAAGAGCTTTGGGAATTAAACTTGACACCATTGAGGTCAACAAGAGGTTGCTTCTTGCTTTACAACCATGGAATCAAAGTGCTTGCAACTTTGTAAGAGAAAAGGAAAACTTCAAGAACTTTAGCATGGATGAATTGCTTGGAAGATTACTCACTTACAAAGAGAGAGATGAAGAAGTAAAGAGAGTGAACACCTTGTTAGGACAAGATGAAGAAGAGAAGAAAGAAATTGCTCTCAAAGCCACTCATGAAACTAGTGACAAGAAAGACAAGAAGAAAAAGAAGAAAGTGGTTGATTCTAGTGATGAAGATAGTGATGATGAGATGTCTTTGCTTGTGAGAAGATTCAAGTCATTTCTCAAGAAAGATGGCGACAAGAAGAAGAGCTTTGACAAGGAAAAAGCAAGAAGGTAAAAAAGGACATGCTATGAGTGCGGTGATGAAGGATATTTCATTGTGAAGTGTAGAAGCATAGAAGAGGTGAAGCTCACATTGGCCAAGAATGGAATTTCGATGACTCGTCCTCTTTCATCTTCCTCCTCTGAATCCGACTC
This sequence comes from Eleusine indica, assembly GCA_030378355.1. Taxonomy (NCBI): domain Eukaryota; kingdom Viridiplantae; phylum Streptophyta; class Magnoliopsida; order Poales; family Poaceae; genus Eleusine; species Eleusine indica. Next base: position 45,158,194 of record CM059497.1, read on the forward strand.
GGATGAGGGAGGCATTGCTACCATTGCCATTGGCATCACTCCCACCAACACTTCTCTATTTGGGAGCTTGAGTGATGATGATGATGACAACACTCACAAGTGCCTCATGGCAAGAGGATCCAAGGTATCAAAATCAAAACATAAGCGTTTCTCTTATGCTAGTAGTAGTAATGATGACGATGATGATAATGTTAATGCTTCACTTTCTAAAATGCTTAAATTTATGGAATTGCTTGAAAAACAAAAGGAAGAGAATGATAGGCAAGAGGAGCTTCTTGAAAAACAAGAGGACTTGCTTATTCTTGAAAAGAAAAGAAACCTTGAACTACAGAAGCTCCTAGAAGATGAGAGAAAGAAAAATGATGATTTGACTAAGTCTCTCACTAAAATTGAAAGCTCATGTGAAAGTATTAAAAGCACAAAAGATGCACTTCAAGAGAAGTATGAGGATTTGGAAAATACTCATAAGTCTCTTGAAGCACAATATAAGATACTTTCAACCTTCACATCCTCCACCAATAATTCTTCTCGTGCTTCCACTAGCAATGGATGTCATAGGTGCTATAATATTGATGTTGATGCTTATGCTACTAATATCAAATTAATTGATGATTTGAACAAGCAAGTGAAAGCTCTTGAAAGCAAAATGTAACATGAGAAGCATGTTGTTGATGATGAGAAGGCAAAGTATGCAAGAGGTGCATACTCATATTCTAGGCACCGAAATGTCATGGATGGCATTGGATATGTTAAGGATGCTAACCACAATATTAGGGAGAACAAGAATGGGAAAGAATTTCTTAAGTTCACCAAGGAAGGATCTTACCAAAAGAAGCAAGCGAAGAAGATGAATACTAACCAATCTTCTTTTGTTAATGATTCTCATGCTAATATGTCTAATGTTACTTGTGCACTCTTTCATGACTTTGATGCATCATATGTGCTTATAAGAAATAAGCACGATCGTGTTTTTGCCAAATATGTTGGGCCACGCAACAAGAAGCCAAAGGCTTGTGTGTGAGTGTCCAAAGTGCTTGTGACTGATGTGAAAGGACCCAAGCAAATTTGGGTACCTAAAAACAAAGCTTAATTTGTTTTGTAGAATTATGTCTTCGGTGGGTCAAGTTGGGTAATTGATAGTGGATGCACAAATCATATGACCGGAGATAGAAAGATGTTCAAATCATTTGAGCCAAGTCACAACAAAAATAAGTACATCACATTTGGTGACAATGGAACGGAACAAGTGCTAGGTTATGGTAAAGTCCCTCTCACTTCTTCATATTCAATTTCCAAGGTTATGCTTGTTGATCACGTTGACTTCAATCTATTGTTCATTTCACAATTTTGTAAAATGAGCTATGATTGTTTGTTCAACGAATGTGGTGTGACCGTATATAAGAGAAGTGATGGCTCAGTTGCTTTCAAAGGTATGCTTAAAGGAAAGTTTTATGTTGTGGACTTTTCCACGGATGAAGCTAGACTTGGTACATGCTTGGTAGCAAAGTCCAATATAGGTTGGCTATGACATAGGAGGCTAGCCCATGTTGGTATGAGAAATCTTCATAAACTCCAAAAGGGCGGCCACATCATATGACTAATCGATGTTTGCTTTGAGAAAGATAGAATTTGTAGCGCATGTCAAGCGGGAAAACAAGTTGGAGCTTCACGCCCCTCCAAGAATGTGATGTCCACTACAAGGCCATTGGAGATGTTGCACATGGACCTTTTTGGCCCTGTATCCTACATAAGTATTGGTGGTAACAAATATGGTCTTGTAACTGTTGATGATTTTTCTCGCTTCACGTGGGTATTCTTTTTGCATGATAAAGATGAAGTGAAAGATGTGCTCAAGACATTCATGAAAAGAGCACAAAATGAATATGAAGTCAAGATCAACAAAATAAGAAGTGATAACGGCACCGAATTCAAGAATACTCAAGTTGAGAAGTATCTTGATGAGGAAAACATCAAGCATGAATTTTTGGCACCCTAATCCGCTCAATAAAATAGGGTGGCCAAAAGAAAGAACTGCACACTCATTGAGATGGCAAAAACAATGCTTGATGAATACAAGATGTCCGACCGTTTTTGGGCCAAAGCCATCAACACCGCATGCCATGCCTCCAATCGGTTATATCTCTACTGACTATTGAAGAAAACACCATATGAGCTACTAACCGGTAACAAGCCTAATATTTCCTATTTTCATATTTTTGAGAGCAAATGTTTTATGCTCAACAAGAAAACCTAAGACTTCAAAATTTGCTCCAAAAGTTGATGAAGGTTTGTTGCTTGGCTATGAGTCAAATATTCATGCTTATCGTGTGTTCAACAAAACCACCGGTTATGTTAAAATTTCACGTGATGTGACATTTGATGAATCTAACGGCTCTTAAGAGGAGCAAGTTGTTAATGATGATGTAGATAATGATGCTCCTAGAAATGCAATAAAAAGGATGGCCATTGGTGATGTGAGACCACAAGAAATATCAAGTGTTGAAAATCAACCCTCTCCCTCAAGACAAGACCAACCTTGTGAAGATGAACAAGTTGATCATGCATGTGGTCAAGATCAAGATGTTGATGATCATGTACAAGCATCAAGTGATGACTCCCAAAGACATGATCAAGAGATTGATGGAGATGGTGATCAAAGAAGCTCACATCCACCACACCCAAGAGTGCATCAAAATGTACAACGTGATCGCCTCGTCGAATAAATTCTTGGAGATATAGAAAAGGGTGTATTCACTAGATCTCGAGTTAGTAACTTTTGTGAACATTACTCTTTTATCTCTTCTATGGAGTCATTTAGGGTAGAACAAGCACTTGAGGATTCGGATTGGGTGATGGTCATGCAAGAGGAATCGAACAACATTGAATAACTTCACAAGAAATGAAATGTGTACATTGAAGGAGAGGCCGAAGAACAAGAATGTTGTGGGCACCAAATGGGTGTTCCGTAACAAACAAAATGAAGATGGTGTTGTGACAATAAATAAGGCAAGGCTCGTGACAAAGGGGTATTCAAAAGTAGAAGGTTTGAATTTTGATGAAACCTATGCCCTCGTAGCAAGACTTGAATCAATTAGAATATTACTTGCTTTTGCTACTCCTCATGATTTTAAGTTATACCAAATGGACGTGAAAAGTGCATTCCTCAATGGGCCAATCAAGGAAGAGGTATATGTGAAGCAACCACTAGACTTTGAAGACCCTAAGTATCCAAACCATGTTTATAAACTCCATAAGACGCTCTATGGGATTAAGCAAACTCCAAGAGCATGGTATGAATGCCTTAGGGATTTTCTTGTTAAGAAGGATTTTATCATTGGCAAGGCCGATGCAACTCTCTTCATAAAGCGTTTTGGTGATGATATATTTGTGTGCCAAATATATATCGATGATATTATATTTTATTCTACTAATCAAACCTTCTATGATAAATTTAGCAAGATAATGACTATAAGGTTCGAGATGTCCATGATAAGAGAATTGATATTCTTTCTAGGCTTCCAAGTGAAGCAACTCAAGTAGGGCACCTTCATATGTCAAGCCAAGTACACACAAGACTTATTGAAGAAGTTTGACATGTACAAGGCAAAGCCCATCAAAACTCTCATGCCAACAAATGACCACCTCGACCTCAACAAAAAGGACAAGCCCGTTGATCAAAAGATATACCGCTCCATGATAGGCTTTTTGCTTTTATCTTTGTGCATCTAGGCCTGATATCATGCTTAGTGTGTGTATGTGTGCACATTTTCAAGGCGCTCCTATGGAGTGTCACATGGTGGCCGTTAAGAGAATATTGAGATATTTAGTCCACACACCCAACCTAGGGCTTTGGTACCCCAAGGGCTCAAAGTTCAACTTATTAGGCTATTCCGATGCAGATTATGCCGGGGATAAAGTGGATAGAAAGATCACCTCTAGGACATGCCATTTCTTGGGTAGCTCCCTAGTGTCATGGTCATCCAAGAAACAAAATTCCGTTGCACTTTCTACAGCCGAAACAGAGTATGTTGCAGTTTGTAGTTGTTGTGCACAACTACTTTAGATAAGGCAAACTCTAAGGGACTACGGTTACAAGTTGAACCGGGTTCCACTCCTATGTGACAATGAGAGTGCCATAAAGCTTGCTTATAACCCCGTTGAACATTTACGCACAAAGCATATAGATATCCGTCACCACTTTTTGAGAGATCATTCTATCAAGGGGATATAGAAGTGAGTCATGTGCGAACCGAAGATCAACTAGCCGATATATTCACCAAGCCACTAGATGAGAAGAGATTTTGCTATCTTAGGAGTGAACTAAATATTCTTGACTCTAGCAATATGTTGTAGAGAATGTGCACATCTGAATGGTGATTGTTCAATATTTGCAAAAATTGCTTGCTTTATGTCAAAAACCTATTATTTATGCTATTGGTGTTGTAGATCAAATCTGGTCAAAATATGGTCATAGTTATGAAATGATTGATTGTTGACTCGAACCATCACAAGTTTGTACACTAGACCACTCGTACGTGCACTTCGGAAGTGCAGCAAGTCTTTGAAGGAGGCAAGCTTATGCTCGAGGAGCCGAGGGATCGATGAGCAGTAGTCACACAACCACGCCGTCACTCTAGGAGGGATACAGACTTGTGTGCAAGGACTTCACAGTTGGTGGCGGGAGGGATCAATACTCTGGCACGAGTCGATCTAACGAGAACTAGTGGGAGGCGCCATCCTCTCGATACCTTGGCTAAAAATCAATGAGCAATTCCTAAACTCCTTTTTATTTATCGTCTTTAATTATGCACTTGTGTGTAAGTAGAAATAGGGTTGTCATGAGCTTACTTGCTTATTGATAGGTTTGACATCGCTTGCATTGCATCATATTCACTACAATTGTTAGGATCTTGGCTCGGTAGAACTGCATAGGACTTGTCATTAGTAAGTTAAAAGATTCAATGAAAATTGATTGGGTTGATGATCCACATTATCGGTTCAATTCATCCCCCTCCCCCCCCCCCTCTCGGACTCCTAAATACTTGCACCTACGATTATAGCTTGTTTCACCCATTAATCATTATATTGATGTGAATAGAAGATATTTCCCTAGTGTTGGTACTCGACAAACATACATTTTGTCAAGTGTTGAATCCTGATACTCGACAAAGTATCTGTTTCATGTGTCTGAAAAGATCTAATGATGGCAACTTTTGTCGAGTGTGTGATTTTTGTCAAGTACCCTCTGTATTTTTATGAGTGTTTTTCACATGTCACTCGACAAACATAGATTATTGTTGCCGAGTGTCTTTGCTAGGACACTTGACAAATATGTTTTTTACCGAGTGCCCAATATAATACACTCGACAAATCTTCGGACACTCGGTAAACAACCGATTACCAGTAGTGTGGTATGTGATAGACATGTCATAATTAATTTTTGAAAAAGCTAATTTGTGATAAAAAAAAGATAGGAATATTCATGAATTGTGTTTTTCATATTTATCACCATGTGACAACTTCTTCATAGTAGTGATGAATCATGCTTATAAAACTTATAAAGTTCTTGAGCTTTACTCTGCAAAAAAAAAAAGATGAAGAAACCGTAAGAAACAAATACACACAAAAAAAGGCCATGTTACAACGTTATACTCTCTCCGTCTCAAAATATTTGACACTCTAGCTAACTTTATTTGTCCTAAAATAATTATCATTCTTACTTTCCGATGTAATTTTCTCTCTTTCCAATAGATTCTTATCTCTATCTCTCTCCTTCTTATTTCATGTGTACCTATCTTTTATATTTCTTCTTAATTTTCGTGTCCAGAATTAAAATATCAATAATTGAGACGGAGGGAGTATGTGAAAGTATGGATGCAAAATCGAACGCATTTTGCCTACCCAAGCACCCAGTCATGATGTCAACGCACCAAGTGGTGCACAAGAAACCTCCTGAGTCAGCCCGGTCGGTGTTTCTGGTGGGACCCGCAACACGAGTCCTCGCTTCCCTTCGCCCGTGCCTACTTCCGCCGCCCGGTGTTCGCTCACATGGATTCTCCCGCACGACCTCCCTCCGCCTCGCGACCTCCTTCCCTTCCCCACTAGCCGTCTCCACAAGACCACAACTCACTGCGCCACCCAAACCAGCTGAGTACTAACCGCGCCGCTCACCCACGCCGCCACCACCAGCAACGCGTCCCGACGCTCCGTTTCCAACAAGCATGAGGCACCCCAGCGCCGGCGGCGGGGGCGGGGACGCGGGGTTCGTGCGGGCGGACCAGATCGACCTCAAGAGCCTGGACGAGCAGCTCGAGCGCCACCTCGGCCGCCCGGCGGAGCGGGGCGGGATCGCTGCCGCCGTGGCGCAGGTTCCGGGGGCCGGGACCGGGAGCCGCCGCGGGGAGTCCGCGAGGCTTGGCGCGGAGGGCGTGCAGACGCCCCTGCAGCGGTGCCGGGAGGACTGGGAGATCGACCCCGCCAAGCTCATCATCAAGGGCGTCATCGCGCGCGGCACCTTCGGCACCGTCCATCGCGGCGTCTACGACGGCCAGGACGTCGCTGGTATCGTGCCACCGTCCTCCCCATTTCGTTTTACTTACGCGTTGCGTAGCCACGTCTTTAGTGTCCACGAGCTGTTCGATGAAATCGCCGTATTGCCTATCAGTAGCTTTTGCTGCTACGCGGTAGACATTTTTCTTAATTCGATCAGTTCATTCACAATCTCTTCGCGAAGTTCGTGTTGCATGCCTCATTTTTCTTACCAGCGTAGGATGGCAGGCAGAATCGATCGATACACGGCAATAATGTCATTTGCCGTAGATGGTTGTTTTGGATGTTTCGCGAGTTATTTTCGCGCGTCCTGTCACCGGTGGTTTTCCGTGTCAGCAAATTGCTAAAGTTGACACCTCTGCCTTTTTGGTGTACTCCGTGACTTCTTTAGATAAGCTCGCTTTTGGTTTGTTAACTGTACTCATGTGATCCGAACCAACCAACAGTTAAAGTTTTGGTTGGCGTGATCCATGTGTTCATCTTATTATGAGCCCCTGGAAGTCAGGAGAGTACAGACTAAAGCAGCTTATTTTGGGGGCAAAAAGTAGCAACTTGCAAGTGACGTTATACTTTTCAGGGGACCGGGGAAATTGGGAAGCATCTAATCCCGGTTACTGTTTCCAAAAAAAGAGGCATGGAATTTTGCCGCTAGGAATATAACTTAGCTGTGTGTTAGGAATAATAAAAGTGTAAAAGGAGATTAGAATTTTGTGCAAAATGGATCGAGGCACCCTATCAGCTCACTAGAGTTTCTTGTGTCAACTTTTCAAAATGTGAAAACTTCACCGTTATTATTGAAACTTTCATTTTTCGTTATTAAAATATTCTTATTTTCCAGTGAAAATGCTTGACTGGGGAGAGGATGGTCATAGATCAGAACAAGAAATTGCTGCACTAAGACTTGCATTTGCACAAGAGGTTGCTGTCTGGCATAAGCTTGATCATCCAAACGTTACTAAGGTAACATTTGCCTGAAATTGTCTCTCCCCTCCCCTCCCTTTTCGTATTTCAGAGGCTATATCATTTTGCAGATATTTATTTTGTATTTAGCTTTGGGGGCATAGGACAGAATAAAATCTGCTTGATATTGTTTTGTACTTTGGTTAAACATTTAAATTTGTTTACTACCACATGAGATATCCATAGTAGTATACCGAATTATGTGATCAATCTCCCTGTTGTCTGAGTCCAGTTTTTCTTCCTGTACCTAGATATCTGATGGCATAATGATGGCCATGTTCAGTACTGTAAGCTATATTGATGTGCTCGATGTCATAATTTAGTTCTATAGATACCATATGTGTCAAAGTTTGCATGTTTTCCTCATCTGAGTATAATGAGGTGTATAATGTAACCACTTGTAAAGAACATTAAAACCTTTCTTGTGCTATCAGAAAACATTGCAGCTTCTGTAACAATTGGACCTTGTGTTATGGCATTACTAAGTTGTATTCCTAACATCACTACGAATATAGTTCTCAAATAGATAGAAAAATGATTTCACTTCATAGGAAAGCTCGAGTATGTTTCCCGTGTGTACATTCCATTGACTATTTGATTGTTCCAGTCTCTTGGTTTACTTAACTCTGTATGCTACATACATAATTTTTTATGAATCTCTTAAAACATTGCTATATTTTTCATTGTCGCATGTTTTGTGATGTGGAAGCTAGAACCCCATGCCAGCAACAAGTTTCCTGCCTAACAGTATCTTGACTTGTATCTGACAGTTTATTGGGGCCATAATGGGTGCAAGAGATTTAAATGTACAGACAGAAAATGGACATCTTGGCATGCCAAGTAATATTTGCTGTGTTGTTGTTGAGTACCTTCCTGGAGGCGCTCTGAAAAATTTTCTGATAAAGAACAGGAGAAGGAAGCTTGCATTTAAAGTTGTGGTCCAAATAGCACTTGATCTTGCCAGGGGGTAAGCAATTGATTGGTTTCTCACCTATGTAGTTATCCTGTTTTTGCCACAAATAGTCTTGGAAAATCTCATTGTGAGCATTGCATTTCAATAGATTAAGCTACCTCCACTCAAAGAAGATAGTGCATCGCGATGTCAAGACTGAAAATATGCTTCTGGATAAAACAAGAACTGTTAAAATTGCTGATTTTGGTGTTGCTCGAGTTGAGGCTTCAAATCCTAGTGATATGACGGGTGAAACGGGGACACTTGGTTACATGGCACCTGAGGTATGTGATCCTTCCGCTTTTGACCCTAAACTTTATAACTAAACATATGGAGAATATCCTCTATCACTTGTGAGTTACCAAGAACTGTTTAGTTGTCTGATAACCTGTCTAATTCGGTGGGAAAATATGCAGATGCATGGCAAAACAAAGTTGCTTGTTTAGGAAGATGAAATTGATGCATGATTGAACTACTTTTAATCGCTTCCATAATTTGGTCAATGTTTATGGTGTTATCTTTCCAAACCATTTGCATCTGCATCACATTGGTTTTCATCTGTCAGGCAACATGACGTTTCTATCGATCTGAATTTTGGATTCTTTGACACGTTCATTTCTTTTTTATGTTCTTTCCTTGTCAAGAGTTGCAAGCTTACATTGGCATATGCATGACAGGTTCTCAATGGCCATGCTTACAACAGGAAGTGTGATGTTTACAGCTTCGGAATATGCCTGTGGGAGATATACTGCTGTGACATGCCGTATCCGGACCTGAGCTTTTCAGAAGTCACTTCTGCTGTCGTTCGCCAGGTATATAAAAGGACACGCCTCCATATCCCGTCCCTTTTCCTCCTCGCTGGTATCTTGCTCCTGAAAGCCTGAAACTGGATTCCAAAATTTCACAGAACCTGAGGCCAGAGATTCCGCGCTGCTGCCCGAGCTCGCTAGCGAACGTGATGAAACGGTGCTGGGACGCGAATCCGGACAAGCGGCCGGAGATGGCCGAGGTTGTGACCATGCTGGAGGCGATCGACACGTCCAAGGGCGGCGGCATGATTCCCAAGGACCAGACCGAGGGTTGCTTCTCTTGCTTCCGTCAGCACCGAGGCCCCTGACCTGACACCGGCCGTGCTCACCTGCTGATTGCTAAATTAGTACTGATGATCGCTAGATCTCAGTCAGTGTAATCTAGTTGCAGAACTGGCTTATTAGTAGAGGTTACTCATTGGTGTAAATGAATGAGCCGTTCGGCATCGTCCTTTTATATGCTTGCTGTTTGTTATGGTAAGCTTAGAGATGGCCGTTTGCTCACAAGGTTAAAATTCAAGAACATGAAGCAGGCTATGTACTGTTGGATTAACCCAATCACTACAGGATGTTAATTAATAACGAATATCCATGATGAATAATATGAATCATCAATGACGGTATGAGGTGGATTTTTTTCTTCCTTTTGAGCGTATGCGAGCGGTGAAAGATTTTTTTTATGTTGCGGTGAAAGAATTCTTCTCCTATATGTTCGTCATACAGATTTGAAGAACATATCACTAGGATTTGAAGAATTCTCGTCTCCTCTATGTTCGTCTACGGAGTCTTGACACACTTCACACATTAGTAGGTCGGAACGGGCCGCCCGATCCAACCTCGCTCGTCCCGCGCACGTGCCTACCCTTTCTGGCTCTGCCTGTTCCCCCGGAAGCAGGGAGAGGAGAGAGAGAGAGAGAGAGTTGAGGCAGGCAAACCCGCCGCCGTTGATCCTTGGCCTTTGGATCCGAAACCTAAGCTTGCCCGTCTACAGGATTTCTCGCCGATGGCCGTGAGCTCGAGGATTCACCCCCTTCCCGCGGCGCGTGGCCTCCTGCGTGCCTCGCCGCCGCGCATCCTTCCCGTCGAGCGCGCGTCGCGCCGCCTCGCTCCGTGCGTCCGCGCCATCTCCCGTGGACCTGGACCCGGCGGATCGCCCGTTCCCAGGCGCCCTCCGGTGCCGGCTGACGCCGCGGCCGTGGCGCCACCCTCCGCGCCGTCGTCGGCCTCCTCAGCCATCGATTTCCTCACTCTCTGCCATCGCCTCAAGGTACAGTTATACGTTCTCGTCCATCTCCTTCAATTCTGTTCTTTTCTTAACGCATATTCTGTACAGTCAGTGTCACGATACTCCTAATATCATAAGAAATTCTGAGAAGTAAAAGGAGAGGTAGCAAAAGCAACGATACCGGGCTGTGCATAAACAATGTTTTGGATTAATTCATGCCCACCATTTCATTTCGTGCTTAGATCCATGACAACCCATGATTCTGAGGCATGCTGCCTTCTTGTAATCTTCAGACCACTAAAAGGAAAGGCTGGATAAATCACAGCATCAAGGGGCCCGAGTCTATTGCTGACCACATGTACCGTATGGCCTTGATGGCTTTGATTGCTGGAGACCTGCCGTCTGTGGATAGAGAGAGGTCTATTCCTTCAAATGATTTTCCGTTATTCTGAGTATTTTCTAAGTATATGCTTCGGGTTCCCTTTTTCATCATTTCCTTAGTTTTTTACTTGGTTGTGACCACTTAATGTATGACTTGGAGCAGGTGTATCAAAATTGCTATCGTGCATGACCTTGCTGAAGGTAGGTCATCAAAATTGTGCATTACACAATACTGTTGGTGTGTTGTCTTCTAAATGTGCTAATTGATGATATGAACTGCACTTCACTTGATAGTAGCTCATGAGTCTAAATGTCAAATTTATTAACTATCATATATCCTTAGCTAAGTTCAATTAAATATTCAATCTATTTTATGTAACAGCTATTGTTGGTGACATTACTCCATCGGATGGTATTCCCAAGGCTGAAAAGAGTCGGCGTGAACAAGCAGCTCTAGATGAAATGTGTGAAGTCCTCGGTGGTGGGCCAATAGGTGCATGCCCTCTTTGTGTTAAATGTAAATTCGTGCTGAAATGCCAACCCTAGAACATCTTCAATGATCTGTGGTTTGTTGTTATTGCAGCTGATGAAATTAAGGAGCTGTGGGAGGAATACGAAAACAATTCTTCTATTGAAGCTAATCTTGTAAAAGATTTTGATAAGGTTGGTAGAATTCTTCCTTTTTCCTGAAATACCAGCTTGTTATATCTTTCTCAAAATCTTTCTCGAACGCGCAAGAGAAATGCGCATCATTCCATTAATAGAAGAAGAGAAGTATTTACAGAAAGGGTACCAACACACACACACAACACTCACCACGCCTCACAGACTGCACTTACTGCAGCAGCAAGGGTGCCTTGACCACCTGATAAAGGGTCGACCTAGGGACTCAACCAAAAGACCTAGACCTTTCTCAAAATCTTAATGTAGGTAATTTACAATCAACAACATAAGAAATATGAATTTGAGTTATATTGCATTCGGTATTTAATTGAATATTTGTATACATTATCATTGTCATTTGTAGCAATATTTAAGTATTCTACTAGCTACTAGGACCTTAACTTTGATGAACTTTGGTAGAGTATGAACTCTATGCAAAATTATATACAGGTATCTGCACACATCACTTGTTATCAGTTTGTTCTGATTTAAACTGTCCATGTGTGGGTTCTCTTGAGTGCTTGTATTGATATGGGCATAGTAGACATCTTGATTTTGGACGGTTCTATTTCTCCTAAGTTGGAACTTCCACAATTAAACGAAAACTTGGAATTTCCGTGATTTTTTAGGAATGTGAAAGCTTATGGGATTTCTTCCAGATATCCCAAAGTCCAAATCCTTCAAAACAAAAAGATTAGCTGTTAAATAATTAATTTTTTATTACAGATGTGATATTGGTACATAGTTTTTATGTGCTATATTAGAAGATAACTGCAGTGCATTTTTTTTTCTTGTTTCTTATCTCTGTTTTGGTGCTTCGGATTAAAGACTTCACAATATAATTTATTTGTTTCAGGTGGAAATGATTCTTCAAGCATTAGAATATGAAAAAGGTATTGACTTCTTTTCATTATTGATTTGTGTACACGTGAACATTGAGCTAGTTCTCATTTTGCTTAGTTTGAGTATTTTATGTTATACATTGAATATTTGAACTATAGCACACCTGTTGTGTTTATTTTACTCTATGTCACTATGGCTTGAACGGGGCTTGTTGGTGTAAAAATAGTTTGCTATTATGAGGTACGAAAGCAGCTTGCTTGCGGAAATAATCAGAATGATGACTGCCTTATAGTGTCATACAATAAAACTAATTGCTTCATACTACCAAACTTTTTACTTCATATGCATCGTACAGTGAATGATTCCTAATTGTCCTAATTTGAGCATTGTACTCATCTTGTACATCTTATATGCATATGCATTAACTTGTTAACCTTTTGCATCTTGAAAATTTGCAGAACATGGCAAAGTGTTAGATGAGTTCTTTCTATCTACTGCTGGTATGTTGCTGAAACTTAAAATTGCCACAGTGCTGACAACACATTTCATTTCCTTTTCTAAGAGAAATTTCCTTGACTTGTATTGTAGGCAAATTCCAGACACAGATTGGTAAGAGCTGGGCTGCTGAAGTGAATGCAAGGAGAAAGGAGCAATGTGGAAAGCAGTAGGATTGTTTGCGTGCATCCATCCAGCAACCCTACCAAAACAGGTTGTGATGACAGGGCGGTACAAAAACTAGCTAGCAAGCGAGTTGAAGGCCCTGTCTCAACACTCTATAAGGTTAACACTTGACCAGTTGCAACAGGAATCCCTTGGTAAGGAATAACAGTTAGGACATGATAAGAACAGGGGATGTAAGTTCGGCCAACGAGGTTTGAAATTGCACTGACACTTGTATGGCATATTAAAGAACCATTGTAATGTTCTTATTCGGGATGAGATATGTTTTTGATAACTTAGTGAATAATGGAAGGATGATGCTCTTGCCCTGCACCGCCCCTCCCTGTCTTGCACTTGAATTCGAGTTTGATGCATGAGTGGGAAAAGATTATCACATATGAGGCGTAGCTGTAGAACAATTATATTCTTTCAACTCATATTTTTACCACGGTGGAGCCTTCAAGTTAATTGAGTTATACATACATTCTTAATAATTTGAATAAATAAACTACAGATTTATCACAAAACTACAGAACTTTAGAGGGGTTATTCACAAAACCTGACTAGTGGGGCCCACTTTAGATACAAGAGCATCTGTAAAATCTTTAGTTTTGTGATAAATTCAACTTAAAACCTGTACCTTTCTGAAACTAGTATGTATTTTTGTGATTTTGATAAAAATGCATGTAGTTTTGTGAACTTTATTCCAATATTTTTTGTCGAGGATTTGAGCTGCACCGTCGTGATGGGGACTTCCATAATGCGTTCCCGTCATTCCTACGCTTCAAAGTAGAGAACTTCAGACAAACAAAGCCATACTGCGTGGCGCCACTCGTAGCAGTGGCACCGCTGGGGCAGCATGACTGCATGACAACTCGAGGAGCATATGATACGATGGTATCACACTGGGCATGGGCATGGGATGCAACTGCAAGGACCTATAGATGGCAGTCATTCGAAACCATCCAAGATTGACAACGAAATAATTACTTCAGACTATAAAACTATATAATAGCTGACACGGTTCAGAAATCCAGGATTTTCCTCTTACAACATCAGCTTGCGGAATATTTTCACTTCCAGTCTTGATACGTGTTGAAGACAGAAAAAACTACTATATCACCTACATTCGGTTACATAATGATTAATAAATAACTCATATAATTTGGGTTCATGACTAGTCATATCTCAAGGAGGGAATTCCTTCTATCAAATTGAAAATTCTTTTGGTTCCTTATTTGTCATAAAAATATTTGAAGTTCCGTGTTTGTTATCAACTTAATTTTTTATGACTCCAATGCCACTTTTCGACAAAATTTTGTTCGCTTTTTTCAATGAAACATGTTGCAGTAGGATGTGGCATACTACTATTTTCAGCTTTTTTATTAGAATATTATCATATTTTATTGCTAATATGTGCACTAAAATCTTTATTTTGTCTTTGTTTCATTTGAGAAATTGCATGTAATGATCTTTCATAAACAACATGTGTGTTATTCTATAGGCAATTTCATCTTTGCATGTGTTATTTAACACTGTTTCGAGAACCAAACTAATTGGCACTGAAGAAATCATAATTTATATGGATGGCAAATAAAGAACTTCAAATATTTATATGACAAGTAAGGAACCATGTAAATTTTTAATGGCATAGAGGGAATTGTCTCTATCTCAAGATCCTGACTGCCTCTACAACTAGGGCTGTTCACCTGCGGGCTGATCATACCAGCAAGGAAACCAGCAGCTCTCTCGGAAGCCACGGATGAACAGGAAGCCTTTGCTATGAACAGTACTTAATTAGTAGCTATAAGGTGGCTCACCGGTTTCACTGCTGGTTTGATCAACCCACCGGTGAACCACCCTGTCTACAAACAACCATACATAGAGTTACAAGAGATGCTGTCACACTAACTAAACTTGTCATCAGCACAAAGCCACAAAAAGGACTGGCTAATAACGTCACTCACAACTGAACCTGATTCGAACTATTATTCTTTGGGCCAAATGAAAACTTTATCCAAAACATACTTGTTCCTTTACATGACATGACTTTCGATGCACATCCATCCTACCTAAACCACCATCTCATACCAGCATTTATCGGGTCATGAAGAAAAGGAGTGTAACGGTGAATGTAGGGGTTAATTGTACGGCCAATTTTAAGCCAGATAGCTCTGTGGTAACCAGCAGTGAAGGGAGAGTGATACATGAGCTTCAGCAACTGTATAATGCCAGATAGAGTGAGTCAGTTATGGAATTCGACAAACAATCATACTCAGATAAAATGTGCATTAAGCTTTTTATGAGTTTGTGAGCCATTCTAACATGTAGTGGATCTGATCAGTTCAGCCATGCAGACAATGATAATGTCCTCTAGATCGTCTTCTAAATGTTAATAGCAGTCTCATATTAACTTGGCACAAGTGTTGCAGGATCTCTCGTACTATCTTCCGGCTTTTGAAAGCCATGCATTACAGAGTTCTCCTAAATTTTTATTATATTCACAGTTGGAGTTTCAGCAAGCCCTTGCTATAGGAGAAATATGTGCACTTTGTAGTAGCTAAAATCTAACTAGAGTCAAGGGTAGAATCCAGTTAGTGCCAACCATGCAGACAGTTAATATGTGATGAAAAATTGGCATAACAGTATAAACAGACATCATAACGACTATCTTAGGTCTAATGCACTAAATTAGAAGCAAGTTCATATCAAGGAACTAACCTGCCAGTACATGAATGTTTGCATAGCATTGCGTTGTCTCCTACAAAAGTAGAGAAATAATAAGAAACGGAAGTTAAGTGGCCAACAGGAGGTGGGACTGAAAAGTCAAGGATAGGATCAACTAACGTGAACAGAGAGAAGATCAAGAGAAAGCCCAACAAAATCTCTGCATTTGAACATAAAAAGTGGACTGCAGTTATGTTCGTCTCTACCCACATACAAGGCTGCTCCAGGTATGTCCTACAAACAACATGTTCACTTGTCATAATACATTTACCAACCTGTTCTAGCATCCAAATCACAGATATGTACTACCAGCATTCCAATCACAGAAAATGATGTTTTGGGTCTCATCAGTGTATTATCATCAAAGTTAATAACAATTTTTTCAAGAAAAAAATATCAACAAATAAAAAATTCATGTTTTGTGTTATGGGTTTTAGCATATCCAACTGATACAATTGCCATTGTATGAGAAGACAGCCAATAGCATGGTGCTAAAATACTACATGACTATCAGAATTGCAAGTCCAGAAATGTGAATGTAACATATAGGAAAATTAAAAAATGAAATTAGGATGGCAATGCAAACCAAGATGATGACACAGCATGCCTTAACTGTTAGTTTTTATCCTAAAGCCACTGTTTGCAGCACATAATTTATACCCTAAAGATCCATCAAGTTCATTTACCTGTACAGAGAGGAATTTGTAAAATGGCGCCTTAGAAATCTGGCCACATGTTCAAGTGCCCAACAAATTACAGGTAACAAAACAACTGCCAGAAAATATTACCTCATTATGCACAAGAAAACTAAGATGTTGGGTAATAACATGACTGAGTTTGTACAAAGTAAACAACTTATGCTTACGTTTCAAGCGCAGTTTAGATGTAACAAACATAAGGCAGTACATAAATGGTATAAAATCCTTTGATGAAGTTACATGGTGACACCATGCCTGAACCGTCTGCAAACTCCCTGCTCTGGGTAGCTGATAGGTCGAAAAATATTACATCAGTAAAGTATATTTAAGTAGCATAAAAGCATGAGAGAGTTAAATATTAATCAATATGCTTAATTTCATACCACCTACCCTGTAAAATGTAAACAAAGCATAGCCTGTGATGGATGTTGTGCCAATAAGTGACAACCTATATCCCTTGTACTGTAGAGATTGTGGTGCCAACGGAAGGATGCCAATCAAGGCAAGAATAAGGACCTAACAGAAAGAGAAGAAAATGAAACATCTAAGATCCAGATGAGCTGACTGTATGATAAACTAGATTATTTTAGAAATAAGTAAATAAAAGTCTTGCTCCTTCCAAATATGTAGGACAACCACTGACAAATAAGAATCTGATTGTAGATAGTGGGGGCACATGATAATATGATACGCCCCAGTGATATATGTATGATTTCTTGCTTAAAATATGATTAGGAAAGGTAGTGTAGGTTCAGTCAGTAAATTCATTGTTTCAGCAAGAAAGGGATCACAATATCTTACTAGGACTTCAACTGCAACGAATAACAATATCGTCACAAAAATAAGGGGCCAAATAAATTGTTTCACTTCTGAGAAATTCTGAAACTGAAATTCCATCGGCCTAAAGAGTGCACAGTTAAGTTTTTTTTTTCATACAATGATGGTATTGTAAGCTGGCTAAAGTAAAATATATCCACGCTGGTCGAATTGAGGTCTTCGTTCCACAATGCAGATGTTGTTCACAAGACTCTGAACTAAGCCTAAACAAATTTTAATTTAGTGTAAGATCCTTTGCTTAACTGAGATCAGTCCTACTCCACGGGATACACTACACGAAATGAAAACAGGATCTTTAGAGGTGGATTGATTTGAGCTTACAAAAAAATTCAGTGGTACCATAGTTCCTGTCAAAATGACTTTTCTATGTCAGCATTTTTACCCAAGCATTCGCGGAAAAGTGTAATGACCGCTGGTCCAGTTGTAATGCCAGTCTGCTTCGTGCCCCTCCAGCAGAATTAGTAGTTACAAAATCTATGAAGATAAGATTGATTGTTAGATGAAAAAGGATTTTATGTAAACAAAAATAGAGAATAAGTTGCAGCAATATGCTTCTATCACCTGAGTCAGGAGGCCTTGCATTTTCACTAGCTGAAGTAGATGCTCCACCTGAAGATGCTGAGGACTGGGATGAGAGGGTTGAGGACATTCCTTCAATAGCAAAATCAGGGTCCTAGAAACAAAGTTCACATGCGCTATCATAAAACCATGTTCTGAGCATCAAATACAGATAGATCACATAAAGGAGGTCGAAAAAAATATAGCAAGTTTTTCATGAGAAAAAATTATGTTTAAAGGAAAATAGTAATGAAATAGTAGTATGTGTACAGTCCCAAAAATAAATGAGCCTGACCAAAGTCACCAAAACCAAAGTGGCGCTGACTTGGTCCACCGATTGCCCAATGCTAGGAGTGACATTGTGAACACAAAATATATCAGTATCAGATATCCTACACTCTGGCTGAAATGCTTTGCTTTATAAATCAACCGCTGACTGAATTATCAAAGGTAAATCCAAACAATTTTAATCTCTACAGCAATGGGAGGCAAACTGTAAACTGCAACGGTTTCAGTTCAGGAAAGATTGACCATACAGGATGACTTTGCAAGAAAATCCAAAACAAGGCAAGAATGTACTGAATTGCTTAAAGGGAAGCCAATTTTCCCCATCCTGCCGTATCAACCAAGATGCACAAAAGAGGAAACCACAGGCTAAAAAGAATCGAGTATCCGACGCCCTCCCCACTCAATCTTCTTTTAAACTAGGCGCAGCTCCTTCCATCCTGTAAGATCCCACTCACGCAGCATCATCCACAACCTTTTTGTGGAAACGAAATTAGGGCCAGAGCATTCAGGTTTATGCGGCGATGACGGGAGCAGCGGCCGCAGTTGTGCGCAATGCGGGGAGCCAAATCAGATTTGGGGATTCGCAACCAGGGCATCAGGCATGCATACAAAACAGAAGCAGGGGGAAGCAGAGAGATATAGAGAGACAGAAGCAGTAAGAAACCTAACCTGCTTAAAATATTTCCGGCCCGCACAGTTGGAACTGAGCCAATCCCGTGTTCCGATGCAGGCCAGTCCTCGAATCTAAACTTGTCAAGCCTCCGAAGCAAAGGCAGCCGCAGCACGGGGACAGAGGAAGACGACTGACCCTGTCGCCCCCTCTTCTCTCTCAAATTCTCGCTCTGATTGAAAGTTTCCTTGCGACGCAGGCCGTTTATTAATTCTTCACGACTGACCGCGCCGCTAGTGACTCGCCCCACATGGCATCGCGAAAGCGACGGCCCAGGGCCCGTGATTTCGGACAGTTATGGGGGCTGGATCGCAAAACAGACGGGGAATTTCGAAGATTCCCGGTTTTCTTTTTTCAAAACAATTTTTGTGACAGAGAAAAAAAGTAGGGGAATTCTAGTGGGGATGAGCGAAAGCAACCGCGATAGATCTCGAAAATTCCCAATCCGGCGCACGCTGGTGGCAGACAGCGTGATTACACGGCCGGCGCAGAGATGGAGCGTCCGACCGTGGTCGAATGCAGATTGCAAGCAGGGGAGAGAAGGAATCAGCGGTGGAGTACTTACGACGAAGCGGCGGTAGAACTTCTGCTGGAGGTGGGCGCGGACGTTGGGGTGGGAGAAGAGGTGCGCCGGCACGGGGAGGCTGGCCCGGTACGCCGCCCACCGGGGGTCGCGCTCGTAGTCGTACGCCGCCGCCGCCGCCGCCGCCGCCGCCGTGGACGACCAGGATGAAGGAAACGCCTCGCCCATTTGCTCCCCGGGCCGGGCAGACCAGCGCGCTGCGGCCTCTTTCTTCGGCGATTCCCCGGTCGGGGTGCCGCACCACTCAGAGGTGTCAGTTGTCACTGCTGTGCTCGGTACGGGGTTCCGAATATTCTGCGCAGGCAAGCCGCAGGCGTTGTGGGTTTTCCTCCAAAAACAAAAGAGAAATATTTTATCGAACTATTTAGATAGACTTTGTTTAGATGAGTTTCACTTTTTTAAAAAAATATATATTTATTTATAGTTTTTAAAATTTTATTTTTTAATAGTTTGTTTTGATGCTGGTTTTTTAAAATCTAGAAAGTAGTTTTTAGTTAGTTGATGACAAAAAAACTGGTATTAGGTGGGTTAAGGCGGATTCTTGGTTTTTTAGAAACTGATAAACTAATTTTTAAAAGCAATGAATAAACTGGATTGTTTGAAGACCCTCTAATTTTTAAAAGTTAGTTTCTTAAACACTTGCGAGATCTAAACATAGCCTTAGAATACTGCAAAAAGAATTCAAATAAAATCTCATCTGGTGTTGTCAAGGTTCACTTTAAAAGTCTCATCCAATTTTATGGCAAAATGCAATATGTTCTTAAGATTCTACATGTTTACTTATAAAAAACTAAAAACATTAATGTACGTCTATTTGTGAAACTTTTCTACATCCTTATCATTTTAGTAGATTCCCATTTTTACCATTGATAAACTTTATAGTTAAAGCAGGTGTAAAAAAGAACCTTTATAGTTAAGCCGCATGGCTGTTAGAGGGTTCTAAGAAGGCGGCAGATGAGCAGACCAAATGGTGAGGCAACGAGGAGGGTCGCCGGATAGGAATCGTAGGGTGAGGGTGTCACCCATAGACCAAATTACTGCGCTAAAATATGTAGGGTAACATAGGTAAAAGGGCGATGGAGAAAATAGCGTGGAATAGGTAGGCTTGATGATGAAAAAGGGATTCTCAACTTTGTTTTCCTATTCATAGCATTGTTAAACTGTTATTATTGGATGTTTGCTAAGGTAAGCTGAATCAGGTGAGCAACTGACAATAATGCACTTTGGTCGAAGTCTGACTGCGTCCCTCACTCTACAAGTCTTTTTTTTTTTTTTTTTTTGAGACACCCTCACTCTACAAGTCTTGCCACCGGGTTTTGTCGATTGACTGGAGGGCTTTACCCAGCAATTATGTAGGAAAGATCAAGGAAACTACTTAGCAGGTCAACTAGTCAACTCTCTTGTGTACGCAAACATGACAGATGAAAACCAACCAACCAACACCTGCTCCGCGAACAGTCGCACCGATTGAGCGATTTGATAACATGATAAGCCAATGTTCCAACACCGACTCCAGAACCGACCTTACACACGTTGACGAATGCGCGAGTCTAGCTTCCATTTCTTCAACCAGTCCCACGACCATCACAAACCTTAACTGAATCAACACGGATTCGCTTCGCAAAAGCTGTCGTGCCTGTGCGCCAATGGCATCGCAACGGAGGAGCGGAGCGCTGGAACTGTGCAAGACCACCATCACGGCCGCCACGTCCGCCGTGGCCGCGGCCATGCTTCTGCGCCGGGTCGCGGCCGACCTCCTGCCTGCCGGAACGCCGCCCCTGATCGGCTCGCTGCTCCTCCTTCCGCCGCCCTCCTCCCGTCGCCACGCCGTGGTCATCGAGGAGTTCGACGGCGCCTACCACAACCGCGTCTTCCTCGCGGCCAGGACGCACGTCTCCACCCTCCTCGCCGCGGCGCCCGGCGTGCCGCCGGTGATCAAGGCCACCCTGCCGCGCGGCGCGGACCAGATCAGGTTCTCCATGCGCCCCGGGACGGACGTCGTCGACGTGTTCGACGGGGCGGAGCTGACGTGGCGCCTGAGCAGTCAAGGTAGGCGGCCCCGGGACGGCGGCGCGGCTCGCGAGGTGTTCAAGCTCAGCTTCGACGCGAAGCACAAGGAGATGGTGCTCGGCGTGTACCTGCCGTTCGTCATGGCCCGCGCGGAGGCCGCGGCGCGGGAGCAGAGGCAGGCGAAGCTGTACAGCAACGAGCGGGGCAAGTGGCGGCCCGTGACGCTCCGCGACGCCTCGACGTTCGCGACGCTGGCCATGGACGCGGAGCAGCGGCACGCCGTGGTGGAGGACCTGGACAGGTTCCTGGGCCGGAAGGAGTACTACCAGCGCACGGGGCGGGCGTGGAAGAGAGGATACCTCGTCCACGGGCCGCCGGGGACGGGGAAGTCAAGCCTGGTCGCCGCGATCTCCAACCACCTCCGGTTCGACGTGTATGACCTTGACATCGGCAACGTCCGGTCGAACACGGAGCTGAGGAAGCTGATGATTCGGATGAAGAACAGGTCGATACTGCTGGTTGAGGATGTGGACTGCGCGCTGGCAACGGCGCCGCGGAGGGGAGCTGACGGAGGATCCGACGAGACTAGCCCGGCTGCCAAGAATCGCGAGGTTAGTCAGTTCCTGGATTCTCTTTAATTTGTAGATAGATTGATGTTTCAAGTTACAATCAACGAAACAGGGTATACTGGTGTAGTCCACGGTCAGTACACTTGCACAGTCACACAAGTCCGCAAATACCTTTTTTTTTTTTTTGGTCTTAGTACAAGAAGGATGATTTAATTACAAAGTGGGAGCCTTTAAACAAAGAACTTTGCTAGAGATAAAATTTTCTAAGATATAAACCCAACTTTTTTCTGAGATGTGCTGCCAAGCTCACATGTGTTAGCATAGCAAACTTTGCATAATAAAGCAAGCTCCTCGCTTTAAGAAGAAATATAGAGTACTATATAAACTACAATTTCATTGTCGCCGTCCGACACGGGCGAGTCCTGCACGTCTAATTATCCAGTCACTCTGTCCGTCATCTTTGCCAACGCCGTGCACCGCGCGCTGCAGGTCACTCTGTCGGGCCTGCTCAACATGGTGGACGGGCTCTGGTCCAGCAGCGGCCACGAGCGCATCCTCATCTTCACCACCAACCACGTGGACCGGCTCGACCCGGCGCTGCTCCGCCCGGGCCGCATGGACGTGCACGTCCACATGGGCTACTGCGGCTTCGGCGCCTTCAAGGAGCTCGCCGCCACGTACCACGGCGTCGACGGCGACGAGGGCCACCCGCTCTTCCCGGAGATCGAGGCGCTGCTGCGGGAGGTGGACGCGGCGCCGGCCAAGGTCGCGGAGAGGCTGCTCGCCACGGACGACGCCGACGCCGCGCTCGAGATGGTCGCGAAGATGCTGAGGGATCGGAAGGCGGGCGCCGCGGAGGATGGCACCGGGTACGTTAAGCAGAGGCTGCACGTGGGGCCGAGGCGTCCCCGCCCGCGGCCAATGCCGTCGCCTAGTCGAGGCGCAAGTTCCGCGAGACGGATGGTGCTCCACGAGGCAATGTTGCGTGGACAGGGGCGCGGAACAGGACGGCGCGGCCGCGGTGGTCTGAGGGGACGTGGACGGCGCTAGACCTGTGTACGGGCAAGTCGAGGAAGAAAAAAAATTCATGGATGTTTAATTTTGGTAGTATGGTATAAGACGAGGACGGCATTAGCACGTTCGCGGCCTAAATTTCTCCGCGGATAAAATTGCACCAGCACGACGTTTCGATAGGTGCTGATGGTGTCACGAACCACTTGTGAGTGCTGCAGCTGTAGAGTCAAACTAAGGATGTGTTTTACATTGTTTAGTAAATTGTTTATTAAAAATGCTTATGATTAATAAATAATTTGAACGTTTAAATAACAAAGTAGCAAAAGTGTTACGAACGCACATGGATGTGGTGGTAAGGCACCAGGGCGGTGCCGAACCGACGGGGGATCGATCCCAGTCTCACATATCCATATAAAAGCCTCCTGAAGACTGGATAAGGGGAACCCTTATCTAAATAAAAAATCAAAAAATAAAAAAAAGTAGCATAAGTGTTTATGAGATATAAAGACTTAATTTTTTTTTGTTATGACTTTGGATAAATTTAGAACTAGCTATATTCTGGAATGGAGAGAGTACTTGCTTATGTTAGTTTCAACAATGATTAAAAATGCTTCGAGCTTATATATAACCTCACGGAAAAAAGTGGACAAGATTCTCACTAAACGAACATTAATTAAACAAAACTATTTTGGTTATATTCGGTCAAGATGCTTCTAAAAAGGCATCAAAATAAAAAGTGTGGTTAGAAGATGTAGCATCTTGGAAATCTCAGAGGTAGCAATAGCAACCCATCACATTTTTTGTGAGCGCATCTTTTGAGCAACGAGCATCAAAGTCGAGCACGTGAAAGGTTTGTTTTTGTTTCTGCGAAGAGGAGAACGGAGGCCATGGTAGCACTATATATTATAGAATAAAAAGGCTTTGTCCGGGCCGGCTGCAGTCCAGCCTAGCTCGGCCTGGTGAAGGACTCGGCCAGCCCATTCAGTCTGGCACAAGCTGTTCTCGGAACCCAGCAACCTCTTTGTTTATTGTGGTCCGGCCCGACACGATCCAGCCAAAGCCAGAGAGAGCCAGCCGTGCGCGCCGCTTCCATTTCCATCGGAATCACGTCAGGCCGACGTGTGGCGCGGCCGCACGTACCGAGGGACGGCGGTCGTGGCCCACCATCGAGCTAGTAGGAGTGCGATGCGGACGGCAGCCACGTTCCTCGCCGCACTCCTCTAGAGCCAGCTCTAGCGTTTGGCGAACACAGCAGCCAGCTCTAGAACCTGCAAGATTCGCTTCCCGTGCCTGTGGCGCTCGTATCGTATCTACACCTTCGGTTTTTGGCAGCACGCCGACTCATCATCTGTCTGGCCCTTCGCCACCAACCATTCTCGCCCATACAAAATGGCAGCGTATCGAGGCAGGTAGGCTCGAGTTTGGTCAATCAAATTACGAAAAAAGAGATTGAAAATTTTGTTGTGGCGCTTGCGGTACGATACAACTGCGCTTCGCTGTCTCCTGCCCTGCTGCCGTGTGTTCACCCTATTACGCCGCTAACATACGTGTTCGTACCAGGGGACGCTAGGGGCAAGAAAAATCTCAACAGGGCAAGGGGTACGTCAGCGTCCGCATGCGAGTGTGGAACTTTAGTTTCGACGGTGCGAGTGCGACAGCCTTTTTCGAACGACAACGTGAGCGCCGAAAGGCCGGCCCGCCTGCCCCGAGCCGGGAACAATGCGGAGGCCGGAAGCAACACAAACTTTCGTGTCCGCCGTATATTTCCGCCCCGGTGCTCCACTCCCATGCGTCCCATCTCGTCACGCTCCCCCGCCTCCGCTTATTTAGGCCGCATCGCCTCGCGCCCCCGGCTGGCCCGCACCGCTCCAGTCTCCACCGCCGCGCGCTTACCCACCCGCGCCCGGCCAAAAGCCAATTCGAATCGCCCCACCCGCACCACCGCCGGCCGTTGCCCTCGCAATGCGCGTCTCCGTCGACGAGGCGGGCGCGCTCCTCTCGCGGAGCGATTCCGCCGGCCGCCGGCGCCGGTCCACGTCGCCGAGGCCCCCCGGCGCCCGGGGTGGCGGCCTCCTCCGGCGGCAGTCGTCGTCGTTCCGCGAGGACGTCGGGCACGCCGCCTCCGAGACGTACCTCGTCTCGCGCCTCACCTTCTCCCTCCTCCAGTACCTCGGGTACGCTTTTCTCCCTTTGCTCTGTTCATTTTTTCGCTGTCTCGATGAGTTCAGAGAGTTTTATGTCCGCCGGTTAGTCAACCCGCGTCGACGATGCGATCATTGAGACGACGGATTACGCGATGTGACAAACCCGCGCGGCGTTGATGGCCTCGATGTTCTAGGGGCAACGAGACTTGCTATTTTCAGGAATGGAAAACGCGCTCACGTTTGGTTCGGATGCCTCTCGAACGCAGCTTTCAGAGAGGACTAAGCGGGGGTCTGTTCCGTGAGTGCGGATGATGCAATTGCGTGTGGAACTTTCGCTACAGTGGGTCCATTAGTAGTAGTAGTAGTAGTTTTGCCTTTGCGGAGACTCTGATCCGCTGTTATTGGGTTTCCTTTGCGTGCGGTCTATGCTGTTTCTCTCTCTGACAGAATTCCTTCTGGGCGGAATTCTCTGACGCATTCCATTATCCATTTCGTTCTGAAAAGCATATGCTATTCCTACCTTCTTATGCAGCCACGATGTACAGTTTATCAGCAAACTAGTCGTGTGTGAGTGGAGTCATGTGCCCCACTTGTTTATCATATACTATAGCAGCCAAAATAATGAGGGTAGGATAGAATATACATATGAATGAACATAGGGACAGATATGTGCTTGACTCCATCTGGCTGCTGACATAAAACATCTGTCTGCTGAATGTTCAGTTGGATATTACTATTGCCAGTTACTTGCCTCGGAAAGTTGGTTTTATACTTTGTTCCAAAAATCGTTTAACTGGCAGTTATGCATGTGATGAGGGGTTGACTGCAAAGTAATTTCACTGAACATGTGTACGCTTTTAAGTTTTAAGATGCTTAAGTGACAACAGAGACAAGTTCAGAAGAATAGAAGTACACTGGCTCCATTACTAAAAGTGATATCAGTATATTCAGGTCTTGTGTTTGGATGTCTCACAGTGTCATGCCTACATCCAACTGACACACTCACTTTACTGGAAACACTTTGTATAACCTTCTATCTTTTTGTTTTGTCAGTTTTATAGAAGATAAGGCCGTAAATGGGTCAAATGGTGCATCGTACACAGCTTCATACTTCATATTTTAGAACTCATTGACATTGTTATCCTTTTGCGCCAACGCTTTGATACATATCATTACTGTTTGTTTTGATACTATTCGCAATGTTTTATGTTATTCAGGTTAGGTTATCGATGGATGTCAAAACTTCTTGCCCTCACAATATATGCAATTTTACTTATGCCAGGTTTTATACAAGGTATACAGAATGCTCGAGGCTTTTCATAGTATTAGGATATCACTGTCATTCTCAAACATTCTTTTCTTTGTTTACAGTTGGATATTACTATTTCTTTTCAAGCCAAGTCCGTAGAAGTATAGTCTACGGGGATCAACCCAGAAACAGGTAACATCAACAGAAAAGGTCCCAAACCTTTAAAAGAAAACGTGTCATAATAGGATTGTATTTAATGAGTAATTAAACTATACAGATTGG
The DNA here is from genome assembly GCA_030378355.1 of Eleusine indica. NCBI lineage: Eukaryota > Viridiplantae > Streptophyta > Magnoliopsida > Poales > Poaceae > Eleusine > Eleusine indica. The sequence continues at coordinate 45,184,865 of CM059497.1, forward strand.
ATTTGTACATACCAGAAGATAACAGCAGGCCCTGTCCAGTCATGGCCTTTGTTACTGGTGGTGCTTGGATTATTGGGTCAGTATTGATGGTTTTGAAATGAGGTACTATAGCATACCTGCAATGTCAATCTTTGTTGATGAACTTGTTTAAATTTGTTAGTTACAAGGCGTGGGGTGCCCTTCTTGGAAGACGATTGGCGGAGAGAGGAATAATAGTTGCTTGCATTGATTACAGGTGCTGATTATTTTTGTTGTTGTCACTATTTTATGTAATTTAATAATGAGGGGTTATTATATTTCTCTCTATATTTGTTTGCTTGACCTGATTCAAATAATCTGTACAGAAATTTTCCCCAAGGTACAATAGGTGACATGGTTAAAGATGCTTCTCAGGGAATTTCCTTTGTGTGCAATAACATCGCCAGTTATGGAGGAGATCCTAATCAGTAAGCAAATAAAATTTTTAATTTCTCTAGTACTTAGCGTGATCCTATTCTGTGATGGTTGCATTGCATATCAAGAGCTGGCATGCTGTTAATAATTGTTGACTCAAACTATGTACTAGTTGCCAATTCCTATTCGCTCTAAACATTGTTGCACAAATGATATTGATGAATCATCAAAGCAGAAAGCTTACTTTTCTGTTGATTGATTCATTGCCCTCAACATATACAACCTTACTTCAATCTGTTTGTTCCAGTTATCACTAACACCTACCATCCTTGTTCATTCTGTTTTTGATGTATCTTTATATGCTTCATGTTTTTTAGGTACAGTTTAGCTTTGGTTTTATGTTCTCACAAGTTTTAGTCCTTGTCTTAACACTTAATAACATGTGTACTATTAACGATACATCTGTAGGATCTACTTGATGGGTCAGTCAGCAGGTGCACATATTGCAGCATGTGCCCTCATGGAACAGGCAGTAATGGAATCAAGGGGACAACCCGTTTCTTGGAGTGTCACTCAAATTAAAGCATACTTTGGTTTATCTGGAGGGTGAGATCCATGGTTCCCTCCTTAATCAGCTTTCAATCGTATGACTATAATGCCTTTTTAACTCTCAGCTTATAGCCGGAAAAATTAGGTATAACAGTCTTCAGCGTAGTGGGTGTTTGCTGTCGAAGTTAAAGTTGTTACCAATCGATGGTGGCAAAAACATATAATTTATGAATCTTCAAAATGTTCTTGCATTCTAAAAGTCACTCTCTGACATGCAAACCCAATGTAACCTATTTATGGACTTCCTTCAACATGAAAGCGAATCTAATAATATTCATCATCACATTGCACCTGAGTACCTGACTTGGGCTTATCACTTAATGCCTTTGCAGATACAACATCCATAATTTGGTTGATCATTTCAATGAACGTGGTCTTCATCGTTCAATATTTCTCAGGTATTATTATGACTTTGTTATGGGAGTGGTCCATTTATCTAGTGACACCAGACACAAACATTAAGGAAACAACAATTTTCAGCATAATGGAAGGAGAGGAATCATTGTCACGTTATTCTCCTGAAATTGTTGCCAAGAAGTCAAGTGCAGAAACTATAGCACTTTTGCCTCTTATTGTTCTAATGCATGGAACTGAAGATTACTCAATTCCATCATCTGCCAGGTTTTTTCATATTCCTTGCTTCCATTCAAATTTTTAGTAATCCTTTTCTAGTGTTTAGGTATGTGTCGGTCACCAAATCCGTCGCTGTTTGGATATTAAAACTGTATACACAGACCGAAAGTTGATGTTTACTAAACAAAATGTTCATATCACACTAGAATGCCAAATCCTATACTCCAGGCTCCAGAGGATAGTATTTTGTTTTTTTGTGTAAATACTCATAACCTGTGGTACTGTTTCACTAGAGTGTCAATTTCTGAGTTTTAGGAATATGTTATTATCCTCAAATACAGCACCGGGGTTGAAATATTCTGAATAAACCTGGTTATTACTTGTTTTGTCTGTGGTGAACTGTTTAACTACCATGTCTTATAATCCCTAAGTATAAATACAACTAAATCTTTGGCCTATAAGGCTGCAGTCTTGCGTTGCGTACTCTTGGCCAACGTGTGGTCCTTTCTTCTGTAAAATTTGACACACAAATCATTTGAGTGTTTTCTAAAAAAAATCCCTAAATATATTAGTCCATTTAATGTCTGTCCTTAGTTTAACTTTTATAGTTTTGACCATTAAGAACCAAAAACTTTACAGATCCATGATATTAGGTTGATGTTATTACATCATGAAAATATCCATCATACTATATAAATCTTGCCTTTTAAAAGTAATATATTTATATAGATATATTTAGTCAAAGTGTCATATCAGAGGAAATACTTGTTTTCTCCCTGTACTGTATGGTCAGTCGACTGATCCATTGTTTAACAAATATAAGCTTTCTCAGCTTCTGTTATTGGTTTTTTTTATGTGCAGTCAAACTTTTGTTGACGTTCTCCAGAACGCTGGTGCTCAAGCAAAGTTACTGTTATACGAAGGGAAAACACATACAGATATATTTTTACAGGTTACTGAAATATTTCTTTTTTTACATCTTAATAGCTATTTGATCCTATAACTTTATGGTAGGTTTCATTATCACTACTATTACGTTTTGAATAAAAATGTGTCCTGTTTTCCTTGGACTTGCAAAGCTTCATGAATAGATACATTCACGATGTGGGTATGGGGATACGTGGGGAGTAGTTTAGTTCACATTTCAATATGGTAAACTTGGATCTCACTGCAGCTATATAGTACTGCAGAATATGAAGAAATGGCCGATCATTTAATGTGTGACAAGAAAGTATTCACTGCTCTCTAATTGATTAAGGAATGTATCGCGGACACTTACGGAAAGGAGGAAAAGGCCTTCCTCTGGAACATTTTCATGTAACATAATTGGATTTTAAACTCACAGGTTTTTGGGTTTCATGGCGTGGACCGCATGGTCACATTTTTTCTTTGCCAGAGGCAAATATTTGCTAATAAAAAAAAGCATAAGTAGATTTTGAGCTAGCTATGCTCTGAAAACGCGTGTATGATAAGTTAAAAGGAAATTTGATATGCAGTATTTCTTTTGAACACATCTTTTGTCAAGGTTAAGTCGACTTTTTAGGCGCAAATCCTTGCAATAACAGTTGGATAGTTTATGAAAACACATGTTTGAAAAGACAAAAGGGGAACATTATATGTATATTTCTTATGAACATATCCTTTATCAAGCTGAACTTGGGTGTTTGGGTGCACATCCTGCAATAACATGTGGAAACTGATAGTGACTGATATTTGGAAATTAGGTTCAATGGAAAAACTTGCTCAATATATGTATCAAATCTACTATTGTTTTTCTCTACTATTTAACGTTGAGAGAAAAATCTTATCACGTTACTTGGAACTTCTTTGGGAACTAACCCAACAGCCAGGAATTCACTGCATAATTTCTTGATGGTCTTTTTAGTATGTCTCTTTTGCAATTATAGCTTTCCCGCTTTGTTTTTCTCATAGGACCCTCTTAGGGGAGGAAGAGATCCATTAGTAGAAGACATCTTGTCTATTATTCATGCTGATGATGCAATTGCACGTCAAAAGATTGCTTTGGCACCCATTCCAAGGCGCTTGGTTTGTGAGTGGCAATTAAAATTGGCCCGTCGAGTTAGTCCCTTCTAGTAGGTAATTATTGTCACACACTAATCCTTTTGCATTATGCTCTGTTACATACTTTTTCATGCTTATTATGATTTATCCATGATATATTAGCAAATTCAGCAGATAGAATATTTATGTTTGGGAATTAGCATTTATGCTTTTATTATTTCGGTGCATTTATCCTGTTGAAGAATTTAAAAATGCGCCACACTGAATGCTTTGAGCTTCACAGTTATATAATCTAGAAACATCAAGATTTTTCAGATCAAAATTTCATAACATGCACTTTTCCAATTTGTACCCACAAAGACTTACATTTGCATTTTAAAGTGATCTCTTAATATTATTTTTTACAAACTTTTTGGTTGCAGATGTTATTTCAGAGGCCAAGTTTGCATCTGTGGATTTCGTGCCTTCACATGAGGAAAGACTCGGTGAGCCATTGTTTGGATTGGATCAGGCAAGACAAGCTCTTTACTCTTCTTTCCTTGCACTGATCCTGTACTTGGGAGCTGGGACACGATATGGGGAGCCTGTAGTTGCGACAATAGGAGCTTTTCTTTTCTTTTCCTTTTTTGCAAATTTGTGCATAATGATGTATTATAGTACACAAGGACAAGATACTAGAATGCACTGATTGGATGCAATCAATGAAACCTATTTCCTCTTTGTTGACTGTAGAGCTCTATGTAGAACTTGTAGATGGTAAGAAAGATGAGGAGTTCCATGGGTGAGAACAACACCCTTTTCTCTTTATTTTTTGGGAGTTGTACATGATGCTGTGCTACTTACTCCTCCGGTTTTGAAATGTTGTCGTTGGCCAGATCATTTGTGAACTGGCCAGCGGCAACAAAATAAAAAGGATGAGTACAGCGAAAACCTGTAACTACATGTTGTAATATTGTAATTTGTATAAAGAATGTTGTATTTTATGTCACTTACAAAGACTGTGTAATATTCTAATTTGGGTAAAAAAACTACCCTGGCTAATCTCTTAAGTCTTAAACATTGAGACTCACGTAGCAAGCCATAGTTCTGCCCTGTTTTCTAATGCATCAGACTTGTAGCAAGTGTGCAACCGACTCTTCCTTTTCAAATTACTCAACTGTTTGAGTATTTATGATGGATAATTGCAACCTACATGACAGCCTTGTATGGTGAGTATTGATTTCGTTTTTGCTGCTTTTGGTGATATTTTTTCACACGCTTGCTGATGTTGTTCTTGTGTAGTGACTATTTCCATTATGCAACGATTCTCATGTTTTTGTTCTCCTTTTTAGGTGGGACAATGGAGGTGCTGAGTTTCTTGAAACTCAAACAAAGAACTAGATTCACAAGTGCAACTAACTGAAACAGCAAAAGGGAAATGAAGATGGCACATTTATAACATCTTATTTTTAGTATTCACCACAGGAGGGATGCACACATCGTCCTATCAGATGAAGGGTACTGGCACGATCATGAGTTCATGACATCACATAGAAGACAGAAGATGGGAAGGCTGGATAACTCATAACCAAGACCCTGCATGCAGGCTCCATCTCTCTTCCTTCCATCGTCACTTCTTGGCTGCGGCTGGCTTGCTGCTCTTTACCTTGTTTTATGTGAAGGATTAAATTGTCAAAAACAAGGACACAAGGTAACAGACAATTACAAGGATATGAATGTGCTGAAAGTTTTATACCTTCTTCTTGGGCTCCAGTGGCTTCTGCACAGTTTTCTTGACGCCACCCTTTGCAGCAGAGGGCTTTTTCGGTGTCTCACTGAGCTTGATTGCTGGCTCTTTGGCCTGGCCTGCAGGTCCAGCAGGTTTCACAGCCTTCAGGGAGGCCATATCTCTTGATCTGCTCTGTTCTGACACTGCCGCCTGATGCTTAACCTGCTTTAGACCTGATGAACTGAGAATGGCCGGGGCGAGGTATTTATAGACTTTTATTGTACATCAAAGTTTCGAGAATACAAATCCCGGATGTGCAAGAATAAAGGTGTCCTGAATTATTGCAGTTGTCAGTAGGAAGCAAGTGACGACGCGGTGCATCTGTATCCCCTCTTATTTATTTATTTATTTTACAGAATTGGATGCCTGAGAGGATGTGAGTTCAGTTACCGGATGTGAAGCTCGCTTTGGAAACCATTCAGAACTATTATTCAGTTCCGTGACTCCTTTACGCAGAGTGGTGACAAGAAGGCTCAGATGATAGAAGGTTATGCTTATGCACAAGGGCTCGTACGATCATTACTTGTAAAAGTGTAAAGTGTGTTTTATCTACTGGCTATACGTTTTGGTGGCTTCTGGCGCTTGGAAGTAAAAAATGAGGCTGGGGCTACATGCTCCACTCTTTTCAAATGGCTCATTTTTCTCACTCGTGCGGTCGTGCCGCACTTCACCATCAGCGGATAAGAGGCCCAATGCAGCCCATGATCCAGCAGAGGCAAAATAGGTAAGGAAGAAGTTCTTTTAGTCTCTCTTAATTATTGCCGAAGTTTGGTTTTCTTCCCTTAATTATAAAATCAGGTATTCATGTTCTTTTAACTATTAAAAGTGTTTGTTTTTCCTCAATGGATGTTTGATCGGTGGTTTTGTCCACATAGCGCACATGTGGCATAGAGAAACACAATTTAATGCCATATCATCTTTTTTTACAACTAAAAATTCAAAAACATGATTAAAGATTTAATAATAATAATTTTTTGTAGTTGAATATTAGTGTGTTAAATATTTTTATTTTATATACATATACAAATATGTTTTTCATCTTTAAATAATAATTACGGATTATTACACCTTTTTCACATCGTGGATTATCACACCTTTAAAATTTATACACGGTACACTAAGCATTTTATATGAACCATGGATATCATATTTGAATCATGAATAATATTGCATTTGAATTTGGATTAAAAAAATTAATATAGAAATTTTTTTTAAATCTCTAAAAATGTACATTTTTAGATGGAAAAGTTTTATCCATAGACTAACCTTGAAATATAAAATATCTCATAATTTTTAGATCTTCAAAATATATATTTTTTATTTTTTTATTATAAAGAAGATGATGTTGCATCAAATATGTGTTTCTCTATGTCACACGTGCGCCACGTAGACAAAACCACCAATCAAAACAACGGTGGAAGGAAAAATAAACAGTTTTAACAGGAGCACAAATACCTGATTTTATAATTGAAGGAGTAGAACCAGACTTTGGCAATGAGGGAGACTAAAAGGACTTCTTTCAATAGGTAATGTTAGTGCCAGATGAGAGAAGACTTGCAGCTGCAGGTGATAGCGATACATTTTCTCCTACCTCTCGATTTTTAGAGCATGTTTTCTTTAGATTTTTCGCCTGTAATATGTTTATGCGTGATAAATTCTCGTTAGTGCATTTTTTTCAGTCAGAACTTGTATGCAAAATCGAAAGTGATTATAGAAAAAATGAGGCTCGCTAAGAGGAATCTCGTCTTCAATCCTGTTGGTCGATAGAATAAAAGAACCTAAAACCATCTTCCTTTCCGTGATTCGATTACGCCAATAGGAACAAATGCTTTTTAGATCGATGTGCTTCAGGAAAGTTGAGGTTATCATGTGATTAGAAATGAATAGAACCAACTAGGCTGGGAACTTGAACATATGGAGTTGAGAGGACTAGGTATTCGATTCCATTAATGCATCAGGGGTATGATTGGTTCTCGTATTTGCACTGGCCAGGCTACACATGGAAACCAGGCCGAGCAGAGCCAGGTTATATGGATGCAAATATGTTTGATTGGTTTTCATTTGGTTGGGGCTAGGGCAGAAATTCTGATTGGTTGCTCTGGAATGCATGCAGCTAGCCGCAACAAAACGCCTAGCGTCCGCATCAACTGCATCCCCTGAGTTAGGCTTGCTAGAAACGAAATTTGATTTTGTTTCTACGGAGCTAAGTTGAACGGTGCTTTTTTACATTTAATGAATCAGGCCCAAACACCCATCCAAGCAACCAATCAACCCGTTGTTGCATCCCACAGGCCAGGCTGAGCCATATGCAGGCTACCAATCAGCAGCTGAAGCCCTGCAACCATCAGGTGAGTGGATATTTTTTTCGATCGGGCCAACCTTTTTTAATAAAGCAAAATGACAGGTGCTCTGCCTTCTCATTATACAAATGAAATATCCTGCAGAACCTCCACTCCCAAGTTAGTACAATAGTACTCCAGTTCTTGATTTTATTTGTTTAGCTTAGGTCATAAGTTGATCCCACCTTACTCGGCCTGACACCCCGACTGCCGGATATGTGGCTCGCAACCTCGATCTTTAAAAATGTTTCCATTGATAGCTGAACTGCGGAGAGTAACACAAATATTCGCATCCAGAAGTACAAGCTACGGTTTGGAGCATTTCTAAAGATCGACAACGGAAAAGGCTGAAAAGGCGCAGAACTTCTATGCATCAACGAACATCGTGACACATCTCTTGGTTTCGCTTTGATACACAAAAATACAAATAACGTGTGCTTTTCAGCCTTCGTTAAGATCGTCAGGCAGAGTCACATCGACGTGCCTGCCTCGTACCGTTAAACGTACTACTCAAAGAAAAGATGTCGCGGTGGATTAACTGAGCGATGTTACAATGGGCTCTTTATCGAGGACCGTGCTGACGCTGAAGGCCGAAAGAACGAAGCAAGTAGGAGTACGCACCGCACCACATTGGCCGCCAATCATGTCGCTCACGCGACACAAGTGACAGCGATAATAATACTAAAATCATGACGGGTCCGTGAGTCCAGTCCACCTCCGTCCCGAAAGCTAGCAGCAGATGGTACCAGTGACTCGGAGCGGAGTCTTTTCTCCACTCATCAGGAAAGAAAAAATTCAGTCATCAGTCAGGGGGGCCGGGTGGTGGTGGTACAGTAGTAGTACTACCAGCTAGGCTAGCTAGCCATAGACGATACAGGTCGCGGGCACGGCTTTTGCACGTTGTGTTTTTGTGAGAACCGACTGCTGTGTTGGCTGCCCTCTTGCTACAGGTTTCTTTGGCAGGCGCTCTTTTGGCGACGGGTGACGGCCGGTGTGGCGCTGCAAATCCGACAGGCTCATCAGCAGAGCATCCGCCGTTTGCCTTGGCGCTCGGCGTGGCAAAGGTAAAATGAGACAGCTGCCAACTTTACGTTGCTGGTTACACACTTACACACCCCAAGCCACAGGCAGTTTAGTCCCGCTCCTCCATTTTTCTTGCTGAACTAGTCATTAGCAGCAACTCAACTTAGGGGCACATAACCACCCCTGTCCCAAAAATGTCCTGTACGGCGAAACATTGAGCCCATGCCAACTAGTACGGCTAGTTAAAGCCAGCGTGGTTCTCTCGACATGATTACGGCTGCCGTTTTCTACCAACAGATCCCCAAGCTTTTCCATTAAGAAAAGCGTGATTACGCTTGTCCTACTTTCCGATCGCTAAACATTCTCTCGCTTTCCCATTGCTCGCGACGGTAGGACTGATGAGATGCTGTCGAGCTGGGCCGGCCGGGCAGGCATCGCTTCGTGGGCGGCGGCGCGTGCTGTCCTGCGCAACCATACCGAATGATAGCACGAGGTCAGCACGTCCAGGGTCATCATAACTTCCATGCTTTGTTAACTTGGATCTGAATATGTTTAGGTGTGGGATGTCTAAGCTTCTTACCTAGCCAGCTGACCAGGCTTTATTTGGAGCCAATCTATGCACAGAAGCCGAGCAAGCAGCATCAAGGGGCAAGGCTGACAGAGCTGAGAACAACCGTTAGATAAAATCCATACTGCTTTAGTTTTCTTTGCCTTAACTACATGCAATTGTTTGGTTTAGCATGCGGTAGTTTGGGAAAAAGCGCCGAGCTCGGAGAGAAGGCGCCACTTCCATTTTCCTTCTTCGCACGAGTTATAGGAGTCACATGAAAACGGTTGTTTGGATTAGTGGGTTAGGTTTTTGTTTGGTTACTCCAATGAAGCTCGATGGAAGATGTCCCTCATTTCGCATGTGGTTGTTGGGCAAGATGCTTCGAGCCTTGGAGGCGGGCACCAACAGGAGTATTTCTTTCAATGTGAGATCACTCCCTCTTTCTAGGCCTGGTAAAAGCATTGAAAAAATGAACTAGATTATTTGAGAACCGAACCGAAAAGGGCTCGGCTGAAATCTAGTTTATTTTTAAACTAAAAATAAACAAGGGCTGATTAGGGTCCTTAAAGGCCCCGCCACCTCTTCTTCTTGATGGTCGCCCTGCTCAACGCTCATCCTCTGCCCAGCGCCCTAAGCTTCGCGTGCGGGACATGTGCGCGCCCGCCTCCTGTGCCGCCGAATTCTATCTCACAAGCGCGCGCCGCCATGAGCCGCCGAGGTGCTGGTCAAAGACGACGGAAGTAACGACCACCATTGGTTCGAGGGAAGAATGCATCCTGCCAAAGGGCCTAGCGTCCCGCTCGCTTGCTGCACAACTTCACCCATATCCTTCATCTCAGCCATGGGGTTGCCCTGCTTCGTCATGGCAAGTGCACCCTTAATTGCAAGTGACGTCTCTCTATTTCTAGTACTCCTTCTATTCATATTTATATATCGTTTTGGAGTTGGACACGAGAAATAAGAAGAAGTAAAAGGATGGATACACTAAAAACAAGATTGAGAGAGATAAAAATAGAAATATAGTAGTAAAAAAAAATATTATATTGGAAAGAGAGAAAGTTATATTAAGAAGCGAGAATGACATGTAATTGAAGAAAAATTAAAAACCTTATAATGACATGTAAATGTGAACGGAGGAATTACCTTTCTTGTCGCGGTCGATATTAAAATATTTCTTATTAATATTGATATAAAAATAAGTTAATGCAGAAGTACTCTGTGGCCCAAACAAAGACTGGAAAACTGAAAAGCTACGAGTTCATATACGGCAACAGTCTGACGAGGAAGTATAGACTGGTAAGTATTCGTACTCAACAGTCGTGGGTCGTGGCCCAACAAACGAGAAAGGAATCCATCTGTGAAGTGGCCTGTGCCAAATCTTGCATGGGATTTTACTACGAGTACAGTACTTGTAGGAGTACTGTACACTGTTAGCCTCTGACAGCATGAAGGCATCAATCACTGGAGTGAGCGCGCCCCTTCTCCCAATGCACGTCACCATCTGGTTAAGAGGGTGTCCTTCCATGCGCCATGATGTAGCCCATCGGCTTTTAGAGGGAGTGAGAGAGAAGAATTTGACTATTGGGAGACGACACCCCGGAGTCACCTTACCGCGGACTGTTTCCGGTACTGAAACTCTGCATCGTAATAGTTGACGCATTGACTTTGCATGTGAAGTTTGACATCAGACAGGGTTAGTATACCAAGTTCACGGCTGCAGTTCGTTTCGGATGAGACATTGCATCAGTTTAGGAAACATAATATAATCCTGTACCCACTGAGATTAGGAAACCCGTACTAATTTTGCACTCTTTCTTTTCATTAACACTTGCATGATTAACGTTCACACGATCATATCCGGAAGCATATTTGACTATTTATCTTATTTAAAATTTTATATTTGATGAAATTGAGTAGGAGTGAATAGAAGTATTCACTAGGTACTAAAACAATTACTAATTTAGTCTTCTTCAGTTTTATCAAAATAGTTGTTGTTTCCTAATACACTTCTCTTTTTTCCATACTAGTACCTCTATGTTGGACTTTAAAATGACAATTAAAATAAGATGAATGGACCGTAGCAAAGAATATGACCAGGAAACTCTGTCAAAACCAATCTAAGCAGGCCGATATATAGTTGTTTTCAGCCAAATAAACTGAGCTTTTCCTCTCACAATTGAGGAATCTGTATTTAAGGTAATTTGTATATTTCTTCGATTATGAATAATTTCTAAACACAACAATTAAACATTTTTTTTGTTTTTATGAAATACAATAAAGGCACAAATGCTCTAAAATATAATGCAACCCTTCGCTGGAAGGTTGTCGTTAATGATTTTGTGGATTATAATAAAAAAAACCTCATCTTGAAGCAACGTGTCTTAAGACTAGCAGAGTATCTTGCGCTTTTGCACGGTTAGTATTAACGATCGTACTATAGCTGATAGAGGTATTTTAGACCGGTCTTGAAGAATGTAGTAGTAAATATCTAGATAAAACTGAGTTCCGGCATTTTATTACTACACCACAGACCAGTAGCCCCTTCCTGTTGGAGAGATCTCACTCGCGCCACCACATCTTGGTACTGACAAATCAACAAGCCACCACCCAAGAAGACCCATGAGAAGAAAGTTCCATTCCGTTCCCATTTTACATTGGTCTAAACGGCACATGCGTTTTTCCTCAACAAACCACACCACACCACGAAAGATAATTTTAGTACAAGCAGGGAAAAGGCAGCTAATAAAGCATGCAGGGACGGTCTGTCTGTGGTGGGAGCCGGCGCGACGAGCGTTGTGAGCGATCAAACTCTGAGGAGGTAGATGCTCAGCTCCGGCCCGGCATTGTTGCCGGCGCCGGCGCCGCCGGTGTCCGGACTGATCATGTAGAACGCCTCCGAGTCGCGTGACCCCACGACGCGCTCGAACCGCGCGCGCATGTACATGACGTCGCCCTCGCCGCCGCCGCCGCCGCACGCCGCGGGTATGACCCCGGCGCCCATGGACACGGGCTCCAGCGCGCGCAGCACCCGCCAGTCCGCGGGCCCGCACTCCCGGCGCGCCGCGTAGCCGCACCCTTTGCCGTTGCAGTAGGCGCGCCACGCCTTCTCCTCCACCAGCTTCCTTCCTCCCACGCCGCCCGGGACGCCGCCAGGTCCCTTGGCGCGGTCGCACTCGAGCGCGATGCGCACGAGGCCCGACGCCATCTCGCGCACCAGCGCCGCCGTGGGCGCGGCGAGCTCGAGCAGCAGCGCGGGGCACGCGCGCGGGTCCACCTGGAACGCGAGGTGCACGTGGCCGCGCCGGTGGCCGTAGAGCGTGCCGGTGAGCCGCGCGCCGAGACCGACCTGCCGGTGCCGCCCCGCGACGGCCGCGGCCAGCGCCGAGCGAAGCAGGCGGGACACCGCCGCGCGGGCCTTCTTGCCGCGCTGATGCTGCGGCTTCTGCTTCGCCGATGGGGGCGGCTTGTTGGGCGGCGGCGGGGACACGAAGTCCTCCGAGTGGAAGGACGGGCAGCTGGAGGAGAAGGCCATGGACGCCTCGTCGTCGTCGGCGGCGTCGGCCTCCGCGCCCCTGCTGGCGAAGGGTTCCTCCCCGCCGTGGCTGCTGCTCTTGCCGAGGACCGGCCACTTGAAGTTCCTCCGGGAGAAGGAGAAGGACGACTCGTGCGGGCTCCTCGACATGATGGTCCTCATTGTTGATGAGGGGAGAGTGATGGTTTCAGTGGCCTCTAACTGTGAGTGGAGGACAATGGAGGATGGGGCTTTGTATACTGCGAGGAAGACCGGTGAGCAGAACCACCAAACCGAGCAGACAGGGGAGAAGAAGAGCTTGTGAGCTTCTCGACTTTGTCTTGTTCCCGGTCCGTGGCTCTGCTCTGGTGTCTCGTGTTTTGATGAGGAAATGGAAGACAGGCTGCAGATTCTGGCAGTGTGAGCACGGTAGGCGGGCAAGCTTGATGGATAGAAATGGAGCGTGCTTAGCTTGATGGCAGACTTGCTTTATTGACATAATAGTAGTAGTAGTACAAATGTTTACGCAAGATGCCACTGAGTTATGGCACAAACTATAGTGAACTGACCCGAACAAATTTCACGACATCCCTAATAAGTTCACGTACTTACTCCTACGTAACCATAGGAGTAGTAGTACGCATTCATAACACTACAACAAAAACTGTCTTTGGCGGCGGGTAGGACATCCGCTATACTATCGCAGCTAAAAATAAAATGTAATAGTGACGGTTCTTTTCTGTACGGAATCAACCACGGCTACAAAGAAATTAGTAGCGGCGGGTGACAACATTATCCGTCGCTACCCGATAAACCCAAAACAAAAAAAAAAGAGCCCGTCGACCTGGAAGAGCCCACGCCTCGGGCCCGTGCCGCGCGCCCAGATCCGCGCCAGGCCGCCATCACCGTGTAGATCCGCGCCAGGCCTCCGTCACCGTGCAGATCCGCGCCATGCCGCCGCTGCGGTGTGCGCAAGCCCGTGGCCGCCACCGCCCGCGCAGATCTGCGTCAGGTCGCCGTCGCCGGGGGGTGGGGGAGGGGACGGGGAGGTCATGTAGCCGAGGGGGCCACCGGGGAGGTCGCGCCGTCGAGGGGTGCTGGGGGGTGAGGGCCTGCCACCGCGCGTCGTCGAGGGGGCCGCCAGGGAGGTCGCGTAGCTGAGTGGGCCACCTGGGAGGTCGCGCCACCAGGGGTGGGGGTGGGGCCTGCTGCCGCGTGCCACCGAGGGGGCTGCCAAGGAGGTCGCGCCGCCCGGGGGGTGGGGGCCTGCCACCACGCGCCGCCGAGGGGGTCACCGGGCGCCTCCGTGGAGGTCATGCAGGTCGAGGTGCCAGGGTAGAGAGGAGGAGAGAGAGGTAGAGAGAGAGAGGTGGCAGCTGAGGGAGAGAGGAAGGGAGGAGAAGAATGACTTAGGGTTTAGAGAGGGATAAGTTTTATTGGAGGCGGCTAGGTCAGTTGGGTTCAGATTTTTTAAGTGGGCTCTCATTTTAGCGGCGGCCTATAATGTGAACCGCTGTAAAAAATGAATTTTCATTTATAGCGGCGGTTCACAAAGTAATCCGTCCTTAAAAATCGATTTTTAGAGGCGGGTCACTTTGTGAACCACTGCTATAAATTATTTTATAACTGTAACGGCGGTTTGTTATAAAAATGTCGCTACGTCAATTTTTGTTACGCCGCTAAAAGGTTTTTTTGTGATAGTATAATGATGCATCTGTCCCTCGATCGTGAGTTGTTGTGAGCAAGCAACAGATGCTACAAGTGTGTTGTCACGTTGACTGAATAACTAGTGTAATACGGCGCGCCCTTGCGCGCCGATTACTGAAAGTGACACTGTTATATATATTGAAAGCCATGCTACTTTCTGCAAAATATCGTGAAGAAATAAAAGAAATGAGAAAAGATGCCTAAATATAATAATATTGAATAAAATAATATACATGTACCAGCATGATTAACACCCAATTGTATTATCGGAACTGTTGTCGTGACTTTATCTCAACTAACATGTCGAGACACAAAAGTACACAAGAAAATGACATGTTAGATCATTTAACTGTAAAACATTGTTAGTCACATAGAACATTAAAAGTCTGTCGAAGCCAACAATTAGATTAGAAAAATACATGACATATTTTTACACAATCATGTACCTGGTATGTGTCACAACATGCAAATATCCAACATCTATGCATTGATGCTACGATTATTATTACCTTCATAGAATTTGATTGGCAATAAGTATGAGAAACAATTCTTGTATCAGGTTTATAAGGGGTTCATAGAAGCATGTTCAAAACATGACAGAAGAGCATGACTCCATATGGCATCCCTCCATGATTATCTTGATCCCTACGTATAAATAATAAAATACAAAGACGTATGGAAGTAAATAATCTTTTTCAAAGTCATTGTATGCAATTTGTACTAAAATACTGAAAAGAAAACTTTATCATTAAATATTCATGATATTAGTGGTTGTCCAATCTTAAAGAAAGAATCATAATACCGTCAAAATATAATTAGTATACACCACTTGCCAAACTACTATATCACGAATACAATCCTAAAATGTATATGAAGTCTGACTGTAAATCTCATTTATCTAATTGTTGACTCTTTATGGAGGTAGAATTCAATATTTAATCATGATGTTCCTTGATATTATTCTAACTATATAATCTACATCTGAATAATTTAGTTTCTAGTCTGTGCACATATAGCAAAAAATTGTCTCAAAGTCTTAAACAAATAAGGCTTCAAGTACTGCATAAAAGTGAACCTCATTGCAGGACCTCAAACAAGCTCCACTGTAGATCAATTTATTTAAGTTGAATAGACATTATTGAACTAAATAGGTCTAGCAAACAGATTAAAACGATGTTAATTTTCTATACTATAAGTGCATATAAGTTGTAATAAAAAGTAATACAACGTAAGGAGTCTTCTCGAGAAAAATATCCACTTGCCATGGATAAATTGAGCTTATGTAAGAATATTTAAATAATATTACACCAACCATGTTATTCTTGAAATTGGTGTAAGTTGTGAAGTATATTACATCGTAAAGCTAACAAAAAATTAATAATTTGCTAGCATTCTTGACTAATTGCCCGAAACATCAGAATTAGTTCAGAAATCGACTAATCATGCAAAAAACATAAAAGTTGAGAACCAAGTTGGTGATAGCAATACAAGAAAATCATTAGGTTCTAGAGCTGTAACCATTCGAAAGACAAAACTCAAATAAGTTGGGAAGAAATATGGAAACAAAATATAGGCAACAAATTCTACACTGAAGATTGGCCACACATAACTAAAATAACCTCACAAAAGTTTAATTAAGCATTGCCCTCTAAAAACATTTGTTTAACAAAAGGATACTTAAGATTTGTAATTCTACTTTATGACAAACTATTCTAAGACTAAGAGCTATGTATATAACGGCCACATCATCCCCCCGCATGAAGTCTTCCTAGTAGTCAGAGCACAGCTCCTATACAACCATCATATCTGCAAAACAAATGTCACAACTTACATAAAACCCTGCTGTATTTCATATAGTAACTTACCTACTGTATTTTCATATAGCAACTTACCTAATTCTTAAAATAGTTAAATATGTATTGCTAAAACAGGTTAGGTCATTTGTACCTTCATGATGTAACTTTATTTTTCCTAGCACAATGAGACATGATTAATTTACTTATAGACAAATCTATGGTTAAGGTAGCAAGCAGAGAAAGAAGTACCAAATTCCGTATTCACTTGGCATGGAAATTATTAGTCCATGTATTTTCAAAACTTATTCTGTAAATATATTCTGTGGACAGGAAGTGAAACTCGATCTGTCATTTTGAGTGAACAAGGTTGTTCGTATTTGCTAACTTTTCAGAATACAACATAGCATCAGCCATAACCAAAAAAATAAAAGGGAGGAGTAATGGTGCTATAGCATATGACAAAATAAATTTAGTTGTAATGGAAGTTCAGTTTGTACCAGGATCAGACCCGCCTCCTTCTCTTAAATCTTCTAACCAGGTAAGGTAGCTAGAGAATATGCTTCTCTGATTTTATTTCACCCAACAGAAGATGGAGTTACATATGAGCCATTGAAATTCACATTGTTTTAAAATAAGTGTAATCTTCTATTTAGCATTTAAAATGAACTCAACAGGAATAGAATCGTCATCTATGCCCTAAAAAAACAAAGCATAAACACATATATTTCACCAAGTTCTTTGATTTATTTGAAAACTAAATAGATCATATGGAGCCATCTAGCTACAAGAGCTCAAAAATAGACAACTGTGCAAGGAGGATTTTCATCTGAACCATACTTTTTTAGTACCATTCATTACAGGATAATGTCAAACCAGCATTTTTTTATATGCATCATAAAAGCATCCTTTAATTCTAATATTCCTCTATGCAACCAAATCTATTTTTTGGGTGCAGCATACATTGCATATTTGCACCGACATTGCCTATAAGCTAAGCCTACCATCAAAATACATGTAAAGATGGACAAAAGAATCAAAGCATATCTGAATTGGACCAAGCATGACACTGCAGTTAGTAGAGCTTTATTGCCTGAAACTTTCAAAAAATAACATGTAAAGGCATTGAGTATGATATGCAGCACCAAAAATGAAGCATGTATTTCCAGATTGTAATATACCATGAGTTCTCATTCTGCACACCATCTTTTTTCTACTTCTAGAAAAAGGAACTAAATACCACCCAAGGAAACAAAAAAACTTTTTCTAAACTAATACAAGTCATATGCAACCACTTTTGACTGTGCCTTGTAATTTGTATTAAATAAAAATATAGCAAAAGACAACCAGAAGAGGACATACAATTCAGTAGCACCAAATTACTAAAGGGTCTGAAATTTTTTGGTGGGGGTTGTCAGATTTTTAGAATTGGCACCAAATTGATTAGAGCAAGGTAAAATCAGTTTCTATTATTTATCCCAGGACTAATACACATAACCAAGTTATGCTTTTGTACATCTATACCTACGTGTAGAAAAACTATCTAATTAAAAAACAGAGGAACCACAAAGAGCAGCGCAACTGTTTGTAAGAAGAGCTAAAACAATACGACACGTATTAGAGAGGCACAATACAAAACTACTATGGTAGCTAACTGTAAGCATGGCAATTTCAGCATGTACACATCGGTTATAATTTTGTTATCAGAAATAAATATAATTCTATTACAATATTAACAAGACACACGTCTTAAATTTATTAGTTAATTTGAGTGTCTCATTATATATTCTTAGTTTCTTACATGTCTATGGACTATGGACATGTAGAACTACTTAATTGTATTTTTTATGTTTCAAAATATGTCTGTAAGATAACTTTTTACAGTAACATTCCAATAAGAAACCATCACAAGATGCAAGTGCTGCATGATAATAAAATAAGTAGAGATATTTGTCTGTGAGGCTCATTCACACAACTAACCTCTTATCAATGCCCACGTCATTCACTCAGTTCTAAACTTCTGCAGCAACTACTAACCATCAAATACAATAGCAACTGGAGCTGCATCAAATGTTTACTGATTGAAAATTAGTAACATAAATACGAAGATCAAAACAAAAATATAAATAATTTGAACAATGATGGAGAAATTAATCATTATTATACATTATGGTCTAAGATAATTATAGCACTTCTCAAAGCTAGTAATGCAACAATCCAGTATGTCAGCAGCATGTAAATGCACCTTTTATTAGACAATAAAAAAAGAACATATATCTGATAAAATGGTTTATTAGATAATAAAAAAAGAACATATATCTGATAAAATGGTTTAAACTGAAGGTGTCCATTCCTTTTGGGATCTAACAATGAACAAATCTAGGACTCTCGAATAATATTTTATTTTGTAGTTAAGAGATTACACGTTAACCAAAATAGAACTGGATGGTATTCAACAGAAGTTATCCAAGCTGATATTGAAGTATATTATAGTGTGGCTATAGGTAGTAACATAGTACTACATGTTGGTTAATGTGTGCAATCCAGCAAGATAGTTTACTCTTGCTTAACTACCTATTATTAGCTTAATTACATATTAAGTGCATTTCAGTGAGTGAGTTCTATTCTTGCTGAACTACCTAGCAGATTGATAAAGAAAATATAGAGAAGGGCAATAATCTTTGTGTAAGACATGATCCAATGTGAAATGTCAATTATAGACCTTGCACCTATGACCAGGTATTCATAAAGGCTTTTCTTAGGGAGATCAATAGTAACTGATTGAATTGCATACAGAAGCATTCTTAAATTGCCTAACCTCTAAATTAGAACAAAAAAGTTAGGAACCTATAAAATCACCCAAAATTACAGATAGGAAAAAGACATGATATGGATGAACCAATTGCAGTAGTGGTATCTCATATTCAGGTTACAGTGTGATATATGCATCATTTGTTTCAGTGTTGACCTGCATAGCAGAAGCAAGGATAGTTTTACAAGCTTGTATGAAAGGGAAGTTAAAAAAAAGAGAGATAAATAACTTACTGATGACCTTCTTGAGATCCAAGAACCAGAACACCTCAATTTTTCAGTTAGTAGAAATGACATTCCTTGCAGTTGACAATGAAGCAAATATGATCAAGCACATCCCCTTGACTCACTGTAAACAGAACAAGACACATGCTAGGTAACATGAAGCAAATATAGTTGTGCGAATAAGTAAATTATGAGTAATTCTAACATAGCAGCTAATCATTAGCATCAATTGACAATAAACCAATGTATTTATTTTGTTCATTTTGAGCTCAATTTCTGGCCATTCCGACATTATTGTTCTATAAACAAGAAACAATCAACACTATTTGCAGGCAAAAAGCAAACTATTACCGATCCAACATGCAAACTACAGAATTAGATTGGTTGGCAATAGGATCAATCTCAACCACGTTTTGCATTTGAAGTAATAAAACAATTGT
The DNA here is from genome assembly GCA_030378355.1 of Eleusine indica. NCBI lineage: Eukaryota > Viridiplantae > Streptophyta > Magnoliopsida > Poales > Poaceae > Eleusine > Eleusine indica. The sequence continues at coordinate 45,204,629 of CM059497.1, forward strand.
CGTATAATCACTATGCCTCAAAAATAAATATCCAACCACACTTAAAAAGGCATCTTAGAAGCACACAGTAAAAACAAGAAAAGGATTAACCTCGAAGCATCAGCAAGATAAACCACCAGTCTCCAAGTGCACAAATGCCAGCGACCTAATAGCAAAAATGGTGAATCATAAAGGCTCATACATGACATAAAAAGGTAATGCAGAGAGATAAGTAGATACTAACATCATTCAACGTCTGTCATGGCGCACGCACACAATAGCCCAGTGAACACCTGATTCCAAACTTGACCTCAGGCCAACCTTGAAAAAAACAACCTGCAAACCAAAACAAAAATCATAAGAAAAGTGGAAATGCAAGATCTTGTACGATTGGGAGAAAGCAACACAATTCTGTTTTCCCAATTCAATATAGCCACATCAATTCCCTACGTGAGCAGAAGGAACAAAGAAAACCAGGGGAAAAACAAAAACATGGTGAACTAAAATCCTGGTATCTATATCAAATGGCTAGAGCAAATCCCAACCAAATAGCATGCATCCTGTCACAGACAATAGCAAGCTAGAGAGCAGGAAACACCGACGGCATCCAACCAAGAACGCTGCGCCTCGTGAGAGAAAAAAAAAAGGCAAAACCCTAGACCAAACCCCATAAACCATCACCCAAGCACCAGAACTCAGACAAGAACGCATCAGGAACAAAAGCATCTAAGCCAGAACAGTAGAGATTGCTGACGGGAACAAAGAACTGAATACCAAACGGAATTGAATGAGAATGAAAATGAATCAGCTGTACAACACATCTCAACCAACAAAGAGAAACCCAAAAGCACAAGAAAGAAGGAAGAGGAGAGAAGGACGTGAGCAGCTCATCGAGCCGGCGGTGAATCAGTACGACCATGGCAGGAGACACCATAAGAGAAGCAAAAAGGACTGGATGGAAGGGGAAGAAGCAGGCGGGATGGAGTGACGAAGATGCGGGCACCGTCCTTCAACCTACCTCCATGAATGCCGCATTGCACGATGCGCGAACACCACGACGACACGCGACGAGTCCGTACAGGCCTAATTTTTTCATCACGTCCATTTTCATCCAGCCTATCTAAATTACCGGTGATCTAAATCGCATGGTTAAAAATACATAGCCAGAGGTGGCCACCGTGTATGCGTTGGGTGATCTGCAAATCTAAAGAGAGAAATAGTTCGATCCTGGACATCGTAGGAGAAATGCGGCAAGAAAAAGAATATTGATGATCCGAGATCCGACCAAGAATGTAGGTGAATTCCAGGTGAGCACCGAGTGACGAGATTCAATTTGTTTGGTGGCTCAGCGCTGACCTGCTCGCGTTATTTGTACAGTTGCACGCGGATGTTTCAAGTAACTTTTATTTAAAATGCTAACTGGTCTTAATGGGGGACACATTCCTCGATCTGGGTACCAAGTGCAATTGAGCACAGCATGTGTGCTCACTCAAGCCAAATGAGATTCCTAGTGTACAGTTCTGAGGGGAGCACGGAATTAGCAATGCGGGCGCAAAGCAATAGAGATTCTGCTTGAATTCCACAGGCGTGCAGCCGCTGGTTGAATTTTGCACACCCGTGTCTAAAGGCCCAAATGCCTCCAAGCTGCCTCCTGAGAAAAGGATAGGCAGAGGAAACACAGTACGGCAGAGTTTGTCGCATGATGACGTCAAACCTAAACTATTGTCGGGAACTCCTACGTCGATAAAATAACCATTTTGATACTTTTGCAGCATGATATTCATGACATTGCACGGTCTATTTAGCATGTAACACTTTTTTTTTTGTCAAAGTCATACTCAAACAGTGGGGGAAGTATTTATTTGTGAGAAATTCACCATCAAAATTATGTCGGAGACTCCTATTCTATGCGGATGGGAACTCCTGAATAGGATGAAAGTAAAAGGAAATATGTTCATACCAATTTTAGAGCATGATAGTCATGACATCTCACGAGGTAATACTACTCTTTTGTGTAAAAGGCATGTACTAAAAACTGCTGGAAGTATTTCCAACCAATTTATTACCTACAAATGCATGGATACGAAGAGCTGAATAATGGTAATCTCTATGGTAAACAAAAGAATGAAAAATTAACAAATGTTTAAATATTCTTTTGACCACAGTCATCCTAAATTTATACCAACAAAATGCACGGTTATGAGAGTCTAGCAATGATACTACCGAAGGATAAGCATAAGAATAAGTTAGGCGAGGAGGATAAAGGCCGCTGTTTTTCAACCCTCGGGATTGGCGCGGTGTCAAACAAAGCAAAAGTGGGCAGCCTTGACCATGGACGTTGGTGCGCAAACTGCTGGAAAGAGCCAGATGTTTCCAGTCCGAGATGTCGTAATTCTTTGGAGCCACATATTGCTTCATGCTGCTGTTTTGCATGCAACGGCCGCTGTCTTGGGCGACCGACACCTTGTCCCGCCACCGGCCACTCTCCGGCGACAGGAAGCTAGTCTCTCAACGCGGCAGGTTCGCTGTGGGGTTATTTCAGCCGGGTAGGTGAACTAAATTATTAGCGAGTTACTAGCAATGCTAATTTCAGTTTTTAAAAAAATCTAGCACTACATATGCGTTACTCTCCGGAACTTGGCTGTCCCATTCCCAACGTCAACAATAAAAACTCCAGAGAGAGTACATGGTAGAGGTCTCCACTTTTTCTTTTTAATCTTTTAAGACTTTATATGTAAGATTACTTTTAAGACTTTATACCTGTGACATTTTATCCATATGAGTTTTAGTTCCGAAGGAAGTTTTAATGCACAATTGTTAGAGGTGCTAGGTATAAAAAATTGGTTCGGCTCGAGTTGTCAGACAACCGAGCTAAAAATCTTAGCTCAACTCGTCTCGATTATCAAGTTGAGCTAGCTTGTTAGGCCGTGAGTTAAAGGGACAAAGCAATTCAATACTTCTTTGGAAGATGAAACATTTTAGCACAAAATAAATAAGACATCAGGTATATACTTTAGTACTTATATTAATAAAAATAGTGGAAAATATAGCTTAATTTAAAATAAATCCTAAAATAGTTAGCATAAATTTAATATTCAGTCACGATTAGGTGATATACGAGCATCTTGTGAGTCACCTCGTCTCGACTCAAATTTGGCAAGCTAAACTATAAGCTCAACTCAACTCGTTAATTTATCAAGCCGAGTCAAATTATTCACGAGTCAAATCAAGCCATGAGTTTTAAGCTTTTCGTCCACCCCTAGTGCTATGGATATGTTGGCGAATCTCTTTTGGCAAGTTTGGATTCAGCCAGTTTCAATGGGATTTGGGGTGATATAACATTTTAGTACTCAAGTGGATACTGGGAAAGTCTATTATGTGTTGAGATTGGGATGTATGTTGTATGAGACAAATATTCAGCTGAAATTCATGCAAAAACAATGTTTTGATGTCGTCGGCTCATGAGGGCATTGGAGGGACTATTGTAGAGCTCTAATAGGTGTGGATCTTAATTAATTAAAATGAAAAACCAAAAACAATCGCAACAGATTTTTTTCACAACTTCAAATTGAATTTGTGCTATTTATATAAAACAAATATAATTTTGTTTCTTATGGATTAGAAAGGTGGATTGTGGTGTCAAGCTAAGGGTCCGTTAAATTGAACTAGATTAGCCATCTTAAACATCATATTGTGGAGGGAGTACTATGTTTCCACACGTATGAGTTTATTTTGTACCATATATTCACGATTTTGGGACATATGAAGTTATTGTTCCAATCTTAAATGGTATGACCAGAAGCTGTTTCCTATGACTAGTTGTGTCTTAAAATAACAAAAAAAAAGGTAGTAACGTGAAGTTTCCTCTGACACGACCAATTTCCTCTGAAAAATCTCGACGAACCAACCAATGTGACGGCAATATCGTTAACTTTTTCATGAGTGTTCCAACTTTGATTAGTATGATCTCTAGAAGCCGTTAACTATGATCAACCTTTTTTAGACATTTATACATATTATACATATGAGGTGTATACACATGTGACAGATGGATAATTAAACCCTTCTTTTTTCCAGCATTTGACAGATGGTACCTTGCTATCTGGTACAACAAGATCTCAAAGCAAACGCCTGTCTGAATAGCTAATCGTGCAAGGCCAGTCTTGAACCCGAACTCGTCAGAGTTGATAATATCAGAAGATGGCAACATGGTATTGCTGGACCGCCTCAAATCTGCAATCTGGGCCACCAACATCACAAGTAATATATCCAACTCCACAATCGGTATCATCCTCGATACGGGCAATTTTGTGCTCGCACCTGCATCCAAGACGACCAATTTCCTCTGGCAAAGTTTCGACGAACCAACCAATGTGTGGCTTCCAGGGGCAAAGCTTGGAAAGAACAAAGTCACTGGTGACACCATACGCATTGTTTCATGGGAGAGCTCTGTTGATCCATCGCCAGGGTATTATACACTTGAGATCGACCCAGACGGCGGCGACCACTTTATCCATCGATGGAATAACTCTGAGATATATTGGTCAACTGGCAAGTGGACTGGAACTATGTTTAATGGAGTTCCTGAGATGGCATCATACCCTAAACTTGCAGTAACCTATGAATTCATTGTGAATGCGCAGGAGAGCTACTTCGTGTACCATACTAATGAAACAATGGTGACAGCCATATTTGTGATGGAGGTCTCTGGTCAGGTCAAGACTGTAGCATGGCTGGAGAGTGTGCAAGACTGGGTGCCAGTCATGGCGTTGCCAAAAGCACAGTGCAGCGTGTACTATGTATGTGGTTCCTTCTCCATGTGTACTGAGAATGCATTCACTTTCTGCAGCTGTCTCAGGGGCTTCAGCAAGAAGTATGAGGGAAACTGGCTGTATGGCAATCCCAGTGGGGAGTGTGCGAGAAATGCTAGACTACAGTGTGGTGGCAACAGTTCAAGAAATACAGAAGTTGATGGGTTCTATTCACTTGCTGTTGCTAAGCTGCCTGATAAGGCTTGGAGTGCCGTAGCCACTGGCATTGATGCATGTAAGGAGGCTTGTCTGAACGATTGCTCGTGTGTTGCTTATTTCTATGGTAATAGCTGCTCTTTATGGTATGGAGATTTAAACAATTTGGTGGCTCCTACTGATGGTTCACTGGGACCTAGTATTATTCACATCAGGCTTGCAGCATCGGAGTTCGTCTCAGGGTCATCAAAGACGAGTAAAGCATTGTCTGTCTTTGCTTTAACTGGTGGAGCTGTCATTATCACTCTCATTGTGATTGTAGGTATACTTTTGATCCTCAAAAAGCGGATCCACAGAAGGATGAACAATGTTGAGGGTTCTTTGGTTGTATTCAACTATAGATGCCTACGGTCTGCAACCAAAAACTTCTCGGAGAGGCTTGGCAAAGGGTCTTTTGGTTCCGTGTATAAAGGGATGTTACCTGATGGGACACTCATCGCTGTGAAGAAACTTGATGGTCTTTCTCAAGGGGAGAAGCAATTTCGAGCTGAAGTTAGCACAATCGGCACCATTCAACATGTGAATTTAATACACTTGCTCGGATTTTGCTCAGAACCATCAGCTAGGATACTAGTGTATGAGTATATGCCAAACGGGTCCTTAGGCCAAAACCTTTTTGTAGGCTCCTCGGTAACACTGAGTTGGCATGTTAGGTTCCAAATTGCTCTCGAAATTGCTAAGGGGTTGCTTTATTTGCATGAGGAATGTAGGAGCTGCATCATACACTGTGATATAAAGCCAGAGAACGTGCTGCTGGATGACTCTTTCATGCCAAAAATAGCTGACTTCGGGCTCGCCAAACTTGTTGGGAGGGATTTCAGCAGGGTTTTGACCACCATGAGAGGTCCTGTAGGCTACCTTGCTCCTGAATGGATAAGTGGCACGGCTATCACCGTTAAGGCAGATGTTTTTAGCTACGGTATGATGCTTTTCGAAATTATATCAGGTAACAGGAATTCATCTTGGCAACAAGGTGTGGAGACGTTCTTCCCTGTGCTAGTATCAGCAAGACTTTATGAAGGGGACATCAAGTCCTTGCTTGATTCTGAACAAATGCAAGATGTTAACTTACAGGAGCTAGAGAGGGCCTGCAAGGTCGCCTGTTGGTGCATCCAGGATGATGAGAACACAAGGCCATCAATGGGAGAAATTATTCAAATGCTAGAAGGACTGTTAGACATCAACTTGCCTCCTGTTCCTGTTTATTTGCAAGTTCTTGGCAAGAGAACAGGGTTCTCGTCAGATGACGTCATATTAGATTGATCTCAGATGATAGTTCTGTTCATGTATTTGCTCATGTAAATGTTAAAGTGGTTGTTTGTAGTATATGGGCGTAGTAGGCTGCAAAGAGTGGAATCTATGGCCATCAGTTTTTTATAACTAAATTTCTGAAAAAGGAAGCTTGTACGATGATTGGTTATTTCCTTCCTTTCCGTTGCAGCTAAAGTGGTAATAATCCAACCAAAGTTTGCTCTTTTAGAACATTATACTCCCTCTATTCTTATTTACACGACATTAGGACAAATTGTTTAGTTCAAAATTGCACTAAACTTCTTGTTCTAATGTCATATATACGAGAAAGGAGAGATAATGCATTATTCTACCATTAATTATCTTTTAAAACATTGGTCTCAAACTCTACATGATATTGACATTAAACTTAAAATATCTCAGAACACTACTAATTTATCACAAATATCCCCTGATAAAATATAAAAAACATAAAAGGAATGAAAAGGTAGGATAAACTCACCGTACATTTCTGATGTCAATCAAACTATTAAATAGTGAAAACATGTCACTTACATTTATATGACATCTACAATGTTGTCGAGAGCTTAATGAAAGCATGAATCTGATAAAATTCACACAGCAGGCATTTGGTTGGTTCAACAAAACCATTACTGGTCCACTCTGATCTCAATAAATCAGCTTCAGAAGTAGCCAACAGCCTTGACTTCACCTAGCTTGGGAGCATTGGCATCGTTGCCAAGAAACAAGAGACGACCTGTTGGCAAAATAAAGTTAGAAATTAAATCTCTAGATTGCAACGAAATCTCAACGTAATCAGCACAACTACCACAAGTTCATATGCGTAATTCAAGCTGGACATAATCTGTAGATGTGTCACTAATATTGCTCTGTTAACATGGAAATGGAAACTAATTGAGAATCAAACAACTGAAGTTCTGAACAATAAACTGTGAAACAGTCAAAGCGCTGCCACATAAGAGCAACTCCAAGAGAATAGCCAAAAAGGATTATAAAGTGAAATGTGGCTATTATTTAGTAAAAAGTATCTCCAACAGATTGTCTAACTCACTCTCTAAATTTGGTGGCTCTCCGTTCCGAAATTCCTGCTAGCTACTTTTGGAGAGCCAGTGTTACTAGATGGTCTTGTTGTCAATTTTACAGAGGCTATTTGATTAGAGTAGCATTTTTGTGGGTGTATTATTTTAGAGAGTAGCTAAATCAAGAAGTTTAGAATATTTCTTTTAGATAATCTCTTAAGTGTTGCTCTAATGGTCAACAAAAGTAAAAAAAAAATGTACGACTGAAATTCGTATATGGAACAGGTGTATGGTCTTCTTAGTTTGCATCTATTTGACACTACTCTGTTTTGCCAATTTTCATTGTGCCAGATCAAGGGTCATTCGGTACGTCCCTTTGTCACTTGTAAAGTGAGGGTGAATAAGTTTTAAAGCTTCATTATATTTGCATACCTTTGGATGGTCTTTAGGAGTACCATGTAAGTATGTAACCTACCAACCAACTAGAAGAAGAGTTTTTTTTTGGGGGGGAGGGGGGATAATAATCAACAAGATCATTTGTTTGTGCCCTTTATGCTTTGCTCATTTGGAAAATAGAAACCGTTGCATGTTCTGACAAAGAATAAACATACAATCATAGATGTCTTCACCATGTTCATTGGTTGTTCAAGCATTATTTGGACTTCAGGATTTGGAGCCAAAAATATACAGACTAAAGATGGCAGCTATATTACTGAGGGAAACATTCTTGAGGCAGTAACGAAAGCAGACGGACCAATTGTGCAGGCAGTCATGCATGGATCATTGTGAACATGAACTGCTGGGCAGTAAATGGTTGACTCATGGACTGCAGATATCTGATCTAAGCTCCTTTAGATTACTATATTCCTTGACTGCACAAGTTTATTTGGGGTTTCTAGACTGTGCCTCACACTCTATAGTTAAAAAATGAGGCTATTTCAAAAAGAAATCAAAATTAGCAGAAGAGAGAGCTTTTAGGTAAAATAATAGATAAATTGGCAATGTGCACATGACATATAAAAGGAAATATAAGTCGTCAATGTAAATCAACAGTAAGAAGCATACCATTTGCACGCACGGCTATTTCTCTTATGCGTCTGACCAGTCCAGTAATAGGATCAGAGAACACTTTTGTCTCAAGGTTTCCTTCCAAATAGAGTGTAGTGCTGAAATGTTGGAAAGCAACGCAGATTTATTGCTATGTGTATTATACCCGAAAGGAAGAATTCAACAACAACTAGAGTAAGATGAATCAGATAGAAGGAACTAAGCTAAAATCTATATGCAAAAAAATATTTGCCACTTCACTAAACAAATACAGAAACATCTTTTCATACACAAAACAGAAATGGGGAAATTCAAGCTGGGAAAGACCTAACAAACTAAAGGTCCCGCTACAACTTTAGAATTTAGATGTTTGATGTTTTACCCATTGAGAGAATCTACGTAAGTGACCGATATATATGGATGCTTGAGGGACACATGTGGTTCTCCTGATTTTTCTCTTCCTTTTGTACTAAGTCATAAAAGATTGCTAATTCCTTAGGGAGCTGGATCAATAATCACTATGTGGCAACCGAATCTGTGTCACGAAACCTGAGGTCCGGATGCACAAAATCACGAGCCAACTTAGCCCTTGCTAACTGTGAAATCTTAACCATACGGCCTTCTAACAAAGGCAGGGTCTCTCCAAAATTTCATTACTGAGGCAATGAATTTGTAGATAATCCTGAAATTACAGGATCTGAAGTCTAAAAGGAACTAAAAGCAACTTAGGACGCTGCTAACTATTAACACCAATTACGATGGAGGGCAGCTAGTTCAAAATGACACAAAAATTCATTTCTGAAAGCAAATGTAAGTCATGTATGTCTACAGAGGAAGCAGGGCGGCGCTCACCCGGCCTTGACGTGCTTGAGAGCGAGGGAGCCAAGTCGATCCGGGTAGATGCAAACGCGGTGCCACTGCACAGCGGACCGGTCGGCGTACTGGTGAGGCTCCTCGCGGTCATGCGGACGGCGATTGTTGCGGATGCCGCCTGTGGCGAGCGAGAAGAGCACGACCGTCCTCCCGTTCCGTAGGCGCTTCTGTATCGGCTCCTGGCCGACCTTCCCCATCAGTATCGCCTTCGCAATCGCCGCCACAAATCACATCAGTTGGCGCCAAATTAAAGCCAGCACAAGAGGGGAGGAGAATCAAGAGCCCCAACCTTGTAGATGCCGGGGTCGAGGCCGTTCTCAAGGGGGCGGGTGGTGTTGGGCGGGCGCGGGCGGTTCGCGGTCTCCTGCTCCTGATCCGCGGATTGCTGGTCCGGCTCGGGGTCGGCCTCCGCGTCGGATCCTGCGTGTGAGGCGGAGAAGGTCGAGGAGGAGGTGGTGGTGGTGGTGCAGAAGGGACGGAGCGGTGACGAGAGGACGCGGCGGGAGAGGAGGAGGCGGCGGACGAGCAGGGGGGCGGAGGTGGCCGCCATGGTTGCAACGCGGCGAGGAGAGGTGCGGAGGAGAGGGATCGCCGGCGGCGCCGGTAAACCCTCTGCAAAGCCCTAGTCGTTGCGGTCCAGTGGGCCGACCGTTATGTGGGCCGTAACTCCCTAGGGAAGTTTCAGCCCAGAGCGGCCTGACCTTTTCTCTCTCCGCGTCCGTTCTTTCGGCTTTCGATCGGGCAGCGAGTGATGGGAAGGGAACCACACTACCACAGCCAAAACTCAGACATGGGATTGCCAAAACGACCGGGCTGGTCCATGATGTTCTTCTCTGCCTTTGCTCCATGTGCCGCCTATACTTGTGTGCTTCTTGGGACTTCCGGAGAGGGGACAACCGATCGTAATCCAAAAGCTCGCTGAGAGATACAACTCGTGGAGTGCGACCGATACCCCCTCTCAATGTTACATGGATCCAGTGACCTTGGAGACAATCACAGCTCAGAGCTCATGCCGCAGATTGGCTTGTGCGAAAAATAGCAGGTAGGTCAGTTGTGCGCACAGTAACACGCATTGCAAGTCCTGCAGAGACATCTCGGTCTCGAATTGTCAGTTGCCTCTCGTGCTGTTGTCTGACGGAAAGCGCCACTGCCCACCATATATGCCTGAGCGCCAGATCGATCGACGCCCCTTGACTGTTTAGCTTAATTTAGACACGAGCTGCAGGCATGCAGATGCAGCAACAGCCGTACGGATCCCATCGATGTTTGTACGTGTGCGGATATTTTAGGCGGTGGGCTCCTCGCGGTATGGGGCATGCCACAAGTCCATGCATGATGATACTAACTACTCCCTTAGTCTCATTGCAAATGTCACTTTTGATTTTTGTACATCACATTTAATCGTTTATCTTATTTCAAAATTTTATATAAATGTTATTTATTTTTCTATGAATTTTTTTTTATCACCAAAATTTTAATTATGATATAATTATTTTGATGTTTACATAAAAAAAAATTAAATAAAATGAACAGTTAAATGTAATGTCTAAAAGTCAAAAACGACATTTTAATCCCATGCATCTTTTCGGTAAAAAGTTTTACACGTCTTTGTTATTTTCCCTGGCTGGCCTTGGTAGAAATTAGAACGGTGGTGCAACGCATCTGGATGACAGTATAACAGACACAGACTGACAGTATGCTAACGCCATGCATGGTCCAGGTACTCATCAAGACAGCCACACATGAAGCTTCCCTGTTCTGCGCATTTCAATTAGGCCGCAGGGCTAGCTAGATGGCTCAAAAGCGCGCGCGCCATGCACCATACCGGCGGCAGCTCGTGCTGGCTGGTCCTCCTCGACGAAGAGAGAGACCACGCGGGAAAGCAGATGGGATGGGCCTGCGGCTACGCAACTAGACGGGGGCGCGGAGGAGCACGCCATGTGACGCGATATCTTGGGCGACAAAATCAGTCGCAGCTTTTTCTCTGTGTTTCCTCCCTCGGCGCCGGACCGCGCCGTGCATGCATCCATCAGCGTCACGGCTAGCTCATGTAGATTTGGTCCCCGCCGCCGGCCAGCCAGGCGGTCCACGGCCGTGCCCTGACTGCTACTCCTACCAACAAGCTTCATGTTGGGTTCTTCACTTGTACCGAACCCACCTCGCTTCTGAATTCAATTGTATTGTAGCCTGCACATTTAATTTGCTCCTTAACACGGCACCTGACAAGAACCTGCAGTTTCTATCGGCCCCTCAAAACAGTAGAGCTTCCCAATCGACCACTGAAGAAGTGCTGCGATTAGCTTAACAGTTCATGCGTTAGGCAAGTTTGTCCACGGGAATTGCAGAGCAGTGCGATGATTGGTGACTGATCTGACTAGACGCGCGTAACGGTCAATCCAGCCAACCCGGATCTGAGCCCTGACGTGATTTTGAAGCGACGCGTGGAAGATATACTGAAGCGACCAGTGGAAGATATACTGTGAAGCGACGAGTGCCGAACTTGAGAGCGCAGGACCGATTCCATGTTGGACTCCCGGTTATTACCAGGGGCCGGGGAGTGTCACTCGAGTCGTTCCGGATTTGGATGGCACAGCGCTGCACCTTGCCGCTAATAGCAGCCTTGCACTGATTGCAGTAAAACTGGTAATCCCTCGTGAGACGCCAGTGTCACAATCGTGCGGTAAGCATCATTGTGGTTAATGTTGCATTCTGCACAAGCAAAGGCCGTGAGAAACAAGGCTTTAATCGTGGCATCGTAGCTGGATATTTTTCCTTTTAAAATTTCAAGGACAGAGCCCTGGTCTCAGTTGCATCAAGTAAAAAAAAAGACAAGTTTTTTATGACAGCTCCAGGGCTCTAGGCTCAATTTTTAGAAACGGGGATATATATTAAAAAAAATTCAGCCACTATATCAATAGATACATTGAGCGGTTCAATATTACAAAGCCAATGGCAAGTCCAACCAAAACTATGGAATGATAAACACAAAGTTTGAATCCATCTAAATAATAAAAGAAGAAAAGGTTATGCGATAATTTTGTTGGTAAACTGTCATTTATTATTAGCGAAGATCTCCATAATTACAGTCTCGATAGACCTACACGCCATCTTCAGCAAACTAGCCTCATTGCATCTTCTCGAATTGTTCCCTTGCTTGCGACGATCTGAACCACGTCCTGAGGCTGAATTTTATATCTGACCAACTTTTCACGATCTATTCAAGCGTATAACATACAACTTGATTCTTACAATTTTCTTACCTATAATTATATAGGTAAAATTTGCTCATAGACACTACCTAATGTTGGCATTTGCTCTAGGGCAATACTCAATGTTAAGTTATTAAAATATTAATTACCATATATAGACAAGAGAGAGAACTTTTCAAATGACTTTTTTGCCCTTACAACCAATTTAAACATTTCTTATAACATAATCATATTTCTTAACATATATAATGAACTATGAAAAAAATAATGTATATTTTTTAACATAATCATATTTCAAATGACCTTTTTGCCCTTACAACCAATTTAATTATTTTGTAACCAATTTAATAAAAATGTAAATATCACATATTATATCATTATGATTAACTATATGTCAAGAAGTATATTTATGTTGTCAATTTGTCAAATATGTTAAAATTAATTTTAAAGGTAAAATAATTATTTTTGAAGTTCTCTCTCTCCCTCATACAAGATAATCAATATTCTAATGAGTGAATTGTCTACTAGCCAATTACCACAATCTTATAGTGTCTTCTAGCAAATACAAAATTGAGTAGTGTTCTAGAGTAAATGCCAACATTGAGCTCTTTTAACGTCAACAAAAAAAATCAGGGGAAGGAAACAAATTTACAACTGATAAATTAGAACAACTAAAATTTTGTCCCTCCATATCCAATAATGATTAGGTCTTGTAGTTTTTTATTGTCTAGCTTAAACATGATAATTTTCAACCATGAGTGTGAACAAGTGTATATCGGCGTGCCCTTGCCCCTGCTGGCTCGTGTTATTGTATATGCATTGTTATATGGCGAAGTCATTGTTTGATCAGCTTGGAAGAAAGATATATATGTGGTTTCGTGGCGTTCTAATTGATTGAAGGATCTTCCATTAATCATTGCATCAGTGTCAAGACTATACTAAGTACTCCGCGTATACAAGACAACCTAAACAACAGTGGGTTTAGTAAACTAAAATGGCCTTGCACGTTGATTCGGCGCATAATTGGGGATTTCTTTTATGAACACGCTGCGCATACATACGCTGATGTTTTCAAGGGTGTACGCAATACATGCATAAGCACAGTTCCACGGATAGCACAAGCACAACTGAAGTTTGTCAGGGTAGTTGACGTCCTGTTCCAAGATTCCGGTCTATGCAAAGATAAGCAATGCATGGTTCATCCCGGAACCAAACGGGACATTTAGAGCAAAATTTATAAAGGCCAAATTAAGTTCGGAGACCTCTAGTGGCAATACACTTGTTGCCAAGTGTAACCTGTACATGATCAAAATGAAAATCAACCTGAGCGTTTATTGCGTGTATGATTTGGACATTTGGTTAATCATGATACATATTGCATCTACATTGTTGCAAATTAATTACATGCCTAACCTTTATTACAAAGAGGACAATGGAACATAATCATCATGATCCGTGTATCAAATTTGCCGCTATATTCATTCAGCTGTTGTTGAGCAAAGGAGATGAACAACAACAGCAATATCTATATGATTTTGTCGTGTAATGATACACTCACGTCAGAATTAAATCATGAACCTTTGCGTCATTTATTAGCTGGGAACGGATTGAAAATGTAATCTTTGGAGATATTAGTTTGACCAATCATTTAAGGTCATAACATTTTATTGGTGCATATTACTGATTGGTTAGTGGTTGTAGTATGCAGAGGCCCTGAGCATATATTAGAATAATCATTAGTAAAACCTCAGATGGACAAAATGAAGATGCACACGATGAAAATAAAAATCATGACGAACTTCAGTTGGCGTCTTGTTCCAAGATTCCGGTCTAGGAGAAGATTCCAGCATATCCTATATCATGGATCATGAACATCGCGATGAACATACAGAAGAAAAACGTGTGGGTCGACTGAAAAATACATAAGAATAGAAACTTGTTTTGTGTGAAATCAGCACTAATGACTGATAGAAAAATTAAAGATCAGAATACCTGAATGGATACTGTATTTGATTGGTTGTTTAATTTAGCCATTATACTCACAGTCACAGATGCAAATTGTAGTCTAAAAGAGATAAGACTACGCATTATTCTTGGAACATGCGTTACGTATGTTTTTGTGTCTAGCAATCTAAATGCACCCAAATTTCCATCACATGTGTAGTCCTCCATATTTGTTTTTGGCATTTTCCTCCTCGACCTGATTTCTTTGTTATGGAGAGAGGGCCGTGGTGACACGTTCAGCAAACAGCTTTGAGAGAAGCAATAACATTGACAACTATATAGCTTTAATCGATTGTCAGCAGCAAAGGTGGGTCAGTAGATTTAATTGATGAGGTTTCAAAACATGTAGTGTTACATAACAAATGACCATATTAAAAAACATGGGTAAGCTTATTTGTTACGAACGATTTTTCAACTTAGTGGTTGAGGTGACTTAGTAGCACCATCACGACGCTCGATTCGACTTCTAATGGGAGCAAATTTTAGAGGTTGGGGTAAAAAAAAAATCTCATTGTTTGTCAACACGTCAAAGCACAGGTTTAAGGCTCGGCCCAGGTCACGATCCTCTCATACGGGTCACAGTGCACTTGTGTAAAGATGGGGTAGGATTTCAGTGATTTTCTCGACCTGCATTATTAGGACGACTTCTTATTAGCAACCCTGTGGTTGTCTTACCTTCTGCATATCGATTTTTTTAATGGACAAATTGAAATTATCAGTCAAATATACAAAGGTCATTCACACATACTCTCTTCTTTGCAATTAGACTTAATCATTTAAGTTGGTTTAAATAAGATTAAATTATGAAATTAAGTATCAGCAGATATTCGACCGAACTTACATGCTGAGATAATGAATTCAGAGAGTCAATAGGCGGACCAGAAAGATAAGAAATTTTGTCGCCCATTTTATAAGGCGTAAACATACTCTGAAATTTAAAATTTGAAACTTGTAATGAACAATTAGCCTAGTAATACTAAGTTTAGTGTTGAAATAAAGCTTCTTCTTCAGAAAAAAAAAAAGAGAGTAGGAAACTAGTGCTCGTCCTTTTTGGATGCTTGAGGAGCGAGGACTGAGATTCTTGCAAGATAACCAGTCGTTTCAAACTTTTTTGTGGAGGATCATCAGAGATTCAGAACCGGTGAAATAGGTAAAATTGGTAGTGATATACTGATATCTGGACTGATATGCATGCCATAGAGGATATTTTTACCTCGGGTCGAAATCATCTTTGATTCGACGGCCAAATCAAATCTTGCAGAGATGATACGGCCAATTTAGCACAGTAAGTGGGATTTCTTTGATATATCGTACATGTGATATTTAGTACTTGTGATAAGTTCTGGTTTGGTATTCAACTTTAATCACTAGTGTCAATCAAAATATAGAAGGTATAATATTTAGTATTAAAATTACAAGATCACAAAGGTGCTTCTCAAGCTGAAAACACAAAGATTTGCTCGGAGCAAACTGTTTAGGGAAAGTAGATTGGTAGCTTTTAAAACTATTATTTTTTTTGGAGAAAAAAAAATAACTTCCATTGATAGTAGAAGTTTTCAAGTTTGAACAGATATTTATCCGTTCACACATTTAAACACATGGAGGGAGTATCAGTATATCCCTCTCTCATCCCCACTTTGGAAATAATCAAGATCAGCAACACGCAAATGATGAGCAAATTGATCACAAGTGCATCGAGCTAATAATTAAAGCAAGTTTTATTTTGATCCTCGAGATCATGAGAAAGACAGCATAATCCACCATGATATACAAAATCAGGGAAGCACAAATACAGGTAATAAATAATATGCAAATACAGCTAAAGAAAAAATGTGGCACATGAACCGAGTGACCGACCCAAATCTTACTACCTAGCTTGATGACGATCGGCCACTTTTTACATGGCGCACGGCACAGCACAGGTATGCTCGATCTGGTGGAGTGCGTTTGTCGCGCACTGCTCTCCCCATATAAATCGATGGCCCCGGCGGTGCTGAGTTCACAAGACCGGGAAGACCCCACACCTGCATGTAACTTGGATACACAAGCGAGAGTCCGCGACCACTCCTCCTCTCACCTTCCAGTCCAAACGCACAGAGGCGGCTGTAGTGTGGATCAATCCCCAAAGAGAAGCAGAAGCCCTCCTCCGTGAGCCACCGGCGGAGGCGAGCGACAAGATGATCTCGTGGCACGACCTGTACACGGTGCTGACGGCGGTGGTGCCGCTGTACGTGGCCATGATCCTCGCGTACGGGTCGGTGCGGTGGTGGGGCATCTTCACGCCGGACCAGTGCTCCGGCATCAACCGGTTCGTGGCCATCTTCGCGGTGCCGCTGCTCTCCTTCCACTTCATCTCCACCAACGACCCCTACGCCATGAACCTCCGCTTCGTGGCCGCTGACACGCTGCAGAAGCTGCTGGTCCTGGCGGGCCTCACCGTGTGGTCCCGCCTCCCGTCCGGTGGCTTCGGCGCGCCGCGGCTGGACTGGTCCATCACGCTCTTCTCCGTGTCGACGCTGCCCAACACGCTGGTGATGGGCATCCCGCTGCTGATCGCCATGTACGGGCCCTACTCGGGCTCCCTCATGGTGCAGGTGGTGGTGCTCCAGTGCATCGTCTGGTACACGCTGCTGCTCTTCCTCTTCGAGTTCCGCGCCGCGCGGATGCTCATCGCCGACCAGTTCCCGGACACCGCGGCGGCCATCGCGGAGATGCGGGTGGACCCGGACGTCGTCTCCCTCGAGGGCGGCCGCGCCGAGGCCGAGGCCGAGGTCGCCGAGGACGGCCGCCTGCGCGTCACCGTGCGCCGCTCGTCGGCGTCGCGCCGGTCCTCGCTGCTGATGGCCACGCCGCGGCCGTCCAACCTCACCGGCGCGGAGATCTACTCGGTCAGCTCGTCGCGGCAGCACAGTCCGCGGGGCTCCTCCGCATACTTCAACCACGCCGAGTTCCTCGCCGCCATGGTCCACGACGGCGGCGCGCCGCCCCCGCCGACGACACCCGCCGGCGCACGGGGATCCAGCTTCGGCGCGTCGTCCGAGGTGTACTCCGTCCACTCGTCGCGGGGGCCCACGCCGCGCCAGTCCAACTTCGACGAGCACCACTCGGCCTCATCCGCGCGGGCGTCCATGAGGCACGCGGCGGCCGCGCCCAGCCACGACGCCAAGGAGCTCCACATGTTCGTGTGGAGCTCGCACGCGTCGCCCGTCTCGGAAGTCAGCGGGCTGCCGGTGCTCACCGGCGTGGCGGCGGCGAGCGTGAACGGCAGCGGCGGCTCCAAGGAGATCCGCATGGTTGTCCCCGCCGACCTGCCGCCCCAGCAGAACGGGTCGGCCGGCAAAGGTCCGCTTCCACATTAATGCTCCGCGTGCCCACATCCGCCGGTTCACGGGTTCCATACTACGCAAATTCTAACTTAATTCGTGAAAAAATTGTTACTCTTCTTTTCCAGAGAAAGAGGGCAACGGCGCGTTGTCAGCGGCGGAATGCGAGGCGTTCAGGTTCATCAGCAGCAAGACGGTGGAGGACGACGTCGAGGCGGGACAAGCCGCAGCGCCGGAGCAGCTGATGACGAAGCTGGGGTCCAGCTCCACGGTCGAGCCGCACCCGAAGAACGCTGGGGCGGCGCGGCCGCACCAGATGCCTCCGGCGAGCGTGATGACGCGGCTCATCCTCATCATGGTGTGGCGCAAGCTCATCCGCAACCCCAACACGTATTCCAGCCTCATCGGCCTCGCCTGGTCCCTCGTCGCCTTCCGGTAACAATCTAATCCACCTCTTCACGTGATTTGCCTCACTCGTTGTCAGCACTCCACAGTCGTCTCTACATTAAACAGTGATCGATGGCTCTATCAGCCTGCGTACATAGGAGATTTGGTTCGCTCATAATAATTCGTACTATAACAGTTTATTTGCTTTTGGTAAGGATCAATGGCCAGCTTCACTCAGTTCTGCACAAACTTGGTAACCAATAGCACTGCTGATTATGTATGTTATGTTTGGTTGTAACTGATCTTACACCACAGAGATACGACAAGTTTGGTAAGGATCGATGGCTAGTGCACACAGCACCTTTCCTGGTTTGTTATAGTTTGGTGCTGGCGATAAGGGAGCTAGCTATAGATGGATTGTCATTCTCGGCGAAGCCTAGCAACGCTGCTAGCACTGAGCGACGTAGCTGCCAGCCTAAATACAGGGGAGGGAATAACCGAAAAGCTGCTTTTACGGACCCCTCAAACGGTGGCGGTGGGCTGAGCTTGAGAGTTCTCTTCTTCCCGGGGGCTGGACCGGACCACACGCACACCGCGGAGGCGCGGACCCCGCCTGCAAGCGCCAACTCGCGAACTGTTGCAGCGGAAAAGTCGAGGAGCTTGCACGAGGGCTGGACGGCTATCATTTATCATCTTTTGGATCGGAGCTACTAGCGTGAGATTAGGATGTAGTACCTTGCACTGTTTATTTCAGCTAATCATCGTTGTCTCGAGTACTTATTTTGTCTCCCCTAATGATGGCTCGACCACCGATCACGCCGTCCATTCTTTGATGCTTTTGTACTACTATCTGTTTGGAACAAACTAACGAGTGATGCTTGGGCGTGGCAGGTGGCACATCTCCATGCCGGCGATCGTGGCCAAGTCCATCTCCATCCTCTCGGACGCCGGGCTGGGGATGGCCATGTTTAGCCTTGGTGAGTACGTGACCGCTCTACTATACTGCCGTTCCGCCCCCACACCCCTTGTGCTGCTGTCGCGCCGTGGCCCTGCACCGCGATCAATTCGTCACCCCTGCGCCCCTGCCCACACCCGGCATCCCCCTGGCCCGCCGCCGCTATAGCTAACACCGTGATCAAACTCATCAAAACTCTCCCGTGGCCTGTGTGCAGGACTGTTCATGGCGCTGCAGCCGAGGATCATCGCGTGCGGCTACCGCGCCGCCGGCTACTCCATGGCCGTCCGCTTCCTCATCGGTCCCGCCGTCATGGCCGCCGCCTCGCTCGCCATCGGCCTCCGTGGGACGCTCCTGCGGATCGCCATTGTCCAGGTAATCATAAAGTTTGATTCTTGCTCAACTATTACTATACTAGTAAAACATCGCCGTGGAAACTGGAAAGCGAGTCCACTTTCCCCTTTTTTTGCCAATCATTAGCTCCGTTTAGATGAGGTCGTCATTGTACAATGGATACGACATACGTAGGGCGTCAGGGTGAGTGGGTCACCAACTCGACCGAGTGCATATGGTCGGTCCCTGGTCCTATCTTTTGTTCTCGGCACGAACAGATAGCATCTTCAATGCAACATTGTACTCATACATCACGCATGCCGAGTTATGGATCAAGAAATCCATTTCCCTGTGAATCAGATAACGTCATATATATGCACTTATACATTTTTTGATAATTTATAGGCGGCTCTACCACAAGGAATAGTCCCTTTTGTGTTCGCCAAGGAGTATAACGTCCACCCGGCAATCCTGAGCACTGCGTAAGTGATATGGTCACTTATTGTCAGCTATAGAACTGGCGCATAGCAATTGGTTTGGTTTGCTCGAGTCAGGGTTAATTTGTGTTCGCTGTAATTTTTTTTCAGGGTAATTTTCGGCATGCTGATAGCTCTACCAATCACATTGTTCTACTACATCATCCTAGGACTCATCAAGTAGGAGTCGGAGGGTGCAGAGATCAGTTCCGAGCCCAGAGGCATATAATTGTCTTTCGACGGTGGCCGTGACTGGAGACTTGTAATTTGTAGCCGTGCCCCAGGCCTCAGCTGTAAAATCCCTTGTGGTGATTAGGCATGCGGTTTGTGATGCGTGCTAGTAATCCCTCTGGGGTTTTCAGGATTATGTGTGTATATAGTGCCATACCCCATAATCTAAGCTTTAAGGGATGGAGAACCTGGAGAGCTCTCTCTTGTTAGAGGGTAGAGGCAAAAGAACCATAGATGGCGTTCGCTGAAATGGAAGGCTGAAGTACTGAAGACAAAATATGAACTGCGCTAACATGAGTTCAATGGAAGTATAATTTAAATTGTTAAACTCTCTGATCCAAGAAACACTCTTTTTTTTCGTGCTTATATTAAAATTCAGGATTGTAATTAAGTGTGGTTACCCTGAATTCAGGATTGTACTGTTAGCCCCAGCTTATTACAATCCTGAATTCAGAATTATAACTGGTGAGGTTGTGTGGCTATTTGTTGATAGCCCCGGTTATATTGGTTATCGTTCTCTTCCATTGCATTTTTATCTAAACACTGATTTGGACTAGTTTTTGTTATTAGAAATTCTCCATTTTCTACTTTAGAATCAAAATCCACCGAGTGTTTGATAGTATCACACATTTCACACCAGTTGATGTATACCATAATATATACCACCGAGTGCTCTGCAAGAGAGTTAGATTACTTATAATACACTTAAATTGGCACTTATTATAACTATAAATAGGTAAAATGTCCAGTGTCGTGCAGTGTTGAGACACTGGCCCTGTCTGGTGGGAAGGGAAGGTCCCGCTTTTGGCTCCTAGCCACGGACCGGCCATGGAAGAGCTGGGTGCGTGAAGTCACCATCAGCACCTAGCTACGCACGTGTCGTTCACTGTTAATGCTGCAGTGCGAAACGCACGCGTGCAACTCGCAAATCAGCATCACACCGCTTTGCACCAGAATCTGCGAACCGATCGCTGCTCCTTGTTGGCTGACTCAAACTACCTGCTGCTCCTGTCAAGCAAGTGACGAGCGTTTGATATTTATTACGAGATAATCCCGTGTATGTCATTATAAAATACATTAATTTTAAATATGTCAACGCAAAAAGAATATTTCCGTATATGCTATTAGATTGTAAAATTCTTTTCCGAATATGCCATTAAACATAGGAAATGACTAAAATGCCCCTCAGTTTCTTCCTCCTCCAGCCTTTCTTCCTCCTCCTCGTACCCGTGAGCTCAGCCATGGCCGCCGCACCTGAGCTCCGCTCACGCCACGCCGTCGGCCCGCGCGCTCACCTCCGCTCGCCGTTTCACGGCCAAGGCGCCGAGCGCTCACCCCCCATCACCAGTTGGTGCTACTACGGTTAATTGATTTAATTACCATAATTAGAAAAGCAAGGACAGATTAGTCATTTTTAGAAAATATTAATAGTTTAATGGCGAGAATCACACAAATGAAATAAATTTTACAATACAATGATATATATAAGATAAGTAATTTTATGACGACGGATCCGAAATTGATGAACTTTGCAATGACACCTACCAAATTGGCCCTTTATTTTACGGCCGGTGCACGTTTCCTGAACGTGAGAGTTAGTGGGCTTGATAGACATCCTGGATACTACTAGTAGGTCCATGTGAAGAATTACCCAAGCGAAGACCCAGCCGGCCGGCAATGTTACGTCAATCCCGGAAAACCTAATAAGACGGCAGTGTCTCGTGTCCATCTGTCGGGAGATCCCTACTACTAGCCTAGTACACGTAGTGCAAAAAAAGTCCACAGGCGGCGACCGGAGCGGTGACCAAGCCGTCGTGGTTTGGGGCTCGATTTCAGGTGCTTTGCCTGTCGGGAAGCGCCCCTCGTCCACTGATCCGTGAATTAGTCGCAAGAAAAGAACGCAGCAACGCGCCAACGCATATCGTCGTGCTGTTACTGTTCATGCCGCTTGCTTCAACTGTTGATGCGGTAGGGCTACAGATTTGCTGCACGTCCCTCAGAGAGATGCGTCGTCAAGCGGCATACAAATCAGAGAAGGCACACACAGTCCAGCCGTACGTACAAAGCATTAAGCATTAAGCATTGCGTATCTGTGATCGCCGAATCCCATGAGAGAAGCAGCAGGGAGTAGCCATAGCTAGCTGGTAGGAGTAGATGCGTTGCGTAGATGCTGCTGGTACCAACCAACCGCAAGTCTTGTCCATGCACTACCCAGGGACGATCGACCGCGCGGCATCAGATTCCACCGAGACCGGCCTAAATTTGCATCAGAATCTACGAAGAGCCGGCGCCCACGCCTCACACACGCCACGCTCGCTGGGACTGGACGGGAGCACGCAGCGCAAGTTGGTGATCTGCTCTGCACTCGGCCGACCAGAGCCGGACGTCGTGCCGACAACAGCGAAAGCGCAAGTGCTCGCCGCTGCTACTGCTACTGCCGTACCAATAAAAGCTCCTATAGCTCGTAGCACACGTCTCTGGCCACTGACCAGGCCAATGCAACGGGAAAAGGAAAAGCGCCGGTGTGCGCTGTCGAGTGGGCAGGTGCATGCGGCCCCCTCCGTTGCGTGCGCGTACGCTGGGGCATCCGGCATCGCGGAATAGCGCCGCCACTGGCGGAGCTACGGCTGGGCCAGCAGGGGCCCTGGCCCCCCCCCTTGCTCCACACAATATTTTGAAGATCACATTAGTTTTCTTTTTTTTATAACTTAGATCACAGCAGTTAAAGCTCAACCCATCTCTATCCAAGCACAAGGTACAAGCAAATTCACTCTTTTTTCTTCCAAAATCAAAATCAAATACTCAAAAAACTGAAAACACTAACACCTTCTATGAAATTTTTTTTTATCAGCCTTTATGGCATTAGCTAATTGGCCCCCGCTATGATTTGCATCTGGCTCCGCCACTGCGCCGCTGCCGGCCGGTGAGAAATTCTCCGTCCGTCCATGAACCATCGGTAGGGGCATCCGTCGGTCTGATGTGCTTTGTTCCTGCACGGCCAGCGGCGAGACGCGGAAAAAGCCAGCCCGCTTTTGCCGGCTGATTCGATCCCTCCTCGCTGCTCGTTCGTGCGTCCCCCTGTGTTGCTAAGGCCGGGTAAAGCTTTGGAAAATCAGCGAAAGCAGCGTATCCGTCCGCCGGCTTTTGCATGCAGAGCATCGAGTTTTGACTCTACCGAGCGGATTGATCGCGTTCTTTGAACGCCTTTTTTTTTTTTTTTTGTCTTCTCAGTACGACGAACGCATTGAACTTGTTCTGCTGCTCGACTTTTATCACTTTTCCCCCCTTTGAACGGCTTTGTCAGTGTTTCGGTTTAAACGGAATGTGTCATTATAAACGAGAACGCAACAGAGGAAATTGGATCGATTCTCTCACCAAACTGGCGATGGACTTTGCCGGCGTCATAGGCCTGGGAGCGTCGCACGGTCACATCAAAGCCCGCTGGCCGTACGACGGGTCTGGTTCTTTTGGAGCAGGGGGAGTCCATGCACGGGCTCACCTGTCGACACGTTTTCCCGCTGGTGGTGCCGGGATGGGTCACCACGCCACAGCAAGGAAGTGTGAGATATTTTTTCCTTCTCAATCCTACAAGAATTAAACTAACTTTTTTTTTTTGTATAATTCATGTAAGATTCTTGCGTTTCAAAAGAGGCCTCAATGTTTGTCTTTTTTTGTGAGGTTGGACGGAGCATGATATAAAGTACCCGGCTGTGCTTAGGTCCCTCTCATCACGAAACGCAAGGCTTCTGTTGTAATCAAACGTAGAACTAGGATATGAATGAGACGTGGTTTGGTTTTGTTACCTCGATTGGTAACAGTGAAAACACAAACGGAGGTGTCTCAGGAACAGGCCGATAGCTTCTACAGTAGCCGGCCGGTTTCTATCTAGTAGCTCGATACTACACTACTGGGCCGGTTTCTATCTAGTAGCCCAAGAAGCAAATACTGGAGCACAGGGTTCGCTCGCTCGCTTGGTCTTTCGCCTTTCCCAAAACCTTCCTTCTCCGAGCGACCGGAGTCCGGAGCGGGGGAAAACAAACGATACCACGCCGCCGCCGCTGCCGCCTCGGATCTCCGGCCATCCCGATCTGTAACTCGTCACGGTAACCGAATTTTTACCCTGGGATTTCCCATTCCCTCGCAGAGATGGTGTTTCGGCTGCCCTGGACGTGTGGACCATGGGCATTGACGCGTTTCTCACTTCCTCTGCTCATGTTCGTGTAGATGCAGAGGGTGCTCAAGGATGACGCTATCGAGGAGAAGGGAGAGCGCGCTCGGCTGGTGAGGCTTCTTCATCTCCCCCTCTCTGATTCGCGGGGTTTTCTGTGCGGTGTTAGGTTACGGCTAGTTTGTTCGGTGGTGCTCCCGCTGGCTGAATCATTGTTAATTTGCGACAAGTGTGATGTCAGAAACCTATATTTGTTGTCCCGGCGCGTATTGGCGCATCTTGCTAGGATCTGTTGCTTGCTGCGGCCTGCCGTGGGTTACCAGTGGCAGTGCTGATTTTGAATTGTATGCGAGAATATTGGGCAACAAAGGAATACACTAATCTTAGTCAGTTGCACACGCTTTGTGATAAAAAAAAAGGTTATAAAAGCTTGTTTCTTATGTATCTGCTTGATGTCATATCCTGCAGGCATCTTTTGTTGCTGCTATGGCAGTCCAAGACTTGCTCAAGACCACATTAGGACCAAAAGGAATGGTATGCTTCTGAAATCTATGAAATACATGGATTAGCTAATGTGTAAATGGTGTTGCCCTTTTAGGATGAATGATGGCAGTCACTCACTTGTTAGATTTTTCTTTTCCTTTTTTGAGTGGTGAAATTTACCAGTCCATTGTTTATGTTCAGGACAAGATCCTGCAATCTACAGGCAGAGGCCAGAATATTACTGTAACAAATGACGGGGCTACCATTTTGAAGTCCCTTCACATTGACAGTCCTGCTGCTAAAGTTCTTATTGGTATCCTTTTGTTTAAATATACTGAACATAGTCATGCAAAGATGCTACTGGCCACTGAATCATAGTTGAAGTTGTATACTCCAAATCTGATAACATATTTTCTATCTTCGTACCTCATGTGAGAGTCTGTTGTACATTTATTCTTTCTGATGTGAAGAGTTGTGAGTCCTTAATGACTGTTAGACATATCAAAAGTTCAAGATGATGAAGTCGGTGACGGAACAACTTCTGTTGTTGTTTTGGCTGGAGAACTTTTGAGAGAGGCTGAAAAGTTAGTCAACATGAAAATTCATGCAATGACTATTATTGCAGGTATTCTCATTGTTTAAGATGTAAAATGCTTTCGGGAAAACAAGATATTTAAACACAGTTTGTTAGATATCCATCTTTAATACCAGAAAGCTGGAAAACTAAAGAGGTTTTATACATGTCTATTGGCCTTGTTCGCATTAAGTCCACAAACAAATCATGATTTATCAGACAGACGAGTTCTGTTCAATTGACCTTGTTATAAGCATCAGATTTAAAACTTCAGGTAGATGTATTCCCTTAGTATATGCTGTACAACACAGGTGTTCCATGTAAGCTGTACCCTGCTTGGAAAAAATATGGACAGGAAGTAAAATATATGATTATTCTGGTCAACTACATTCCTTTGCTTTCAGTCTTTTTTGCTTGCTGTGCTTTCATCTCATATCCCATTTTTTGCCCAGTTTATAACGAGATGGTATGCATATATTGAGGATTGTCTGCCAAAATTGTAGATATTTTTGAAGCTACACATCTTTAATGATTAATTTTCACCCCAATCAACAGGTTACAGGATGGCTGCTGAGTGTGCTAGAAATGCTTTGTTACAGAGGACCATGGATAACAAAGAAAATGCAGGTAAGTTTTCTCATTTGTGGTTCTGTAATTGCACTTTATCCCTTTTGACATGATATGAATATGTTCTTTCTGACTAATTAAAGATAATGGAATAAATTGTATGTGTAAATGGGAAATTATCATTTCTTATATCTTGGAGATACAATTCTTTTTCCCTTGTGAATCTTACTTCCAGGTGTATGTATTAAAATTGACATATCATTGACATCATTGAAGTTTAGCTATGTTAGTGATTTTCTCCATAATGCTTTATCAAGCACATTTATCTAACTATAATCTCCTTTTGACACTGGCAGATACATTCAGGTCAGATCTCATGAACATTGCTATGACTACCCTTAGTTCGAAAATTCTTTCCCATGACAAGGAGTACTTTGCTGAACTTGCAGTTGATGCTGTTCTAAGGCTTAAGGTATCCAAATTTTCGTCAATCTCTTGCATATGGTTGTATATATTCTGTCATGCTGTTGCATGATGTTAGAATAAAGATTGGTATGCATGTTTATATTGGCAGGGTAGCACTAATTTGGAAGCCATACAAATTCTGAAGAAACCTGGTGGATCTCTTAGAGATTCCTTTTTGGCTGATGGGTATGCTCTTGAACTTTGTTGACTTAGTATACTTCCAGCATCTGGTGACCTTTTAATGTATTAGGTTCTAATCATTAGTTGCTTCTCTAAGTAAATCACAAAAGCACACTTCACACTGCCTTTTGTATGCTGTGAACTTCAAAAAACACCTTGGTACGAGCTCCCCCTTCCCTACAGACACTAATAGGCTTATAATACTGCAATTTCATTTCAGCATCTGATTCCTGTTTTTTAGGTTTATTCTTGACAAGAAAATTGGCCTTGGACAACCAAAGCGCATTGAGAATGCCAAAATTTTGGTTGCAAACACTGCTATGGACACAGATAAAGTTAAGATCTATGGGGCACGTGTTCGAGTGGATTCAATGGCTAAGGTTGCAGACATTGAAGCTGCTGAGAAACAGAAAATGAGGGAGAAAGTTCAAAAGATTATAGGCCATGGAATAAATTGTTTTGTCAACAGGCAGTTAATCTACAATTTCCCTGAAGAACTTTTTGCTGATGCTGGCATACTTGCAATTGAGCATGCTGACTTCGATGGCATTGAGCGGCTCGCTCTTGTCACTGGCGGTGAGATTGCATCAACTTTTGATAATCCAGAGTCTGTTAAGCTTGGGCATTGCAAGGTCATTGAAGAGATTATGATTGGGGAGGACAAGCTGATTCATTTCTCTGGGGTTGAGATGGGACAGGCATGTACCATTGTTCTTAGGGGAGCAAGGTATTTGTTATTTTTGTAGCTTCTGATCATGTAGGATATAATGCTACTATACATTCATCAAATATTTATATTTCCATTATCTGCAGTGAGCATGTACTTGATGAGGCTGAGAGGTCCTTGCACGATGCCTTGTGTGTTCTGTCCCAAACAGTAAATGACACCCGTGTCATATTTGGGGGTGGATGGCCTGAGATGGTGATGGCCAAAGAAGTGGACGAGCTTGCAAGGAAGACCCCTGGAAAAAAATCTCATGCCATTGATGCTTTTTCACGAGCATTGCAAGCCATTCCAACAATCATAGCTGACAACGCTGGCCTGGATAGTGCTGAGCTGATCTCGCAGCTTCGAGCTGAGCACCACAAGGAGAATAGCACTGCTGGGATTGATGTCATCACTGGCAGCGTAAGTTCACAGAGGCATCAATTTTTGTTTCATTATATTTATGCAGAGTCTGTAACTAGTGGTATAATATGATCCACAGGTTGGAGACATGCAAAAGCTGGGGATATCAGAGTCGTTCAAGGTGAAGCAAGCCATTCTTCTGTCTGCAACTGAGGCAGCAGAAATGATTCTAAGGGTTGATGAGATCATAACCTGTGCTCCACGTAGAAGAGAGGATAGGATGTGATGACTTGCACAAATGAGAATAGGGAAACTGGTCTTTTCAGCCAGCATCTTTGGCCGACCACAAACCACATGACGAATCTACTTCTGCATGGAAAACAAGCTTTTCTGTGCAACTTGTGAAACTGTAAGTTGCCATACAACTCAAAACACATTGTAGGCTCATGAGGAAGGGTATTTGACGCAATCCTTTCAGAAACTGTTGTCTTGGATCCAGCTAGTGTAGGACTGTAGGCAATGTATGCTCGATCCTGTGTCAAATTTTTGTAATGTCAGTTCATTGTCACTTAATTTTTTCACAATCTATTGGTTGTGCCATGTTTAAGGATGTTGTAACTTGTGTTGCTTCTCATTTAGTGGTTCATTTAGTAGCACCTCCCAAGATTCCGGGTTTGACTTCTAGTGGGAGCGAATTTACGGGTTGGGATAAAAAAAATCCCCTCGCTTGTCACCACGTCAAAGCACATGTCTAAGGTCCGGCCCAGTTCGTGGTCGTCTCACAGGGTTATGGTGCTGCTGTGTAAGGATAGAGCAAGGGTTCGGGAGTTTTCTCGACTTGCGTGAGAAGATCTTCTCTTCTCTCGTAAAAAAAATCAGGAGATTTTTTTTTAAAGTGGTTCATCCAGGGAACATGACATAACTTGTTTTTCTATATGCTATTCTTTTTAATCATAAGCAAGATGGCGGCAAATTGATTTTGTCTGTGTCGCAGTTGCTCAAAATTGATAGTTTCTTTGTCACCGTTTGGAGGTCTAGATTGAACTCGCGAGTACAGATTACAGCGTTTGATGGTTCTGATTGTCGCATTTTAAGCCACAATCACAGCGGCCCGGAAGGACGGGCTCGTCAGCCTAGAAATATGACCCATTTTTCTGATAAAAGTTTGCAAACATAAACATCCCATCAGATCGGATACCTAGACTAGACTAAGGCAATGGCAGTACACGACGTTCCACTGGAGAGCTAAGCTTAACCCGACGCAACAAACATGCATACTACATTGGTCCATGCATAGCATGCCATGGCCGGCCCCTAACGCGGCCAGGCTTTTCAAAGCTGTTCCTCGATCCATTTACACAGCATTCTGTGGACCAAACGATGGCCCTGCAATGTCCTCAGCACGTTAACCTTGTCCCTCTAGAATGCCGCGGAGGGGCGTCGCGGGTGGAACGGGGACGCTGCCGGCGTCGGGCGTGCGGCTGCCGGGGGACCCGTGGCGGCGGTGATGCGCTCGCAGCGCGGGCACATGATGAGCGCGGACGCCGGGAGCGGCTGCCGGGTGTGCGGGGAGAGCACGGTGGGCGGGGCCACCCGCATCGCGCGCAGCTCCTCCACCTCCCGCTGGAGCCGTCGGTTCTCCTCGGTCAGCGAGCCGAAGCACCGCTTCAGGTATTCGCACTCCTGTTCTGTCTGCTTCAGCTTGGTTCTGCGCGTATTCACAGGTTACTCAATAGGCGTTGTAAAATTAGCAGGAAAATAAAATGAATCAATCATACGCGACAACATTGTAAAGAGTCGGTTGGTTAAATCATACGCGATTTAACTCGCTAAAGATCACAGCAACAAGATTGTCAGAGTTAGTCCTGACATGACACACTGTATGCAGTTTAAACTAGCATAACGTATAGGTTACTTAATTAACTTGACCTTAGCCCCGCATTCCGAGATCACTGCCACCCTCGACGAAGAGTGGAGACCAATGGCTCGGCGGGGTAACAATATTTGAGTTGCTTCGTCCTCACGAGGCTTTCTCAACCATCCATCCGTCACAACTAGGGTCAAGCGACAGGTATAGTTAGCACGTGCAGGATTAGTCCACGTGCCCGTGCTTTTGGGGCCATCAGCTCAACCTTTTGAGCCTAGACAATCCGATTGCACGAGGATCATGGATTAATCTACTATCAATGGAGTACGTAGTGGTGAAGCCGCCGTACTTTATTTGGCTAGAGAATCTAGCTAACTGTTGTTGTCCCGCGGCTGCGATGCACTGCAAGTTTCGATGCGGATACCTAATGATCCTTGTCACCTTAACTCAGGGAACACGGTCCATGATTTTGTTGGAGGGGAATGGGCTCGTTGCAGTATAAAACTGAGTTGCATCAGGATTTAGTAATCACTCTACTGATACGAGGAGATTGTAATGCAAATTTTGTATCAAACTATAGAACTACTAGTTTGTTTTCAAGATTTTGTCGTCTAGCATGGACAGAATGAGCTGTCTAGTAAATTTGGTCCAAATTTTCTATGTGAAATGTAACAACTAATAAATGTTCATGTGAGGTTTTGCACGTGAACCATTTCAAGTGCTCCACAATATTATTGTGACATTAGATCAATGACCCTACTCATAACTTTTGGCAGTGGGCGATATGTTTGCAGCATGCGCCTATGAGTTAAAGAGTGTGAGACCACCTTGCCAACATATAGACCTGTGGTATTTGAATAAGTTTTGCAGCCATTTTGTTCTGTATGAAACGATTTCTTTTGTTTCGGTATTCTATAAGGAGTATGGGTACAAAATCTGGGCTAGCTAGTAGTAGTACTAAAAACTAGTACTATCCGTTAACCACTTCCGAGTTTTGACCATTGATTGGACATACTGTGTACTACTATGTGAACTCCATTCAGTGCGCCATGATTATTGCCAGCACTATCACAATAATGAAAGATAACTACCGTGAACTGACTGATTCTGTGGCCGCACGCACGTTACTATTTTTCTCAAAGAAACTTGCCCGTGAGCGCGTTAGTTAGACTGCCCAAGTCCATGTGAAGATTGCCCGTGAGCGCGCGCGGTCGAGTGGACACATACACACACTTCACCGCATAGTAGAAAACACGTAGAGATTCTGCCACCGGCAGCTAGCATTTGTGATGCTATAGTTTACAGCCAGGCGTTTGCCATGGCCACAGAGTGCAGACAAGCCATATGTAGACAAGAAGCACCAAGGAGGAAAGATGTCGAAGTAAATTTACCTTGCCCTGCGGTTCTGGAACCAGACCTCCACCTGCCTGGGCCGCAGCTTGAGCTTCACAGCCAAGGCCTCCTTTTGCTTCTGCAAAAATGTCGCATTTTCCAACGCATTAAATCACTTGCCGTTGCACAGGTCTTCATAGTAGCATCAGTGTGTGACAGTATACCCTTACTCCATATTGCAATGGCAGAGGTAAATACAAGTGTGGAATAACAACGCTCCTTATAGTCAACCCTATTAACTGTCTGCACGGTTTCAATACACAGTACTGTTCGACGACTTCTATACACTAGTGTACTGTATATACCTTGTACTACATTGGTATCACTACTGTATTTCTGTGTAGGCTTCTATAGCAGTGTGTATATACGGCTATACGCAGCATGTACCAGGAGACACAATCAGAAATGTGAAGAAGGCTATGGGATTCCTCTACACTTCATTACTCCTAACGCTGCTCTCATCGTCAAGTACTGGAAATAGTGGAACTCCGTATCTTGAATCTCCCCAACCCCATGCACGGAACATATCATCAAATAAACTCCATTGAATGATCAACGGTAATGCAAATCCATCCTCAGAATGGACCGATCCGCCGTGAGATTCTCGTGGAGGTACTCCCTCAGAATCTTTTTTGGCACACGCACATGTGGAGTACGACGGACGTGTTGATGTCGTCGTACATGCTAATCTTTTTTGGCAGAAAATTCCAGGGGAAAGACTAGAGAGGGCACAGCAGAGTAAGACAGTAGAGCACACTTCGAGTTCGAGTGGAAAGGGCCCTCCAAAAAAAAAAAAAAAAGCTCGAGTGGAAAGTTATGTCGTCTCGCACATGCTAATCTTTTTGGCAGCACACTTCGAGTGGAAAGACTAGAGTGGAGCAGTGCAGTGCTGGTTTTACTCACCGTTGTGAGGGTGTGGTTGAGGCGGAAGCTTTCCTCCAGCAGCCGGGACTGCTCCTTGGAGAGCCGGAGCTTCTTGGGGCGGTGCGGACCGCCGCCACCGCCACCGCCGCGCTCTTCCTCGTCCTCCTCCACGCTGCCCATAGGGAACTCTTCCTCCTCGCCGCCGCTCGCAGGCTGGTTCATGTCCAGGTCAACCCTCATGTTGTTGTTGCTGTTGCTGTTGCTGTTGTTGCATCCAAACCCCTCTGCGCAAAATGAAGATTCCCCGGAAAACAAAGTTATTACAAATAACAACTAGTGAAACGAAAATTGTAGACCAATGCAAGAATATTGTTCGTGCGATATGAATGCACTTCTTCGAGAATCTAGCTGGAGGTGGTTGCTAGGATTACCTGAGCCGGAGGAGGAGCTGAGGCCGGGGACAGCCATGGTGAGCTCCAGTCCTGATGCCGAAGGTGAGGTGGCCCCCATCCCTAGCTGGCCAATGCACGCACACAGGAGCGAGAAAAGGGAGGTGAAGGGGAGAAGGGGAGCAAGCAAAGACAAACACAGATTGGAAAGGAGTAGAAGCCTGGGGAGACGTTATATAAAGTGGCCGGGCCGTGTAGGGGAGAGGAGTGGATACGTGGGAACTTTTAACAGTGTCAGCGCCAATGGTGGATAAAAAAAAAATGTATGGGTTGGAAAATATGATGTGGCAGTGGCACCCAGCAGGTGTAAAATGTACTTTGTCTGCTGAGGAATTATTAGCGTCACACTGTTGGAGACATGATGTGGTTTTCTTGTTCTTTGACTAACGTTACAGTGTGTTGGGAATGGTTGATTCTGGATTTTATTGATGATGCTTCTTGATGTTAGCAAAGATCATGTACCGAAAGGATTATTATTTGGTAATGATGATCTTCTCACTCCCCATAACCAAGAGGGGTAATCAGAGTACTAACATTACTTTTGGAATTAACCTCAAAAGGACATTTTTAATTTGGAACAATGGGAGTATAATGTTTGTGTCTTTTTTGTGTGGCATATTGGCCGTGCTTGGTTCACCGCCATTGCAGGCCACATCGAAGTTATGGTGGCCGCCAAGAATCTTGTTAGTGCTTGTTTGGTGAGTATGCCAAAACAACCACACTTTTACAGAGCTACAATCTTGCTATGGGTCCTTTTTTATAAAAAAAATCTTGCTATGGGTGTGGCGGAGAAAATTGACGCCACACTCTATGGCGCAGCCAGGCGTGCATGGTGGAGTGCGGCCAACATCCAAACACTTCCGTTAACCTAATAACTTTAGAGTAATGTTTCTGATATGATCCGTTTGAACGACTCTGACATACTAGAAGATTCAGCAATTAAGATCACTTGTTGGGTGATGACTAATCTATTCGTAATCAAAAGGATACTAGTACACTTGGACGTAATAAAGTCGTATATATGAATATTCTTACGTGAAGCATTTATCCTGAATTTGGAGTATTCAGTAATGTAATAAAAATTCAGGATGTATAAAAATGTTAAAATGTACAGAAAGCAACCTCACATTGCAGTAGTTGTCGCCAAGTTTGTGAGAAATGTGGGTATGATCGGAGCTTTCCTTCCTTCCGAAAGGCTACTTTGTGAGTAGTAGTAGTAGTAACGTTTCACGCTTCTAAAAAAGGAGGAAGAAATACACTCTTGCCAGGAACAGCGACATAAAGCCTCGAAGCAGTAGCTTTGCTTGTGCATCAGCTTGTAGCCATAACGTTTCACTGCAGTCCCAAGTGCTCCAGATATGGAGATGCTGAGCACACAGTACACACAGATAGACAGAGGAGAGATGCGCGCGTGTTCGATTGCAATGTTCCAAAGGGAAACTCGAGGGCGTGGGCCCCACGGGCTTTGACCCGACTCGTCATGTCAAAGTGACTGGGCTGGGCCCTGGGCTACTCGGTGCGGAGTGGCCCATGAAGGCAGGGGGGCCGGGTTGGACGGCACGTGTTAGCCGGAGTGCAGGGGTAGCGCCGGCAGGTCCCCCAGTTCGGGGGTAGGCGAGTCGGCCTGTCGGGCCGCAGGTCGGCCGCCGTAATCATTGCACGCGTTCTTCGCCCTCTCCTCCGCGGCCAAGGTGACCCGGAATCAGGATGGGCTTAACTGCTGCTGTCTTATCAGTAATCTCGAGTGATTACGAGGCGTGTTCTTCGCAAGACGACGTGACTCGTTTCGCAAGTACTGAATTCATGGTTGAAGAAATCGAATCATTTCTGCATGATTGACTTCACGCTTAGTTTTCTACTCCTTCCCTTCGTTTGGTTAGGATTTTCCGGTCTTTGTAGTTGACCGAAGAAATGAACAATGTCGGTTGATGGCTTGAGGGGGTGATAGGATTTCTGCAACTCTATGCGCGATAGCAACGGCGCAAATTTTCTCGTTAAATCCAGTACAAGCGCATTCGGATGCTACTCCATATGCATAGCCCGACACCCAATCGGCTGTCGTGCCATGCATCGATGTGAAATGGAGTAGTACATAGTCGTTGGGAGTCATGTCCCATTAGCTTTGTTGTTACTACTACTACAGGTGACGCAGAGATAGACGGACGTGACACGCACGCAGTGGCACTGCACACACTGACTGACTTACTAGTACTCCATTGGTCTCGTGCTTACAAGTTGGCAGGGACGGGAACCGCCTCGATGATGAGGGCGACTATAGTGACAACAGCGCATCACACGGCGGATAAAAGCGCGCTGCACGGGCCTGCGAAGAGAGAGAGAGAGAGAGAGAGAGAGAGAGAGGATGCTGTGTCCAAGGGCTGGGCCCTTTTCAATCATGGTGCTCCGAGTCCGGACGCGCGTTGTAACGTCACGTTCGCGTACGTGACCAGGCCTGGAGGCCGTCGCACGTACATGGATACGTACGGACACAAGTGGCTACGAAATGATGGCGATGCCACAACAGCATCACATCACAGCTGTACCCGGATCCCCCCCTGTTCCGCGCGATCCTCCCGCTGCGCCGTACGTCCCATTAGCATCACATCACGCTGGCCTCCCGTCGAGACCCGGAAGCCGGAAACAGTGTGCGTCGTATGCATGCATGTATCCCGAGTCCAGAGTCCAGACGCCGTGGAGTGGAGCGCGCCGCACAGTGCAAAGGCTCTACGGAAAGCAGCTATTGGCCTGGTTCTTGTGGCCAGATGTGCCGTGCGGGCGAAACCCGAGAGGTCGTGGTTCACGCGCGACCCACAGCCGGAGCCGGCGGCGGCAACCGGCAGCGCGGCTGGCGTACGCAGCGATATCATGTCCTTTGTCATTTCTCGCTGCGCCGCGCGCCATGCAGCACGCACCCCTTTTTCGCTTGTCGTCTCTTTCTCTCGCTTTCACCGGGCAGCCAGGGCCGAGGGTGCTTGGTCGCCTGCCGGCTCAGAATCCCACCCGCGTCGGCGTCTGTCTGATCCTACTTCCTTCCTCCATCTCCATACAAAGGGGCGAGCCTTTTGCCCAGAGATTCGGTTTCCACAGGATGCATCGTTTTAGCAGTGCTTCTCCAAGTACTACCAGTGCTACCATAACTTGACGAGCGACTTTTATAAAATACTACAGGATGCATCGTTTTAGCAGTACTTCTCCAAGTACTACCAGTGCTACCATAACTTGACGAGCGACTTTTATAAAATACTACCATCATATTCAAAATATAATAATATTTGTTAAATTTTTTAAATAAAACGAATGATCAAATATAACATCTGACGCTAAAAAAATGTTTATATATTAGAATGGAGTAGTAATGATGACTAGTGTTTTGTGGTATACTTCTATCTTAGTAAATGACACTCTTTTGACCCTTTTATTTGGTTTATTTTTTTTTATAAAAAAATAATGTAGCTAATTGTGTTTTATTACTACCCTGAAAAATGACTAATATTGCTAAAGTAGACCTTTTGACATAAATGTATTTAGAACTATGACAACACATTGCACATTCCAGTAATCTGAATATAGAGGGCGCATGTAACCACATTTATTTGAAAAAAAAAACAAAGATAAAAACATTCTCTTTGTGGACATTGTTACTGGATTTTTTTTTTTAACAAAAACCCGAGCGGTGTAATGCTGGTCAAAATCCATGTACTCTCCTCCTCTTAAAATGGGAAGGCTACGGTATGAGAATGAAGTACGTAGAGTACCACGTATCTGTAGTAACCGCTGTATAGCAGGCAGCTCAACTGGCAGCTAGCAGTAGCAGCACTGACGCAGAGGGCCAGAGGTGAGCACCATTCCATCAACTGGACTGACGACCCAGCAAAGTTTGGATTGCTTGCACGCGAACCTACGTACATGGACCGGCCGGAAAGGCAGGCCTACGCCGGTGTTGTCGTAGCTACGCCTACGAGGCTACTCCAGCTAGTGCGCTCTGCCCGTGGTCGGGTCGGGACCGGCTCGTCCAATAATCTCCATCGATCCGCCAGGCGCTGTCGCGCTCCGCCTGCTCGCAGGGTGCTGCTGCTCTGCTTCCAAGAGCATCGTGCCATGAGTTCTCGCGCCCGTCGCGGTCGCGTTTCTGTACGTGCTCACTCCACTTCGTCGTCGTTCCAAACGCCATCGATTGTATCGCTCGCTCGGCTCACTCACACCCGGCCTGCGTCGTGCTGAGCCTTTGGGCCCTGGCCGCCTCCCTTCCATGCTGCTTGTTGCTTTCCTTCGTCTGCCTTGCCTGCACCAAGTGCTACTATTTCACTGCTACCCCTAGCTTCTGCTTGCACAATAATGCATGCCTCCCCTTCCTGCCGTAATGGCGCACCAGGCACCACCACCACCGCATCCATCCATCCGCATGCATGCATGCGCTTGTCCCCACTCGATTGAATGCCCCCCTTCCTTGCATGCACATCTTTCTGATGTAACCGGTCACGTACTCTCTCTCTCTCATCCTGTCGACGATTTAAGTGTGTTCGGTCCGGTCACTTGACTGATGCCGAAGATGCAGCATGGCCGGTCTTGCTCTTCTTTTCCGTCGGGCAACGGCAAAGCATGCATGTACAAGACCTTTTTCTTGCAAAAAAGGGTGTGGTGAAGAAATGAACGTTGCTGGATGACTCTTTCAGCCTCAGGGATTTCTTTTAACGTTTGTCGTGCCCTGGTTGGTACTGCTAGGTGAGCAGGTGTTGGCAAAAAGAGGCGCATCTTGCGCAGTTCGGTACTCGTAAAACATACTGCTTCCTCCCTCTCAAAATAATTGGTATTCTAAACTTTTTAGTTTTTTAAAATAAATTGATATTCTCACTTTTTCGATGTACCTTTCTTTATTTCAAATACATCTCTATATATCTTTATCTCTTTTCTTCTCGTTTTCTGTATAACTATCTTTTACACTTCACCACTATCACAAAACATGGATTTAGTGACGCGTGTTTAGAGACGGTTAAAACAGTCATGTCACTAAATCACTTATAGAGACGGGGTTTTAAAAACGCGTCATTGTTATTTGGCATAGGGCAAAAAACAATGACAGGATTTTATAGTAGAGATGGTGTTTTTAATCCCCGTCACTATAGGTGTTAGCTATAGAGACGGGGTTCTATAGTAGAGACGGGGTTTCAAATCCCCGTCACTATTGTTCCAAACAATAGAGATGGGGTTAAAATTTAGTGACAATTTTTAAATCCCCGTCCCTAATACATTAGACTATAGAGACGGTATAATTCAAATACATCAACTGGTGCAATGGTAGAGTCCTTCCTTTACTTCTCAAAGCTCCCGAGTTCAAATCTCAGTCGCCCCATCTTTCTTTTTCGTTTTTTTTTTGCCTTTCCTTTCCCCTAACCCTACCAGCCCTCTCGCCCATTCCCTATTTCTCCCTTCTCACGCCGCCCCTGCCCCCATTCCCCACTTCTCCCCGAGCAAGCCTGCTCTTCTCCTCCACCGTGCACGCCTCCTCTCCCTCCCCTTCTCCGCGCCCTCCTCTGCTGCCACCGCCTGTTCTTCTCCACACCCTCCTCTGCCGCCTACTCGTCTCCTCCCCCGTGTTCGCCGCCGCTCGACCAGCACAGGGAGACACTCACACTGCCGCCTTCCACGAACGCCTCCCTCCCGTTCTCGAGCCTTAGGCTCGCCGGATCCGGTTACGGCGGTAGCGGCCTCGGTCTCCTCCCGTCCCCCTCAAGCGGCATCGGGCTCGTCGGATCCAGCGGCAGCGGCCTCGACGACGCCTTCCTCCTACACCCCTCAGGCGGCCTCTGGCTAGCCAGATCTGGCGACGGCGATGGGCTCGGGCTCTGGATCCAGCGATGACAGGCTTGATGGTGCCCTCCTTCCCTCCTCCTTAGGCACCGGCAATGGCCTCGGCCACCTCCCCTCCCCCTGAGGCGGTATCGGGCTCGTCGGATCCGGTGGCGGCGGGCTCGGATTCACCGGATCCGGTGGCAACGGGCTCGGCGATGCCCTCCTCCCCTCCCCCTGAGGCGGCATCGGGCTCAGCCTGGTCCCAGGCCCATCTAGGGTTCCTCTGGACCGGGTCGGGCTGGTCTGCCTTTTTTCTTTTTTTATTCATTGAGAACCATTTTTAGTGACGGAGATTAGTTTCGTCCCTATAAAGGATTAGGGACGGAGATAGATCTGACGTCTATATAGATCCCAATTTAGTGACGGCTAAATCCCCGTCGCTATAGCTTAAGATTTAGAGACGTAAAAATTGAGATGGTCGTGTTTTGCGTCGTTAAAGGCCATAGGTCCCCGTCACTAAAAGCCTGTTTTGTAGTAGTGCACCTTAATTCCTATGCCGGATTCCAAAGTGTCAACTAAATTGGGACGGAGAGAATATATAGAGTAGTATATATCGATGTACATCGGAGTTCATATAGAGCAAAGTATTGCATGCTGCAGTGCAGATACGACTACGATGAAGCTTGTTGTACGCTTCTTATACTCTGCATTAATCAGTTTGGAGCGTTTCCAGATTTTTTGGATGAAAATCAGGTGGAACCCCTAAGGCCCTAAAAAATACTTTCTCCGTTTCATAAAAAATATATCTGCACAAACAAGGGAAGTACTCTCTCTGTTTAATAATATATGACATTTTAGCTCTTGAATGAAAATATATGCTATACAAAAAACGAGAAGAAAGGAGATAAAAATAAAAATATATTGAAAAAATAGAAATATATATTAGTATGCGAGGGTGTCATATATTTGAGAAAACTTAAAAAGATTAGAGTGTTATATAATGTTGAAATGAGGGAATAGTATAAACAAGAAGCAAAAGTCAGGAGTAGTACAAAATGGATCCGATTTGGTCCCCGCGGTGAGCCACCTGGAGCACATAACTTTGAATTGAACCTCCCACACCGACCTGTTGCTACTGTTTCCAGTCAAAAGAGAAGAAAAGGAAAGCATGGCATGGCAAGGTCGTGGCCGGTTTGTTCTCAATGCATGCACGCCGACGGTACCTGCCCTGGTGGCCCCTACTTTACTTCACGTGTTTTTATTTATTTTTCAACGCAATACTAAATTCGAGGTTCGTGCACGCCTCCAGACATGATAGATAGGGCACCCGCCAACGCGATGGCTAGGCGTACGTACCTTCGTCAGAAATCATTGCTCATCAGCACAAGCTGCAAGGAGAGGGGCGAGCACGTAGCGAAACTCCTTTTACACAGGGGCACATGCTAATCATTGTGGTAACAGGTTCAGTCATGCTGTGTCATGTACTCGAGCCACTTTGTGGGTCCCTGTAAGTCGCTGAAATTGTTGCAGGACGTGTGCGAGCTGGTCGGGATTATGCGTGGGACCAACGAGCTTAGCTGAAATCGACATTGGGAAAGGCATCTGAAACAGAAAGATTTGTAGCCGTGTGAAGCCAAACCATCCTGATGGATCTTCACAGGACCACGCGCGTGCAAGCTTATTCAAAGCACTCTCTTACTCGTTCCTCACTGGTCAAAAAGAGCACAGGCGTTTTACATGAATGCAGGCTCTCATGATCTAGGAGGACGGACCATGTCAAGCGCATTTGCTGTAAACACTATGATGATCGTGATGATGGTGGTTCTTTGCCTGCGTTGCAAGCTTCGCAATTTCTGACTGTGCGTTATTGCACGTAAACAATGTCACCATCTGTGCTCTGTTTCTCTCTGTATTGGAACCGTCATCAGCAGATGCAACTTTATACGTACGAACGAGGACAGGAAGAAGCGTATAGTACATGATTCTCTGAAGTTATTGTGAGTCGGTATCGATGTTGGTAGAGGCTACTAGGACTGAAAAACGTACAGGCGAACATGTAGAGTTCACTCTTAAGTCTCTAATCACTAGTTACACGTACGCAATATCATTATAGATGTTGAGATCAGAGCAGTGACTAGTATACTTCAGTACTTAATAAGCTCACTGCCTCTCCATCTCTCTTAAAAGGAAAAAGAAGCTAAATAGTTCAGAATAACATTGAAATTCCATAGAGAAGATCAGGAGCCTAGGTTAAAAAAAATATATCTTAGCTCCTAGAAAGCAAAGGATGAAGGGTAACCATTACAACACGACACAATTACCATAAAAACAAAATTGTGCCTACTCAAGATCATCGCATCCAGCTTCTGAAGTTTCCCTATAGACATGTCGTTAAAACTCGCCATGGATACTTTACAACAGTTACGTTTTAAGTTGAGAAATCTTCTGCGGCACAGAATCGACTGTTTCGTCTGTGCACTTGGAGATAGATTCCTCCTGGAGGTACATATTACACAGCATTTAGCTGCCTTTAGAAAACAATTACTACAACAGTCTGTAACAAAGTAAGGATATCGAGTTGGGACATGTGACTTCAGATCATTCACTCAAGTGACAATAAGATTCTATGGGCCAATAAGC
Organism: Eleusine indica; assembly: GCA_030378355.1. Lineage (NCBI taxonomy): Eukaryota > Viridiplantae > Streptophyta > Magnoliopsida > Poales > Poaceae > Eleusine > Eleusine indica. The sequence continues at coordinate 45,245,272 of CM059497.1, forward strand.
ATATTTCTTCTATAGGGCAATAAGCATATTTCTTTCATGTGGGGCCCTTACACCATTATGTACTTGTGGTACTACTATGTTGTTTGAGCAGCACAATGTCCTACTTAAAGGAAAACAAGAACAGATAACATGTGTGTAAACACAGCAAACCGTACAAAAATATATTCTAGATATAATAAAATAGGGGTATTTATTTTGATAGTCAATTATCCTGATCTACTTTTAATAATTATTACCTAATTATATTCGCACCAGGAGTCAAAGCCAACACTTAAGTATTTTCATAATCAGGTGACATAGGTTAAGAGGCTTTCTTGTCTCAATCAACAAGAAAGCAATTTGAGTTCCTCAGTATACTTTCATAGAGAGACTTATCAGGTTTTCTTTCACATCGTCATATGATGCTAACAGGGTCATCTTGATAGTGTACTTTACTCAGTAGGGTAATGAGTATTTGATATCCTTACTGCACTTAAACTTTCTATGGCGTGATTGTAAATTGAAATAAAACGGGTGTGTGGTGTGGGTGTCCCCACTTCAGATGCACTTCGATCCTTCTCTGTCACTAATACAAAGATACACAGTTCTCATGCATATTCGAGAAGAAAAAAGATATCCTTACTACACTTACATCTTTGTCTCCCATTTGTTTGATGACAACGCACCGTGAAGCCCCGATGCTTTCACTCTTCAAAAAGTTACGGACTCTCAAGACACCATCTGCCACTGGTTGTGTAGGTAGGTCACATACATGCAATTTTATGACGTAGTCTGCATTTGGCTTCTCAAGCTCATTCCCGTTGCCATTTACTTTTTCCCTGAGGCAAGATGCAAAGATCATAAGTGAAAGAGAAACTAGCAGACTGCACAGAAGAAAAATCTTCACTTGGTGGACTTTGATTATACATCATATTTATTACCATATAAAAAATATAACAAAATAAAACAAAGTGACTGAATTATTATACGATTGAAATAGTGAATAAGTCTAGGCTTCCACTTAGCAAAATAAAAAAATGAAGTACCTTGGTAAAGAAACATGCTGCCGCAGTTGTGGGCCAGTTTTCTCACCCCTAGCAGACCCTTCTTCTAGATGAGCAAATTGTCTCTTGAAACGATCCACCCCGCTGTCAATTGTACATCAATTATTATTAACAACATTTCCTAAACCAATTAGAAAGTGGTTGAATGAACATTTGAAAAACATGAGGCTGGTTAAAAAAGATATGTTGTTGCATTCTTTTTCTACTCAATTAAACCTTTTACAGCAGGCAGAAATACTCCTTATCATGATTGATAACATGCAAAGTTTTGTTTCAATATACAGTGTGCGAAAGTCCATACATGCTTAAAACATTTCGTATCAGTGACATTTAACATAAGATATCTTATATAAAAATTAAACATGAGCTTTGAAATGTTAACATGCCATTATGTAATGTAACTAGTTTGATAGACTATCCAAAACTAAAAACCATGACACTGCACTTCTCACGTTAGTACTGTTTGCTTGTCTCGATCTGCAATTATAAGAGCAAGAAAGAAGGAACAATCTGCAGACTTAACCATGCCATAGTGTTTTCATATACCTTTCTATCACATAACATGTTAAAGATTCCCTAAACACTACTCCCTCCGTCCCAAAATAATTAACGTTTTGGGTTTGGGCACGAGAATTAAGAAGAAGTGAAAAAGGTAGGTGCGCAAGAAATGAGGAGGAGAGAGATAGAGATAGGGATGTATTGAAAAGAAAGAAAGTTGCATCGGGAAGTGATAATGACAATTATTTTGAGACATTTGAAGTTGGCTAAAGTGTCAAATATTTTGGGACGGAGGGAGTACCATATTGCCATTACAATATGCTGAAGGTCCAAGTAGAGATTCTGGAGAAATACCAGGAAAGAAGGAACAATCTGCAGACTTAACCAGTACCATAAAAGTAACTTTCCCCAACAGAACAAAGATTTTAGACAAATAATAATCAGATACTGAGTACTATTGCTTCCTTGTGGTTTGCAATCCTAGCAACCATGTTTGAATAAATAAAACTAATCTCATAGTACAATTTTTTAGGACAGTATGCGTAACAAGAGAAAAATGCAACACACACCTTGGGTACACAAAGTTTTCCATATCCCCTCCGCAAAGATACTCCTGCAACATCTGAGGATGGTACTCCAAAATCTAAGGAGATAAATCAGGAGTTAGTGGAAATTTCCATTATCATCACAACCGATTCAACTAACAGTACCTCTCTGTATATTAATTCCCGGACATCATCTCTGGCCAGCTTCCTTCTTTCAAACTCAAATTCAAGTTTTGAGATGGGTTGTGTTATGGGTTTATGTTCAGAATTTGATAATCCAGTGAAGTATGGATCTGTCAAGGCCTTGAATTACATTAATATAGTACATCAGTATTGAACTGAACAAATAATACAAGATCTTTAAAATATTGCTTTATCATAACTTTGCATTACCTCTGCTGCAGTTGGTCGATCCTTAGGATCAAAAGCAAGCAGACGTTTCAGCAAATGAAGAGCCATTGGGTCTATACCGGGAAACTTCTGGGTAAAAGGAACCGGAGGCTTTTTTCTCATGTTAGCTAAGTATCGTCGAGCTTTTTCATTTCGAATCTACAAACAATGACAAGGATGATTGCTTATATAATTATAAAAGGAGTTGCACTAACATTGCCGGACCCTCGTACCTGGAGCAACAATTTATATTTCTGAAGAAAAACAGAACAATGCTATATACATCAATGAACTGACAACAGTTACAGATAGATTTATCATTCTGGAACTTAACTCAGATGCATGGAGAATTTAGGTTCACGTTATACACATGCCAACAGACACTGAAAACAACAAGTACAATTAGCAATGCCAACTAAGGGCAAATAAATCTAGGGAAACTGGGTAAAAGGTTATTCACTTCTCTGAACTACGGGAAATGATGCTCCAGCTCGAAAAATGTACATTGTTGACCCTTTCATCAATTTTATATTTTCATCTATTCCCTGCCTCTGATTAGAGGCTCTATACTCACAAGTGCTACCATACTGTATAGTAGTATCATATAACAACAACAACAGGTAGATATGAAGTCCACAAGAGCCAAAACACAAGGACAATTAAATTAACAAATAAAGGAAGAAGCAAAGGAAGAAAAGGGTGAGGAAAAGGAAAAAAAAACAGAAAAGGGTAAAAGAGGGGGAAACTGAAAATCAAGGTTCTGGCACGTGAATTATTAGCTTCCATGTTCTCCTATTTATGGCTAGCTCCTTGACGATATTCCATTCCTTCATATCTGTCTCTCTTCACAGACTACTCCCATGCCAAGTTTGGTCTTCCTCTGTCTCTCTTCACATTATCGAGCGGTCTTATAGTATCATAGGTATCCAAATAAAATTTTATTTCGCTTAGGCTTAGTAAATCTGGTTTGGTTTTTCTGTTTCAAGACCAAATTGATGATTCTGGACCATTGTTCCAACTGTGAACCCTCACTCCATATTATGAAAGTACAAGGGTGTGTATTATGTAAAAGAAAACATACACGGGTCACGGGTGTGTGGTGTTCAATAAGTCAAGCTGGTGTCTATTCTATGGTTCAAGTCAAATGCACTAATTACGAAACATAATCAGAAGTTTATGGTTGTTCTACATATTTTACACAGTATAATAAGTACATATTTTTACAAACTGGCTTTCACAAAACTAGTAACCACGGAAGAAAATTATCGATAACTATTGTGATTAATTGGATGTTTCATTGTGAGACAGATATGTGTGTCAAACTGTCAATTGCCAGTAGTGGCAATCATCTACTCATATGCTCGAAGAATGCACATAACATTCTTATAGCTAATAATTTAATATGCTATGGTACAATAATACATGAATTAATCAGTATGTTGATGCCCCGAGAAAAAAGCTTCACAAACAATATATTCAGAATGCAATCTGAATATAAACTTTTGATCATAAATAAACAGTCTGTAGCTTCACAACTATTCGAAGGCCAACTTGAAGGCAACCTATTATAACCTAAGCAAGCACATAACCTTTACAGTGGACGAAAATCAAATTGTTTGAGGTGCAGACAATTTAAATATTTTACATATACTGTGAGCCCACTAGATCACTTAATTTTCTAGTTGTCAAGCCACTCTAAGCACTGAGTTATAGTTCTGAAACTATTTACAGAGCATGGTACATCTCCTGGGAGTATAGTGCAAAAGGGCTGACAATTTGATCCACCCTGCTCCTGCTACAACATCTGCACGTTTTTACTAACTGCTACAGATCAGCGCGTTTTCCAAATGTGTGAAAATTTCCGAGCTGAAAGATGGATGCATAGGCTGTGTTTCATTTCGCTAAAAAGGCCTAAAGCTTTGTTATGGCCAAAGCACTGTCGTTGTACAAGGAAATAATTACTTGGTTCCAATAGAAGTTTGTATATGGAAACTACACAAAAGACAATACTCCAACTGATCTTAATTTAATAGCAGGGGGAGTGAAAGTGAACTAACCTTGGAAAGTGTTTCTGCTGAAGGAGTGCCAAGAAGATCAGTCATGAGATCTAATTGGTGTACCACATTCTTGCCAGGAAAGAGAGGCTTCCCTGTAAGCATTTCAGCAAATATACATCCTATGCTCCAAATATCAATCGCAGGAGTATACTGCAACATTAAATGCCAACATTTAAGGAATGCAATTCGTTGTAAGCTGCGACAAACAAATATGTACATGAACTTGATTGCATTCAGATAGAAGAGCTCTTGGGCTGAAGTTCAAGATTTTTCAGGCCGAAACTTGTCTGACCTTTGCAAAGAAGGAGCCACATAATTCCGGAGCTCGATACCACCTTGTTGCCACATAATCCTACCACGAAAGGGCACAAAAGAAATAAAAGTAAAGCTTTATGGGGATGCTCACTGTAACTGACTGACAACACATGTACCTAGAATTTCAGGTTACCGTCCAGAATATCGCAGAAGGGGTATCATTGAACGACACCCGAGCAAGGCCGAAGTCACAAATCTTGAGTTTGCAATCGCCATTGGCAAGGATGTTCCTGGGCTTGAGGTCCCTGTGGAAGACATTGGCGGCGTGGATGTACTTCATGCCGCGGAGTAGCTGGTAGAGGAAGAACTGCTGGTGCTCGGCCGAGAGTTCGTCGTTGGCCTTGATGACCTGGTGGAGGTCGGACTCCATGAGCTCGAAGACGACGTAGATGTCGCGGAAGTCGCGGCGCGAGGGCGGGAGCATGATGTGCTTGATCTGGACGATGTCCGGGTGGCGCAGGAGGCGGAGCAGCTTGATCTCGCGGAGGATGCGGGTGGCGTCGGAGATGTGCTCGAAGACATCGTTGATCTTCTTGATGGCGACACGCTCGCCGGTGTGCGTGTCGACGGCGGCGGCGACCACGCCGTAGCTGCCCTTGCCGACCACCTCCGTGACCTCGTACCGGCTCGCCTCGCCGAAGTCCGTGAAGAACGGCGCCTCCCCCGACGAGCTCTGGACACGCGACGACGGGGCGGAGCCCATGAATCCACGACACTCCGGGGATCCGGACACGCAAAGCATCAATCGAACGAGGAGGCACAATGTCAATCAAAGCCGGACCACACCTTTGCGTCCATGACGCCGTCCCCCCACCGTGCTATTCCAGCGTGCCACTCCGCGACGCGCTTCCTCTCGTCCGCGTTGCCCTCGCGCGCGCGGTGAACCGTGTCGCTGCCCGGTAGTGGTGGTTGGGGATGCGGTGGCGGCGAGAGAGGAGGAAGAGGAATTGGGGCGGGAGACAGGACATTATACGTACGGCGGGGGGCACGCACGGGGCAGTGGACGCCCGATCACCACGGGCGCGCGGGGCGCGGGCAAGACGACGAGGGGTGACCACCAAGGGAGCAGCCGTGAGCACGGCCGATGCGGGGATGACCGAGAAATGTTCAGGAACGGAACATCGACTTCTGAAATTCTGAATTTCTATACAAACTACTACAACACGAAACAATGTTATTACTGCTATAATGATATGCGTAGGCAGGTCAGATCAACGCAGAAACAGGATCCCCAATAACATTCTGTTCTATGTAAACACTGAAACAAGCTAGAAACTCCAATCAGCTCATCTACAGATAGACACTACATCATGCTTGCTGATGCGAGTGTACACCACCCGTCACTCACTGTTTATTTGCACCTTCCAGATTCATGTTTATTGAATATTTCGACTGAAAGATTGTGCAACACCGGCATGATTCATTCTGTCAAGTACATCTAGGCAATAAGTCCGAACAAAGTTATTATAACATTCCAAACCCAATACAATGGATAGGAATGACTTCGACAAGGTGAAAATGAAAGCAAATGTAGCTCGACTCGGTCCACTAATAGGTAACAAGTAAACATTACAATGTTCACAGCTGAAAGATGAAAAGAAGAATAAAGTAACAAAGCAATGACACGGCTGATATGCTTCATGTAATGTGCTTACATCTTAACATCTCCATGCAATATTCAGTAGAGCCTTCCCCTGCATTTAGTGGATCCACAGTAGCAACGCTTAACCTTCTCCACGCCATTCTCGTCACGAACTTTGCCTATCTCATAATGATAATCGTAAGTCAGCTCCTGTAGCGGCGGGATATTCTCAGTAGCAAAAAACATAATATGTGGTATCCTCATGTCATCATGATCCCAGAGAACATTCTGTGCATACAGGTTGGGGGAACAACTATGATTGATGAATTTTCCCACGTTACCGCACTTAGCTCCATCAATTGTAAACCCTTCCTTGGAGGATGGGAAATCATATCGTAAACTTGGATTCACGTGTTGTAGTCTCTTCCAAAGATCTTTATCATGGTAGTTACGTCCAATATCAAAAAGATACTCATCGTTCTCTAATTTTGCAGCTTCTTCCTCTTGCAATAGCTCACCAGTATACTCGCATATGAAATTGCCTCGAGAGATAGAATTGAGCGATCGTACACCCCAACCTTTTTCACTTGTCCTGAATATTTCTAATGAAATTTTGATTCCATGCTGGCTCACTCTATTGCGGCAGGTTGGAGGACACCTGCACATATAAGTTATCATCTTCTTAGCTAACTTAAATAGAGTTGGATCATTAATTTCGTCTAAGCTATTTTTTTTATGTGTACCAATATGTTTGATGTCAAATTTACTAACTTGAGGAGAACAACTAAACATAGTAAGATGGTCTTAATATGAGCACAAAAAAATTATGTTGTTCCAAATCTTTAACAAAGAGTTATCTCATCGTCATCATTTGGATCTAAAATACTAAAACAACAGTAATGTCTTCAATTGAACAAAAAAAAACCCTAATTTGAATTTATATATGGAAATATCAAATGTTAACAAAATTACTACTAAATATTTTGCTAAGTTGCCTGTTATTATTAGATAAGATTTTGACACAGCCATACCTGCATGATGGACCACACTCAAATACGAGGGACTTGACCCATATTATTTTGCTATCGAAGTTGAATGGTAGTTGTCCCCCATTCTTCATTGCACAAGCACATTTATCAGAATCTGAGCAACCATTTGTGCAGTCACAACCCTTTGGAAGCTCTTTTTTGTACCAACTTGGATATATAACTTTGGCAATGTATTTAAATGATGTTAGACTAATGTTATCAATTGTGTTGATGACTCGTATGGGTATCCTTTCATTTCCTTGAGATGTATCTGACAAAGAAATACCTTCATGAACATTGGTTAACTCTAGTTGCCTCAGGATCCTTTGTAACTTGTATTTGAAGACCATAGGCCTTTCGGACCTTCCTGCCAGCAATCTGTGACTGTGTACAACCCATCATAAATAAATAATCTGGTCCTTTTGACTTTTGAATGGCTAGCTTCATCTCTACGTTGACCTTTGAACCCATGAATTACTCGAACAAGGCTCTTCATTTCTATGCAATTCTTCAAGGCAAGATTACCACGCTCAAGTCTTTGATCTCCAGCTTCCTTTTTATTAGTAGCCTTCCCTCCGGAGCCACTATATATTAGCTCATCTGAGCTAGTAAATTTGTCAGGATAGCCTCCAGAAGCAACGATGCTTATTGCAACAACAACACCACTCACCTTAGAACTGTCAATACCTGCTTGATAAGGGCGATGGAGACCAACTATTGACATCTCAGCTCTAGAATAAAATTCATCTCCAATTTCAACACCTGGGGATACTGCCAATGATAGGTCCAAGCTTTGTATATATAGGGCTTCTCTTTATGGCTTTGATGGCTTCATGGATATTATTAAGATTTTTGTAATATGACGCAAACAATTTTAGTATCTTCATAACCTTGTGTCGAGCATCTAAATCATGAATATCAGGTTGCATCAATTCAGAAGAAATAGAGTGAGGATCACTGACACACATTTCTAGCTTTTCTTCATATGCAACTAGTTCACTAGAGTTTTCATCATTATCCAAGCAAGAATCTCCATTATCCATTATTGTGGTATCCTTATCCACTTTACAAGAGGCCAGCCTCTCTTGTAGTTGGATCTTAGAATTACCATTGGTCCCTTTAGAAGCACTAACAAAAGATTTCTCACCAACAATGTTCTTGGATGCAGCTTGTTTCTTAAACGTACACAACCAACCAAAACTTGAAAAATCATCCTTCAATGCCGAAGCCATCTTCAGAACCATATTTCCCTCATGACCATCTAGCAAAGACACTTTTGCACCAATAGTGTTTTTGAGTCCCTCACCTTCCATACCATGTCCCAGTTGAGAGGTGGAACACGAAAATACACCATTGTGTGAAAGATTAGTATGCTTGACCGTCATGTCTAACTTATTCTGACCCTTCTCAACAATACTTCTTTGTGTCATAGGAGAAATATCAAAGGGGGCAATCTCCTTCTCTAACTCATTCAATACTTGTTGAGACATGCTGCAATTTTATATTGTAGATGGAACGACAACCTGATATTGGTTGTTGTGGAGGCCTCGATTGAACATGGCCTCATCAATGGCCTTTGCATCACATGTTTGGGCCACATTGTGCGGCATAGGTGGAGCTGTGGAGCATATGTCATAGCCTGGTGGCTCCTCACTAGTTCCTATCATAAGGTTAGGATCCAAAACCTATAGAATCATGATCAACATATTGCATAATGTTAGTCCAAACAAAACAACAACCACATATAACCATAACAACCCATACAAAATACAAATAAAAATGAATAATTTCCATTATGTCAATACAAAAGAACCTCTATCTAACCACAACCAAATCTTAAGTTTCCACTATAAACTACATAGTACAAGAAAAACATAAGAAAAACTTGAATTTCCATCATAAACTACATGGTACAATCAAACAAATGCAAGGTGCTTTCTGTCTAGGAAATCACCTTTTTTTTAGGCAATCATTAACTGGATAGAAGCAGACAGAGAAAGAGGAAAGGAGTGTGAATACAAAAGTGGAATGTGAAGCGACCTGCACATTCTTTTTGTAATCAATTTTGCAACCTCCAACACCCCTCCCTCCACTTATATTTCTTAGGCATCCTTAATCCTTTTCATAGTTCATATTATCTTGTCCTTTTTTTTTAGATTTCTAGGAGGCCCAGTAAGACATCTCAAGATGTTTGAAATAAGTGATACCTATTAAACTATAATGATTAAAACAGCATTGCCTAAGAGCTGCACAACAGCTGACAGTGTCGCTTTGTCATGTGTGATGCTAATAAATGGAAAAACACCTAAGTGGCACAAGGCAGAATTAAGCAAGAACAATTGCACTTTTTTGCACAGACGAGGTGCACTGAGTGGATGATTCAAACCAGCGAGGCTGTATGAAGGGAATAGAAGACGTGTGGAGTGTCCTAACCTGATTCTGCCTCACTCGCCGACCCAAATCGATCTCCGCTAGACCTCTCCCAAACGCCTGTCATCGGCGAATTGACCTTTTCGACACATGGCTATCAATTTCTCGTCTCATCTCAGCCATAAAGGTCCCCGCCATTGGAATCCTCTAGATCTTGAGCTAACCCTTCTCTTCTCTTCTCTTCACTCCTCGACAACATTGTCCCGCCGCCGATGACGAAGAAGCCTCAACGAGCAAGGCGTCTATCGATTGGCAATGACGGCGCTTGTATGAATAGATTAGGTCATGACATGGGGCATATGGCCATATGGGGGTTAGTGGGCTTGCGAAGGGGTAACATATCATATGAGATACTGGCCCATTTATCTTGCTTCCCTTGTTTTTTTTTCAATAAATTGGGCATGGATACCGGCCTAGATACCTAGCCGTTGGGGAAAAAGCGCAGATGCATTGGATTGCTTATGTGATGCCTATGCGGACTAGTTGTTAAGCAGAGTTCGACTGCCTACTTAATTGTTTAAACCCTAGAAGTGAAATACAAAGCAACCGAATACTAGTACAAAACTGCCAATCAAATATTTCTAATATGACTAACTAACATTAGTCAACTAGTTAATTTAGATAAATAATATAATATGTCATCTATTGATGATCATAAGAAGCATAGCATCAAGATTATGTTCATATGTAAAAATTACGTATATAACTTTGGTGACTTCAATAAATATAATATGAACATGTATAAAAAAATACTATGAAACATAAATCTTTCTAGATTTTTGTCCCCCCCCCCCCACAACATGCAAATAATGCTGACAGTATGATGGGCACACTTCCTTCCCTATATGAAGGACGCCGGTAGCTACATGGGGATCCCCTTCTCGAACGTGAAAGGTGTACAAAATGTCCATCCCGTCAGAAGAATGCCAACAAACCCCTCCCCCTCCTCCCATTCTACGCATCTTGTTGTAACCCCCACCTTCCTATGTGGTTACACATGTCTCAAGGCCCGACTCATTGTTGAGCCCACACACATGAACCCACTACTACTTTGCTCCCAATGCTCCACTTGTTGCCGCACACCTTGTTGTGCCACAACAAGCAAAAATTCCTAAATAGCTGGCATGGACATAGTTTCATGCTTGTAGCAATTAGCGGTCACATATACGGGCATACTTGTTAGAGCACAAACACAAATTTAATCACCGCAATCCACAAATGTCTATCTCCCCTCCTCAAAGGTAAGCATTTTGAACTGCTCTATGCAATATCAATACAATATAGGCAACACACAACCATTAAACTGCAAGAAAGGAATCAAAGGTCTGCCAAATCAATAAAACATGTTGAGCATCAAGCACTCATATCCTCACACTACCAGATATATGTACAAATCACCAAAAAATGGTTAAACGTTAAGATGAATGGCACTCACTAGACGCGATGGCAAAACCTAGACCAGAAGCAACGAAGCGTCCGTAGAGTGTTGATCAAAAGAAAGGATTAACGATCTCAACATGATGGATGAACGAAGGATCATTGTCGAGTTAATAGGTGGAGATGCTAGATCAACCGACCATATAAGGGAGAGAGATGTCGTGAGCCATGACGAGAAGAAGAGGTGGATTAGCATGTAGTGTGTCATGAGGAAGCCGACTATGTGAGGTAGTTACCACTTGACTATCTGAAAATAAAAATGGATGGTTGTCATATTGATGATAGTTGGGGATCATGATAGTCGTCCAATAGCATAGAGCATCCACACGTCAACCCAGGACTAGTACCGAAACCACCAACTAGCGAGTCCAGTCTCCACTGCATCAATAACGATCCCCATGGCTATATATGTCCAAAAGGCAGAAATTTGTCCAAAATGAGTGGAAAAGGCATTGGAGATGACCTTTCTCTAAAGCGAATGATGCTGACCGCCTAATGGGCACACTTCCTCCCCTATCTGAAGGAAGCTGGTAGCTCAATGGGGATTCTCGTCTTCTCCAATTTGAAAGATGTAGCTAACACCCGTGCCTAGTGTGAAGAATGTCAACATGCCCCTCCCCCTCCTCCCATTCTATGCACCCTATCCTTCTCATGTGGACACACATGGCTCGGCCCCTTCCTTACAGTCCAACTCACCGTTGAGACCATGCCTCCCTTGGGCTGCCCACACACACGACACACACCCACCCACCCACCCATCCACCCACCCACCTACACACACACACAAGATTTTTTTTGCAATTTACTTTACAAGAGGTCATACTCTCTTGTAGTTGGTTTTTTCAAATACCATTTGTCCCTTGAGAAGAAGTAACAATGGATTTCCCACTTGGTGCTTAAGGGGTCTTAAAGCGGTCCATATTATTTTTTTTCAATTTTCTTGGATGCAACTTGTTTCTTTAACATAGACAACCAATCCAAACTAGGCAAATCATACTTGCATTTGACATCATCCTTCAATTTCCAAGAAATGTCATTTTCCTATATAATTTCTTTTTTAGTATTTAAAGTATTACTTGGCATTCTCCCCCTATAGTGTCCTTTGCATGATCTACAAATGGCATGTTCATCTTACCCATATCTTATTTGCTACACTTTGAATTTGCATCATAGTCAAGTGAAAATTTACACACAACTGAGTTTGCTCTCTTTTTGGGTAGTGGATTGACAACAAACATCAATTCTCTCTTAGTTTTCTTTTCTTCTACTTTATCTTCATTTCTCTCTATGTGACTATCACCTCCTTTGGTTCCTATTTCCTTGCCATTCCCATCATTATCAACTTCCTCCCCAACAACATTTGTTGATGCCATCTCCAGAACCATATTTCCCTCATGACCATCTAACAGAGACATTCCCGTACAAATATTGTTTTTGAGCCTCTCACCCTCCATACCATGTCCTAGTGTAGATGTGGAACACAAAAAGACACCATTGTGTGAAAGAGTTGTATGCTTGATTGCCATGTCTAACTTAATCAGACCCTACTCAACAATACTTCTTTGCAGCATAGGAGAAACATCAAAGGGGGTAATCTCCTTTTCTAACTCATTCGAGACTCATTGAGACATGCTGCAATTTTGCATTGCGGATGAAACAACAACCTCGTATTGTTTCTTGTGGAGGCCTCGATTGAAGATGTCCCTATCAGTGCCCTTTGGATCACATGTTTGAGCCACATTGTGTTGGTGGAGCCATGGAGCATTTGTCATAGCTGGGTAGCTCCTCACTAATTCCCATCATAAGGTTGGGAGCATTTTTCCAAAGGTCTCGGAAGGATGGCACCTTCCCCTAATCCTCGTTGGACCACTCCTGCCACAGTGTCAGTCCTTCCCACCACCTAGTGTAGTTCTCGCACACGAGCCCACAATCACTCCCGGAGTGAAGACACGGTTGCATCACCGCTGCCACCAAGGCACAAGCTTGCCTCCCATGAGAACATGCCGGACTCACCGAGCTGACATAGGCGATCACTATCAATGCCCCTTTCAATGACGGGCTCAAACCGTGTATAAACGTGTGATGGCCTTCATAACCATTCACGATAGACTCGATCACCGACACCTAACCGGTCTAGGTCTCACCATAGACCAAGAGTAACAACCTAGATCACACCCTCAAGGACACCCAAGCCTTAGATGTGTATAGATGTTCAAGTTACTCTCACTAGCACTCTCAAGATATCCAATATCCTCTCCTAGTGCTCCTCTCTTTTCCTCTTGGCTTCCTATTGATGCTCCCAGCAATCCTAATGGCCAAGAGAGGTCTCCAAGACCCCAGCAATGAGTTTATATAGGCTTCCAACCTCAAACTAGTCATTGCTCCATAAAATTAGCTTGCTAGGCGTATAGACCATACAATCTGGTCACTGCCTAACTGAACCGTCTGGTCTCCACCAAGACAGCTCCTCCAGTGTCGTTGGCTCCTATCCCTACTGATCTCTGTACTGACCGGACCGTCCGGTCTTTACTGTCTTTGCTCATTCCAGAGAGTGTCCATTTTGCTTCCTCTCTGTCCCGCTCCCATCCATATAGACCGGACCGTCCGGTCTGTAGACCCGACCGGTCGGTCTCTATGGGTCTTCATGCAGACAGATTCCTTGCAACAATTCCTCTCTTATCTACCTTCTCCTCTTATGATCATATAGTCCGGCCTCTCGATACTTTTCTGTCCTGTCACTCTGTCCAGAAACTAAAACTCCTCATCCTCGCTTGATTTCGTGTCCCGACTTCTTCCAACAGCTCCTTGGCTTCTCCACTGTCACCTAGTGTCTGTGATTTCACTGAGCATCCATGCACATCACCAACTAGTGCGACCTAAGAGACATGATCTAGACCCCCTTGATAGTCCGGTTTTTCCTATGGACTCAAGCCCTAAGAACTAGACAAGTGTTCCAAGCACTTGCTCCTAGCTTGTCCTTATCCTTGATCCATCTCCATCAACCGTTGGACTCCATCAAGCTCATCAAGCCTCCATGCTTGTGGTTATTGTCATCAATCGCCAAGGCAACCATCATCAATAAGATTTATAGTAGAGTTTAGAGATGATTCCTGCATAGACAACACTCATGTAGATATTAGACCACAATTTCATAGTTGTCATTAATCATCAAAACATCTATACATCGGGGATCCAATCATTAATGGTCATGAAGGTTACATCCACCTCACTCCGCTCGATCCCCATGAGGGGGACGAGCGCGCCTCGCCTCGCTCGATCCTGCTAGTTGGGATTGAGCATATCCCACCTCCCTCGTCCCTCACAAGAGGGGTCTAGTGACCTCTGCTTCATTCGACCCTCACGATTAGGGTCGAGTGACCAAAGGAATAAGAATGCTTACTCCATATGTATAATCATAACACGCACCACGCGCACACAGTGTCACTCATTCAATCACTGCAATCCACAAATGTGTATCTCCCCTCCTCAAAAGCAAGCATTTTGAACTTCTCTATGCAATGTCAACACAATATTGGCAACACAGAACCAGAAACAACAAGAAAGGAAGCATAGGTCTGCCAAATCAATAAAACATGTTGAGCATCAATTGCTCACATTCTCATACTACCAAACATACTCAGTGGAGGAGAGGAGGAGGTGGAGGAGATCGAGGATGCCCGAAGGCGGAGGAGGACGAAGGTGAAAGTGCATCTAGGCCCCTAATTTTATTTTGGTGATTGGCATCAATACAATTAAGCATGGACTAATGCTTTCATTGAGTATGTGTGTAGATGCCTATCTCAATTCAAAATGAAATGCATTGAAACAAAAAAAAAGGAGAAAAGAAGATGTCATTTGCCTCAAATTGAAAGTCCAAAATTCACTCAAGAATGAAGGATTCATGTTGTTTTTATTTCTAATCTTGAGTATTGGTAAACCGTACTATTAAAAGGGGTATAATTTACAAATTTGGTAAAGTCAAATGCTCAAACTTCCCAAAATTCCTTCTTTGTCACCCCCTGTTTTTACCTTCATCGGCAGTGCCGGTGGTCCTCACCGGCAGTGCTGATCCACTCTCCCAGAGGCGCTGTGATGCCCAGACATTTCTGTGGCTTCTGTCTTGTCATCATCGGTAGTGCTGGTTGCTTCATCCAGAGAAGAGTGTTCTCTCTGGCTCTCTGGCTATAGCTCATCGACAGTCCGATCACCCTGATCGGTAGTGCCGGTCGGTTCTACCAGATAACCACTTTTTCTATCTGGCTCAGCCTGTAGCTTGTCGGCAGTGCCGATCCCCTGATCGGCAGTGCCGGTCCCCTCTCCACAGAGACTGTCAACCATCAGGCTCTCTGGCTGACTGCGATCGGCAGTGCCGGTCAAGGTCTCCAGAAATGACTTGTCTTCTCTGTGGCTGCGTCATCGGCAGTGCCGATGTCTTGATCGGCAGTGCTAGTGCGGGCCAAATCCTTGCCTGTAGATCTATGATAGTGTATCAGAAACCCTACCGGCAGTGTCGATGGCTCGATCAGCAGTGCCGGTGCAGGGCATCCAGATAGGCCAACGGCTCTTTTTGAGCCCCTTGTATAAAAGGCCCACACCCCACTTCGTGCCACCTCTCTAGAACCCAAAACTCATTTGGCACTTTTGAGCTTCACTCTCCTCACTCTCCCTCTCCAAGTCCAAGCTTCATTCCTTAAGCTAGGGTTTGAGTGAGTCATTGATTCCTAGTGAAAAGAGCACCCCTCCACTCTTGAGCATTCGATTTAATCATCTTTGTAACTTGTGCTTGTTATCTTGGAGCTTTGCTCCTAGACGTAGACGGTTAGAGGTGCCCGTAGAGTTCCCAACTTGTGTGGTGACGCCTCGGGAGTTTGTATCACCCATCCTGCAAGGGATTTGATAGTGGAGAATTCGAGCTCGATCTTTGTGGTCGCTTGAGTGAGAATAGGGTTGAAAGAGACCTGGTTCTTTGTGGACTTCTCAACGGAGACGTAGGGTTCTTTGTGAGCCCGGACTTCTCAACCGATCGAATCCAAAATTTCTAAGTAACATCCTTATCGCTCTATCAGTGTGCGACAAGGATGCCACATCAGCAAAACTCCATAATTTGGGCTCTTGTCGCCCATAGATCGAGCGATATGGCTTTTATTTTCAAAAATTTTGAATTCGAGCAGTTATTTTTATTGAATAAAAAAAATTAGTTATTAATAAAAAAATATGTTAAGGGCTACGCATGGATAGGCAGACTCCATAATTTGGGCCTTTGGTTCTAGCGAAATAGATGTCTCCAATGGGTCAAAATCAGAATTCCCATTGCTTATGGACGAAACTTCTTTGAGCTGATTATATGTGACGTGAGAACTGATGAAGCCGATCCTGCCGGGAAGGAAAAAAAAGGAAATAAGGTATACATGCAGTCATGTCTTCCTCTAAAAGATAGTCAAGACTGAAAAGCTTGTAATGAGCATTTTGTAGCAGATGATAGAAAAGTCAGGTTTTGGGAGGATCAATGGTTTGATAATACAAACTTAGCTATACAGTTCTGGGGGCTATATGTAGTTTGTAATGAGCATGGAAAAAACTATAGCTGATGTTTGGGATGGTACTGTTCTTCATCTTACTTTCAGGAGAACTGTAGATAGAATGCTTTATAATAGCTGGTTAGAGTTAGTCGCAATTGTTGAATCAGTCTGGACCCGGCCCTGTATTACTAAGCTACTCAAGCTCACGCTTAACTTACGGATCTGTGCCGTATTGTACATCGGTGAGTGGCGGCCGGCGGTGGCAGTTCGTCGTGCCCGCAAGGAATCGATGGAGCTGCATTGTCCCTTTCTGTTCGAGTTCGAGTTCCGATACGCCAGAGCCGGCGACATCGTCATGCTCCGTAACATATTAATCTGCGGCAAAGCACTATGAACTCACCACGATCGTCGCCGCCGTACATGTTACTTATGCATGCGGCCATCCGTTTGTTAATCGTTGGTTTGTAATCATTACACAAGTACTTATTTAATCTATATAAATGTTGAGTATCGTCATACGTGTATACACAACGGTTGTCATACGTGTATACTACACATCGAAGGCCCGTATGCGTTGAGCAGGGTTGGCCTGACCCAGACGTTAATAAATTAATCAAACTATTTAATTAATCAACTATGCTTTAGGATTCGTGCTACTTTTTGAAAACAGTTTCATCGGAGCAGTTCTCTTATTTCTTTGCGACCAAGCAAGTACATTTCCTTTGGGAAGAGCTTGCCATCATAACCAACTTGCTACTCCAAATGGTTTATTTAGTATTAGCGTCACTCACAACGAATCTGACGGTCTGACCATATCTTCCTTTCAACGGATCGAGGCTAACCAACGCCGTGCACCTTTGCTGTGCCACATCGATTCCAGAAGTCAACCCAACCGCGTGCCAGGAAGCTAAGACCAACAAGGAAGCATCGGAGCAGAAACAGACATGGGACCAACATGGCAAGCTGGTAGACAAAGATAAACTACTCAGCTAGTACCGTTCATCGCCGCCGGAAGCACCAAGCAAGCAAGTGCAAGTCTGCCGTGCCATGAGCAAGCTTGCGCGGTCGGACTCCGACAAGAGAGCGCCAAGAACTCCGAAGCCGCCGCCCAGGCGTGCCAAGTCGATCGGTCCATCTCCAACGACAAAAAATCCATCGGCCGGTCCGCCACGACCGCCTGGTGCTCCGCCACGCCCTCCCGGTCCGCCGCTGCCCGGAGTTCCGCCTGGTGCGCCCCGGCCAAGCATGTCGGGAGGTGCCGGACCGCCGCCGCCGCCGCCTGTGAGGAATCCATCCAAGGGCCGCGCGCCCATGGGCGGCGACAGGATGCGCCGGGCGCCGGAGATCGTGGAGTTCTACCAGTCCCTGATGAAGCGCGGCGAGGCCAGGCAGAGTGGCTCCCGCGGCGCCAGGGCGTCCGGAGGCGGGTCCAAGGCAGCGAGGAGCGATCTGATCGGGGAAATCACCAAGAATTCCCCCCACCTCGTGGCCGTGAGTACGATGACGAGTAGTAGTGCATCGCTCTATTCGTTCAGGAAGTCTCCCTGTTCTGTAAGGATCAAACGTTGCAGAATTATTCATCCCGTCCAGGCGTCCATGCATGGTGTTGCAGGTGCAAGCTGATGTGGAGACGCAAGGGGACTTCGTCCGGACCTTGGCCGCCGAGGTCCGGGACGCAACGTTCGCTAACATCGAGGACGTCGTCGCGTTCGTGGCGTGGCTGGACGAGGAGCTCTCGTTTCTGGTGAGTACCAATCGATTCACGTTCACGTCTGGGTGGAACACGCCATGCGTCGATGCTTCTGACAATCAACCATGAGGGAGCAATGCAGGTAGATGAGCAAGCGGTCCTCAAGCACTTCGACTGGCCGGAGAAGCGGGCAGACGCGTTACGGGACGCGGCGGCCAGGTATCAGGGCCTCCTGCAGCTGGAGAAGCAGATCGCGTCGTTCGTTGATGATCCTGCGCTCCAACGTGACGCGGCGCTCGGCAAGATGTACTCACTCTTCGAAAAGTACGTCTTCCTCTGTTTTTTTGTAGTCTTGTACAACAGGGCAATTCAATGGAGCATATTCCAGTCGAACTGCTGCTGAGCCCGGTTCCTCTGTTTCTTTGCAGAACAGAGAGAAGCGTGTTCAAGTTCTTGCAAGAACGCGACACTGCCGACGTCAAGATCAACATCTTATCGCGGTACAAGGAGCAGGACATTCCGGTAGGCTGGATGTCAGACACGGGTGTAATTGTCAAGGTCACTCTCTTATCTGAGCTACTACTCCTTAGCATTACCGCTGTAGTCGCTGAGCTGCATTCCCATCTCAACTCATCGTGCCTGACGCTCTGTATACGGCAGATCAAGTTGGCAAGTGTCAACCTAGCGAAACAGTACATGATGCGGGTGGTGTCTGAGTTCGATGCTTTGAGCGCAAATAACACAGAAAAGAGCAAGGAAGACGCACTCTTCAAGCGTCTGAAGGAGCAGAACAGGGGAGTCCTGCTCCATCAAGGCGTCAGGTTCGCCTTCCGGGTTCATCAGGTGCGATAATTTTCAGATTAGCCTTTTGTTTTAAGAGATAGGTTGCACAATAAAAAAATGTAATGCAACAGTGTTCTCAACAGTGAACATGTCCTCGCTGCTTTTGATGAGCTAAGAAGACGGCACACCGATGGAACGCATGAAAAACATGTAAATTACCACAATTTGATTTCCACTCCATAGATACAAGAAAAGCACTGAAACTGTTCCGACACAAAATTAAATTTAAAAAAAAAAAAGAAAATCTTAGGAGGACATGTTCACTACTCTCTGCCTCCTTTTGATATTTTACATTTAGAAGAAGTGGTATTCATCGCTGGATGTTAATGTTTATACGCGTTGTCTGTAAATAAAATTAGCACAGTCACCTCGAACATAAAATTGATACCGCAGTTTCCTATTTGATCTAGGTTTGACTGATACAATACAAACATTGTAAGACTTAGCTATTTCAAATCAGTGACGCAAGAAAAGAACAAGGCACGTTCTGTTTCATTACGGTTTTGTTCGGCTCTTTTTCATATGTTTATTTTGAGAATGATGATGCATGGTACGTGTTGCTAATCCACTGTCCCAAAGCCATTTGCCACACTTGTACCCTGCGCAACGGCGCCACACGTCCCCCTGCATGCCACGCCACCGCCACACGTCGCTCCATGTCATGCCGCCGCACTTTAACCCCTAGCACCCGCCATCATGATTCATCAACCAGCAACCAAATCCTCCTCTCCGTTCCAAATTCCACCACCTCGTCTCGCCAGTCGCCATGGCAGACCGGCCGCCCCTCAGCCCGCGCCCCGCCCGTCGCAGCCACCAGGCGCCGACGACGGACCACCACCACCCTGCCAGCTCCACCCACCACCAGCTCCTCGGCTTCCTCGCGCTGGCCGTCGTCCTGACGGCCCTCCTCGTCCTCGCGGGCGTCACGCTCACGGCCGCGCTCGCCGCGGTCGTGGTCCTCAGCCCGCTCGCGCTGCTCACGCTCCCGCTGTGGGCGCCCGTGGCCGTGGTGGTCTTCCTCACCGGCGCCGCGTCGCTGCTGGCCTGCTCCGCCGGCGTGGCCGCGGCCGCCGCGGGCACGTGGGCGTACCGGTGGTTCACGGGGCGGCGGCGCTCCGTGGAGGACGCGGGGCACGTGGGTTACTCCCGGCAGGGCGCGGTGGCGGACGTGGCGAACCGCGTGCGCGGGTACTACGACGCGTACGCGCGCCAGTACGGCGCCGTCCCGCGGCCGCACGGCGGGCGGGTCAAGGACGCCGCGCCCGGGGCGTAGCAAGGCCGTGGATGGATGTGTGCCGTGTGCTTGTTTGGTGTTTCCACGTTTGTTTTAGCCGTGTGTTTAGCTGGAGGTTTGTTTCGCTCCATAATGCGCCGGGTTACACGGAACGGATGAGCGTTTGGGTGGACGGGCAGTTGAATTCTTGATGTATATATATGTAGTACGGTACTATATATATGTAGCATAGCATGAGGTGTGAGAGTCAACTACGAATTATTTTGAACCGAGCCGCCACACTTTTAGGAAGGGAAAACAAACCGGGATCTTGTGTGCTCACTGATCTTGCCATTCGTGGTAACATGCACGACTCGTGTCACATCGTAGCATGACTAGCAACGAAAGCGGAAGTGAGAGGCACCGCCAGTACGCGCGCGTCCAAAACATGAGCGACAAAATAGTTGAACTAATTCCCATCTACCGGCGCCTTTCTCGAAACGGATTCATCTACCACAATCGCAGTACGCGATACGGTACCGGAGAGTGACCACTGATCAACATCATCACTAGAGATAAATGCCAGTTCATTGGAACCAATTAAATGAGAACAGAGCAAGATGAGTTCGATCGCACAGGATGATGATGAAACAGGTACAGACACGGCGGCCTCACACAAATTCTAAATAAACAGCTGAACCTCAGCAGTGATGAGCAGGATAACAGATGGAAATCAACGACGCATGGAAAACTGACATCAATCTGCTGCCAGCAGTACATCCTCCTCTCACGCGCGATCCATGTAGCCGAGCCCGAGCTCGAACGACCGGGCAGGGCTCATCGTCAGCGGCGGCGTGCGGGGCTGCCACAGCCGCTGCCCCTCGCAGTCGTAGTGAATGGCGCCCGTGAACTCCAGCGGCTGGCACCTCCGCCCCAGCAGTATCGTCCGCCGCCACACGCACGGCTCCTCGTCGCCCTTCTTGCCCTCGCCGCCGTCGTCGTCGCGCGCGCGCTTCCGCTCCCCGATCCTCATGGGCTTCATCTTCCTCAGCGCCTTCGGCTTCACGAAGGGGATGTGGTCCACGACGCCGGCAATATCGCGGTGGCCGGCGCCGCAGGGGAAGAACAATGGCCGCTTGGGCACGAGAGCAGAGAACGTGATGCTCAGCTTCCTCCGCGGGCGGCGTGGCACCAGCCGCCGGGCGAGGGTGGAGAGGAAGGACTTGGCGTCGAACATGGTGTCTGCCACGACGGTGCAAGTGCAGCAACGGAGAACGCCGATGCTCTTGCTGGATGGATCAGAGCGGGATGGGACTTGCGACGGCTATTTAAAACCGGAGCTCCTGCATGCCAGGCCGCCCAGTTGGCAGGTGGTTCGGTGGACCGTTTAGCACCTGACATGGCGAAAATCAGGAACAGTATTTCAAAATGATGTGGCCGATAACAAACCAGTCAAGGTTTCTGGTTTGGTAATTAGTACACCTGATTAATTGCTTACTATACGCCTGTTGTCAGTTCTTGTTGCGAATTACACACTTCTTCAGAATCAGATAGTCTGTACTGCCTCGCTGGAGCAGAAACTTTATTTGCTGAAATAAAGTCATGCTAAACTACGATTACATCAAGCGGCATAGTTGGCAATATTTTTTTTCAGCTAAAATCGAGTGAAGTAAGAGTAGGGACAATTGTTTCGCAAATGAGGCGCACCACCAATTTTAGCTGAAAAACAACCGACAGTTGCGAATATTTCAGATGGATTTTTGAAAAAAATGAAATCCACAAAACAATAGCTGAGAGAGAGAGGTGAGTTCAACATTGAGCCTTTTACCTATATGACATTAAAAAAGATGGTCCTGATCTATGTGTCACTAAAAAGTTTGTTCGCACTCTAGTACCATTCATCTAAACTTTTTTGACCTCTATGTCATTCCGTCTGCATTCCGTCAATTTTTTTAAGTGGATGCCACTAGGGTACGAACAAACTTTTTAGTGGCACACAGGTCAACACCATCTTTTTTAATGGCATACAGGTAAAAGACTCTTCAACATTGGCGGTACGCTTTCTATAAAATGCCACCGACATCAAACAAAATAAATACCTTGACTTGAACATTTTTTTAAAAAATAAATGGACATGGTTTTTGAATTCGCTAAGATGTTCCATTCATACGAAACTTGGACGTTTTGTTTCAAAATTATTATGAAAATTCCTCCAACACACATCTGAGCTAAAAGTTGAATTGGAACCATGATTTGTTTCAGGGACTTTAAAAATAAGAAACCAACAGTTCCAATAATCCTGAATTTCATTGTGTTCACTGTTTAGTCTGACTCTAACAATGAGAGATATTTTTGAGAGGCAAATGGAGGTTTGGCTCACGTGTACTGTAACAAAGCGACATGCATTTCGTGATATCTCCAACAGAGATTGTATTTTGGAGAGGCAAACGGGGAGCACCAGCGCTAGCGCGTCCGACGCTTGACGGCGGCGTGGTTGCGGCGGGCTAGCGGGGTTTCGACAAGGGCTTTGGCTTCGACGAGCAGGGCAAGGCGGAGGAGCGGCACGCGAGGAAGAGCGGGGACTTCGAGCTGAGACGCGACGTGATGAGCGTCGGCGGGTGGCTGCGATGGGCGGCAGCAGAACTCAACATTCTTACGACGTGGCTGGAACAAAGAGAGCTGAACCGGGTTAAATCGATGCGCGAAAGATAGGAAAGGTCGCCGGCAAGAGAAATTGAAGGGGGGCTCACTGAAGAAGAAGAGCAAGGAGGAAGAATGACGTTCGGCGGCGACAGGAAAAAGCTCAAATCCGAGCTCGTTGTTGCGGGAGAGGGCGAACTGCTGCGCAGAGGGGAGGAGGGGGTCAGGGCGGTTCTATGGGGAAGCTCGGCCGGGGCGGGGAAGCTGTAGGGCAGCCGGGCGAGAAGGTTCCTTTGTTCGGGGCTATGGCGGCGAGCTGCTCCGGTCGTTGTAACTGCCAACTCTTATAGTTGTAACTGACCCCTCATATCGTTGTAACTGGTCAGCTCTTGTCGTTGTAACTGACGTATCATGTCATTTTAACTGATCATATCTCAACGAGGAAGGCGAGGAGAAGACGAAGGTCTGCTCGTGCGCCTGTGTCTCGCGATGCTCGCCCGCCTCCGCGCGTCCTCCGCGCTAGCTGCCCGCGCTCGCCAAATGCAACTGAGGAGAGAGGGAATTCATTTTTGACTCACCTCTCTCCTCTGAATGTAAATTGGCTCTCCATTTGCTTCCTCTATTAGAAACCATTTTAGAGAGTCACGATACAAATAGAGAGACAAAAATAGTTTTGTCTCTCATTGCTGGGATCAGTCGTAGTATCTACCTCCCACCACCCAACCTACATCACTGATCAGGCGGCGTCCTCTCCGCCACTTTGCCTCTTCTGGTCGTTCTCTGCCAAGATTGTGTGGCCAATGGCATTCTAAGTTTCTAACCACCTCACCGAATGTTTCCTTTTCAGTTTTCCCCTGGGAGAAAAACACAGAAACTAAAAATTTGTGAGTTAGAGAAGAGGATGCATGTGCATGGATAAAATCCGTACAAGCTTACGACGGCAAGAATATCGCCCGGTTGTCCCATAAAACACATTCGGAAATGAATTTTATTTACAAGTATATGTTAAAAGAAAAGGAAATCGAAGAGGTCACTGAAATAAAAGTTTTACCCTTCTGCAGGTTAGTCACTGGCAGAGCCAGCCAAGAGACCTAGAGGGCCCGGTGTGCTTAGTACTAATAACATGGCTTAGACACAAATATACAGCAGAACCTGGCTCCCCTCAGTGTTAGCGAAATGTTTGAAATGGTAATTCAAAGAAAAGAGAATATTTGAATCGAGTGTTCCTCAAACCCCAATACAGAAACAAGATACTGTATATGTTTTCACTTCTTGCTCTTCAAAACAAAAGGAGCACAAATTTTAAAGCAACTGTATTTGTTTTTTTTAAAGGCTACAGAAGCGGACCGCCTCACCAAATTCTAATGACCTCCCGTGCTCCAACGAGCTCCTTACACATTGCCCCCACTACTTTTGTCGACGAGCGGAACTATTCAGAAGGGTCAACAAAGTGAGGGAGGAGAGGAAGCACCTGTCTTCTACGGCACTACCACCTTCTTCAGTTCTCATCTACTGCCATTGAAGCAACAGTGATGGCCATGGCGTCCCTGCAGCTATCCCCAATCCTTCCGCTTCCGGTGAAACACAGCTGCCCCGGGAGAAGGCCGCGAATGGCCGCTGTTAGCTGCAACTACAACCAGGTACGGGCACTTCAGCTATCTGAGGTTTGACCTGGATCTCGTCTCACTTTACTGTCCATGGATTCGCTTTGGAATTGTATCCACAGTTCGGAACAGTTCTAGCATGAGTTTTGTACAAGTTTCTAATGTCATCTAGGGAACTTCGAAATCATGGATTGTCTTAGCTCGGGCTGGAATATGTAGAGGGATTGGGGGATTGACTTCATATAAAACATAAGAAACTTCAAAGTAAGATCTGTTTTGTGTGCCTGATCCTGACTGAGCTGAAGCTCACTGCCCACGAGTAAGCTTTAGCTTCGTTTTGGGTCCAGAAAGCGGATCATGTCGGTTTTTGGTGCGCGAGTCAAACATGCTGCAAAACCGATGTCTGTCAGAGTGTCAGCTGAGTCCTGATAAAATTTTCGACATGAAATGATTTCCATATTTCAATAATCTTGTATGTTTAGCTTGACCACATCGTTAGAATAAGGGACCTGAATGAGTAGCTGAAATGTAAATTTGGACTCAGTTATAATACAAGTAGAGTGACGAACTCGGCAACTTGTCAATTTTTATTGATGCTCTTCTGCTGAATGAAGAATTCACGGGAAGTCAGGGAAGGCACGGGATGCTTGCCGTTATGCTTATGCTACTCTGTGCATCAACTTGATATTTAGGTTGATATTGTTGAACGGAATTCCCTCGATTAAATGAACCGTACCACTCTGATATCTCATCTAGAACATGCAGATTCGGAAACTGAATTTGTCTGTGTAGTAAACTGAATTTTTCACTATAATTTAAAATTTTCTTTGTTCTGATTGATGCAGTCGACCAATGTCCAAGGAACAAGGTTCAGACACCACACAACCCGCAGAGATGCCCTGTCGTTCATGTCAATTGCCGTGTTTTCATCGTTCCTTGTGGCGGGCCCTGCAGAAGCTAGGACTTCGAGGCTGGAGAACAAGAAGAAAGCCATGGAGAAGCTGGAGAAGATCCGAGAGAAGGCATTGGGTCCAAGGGGGAAGGATGGTAGCAGCGGCAAGGACATGCCGCCTCCGGCGAATTTACTGGTCCCTCCTCCTGTGGTCGAGGCCTCCTTGTGAAAGACACTAACGTCAATGTCCCTCTTCTCTTATGTTGATGGAATGGTGGCCTGAATTTCTATGTAGTTGGAGCTGTTTTCGTATCTCCTGTACTGTATGTTGACGCCAACTAGTAACCATGAGCAACTTTTTGCGGGTAAAGATGACAAACACATGGCTGAAGAAAGCACTAGTATAGTATCGAATGTTTTTGTTTCAGAGAAGAAAGATAAAAAAAGAAATTGTGAACAAATAATGATAAATCGTTGACAGCACTATAGTTGGGAGAATGAAATCAGTAAGTCTTCATCCCGCACAACATGTGCGAGAGCAGATCAATCTCGTAGGGGCAAAAGTCTGCCCCCGAAGGCAGGTCCCAGGTCGTGGCCTCGAGCTTGCGCACCGCCTTGTTGTTGTTGTTGCTGCACAGGCCGAGCTGCACAGAAGTCAGACTATTCTCGCCGTCGCCGTCCCTCAAGAAGAGCGTGCCGCTCCCCTCGCAGAAACACACGATCTCTTTGCCGTAGAGCCACGAGTCGCCGAAACCCAAGGGCGGCGGCGTCCCCTGGACACGATGCCGCAGCTCCCAGGCGAAGCGGCCGCCACTTCGGTCCTCGTGAACCCACACCTGGATATCGCCACGTTCTTCCAGAACGATCAGGCCCAGCAGCGACGCCGCCGACGACGGCGACGGCAGCACCGCGAGGCACGTCTGCACGTCCCCGAACACGAACGGCGACGGCAGCTTGAGGAGCGACGTCTTCTGCCGCTGGCCGCCCCCGCCGCCACGCCAGCGCCACGAGAGGACGTGGCGGCCCACGTCCGTGTTGCACATCCAGTAGACCGTGTCGCCCACGACGGCGGGGCTGGCGGGACGCCCGGGAACGAACTCGCAGGCGCGGGGGATGGCGCAGGGGAAGACGTCCCCCCAGCATCCGTCCTCCGAGGAGAAGATCTGCACGTAGAGCGTCTTGGGCGCGTGTTCCGAGAGCTCCGCGAGGAGCAGCTTGAACTTGGACGGCCCGAGCGGCTGCGTCACTTGGAGCACGGCGTGGGACGTGTCCATCAGGTCGTGGGGCGGGAGAACCAGGCGCTCGCCCGTGGTCGGGTTGCACGCGGAGAGCTCCACGGGGTGCAGGCTGTGGCACTCCGTGAGGTGCTCCTGCTCCATCACGCGGCACTTCCGGTGAAGGACCACGAGGGAGCGGCGGGAGGCCACGGGTAGGTACGACCCGTAGCGGCATGATGCGCTGGGGTCGTCCGGCTCCGGCGCGGGCGGGAGAGGGTATTCCTTATTCCCGCGGCCGCCGGGGACGGGTACGAACGGCAGCGGGCGGTCCGGATCGTCGTTGGTCCTGTGGTAGAGGCCGACGAGGAGGGCCGGGATGAAGTCCCCGTTCCCGTCTCCGTGGCGGACGAGGCAGCGGAGGAAGGGCTCGCTGAGGATGCCGCTGCGGATGGGCTTCGACGTGGCGGCGCAGCGGATGACGTCGGCGGCGGTGCGGCACCTCGCCACGATCTCCAGCACGAGGTGGTCCGGGAACGCCTGCGCGGGCGATCCATCCTTCGCCAACGCCAACTTCAATCGTTGATTCCTGGTGATGGCCATCATGGTGAACGAACACGAATCCGTACTTGGTGGTGTGGTGGTGATCGATGGACAGGGTCACACGGGAAGGTGGTCTCGTACGCCTTCCTTCTTATATGCAACAGCAGCACGAGACCGATACGGAGCGGGATAAGAAGGAACGACTAGGACGTGATCTTGGTAGGTTACGGGGGCGGACGCCGATCGAGGACCGTTTTGCCACCCCGATCCCGCGGACCACGGCGGAAATTTGAAATCCAAACAGATACGCGTTCCAAATGTTACTCATTAACTGTTACAGGGATACTCCAGCATGGACATTAACGGAGTGAATTAACATTTACAGATACAATACGGCACGGCATTTAAAAAAAAAAAACCATACAGCACGGCATTAACGGAGTAGATGAGAATGGACATATAACGGCTATATATCTCCATCATATTATGGCGCCACCCCATGATTATCGAGCGCGACGTTGTAATGTTATGGTAGCTGTTGATTTGTTTCCTCTTTTGTTAGTGTTTTTTTTTTACGGAATGGAGATATTCGCCAGGTTTATTTGGAAATCTTCGGGATTTGCACATTTACTGCAGGTCCAATGAGGATGTTTCGAGTGATTTTGAAGTTCGGATGACCTTTTCGGGTGCGAAATGATGGCCTTTTGATCGTCCAAAAAGAAACAAACTATAGGCCTCAAGAACGGCGTCCGTTGTAAGTTGTCACGAGCCTAGCCTACCTCTGTAACACATTAGCAGCCCAGCATCTTAATATCTTACGGTGACACGTCAAACAGCAACAAATCGGAGCAAATTTCCCACCTGGAAAAGGAAAAATAAAATCGAAAGTTGAATATTAGACAAAACACAACATCAAGAGCCGAGTAACTGGAAAGAAGCGGCAGCAAACATAAACAAGGCTTGATAGAGATGAATAGCAATATATCAAAAATGCTAGAGATTTTTTTATAACAAAAAAATACAAGAGATTGGTGCTGAAGAGAGAGCACAACCCAACACATTCTTCTCCGGTCAATGATTGACACATCATCATGGAACGTACCTTGGTTCTTAGATCTCAAAAGAGGCGCCAACCACGGTAGAGTGAATTGCTCGGCCACCACCATCACCAGATGTGACCGTCCTCAATCATGTCATCAAGCCCCACTAGGCCTCTTGTGGAACGACGACAATGGTATAGGGTTGCACCTCCGTGTGCTGCTTGTAAGCCCTTTTTTATTCCACAATAGAGCCGGTGATGGTTGGTTGGTCATTTTTGGTGAAATCGACATTCTGATGGTGATTTATCTAGATCTACAACACAAGATGAGCGACACAAGTAGGATCATGCAATGGCGACATGTGTAGGGTGAGGTAGCTAGGGCAGCGACAACATGTGTGAAGGGTAAGGTGATGCATCGGCGGCGGTCAGTTGGGAGCTAGGTGGAGAACCTAACTCTCTCCCTCTCATTTTATATAGGGTTGTCGTCTTGTATGGACGGATACGTCTCTCCCTCCGCTCGGACTAAATGGGCCACAAGGCCAAATGGCTCGTGGCCCAAGTTTTATTGGTATACATAAGAAGAATACAATAAAACATTTAAACATTTCATTAAAAAAATTTTAGATTTTGCCCACTTGATTTTGTTACAAAATCTTTCTTAAACCTGATGTATAGAGGTTCAACACGAAGCTAGTCCTTTTCATCCGTATGTGTGTGGGCGGGCGGGGGGGGGGGGGTATTTATGGTCAGCTGGCATGTTGATATGAAAATATGATGAAATATTAAAACATACAAAAATTACTATTTCAACATTACTCATTACCTATTGTAGAAAAATATATACGGAAATGTGAAGAACTATCACAACATAATACATAATAACCATTGTAATTGATATAATAATACATATACACACTACAAATTGACAAAGAAACTTAGGATATTTCAATTGTGAAATGATCTAGTAAAGCTGTTTTTTAAAAGCTTCCATTTAATTCATAAAAATGCTTATGGCATCTTAAACAATGTTCATTTATCCTATAAAGTTTACTTTTGATCTTAGACAATTTTGAAATTACAAAGTTATAAGTTAAAAACAAATCTGGCCATGCAAACACATTGATAGTGGTGCAAGGTGTCGTAAGAACAACTCATATTGTTATTTTTCCATTAGTTCCACAGTCTGTCAGACATCTTACATTACAAGTGTCTTGTGAATACTAATCCTGATGGAACAACACACGGATGCATGATCTATCGTACGTGCAAGTTCAAAAAAAAAAAGACATGGGAGACATGATCTACATTAGCATATACGTAGTAACAAAGATGCATTTGTGTCCTCAGAAAACTGTTCGGAATTACGTAACCGAAAGTTGCTTTCATCTAGTTGGATGAAGCTCCAATCATTGCATTTGCATTGGACACGGGCAAATCAAAGACACTGTTAACATCAGTAATTTTTTGAATAAGACAAATGATCAAATACGATATAAGTCAAAAAAAATGTTTATAATTAGAATGGAGGGAGAACAAGCATTCATACTAGTTGGAAATAATATGCAAGAAGAAATCAGAATGGCTGCATTATGAAAAGCATGTAAGAGAGAAGGGTAATTAACCTCACGATCAATTACACTTGACCTCTGTGCCACTTTTGCAATCCCACGATCGCTCATAAACAATAGAGCTTTCCAAAACACTAGTTTAAGTAGTGAGCAAAATCATTACCTAAAAAGCCATAGTGAGGAAATAAATGTCTATAAAATTTTATTTTATTGTGAACAACAACTGGTTTGGATCCAAGTTCCGAGCCTCCTCATCGTAAGGTCGAAGTCGACATGGCGAGAACCAAGCCCGGCCCAATGCCCGACCCTTCTTCCCCCACACGCGGCGGTTCCCTTCCCCACGACCCTTCTTCCTTGGGCGTGCTCGACCCAATGATAGGGCGTAGGAGGCTGCCAGCGACGGAGTGCAGGTGACAAAAGCGGCGGATATGGTGGTGCTGGGATCACACGTGGTGGGCCCGATGGTGGTTTTTTTTTACCAGCAATGGTAGTAGCGGGCCTAAAGCAACCGCTAGTATTCATCCTTATTTTCAGTGACAGAGTCGCAGTAGTGGAAACTTTGTTTGTCACTGTAGATCCTTTTTGTTCATTGCTAAAAATGATTTTTGCTATAGTGAGTTAACATTAAAAGGTTTATCGAACATTTTTCTACTTGGTGAGTCTACATGTTAAAAAGTTTATCCATTATTTCTACTTAGTGAGTCAACAAATTGAAAAGTTATCAATACTTTTTCTACCTAGTGAGTCAATAAATTGAAATTAAGTTTATCGAACATTTCTACTTAGTGAGTTGAAAAAGTAAAAGGTTTACCCAACATTTTCTTCTTAGTGAGTCAATAATGAAATGTTTGTCGACTATTTTTTATTTAGTAAGTCAACATGTTGAAAATTTTGTCAAACATTTTTACTCCGTGAGTCAACGAACTAATATTAGAATTTTATCAATTTCTATTTAATGAATAGTTTACCCTACATTTTTTGTGATTTTAGAAAAGTCAAAATATATTCAAGTGAGGCTTTGTTTTGAAGATTTTGTCGCAACAAACACAATGATGCGATCACTTTTCAATTTGCATGCTTAGTTTGGTAGCTATGACATTTTAAAACTTTGGAATCGAATTTGCATGTAGTAACATCATCTATTTTGTTTCTTCTAGATAGACGTATGTGAATACTAAGCGCGACGTACAAGAAATGAAGTGCAACGTAGTGTGAGAAAAGATAGCGTGCGGGGGCTGTGCGCGTGGAAAAGAAGCGTATCGCGCTGGTTTCTAAAGGCGACCACCATCAGTGTTTATTTTGACAGTTGACTTGGAAGGAGTCAAGCTGTCAAGTTTCTTTGCTTTGAAGGAGTCATCCCGTCGAGACTCCATAGCATCAGCGAGCAGCTCCCACAGTCTATCTACGGACGTATCACAACAAACAGTCAAACAACAATCTTCTCTATTTTAAGATCGTGTCCGTTTCATGTTAAGATAGAGAAGAGAATGGTAGGTTACAGCGGTTATAGGACCGTCGTCGACCGAGCGACCAGGCCAAAGTTGACTAGCAGTTAATCTATTGCAATGGACGACCGGTCGACCAGCCATGCACGGCACCGTTGATATAAATTCTGTCTTAGACAATCGCAAAGAGCACATACAAACAATAATCACACTGCCTGACTACTAAATCAATCGACATGGCAATGAGCACGGCCTTACCGCTCCTGCTCCTGCTGTCCGCCTCCTCGTCCATGTCGACGGTCCAGGGCGTCGAGGCTAACGACGCGGCGGCGCTTCTTGCGTTCAAGGCAGCAGCTGTCGGTGACGGTGGCTACAGGCTTCTTTCGTGGAATGCCAGCAGTACCGGAGAGTTTTGCAGCTGGGAGGGGGTGACGTGCCAGGGCAAGCCCAGGCGAGTGGTGGCGTTGAACCTCTCATCCCACGGGCTCAACGGCGTCCTGTCGCTCGCGATAGGCAACATGTCATCGCTCAAGGTACTCAACCTGGGATCCAACATGTTGAGCGGCGCCATACCTGCGAGCCTTGGCCGTCTGCAACATCTCGAGATCCTCAACCTCAGCAGCAACTCGTTATCCGGTGACATCCCTACCAACTTGAGCTCCTGCACTAGTCTGACCACAATTGAACTCCAGTCGAACCAGCTCTACGGGCGCCTTCCCCCGGAGCTTGGCAACAAGCTGACGCGCCTTGAGGTGCTCAAACTGTGGAAGAACAACCTTACCGGCACCATCCCAACGTCATTGGCCAACTTGTCTTCGCTTAGTTTTGTGTCCCTCGCATTCAACCAGTTTGAGGGCACCATCCCCTCTGGCCTCGGCGGCATTGCGGGCCTTCGACACCTCGATCTCGCCTACAACCATATTTCTGGTGAGCCCCCGCGCTCCATTTACAACTTATCTTCATTGGAAGTATTACAGCTTGAGGGAAACATGCTACATGGAAAAATTCCTAATGACATCGGGAGTAGGTTCCCTAGACTTTTGGTAATTAGCTTGGCTTGTAACAAATTCACGGGGTCTATCCCTGCATCACTCACCAACCTCACTGCCCTCCAGTTGATTGAATTCACGAAGAATAGGCTTAGTGGACATGTGCCTCGCACACTAGGAAGGCTGCCAAACCTAGTACATCTTGTCTTGTCTAGGAACAGGCTACAAGCAGACGACAATGTGGGGTGGGAATTCATCACTTCGTTGTCAAACTCAACCCACCTCCGAACATTACACATCAATGAGAACCCCGGTATGACTGGGCAACTACCAAGTTCAATAGGGAATCTCTCAACAAGTCTACAAAGTCTCAAAATGAATGATCTTGGGATCTCCGGGAGCATCCCCACATCCATTATCAATCTAGTCAACCTTG
Organism: Eleusine indica; assembly: GCA_030378355.1. Taxonomy (NCBI): domain Eukaryota; kingdom Viridiplantae; phylum Streptophyta; class Magnoliopsida; order Poales; family Poaceae; genus Eleusine; species Eleusine indica. The sequence goes on from CM059497.1 coordinate 45,278,235, forward strand.
GATTCCTCAGCTTTGCAAATAATTCGATATCTGGACCAGTTCCAGATAGCATTGGAAAGCTAGGAAACTTGGCTAATTTAGGTTTGTACAACACACGCATGTCAGGCCACATACCTTCATCTATCGGGAATCTCACAAGGTTGAATTCCCTACTTGCATCCAATGCCGGATTCAACGGGCCAATTCCAGCAAGCTTAGGGAAGCTGAAGGATCTGATGGCCCTTGATATGTCCAACAACCGCCTGAATGGTTCGATTCCCAAAGAGATTTTCAGGCTACCTCTCCTTTCTAGATTCTTAGACTTATCATATAATTCACTAACAGGGCCCGTTCCTTCTGAAGTTGGTAGTTTGGGGAATCTTAACCAACTAATTCTTTCTGGAAACCAACTCTCTGGTGAGATACCCGATAGCATAGGAGGGTGCACTGTTCTGGAACGACTACTGCTGAATGATAACTCATTTGAGGGAACCATACCTCAATCTCTAGAGAATTTGAAGGGTTTGAATGCACTCAACTTGTCCATGAATAAGTTGTCTGGTAATATTCCTAATGCCATTGGTAGTATTCGCAACTTGCAACAATTGTCGCTGGCACACAACAGCTTGACTGGGTTCATCCCTAAAACTCTACAAAATTTGACATCATTGTCAGAATTGGATTTATCCTTCAATAATCTGAAGGGAGAAGTTCCACAAGATGGCATTTTTAAGAATTTGACTTACTCATCAATCACTGCGAATGATGAGCTTTGTGGTGGAATACGTCAGCTTCATCTAGCTCCATGCAACGAGAAAAACTCAGGGAATAAAAACAAAAAAGGGCGGCTCAAATCACTTTCAATAGCCCTAGCAGCAATTAGTGCAGTTGTAGTATTAGCTTTAGCTATTGTACTCGGTTGTTTTTTCTATAAGAAGCTTAGACGAAAGCAGAACAAGCATGTCCTACCATCAGTAACTGAAGAACACTATGAAAGGGTTTCTTACCATACATTAGCAAGTGGAACCAATGGATTTTCAGAAGCTAATTTGCTTGGGGAAGGAAGCTTTGGGAGGGTCTACAAATGCAATTTTCAAGATGAAGAAACTATTGCCGCGGTGAAGGTTTTTAAAGTTGAACATTCTGGGTCTAATAAAAGCTTTGTGGCTGAATGTGAAGCATTGAAACAGGTGCGTCATCGTTGCCTCATCAAGATCATCACTTGTGTCTCAAGTGTCAACCACCAAGGACAGGAGTTCAAGGCACTAGTTTTTGAGTTCATGCCCAACGGCAGTTTAAATGATTGGCTTCATCTAAAATCTGACATGCCCACATTGAAAAATACTCTAAGCCTAGAACAAAGGCTAGACATTGCCGTTAATATCATCGATGCTTTGGACTATCTTCATAATCACTGTCAGCCAGCAATCGTGCATTGTGATCTCAAGCCAAGCAACATACTTCTTGGAGAAGACAAGAGTGCTTGTGTTGGAGACTTTGGCATATCAAGAATCCTTCCAAAAAGTGCAAGCATAGCCCTAAAAAATTCAAATAGCACACTTGGAGTAAGGGGATCCATTGGCTATATTGCTCCAGGTAACTAAAGTTGTCGTGATTTGATCTTTGCTCATTATGTCTAGTTAATACATAATTACAAATACAACATACCGACTAATGTAGCCTTTTCCACATTCATAGAGTATGGCGAAGGTTCTTCAATCTCAACTCTTGGTGACGTCTATAGCCTAGGCATCTTGCTGCTTGAGATGTTTACAGGAAGAAGCCCAACAGATGACATGTTCCGAGGTTCATTGGATCTACATAAATTTTCAGAGGATGCTCTTCCCGAGAGAATATGGGAGATAGCTGATTCGACAATGTGGATGCATCAAGGCGCCTATAACAGCCCTAGCAGAAGTAGAACTCAGAGCTGCTTGGTTTCTGTCATTGCACTTGGAATATCCTGCTCCAAGAAACAACCTAGGGAGCGAATACTCATACACGATGCAGCCATTCAAATCCATGCTATCAGAGATTCATACCTCATGTTTGCCAAACCTTTTTTTTGTGCATGAAGGAGTAGCAGCAACTCAACAATGATTGTAACTGTTTTGAAGCAATATAGCAATAGCACCAAATTTGTTTATAGCAGATATGTACAAATATAAAGCATTTTACTAAGTTTCAAATTTGAACATAAAAAATTATTTTTCTATTTCAATACTAAGTGGAGCAACCACGAGCCCTCAAAACCCATCGCCCGTCCGATGTTCTTCTCATAGACAGTGCGGTGTTGCAACCGGCTGCGACCCGCTCTGGCACGGACCCACACCACAACACAGTTCGTCTAACGGTCCGGAAAAAATTTCTATGCATGCATGCTGCATGGAGCCCCTCCTGCAGCACCGTCTCAGATGCATACCACCTATCCTGTTACGATCTCAAAACAAATCCTTGTGACTCATGTGGTTCCAGGCAACGTGCAAAGGACGACTTCAAGAATGTGGCGGCTTCGTAGTGAGTAGCATGCTCCAATTGATAAAAACGATGCAGACCTGAAGCTTCCCTATCCTGCAGGCTACAGCTGGTCCTTGAGACCTTGACACGTCGAGCTTGTATTTAAATTCCCCAGCCGCCCGGCTGTAACAGAGAGCAGGGCCATGCCGGCCGTCAGCAATATTGTGTGCTACCAAGATTGTGCCATATTTGTTGGTCATTAGGGTGCAACATTGTTGCAGAATGGAGGAGGCAGGGACTGGTTGAAGCACGCATTCGATGCCAACAAGGCATCAGGGAGGACATCGGGGAGGGGGAAGTCACCGTGGAGAGCAGCCACCAAGACGCCGACGACGTGGGCGATAGGGACTATCCATCGTCAAAGCTCCTTTTCTTTTGAACAATCTCATTGATAAAGCCCTTGCAGGACCATTGGCGAGGGAGGATATTGCTTTTCATCCAAGGCAACAATGGAAATGTCGGCGAAGGGTGTTGACACCAAACTTTGGTACAATGCAAGTAAAAGGTCATGATGGATTTGGCTCCTCGGCGGAGTTACTTGATTTTTTTGTAGAGTTACGTGGTCTCCTGCCATGTGTGGTTAAGTGAGATTTTCATCTTTGCCGGAGGAGTCATATGGAGTTGGGTGTGCTAAGATGGCAGGATGTGTCCGTGAAAAAATATAAAGATATTAGCAAAGTGCTTGTGCGTTGCTATAGGCTTTAAAAAAATACCAAAAACTATAGGCACTCATATTTATAGATTTTACTCAAATTCCTTAATACTATATTTCTATGGTTTTTATGTGTTTATTTATAGATTTTGGTCCTCACTAACCATGTTCTATTGGCGGCGCCTTCTTCATGTGATAATCATCTCAGCATTTCTTATTTTGTTCTTTTCTCTGTCCAGTCATTTGTGCTCGCCATATGAAGAACATTTTCTTTACATGCATGCCCGTATATTGCAATGGGAGCACAAAATTCTTAACGCAGTACATGAAGAGCAGCAATTAACACCTAGCCGTATGCAGAAATTTTGAACTAAATATTACCTAGTCTGCAAGATAGGATTAGAATGAACCTCTTGATGTGTGTGTGCTGAAAACTTAACTGAGAATGGCGTATTCAAAGCTTTTTGTTCCCTTATTATAAGTTCAGAATGTTGGCATGTACATGGATGTGATTGAGCCACATCCAGAAACTTAGTTATTAGACTAAGGGAGAGTCTAATTTTCAATCGATTAAAAATAGGGATTCCTTTCAATCAACGCTTTTAGCTCTTAGATCTACATAACACTAATTAATACAAATAATCCTACAAATAAAAAATAACAAAATAATTAAATAAAAGAACTCCCGCATGCACTTCACCATCGATTGAAAGGATTCCCATTTTCAATCGACTGAAAAGTAGCATTCCCGTTAGACTAAATAATCTTTATGTTGTCAAAGTGCAAAACTGGAACAGCTGACAGAACCTGTAATAAGCTACATATGACATGCATGTAGGCAAAATGATAGAGAACCTACTTATTCGACAACAGCATACAACGAGAGTCCATACTACTTATTGCGAATGATAACAAGTCGTATCTAATTTGTGAGGATTAAACTCACCATCCTTGCGAGTTGCGACAAATCGTGACGGACAGTAAGTGTAAGTAAGAAAGAAAAACCTTTCTGAGGGGAATCAAGCTTAAATGCTTAATTAGGCGACCGGCGAAGCTGATCGCCAAGAGCAATCGAGCCAAACTCAGGAACATTGTATGTCCCAAGTCCGTTCGCTGGCGACTGCCTCACACGTCTTATTATCCAGACCGAGCAACATCGATCTCGATCCCAAGCAATTTGTGTGCGCAAGATTTGATCAACGAGGTATACAATGTCCATCGGAAGCCACCTGCATGCACAAGATTCTATCAATGAGGTACTGACCTTCGAACGTGATGGAGTCGCACGTGATGACGCAGTTCTCCTGCCACGTGAAGGGCCGACACAAGAAGCTGTCGTGCTCTAATACGCGCGTCCACCTACACAGACCTCAAGAAGACAAGCAGCACTGCAGAGGCATCGAGCATGAACAGCAACCATGTGGTGAGCATGATCTTCATGACGATGGAGGCAAAGACGAACACGACGAGCAGCATCGTCTATCAAGCCCCACGAGGTCAGCTTCTCATGCCACATTGGTCTGTGCTCGAATTGGCACGCCTCCATGGGTTCAGGCTCCATGTCGCTGGGAACCAGTCCATGTTTCTCCATCTCATTGTCTGTACTGAGGGAGAGGTCAAATTTCGTTGTGGCGTGCACCCCTGGGTCTCCCCGGCAACTGTAACCAGAGATGCAAAACGTTGGCAACAATGCTCTTTCGGCCAAGCTTATATAAAACTAAGAATATGAGGCCATGGCGGATGGTGGCGCCGTGTATCACGATCGTGCATGCCTAATGAGCTTGTTATATGGTTCTTGCAGTCTAATACGATGGAGGCTCATAGCCATGTACGTCCAGGAATCATGTTTGCATGGGATTCCTTTTTAACACGTATAAGTCGATGGATCGTATGCACTGAGGCGTAAGACAGTCGGACAAACGAAAACCAAGACCACGGAAACCAACAAAAAAAAAGTGAAAGACTACACCTATTTTATTAAGGAGTAGAGATAGAGATGTCTAGAAGGAAATAACCAAAGGAGATTAGTAGGCGGAATATGTTTATGGTTTTACATTGAGTCCGTGAAGTCCAGAATACGTACAAAGACATATGTTAGACAAGGAATCCTCATCAGCAAGGACGCTACGGAAGAGGATTTAGTATCTATGTATTATAATATTTCTTTTTATTTTCAGTTAATCTATAGTTTAGCTAGTCAAGATTAGCGCAGACTCTGTTAGCTTCAGAGTATAAATATGTACACGCTAAGTTTGTAAAGGACATCTCTTGATCAATACAACTTCCCTTTGGCGCATCGCCAATCCTGGAAACAGGGAGAATTCTGATGAGCTCATGTCTCGCATGGGCTGCATCGGCTCTGATCTTGGCGGGAGATAAGGATTCGTCACTCTGGTGGGTTCTTCGTCATGGAGCAGGCTACATTGGTTAATTCCGACCTTGACGACAGGCAGAGAACTCACCACCCCGGTGATCACGGTGACCTGCTCAGGAGTTCCTCGGTTCAGTCCGATATTTCGATTAGTTTGCCATGGTTGCTAGTTTTCGGGTATACTTAATCTGTCTAGGTTGTTTTACTAGGATTAGTTGCATACTATCTCGGAAAAACCGATCTATCGTAGTTAATTCTAGTGATGTGGTTTTAGCAAGATTTGTATATTCGAGCCATCTATAAATAGATTTAAACACTTAGATCTAGTACTGTTTGGGTGTTTGTTCGTTTCATGAACTATCTTGATCAAACCTGATCTTCTGGAATATCTTGAACTGTCTCGAGTAATTCCAATCTTCTAGGTGGACAACCAAACAAGAACCATCTAGTCGCGAGGGTTTGTTCAAGGTTTCGTTGGAATGTTTAGCCAATGAATAATCTGGTTACCATTAACAGCCGATAGATATTCACATGTTTAGTTTTATTATCAGCTTTGGTTCATCAACTTTGTGTATTGCACTAGTTCTATTTGTCAAGTCGATGAGTCATCATATAGTTTATTTGTCAAAGTGTTATATCGACTGAGTATTATGATTCTATTAGCTAGCCAATATAATATTAAATATTATAACTAGTCATATGTTACATCGGCTAGTAATTTATACATCATATTATTAATATAAACCCCATGCTTAATCATGTATTTGGCTTGCATGGACTCTCTACCTGGAAGGTATCATTGACTGGCTTGCAAGAGCAAACCTTGTTAGTTAAATGGTCCAGCTGACTTGCACGTCGCGCATCATCTACCGCGTGCTATTAGGTCTGCACTAGAGTTAAGCAGATTTTCCAGACACTACAACAAAAAAGGTCTTTCACGGCGGAAGCCCAAATCACGTAGCTGTGGGCCAAAATAAAACCGCCGCTGAAGACCCCAAACTATTGGTAGCGGCGGCCCACATTTCCAACCGCCGCTACAGATGCTCCAAATCTCAGCCCAGCCCAAGAAACCAATTCCCATATAAATTAAAACCAAACCCTACTCCACCCCCAACCAATCCCCACCCCAGCCGTACTCTATCTTCTCTCTCACGTAACGGCTCCTCCTCTCCTCTTCTCTCTCTCTCTCTCTCTCTCTCTCTCTCTCTCTCTCTCGCAACTGCCTCGAGGTGACCGCGGTCCCCATGAGGAGGCAGCGGCGAGCACAGTCCTGGCGAGGAGGAGGAGACGAGCTCGTCTCGGCGGTGGCGCGACCTAGGTGACGTGCGGCTCCAGCGGTGGCACGACCTCAACGATCATGGGGCCCTTGGCGACGGCGGCAGGGCGGTGGCAAGCCCGGTGCCCAGCGGCGGCGTGACCTCGATGACCACAGCTCGATGGCACGCGGTCAGATCCGGTCGCCTCCTCTCTCTAGGCGGCGGCGCACGGCGTATCGTGGCCGGATCTGGCCGAATCCTATCTTCAGGCGGCGGCGCGCGGCGTATCATGGTCGGGTCCGGCCGCTTCCCCTCTCCAGACGGTGGCGCGCGGGCTATGGCGTCCGGATCTGGCCGCCTCCCCTCTATAGGTGGCGGCGCGCGACCTATGGCGGCCGGATCTAGCCTCCTCCTCTCCAGGCAGCGACGGCGAGCTCCTCCCCTTCTCCTCTCTGCGGTCGTACGGTGACCTCGGGGCGAGCTCCTTGATCACAGGCTTCGACCGGATCCGTCTCCATGGCGGATCCAGCCGCCGCCTCTCATCAAACGGCGACGAATCAAAGAAGCGGTGGCACTTTTTTTTTGTTTTTCAAGGCCACGATAGCGGCGGGTGACATTGTCACCCGCCGCTACTATTCGTTAAGTAGTGACGGTTTGTTTGCTTACAAGGAAGTCTGCCGCCACAAATGTGTTTTTTTAGCTGCGGATACATAGCAGCGAACTGGCCTGCCAGCCACTACAGTGCATATTGGCCCGCCGCTACAGTGCGGATTTGTGGTAGTGAGACCTCATGTTTGCTTATGAAGAATCAATCGCCCGTAGATTTTTTTGCATCAACATGGTGGTCAAATCTTGCCATCACTCATGGTGGTCAATGCATCGGCTCCTCTTTGTAATATTTGAGAACACAACCCTCTGAGCCAAAATCAATCGGAGCTTCAAAGCATGAAGCCGCTTTTCTTTAACGGTGGGATCGCCACACACACGTGGAGCGAGTCGGGCATGGCGTTGCACGAGGGGTGTTGTGCAGCATGCATGCAGATATTTGTTTTCTGTCCAGATAAATCACGCCTAGTGATTGTCGGCCCCTAGGTGTTGGTATAGCAATGTGAAGGCAATTTGATATGCGACATCTTGTGTGGCCGTGACTGTGGCCCTTGTAATAGTTGTGGTTACGCAGGATGCGGTCGGGAAGCGGTAGTTCCCGATGCTCGTGGTGTAGAGAGAGTGGATGGCATTGTCCATGATTGTTGGCTTGGGGCATTCGTCATTGGTGGTCAACGTGGCCCAGGCGGCGGAGAGGCGTCGGAGACGACAAGGTGTTGGAGTTTTCTAGCTACTCATTTTATACATCAAAAGCTGTCATTTTTCCACCATATTCTCATCACAATTATGTATGTTTACCTCTAATATTGATGATTTTTATATGTAGTATTATTTGAGTGCTATGTTACAGAATTAGGTGAAATAACACTAAAAAAGCTCAAATATGAGAAGTAACGATAGGACGCCGTCATGCAAAGAGGGCCTCCCACAAGCCCGTAGCGCCTACGGGACAACCATGGACGTCCATGAAGCCAAACAAGCCAAACAAGCAAGCCGAAGGTCATGGCCCAATGGCTAAGTATTTCTAAAAGATTTATCTGAAAGGAAAGATCAATTTGCGCAGTCGGAAATAGCACTACATTATGATGCAATTTTAAAGCTCAAAATTTGCTCTAATGGAAAAAGTTTGACTACCAAAGTTGTAGATATCATTGAGGTATTTTTAGAACATATTTAGATCATATTATTTGAACTCCGGAGCTAGGAGATATGGTCCCCGCATGAGACCTGCATAGACGAGTATGAATCAAAATAGATATTTTTGCGTTGCATATTTGGAAACCAACACTACCGAATTTGGACTTCAAATGAATACCAAAGTTGTACAACATTTTGAGAGCTACAAAGTAGAGTCTTAGTTTGTCTCATTGGACTCTGGATGTGGGAGTTATAATTTTTGAAAGTCGGTGCTTGATATGGAAGGTACAAAACCGACTTAGGTTCAATCTCTAATAGCTAACTTTGTAACCAAGCAAGGGAGAACGTGTCTAGAAGCTATATATATATATATATCATATGATGCCCCAAGGGAGGAGAGTTGATGTGGGAACACCCCTAGGAACCCTAGAAGCCGCTGCACATCGTCGAGAGGCCGTCAGAGTACCCCTACGTCCAGTTCGAGTAGCTGCTCGTGTTACTCGCACTAGGGAGAACAACGGTTGTGAGAGAGGAGAGTTCTTCAAATCTCCATGGAGTGTGTGTGTGTGTGTGTGTGTGTGTGAGTGTGTGTGTTTTTGATTGATGTCGTGATGTTCTGAGGAGGAAGAAGGGCCTTCCCTTTTATACTTCAAAGGGTAGGCCCATTTTAGAGAGAGAGAGAGAGAGAGTTGATGAAATCTTGAGAAAGGGGGCATGGACTTTAGGCCGATGGCGCCGTCCTAGTCCTGACATCGTTGAGCACTATGTCGAGGCGTGCCAAGCTATCCGTCGATGGGTCGGACTCTTGTGTCTGTTTCTGGCATGGTCTGCAAAACCTGGATGGTGTAGCATGGGCGGTCATCACAACGTCGTGCATCATTCCGTTATGCCCGTCTGCTAAGGTGTCCTCAATAGCAGCTGTCAAGGGCGTCAGGCTCCATCTCATCGGGCAGGGAGGTGATAACGATAGGGGTAGGTTTGCAGGGTGAATTGACCCCCTGATATTGTTGTCACATGCTTGATACAATATTTAAGGTGGGGCAGGAAGTGGTTGTTGACTTCCGTCTCGCTCGACCCCCTCCGTTGGGGGTCGGTTTGTCATGTAGTGCTCGATATGGGGTGCTTGGACACTATTCTTGTCCTGGCACATCCATTCTAATCGAGTTTCTCCATTTTGTTATTCCTGCGGAGCCAGCGACGCGGTGCCCTGTCTTGTCTCAATATGGTGGACCACTGTCAGGGGCTGACGGAGGCGGCAGGTGCACCAATGTTACTATGCTCGCACGGGCAGGTATCGCTACTGTAGGAGTAGAGCTGGCGATCTTATCCACGGGTCGTGGAGCCGAGCGAGGCGAAGTGGGGCCGGCCCTCCCCCAAAGGGTCAAGCGGGGCGAGACACGGTCGATCCTCTCGATGAGGGTTGAGCGAGGCGCAACGTGGTCGGTCCTCTCGACGGGGGTCGACCGAAGCGAGGACCGCCAAACTCCTCCTTTGACGGTCGAGCGGGGCGTGAGCCCATTGACTGCGTAGACTCCGAGTTGCTCGGGTTATGGCTCTCCAGGCCCACTGTAGTATCCCGGGTACGGTTATTATCAGTCTTATTGTGGGGCTAATCATAGCCATGTGGCATCACTAATATTTATCCCCGACGCTATTGATACTCAAGCTAGTGATATGGCAGATGCAAGCAATTTATAAAAAGCTCTTGCAAAATTTGAGTTTATACTTGGTATGGTTATTTGAAATGACATTACATTTCCTGTAAATAGTGTGAGCAAGAAATTGCAATCGCCGACTATGTATATTGACTCTACGCTACAACAAATATAAGCCATGAGAACATACTTTGAGAAATATAGAATTGAACGATTTGCTTCGAGTATGGTCATTGCCAAATCTATTGCAACTGAAATGGGTGTGGAACCATCGTCATTTCCAGTGAAACATCAAGCAAAGAGGAAGAAACATTTTGATGAAACTGACTGCAATGAAGAAAGGCTACAAGCTTAAAGGCTTTTGAAGTTAATTACTTTTTGGTTGTGGTTGATATGACAAACAGTTCATTGAAAAGTGGATTTGAGGAACTCCAAACATTCAAGAGTATATTTGGATTCTTACTAAGCTCAACAATTTTGAAGTCGTTGAATGCTACTAAACTGAAAGATTGTTGTGTCAAATGTGCAAAAACTTTCTCTTTGAATGGTTCATATGATGTTGAGCTAAACAATCTATTCTTCGAGTTGCAGGTTATAAAGTTAAGTATGCCAAAAAGACCAATGTCTTCTACAGAGTTTTTTAAGTATGTCATAGAAATAGATTGTTATCCTAATATTTCTATTCCATATCGGATCAGCTGAGAGAAGTTTTTTAAAACTGAAATTGTTGAGGAATTATATAATGTCCAAAATGTCTAAGAACGGTTAAATGATTTGGCCATTTTATGCATTGAGAAAAAATTATTGGATGAAGTTGACATCAATAGCATTGTCACTGATTTCGCATCAAGAAATTTACAAGAAACTTCTAAGGTAATATATAAAATAATTTTATATAACTGTGTTTTAAAATATATTATCAGATTTCGCATCTGATTTGTAAAAAAAATTATATAAAAGGGGTCTCAGCTTTTAGGCTCGCCCTGGGTCTTCAAAATGCCAGGAACGGCCCTGCACTAGAGTTCCATGCAAGCTACTAGTAGACAACAAGTATGTCATTGCACTATGTAAGAATCATGCCTTCCAACCTTAAGCATATTGAGGTCAAGTATCACTACAGCAAGGAGCGTGTCAAGAAAGGCAAGATCCGAGGACTGAGGAACAACTCGCGGCACACTAAGGAAGCCACTTGGGTGCATGAAGTTTCATGATCAACGCAAAAATATTGGTGTCGTCGGTTACAAGTGAACGGGCGAGCATTATGGGGTGAATTGTTGGTTATTAATCCTACGTCGTGTTCATTTTCATTCATTTTGTTTAGCTATGTTTTACTTGTCCAATCAAGTCCAGATTAGCTGGACAATTAGTTGCACATGTTTACACGGAGCAAGTCCAGAGTGGCAGCCGCTAGGTCAGAAGTTCGAACCCTCGATTCCGCATGAAAAAAAAAATTCCCTCATTCTAGCACAGGTCAAACCATACGTAAAGATTCATGTCATAGCTCACACGACCAGCTAAGTCCCAATGTATAGTTGGAAAGAAGATTTGAAATTTTTTCAGACTGCATGAAAAAGCTCTTCTCATTAATATAAAGCCATCGAAATGACTTCTTTTCCTGATAAGTCAAAGTTTTTTTTTTTAATAGTCTCACATGTTTGCAGGGAGCAAGTCCAGTGGGCCACTCGAATAACTCAGATCATGGTGCGTGAGCGTACTTAAACTGCCTTGTAACAGAGTCTTTATATTTAGTAAAATCTAAGAAAATGCTGCTGCTATCGCAGCACAAAAAACATGAGGAACACTCGTGTCCTCATGTTCACGTTGAGTTGGTTCCGGGCAAACGGAGGCGGGAGCGCGGCCATTCGCATTGACCGGGGGGTACGGTGGTCCGCGTTGTTGGCGAAGGGAACAGGGAACACAAGCGGGAAGGAACGATTCCTCGATCGATTTTTTGGGCCTTTACGGGTGTGCTTACAGCTTGTAACAGTTCCAGCCAACAGCCCAATTTTTTCTTGCAAGGGGCCGAAGCGCCTTCGGCCTATCATAGTTGGGTTCTGCCCGATATAAAAGATTCCAACCAAAGAGAACAGCCCGAAGCCGTCAGCCCGTCACGCTTGCCTCAATCCCATCCCGCTCCGATAGAAATGAGAAAAATTAGGAAACACAGTATGGCCGAGGCAGCACGCATCTTGCAAGACAACAAGTTACAGTTACATCGAGGTGATTTTGCTTAAAAAACAGTTACAATGAGGTGATATTACGTATACACACGATGCGATGCTTACAACAAGCGAAGTACAATGTACAACACAAACCACACACGCTTTTCACACTCTTATTATTGGAAAGATCGACACATTAAGCCAGAGGAATGGTCGAACACCCTGGTCACCAACGGGACAGATCGATCGACGGGATTCAAGACAGGGCTGACCTCGACGTAAGCATTTGATGATTAGATGGGAATGGCGCTGGTGATGCGCGGGTACACGACGGTGGCCGGGTGGGACATGATGCGGCGGCCCTTGCGGTGGCGGAACAGGTACACCGCCGCGCCCAGCGGCCACTCGATGATGCCGGCCACCACGAACGCCACGAACCCGACCGTCGGGCCCAGAACCTTGCACCGGCACGGGTTGCTGTGCGTCCCGCACTGCACGCAGATCGGCACCATCGCGTCCTGCTCGCTGCTGGCTGCTGCTTCTGGTTGTAACACTAAACCAAAGAAGGCTTCTCCTATGCTGATGCCCTGATGGGTGGTGGGATGTGATGGATGGCTACGCAAAGGGATCGAATAAAACTCGAGGATTTTTCAAAGGGTGAGGCTTATTGAGTTCTGGCCGGCGCCTCGCCGAGCGTATATAAAGCCTTCGCGTTAGAGACGCGTGGCACGGTTGAGAGGGTACGTGGTGCGCTGCGAGTTTGTTTCTGCCCAGATCGGCCGAAAGGTCGCGGTGACTCGGCCGTGCCGGATTGCCGCCACGCGGGGACGGCGCCAAATTGAGAGCTGACACGTGCCTGTCCGACTCTCCGTTAATGGACCTTTCTGGAAGGAGCTTCTTCCTCCCGTGGGACACCTTAAAATACTCTAATGTGTTGCACTTGTTGTTTGTAGAGAGTACCATTACTACACTCCTTCTGGTATACTGACGATCGAGAGAGACGTGACTGGAGTCCGATCGAGAAGTTCACCTGATTCATTATTCAAAGGGTGACGCGAGCTGGGTGCCGCGCAGAGCGGGCATGCATGGCACGCGATGGATTTATTTTTCGCTACAAATAAAATCTTTAATAAAACAATAATACGGTATGTTTTAAAAAGTCTTGTAATCATCCTCAACTATTGCAGAAGTTTAATTTTTCTCTCTTAATTATAAAACCGGGTATCTGTGATCCTCAAACAATCAAAACCGTTTGTTTTTCTTCTTATAACTGTTTCCGACGGTGGTTTTATCCACGTGATACACATATGCCAGCGAGAGACACCGTTTTAATGTCATGACATCTTTTTTTAAGTTAAAAATTCAAAAAAATATACACTCCAGAGTTGAAATCATAAGATTTTTTATAATATTAATATGTTAAATATTTTTTTCATCTTTAAGGTATAATTATGGATTATTACATATTTAACTATTAAACCTTTAAAATTTACCCTATAGAAGCATTTTGTATAATCGAAAGGAATCATGTTTGAGTTATGAACGGCATTGCATTTAAATCAAATAGAATTAAGAATAAATTTTTTTAAATAAACGAATATGAAAAAAATCAAACAAATCGTAATATAAAAATATCATACTTGATGAATTTTAATTCAAATATGAAATAATATCCATTTATATTTTAAAAATAAAAGAAAATTCGTACTCTAACCTTGAAATATGAAAATATCATAATTTTTAGACCTTCAATATATATATATATATATATATTATTTTATTATTATGAAAATGATGATGTGACATTGAAATGTGTCTCTCGTTATCGCATGTGCGCTACGTGGATAAAACCACCGTCGAAAATAGTTACGAGAGTAAAAACTAACGATTTTGATAGTTCTAGGAGCACGAATACCTGGTTTTGTAATTAAGGCAACAAAAGCAGACTTCTATAATAGTTGAGAAGGTTAAAAGAACTTCTTAATTTTTTATAAGAGTGTTTCACAAATCACAATGTTGAGCTTCCACTTTCAGGCCTAATCTTGTTCATTTGGACGGTCGGAGGCCTTACACAATGAGCCCATCTATCTGCGCCCCAAAGCTTTCTTCCAGGCCGGGCCAGCTCTCGTCTCGAATTGGCTTCTTCAGACTGAAAAATGGACCTGTGTTTCGGCCTGCCATAGGCCCTGTCAGAGGAACTAACCAGCGCCTTAAAAAACAGCGGGTCTGTAGAAAAAAGGAAATAATTGAAGTATATAGAACAATAAAGCAGGTGAGCTAATACGGTACAATCAATCTTTTTGTGCCTCCTAGTTGACCAATTGATGACGCCTTGCTTACCTTATTCTAGCAAAGGCGCGATCAATATAGTGTTTATTTTATTTTCTCCGAACGAGAAAGATGCTAAACTTTGACAGTGACGACGATGCTTGATGCTGACAGCCTTGCTACTAGCAGCTGCGCTCACTCTCCTTGGCGCCAAAAGAAGAGACGCATTTTCTAGGCACACTTGGAAAAGAGAATCCGCTCTCCCTTTGTAAGTTCAAAGTGGCAAGCATTTAAGGCCATTTTCAGTGGCGAGTTTCATTCCATCGTTTCTAAGACTGTCATGTCATATAGAGCATAAATAAAACATTTCTTTCTAATGTATAGTTTTATTTTTATTGTTTTTTACTCCTTCCGTTCACATTTAGATGTCGTTTTGGAGTTAGACACGGAAAATAAGGAGAAGTAAAAAGATGAGTGCACTGAAAACTAGAAGAAGAGAGATAGAGATATAGTGAGAAAAAAGAATAATGTATTAGGAAGAGAGAAACATGCATTGAGAAGCGAGAATGACATGTAATTGGATAAAAGTTGAAAACCTTAGAATGACATGTAAATATGAACAGAGGGAGTAGTTTAATTATAGTATTTGATTGTTACATAGTGATTGGTCAAAGTGCAAATGAAATAAAATAGTTGCTCTCAATGCTAGTTTCATAGCATTGAAAACAGTGTAGAGTCTTGGAAACAGTGCATACCCAGTTTCATCTAAATAAAACTGGTTTTTTCTCACTCTCATAATTACCTTGTCATATTATTAAAAATGCTGACATGGTATATCATTTATTAAAAATGAAACTCCAATTAGGAGTAGCCTAATAGCAACAAGAACTCGAATTCTCGAAGTGGCGAGAAAACAATCCTAGGGATAATACCTACCCATCTTCCGAGCATGGACTCCTTGCACTGTTGATGTGCTGCCGAACTATATACTATGGTTAAAGGCAATGCAAGTTGATTTTGGGCAAATAGGAGTCCGCCCCGTGAACTGTCGAAGGTTCTCTCCTGTGTTTGCACGCGGACTAATTAGCTGGCTTTGCGTACCGAGCACATGTCTAATCATTGGAGCCTTTTTGCCCTAAAAGGGTGAGGATATATAATTGAATCCTTAACTAGACCCACTTGCGCCAGCGCACTTTCATGCTCCTGCTGGTCGTACTTATTTATCGTGCTGGTATTCTAAAACCTGGAGTCTTTAACCATGTTGCTGATGAACCGGTCAATTTGTCTTTTCAATTCTTACTCTAAACGTTCAGATTTGGTGGTAGTAACAAGCATATGACTCGGGTCGGCTGGTAAAAGCTCATGAAATCGTCTCTTTAGTGCCCAATAACTGCAGAAAGCTAGGAAACGCGACGGAATGACGCCGCATCAAGGTATAAACGCGCAAATGCCCACCATCCAACTCAGCAGCATATCGAGAATTGATGATCACGTACAGTCAGAACAGTGTCAGCACTTGTTTCACGAGGACTAACAAAACGGAACCGTGTACCACTTGCGTAGCGTTACATGTGTCGAATTCGCGCGGCAAGCCAGCAAAATGAAAAACGCAGGACTAGTGGGGAATCCGCGGCAAGCTAGCTAGTAGCGATGGTCGTCACATGGCTCGCCGGGGGAACGGACAGCCCGGGCCAGATCGCGGAAGCTTCTCCTTGGTCGTCGCCGCCTTGGCGCTTTATTATTCTTGGAACGCAGGCCGCCCCACCTTTACGCGACCTCGCGCCAACTCCAATGATGATGATCATCATCTCCTCACGATGCCCGCCCGCACCTCCACCACAAGGCGCGAGAGAGTTACCTTGACGCGTCGTCGTGGTGCAAGTGCGACCGATCACACCTCAGACTACTTACAACTAGCACGGGCACATGCGGCGGCCGCACCAACCGCGTCGGTGCTCCCCCCCAGAACGCTTCGCTTCGGCCTGGCTCGGCGCGCATTATTTCACGCCACACCCCCCATAATGCCCATGCCATGCCTTGCCATGGGGGATCGCTCATGTGGCCGGCCCAATTTGACCCTCCTCCTCCGGGCCCACGGATTAAGGCGCCGCCACATGCTGGTGCTGGAGCAGCGGCTGGTACCAACCACCGGACTCGTCAGAACGGCCTCGCAACGCAACAACGATCCCGATGAAGCAGTACTTACAATCCTGCGCTAATTCCACTGCGGTAACAGATCCCAACTAATATTCCTCCAAAGAAAGCAAGGCGACATACCCGGGGCCGCATCATAAGAGGCCGGCTGGGGGCGCCGATGCTCGTAGCTAGACACCCTTCGTTCGCGTAGGCTCGTAGCTAGCGTAGCGTGTTAGACCAGTACGCAGTCCTAGCCCAGCTCGCCATGGGAGGAAGAAGGGCGGCACTGGCGCCGGTCCTCGCGCTGGCGATCCTCGTCGCCGCCGTGGGCGCGTCGGTACCCAGTCCCGGGGTGGAGAAGTGCGGCGGGTGCACGCCGTGCGTCGGCGCCGACTGCCCTGTGCCGGCGCTGCCCCCGCCGCCGCCGTACTTCTACTACAGCCCGCCGCCGCCGGCGTCCTACTACCCCGGCGCCGGCGCCGGCGCCGGCTCGGGCGGCTGCCCGCCGCCGCCGGGCGCGTACATCCAGATCGGGAGCACGCCGCCGGGCAAGGGCCCGCTGTACCCGCAGGACCCCGGGTTCATGCCGTCCGCCGCGCCGCGACGCGCCGTCGCGGCCTTCGCCGCCGCGGTGGCGGCCGTGTTGGTGGCCTTCTTGTAATCTGCACAATTCCTCACTAGACGACGGCGGGCGTCTCCGGTGAACAGCGACGGAGTCGTCCACCGCGCCGGCGTTATATGGGTTTCCCCGTGTATTTATGCATGCACCTTGTAATAATCCTTACCTTACCGGCCATATATGTCCAGTAGTCGATCTTGCAATTTAGCAGTACTTATCATGCATGGTTTTTCTTTTTGGCTTTTTTTTTCTTTTTGTTAAATCACTTGTAACAAATGAATTCTAAAGCAGAATTGCACAACTAGCAGGTTACTCGATTTCATGTCTTCACAAGGTCAGCTCATCATGATACATCTTTGTGATCTCTGATCTGCTCCGCTTTATTGTTCTTAGAGCAACTTGCATGTCACTGTTCATGGGACAGACAACAGGCTGGTACCAACTGAACATGCGCTTGTCATGGTCAGTTCCCGTATCTTTTCTAGTTCATTGCTCGTCTGTGTTGGTCAGGATTGAGCACAGCGATCTCAGTTCTTCAGTGTGCAGATATTTAGTATCTGGGTATTTAGTCTACGAATCATGACGTTCCTCAGTGTGCAGATCATGCACATAGTTCTTTCCCTGTACAGATTATGTCATAGAAATGTGAATGGGCTATCCACTGTATATGTACTATGTACCAATGCCCATACTGAGTTACTCATTTTTAAGGCAAGTAGAGACCAAATTCATTAGAATGTCGTTCACTTGTACTATGCTCAGCTCCTTATAAACCTGTAAAGCATATTCAAAAGAGTTTCATAAACTTTTTTTAAATCAAATTAATAGAGTTTAATCTAAAAAATAACCTAAATTCATCTTTTTTGTAGCTAGAAACAAAAAAGAAAGCTGAAGAACCCAATCCTTATGCCGTTGTGGCCCCAAATATTGACGTGACCTAGTAAAAAAATTTCTTAATCCATTTTTAGAAAGAACTATTGAAGAAGGTAAGAAAAATTATCCCTAATAATTTTTAGACTATTACTAAAAACACTCTTTAAGATCTATTTTTTTAGTAGCTTTTAGAGATGCTCTAACATAGTATACTAGTTTTTCTTTCTAGCTTTAGAAGTTAGAACACTCACTAAGTAGAACATGGACCTATGAGATCATTTCATATCTTTACATGGTCAGCGCATGATGTGCCATTGCGATTTACTTACTTCTGACGTTCCGATAGCAACTTGCATGTGGCTGTTCCTGGGGCCGGCAGAACTCAGGTTGAGCCATGAATAACGGGCGCATGACATGGTCAGTAGGTCAGTTTTTTTTTTTTAAGAATTATGTTAGGATTGAACATGGAGAACTCATAAGAGACCTGTATTTTTTTTTTTTGCGAGTCAAGAGAGAATTTATTGATCACTCGGGAATATCACAGTCTTGAGTGACCAGATGCTTGATGCATTGGGAACTTGCGAAGTGCGAACGTCACACGACTGTGTGAGTCGTTGTACGTTAGGCTAGCTTATGAGCAGCACGATTTTCTTCTCCTAACAGCCTCGTCGCCTGGATTACCACATCCGGCAAATCACCACATCTACTAAGAGTTTCTCTAAGAACAAAACAAAACTCTGATCGATCTCAGTGGCAGTTTTATAGAAGTTTCATTCTCAATAAATGACATGTCATATAGTCAAAACTGATTATGTGACATGTAATTTATGGGGAGAGAGGAGACTTGAGTTTTATTAGGATGAAACTCTATGTATATGATTACCAAAACTTTGAAACTAAAATGAAACTTCATTAAGAGTGTTTGAGTTTCATCTGTACTGATTCAACAACTCTCATTAGTCATTTAGATAGAACATTTAAATGCTACACTAACATATGAAATCGTAACCTAGCGCCGCCGCCATCGCCAGGAGCGTCTAGCCGCCGTCGCCGTTTGGTCCCCCTCCTCCTTCTCCTCCGGTGCCCACACCGGCGGCGAGCAGGAGCGGTGATCCACCCTTCTTTTTAGTCTAGTTATCCTTTTCCTTAGATCGAGTCTTAGTTAGGGTTGAGGTCTTCTCCATGTCGAGTTATTTGGTATTGGGAATTTATTTTCTCCTTTTTCTCGCCGGTCATGTCGAGGATAAAGGATGGATTTGGTCTCTCCATGACGGCATCAATGAAGATGATGACGGCGGCGACGTCGTCAACAACTTTCGTATCATGACGACATGAAGATTTAGGTTTCCGGACGACGACATCAAGGCGGAGATAATGTTGTTGGTCTGGAATAAAATTCTCCGATCCCTTCTTTGTTTTGTCGTTGTCGGTCTCAACCGCGATGAAGGGCTTGTGAGATCAGATTCATGTTTCTTCTTCTTTTTCAGTGGTAGAAGAAAGAAGAAAGAAGACATAAAAAAGAAGAGGATTATGCTCAATTCTACCTACAGTAATGTTGGCCGCCGTTTCCTGGGCACCTGTTCTCAGTCTGTTTGCTGAGTGTTTTCCTGTGTGGTCATCTATATGAATCTTCATACAGGTTTAGAATTGAGGTTTGGAGCTACATACCAAGTGCACATAGTTATAATATCTTTATATTTCAGAGTGCTTGTAACATGAAGATGTACTCAGTCATTATTTAATATAATCTTTCTTTTATCTCAAAAAAAATAACATATGAAATCGTGAAATGAAACTTTACATTGAAAAATTTAGTTTTATTCATCTATTTCAAAACTATGAGATAACATGACACTTTTAAAAATAACGAAATAAAACCATGTATTGAAAATGACCTTACTGTAGCAGTCATACTCAATCCGTCAATCGCCACCTTGCACCGCAGCCATTCTGCTGCCAAATTGACCCCTTCACACTCAATCCGTCAATCGCCACCTTGCACCGCAGCCATTCTGCTGCCAAATTGACCCCTTCTCTGCACGCAATGGCCTCTATTTCCTCCAGAGATGAGCTACCAAAGATAGCCCGCCATGGCGCCATGCCGACAAAACAACTCTCTCATTTTCATCCCTCGCCTTTACCCCAACTCCAGCCTGTATATTGCTATAATTCGTGTTCAAATATCAAATTCAGTTGTGCTGAAACTGACTGTTGCTCAAATATCAAGTGCCGAGCTCATCTGCCCATTTACACCATCCAATCCAATCCATCTATAGGGAAACAAGAGTCCCCCTGTTCTTTATCAATACAGAAGTTCTTTATTATTATTATTTAGACAAATACAGTCGCTCTTTATTCATTACTAATTAATACTACAACGAAAAGCAGAGACAGTGGTAGTGGTATGCTGACGACTGTGTGGTTTCTCCTTGTTGGAGACAGAAGCTGAAACAAGTTTTCATTATCTAAAAAAATCGAGTCCTTCAATAACAAAGTTCTTTATGAGGAGCATAAGTTGTTGACCCAGCCTCACATTATCGATTTTCAACTCAATCAAATCAGAATTAATATCAGACATTCAGTATGTGAAAACTTTCTTTCTTTCTGAATCAATCAATGTTCAGTATGCCGTTCCCCATCCAATCAGAGGAATTCAGACATCCAATAACACAAATTATGCTTTAATTCAAATCGTTCAGACGTTCAATCCAAAATTTCAGACCTGGGAATTTGTTCCCTTTCACCACAATTCTTTAATTTTTCTGGCGAAACAAACTTGACAGACTGAATAGCTAGAACTACAATCCTTTTTGCGTCGGGCGGAGTACCAAAGTGATTGTACTCTGTTGAGCATCAGCGCTACCGAACTTGGTTCCCAACACCTCTATATGCAAGGACAGCAAGGTTTAGCTAATATTAATTCTGCTGCTTTTTTCCCCACCTCAATAACGCTAGAGCTCCACGTGTATATGGCTTAGCAGTGAAAGCTGGAACTTTCAGGTGATTATCTGCAGATTAGCATCAGGGGAAGAGTAGCGCCCAAGGATCATCTCGAGGCTAACGTGCCGGCCAAGGAGGCCTGCGGCTTCGCCGAAGGTCAAACTCCCCCGGCGTCAGCCGCGCGACCTCACCGATGGCCGCGATTCGCCGAGCCAGGGCGTACCGCCGCCGCCGCCGCCACGCTCATATAAATACAGCCCTAGTACAGCGGCCTGGGGTTCTAACGCTTCACCTGTCGCCACGGCGCTTTCCTGCCCTCGTCCCTTGGCCTCCTCGGATTGGGAGGCGATACCCTAAGGTCCGTGGCCTTCCTCGCTCATTTCGTTTCTCTCGTATATTGAGGTGCCGGATAGTTGTAAGAAGAGATTGCTGTGATTTTGTGGCAAATTTAGGCGGAATATTTTTCTCTCCCCGAGTTGAATTGTTATGCTGTCGCGAAGGAAATTGGTTAGCTATTCTCTAATTGTTGTGCACACTTATTCTGATCAACTAGATTTTATTAGTACGGTGCATGAACCATGGAGAAGTCGTAATCATTTCTGTTCCTAATAGGTCATTTATGTGTTAATGTAGCTTCAAATATTGACCTGCTGCCTTTTGGAACTGGAATATCCAAATTGCAGGATATTGCTAGCAGTGTTTAAGAGCCTTAGTGTTACTAGTGAGATGAGCTTTTGCTCGTTGCCTAGTTTGGGTTTATCCAGATGCCTTAGATTTATATTGTCTAATTGATTTTTCTGTTCATTCAAATATGTCAAATTTATCTGTAAAAGTAGTGATCAATTATCTGAATTTGCCATTCATTTTGTCATATCAATTGAGAATTATGCTGCCGTCTAATATGCATTTGCATTTTATGAGTATGAACCATGGCATGGTAGTCATTGTCATTAGGATGCAAGGAACTGGATTCAAATCGTTAGAATGTGTTTCATGTGCAGATTTGTTCGTCAATAAGACACACATTCGTTCATCTAGATTATGTATGTATTTGGTTTGAATTGTTTGAGGAATGCACTGTTGAGGTAGATCTATTTCTGTTTTTTACCATGGAGTGCTAGACTTCCAACTAGCTTCATCAGGTTGACTAGAAGATCCAAATTATGTTGCTTTTCTGATATGAACTTGCCTCTACCCAATGATTGGTCGATAATACTCTACGTGTTATTTCTAAGTGAGCTCTGTTTCAATATGTTGTGTAACCTGCTTCAGATTTTTGCAGCAAATAAATTTTCGCATTGATTCAACTGCATCTGCAGGATTTTTTATGATATGTATTTATGTGTACCAATTATAAGTTATGCCACTCCTACATTTTTAAAAACTGTTTAATAAAGTTATATATAATAGTCAATAGTCATGCTAGTTCTATAAAAATGAATGACTGAAGTTTTATGTCACCTTGATCTGCTGCCCATTTGAGTCTTGACATTTGTTTCTGATCTTTTGTTTCGGGCAGGGTGTGGATTTGTTCATACTGCCATAGGTTTTCACACTATTCTTTTTGTTGGATTCTAACTGCCAGGTTGCTCCTTTCAGGAACACAATATCCTTGGTGTTAATTGAGAGCAGTCAAGATGGTGAAGTTCACGGCCAAAGAGTTACGAGCAATTATGGACAAAAAAAATAATATTCGCAATATGTCTGTTATTGCTCATGTAGACCATGGTATGCCCCTTGTATACATACTGAATCGTTGTGCTTAGTTTTGCTGAGCTTGTTCATGATGCTATATTTCTTATGCGAAGAATCAATGAGCCCTTTTAATTTGTTCAATCCGTATGTCCAGCATGACCAGTTGTAATGTTTCATGAATTTTTATTTGCGTACGTTGGCAAAATATCCACTCACCTGATTAAGGAGCATGGAAATCTCAGTGCTGCCTTTCGAATGTTCACATTGACTATGAAAATATGCAGTGCCTTACCTTTTCCTGTATCTTTTGGATCTGATCATCCTAGCAGTTATGGAAAATTTATACTGCTGTTTCTGGCAAATTGTCTGTTTCAGTTTTATCCTTTCATGTTATGTATTTTCATGAAATCATCTTTTGTATCCTATCATTAACCTATGTGGTCATTACTTTTTGTTTTGGTGTACACTAGGCTTAAATTTTTATCCCTTTAAATTTCCTGCAGTTTTGATTGAGCACATAGTCAATGTTATATCGTGCACTATTTCTCATAAGTTATTTACCATCTGCAGGCAAGTCGACACTTACAGATTCCCTTGTGGCAGCTGCTGGGATTATTGCCCAGGAAGTTGCTGGTGATGCTCGCATGACTGATACTCGCTCAGATGAAGCAGAGCGTGGTATTACAATCAAATCTACTGGTATATCTTTGTATTATGAGATGACTGATGAGTCACTCAAGGCGTACAAGGGTGAGAGAGATGGGAACGAATATTTGATCAACCTTATTGACTCACCTGGCCACGTTGATTTTTCTTCGGAGGTCACAGCTGCTCTTCGCATAACTGATGGTGCACTGGTGGTGGTTGATTGTATTGAAGGTGTCTGCGTACAAACTGAAACTGTGCTCCGCCAAGCCCTTGCTGAGAGGATTAGGCCTGTCCTTACTGTGAATAAGATGGATAGATGCTTCCTTGAGCTTCAGGTTGAGGGCGAGGAAGCCTATCAAACTTTCTCACGTGTCATTGAGAATGCCAATGTCATCATGGCAACATATGAAGATAAGCTCCTTGGTGATGTCCAAGTCTACCCAGAGAAAGGAACTGTCGCTTTCTCTGCTGGTCTGCACGGGTGGGCCTTTACCCTCTCTACCTTTGCCAAGATGTATGCATCCAAGTTTGGAATTGATGAATCTAAGATGATGGAGAGACTCTGGGGTGAGAACTTCTTCGATACATCCACAAAGAAATGGACCACCAAGAACACAGGCTCTGCTACTTGTAAGAGAGGCTTTGTTCAGTTCTGCTATGAGCCAGTCAGGAAAATCATCAGTACCTGCATGAATGATCAGAAGGATAACTTGTGGCCTCTATTGCAGAAACTCGGTGTGACCCTGAAGGCTGATGAGAAGGAGCTTATGGGCAAGGCTCTTATGAAGCGTGTTATGCAAACATGGCTGCCAGCCAGTACTGCACTGCTTGAAATGACGATATTCCATCTTCCCCCTCCCTCCAAGGCGCAAAAGTACCGTGTGGAGAACTTATATGAGGGACCTCTGGATGATATCTATGCTACTGCTATCAGAAACTGTGATCCAGAAGGTCCTCTCATGTTGTATGTTTCAAAAATGATTCCGGCATCTGAGAAGGGCAGATTCTTTGCCTTTGGTCGGGTTTTCTCAGGGAAGGTTGCAACTGGCATGAAGGTTCGAATCATGGGTCCCAATTATGTCCCTGGCCAGAAGAAGGATCTGTATGTGAAGAGTGTTCAGCGTACTGTAATCTGGATGGGAAAGAAGCAAGAGTCTGTTGATGATGTTCCTTGTGGAAACACTGTTGCTATGGTTGGTTTGGATCAGTTCATCACAAAGAATGCTACTTTGACAAATGAGAAGGAGGTTGATGCCTGCCCCATCAGAGTGATGAAGTTCTCTGTGTCCCCTGTCGTGCGCGTTGCTGTTCAGTGCAAGGTTGCCTCTGATCTTCCCAAGCTAGTTGAAGGTTTGAAGCGTTTGGCAAAGTCAGATCCTATGGTTCTCTGTACAATCGAAGAGTCTGGCGAGCACATTATTGCTGGAGCTGGAGAGCTTCACCTTGAAATTTGCTTGAAGGATCTTCAGGAAGAGTTTATGGGTGGTGCTCCAATACATGTTTCACCTCCTGTTGTTTCCTTCCGTGAGACTGTTTCTGGAAAGTCTTGTCGTACTGTTATGAGCAAGTCACCTAACAGTCACAACCGTCTCTACATGGAAGCTCGCCCTATGGAAGAGGGCCTAGCTGAGGCTATTGATGAAGGTCATGTTGGTCCACGTGATGATCCTAAGGCGCGGTCCAAGATCCTTTCTGAGGAGTTTGGGTGGGACAAAGATCTTGCCAAGAAGATTTGGTGCTTTGGACCTGAGACCACAGGTCCCAACATAGTTGTTGATATGTGCAAGGGAGTACAGTACCTGAATGAAATCAAGGATTCTGTTGTGTCTGGCTTCCAATGGGCATCAAAAGAAGGTGTATTGGCTGAGGAGAACATGCGTGGCATTTGCTTCGAGGTTTGTGATGTTTTTCTCCATGCTGATGCTATTCACAGGGGTGGTGGCCAGATAATTCCAACGACCAGGAGAGCCATCTATGCTTCTCAACTCACAGCTAAGCCAAGATTGCTAGAACCTGTCTATCTAGTAGAGATCCAGGCGCCTGAGAATGCACTTGGTGGTATTTACAATGTTCTGAACCAGAAGAGAGGACAGGTATTCGAGGAAATGCACAGGCCTGGCACCCCACTCTACAACATCAAGGCGTATCTCCCTATCATCGAGTCCTTCGGCTTCTCGAGTGCACTTAGGGCAGCAACCTCAGGTCAGGCATTCCCTCAGTCTGTGTTTGACCACTGGGACATGTTGACGTCTGATCCTTTGGAGGCAGGCTCGCAGGCGGCACAACTGGTCTCAGATATCCGCAAGAGGAAGGGGCTGAAGGAACAGATGACCCCTCTATCTGAGTTTGAGGACAGGCTCTAAATGTTGGCCTCACATTTTGTTGGTGTTCCTTTTTCTTATATACCAATCATATTGTCTAAAGATCGTTTTCGTGTTGATGCTCTTTAGTTGTCACGTGCATGGTTTAGGTTTTCAGTTTTTCACATATGGAAAGCTGCTGAGACTGTATTGTGCAATGTGAATGCTGTAGCAAATGTAACTTGCAGAGCATACCTATGATTAAATAGTAGTTTTGTATGATACTGCTTGTATTTTCTTATGTTTGCATCTTTGGTTTTGAGATTGATTTAGCCTTGGTTTATTTTGGTTGGCTGATATGTTCATCACTTCATCTGGATGAGTGGATGTGTTGTCGGGACAGGCTCTAAAACTTGACCCATTTGTAGTCCGCTTTGTCTATTGTTAAGAGGACTGCACCTCTTCCTTTTATCGCGAAATAATTTGTCAGTTGTGTGTTCTCATTTTCACATCAGAACGGCCTGCTGAGTGCATTCTCCATCTGAAATAGAAATCCTGTTGCAAATATAAATCACATGATTGCAGAGGTAAGTGAAATGCCCTTTTTTTTTATCGAACACGCAGAAGAACTGCATGTCATTTCATTAAGAAGAAGTGAAAACCGAACCGGACCAATCTCCGGCCGCTCGGGGAGGAGATTACAACGTTAGGCTACATTTCAATAAAACCTTACAACTCAACACAACCATGCCTATTCTACCTTAGTAGCAGCCGCAGCTTCCGTGCTCCAACCAGTGTCCAAATATTCGCCTCATCTTTGATTTGTTGGATAAATTAGCACTTTTAGTTTTATATTAATCCAGAAATAAATTATAAGCATGATTAACAGATTACATGATGAACTAGACAAGTCTACGTAAGATCTAGATAGGTCTATAAGGCCAGACAAAAACATAGCATCTACAATACTAGCAATATCCATCATAATAAACAGATCATGAAAGCTAGTATGGAAGACATGGTTTGAGATGAGAGTACGTACGTTTCCTTCTGGGCTGGGTAGAGGAGGCGGCGACGACATGCATCACTGTCACGTTGTTAGCGACGGCGGGTGAGACCGACTCGACGACGAGAAAGACGAGCCGTGGCGACGAGCTTGACGAAGACGAGGAAGCGATCGAGCAGTCGTGCAGAGCGCTTCCTAAAAACCTTATTCGCCCTCTCCCGGTGCAGGATCGCAGAGGACGACGGTTCCGGAGATCTGCTCTCCCGTTCACCGATGCACGCCGACGATCGGGATGGAGAAGTCTTGGCGGCGCAACAGTAGCGAGAGGCAAAACCCTAGATGATTGCGTGATGTGATTTGCGGCGATACACGTATGTATTTATAGGGAGGAACCGCTAGGGTTGGGCGTCCCACAACCGAGTCGGTTACTATATTAATATGTAGGTTTTCATAACCAAATATATGAAAATATATAGAACACGCAGCAAAAAGAAAGTGCAAAAGGAAGCTGCGCCCCCGTAAGGCAAGGGACCGAATTTCAGCGGACCATTCACGCAGGTGATGCACGGCCGCGCCCATCGCTCACGCCCCGTCCCGCCCCGCCCCGCCTGGCCCGGTGAGATGAGGCGAGCGACGCGCGCGTGTGTTCTTCCTTCTTCTCATTCACACACTTGCAAGAGATGCTAGAGCAACCAGCCTTATAAGTTGGACTCCCTCCACCTCCACTAGCAATATGGGACTAAACCTTTGCATTCCCATCACTCATGAATGGGCCTTTGAGATTTTTCAGGAATTATTATGAATATTAATGGGCGAAGCCCATATAATTTCAGCAATTCCCCACCAGATCTCAAAGTCCTAGCTAGACTTTGCCTCACCCCACTATTATTTAATATACCAGTGTTTTCAGTGGAGACTGTTAAGTTGAACTTCTACCTAGAACAATAAGCTATACTCATTCATAACTTAAACAATGGATTATGCCTTGAATTGCAAGTTTTGTGCAAACAAGTTTTACTTACTGTCATAACTGGTACTAGACCTCCAGTAGGCTTCTCCGCGGGTGGAGCATATAGGTCATACTCTCTTGGTCTGTCATGAGCTTAATAGAGATCACCCAAATCTCACAGATTACGACCTTACAACAATCGGGCTCATATAGGTGTATTCATTCAAGAATATTCTATAGGACAACATCTTCGCTATTTAAAGCCAACTGAATACATTAAGGCAACAACCAACCTGCCATAGAGATATCGAGAGTAATGCATCGCTTCTCGAGTGGGTTATAAAAGGTTACTCTCATGCTAACCAATAGCTTATTCTTCCTAGGTCCTACTTCACGGGTCTCCGATCACATAGGTTGGGTTACTACTATGAAATAGCACATATGGGTCTCATACCCATCTCCTTCGATGCACTGTCTATCACATTACGTGACAGCCCCTTGGTGAATTGATCTGCTAGATTCTCACCAGTCGAAATATATTCTACTGATATGACTCCGGAGTTTCTCATTTTCCTAACAGACTTCAAACGTCTCTTAATATGTCTTGATGACTTCATATTGTCCTTAGAATTGTTCACTTTGACTATCACAGTTTGATTGTCACAATTTATGAGGATTTTTGGCACAGATTTCTCGACAATATGCAAGTTCATCAAGAGCTCACGTAGTCAATCGGCCTCAACTGTAGTTGTATCTAGTACGGTAAGCTCTGCTTCCATGGTAGACCTCGTCAAAATGGTCTATTTGCATGATCTCCATAAAACAGCAGCACCACCTAGAGTAAATGCATATCCACTCGTGGCATACAGCTCATCAGCATCAGATATCCAATTGGAATCACTATAGCCCTCTAGTACTACTGGATATCCAGAATAATAAATTCCATAATCCATAGTACCAACTAAATAGTGCATTATCTGCTCAAGCGCACGCCAATGATCATCTCCCGGGCAAGAAGTAAACCGGCTCAATTTGCTCACAGCAAATGAGATGTCAGGCTTAGTAGCACTAGCTAAATACATAAATGATCTAATAATCTGAGAATATCTTAATTGGTCTCTACCAATTCTCTTATTCTTTCGAAGGATCAAGCTAGGATCATAAGGTGTTGGAGAGCTTGCTATCCTTGTAACCAAAACGGTTCAAAAGCTTCTCAACATAATGAGATTGCGTAAGAGTAATCCCATTCTCTTCTTTGATTAGCTTGATGTTCAAGATAACATCAGTCTCACTCAGATCCTTCATATCAAAGCTTTGGCAAAGAAAAGTCTTGACCTCATTGATCACGTCAAGATTTGTTCCAAAGATGAGTATGTTATCAACATACAAGCACAGTATAACTCCCTGACCCCCACCATGATGGTAGTATACATATTCATCAGCCTCATTGACTGAAAAACCTGCTGCTAGAAGTGTTGAATCAAATTTCTCATGCCACTGCTTAGGAGCTTGTTTCAGACCATACAAAGACTTTAATAACTTACACATCTTGTCTTCTTGACCCTTTATAACAAATCCATCTAGCTGATCTATATAGATTTCCTCATCCAATTCTCCATTAAGGAAAGCTGTCTTAACGTCCATCTGATGAACGATAAGATCATGTGAGGCAGCCAGAGCAAGTAATACACGAATAGTGGTCAATCTAGCAACAAGTGAATAAGTGTCAAAGAAGTCTTCATCTTCTTTCTGTGTATAACCCTTAGCCTCAAGCCGAGCCTTATACTTGTCAATAGTACCATCACGCTTAAGCTTTTTCTTGAACACCCATTTACAACCCACAGGTTTGCAACCATATGGTCTATCGATAACTTTCCAAGTTCCATTAGAAAGTATAGAGTCCATCTCACTATGGACAGCTTCTTTCCAGTCATCTGCATCAGAAGATGCATATGCCTCTGAAATGGTTCTAGAAGTGTCATCCACAAGATAAACAGTGAAATCATCACCAAAAGACTTTGCAGTCCTTTGTCTCTTGCTCCTCCTAAGAGCTTCACTATCAATCTCCTCATGGATTGGTTCAAGTGTTTGTTCAGCATGATCAGAAAATGCACTAGGTTTAGGAGTTATTTCAGTAATCACATCAGAAGATAATCTAGACATGCTATGTAAATCTTTCATAGAAAATATGTTCTCAAAGAAAGTAACATCACGAGACTCTATTAATGAATTAACATGAACATCAGGAAACTCTGATTTAACCATTAAAAATCTATAGGCAATGCTATGATGAGCATATCCAAGAAAGATACAATCCATTGTTTTAGGTCCTAACTTACGCTTCTTGTTGATTGGTACATTAACTTTGGCCAAACAATCCCATATGCGTAAGTAAGAGAGCGATGACTTTCTATCAATCCATTCCTCATATAGCATCTTCTCCTTATTCTTCATAGGAACTCTATTTACGACATGATATGATGTCAATAAAGCCTCTCCCACCATGCCTTAGATAATCCAGTCGTGTCTAACATGGAATTAATCAAGTCAGTCAAGGTGTGATTCTTTCTTTCGGCAACCCCGTTTGATTGGGGCGAATAGAAAGGCGTCCTCTCATGTATCATACCATGTTCCACACAGAATAAGTCAAAATCATTTGAGAAATACTCACCACCACGATTGGACCTGATTCTTTTGATCTTTTTTTCTAGTTGAGTTTCAACTTCAGCCTTACAAATTTAAAAGTAGTTTAGAGCATCATCTTTCGTTTTTAACAAATAAACATAGCAATATCTAGTTGCATCATCAATCAAAGTCATCAAATATCTTTTTCCACCCTCAGTCAATATACCATTCATTTCATAAAGATCTAAATGTAAAAGTTCTAGTGGTGCCAAGTGTCTCTCCTCAGCAGCCTTGTGAGGTTTCGAGGTTGCTTAGATTGCACACAACTTGAGCACTTAGAACCTTTGATAATGAAAAAATTCAAAACTAAATTCAAGCTAGAAAGTCAAGACATAGAACCAAAATTTAGATGACATAAACATAAATGTCAAACACTAGCATCATTCTCATTAACACCATTACAAATATAGTTCACAGACTTATTGCAATAATCTGAAAGAGAAAAGCAAAACAAGCCTCCGTACTCATATCCTTTACCAATAAATTATCCACTTTTAGACACGATAACTTTATTCGACTTAAGCACTACCTTAAAATCATCCCTACATAAAAGGGAGCCACTAACGAGATTCTTCTTGATAGAAGGGACATGTTGTATGTTTTTTAATTGGACAATCTTCCATGAAGTGAACTTCAGGTCGATCATGCCAACACCATAAACAGAAGCATGTGACCCATTCCCCATTAGGACGGAAGAATCCCAAGCGACCTGGTAAGAACTAAACAAAGAAGCATCAATACACACATGAACATTAGCACCAGTATCAAGCCACCAACTAGTAGATTGAAATATAGAAAAAAACATATGGTAAATTATCATGCCCACTATTTTCTGCAGCACTGGTCACCATGTTCACAGACTTCTGTTATGGAGGCTTCCTTTCTTTGCGTTCTAGACACTTCTTTGCCCAATGCTCATTAAAACCGCAAACAAAGCATGCTCCCTTCTCCTTGTTCTTCTTCTTGAAAGTAGTGGTCTGCTTAGGCTTATTGTTCTTGCCTTTTCCCTTATCACCACTGCCATGAGACTGTTGTGGATGACGCACCATATTGACAATATTGTGTCCCTTATTAACTTTATAACGTCCATCCTTCTCACGAGCTTTCTCCTCAACATCAAGAGACGCGATCAAATCTGAGACAGATATGTTCATCCTCTTATGTTTAAAAGTAGTGGCGAAATCCCTCTAAGTTGGAGGCAATTTGGCAATAATGCCCCCAGTCACAAGCTTCTCAGATACGACGATCTTAAGCAATTCAAGTTCCTTCACAATGCACTGTATCTCATGAGCCTGCGTGATGATAGATTTACCATCTACCATCTTAAAATAATGATACTGCTCAATGACATACAGTTCAGCGCTAGCATCTGAACCACCATAGTCAGCGATCAGAGCGTCCCATATATCCTTTGCAACTGTATGATGGATGTAGACGTCTTGAAGACGATCTACCAAAACTCCAATAACAGCGCCCAAGAATATTGTGTTGGCTTCGCTGTAGGCCTTTTCCTGATCTACAGTGAGATCGCCTTCAGGTTTGCCAGTGGACACCCAGAACACATTCATGGCAGTAAGCCACAGAGTGACTTTCACTTGCCATCTCTTAAAGTGCACGCCAGTGAATTTCTCTGGCCTGAGTGCATCGACAAATTCAAACATAAAACTAAAGTGCCTACAATAAGATTTTTAGATTCTTGGATAAATTATCACTTTTAGTTTTATATTAATCCAGAAATAAATCATAAGTATGATTAACAGATTGCATAATGAACTACATAAGTCTACGCAAGATCTAGACAGGTCTGTAAGGCCAGACAAAAGCATAGCATCTACCATACTAGCAACATCTATCATAGATAAACAGATCACGAAAGTTAGTATGGAAGACATGGTTTGAGATGAGAGTACGTACATTTCCTTCTGGGCTGGGTAGAGGAGGCGACGATGACGTGCAGCACCGTCACGTTGTTGGCGACGGCGGGTGAGACCGACTCGACGACGAGGAAGACGAGCCATGACGACGAGCTTGACGAAGACGAGGAGCGATCGAGCAGTCGCGCAGAGCGCTTCCCAAAAACCTTATTCGCCCTCTTCCGTGCAAGATCGCAGAGGACGACGGTTCTGGAGACCTACTCTCTCGTTCGCCGGTGCACGCCGACGATCGGAATGGAGAAGTCTTGGTGGCGTAACAGTAGCAAGAGGCAAAACCCTAGATGATTACGTGATGTGATTTGCGGCGATATCCGTATGTATTTATAGGATGGAACCGCTAGGGTTGGGCGTCCCGCAACCGAGGCGGTTACCATATTAATATGTAGGTTTCTATAACCAAATATATAGAAATATATGGAACACGCAGTAAAAAGAAAGTGCAAAAGAAAGCCGCGCCCCCGCAAGGCAAGGGACCGAATTTCGGCGGACCATTCACGCAGGTGATGCGCGACCACGCCCATCGCCCCCGCCCCGCGAGACGAGCGAGCGCGCGCGTGTGTTCTTCCTTTTTCTCATCCATACACTTGTAAGAGATGCTAGAACAACTAACCTTATAAGTTGGGCTCCCTTCATCTCCACTAGTAATATGAGACTAAACTTTTGCACTCCCACACTCATAAATGGGCCTTTGAGATTTTTCAGAAATTATTGTGAATATTAATGGGCCAAGCCCATATAATTCCAGCATGATTGTCCGTAACAGGTGAGGTATGTTGGGTGTCTGTTTATCGAAAAGACAACGATTCCGATTCTTCCACAGCTCCCAGGCGACCAGCAGTACCATGGTGTTGAAGCCCTTCCTCATGTCCCTGGGTGCCCTAGCGCTAGCTCGTCGCCACCATTCCTGGAAGGAAGGCTCTCTCCCGGTCGGCACGAGCCCCTGCAGTTCGATGAGACGCAAGGCATTGAACCATATCTCCCGTGCGAAGACACAACCCGACAGGGTATGACGAATGTCCTCGGCCTCCTGATCGCAGGTAGGGCAGGCAACCGGGTGAGGCAGACCGTGGCGCGCTAAACGGTCCACCGTCCAGCAGCGCTTCTAGACAGCTAGCCAAATGAAGAGTTTAACCTTCATGGGGCCCAGGACTTCCACAGGTGCTTGTGTGGCTCAAAGGTGGTTCGGCCCGTGTGGTACCGCTCATATGCCGATTTCGTTGAGAAGATCCCGTTCTGGGTCGGCACCCAAACATGGGTGTCGGCTTGGCCCGGTACGAGCACTATATCTGCGATGGTGTCAACGATCCGTAAAAACTGCCATGTTGAGAGGACTGGAAAACCTCCAACAATATCATTGATTGTTGTTCAGCGCCTCAGCCACCGTCCTGGAGCGCCATCCTCGCCGGCGGACAAACGGCATAAGCGCCGGGGCTAGATCACCCATTCATCAGCGTTTCCAGTTGAGGGCCCTTGATTTCTGTATCTTGTCTGGTGCGTTGTATTCATTTCATCACATATGCTGTTCTGTTCATGATGCAGTCTTGATTTATCGTAGCTGTGATTGTAGCTGATTTGTTTTACCGTCTCAGCATGTGAGGAGCTGCTTTCTGCTTGTAATTGAGGAGGCTGTACCGTGGAATTCAACTAACAAATAGGGCAACTTTTTTAATTATGTTCGGAATATCTATCATCCCTTTAAACAAATTATGATTCATCAGCAAACTGTACTGTCACAAGTTTTACAATTCAACGCCTACGCACCGAAATCTGCGCAGCCATCGTATTGACCAAAAGAGAGCGCTTAACAGAAGTCTTACCATGACCGGAACAATAAATTTATCCTTTCTCTACACAAAGTGTGATTGTTCATTTGCTCGTTTTCTACATGCTTCTTCTAGCTATACTAAAATCGCTTTTGAAGGCTCGTTTTTTCTCTCTTTCGTTGTTACCAGCAATGTCGGCGACGTTGCCTGCGACAAAGGAAAAGAACAACTGAATTTCTTCGAAGAGTAGACCTGAATCCCGATAACAACAGTTTAAGTACATATTTACAATCTCAGAGACGACGTTATCGCTGACCGATTCTCTGACCGACTGAATCTCCAACGCCTAGTCAAACAAATAAAGTCCTGGCCGGCTAGTAGTGGTAGTGGTTATCCACATTATTATCATGACTCGTCATGCTAATTTGAACAGGCTAATTTACGCAACGGCCTGGGACCGAGCATTCGGCCACGCTATGTATCCGGAGTCCATTCCATTTTTATGCTCCACCCCTGAAATGCGCAAGACTTATTCGCACCGTGGCCGTAACGCACATCGGAATCATTGGCGGGCACGCTCAGACTGACGTTGCATCCGTTATTTCATTCTCTGTAACTTTACACAAGAGAACACCTCACCAGCCGCCTCTGCACCTGCACCTTTTGACATTCTCGCGCTGCCCGTGCCACGCAGCTTCTACGAACTGTTATCCCGTCCAAACTTTTCCTCGCCGCAAACTATTTTACGCGCGCACGTGACGGCAGCATCTGTGGGACAACACGCGTATAAAATGAGAGCTCGAACTCGTAATGATCATTTAGCAGAGCAGCGTTTTCCCCTTCTTAGTTCTTACCGAAACCAACCCCCACAGCGACCAAGAAGAGAACGAGGGAAGAAAGCGCGCGGACGATGGAAGCCGAGGCGTTCCCGATCCGTTTCACCAAGGGCATCAGGTCCTACTGGCGCCGGCGCAACTACAAGAACGCCGACGCCAGCGGCGGCGGCACGACGACGACAGGCCGCGGCGCGAAACGCCACCAGCTGGTGCGGCTCGGCGGAGGCGAAGGCGGCGACGGGCCGAAGCAGTGGGCCGTGCGTCTCGGCGGCATGGCCCGCCGCGTCAAGGCCCCGGCGCCGGCCGTGGCCGCGGCCAAGGCGCCCGCGCGCGTGCTGGGGAAGATACGGGACGCCTACGTGGACGTGATGCTGGGCGCCGCCAAGACGCAGCCCGTGGCGGCCAAGGCGCAGCCCACCGCGGCCCAGGCGCTGTGGCAGAAGCGCGTGCCCGTGCGCCGGACACAGAGCCAGGCGCGGCAGCAGGCGGATGAGCTGGGACAGAGGCTCGTCGAGGAGATGTACAAGTCCGTGCTCGCGTCCAGGAGCGTCTCCGGGATGCTCCGTGCATCAGAAAGGCGATAGCGGGTGCGTCGCGTTACTCGCCAGGCTCAGGCAGAGCTGTACGTACATGTCTTTGCTCCTGGTTAACCTCTGTAATATGTTTTGTTAACTGTACGTTCGTAAAGCATGCGCTACCTCTGCTAAAGATCATATAGTAAGCGTGCATAGGACAGGCTCAACTGCCCAAACTCTGTTATTCTGTAAATACTGGTCGCTTCAAAGATGTTTGGAACGCGTAAATTTCACAAGAACTTCAGTCGAAAATAGTTTCATTTCTCACAAGATTAAGAAAAGTTTTCATGTGCCAAATCCAAGTAGGACTTGCTATCGATCTGCAATATAACGTTTGGGCAAAATTTGCAACTCAACACATGGTAACTTTAACAACGAACTCCACTATAAACGTGAGACACATCGGACATGTCTCATAACCGTGACAAATTCATGTCAATTCTTATACGGAGTATTTGACACTTTAAGGTTTTCGGTTTGAAGGAGTTATTGCGCTGACTTTACTTATAGGAAAAAGAGGGAAACATAGGCACAACGATAGATCCTTCTGAATTTACTTTGTCATGCGGTCTTTTTAGTCGTACGGTCATTTGTCCCTTATTTTGACCATTAATCAGAGCCGAACTTATGAATTTCTTGAATGTATAAGAGCGGAGGGACTCAAAAAGTATGAGACAAGTAAATCAAATGTGTATTCTATTAATATTGATGTTTACGGCCTAATAATATGAATGATTACGTGCTCCTTCACGCCTTATACTCATAAAGTCCAACAACAAGAAATCTGAAGATGTGTGCAAGTGTATAGCCCTAGAGGCCTAATGGGCCTTAGCCCATGCTGTCACTTTTTTATTATATCCAGATTGTCATAATTGATCTTATTGCTAACAAAATTGATAGTTACACCAGCATTCGTTGCGCATTAGTATTTATGCACTATAATGCCAGTAAAAAATGACTAAGCTAGATAATTTCTTAGAATAAATATAATACAACTCTTATATGAAATAAATATGACAAAATTAAAATTTTGTTGAAGAGAGTTAAGAAAAATAATAATAATAAATGATAATATAATATAAAACAAATTAAAGCCCTCGTTTTGGAAGTTTTTCAAAATACAACAAAGCTGGTTTGAATAATCAAAATGACTCTGCATAAGATCTATCACTCCACATGATTTTTAAAATTGATAGAATTTATGCACTTGATGCTAATTACACGAAATCCAATTTAATTTCACTCATGCACTTATTTCATATAGATCTACAAGAAAATTAAATTTCTAAATAACAAAATGTACAATTGATGCTTATTGAGTGTGCCTTTTATGAGCATAGAGGCATTTGCCCCCCCCCCCCTCCTAATTCAACTTTTAATTAGAGCAAAATATATAAATTTGATGAATGTAAATGAGTAGAGAGACAAGGATTACGAGATAAAAAACAAATGTGTATTCTATTGTAATTGATATTTGCAATATATAACCTTTTATACAGGCTTAACAACCTAATGGTTCTAAGACTAAGTATCGACGTTGATCATATTTTGTTCTTTAATAGTTATATAAACATGTCACATTAAGCTATATAATCAATGTGTTAAATCTTAATTAGATATACGGATTTGTGAGAACATGCAACTCTTATATGAAATAAATATAACAAAATCAGAGTTTTGTGGGAGAAGAGTATTTTAAAAAAGTCATGACATTGAACAAAATGGTAATATACTACAAAAATAGCTACCGTTACGGAAAACTTCCAAATAGGACAAATCTAGTCTGAATAAATCAAAATGTCTCTGCAAAGATCTACCACTCCGCATAACAGACAAAATTACATGTTTGACGCACATTCTTTCCCATCCATTGCAAGCAGCCCGGTTAAGCACATTGGAAGTGCTTGTGAAATCTACAGCCGTACTAGTTTATTTTATCATGGCCCTCACTCTGTTGAACTAAACAAAAATAAATGCCCCAAATACTTTACATGAACCCAACGCACGACTGACGAAGGTGGTAATCTTTGTGCATGAGTATTCACATTGCCTGAACACTCACTCTCAGGCATGTTTGTTACTTATATATATATATGTATATATCTTACTTATTATTTACGCAGTCTGTGTTTTTGTACATTTTCATGTGTGTGTGTGTATATATATATATACTTGATGGGCTGTTTGACGTGGTGAGAGTGAGACGAGACAGCGGTAAACGGTTCCAGCATGCAGGCGGTGTAAAAATGCTGGTCGTGCGTGCGCTGCCTTTGCTAAGGGCGGGGGAGGAGGAGGCGTTCGGCGGGTGTGAGCGTGTGTCGGAAGTGGCAGCGGTGGCCGTAGGGGCAGGTCTCGCCGGCGAGCACCATGCGGCAGACCTGCGTCTTGTACCGCGGGTGGCGGATGACCGGTCGGAGCTCGGCGACGCCGTGCGCGAACTGGCACTGGTCGCCGTAGGGGCACGCCCCCGTCTCCTCCCACTTGTTGCACAGCTCCGTCTTGAACATGCCCTGGTTGTACACCTCCAGCTCCACGCCGGGTTGCTCCTTCGCCTCCTGCTCGCCTTTCATGCCGCCGGCCTCCGAGCCCATGTACGAGCGCTGCTGCGTCGTGCGTCAAACAGTGTCAGGTGTCGAAGATTCCATAGGAGCCGTGTGGAAATGTTGAGTTCGAGACACACGGGACGAACAGAGACTGACCGAGATGTGGTTGTTGTTCGTGGTCGGGTTGGACGCGCGTGCAGGCTTGCGGTTGTTGGCGACCGGCGTGGCGGGAGCCTGCTTGGCGGGCTGGTTCATCTTGAGGTAATCTTTGGAGCGGACGGAGATGCTCTTGGGCAGCACGGCGAGCTTCTCCGTCGCGCGCTCCGCCACGGCAGCAGCAGGGACGGCGGCGTTCTGCTCGCCCTGGCGGCGGAGCCTGCGGATCTCGTCGGCGATGACGGCGGCGGCGGCCTGCTTGCTGCCGACCACCGCGAGGCGGAGCGCGAGGTCGCCGTTGGCGGCGCGGAGCTCGGCGTTCTCGCGGCGGAGCGCGGCCGCCTCGTCGGCGGCCTCGGCGAGGCGAGCGAGGCAGAGCTCGTACCGGTCGGCCACCTCCTGGTACTGCAGCGCGAGGCGCGCGAGCTGGAGCCGGTGGCCCGTGACGTCGGCGTCGTCGCCGTCGGAGGCGAGGGAGGCGGAGGAGGACGGCGGGGAAAGCGAGACGGAGGAGGTGGCCAGCGGCGACGGCGAGGGCGAGGAGAAGCCGAAGCTCGGGCTGAAAGGGGACGAGGAGCGGAACAGGGCGTCGTCGCCGCAGCCGGAGAAGTAGCGCGGCGACGAGAGGCGCTGATCGCCGAAGGCGAACGGCTTGAGCTCCAAGGCGGAGCGGAGGCGGTCGGCGTGCGCCGGAGACACGAGTGTTTCCTGCATGGCTGCGTGCGTCTTTCGGCTGCTCTCACAACTAGCCTCTGCGAAGAAACGGATCAAGATGTCACTGAAAATGCACAACAAAAATCTTTCATCAGTTTGCTCAGTTGCTTCGAATTTTGACATGTTTTCACTTGCTTCTCCACTAGTATATCGTGTCACCAGGACATTCGACGAATTCAAAACCAACCATAACACGGTGCCTAAACACAGGGAGCCTCAAAAGTCCGTGCTTCATACCATCTAATCAACCACTAATGAACTACCAAAATGCGATCAATTAAGATATC
The DNA here is from genome assembly GCA_030378355.1 of Eleusine indica. Lineage (NCBI taxonomy): Eukaryota > Viridiplantae > Streptophyta > Magnoliopsida > Poales > Poaceae > Eleusine > Eleusine indica. The sequence continues at coordinate 45,317,497 of CM059497.1, forward strand.
GAATCGACAAAAAAACAATTCAACAAAAGGGAGAACTAAACAGAGCTCCCTCCCTGCTCCATTAGCCAACCAAAAGTACAGAAAACCAACTGAGTAGCCCATCATTTAACCAAAGCTTGACGACAGCAAACCGCACCTGTAGGATCGAAGAGCTCAGGTACTTGACGCAGAAGACGATTTGCTGATTTGCAGGAGAGGACGGTCCAGGCGGTGGGTGCGAGCTAGGAACGCGTGGCGTTCTGGTTATATAGCCGGGGGTACGGGGAGCATGCCAATGACAGGGGAGACCGTGGGTCCCGCGTGTCTGCGTGAGCGGGACGAGGGCAGGGGAATGAGCCCCGCTCGATTCGATTGTGTCCGGAGCACGCCGGGGTTCGTCGTCCTTGGTTCTTTGGTACAGAGTGCAGTACTCCAGTTGGTGGTTGGGAACTGGCTCATGTTGGGTTTGAGCTCGAGCCCGACCCAGCTATGCTGGCTGGCGTGCCGTGGTGTGTGCATGATCAACTTGACATGGTTTGTCACGTAAGGCTCAGATGGACACTAGTACAAATCTCTGAAGACAAACAGTGTGCCAATGCCGCGATCCTGCTCATGGATGAGTACCGCCACGTGAAAAATCGACCGCTGAGACTATATTACTTGTACGATGTCTCTTATATATACATATACTGTACACAGGAAGTGATACCACATTCAAAGACGACACCGGTTTGTCTTTCTAGAGGAAACTGTTACTTTCAGATTTAACGGATGACTCATCCGCCTTATCGATCTGGTTCGGGAAACGCTGGTCGTGCCATCACGGACGTGGTAACAACGTTAATTTCTTCAGCCACACTTCATCGAGCTCTCTCTCTCTCTCTCTCTCTCTCTCTCTCTCTCTCTCTCTCTGATGCGGACGAGTCGGGTCGCCTTTATGTCAGCTGAGGTCACGTCGGCGAGTCCACTCCTGCTGGCTCAGAAACACTTTCTAGCGTCAGTTTCAAAAAAAAAAAAAACACTTTCTAGCGTCGAAATATGCATCCAAAAGCTGTCCTTGTGTGCAGTGCAGGGAACTACTATTAAGTTGGAATATTGCGCTCGTAGTGTAGTGTAGAGTATTTGTCCTTTGCTCATCTTTTACAACTAGTTTTGTGCTACCAAGTCAAAGTTACGCGCGCGAGTGATCATTTTATTTCCCCGACTTTGTGTATCTTTTAGTAGCACGTAGATGATCTTTCCACATGGCCAGATGTGTATACCAAACCGAGTAAATAAAGGACAAACTCCAAAATAATACTCCTGTAGGTCACTTTACCAAACATGGCAGTCTTGTCAGAATCAGAAGAAACATAAGGCAAATGAGCTCTCCATCAAGCAATATACTAATCGTTGCTTAAGAATTAATTAATCTTTTTTGGAGGGGGGGACACGGCTAACTAATCGCCGTGGTGTCGGGGCCCATTCGATTCCGCGCACAGGAGAGGCGGCTCTGTACTTGTCAATCAGGAGGGCACAGGGACATCCTCGGCGCTGCACTCTTGACAGGAAAGGCTCACCTCAGTTCACACACAAGGCACAAATAAAGCTCTCCTTCATTCCGATCCGGTCGAGCTTGCTTTGGCTTCACGGGGCAGTCCCTCTCGGCGCTAACCAACTCGATCGCGGCCGCCTCGCGCTTCCTCTTTGTCTCTCTGGCTCTCTGCTTAACAAAAAAAAAAAAATCCAGAGTAACAAACGCGGCCGGCGGGCAGAGGTCGCCACCACCCACACCGCGCACTGAAATCGCGAGCGTCATGGCAATCATGTTTGCTTCCTGCTTACAGCTTTAACTAACTCCGGGTTCGCCTACCGCGGCAAGTATCAGCGCGAGACGGCACGTCTGGATCATTGTTTTCTTTGGACAAGTCGGCGAGTCGACGACAGAAAAAAGGTTCGTGCGCGTGTGCGTGCATGGTGTGTGCGAGGGGCTTCACTCGTTGCTGCCGTGACGGGCAAACGAATCTGATGGAATTTTTAGGTGGCTCTGGCTCGGAGCTGCTGGATCTGCGGTCGCCCGTTGCCATCGGGTTTGTTATGCACTGTTTGGCGACGGCGACAGTTCGTGCGAATGAAGGCATGCACTACGACTACGACCAGCAGCGCAGCTGAGGACGGACGGATGTGCCGCTTGGACCAGAAATGGATGGTTATATGCCATCTTGGATGCTTGTCATCAGCTCATGGCTATCCCTTTGGCTCTGCTACACATGCACATCGGAACAAAGTACTCACCAGTGTCACATATAAACAGTTGTGACAGCAAAAATAACGAATATTTTTTGTATTTATTTATGAGAACATTGTTTGGTACCATTATTTTTTTTCTCAAATTTACATAAGTAGTAATGTTGAGATGGATATATTAAAGTAGTAGTAAATGTGCATATCGAAGAACAAAAAATTTCAATACCTAATAACAAAAAAAGGAAGGGATGGAGGAAGTAGAGTTCAGGCACGGGCCCTGGTTGGATTAGCATGAGGAATATCGCTGGAGGAGCACACTGATCAACTTGTGGCCCTACCCCAGCTTACATCACTCACGCAGCAGGGATGTTTTTCTTTAGATATTTGACAAGTTAACAGAACCTTTTTTAGATAATGACAAGTTAACATAAACCTACTGATGAAAGGAAAAAATATGATAAATAGAGAAATTGAGGATTTCCCTTAGTTTTAAACCAGTACGGTCAGCTGAATATATATTTTTTACTTGGCAACAAACAGTGCAACTTATTGAATAATAGCGTAGTTTCCTTGTTTCACTTTTTTGCAACATGTGTTTGAGAGCACAATAATGCAGATTTTTACAATACAAGTCATGCATGAAATTTTAGTAATAGATTACAGTATTAGAACAATGGTTGTGTTTAATTCCTTTTGGCTTGTTGAGATTGCATCTTTTGAGATGTGCAGGATTGTAATGATGAATAACTATATGTATTTATCGATACAACGGTAAAATATATTGAAATATATTTTCTTTTCTAAAAAAGTACATAGATACTATTGATAAGGAAAAAAAAACATTTTTTTTGTGCCGGACTCTCCATTCCAGCTACCACGCGGCCCAGCCCAACTTCACTAGTCTGAGCCCAACAGCCAACGCGCACCTCTCTCTGTGTCACAAATTTCTCCACGCTTCCCCTGAGAAAAAAAAAACAAATTTGTCGGTCGCATGCTTGGGCACGCCCAAACCCATGTCCAAGCCGCTGTACAGGATCCTCACTGCGACGCTCTCCGTGCAGGTCTCGCGGTCCCGGCGGTTGTCGATCCGGAGCGTGAAGTTGAACGAGGGGGTGATCGTCCGCGTGGCGTCGTCCAGCCCCTCAGCCGCTACGCCGACGTAGAATTCGGCAACTTTGTTGAGTTCACCGTGCACATTTACAAAGATCAGAATGAATAGTGCAGCGGCGCCGACCAGTCCCGCACAGACGACGAAAGCTATCTCCTTTCTTGTCAAGGACCGCGGTTCACCGCCGCCTGGGGGCTCTGGTTCTTTTTTTCGAAAGCCACATAAACATGTGGACTTTTAAATTAGGAATAGGAGAAAAACACCAGAGATGCTACAAAGTTTGAAGGAAAAATCAAAAGAAAAAAAATAAGACACACACATCCCAAGATCGAAAGTGACACGTAGGCTATCAAGTCCCCGAAATAATCAGGAGCTAGAAAATATAGTACTTGACATGTAGGCCAAACATAAAGAACTGAGATAGTGCTAGTAGGAACCTTCGTCTAAGAAACCGTATATAGTGCACGTCTGATCAGTGACGGAGCTAGAGCACAATTATAAGATGTGCAGCTCTTAAGAGGAATCAAAGATATTAGCCTAATACATGGCGAAAATTGATTGCTGGCAGTGTATATTCCAGAATGCTGTGGGTGCAGCCGCACCCAGTAACCTATACGTAGCTCCGCCACTGCGTCCGATCTTCCTTTCGAGTTTCGGCCGTCTGAGAGAATCGCGCACAAGCACGAAATAGGTACCAGCTTGTGATACGACGAGTCGATTCCGTTATATATTGCTGTGGGATTTTTCCAGGGTCACAGAAACGGAAGTACTTTTCGGGTGACCAGGTCTTTCCCACGAAAGAAGCCATGCCCTGGTGGCGACATCTTGAAGCCGCCTGTGATCTCCCAGGGCCCGGACCGGCTGGACGGCAACCTGACTCTCCCGAGATAAAGCCGTGCGTGCTGTACTTGATCGTCACCCTTGGAGTTCTTCTAAGTGGTTTCATCGTCTTCAGGTTAGCCCACGACATAGCGGGGTATTACGTCGTGGAGATCAGCATCGACGCCGCGTCCGATTTCCCGGCCGCCACGATCGATGGAAGCAGCATGGCGCCTGCTTCGTTCAACGTCACCGCGCGCGTCGACAACCGCTACCACCATTACATCTGCTTCAGCGACTGGAGCGTCGCCGTGTTCTACGACGGAGTCCCGCTGGGCCGGGGCTACTTCCCGGACGACCTCTGCGCGCTGAGCAGGAGAGCGGGCAGCGCAACGGTTGCCACAACAAGCGGATTGGTTGGGTTGCCTGACGAGGTGCGCGCTCGCGTCGCGGGGAAGACGTGGCGACATCTAGAGCTGCAGGTCGATATGAGACACCATGTGTTACTTGCAGATTCATGTGCGGACGAGTGGCTTCGGTGCACCACCAACTTAGGGAGTCAGACTAATTCATCCTCGTGCCGATTTCGAATATCTAAAAGGTTGTAGTGGGCAATGTTTTTTGCTGTTTGCATCTGTATGCTGCCGTACATATATATAGTTCCAGTACAGATTTCTTTTTCTCCACGACATATTAGCTAGTGACACTTGAGTTCTGCATATTATGTACTTTCTCTGATTTAAATTAAATAAGACGAACGATCAAACATAGTTAAAAAAATCAACTACGTTAATAATTAAAATCCGGAGGAAGTAATATGAAAGAAGCGACACATTATTAAGACCCTAGTATATTGACACACTCGGAAAAAAAAATGTTAGTGATCATGGCCATTATTAACATTTTTTTCGAAAGTATATATCTACTAGCAAAATGCTCGTCCATTGCTATGGGCTTTAAAAAAGTTTAATAAATATTCTTGAACAGATAATCAATGAGCTCCAACCAAAAAAACTGTTTTCAAAATTAATTAAAAATTAATTTTTTAATTGAGTGGATTGTATATCCAACAATATTGCAGTAATTCCACATTAAAGTGGAGCCTTTACTACACAATTTCCATCATATCAGAGTTACCTGCATCAAGTTTTAAATTAATTTCATTTTTGCACGAGATGAAAAGAGAAAACAAAAAATTCTATCAAACATGCCACACAATTTCTTCATGTTTAATAATTAACTTGTCATGGTTGCACTTAATAACAAAAAGAAAGCAATGCAGTGGAGCATTTTGGCAGAGTGGAATCTTCCATACCACTATAACAGTATAGCATGCATCTGATCAGAGTAACAGCCCAGGGTGACCATGATCTCGTCTATGCCGGCAAGAAGGCATGAGTAGTCACCGGCCTTTTTCATCAGTCATGGCTGTGCGCAGCTCGAAATTCATGGTTTCTACTGCAAATCAAACCAAATTGTACCAAATTGTTCCCTAAAATCAAAACAAAGACTAAATGAAATAGAAGCAAATGTTTCTCAGGTACCTTATTGGATCCATGGCAATAATGCATGGACAGGACGGAGATGCTGGAGACACCCCATCCCTCTCACTGCTGTCCTCGATATGGATCCTGTTGTTTTCCAAGAGGAAGAAGTAATCTGGCCAGATCAGAGGCGGCTCCTTGGAGCTACAAGATTTGGGCGCCCAAACCTAACTAGAGCATAGGTGTGGGGTAGTCGCCAGACCTGCTCTAGAACTGGGGCACAGCTAGCGGGAGCGACATGGGATGTGGGGTCTCCGCCGCGATCATGGGCACAGGCCTCAGCAGGCTCCACGATCTCCATGCTGGTGTGCGACGTTGGATGCAATGACTGGAGCCCTTCACATCAAAGTGAGCAGGCAGTGTTCTTGTTTGTTGGTTCCATTATATTTGCCTCCATGGCAACCGTATCTCTTTGTTCTTCTTCAACGCCCGGGCATCAAAACCATGTCGTGAGGAAAACCACAATCACACCAGCGTGGTTTCATGTGACCGCTTGAATCGATTGGGGTTGTGCTTCGACAACCATAATTGCTTGTCTTTAGGAATAGGAACAGGACGATGGCGGCGACACAGCATCCAACCAGGCCACTCCGAGGCAGACGAACGATAGCTATGGGCCAGTTAGAGATTGCAGGACGTGGTCGAGCTTGAACACCACTTATTGGTTGCGGTTCGATGACGACGACTCTGTGTTCTCCAGAGCTGCTCTTTATCGATGGAAACCAGAATCGAATTAGACGTTGGTGACGGCAACAAGGGAAGTCGTTCCTTATTGCCCACGTCACACCGACGGCGAGGGAGCTCGGTTGGCAATGGGTTTTTGCCCTTTTGTGTGGCGGTGCGAGGGAGCGATTGGCGGCAGGTGCACTCAATCTCAGGAGAGGGACAGATAGGAGAGGGGCGAACACATTAGCGAATGGTTATCGTCTTTCTTCCTGGAAGCACGAGGGAGCTATTTGTGGCAATGTGGACTTAATTTGGGAAAGGGATGAACTTGTTTAGGACTCGGGGCATTCTGCAGATTGTTTTTCTTCTGTGAACGAAGGAATAGAGATTTATATGAGAAGGGGCAAGTGGCAGGATTGTACTTATTTGGGACTCTTTGCTAATTCACGGAAATGGCAGAATTGTATGTGACTCTGATAATTCACGAAAAGGGGCAGAGGCAGAAAAAGCTGGTGGAAGAGACGAACGCACTTGTTTTAATAGTAGTATAAGAGAAGAGATGAGCATAATTTTTTTTTTTTGAGATCATCAATATATGAGCACAAGTGCGCACTTCAGAATGCTGGTGAAACTCGTCTTACAGGCCAGGCCCAACAAACACACCTTTTCGGACCCAGAGGCTTTGGCCCGGCTTTTTATAGAAAGCAAAGTGGTGCTAGCTTACAATTTTTTTAGTGATATTCTTGACAGACAACAAAATATTACATCCAAGATTTTTCCACTCTAGATAACGAGGATTCTCAAGCTACTATACGAATTTAATCAGGTTAAGCTTGTCATCGAACTCCTGCTGGCACTCTTCTTGCTTCAGGATTCGCAATTCTGGGCATTGCCTTCTGTATGTTGGGTTAGGTAATTGTAAACGTCCCAAAATTTAGGGTAATTTTTCCCGTGATTACTTGCTTGGTTCGATACGTATTACATGCGGTGTCAAGATGAAGTTTTTGTTTTCTACTTTTTTCATTACTAAATTATTATTGTCGTCGATTTTTTAAGATACATTTAAATATCATTCATTTATTTTAAAAAATATTTTAAATATGTAAAATTATATGTTGCTTTTTTTTCTTTAGTGATAAAACAAGTCACAATAGTTTCTTGATTTATTTGGGCACTGAAATATTTATTTTGGGCGTGATTAACGTGCAATGGGTCGCGTATTAGGGATCGAGCAACCCCTTCTATCGCGCCACGTCGCCCGTTTCTACCACTTGATTCAAAATGTATACATATATGTATACGTGCGGTGCTAAAATAAAATTTTCTTTTATACTCCCTCGGTTGATCATTTATTTTATTTATTTATTTTTTAAAAAATATATCATTTATGTTTTAGATGACTTGTTTTATCAATACAGAAAATTAAAATATAACTTATAATTTTATATATTTAAAACAATATTTTAAATTAGATAAATAGTTAAATGTAGCTCAAGAAGCCAATGACGATATTGATTTAAAACGGAGGAAGTAGTTTCTTGATTTATTTGAGCACCGAAGATATTTTGTTTGGGCCAAGACCAGCCCATTTATTGCTTAATTGGGTTGTCCAATCAAACAAATTAGCCATTCATAACAGCCCATCAGCAACTAACTGACCTATAGCCCGTAAGCAAATAAAGACAATCAGTCCATTAGCAACCAGTCACCCACTCAGCCCAGCCGTTTAGTAAACTCATCTATCCAGCCCATTATTCCCTGTCGTACTGCACTACGGTACCAGGCCGTTTGGTTATTTGTGTCCAAGCTGCCGGAGAACCCAGTGCTCGCTAGCAGGTCGAAACTTTGATGTTGCGCCTTCTGCCTCATCCCAGTTGCACTGCTGTCACCTTGCGTGCACGCCGTGGCCAGTACTCTTGAAAAAAAAAACGCCGTGTGCCAATTGCCATCCTTTTGCAAACCTAAAGATTGCTTCAGCCGCTTCGCTTATTCATTCATCCTCTTCCAGACACGCGTAACACAGAATACAGCTACTTGCTCCGTTCTTCTTCAGGCCAAGCAACGACTGGCGACGAGCCGCCAATCTCTATGTAAGCAAACATCGTTCACCTTCAACTATTATTTTCCCAAACTAATTAGCACCATGACTTGTTACCCAATTCGTAAAACTTTTCACTGGTCCATTGATTTGGAGCCATACCTGCTGGAGTGCTGGGTAGATTTGTACGGCCGGTCGCGTTGCCAGTTTTGATACCGCACGCTGCAAACCACAGACCATGTCCTGCAACTCTACCAAAGTAGTCACTTAATTAGTTTGCATGTTCTTAAACCTCCCTAATCCTACAATATATTCCCACTTTCCCAGCTTCACAGGAGCCTCATCGTTGTCGAGCTCCGCACTGCACCGTGGCCTATGTGTACCGGCCCTAACCTACTCTGATTTTCTATTCTATCATTTTGGCCCTGACACAGCTTTTGAACACGGCCCTGATATCCTCGGTTGAAGCTCTGGTGCCCTTTTTTCACAACAGAGCAATCACAGGCCAATGTAATCAGTCCAACAATGCTATGTTCCCTTAGCTAAAAATCAAGTTTATGCTTCCCAATTTCCAGCCGATCGACCCTGATTGATATTCAATATATTAAACCCTATCGATGATGTTGTCTGTTCGTCCTCTGATGACTCCAATACTTCAAACCAGTTCACCCATGTATTCGAGATGTTTGGGACAAAGGTCCTACTTCAGTTATTGGGACATCTATTTTTTTTGGCCGAATTGTTGGGACATCTATTTCTGGCAAATCAATCTAAACTGAACCAATTAAGCAAAATTACCTACTGATCCTTCTCAACCCATTTAAACCAGTTCCCAAGAAATATCATTATCTAAGTCGTACATTCCTGTTTCCACTGTACATGCCAAAACTAAATAGGATTTTTATATATCTTTTCTTATTAATTTATTTGCATCCTGCATTTTACTTTTGCTAGAATGTACGGTAGTTTGTATGGAATGTGCCGAGACAGAAGCAGGGGAAATATACTGATAGTTCCGAATGACATCTTCCAAGGCAAGTCACACCCTGATTGATTATATAATACTACCTACTATCTCATTGGTCAATTATTCTCTGTATTACTTTAGCTATATATGGACATGATATTACTTAGTAAAGGTGGTAGAGATTCCAAGACGATCTGTATGCATAAATAATTATCCTACCTATAATGGCTAGATTAACCATGAAATGAGCCTAGCATGAAGAGAAACTTCTAATTAGATGTCTTGAACTCTAGGATAAGGATAATATATGTATCTTAAGGACTTAATGGTTATGCGATGGATCAAATTATGAAATGACTATGACCAAATATATGAGGAATTGTCATCTAAGCATGATAGAAACATAATTTTCGTTCATCCATGGGACAAATTCTGTCAAACTTGATCAATATGCCAATACTTTTAGGTTTCATATGGTTGTTTGCATCGCAAGTATAGTATGTACTGACGGTTAGATTTTGCATGGCTTAACGATGCTGATTGTCATATATGATCGAGCTGCAGACGTTTAGATCCTGCAATAAGTCCAGGTAGGTGCTAGTCTTGCCTTTGCGCATGGAGTCTGAAGCAAGTGAGGTTGCACAACTGTTTTATTACCTCGACGCCGTACAAGTCGTGATATCATATACGGGCAAAGTTGGATAAGCTCCCCAGAGCCTTATATCAATTGAGAGATGTCATGCTCCTGTTTCATGAGAAAGTAGTATGCAGGGAAGAGCTGGATCTAATGATGAATAATGTATTGCTGGCATTAGTAATGCTGATGAGGCATAATCTTAATACTTGAAGTTTAAATGCCTCCCAATATAATTGTAGCAATGAATGTATAACCTCTAGCTAGCATATATGATAACCTAATCATGCATTTTTATCCACGAAACAGGTATCCAAATCCTGTGTGATTAATTGAGTACGGAAGTACTCACCTTGCTTAAATTTCATTGTAGCATGTACGAAGACGAGTGTCTGAGAGGGCCATAAGTGTCACTACCACAAAAAGGCCTAATAGGATGCAACCTAAATCCCCGTAGCGGCGGTCTAACAAAAAACCGCTGCTACAATCAGAAAACCAATTTTAACGATAACCCACTTAATCACCCATCGCTATTATTCATTTTAGCGGCGGTCCACTTTTTCACCCGACGCTATTATTCATTTTAGCGGCGGCCCATGTTACAGCCCACCGCTACACGGGCAGCCCAAAGCCCAGTTATCTCGTCCTATATAAATGAAACCTTACCTTCCCTCCCCCTACACATACCCTGTCTCCTCCTCCTCCCTTCCTCTCTCCTCCCCCGCCTCTGACCCTCTCCTCCGGTGGCCCGCTCTCCTTCAACGGCGCCGTGCGGGGGCGGATCTAGAGGCTGCCCTCCTCCAGCGGCCCTCTCTCCTCCTGACGGTGCGGGGGCTCACGGCGACCACACCCCTTCTGCGGCCGCGTCGATGAGGGAGCTCACGGCGGGCGCTTCCCCCGCCCTCCCTACAGGCTCCGTGGCGGCCAAGGCTACGACGGGGGACTTGCGGCGGCCGCTCCTTCCTCGTCATTGCTCGGGGCAGATCTGGTGGCGGCGGGGATACGGGAGCTCACAATGGCCACCCTCCCGCGGCAACGTCGATGCAGGAGCTCGCGGTGGGCGCTTCCCCCACCCTTCCTCCAGGCGTGGCGGCGGCCAAGGCTGCGGCCAAATCTGGTTCCTACTGGCGCGGCAACAAGCACCTCCCCCACCCTCCTACCAGCGGTGAGTTAGGCCTCGTGGGCAGGTGAACAGGCCAGCGGCCTCGCTCCTCCTCCGACGGCGGCGCACTCTCGGCCGCCCTGGACGGCGGCGCCCTCCCGGCCTCCCCTGATGTCGGCGCACTCACGACCATCCTGGACAGCTGTGGCCTCTCCCCGGCACAGATCTGGCCTGGTCGTGGCCAGATCCGCCCATGGCAGCGGCGGCACAGACGGGTCCCAGACTGATGGCGGCGGGCATAGGGCAGGTCCCACAAGGTGGCGCAATTTTTTTTTTGTTTTTCTGGTAAATTCGTAGCGGCAGGTGACATTGCTACCTGTCGCTACTGTGTGTATTTTACTGGCGGTTTGTTCCAAAGGTAAAAAGACCGCTGCTATAATCCTTCATTTTTAGCTGCGTGTATGTAGCGACGGGGTGGCATATCCGCCACTACAGTGACCTTTTAACCGCCGTTATAGCCTGTTTTTGTAGTAGTGCTGATAGCTGGTCACCGTGTCGACCATTTTATGATTTAGGATGATCTTACACAGTCAAGCAGACTGTGTACAACATACTAGTATTTTTCTTGGCATGTCGCTGTTGTAATGTTTTGTACGTGAAATCTTTCTGTAGTCATTTTACTCAAGGTACGTGTGTAACTGTTTGTTCTGAACAGTTGCGTTACACGGTCTAAAAAGCCGATTATTCATGTACGAAACTATGTACACAGTCTGCTTGTTCCTCTTCCGAAGATTAAACTCTTGTTCTCTTCAGGTTACTTAAAGTTTTTGTTTTTTAGGTTAAAATGAGGCAGTTTTTAGGTACTTCGTTTTAGGTACTTCGTCCCTGTTCACACCAATTCGGCCACTCCACACTCAAAATTTTATATGCCTTGCTGTTTCTGGCTGACCACAAAATTTACAGAGTATATTTCTTTTTTCATTTCCTTTTCTTAAATTAATCTGCTCACCGTATTCTTATTATCTTGTTGGAGCAGCCACAGAAAATTTCAGATATATTTTGTTCTCGATATTTCAGGCACTCCATTTCAAGGTTAAACACACACCTGGTGAAAGCATATGTATATTTATATATAGAAGATGTAGAAGATTTCACACTATTTCACAATAATTGTCTCCCCCTTTTTTTTTCTGAGAGTCTCTAATAATTGTACGAACATAAGTTCATTTGCCATGCCCTCCTACTAGTGATGGATCGTCTAAAAGTTAGGTTGCATTCTATCCTGTTGTTGTATACTCCACATATTTTTTTTGCATTTGATTTTTAGCGGGCATGCACCACTTGTTGAAACAAAACCCCGCCAAAAAATCTCGCTTTCATTTATTTTGTCAAAAACAAAATCTCACTTTCCTTCCGTTCCTCACCACAGAAACCAGACGCTGCAGACAAACCCCACCTTAACCTCATACGCAGTCCCTTCCAAAGCTGCAGTCTCTTCCAAATCTGAGACCCTCCACTCGACGTGCCACAACTCCGGCCTTGTTTCACACACCACGGTCCGGCTTAGCTTCACGCCAAGACCCGGAAACATGTGCTGCCCAGCCACGCAGGGCGACCCGGGCGTTTTCTTCGGTCCGGCCAAATCGGCAATCCCCATCGAATTGAGCTCACCACCCAACCCAAATCCATCCAGCGGCCACACGCTGAACCTCCCCAGCGGGCCAGGGACGTCAGGGGCGCGGCGAGGTTCGTTGTCGTTGAGGGAGCGGGCGCGAGCGCGAGCCTCTCCCACCTGATCCACAGGCACGCCGCAACGACGTGTGGCTCTCCGGCGCCCCTCGACTTCCCTCGTCTCCATCCCCTCGTCCTCACTCTTAAACCCTCACCACCACCTTGGAGGCTTGGACGAGCTCAGGAACCCCGTGCCCGGCATCTCGCGCTGCGCCACTCTCGCCTCCCCCATGGAGCCATTCACGACCTGCTCACCGCGCTCCATGGCCTCCGTCTCCGGGGCCCTCCGCCCGCGGCCGCGGGCTGCCGTCTGCTCCGCTTCGCGTCTCGGTACGCGCCCCCGCCGGCCGGAATCCAATTTCAAATCTCATTCTCGTTCGCTCGAGGTGGTTCTGCTCACTTTGAATTGGACATTGGGTTTTGGGTGCAGGTTTCGGAATCGCGTGCTCAATGCCAAGTCACGGCGAGACGAACCCGAAGCGCGAGTTGGGATTGACCGCTGCGTCTGCGCCGGTCACCACTTCTTCCCCGGTTCTGAGGTATGATCCTGTTGCGAAGGTTAATCAATCAGGCTTTCGGTGTGCTCATCCAATTCAGGGGGATGGACTGTCCATTGCGTGTGCTGATCGGGTTTGATTTTGTTAGCGGAAAACAGCTTTACAGCGTTGACTAGTCATTTCGTTCTCTTTTGAATGGGGGGAAATATGTAGGGGAAACCAACTACTAGGTGGAAACATGGAAAATACACGTGTGCATGTTTGAAAAAGTTCTGAAAACTGCATACGTGTAGATGATATGAAGAAAAACATGCGCACAAAATTTGTGGTCCAAACACAGCCCATTTCTTTTTGGAGATACAGAAAAGAAAAAAAAAAGTCATGGTGCATGAGAGGAAAAGGACAAAGTGTATTGTTGTCCTTTTGTATCATGATTTGTCATTTTTGTATCTCCCAAACTAAATTGTGTTTGGACCTGAAATTTTGTATGCATATCTGTCTTCATATCATCTATACACATGCAGTTTTTCATATTTTTTTAAACTTCCATGCGTGTATTTTGAGTTGGTTTCCATCTTTTTCACCTAATAGTCTATTCCCACAACAAATGTTCCCGTTTTATTGCAGGTAATTATATAAACCAGCCAGTTTGTGCAAGTTCGAAGTATAGTTGCTATATGCCCATGTTCCAGGAAATTGAGTTCTTAAACGCCTCTGAAACTATTATGTTCTGATGCAACCAGTAGGTGCTCCTGGAATCTAACTTGTAGGTCCAAGGACCACACATCACTTTCGTAGTGAACTTTGTTTGTGCCTCAAAACAGAGGATGATAAGCTGCTTGTAGGGCCTTTCACAGCTCCCACGTTCAATACTCATGACCACTCAAAAGTTCATTCGCGTCACTTCTTCGATCCCTTTCCTGTTGTTCCTTGTTTTTCTTGCCAATATTATTATTTTCCTTGGAATATTTCCTTCAGCGGTCCACTACCACTTGTTGCAGCCAATGGATTGTGTATTCCTTGCTCTCTTGTCCTAAATTATCTTTCCCAATTCACAACTTCCGTCACTATCTTTCTGAGTAGTAATAAGTCCATCCTCAATGTATGTTAACTTCCTTGGGATAAATGCTCAGCAAGTGAGCTGCTATACAGTTCTTTTGGTCTTTGATTCATGATCTTATTATTTTGCATTCCCCACCCCAACTATGTTATCGGTATAATTGTTATGCATATCTGAAGTGTGAAATGCCATTTTTTCTTCTCAGAAGCCGACAAATTTTGTGCAAGGCGGAAGCAAACATATCTAGTAATCTCCCTGAGAGCGTCCCTGAGAGCTCGACTTCAGGAGTAAGCCAGTATGAGAAAATTGTTGAGCTGCTTACCACTCTTTTCCCTGTCTGGGTAAGTTGATGTGAGAGCATCTGAAGGTTTCCTGCTTCCCTATGTCTAAAATTGTTCCATTGCCTATCGAAGATCTTACAAATACATGTTAATCACTTTTGACAGGTCATACTGGGTACTATTATTGGCATCTACAAGCCATCAATGGTAAGCATTTCTCACTAGCCGATTGTCATTGCCTATCTGGAGTGAACAGCATGGCCTTATTTGTGGTTTCATTGGACCCTAAACTGCAGGTTACCTGGTTGGAAACCGACCTTTTCACTCTTGGCCTAGGCTTCCTAATGTTGTCGATGGGACTGACTTTGACATTTGACGATTTTAAGAGATGCTTGAGAAATCCATGGACAGTATGTTTCTTACTTTCTTCACCTGAATAGCTATATCAAAAGGAAATTAATTGTGTTGTTTCTTTGCCCAACAAATATGCAGTCAATATACTGATATTTGTATATGTCTCTGAGTATTTGCTTCTTTGCAGGTGGGTGTGGGATTTATCGCACAGTATTTTATCAAACCGTTGTTAGGATTTACTATCGCAGTGGTAATTCTTTCGCAGCCACAAAAATACATATCATTGGTGTTATGTTTTTTTATGTTCTGTTAGAGCAGTATGTCATTTACTTGTAAAATAGTATGGCACTGTAGTGGTATTGGGTTAATATTGTGATAGATAAATTACATCCAGTTGCATCATTTGCTAAAATGTGGTTACAGTGTTGTAATGTTATTTAAGTCATTGTTATGTCATAAAGTTTCTAGAACTAGTGCTCAGATGCCTGCTAAAAATCGATCTAAGCTTATCTGAGGGGGGTTTTATTTTTGGAACAATCATAAGGAAAAATTGATGAGAAAGATGGTAGCCGGCAATATCAGCAAACTTGTCTGCCATGTCATGTGATGGAAAGTTTTAACTGATCAAAATTTGGTTGTTATTACCTCTGGAACATAATCTGCAGTAATTAATTCTTCAATTGAGTACATTTGAGATGAGATGTCTTCTTTCTAGTAAACTATTTATCAATTGCTTGAACAGTTTGAATCTATAATTTCTTCTACTGCATGAAAGATTTGCAATCTTGTCTCTGCAAGTGCTTAATTCAGGTGTATTATTTTACAGACCCTGAACTTATCTGCTCCTCTTG
Source organism: Eleusine indica (assembly GCA_030378355.1). Lineage (NCBI taxonomy): Eukaryota > Viridiplantae > Streptophyta > Magnoliopsida > Poales > Poaceae > Eleusine > Eleusine indica. The sequence continues at coordinate 45,333,354 of CM059497.1, forward strand.
CAACTGGTCTTGTTTTGGTCTCATGTTGCCCTGGTGGGCAAGCATCAAATGTTGCAACTTACATATCCAAGGGAAATGTTGCACTTTCGGTTCTTATGACCACGTAAGCCCAACTTCTTGCTTGAGAAAGTCTATTTTTTTTTCTGGCACTTATGCTAGTCTAGTTAGCATACATACACTTGCATCTCTTTTTGAGTTCTTTTGTCACTACTTAAGCGGTAGTCTCAAGGATTGACTTTCTTATTGACTTATTATAATTAATTAATTTAGCATGCTCTCTGTTTTCCAACGAAGTGCATTATTTATTCGATAACACAAAAATAGCAGTGTTTGAGTGGCACGTAGCCCTAGTGGGGTACATTTCTAAAAAAAGATTGAAAAAGTCAATGGGAAATAATTTATGTTATCCCAATATTGCTTTGGATGTTAGATATTGCTCAATTCCTGTAATTAGCTTTGGCAGTGAAGTTTATCTGATGTCAGGACATGCTGTAACATCAATCAGAACTTGGGACCATGATGATGATGCACTAAACCAGGCTTCTCTTGTCAAACGTAAAATTTTGATCTGATCGAATATGCCACTATGAAAAATAATGTGTGAAACTATGAAATACCATTGGATGTAACATGATGTGCAACCTCATGTTGACCAGGTTCTTGTCATAAAACACTTATAAGGATGTACTTTCTCAAGTATCATAGCAAAAGCTGTATTTGTGAAGCTTTTCCTGTTATTTGATGGCCATCTGTGTATACTGTAGTATTTCTGGTCTCAAATATAATATTTTTCTGCCAAATTAATTTTATTTGGAGATCTCTGTTGTTTCCTTTACTGTATTATAACTTTTTTTCCTTTAACATTTTAGTTGTTCGACTATTGGTGCTATCGTCATGACGCCGCTCCTTACTAAAATCCTTGCTGGCCAGCTAGTTCCTGTTGATGCAGTAGTAAGAATACTGATCCTTATTGTAAATCCAGTGCCTAACAGTTTTCTTGATTATTTTTGCCTGAGTTAAAAGGAAATTTTATTTGGCAGGGATTGGCCATGAGTACTTTCCAGGTCGTCCTAATGCCGACTATTGTTGGAGGTGCTTAAAAGGCTTTAATGAAATATTCATTATAAGGTCTTCTGGTATTTTAGGAATGTTTACTTGACAGGCGTTGTGACTATCCTTTCTCACTCTGCAGTGTTGGCGAATGAGTATTTTCCGAAGTTTACTAAGAGCATTAGCTTTCTAACACCACTGATAGGAGTCATCCTCACTACTCTGCTTTGTGCTAGCCCTGTAAGTTTGTAATCATTTAAATCCTGCTTTCAATGTGTTTCTGGGCAGCCATCCATTGAGGCCCTTTCTTGGTCTTTAGTGTGGTGCTTTGGATGTTTCTCCCCTTGGGCTGAGTTTATTTTTCTTTCTTTTCTATTTATCGTCTTATCTGAGTAATATTGAAGCCTTTATATAATTATTCATTGATAAATGAAATTTAGATTTTTTATATTTATGAAGAAACGAAATTTAGCTGCTAGTTCAGCTGTAGCATTAATTTTTCAGGGTAAAGTATTAAGATAAAATGTGCCATATTGTAAGCTGGACCAGCATCTAATATTTCTGCTCCCGATCTGATTCCCCAAATTTTATTTCTGTAAATCGTAGAAACTATTCTCTTGTTTTGACCTTTGAAATAAATAGTGACTCTTCATCAGTTCCACAGTAGAAATGGAATGCGAATTGTTTTCACTATTTTGAATTGACTGTTTATCTATGCTAGATTGGGCAAGTCGCAGATGTGCTGAAGGCACAAGGTGCTCAACTTATTATCCCTGTTGCTTTGCTGCATGCCGCTGCGTTTGGTATTGGGTACTGGTTATCAAGATTGTGTACCTTTGGGGAATCAACTTCTAGGACCGTCTCAATTGAATGTGGAATGCAGGTAAGGAAATGTCATGGTTCTTTGATTCAGTTTTTTTACCATATAAAATTTAGATTTTTATAGCTTTATGATTATTTGGGGGTGTTAGAAAGGTATAGGCACCAATTGAGTTTGTTTGGGCAAACATTGGATTGACGCTGTTTCTCATGAATTTCGTGTTTGGTTTAGACTTTAGAAAACCTTTTGCCACTTCTGCTCAAAGGAGTTATTTCTGTCAATAGGTTGTAGTCATTAGAGGCCTGAGAATGGAGCTATTTTGTTTATTTTAACCATATATACTCTGCTCAGTGGAATGGGCCTGGACTCTGAAGCTCGCTAATACAACCAGTAGTTTTGTTCACAATGAATCTGCTCAGTTTACACTATTGGCACCAAACTGAATGACGTGGTCTTTATACTATGGATATTCTGCTCAGTGGAATGAACCTGGACTCTGAATCTCACTGAAATAGAGCAGTGCTCCTGCTCATTATTCGACGAAAAAATCTCACTGAAATTAACCATAGTTTGGTTCACAAACCATCAAACTGAGTTTTGGTACTATTATTATGTTCTTTCGGTTCTTAGATTCTTGTACATTGTAATAAATTCATTTACTGCTTAATGATGTCACTGTTTATTTGTTCAGAGTTCTGCGCTTGGATTTCTACTCGCCCAAAAGCACTTTACAAATCCTCTTGTTGCTGTTCCTTCTGCCGTCAGTGTTGTGTGCATGGCGGTATGCTCCCTGAGTTTCCTTCTCATAACTGTATCCATATGCACTTCATTCATTTTGCATCACTAAATTTTTGCTTTATGGCATACATAAATATCTTCTGAGAGATCTTCTATTTATATTGACAGCTTGGAGGGAGTGCTCTTGCAGTTTACTGGAGGAACATAGGACTCCCAGCAAATGACAAAGACGACTTCAAGGAGTGAAGGACTACAATTGAGCTTCTAGTAGTTATCTGGTGCTTATTTTTATTTGAGAGGAGTTCCCGTGCAAATTTACCTAGTGCTATAGGTCCGACCGAACTCGTCTGACCCACCTCCGACTGCATCATCCTACACACGGGATCAAGGCTCAGTTGGAACCACATGCAGGCAGCGGCAGGTCAAGATTCAGTCGTACGTGAGTCGCACAATTCGGTTGGATCCACCGCAAATTCCCTTAAGTATTCGTATGTTGGTTATGCTGGTCTATTATAGTAGTTATGTCTGTCGTGTACTGTTTCGTCTTCCACATTAGCTGCTTCCGTGCAAAGCAAGTAAAGAAAAATCCTGGTCTATAAACATTAGCATGATGCAGCTGATGTTACAATTAAAGCTTTTGCTTCTCTTGTGCTATCGTTGAATGCATGGTTCGTTTTGAGCTATATTTTGTGGAAGTCTTGCAAGTTATAATAATTCTAATATTGTGCAAAATGAAGTTGATGCGGTGGTTTCCCAATGGGGCAAGCAGAAAATAGAATGTTTCATATTGAAATCTGTTTCTTTTGAATACGAACACGGCACAGTTTTGTGTCTATCGGAGAATGTACTAGTGGCACAATTTGTTTCTTTAGAGCCTAGGGTATTTTTGTTACAGTACTTTTTATACTAAAATGAGTAATTATAGAACTCAGAGGCACACACTCCTAAAATTTATCTCAGTGATGATAACAATGTTCTCCACCTCGGTAAGTTTATTTTGTGGCGATGGAGTTCAAGTAAAACTGTGGGCAGGGAAAAAAAAATGGTGCCTCCTCGTTGCAGCATAGCATCAGCTTGTCAGCGCAGCTCCCTCAGTGTGCAGTGCAGCGCACACTGCACAAGCACACGCATGCATTGAATCGATCTGCCGCGGTGCAGCGTCGTGATGCACGTACTTCCATCAACGCGCGTGATGTCACGGCGACTGTGCAGCATGCATGCGTGAGGTGAGCAGGGCGAGGCCTGATGTACAAAACGAAATTTATGTAGTCGCAGCACTGACAGGATCACGTACCCTGGCGGTACGCCGACACGCATATATAACGATCGGCGTCAATCGGGCCTGATCGCCGGTAGCTTACACAGTCAATCCGGTGGTGCGACTGCGACAACCCGAGACGCACACGCGACATTATGGTGATCCATCGCTGTGGCCGGTGCCGTGCGCGGAGCATGGCCACGGCATCTTTCGTTCTTTCTTTCACTCCGACTTTGATGTCCACCGGTCGCTGCTGGATCGGCCGGCCGGGCTTATCATGGCGCCATCATAAGTCGCCACACTTGCTGCATATGCAACGTCAAAGTCGCGACGCGTACCCTGAACCCCTACCCTACCGATGGACCAGCTGGCTTCGTAGCAGCATGACAAGAAGATGGAGATGTCCATTCAGGTTCATTGGAAACCGAAAGGAGGATGAATTGTGATCAAAGAATTCGAGCAAGGTTGTGACGGTTGAAAAAACTTTTTTTTAAAAAAAACAACAACAAGAAGGTTTCTTGAGACTGGAATCCCATCACGGGGCGGTCCCCGAGGCCGAGGAGGAGCGTTAGGTACTGAAGCGTAACTCCAGACGCTCTCTGCCTGCATACGCCGTGTTGCTCCTTCCGCTTTGCCAGAGCCGTGCAATTGAATGGCACGGAGTGGTGGCCGACGACGCCTCTCGCCCGATCCCATCAAGGGAAGGAAGGCCTTTCCCGTCACGCATTCCTCGGCGGGAAAACCTCGTGGTGTGGGGGCGAAGAGAATATCCCGCTGCTGCTCTCTCACGTCCGATCCGCCGGGTTTGCGCTGCACCTCATCGCGCGCGCCCACGCCGCTACCGCACCTGCTGCCGTGACCTGAGGCTGACGCAAGCCACGCTTTGTTTTCCTTATTGACCCCCCTCCTCTGCCGCGGCAGTGTGGCTGGATTCCGGCCATCGCGTCCCGTCCCGGAGCACGGTGGAATGATTGAGACGATGATGACGAGGCCCTTTTATCTTCCTCTCCCGATCCTGGTTAAGGGAATCGTCACTTCCTTGTCAGGGGAGATGCAGGATGCCGTTCGTGGCAAGTCTTGCGTACACAGCGTTCTCGAGTGATCCAATCAGCTAGCGGGTCTTCTTTTTTACTTGTGCGAGCAGCTAGCAGAGGTCAGCTGGTCTCACCAGGCTTTGATTTTACCGGAAGGTAGTACACAGCCAGCATGCTGGGGATCAAACTTTCATGTGTTCGTGACACTATTATCTTCCACCGTATCTAGGGATGTTCGAATTCAAAGCCTGTGTGTGGGAAATTACAACCAGGGGGGGAGGGAGTTGTGAGAACTACTACGTAGAGTAGAAGATTTCTTCCAGGCTATCTTTTGTTTTTTTAAGACAGAATCAAATGTATTCAAAATCAACAAAATTTATTCAAAACATGTACCGGTATGACAATTTTTTGGGATAAGGTAGGGAGGGGGTCAGGGGGTGCATGGATGAAATTTAATCAAATTGTTAATGATTGTCACTATCTTTCCAACACTATGTTGTGTAAGCTCGAGCCCCGTTAAATTATATGAATTTCAAAAAGAAAAAAGTTATCAAAGATAGAAATGTTTTACTTCAATCAACGTTAAAAATGATAATTAATATAGAATTCCCCGTTTGCTTGAGTTGTGATCAAATATAGAAATATTTTACTTCGACCAATGTTATTAACATGTCTATACAAATGCTCAACTTGTCGTATCCTCATGTCACTACATGTTTTGCCGTCCTTCTTATAGCAATTGTCGTCGTCCACGGCCGTGGAGCCCATTGCCTTAAGGGACCACCACTGCACCTTGACATACCACCACATCCTCGTCTTGCATCACCGAACCCTTAACATTGTTGAATCCGAACTTTTGTCGACGAGGAAGACAACACCATTGAACCAGAGTGCTAATTATGTTGTATTCCATATCGGTGACATTGAATGAAGGATAGTGCAAAGACCATATCAATTAATTATATATTTGGTTAGATTGTGATTTGCTTGAGAAAATTGGAATAATTCCAAATGCGCCGGGGTCAGGAAGATTACTCAACGGGGTCACAAAGCCTGATTAGCAGCAGTAAGTGTGATTTTCTATTGAGTATGACACCGATGCTTGCACGTAGCTTCGTCCCTGCAAGGAAGTCTAGAAAAAATATGATGGAATCTCTAGAATGAAAATATATAATACATATATCTTTTCTTAGGGAAATACAATACATATATGTAGATTTTATATCTGAGATTCTACGTTTACATTGTAAAGAAGCCCAACTTGGTCAAGACTCAAGACCAACATAGAGAAGCGGCGCCGCCAAGGAATCGAGCTACTAGATGGAAAGCTCTCGACCACCGTCCTCGTCTCTTGCTGTTGTCTGGACCAAACCTTTTGCTGGCCACCAAGTCACGACCTACATACGGCGCTCGGTGTCGCTTTGCTTGATTGAAGTGGCTGTTATTCCCATATCCTGCCGTTACGTACTTGTAGTCCGCTATACGTATATCATCTTCATCGTAGCTTACTCGCTTGCTGAGTGCTGACCACATTGCCTTTCTGGATTCCTTTGCCACTAAACGCTGGACCACGGCCGGCAGCCTAAGTGCCGACCTAGTGAACCCAAAAAGGGAATCCCATCACAAGTTTTCCGGAGACCACAAAAAGTTTTTCTCAGAATATAGAAGCGTTGATGAAAAGAATGCCGATCGAGGTAATAATCAGCACTATGCGCCAAGATGGATGGAATGTTTCACAGTACTGAGGCGCATCATTTATACCGATGCATCGCAGGAACTGGCGCACCCGGCGGTTACAACTTGTTGGCAATCGCTTGTTCGCCAGAAGAATCGAATCCTGCGCGCAGCCTGAGCACCTGACCACACCTCACGTGATCTATGACAACATCTAAAAAAATGCAACATTCTTCAAGTAATTGACTTTTTTTACAAAAAAAAAGTACATTCAATTCACTAACATATTACTGCCTGTATTTGCTCATGGTTCACCGTGACATAGGATCGATCGGAGTTGTACGCACTAGTAGTACAATATAGCGATTCATCTCAGCTCCCAACTACTGCATGGTCCAGCCTAAAACCTCAAAAGTTGTGTGTGTGCAGGATGCTTCCTTCTTCCCGTCTTCCTTCGCTTTATATGCACGGTAAAGGCCATTGGATAATGCTGAGGTGGTGCAGTTGGTTACTTGGTTGGGTGTTTCTTCCATTTGCGGTAATTGGGGGAGTGACGCCATTCGATGACACCTCGAGGTTCTGGACCAGCGTTACTTGCTGCCCTACGAGCCAGCCTACGAATTGAAGAGGCTTCAGCTAGTCCTTTTTACTCATCGGGCACTGCGTCACTCAACTCACAACAACCTCAAAAGAGAAAGTTTAGGTTCAGCAAAGTTTAGCCTATCCCCATTTTAATGTCTGCGTGGCACTAGCATGTTGACTCCTCTCTCTTTTTTTTTGGGGGGGGGGGGGGGGGGGGGGGGGGGGGGGGGTGGAATAAAATTCTATATCCTTTTGTTTTCTTTACTAGTCCATTTGATCCATATAAAATGCGATTGGAATAGGGGTAGGAGGTTAAAGAGCAGCTATGAGAATCAAAGGCGCCTCCGATCCAATGTGATAGAAAAGATGAGTTGAAATACGTGGATCGTGGAGTCGGCTCCATATATTTGTGGCTAGCAGCTAGTGATAGAGTCTATAAAAATGCGTATGCATGATCCTTTTTTATGCTCCTTTGCGACTAAGAAATGTAATGGTTAAATTATTTGGGTGGTGACTCACTTATTCTCAACGAGGGTTGTATGTGAAGCATATCGTAAAAACCTAGCGATCGTACAGTGTTTCTTAAGGTATATAGTTCCACTAATCATATTATTGCCAAATCGAGACTACAGTATATGATGACCGATCTATCAGTTAGTAGAATGCTTATCATCTAAGCCGTCACTTGGGAGAACGACCGGATTGTTCCATGGTGTGTTTTTCCATCAATTCAATGGAGTCGAAAATGCATTGGCTTGTTTATTTGCCAAAGGACGTTAAACCAGTAGCCGCTTAATTTGTTCGACGTACATCTTCATATGGAGGTTGGGACATCTTACATTTGGAATTAAGAAAAGAAAGGGATTGATTGATACTATGTGGTGGACAAGTCAGAGGGTGTGGGTAGAGATGCTCATGACTGTACCTTGTGCCACGGATGGCAGTGTGATATACTACGAGTCGTTCTTTTGGAGGGGGGACACTATTGATACGAAACTTGTGGCAACAATGCTATGATGTTGAGAACAGTGTTGACGGAGTTGGTAAGTGCACCGGAGACAAATAAAAGCAGCATTATCGTGGCATCATGAGAGTGCTCGACCGCAATTGGTTAACTCTCTCAAATTTGATCTTTTGGAGATCTCGGTATGGGGACAAGTGCTTGCACGCATGGTCAACTTGACGATGTTGCTCACGGAGAAGGGAGGAGATGCTCAATGCATACAGTATGTGGAGGGAGGTCGTTTGTGGAGCACCTCTCCAGGGTCGCTCTCGCCCACTAACTATAATTCGGATACCGTACCTCAAAACCAACCGGGCAACGGCGCATTTGCTCGATCGGAGACCTATTATTACGTGGTGCCGGGTAAAAACACGTTCGATGGACCAGCCTATAGTATATGTACGTAGTAGTATATCAAAGTATCCGTAGGCTGCTGGCGAGCACGTACACGTACGTCCGTCGATCGAGGCAACAGGGCAAGCCGTATCGAGCGAGGCCGAGCAGGTGGACCACGCACGGCACACAGTGTCCACTTGCGCGCGTGATTAGGACGACGGCGTCCCGGACCCACGTCGCAGAGCAGAGAATCATCATCAATGATTGAGCCACGCCGTGGGCCGCGTCCTGGCGCCACTGCACTGCACCGCTGCCGCGCATGCCCGAGACCCGGGGAGCTTGTTGCCAAGGCACCGCTACTCACTCACATAGCTGTGGGCACCATGCCGATGGCCAAAGCGATCGAGAGCTTCGTATGGCACGCTCGCGTCGCGTGGCGCGCCGGCCTGTGTCGTCGCTTGCTGCGGCCATCGGCATGGTCCTGATCAACGCCAACTTCTTCACCCCCATCGTCTCGGATCTAGTATGTTTTTTCCCCAGTGGAGATACTTCGACAGATTAGCCTGTTCCAACAACCACAACAAACAGCACCGAACGTACAAGAAAAAGGAATCTTTATTTGCTTCCTGATGATGCTTGCGTAGATTTGGCAATGGATCTTCAAATCTTGGTAGTAGATCGGGGTGGCCACCATGGCCCTGCGCTCCTAGCTGCGACCATGACAATGCAGTACTGTTTGATCGGTCCACCATCTGCATGCAGCGGATCCTCCTCCTCGTCCCGGCGATCAGAGTAGCGAGATTGTCACCAGGCTTAGCTTGGCAATAAATGTTCTCATCAACGCCCTGACTCGTGACAACTATGGTACGAGTACATATGGGAGGAGGGTACGAGAGCCCCATCATTTTGAACTCGATCAACTCTGAGTTGACTTGTACCCGCGGATCGTTCGTTGCGGCCGGAGAGATTTTGACTGCTCGACCAACCGAGCTAGCTAGGGTAGCCATTGATGCGCGCGCATGCAGCTCTCATCAGCGCTAGCTGCAGCCCTCTGCCTGCAATATATATCGGCCTGTACAACCTATGAACTCGCAACAAATAAAGGTGCAGGCTTATCTCCGTCCTCTGATCCGTGCTAAGCCTGGAACTGGAACACCCATTCGCCTCCTTTCTGCGTGCACGATGGCTGGCCCTCCCATTTACTACTACTCCTACGGTTTGACCGCCCTCTAGCTGCATGCGCACGATTGGCTTCGATTCATCAAAACAGGAGCAGCACACAGATTTTGTTCGTACCGAATATATGTTGCGCGCGTTAGTGATGACTCGACCATCCTTCCTACTATCATCCTAGCTGCTAATAGTAAAATTAGTATACTATTGTGTAAGAGAACATGCTTAAACAATCTAGTAAGGGCACAGCTCGGCGTCTTTGGACCATTACTTTGCCTCTAACCAACACACAAAAGCATAGGAGTAGTACAGCAACAAAAGCGCGCGGTTCCCTCTCCCCGGGCTAAGAGTGTAGGATGCTCCCACTCTAGGTCGCACGCATCCCTCCGTCCGGCCCAAGCTAATAGTAGGCAGGTCTCAGTTTGGCCTCCGTGATTAAACTGTCACAAGTGGTGTAATGCTACTCCAAATTTGCAACCAGCAAAGACGATGGATAGACCTAACACCCACCCACCTAGCAGCGTGACTAGTGTGGAGGACCATGCCTCACACCACGAGGCGCGCGGGCACCGTAACACACTCACACTCAAATTTCGTTTTCCGAAAGGAACACAAGCGGGCACCATGAACTCCATCGCATCCTCCTCCATTCTCCACTACTACTAGTAGATCCTATGGAAAACATTGAAATACACTCGCACAGTAGTAGGAGTACTAGGCTACTGGGAGCGCTACGCGAGCTCCCGGCTGCCAAGAGCCAGTGGTACGAGCCTGCGACCTCCTTCGGTTCTCCCCCCCTCCCAAAACCCCTATAAAACCCCGTTCCACAGTAAAACCCCCCAAAGAACTTTGACTGTAAAAAAACGCAGGCACAGCAGATACACACACCAAGAAGAAGGCGCGCCAGAGGCAGCACTCCATCTCCTCCGGCCAGGCTCAACACGACAATAGATGGCGATGGATGAGGCGTCGTCGCAAGAAGCAACGTGGGTCCCGGGGGCAATCATCGTCGGCGCGGGCCCGTCTGGCCTCGCCGCGGCCGCGTGTCTGGCCGCGCGCGGCGTGCCGTCGACGGTGCTGGAGATGTCCGACTCGCTGGCGTCCACGTGGCGCCACCGCACCTACGACCGGCTCACGCTCCACCTCCCGCGTCGCTTCTGCGAGCTCCCCTTCCTCCCCTTCCCGGAGGACTACCCTCCGTACCCGACCAAGGACCAGTTCGTCGCCTACATGGAGTCGTACGCCGCGGCCTCGGGCGTCGCGCCGCGGTTCGGCGCCCGCGTCGAGGAGGCGGCCTTCGACGCCGCGGCTGGGGCGTGGCGCGTGCGCCTGGCCGGAGCCGGAGGGGATGATGAGACGCAGACGCTCGTGGCGCGGTGGCTCGTCGTCGCCACGGGGGAGAACGCGGTGCCGCGCGTGCCGGAGTTCCCCGGCGGCGCGGGGCGGTTCGCGGGGCGCGTGCTGCACACGTGCGACTACAAGTCAGGGGAAGCTTTCGCGGGGGAGAAGGTGCTCGTCGTTGGGTGCGGCAACTCCGGCATGGAGGTCAGCCTCGATCTCTGCCGCCACGGAGCCAAGCCGTCGCTGGTGGTGCGCAACACGGTAAGTAAATTAATTACTACTCCTACAGTACTAGTGCCCCGTCCTGTTTCTACTCCTGTTCCTAGTACTACTTTTCTTGCTTGATCATCAGTTCATTCCATCCCACCTCGTTTGATGCTCCGGCCGGTTCGGTGCGCGTCGCACTCTACTTTGACGCCATCTTTTCAATTCGGGATATGATTCAATGTGCATGGTTATGTCTGGCCACACTAAACACGATTAGACATACTACTACTGATACTACTCTTCCTTAACATGTGCGTGGGACGTCGCTGTCCTGTCCCTTGTCATTCTCACTCAGCTGCTACCGACGATGCAAAGGGAGAGAGATGCATGTCCGTAGCATCATGTGCTTACTGCTCTGGTACTACAATGCAAAGGGAGGAGTATTTACTACAGTATACTGTACTGGTGCAGGTTCATGTGCTCCCGAGGGAGATGCTGGGCCTGTCCACGTTCGGCGTCGCCATGGCGCTGCTCAAGTGGCTGCCGGTGCGCCTGGTCGACCGCATCCTCCTCGCGGCGGCGCACCTGGCGCTGGGGGACACGGGCCAGCTCGGCCTCAGGCGGCCCAAGACGGGGCCCATCGAGCTCAAGAACCTCACGGGCAGGACCCCGGTCCTGGATGTTGGGACGCTGCACCACATCAAAACCGGCAAAATTAAGGTTAGTGCCAGCCTACAACCTCTGCTTTTTCGTTTTGTTTCACGAAAGGAGCAACTTGCACTTGCTGACCTGCACGGTGAGTGGGTGGAAATCTGAGCCCCGGACCGAGGTCCTGGGATCTGGCATGGCATCTCCAGATTTGAAAATCATCTCTGTGTGTGTGTGACCACGTGGTGAATACTGAAGCGATTCTGATGTGAAACAACGTGGCCAGGTAGTGGGAGCAGTGAAGGAGGTAACACGGCGCGGGGTCAGGTTCGCGGACGGCAAGGAGGAGCAGTTCGACGCAATAATACTCGCCACGGGGTACAGGAGCAACGTGCCGACCTGGCTCAAGGTAAAAATTCTCTCCTCCCGTTTCCAGTTTCCTAGTACCGCGATGCAAATGCGAGCAGAGAGATGAAATGTGCTGACGCCACCGAAACAGGACATGCTTGTTTGTTGGTTCGGGCCCCTGCCACGCGCAGCGGCGCAGGCTGCGGCAGAGGCAGCTAGTAGTAGTGATCGTCATCCCTGCTCGGCCATCCTGTCCCTTTGCCCTTCTCGTGTATGCTGCCCGCGCAGAGGCAGCTCGTGCTCGCGCGTTGCTTTCTCCACAAGTGTTCCTCGCGCCAAGTGATTGAGTCACCCGGGGGCATGGGCGCGAGCAGAGGAGGAGGGTCCAGACCAGTCCTCCACGGGCTCGGCGCTGAGCCAAAGACGTGTCGATGGCGTGCGCGAGTTTGGATGTACGCTTTGGGTTCGCCTGAAACTTCGTGACGACCAATTCCCCTAACTCTACATTTAGAAATTTCAGATCACTCCGGAAACCAAGTGATGTGGAAAGATAGTCCCCATTTTGTATGAACGCCCCAGTCTTTGTTTTCTCTTTTATCTCTGTCACCGCAATTGTAGGCATGCTCTGCCATGTATGTCAGTGTAGGCGGGGTAGCGCGTTGAACGTCGACACGTTAATTAATATAAGCTGCTATTCTTTCCTTGTGCGCTGTGTTGCGATGTTGCTCACGGGCCTTGTTGTCGTATTTCCTATGCAGGATGGTGGTGACGTCTTCACAAAAGAAGGCATGCCCAGAATTCCCTTCCCCAATGGCTGGAAAGGGAGGAATGGGCTCTACACCGTCGGATTCTCGCAGCGGGGGCTGCTCGGCACGTCGTCGGACGCCCTCAACGTCGCCAGGGATATACATTGTCAGTGGAATGACACGGGCAGGCATCCCGCTAATAATGTGCTTAAAAGTAACGACTCTGTTTGACTCTAGTGGAAATGTACAGCAGTTGTATCAAGTCTTGAAAAGAAAGCGTTGTGTGCATATGAGTATGACAACGTTATTTTTGCTTACTAAGCAGTTTTAACAGATTGAATATTAATCGGACATTCTATACCCTTACATAATGCACTAGTTTATTCTTTTTTTTTTTTTACTTCCACACAACTTATTGTATCCAATAGAGATGATTTTCATGCACATACTCGCTTCTTCTTGACACCGAGACACGTCTTGCACAACATAAGATGCAACATGACTAATATCAGATGCCCGTAAACGCCAACCAAGACAACCGCGGTGGTTCTAACCGCAACAATGATGGCAGTGAGCGGCCTGGCCCTTTCAAGGATCATAAGTGTGACATCTGTGGGAAGCTAGGCCACTTTGTTCTTCATTGATGGAAACACTTCGGCAAGACCTACACCAGTTTTGAGAAATTGGTGAACAAGACAACCATCTCGTACAACATCAACCCTTCCTGGTATGCAGTCAGTGCTGCAACTCATAATATGACTGGTGATCTTGATAACTGACGATGCAAGAGAACTAAGGTAGGCACGATCATGTGTAGGCTGCCAATGGTGGAGGTATGGCGACAAAGCATCTTGGTTATTCCACAGTTTTTATCCCTTCTCGTAGATTCATCTTAACACTGCTGCATGTTTCCCAAGCCAAACTAAATTTAGCATCTGTTTATCGTCTTACCTCTGACAATTATGTTTTTTTTTTAACTTCATTCAACTTTTTTTTTCTTATCAATGATCCACACACACGAGGCAAATAATTCTACATGACACAAGTAGGAATAGGCTCTATCCTATTCCATCGCTGATGTCATCGTCTAGCAATGGTCTCATAAATAGGACATACTCCCTAGGTTTGGCCTTGCAGACGAGGCAACAGAAGGCAGAGAAGTGCTTAATGACTGATTTTTTTGAGGGAATCATGTGATGACTTATGAAGCTGTGGATTGCGTGTGGGCCGCTCTGTTTTTCTAATACTTTCCTGGTGTTGTTTGGTAGAAGATCTAGTTCCCATCGCGAACGTCTACAACCTACTCGAAGGCGGCACCGACGAAGAAGAAGATTGTTCTTTTTGCGGATAATAAGATTATGTTTTGTTTTTACTCCCTCTGTTAAAATGTGGATGCTCTCTCTTGATTTCCTGCATTTAAATGGGATTGGTAGAAACCTGATGTTCCAGTTGATACTTGATGTGTTTTTTGTTTCAAAGAGACCTTGATTCCTGAGTTTTTTGTTTGTTTGTGAAACAACTCTTGTCGCTTGAGAGATTTTTCTGCTTTGGCGTCATGGCTGCAACAGATCCGTTCTCATCATCTCGAGCAAGAAACACAACGGTGGTTAAACCGACCATTTTCTCTAGGAGCACGAGCCAGTGCTGTCCTCTCGTGTGATAACGACAAGTCTTTCATTTTTTTTTTAAATTACACAATACAACTTAAATATTCATAATCACACGCACACTCAACTCTATAAACATACATATGTAAACCCTACTCTTATGAGCATTTTCGAAGACTGATCCGACAAATCCTTTAGATTGACGAAGTCACCATTAACGCCTTGCTGTCGACGATAGCGTTACCTACTGAAAGCACAATGCCGTAAAATTCTAGAAAATTCACTCCCACGAAGAGTCGAACCCAGGACCTGAGATGCTAGTAAGGTTTCTGTAACCACTTCGCTACAATCCCTTTCACTCCCACTTCATTTATTGACAGACATGACATGTAGAGTGTTATTATATAAACGATATATTAATTAACATTGAGTGTTCTAAAAGACTAAGCATTTTTTCTAACATGATGAAAGTTGAATGAAAATTGTTGCAACAGTCCACCACCGATATTACGATTTTCATCGAAAATAGAAAAAAATTATCGACCAAAGTTCAAAACATGAATTCAAACAATTTTTTTTTGAAAGGAGAATTCAAACAAATTTTGATAAATTGAAACGGCGGTTTCCTCGGTAAGCCGACCGGTTTCGTCGGTAATCCCTTCCGGCTTTCGATGATTTCGGTTTTTTTCAACCATACATCTATTTCCCTTTCTTTCCCCTCCAATCGGAAAACCCCACTCCACCGCCGCCGGTTGTATGTCGCACCAGGGCCGCGGCCAAGGAGACATCGGCGATAGCGGCAGCGGGGCGTGAGGCCCCCAGAGGGAGCTGGAGACGCGCGGTGTGGTGGCTTCGTGAGGCCGGCGGCGGTGGAGGAGGCCCGTGCGGCATGAGCCCACCGTCGTGCAATGACCTTTAGCCGCTTGCCTATGGCGCACCGGAGGCACCACTCAGACTCAACACCACGTCGTAGTCGCATAAATGATTTTGTTTGCTCTATGTGGGTATATTTCACTTTTACTCATTCACACAGGTTAAATGACAATGTTCTAAGTATAAATTATTCTGTTTTTTACTCTAGGAATAGATATGTTATATTTTCTATAACACTTCTTTTACAATAATTTTTTCAATTCATTTAACTATTATTGCAACTTTTGTCACCATGGTCCTATAATACTAGAGTTAAAATTCATCACATAATTACTATTGATTGATAATTATTTTAAACATTATTATTCTCAATGCAACATGGATTTCCATTTGTACTTTATTTCTTACATACAAATTCGGGATTAATTATAGCGACAATGTAATAACTTGAAGTTTTGACTTTTGCCTAATTTTTGTGTCAACTAAAATGCAATTCCGTCTTCTATTAAGTTGCATTACAATATTGTAGTTTTTTCTCCCTATTTTTCTCTTTATGTTCTATTATTTTCTTTTTCTTTTTTGTTGTGGGAAATTTTAAGCAATCAAGGAGTATTCTGAATTATTAGTATTAGTTGATTTTCAGGTCTTGGGCTCTTTTTATAGTAAAATACTTTTATGAGCATGGGACCACCGCCACCCATTGGAGTGATGACACTTGTTTGCTCGTGACTAGCTATAATCATATTGTCATGTGACATTTATGTGTTGTAAAACTGAAACCACGTGCAATATGATCTTCTGGGATGGCCATGTGACAAAATACTTGTAACAGTCATGTTGCCATTTTATATCTTGCAACTGCCTGCAATACGGTCGTTGGGCTATGTGGTAAAATCCTTGCAAATGTTTGTATTTCAACTATAAGTTCGAAAATTTCTAAAACATTCCGGGTATTTCTATTATAAGCCTCCAGCATATACACTACTACAAAACCGATTTTTAGCAACAAAAGCCCGTAATCGATTATTGACGGAAGGCTGAGTCCGTCACTAAATTGGAACCTTTAAAGGCTGAGCCCGTCACTAAATTGGAATGCATTTAAAGGACAACAGATGGGCCTAATTCTTTCACCCCTCCAACTATATAAGAAAACTCTTGACCTAATTCTTCCACCCCCTCCCACTCAATCCTCTAGCGGCCGCCGCTCCACCACCCCCACCCCTGGCCGCTCTCTCTCCCTCCTTCTCCCCCTCCTCGATGTCACCCCTCCCTGATATCGGTCCCAACGCCAACACCACCTCCACCCCCCACGCTAGGCGGGCCTCTCCCTCCCGATGCCGCCCCCTCCTCGATGTCGGCCTCCTCCCCGACACCGCCTCTCCTCTGTCTCCACCTCGGCAAGGAAGATCTGGTGGTGACAGGCCACGGGGCGGCGGGTGCTACCCTCCACGGTGGCTCGGCTTCGACGACGCCGTCGGCCTCGTCTCTTTCCGATGAGGCTTATCGAGGCGGCAGAAGATCCAACGGTTGCTCCATCCTGGTGACCGGTCGCCGGTGATGGGTGTGGGCCCTAGAATGTTTTTTTTATATCGGCAGAGTTAATGGCGGGCCACGATGTCCGTCACTATTCGAACTGATTTTGAGTAAAACTTGTGTAGTAACAGATGTGTTGCCCGTTACTATAGTCATTATAGCCCGTTACTTAACGATATTTGTAGTAGTGATAGTTTCATTTTTTTTGAAAGAGAAGTTAAATTCCATTACTCATGTGCTGAGATATCCTCGTCAACTATAGTTTGAATATAGAGCGGGAGAGAAGTCAACAGACCGCTTGCCTCCACCACAGTCACTAGCAGGAGCTTCTAAAGCATGCATCGCTCTATTACAATCTCATGGTTGAAAAACACAGCGGAAAGTGTTGAAGTTTAGATGAAGAAGCTCCTTCAACTCTCTAACAAGGTCGCCTGTCACTGAAAGATTTACAAATTCTTCGACCACCGATGCTGCACCATTAGAGCATCAGTTTCAAGCACCACCTGACTGATGCCAAGATCAATAGCAGCCTGAACTCCTTGCAAACATGCAATCAGTTCTGCCTCAAAACTGTCTAGAAGATGATCTAACCTCCCTTTTCCAACTTGCAGTACATCACCATCAGAGTCTCGGATGATGAACCATCAGCCCCATTGCGCCGATCCCGCTGAAAATGCTGCATCAGTGTTGATCTTCAGCAAACCATGCTCAGGTGGCCTCCATCTATTCCTTGCTCGGATTGAGCGTTTCTTTTCCTTCTCAAAGCAGTTCAGAATTTCCACCGAATAGGCATGAATGCTTCGAGCCAGAACACAGATTGTATATCTTCTCTCTGCCACCATGAACAGGGTTGAATACATATTGTTAGCGCATATGACTAGTTCTATTGTAACGTTTGGATCCTGCGTGATATCCTCCTAGATACCCAGCACGTTCCTGTGCTCTCCTTGCTTGTAGGCATGATCGTTATCACGATCTCCCTACTGCATGTGTATATGTACGAGTATACTGTCAATAAAATTGGGGTGCATTGCCTCCTCTTCTGTCTACATGGTATCAGACTATCCTCAATCCCACTAATCGTTCTTCCGCTGCTCTCTCTCCCATGGCGAGCCCGTCTGGTTCCCCCATGGCTCCTCTGGATCCATCTTCAACCCCTTCCAGATCAATGCGCCACCATCACTCCCTACCTCCACGATCGCCATGATCGATATCCATTCGAATGTACCGATCATCCTTGATCTCGGCGACTCCCAATTCTCTACCTTGCATCAGACCTTCGATCTGACCTTCAAGAAATTTGGTGTTGTCAAGCACATTGATGGCACCCTTGATGCTGCCCTCATGTTCCATAATGATCTGGAGTAGGTTCAGGTCGACTTCTGCATCAACACTTCGCTCTACACCTCGGTCTCCAAAGACCTGCGCGCCATGGTCACGAACCCGTGCCTGACAGCCTATAATATCTGGACGTCGATCTGCAATCTCTTCCTCGACAACGCCATGGAGCGCACCGTCTACGCCCAGCAGGAGTTCCACAGCCTGTACCAGGGTGATCTCTCCGTCGACTACTACTGCGGCCGCCTCAAGGAGCTGGCTGACACTCTCCGCGACGTCGGCACGCCGGTCACCGATGCGGCGCTCGTCATCAACACCCTTCGCGGCCTCACCTCCAAGTTCCACCAGGAGATCTCCGTCCTCACGAGTAAGGTTCCACTGCCTGACTTTCTCTACACCCGTTGCTACCACGTTCAGGCTGAACGGCGCCAGCTCAATACGGCACAGATGGAGGCCGCCACAGCTCTAGTGGCATCTACCGTGTCCTCCAACCTGCTGCTCAACGGGAGGCAGCCACTGTGCTCTGCTCAATGGGAGGCAGCCACTGTGCTCTGCTCAACGGGAGGCAGCCACTGTGCTCCTGGCTGCTGCTACCTCCCGCACCTTGCTCCTCTGAGATAAATTGACACTTTTAGTTTTATATTAATCTAAAAATAAATTATAAATATGATTAACAAATTATATAGTAAACTAGACAAGTCTACGCAAGATCTGGATAGGTATATAAAGACGGTCAACATCACAGTATCTACCATACTATCCACAAAGATCAAGGATAAACAGATCATAATAGCTAGTATGGAAGACATGTTTTCCTTCTGGATCGGATAGAGTAGGCGGCGACGACGTGCAGCACCGTCACGTTGCTGGCGACGGCGGGAGAGACCGACTAGACATGAAGGAAGACGACTCGTGGCGATGAGGTTGACGAAGACGAGGAAGGGATCGACCAGTCGCATAAAACGCTTCCCAAAAATCTTATTCGTCCTCTCCCGGTGTAGGATCACAGAGGACGACAGTTCTGGGGACCTGCTCCCCCGTTCGCTGGTGCACGCCGATGATCGAGATAGAGAAGTCTTGACGGCACAACAGTAGCGAGAGGCAAAACCCCACACAATTGCCTGTTATGATTTACGGCGGTACTCTTATGTATTTATAGGGGTAACCGATAGGGTTGGGCGTCCCGTAACCGAATCGGTTTCCATAACCAAATATATGAAACACGCAGCAAAAGGAATCCGCGCCCCCGCAAGGCAAGGGCCCGGATTTCGGTGAACCATTCACACAGGTGCGCCCCGCCCCGCCTAGCGAGGCGAGCGAGCTCGCGCGTGTTCTTCCTTTCTCCCATCCACACACTTGCAAGAGATGCTAGAGCAACCAACCTTATAAATTGGACTCCCTCCACCTCCACTAGCAATGTGGGACTAAACTTTTACACTCTCACCACTTATGAATGGGCCTTTGAGATTTTTCAGAAATTATTGTGAATACTAATGAGCTAAACCCTCAAAATTCCAGCAGCCCCATCCTCCGCCTCCGCATGGTCCTCCCAACAACGGACCATCGGCAGGCGGCAGCGCCTCCTCCGGCGACAACACTGGTGGCGGCAACAACTGCCGTAAAAAGCGAAAGGCCCACGACCGACACTACAGACCCGCCGGGTATGGCAGATCAAATGGCGCACACCCTCCTACACCGTCGAACAATCTGTGGATCGACGTCGTTCAACCATGGCCCATGCCGCAATGGCGTTCACCTGGTGGTGGCCTACTCGGTCCCCATCCTGGCCAGGCTCCCATACAGGCCCTCCTCGTTGCAGCCCCGCCGCCCTACAACTTCGTCCCCAACACCTCCGGTGGCGCGTACACACTCCCTCCTACGCTCTTCTCTGCCCTTCACAGCTTGTCCGTTGATGGTTAGACTAGTGGCAACGACGAATGGGTGATGGACACTGGAGCTTCCACGCACATGACACAGAACACCGGAACTACCTCCTCCCACTATTCCCTTGCTTCTCCACAACACATCATCGTGGGTAATGGTACTCCATTGCTTGTTTATCACATTGGTCACGCTTCTTTTCGTACCTCTGCTTCACCTCTACAACTAAATCATATTCTTATTTCTTCATCCTTGATCAAGAATTTGGTTTCTGTTCGCTCTTTAACCCGTGATAATAATGTCTCTTTGGATCATATGACTAGTTCTATTGTAACGTTTGGATCCTACATGATCTCCTCCTAAATACCCGTTACGTTCCTGTGCTCTCCTCGCTTGTAGGCATGATCATTATCATGATCTCCGGTCTCCCTACTGCATGTGTATATGTATGAGTATACTGTCAATAGCATTGGGGTGCAATGCCTCCTCTTCTCTCTAAACATATAGACCTACTATGCAATAATCAGTTGTATGTAAAAGACTAAGTTGATGGAAAAGAATGAACAATTCACTTATGTTTCAACACTCCACTCACATACAACTCTCTCGAAATGCAAATGTGAAAATAGGAGCGACGTAACAGAAATTACAGTCACCATAACTGAAACTCAAGACCTTTGGCTTCTTCAAAGACTAAGCTAATGAGGAAGTATGGACAATTTACTTATAGCTCAACACTGGATAGTGCACGTCCCTGAGCCACAGCAGCAGGAACAACACAATCCTCGAGATGAACCCAGCGCGGCGCTCCATCCGGTGAGGGACACGCCAGCGCATATGAGCATGACGAAGGAGTCCTCCTTGGTGCCCATGTCGCGCGACTCCATGGCGAGCTCGACCCCGGAGAAGAGCTGCATGACGCCCAGGTATCCCGATGGGGAACTGGCCCAGGATCCTCATTAACGAGCTGCCGAGAACACGAGGCCCAGCGGGAGCTTCCCTGTGGCCAGGAACACCATGCCATGGACGCGCCACCCCGGCTGCCGAACCGGTACTGCACCGCCAGCCCGCCGGCGCCGTGGCAGCACGGTATGGCGCCGAACCAGCACCCAATGAAGTTCATCAGCCTGTCGTTGATGGATACCCTTGCTGACGACACCGCACTGGAGACGCCCTTTCCATTCTGCCTGCTTGGCCGGGGGTTCTAGGTTCTTCCGACCTGCCGGTGAATCATGGACGTCGTTCTGCAAGCTATATCTCTATTTACTGATTCTATGATCTGCTCATTTCCTACAAAAGATTTTTCTGCTATGGATGCAGCGATCTGTTACCTATACACATTGGTTCTCTATCCGATCACTGCCACAGATATGAGTACAGATTACAGGCTACCTACTACGGCGTGACCTTACTCAGTTCGCTTGTTGGATCCGTCGCAAGTACAACAGATCAATCGATCCATGAATGGATTGATGGCGTTAATTAGCCTTTGTGTCTATTAATTTGTATGTGTATTCAGGGCTAGCCCTGAGGGGGGGGGGGGGGGGGAGGGGGGCAGGCAGGCGGTGGCCCAGGGCCCATGAATCTTGGGGGCCTTCCCTATGGCATATATAGGTCAGGCGAGAAGTCCAAGTTCCAGGAAACAATCACGCAGCAACATCTTTTCTTTCCTTCTCCCGATGGGCCTCCATTGCTTACACTATGGCCCAGACCAGAATAGGAAGACGTCAGGAACTCCAATCGTGGATAGAAACCGCTGTTCGCTGCCTGAACGTGCATCGCTCTCGCCACCGCACGCTCGCACGAAGCCCTGATCTTCCATCGCTCTCGGCCAAAAAATCAAAACTGCTACAACGATTGACTATCAAGCGCACGACAAAAACTCAAAGGCGCACTACGCACAATGTTCTGTCGTTCCGTCAAGTCGCCGTGGCATTCGTAACAACCACGACTATTCCTCTGATCCTCTCCAGATTCAGGTCAACTCTTTACCCTTATGCTAATTGATTTGTTTTCTACTAGTTCTCAGTTTTGACATCGTCATAGAAAATTAGATTAATTTTCCTGATTATTTTATTTACAATTTTTAGGAATATTAGTCATCATGTCGACTAGAAAATACGCATCAGGCAGCGAAAAAAGAAAAAAGAAGAAAAGGCAAGATGAGTTCATACAATCACAGAAAGGGACCGTGGATAAATTCATTAAGAGTAATACAAGCACTTCAAGAAACCTAGATGAGTGAGCAATAGTTACTGTGGAGGAACAAAATATAGAAGACCAAGTTCCCACACAAGATAGTGTTGACATCAATGAGAATGGCAATGTAAGTGACAAAGAGAATATATTTAATTCATCTGCTACAGAATCTGCTAGTATTGATGAACAACATATTTTTACATCGGATATTTATGATCCGAGAAATTGGGATAGTCTTGATGCCAAAGCTAGAGATATATTAGTGGAGAAGGGGCCCGTAAGAGAAGAAAATCTTGTATTTCCTGTGGATGGCAACAAAAGACATTTTTCATACGCACATTACTTTAGAAAGATTGAAAATGGAGAGTTATGTGACCGGAAGTGGCTGGTTTATTCAAAGCATATTGACAAAGTATTTTGTTTTTGCTGTAAGATTTTCAATCCAAGCAATTGCAAAAGCTCCATGGGACATGATGGGTTAAGAGATTGGAAGCATAAACTAGTGTTGATCACATTGCCAACATGGATGCTTGGAATGAACTGAAAGCTAGAATGGGGAAGGGTGAAATAATAGACAAGGAATTATAACAACAAATCACAAAGGAGAAAGAACGCTTAAGGTAAGTTTTATTAAGGGTAGTTGCCATTGTGAAGTTTCTTGGTAAACGTAGTTTGGCTTTTAGAGGATCCAATGAAACACTTTACAATGATCAAAATGGAAATTTCTATGCTTGTGTTGAGATGATTGCAGAATTTGACTTGGTAATGCAGGATCACATTCGACATTATCAAAATAAAGAAATTAAACATCACTATCTTAGTCATAAAATTCAAGATGAGTTGATTTCTCTTTTGGCCGCTGATATTACACAATCTATGATAAAGGTGGTAAAAGAGACCAAATATTTCTCCATCATTCTAGATTGTACCCCTGATGTGAGTCATCAAGAGCAAATGACTATGTTGGTTCAATGTGTTCAGTTGTTGGGTAGCAACATTACAATTCAAGAGTACTTTTTGGATTTCTTGAGGGTGGATGACACATCTGGTTTAGGACTTTTTAAAGTATTGATTGATGCCATAAAGTCCTTTGATCTTAATGTCGATGATATTAGGGGTCAAGGTTATGATAATGGCTCTAATATGAAAGAAAAACATCAGGGAGTTCAAAAACGGTTGCTTGACATTAACCCGAGAGCCTTATATATGCCATGTGCTTGTCATAGTCTTAATCTTACTCTTTGTGATATGGCTAAATCTTGTGCTATGGCTGGTACCTTTTTTGGAATTGTCCAACACACACACACACACACATATATATATTCTACGTTGTTAGGTCTTTTTTTTTATATATATTCTCTCTATCCTCTCTCAACCTTGCATTGTTTTTTTTCTTTTGGACAAAGGCCAACGGTGTGTAGTTGTTCATGTTTTTCTGGAGGCCGGTGTGCTCACGATGCAAGAGGACGAACAAGTCAACCACAAGCCCAGAGAGGTACAGAATACTACCGTGAATTTTCTTCACTTTTGCAATATGTTTTATTTATGGTTTTTGGGATATTTTGTTGCGGCAGCATGGAGGAGAACCATGAGCGCTATGCTAGCTAGTCGAGTTTATAGGCCATAAAACTGATGTCGTTCTGCTTTTATGGCTTCATGCATTGTGTCCTGGTGGGATGCATAGGACTTGAGCTCCCAACATGGCTGAGGACGAAGACTATAAGCTCTGGATCAACTGAACTGCATCAACGGACATCTTAGTCAACAATTGTCAAATGTATTGTTACTACGACTTGTAGGAATACCATCGATAACGGTTTTGTACCATGGAGATTTTTTTTACACTCCAAGACATGATTATTATGATAGAAAATCTGTTGTCTATTGTTGCAAAGCGCATTATTAGAGCAAGTCATGCTCCCTGATGGGAATGGACAGAAGGATATTGACGTCATTGGCTAGTGGCAACAAGCAACAATTTGTGTTTATCATTTTTAACTGTAAAAATATGAGCAACAAAATCATAAATATACTTGGCTTTCCTATTACAAAATATTGGTTAATGAAATAGGAAAATATACTCATTTTTCTTTGAGATCAATCGCTTTCCTTTTTTTTTTCTCTAGAACTACAATGCATGCATCTGGCGGGTCTCCATTTGATTGAGATCAATCGCTTTCAAAAATAATAAACAATATGATCCCAATCATAAATAATCATTCACTTCAGAGTACCCCACCCCCTAAAAAAAAGCACCCATTGTCAGTGCAAAACACATTTGGGTGGTGTTAGATTGTAGATAATAAATAATTTTTTTATGTTCATCCATGTTACTATTTATGCTTATGCACAATCAAACAAAATATGAAGTCGATCATGTTATTGTGGGTTGATTTAGTTCTAAGATCAAAATGACCTATTGCACTGCATGGTATTTGAGTATAAATTGTTATTATTTGCAGCCATAAATGATCCTTTAGATAACCTTTTGCAATCACTCAGTTATTTCTCGTCGTGGTGGATTAAGGTCATAAAACATGTTTAACTTTGCAACCCGGCAGACCTACTCCAGGGATTGTTTTTCATTTTTTATAGGGCTTATGAACACCCATTACATGCTAAACAATAAGTTTTTGTGTTGCTGTGAGCTCTTTACAATTTGACTAGTTACAGACGCAAAGAAGGATCAATAATCCTTCCATATTTGTACCAGCATGCATGCATGCATAATTTAACTGAATGGGTTGAAGCGTATGCTAGGTAATTAAGCATGATAGTTGCTAATTTGCAGCTTGGGTTCCACAGGCACACGCATCCCCTATTGACTCCACGTTTCAGAAAGCATGAAAATTCCTTTGGTGAAATAGTTTCTTTTTTCTCAGTGTGAAACAGCAAATAGGTGGCATGCTTGTTATCATAAAACTTATCTGTGTCTCCGCACATGCAAACTATTTTTTGAAATTACTCATACCCATCCTCACATGCAAACCTATTTTTATACAGTTTTCAGGCTGCATGGG
Organism: Eleusine indica; assembly: GCA_030378355.1. Taxonomy (NCBI): domain Eukaryota; kingdom Viridiplantae; phylum Streptophyta; class Magnoliopsida; order Poales; family Poaceae; genus Eleusine; species Eleusine indica. Next base: position 45,358,763 of record CM059497.1, read on the forward strand.
TAGAAATAGAAATAGAGGGAAATACACGCCTAATTATTTGTGTCTACATGAGTAGCTAATATTGAAGTCTTTGCGTTTGTAAATGCCAGTACTTGTGACTTGAGTACTTTGCAAATAGTATATCAGTATCTACTACCGGCAAGCTTGATGCTAAATTACAAATAGTACAAGATTTTGCATGCATAGTCAACATTACTTGTTGTCAGAAAAATAATTTATATGCTTATGATTCTTCATCAAATTTGTTATTTTTTAACAATAAAAATGCAAGAACACATGTATAAACCTCTTATTGCTTTTAGCTTTTTACACTATAAAATCCCGTGTAGCATGCAAACATCACAGAAGCCACGTTTGGTTGCACCATTTTTGGGATATGTTATGGCCTTACATGGAATTAATTGTATTTACGGCCACAATTAATCACTTTTCTAATGACGGGATGAGCTACGTGCATGCAACCACAAAGATGACTAAAAATCTACCTAGAGTGTACAGTTTGATCATAGAATCTGCCTAATTCGCATGTAAAATCTGGAAGCATAAAAGTTGTTACGGTGCCATAACAAATAGTTTGTGCGCTATCTGTAACCATAGAAATTGATAAAAGTTTATGTTATGGAGAACAGAATTTATGATCTCAAGTGATTGCTTCTTATGTGGCATGAAATTTTTTGATCACGTGGTTTTTGAAATTACTCAAAGCATGGCATCGCGGTGTACACCGGTTAAAATAGTAATTGACAAAGTAATTAACTGTTGTAATTAAGAGGTGAGTGACCAGACAAACGCATGCATGCATTAGGTGCCTGGTGGGTGATCGGATAGGGTGGCTGGGGTGTGATATAATATACCACACCCTGGGTGTGAATTAGCGCTGCCCTATATATAGCTACGCTATATATATATATATATATATATATATATATATATATATATATATTATTTTCTAGCTGTACCAAAAGATGGAATGTTTTTCTTGACCATGTTCCAGGTTTAACAGTAAAATCATTGCCCAATACTGTTGGGAGAGTCATATCAAAAGTGTTCAAGCAATCAGATTTCAAGCTCCTCAGCTCAGGTCAGCTTTATCTCATTTACGTGATGCTAATGATACTGAAGCTAGTGACAAGACAGATGCAAGTAGTTTATTTAAAGCTGTTGGAAAATTTGAATTTATACTTGGTATGGTTATTTGGAATGACATTCTATATGCTATAAATAGTGTGAGCAAGAAATCACCAACTATATGTATTGATTCTACTTTACAACAAATACAGAAATGAGAAGATACTTTGAGAACTACAGAAATAATGAATTTGCTTCAAGTATGGTCATCGCCAAGGATATTGCAACTAAAATGGGTGTGGAACCATCATTTCCAGTGAAACGCCAAGCTAAGAGGAAGAAACATTTTGATGAAACCGACACAAATGAAGAAAGGCTACAAGCTGAAAAGGACTTTGAAGTGAACTACTTTTTAGTTGTCGTTGATATGGCAAACAGTTCATTGACAAGTAGATTTGAAGAACTCCAGACATTCAAGAGTATATTTGGATTCTTACTCAGCTCAACAATTTTGAAGTCGTTGAATGCTACTGAACTGAAAGATTGTTGCAATAAATTTGCAAAAACATTCTCTTCAAAGGGCCCTAGAGTATGGGAGAGATGTGGCATGATAACGCTGATCAATCGGTGTATCTCCATTGAGAAGCTGGTCAACTAACAGGGTCCCTTGACGTCTAGTCGTCCGACGTTTACGCGTGATCCCCTCGGCGCCGCGAAGATAGGGAGGTGCCACCCACCAAGCACCAGCGTGTCGAGGTCAAATTCTCCAAGATCAAACGTCGAGAAAGGCCCCAAAGCCAAGGTCGTAGCTTTTGTATAGCAACGATGACTACTCGATGTCGGCACGATGTCTGATCTACATGGCAACGAATCATGTTTCTCCCCTCTTGACACGGCAGTCCGAAGGACCCTTGTAACCAAGAGATCAATGAGATGGGACTCGTAACAGACTAGGATCTTTTTCTTTTCTCTTGTTGAAAGTGGATTCTGTATCAGACTTTTTTTCCTGGTTTATCTCTACGGAACAGACTCGGATTTTGATATGTAGGTTTTATTGTTTTCTGTAGGCCTGCAACACCATGTATAAATGTATTCACCTGTTAAATTAATAGATTTTTAGGGTTTTAGAGACTAGTAGCAAAGGTGTCCTTCTTGTCCCCCAAATTTGTAGGGTTTTAGAGCATCTCCAAAAGTTCCCTCAAATACCCTTCTAAATTAAATTAATAGAGTTTAGAGAAAAAACCTTCTCCAACAGCTCTCTTAAACCTCTCCTAAATTTATTTTCCCTCTAAACTCACCTCATCTCATCTGTGGCTAGAAACGGGGAAGCAATTGGGCTCCCCGATTCCACTCGTACCATCTTCGCGGCATTTTTTGGCGCCGAAATTACATGTCCCGCGTGCACCTAGATAAAATCTTCACTGCCTGCTCGCCACCCACGAAGCACGACCAGAAACCAGGTCCCCACGGTCTCCATCGGCGGACTCTGCCGCCGAACGTCAATCTCCAATCCTGCGAGTCTGACCCTATTTCCGGCGCCCTGCGGCGCGTTGCTGTCGAACCCCGGCGCCCCTGCAGGTCGTGCTCGCTGGTCTCCGGCGTCCGACATCAATCTCGAACCCGACGAGTCCGTCCCCAATCTCCAGTGTCCTGCGGCGCGTTCCTGATGTCGATCCCCGACGCCCCTGCAGGTCAACCCCGCCGCCTGTCTCCTCCGCCATCCCCTGCTGCGACCCCGTGATTCCCCGAGTAACGGTTATTTCATCACGTACTGCCAGCATCCGCCTGAAGCACACTCGTCTGTGCTCCTCCGAGATACAAGGTAATTGCAATACAAATTTGTGTTCAGTTTTACAGCTGAAAACTTAGCTGTGCTCCACCTAGATGTTGCACAAGACGAGACTGTCTTATCATTTGAGTTCAGTTTTATAGCTGAAAACTTGGCTGTTCAAACTTTACTGATTTTTTTGTCATTTATATAGAGAGTACAGCTGCACGAGGCAGTCTTTGTCTCGCACGCATGAAGCAGGTCGTCGTTGTACTAGGCGTTGGAGGCGCGCAGCATTGTTCTGGCGGCGGCTCTATGAGACGGAACGAGATGGAAATGGTGATGGCAGTCTAGGTTAAAAAAAGGTTCTCTAGGTGACGTGGCCTAATTCAAAATTGTTATGGATTATTTTTAGAGGAACTGTGGGAGGAGGAGAGAAAATATGACCCATTAGTTTTTGGGTCACTCCCAAAACAAGGTTTTTAGGATCTATTTTTTGGGGAGTTCTTGAAGATGCTTAGCATTAAACAAAGATTGTCACACCATAGCATGATTTCTCTGTCCACCTGTAATATAATTGCTCAGCTTTCCTTCATTTGATGCTCTTGTGGGTACCCGACTTCACTTTGGCCAAGTTTATGCGATGCTAGTGATGTGTTACTGCTGCGTTAGTGCAAGTGCTTTTGTCTTGGGGTGCATTTAATGGAGCAATGGGAAGGGATGGGCAATGGACCATTATTATTGGTCCAAGTGTCATCCTCTGTTATAGTAATGATTTCTGTGGTGATGATGTCTGTTTTCTTTTTGATGAAGAGAGGTAAATGTTATGGTGTTGATGTGAATAAAGGAGTGATTTAGATGTTGATTCTTGGTTGGATCTTGACCCTAAATGCACTGCATATACAAACCATGACATTTGATACTCTGAGTTCAAGATCAAATGCCTGTTAGGTTCTTGTTACAAGTCCGCCTACCAAAATTAAGTTATGAGATGCCTCTTTAGTTTGGTTTTTAAATTATCATTCTATGGGTCTGTTCGGTTTCAGGCTGTAAAGCCATTTAGCGCTACTTTTTTTCTGGCCCGGCTACCGAACGGGGCTCAAATTCTCAGCAGTAGAGGCCTTTTGAGGCCTGTAAAGTTTAGAGCCTGGAGAGACACGAAAAGGGTGTAAACCCTAGCCTTCGCCTGCCCCTGGACGTTCATACCCCCGCCGTAACCCGAGCTATCTGCAGCTCTGGCTCCCACGCGCCGCCGCCGGTGCGTCGCGCGCGCGTCCACCTTCTCGCCTTGCCGCCGCCTGCTGCTGCGCCTGCACCTTCCCCCCTTGCCACCACCGCATCTTGCGACACCGTCAGGCATCTAAAGGTGCCACCGCTTTGTCTCGCGCTCGGCGGAAAAAGAAGGACGCGTTTTCGCAGCCTCCATGGATGGCTTCGGGGGAGATGGTACCCGGGATTTCTTCTCGGAGCCCGATCAGTTTTCCTCTGGCCATTCCTTCTCCGACAATGGAAGCCGCCGTCTGACCACCAGCTTCTCTCGGCTGGGGTTTGATGGCCTCGACCTCAACTCTCACTTCGACAGCTTCCCCCATCTCGCGGAATACGAAGGCTTCCTCTAAGATGGGGGGACCCCCGGTGCTGCGGGAGGATTAGGAAGCGGTGGAAGCAGCGGATCGAGAGGTGGATTTGGAAGCGGTGGAAGCGGAGGCGGCTTCGAAAGTGGTGGAAGCGACGGATCTGGAGGAGGCCATCCTCTGAACCCCGGTCGTACGCTTGGCCTAAGGCTGGGTCACGGTGGTGGATCCAGGCCTAGAAGCCCTTTAGGTCGCGCAGGGTCCCTGGCCTCCGGTGGAGGGCGAGCTGGCGCTCCATGCCAAACAAATCCCAGGCAGGGTCGAGGGCGAGCTGCCGCTGCAAAAGGGAAAGCAATCAGGTGCGAGAAGGACAATGCCGAGGATGCCGAGGTATGACAATCTGTGCGCCTCACTGCTATAATGTTTTCCATAGTGTTTTGAATCTTGTTGTCCAATGCATCATGTAGAGTAAGACAGACAAGGCTAATTGGACTGACAAAAATACTTTTATTCTGTGTGAATTGCTTGCCGAGCAAAAGACTTTGGGTAACTAAATCAATGGTTCAATGACAACAAGAGGTTACAAACTGCTCATACAAAGGTTTCAAGATAAAGCAAATCTGACGCACGACATGTCACAATTCCGAAATAGGAATCAACAATTGAAAAAAAATGTATGGTTTCATCAAATTTATCACTTGTTATGCGACTGACTTCGGCAGACGATCTGATGGATGGCCTACAGCACCTGCATCCTGGTGGAAAAAGAATTGTGGGGTATGCCTACGTTCTTTGTGTTGTATCAAATTGATTACTTCTCCATTGGCCTGCACCTTGAACAATGACATACCTTCATTTTACCACTTGTAGAAAAATTCTGAGTGGAGGAAGCTGCAGCATGGCCCTCCAGCTTACCTGCCACTACTAAGGGAACTTTTTGAGGGAGTAGCTGTTGATGGTTCGACTGCATTTGTCCCTGGAGAAGGAGAAGACATTTCTGATGATGGTGAGGATCATTCTGAAGATGATGCTGATGGTGACGATGTTACTAGAGACGACACTGCATTTGTCCCTGAAGAAGATTATGGTTTTGAGACACATGATGAAGACCCCAATCCCTATTATCCTGGCAGTTCCGGAAGCCAGAAAAGGGCTAGCAGTGGAAGAACCACGGCAGCAAGCCCTGCGAAGAAGAGCAAGAGTCCAATTGTTCGAGTACTTAACCAGTTCCTAGCTCTGAACAAAAAGACGGCAGCAGAACGGACTTCTTTGATGCAGCAACAGGCTGAACTAGAAGCCGAGAAGAAGAGGGCTCAGAACATTAGGGTGCAGAAATAGCAGGAGCAGAAGCAATCCAACATCAAAGCACTTACAAAAATGGCATTAGAAGCAGGAGTGGAAGAAGATAGTGAAGAGTACTATTGCCTGGGATATCTGTGCAAAGATGAGGACATGAAGACATTGTTCATGGGGATGCAATCACATGTTGCAAGACTAAAATTTCTGCAAATGTACCGCAAGGACTGTGGACTATGATATGTTTTCATGTGTGCAACTGTTTTCATGTTTCAATTTGTTGTATGGGATTATATGAAATTTTTAGGTCCTATTTGTTGTATGATGAGGTTTGTTGTATGAACTTTTCCATTGGTAGACCTATTTGTTGTATGATGAGGTTTGTAACATGAGGTATTTGTTAGTTGGACCATTTGTTGCATGATCTAATTTTGCACTGCCCTATTTGTTAGTTGGTCCATTCGTTACATATCATTTCATCCTGGTTCTAATGGTGTGTTGATCTTGGCCTGCAGGAAGAAGGATGCTCAATGCAAAAGTTGCTGAACCAGATATTGGCAGCCGAAGAAGAGGAACAGATGGCTATGGTCCCGGTCCTCCTTTATGGTATGTATCATGGCAGCTGTTTTAACACATCCAAGAGACCTAGGTCCACAGATACTCCACATGAATTTGTGGTTAGAAACCTTTCCAATCCTACTGATTGCAGAAACATGTTTAGAATGACCAATCATTTATTCCACCAACTTCATGATCTATTGGTTGAGTCATATGGCCTTGAGTCCACCACAAAGAGTAGTAGCATAGAGGCCTTAGGGATGTTTCTTTGGATTGTTGGTGCATCGCAGTCTCTAAGGCAAGTTCAAACCATATTTGGGAGGTCACTGGACACGGTGCACCGAAACTTTGCCAAAGTGTTGAAATGTCTAGTGAAGCTAGGAGTCGATGTTATTAAGCCACGTGACCCAGCTTTCAGCACAATACACCCTCGCCTCCAACAGCGTAGGTTCAGCCCACACTTCAATAATTGTATTGGTGCAATAGATGGCACCCATGTGGAGGTTGTTGTTCCAAATAACAAGATGGTTCAGTATCTCAACCGTAAGGGCAAGACGTCACAAAATGTTCTGGCTGTTTGTGACTTTGACATGAGGTTCACTTTTGTGCTTGCTGGTTGGCATGGCTCAGTGCATGATATGAGAGTATTCAACGATGCCACAACGAAGTATGCTCACAAATTTCCAACACCACCGCCAGGTATGTTGTTGGTACACTACATTGCCCTCTATATCAGTTGTCCTTTTGTAATCTTCCTATGCTGATGATTGAACTATGGAACATGTAGGAAAGTACTATCTAGTGGACTTTGGCTACCCTAATCGACCAGGATATCTTGCACCTTATAAGGGGACAAAGTACCATTTGCCTGAGTTTCGATAAGGAACAATGCCTAGAGGTATGAAAAAGAACTTCAACTTTGCTCATTCTTCACTTAGAAATGTAGTGGAGAGGTCCTTTGGAGTTCTGAAGCAGAAGTGGAGAATTATGTATGGTGTGCCGAGTTTTCCTCTTCCAAAGCAAAGCAAAATTATAGTAGCATGCATGACACTTCACAATTTTGTTAGAGAACATGATGAAGCCGATGACGACTTCATGGAGTTTGAGATGAATGATAAGTACGTTCCAGAGGGGCAAGTGACTCATGACTCCACAATTGGGCTGGATGATGATGACGAGGATGAACCAAGTGATGCCAGCATGGATACATTCCGTGATAAATTAGCACATGCTTTGTATAATAGGAATTAATTTGTACCTTGTACTATTGTAATAGTACTTTGCTTGTTGATTTGTGGCTGAGTCGGTTTGTATGGATGATGTCTTTCAATTGTTGTCGGTTTGTATGAATAATGTTGTGGTTGTTGTTATATGAGGGATAAAGTAGTCATTTTGTAACCCTCAAGTACACTTAAGTGTCTTGCAAACGAATACCCTCCTATAAATTTTAGTGTGTGACCTTTTACACTGTCTATAGTATTTAGCACTAAACATTTGTAATACAGACTAGTGCCGAACGGACCCTATATATTCTTCTATGAGAGCACATATGTTTTACTAGAAGTGTGCGATAGTTTTGTGTAATCATGGCTTTCGTATAATTGTAGTATATATTCACTATTCTGTTTTTCTTCTACCAGGGAACTCCTTATGGTTTGTGTAGTGTCATTACAAACAACCAAATCATTGTTGGAAATATTGATGCTCTCTATTAATTCTCGGTTGCTTGATCTGTTTCTTTTAGTATCTGGCTGAACCTAATTGGCTTAATCTTTATTTATAACGAATTCATTGAAGTGGCATCTAAAACTATATTTGTTTCGTTGTATTGAAAGGCACTAACATCAACCAAAGATCACAACCTAGATCATTGTAGTAAGAAATAGAGAATCCAAAGGACAGGAGGACAAGTGTCCTGGATAGGGCTGATGTATCAAAAGGAGGACGACTTGAAGGGTATCAGTTGGACATCTCCTCTAATTTTTTTTGCTTAGGTGTATCTAATATCTAATGAAAGTAGTAGAATTTTTTAATATAACACACTATTTTTGTAGCGTTCTTTTTAATGACTTTGCATTCACTCAAAACAAGATTTTGTTTCCTGAAGAACAACCACTGTTGACATCTTATTCAAATGTAATATTTATAGCCATAATAACTAGGTTTTCTGAGAGAGTATTCACACAAGTTTTTCTATGTGTGTTTTGGTGGAAAATAATTTTTTCTTTCATAAGATTGTAGTACTCTCTATTATTTTCATTTGTTTGATTTTATTCCTCCACCAGAAAACTCCTTATATTGCGGCAGAAGGGATGGAAAACATTGAATGTATATGTGCCAATATAGGCAACCACATCATCATTGGAAGTGTTGGAAATTCTCATGGTCACCTATGTGATTTACTTCTTGTCAAATATCTGGATGAACCTAGTTGGCATACATACTAAAAGTTCTGGATAACACTTGTTTTCTCCTGGCATGCATACTAAAAGTTTTGGATACATACTGAAAGTTCTGGATAACATATAGCCATGTGCCATTTAAATATTGCAAAACTGTAACTATGATTGTCAGGGCTGACTATGTGTTAAAATCCTTGTAACTCTTCAATCAAGAACCTATATTTGGTTAATATTTATTTGAACTATAGATTCTAAAAATTTCTAGAGCATTCCACCTCTTTTTTTATTATAAAGCCCTAACATATAGTTTCCCATTTGTTTTACAATAAGTCGTGATGCATATCTTCTGAACAACGCATAGTATTGTAGTACTTTTTTTTTTCTTTTACTCTTTCTTATTCTGTTTCTATTTTTTTCTTGTTGTGTGAAATGCTAAACAATAAAGGAGTATTTTGAATGGTTAGTACGGTCTTGGACTCTTTTTTATAGGAAAATAATTTTTGTGAGCATGGGGCCACCACCAATTCGCTGGAGCGATGACACTTGTTTGCACCTAACCGACTAGTCATGTTGGTATTTTATATCCAGGAATTGCCTGCAATACGGCCACCGGGTTATGTGATAAAATCCCTATAACTATAAGTTCTAAAATTCCTAGAATATTCCGGCATTTTGTCTATTTTAAGGTCCCAACATATAGTTTTGTCTTAGTTTTACAATAATTCTCGGTCATATCTTTCTTTGGAACAAACAGATGACAAAATGACTCATGAGAACAAATACAGCTATCCTGTACTTTCCATTGGTATGATATAGATATGATTTTTTTTATTGGATACGTATGATTTTACTCAAGCATCTTCATCACAATTATCACCTCCAGCTATGTTCCTGTTTGTTGTTGGGCAGGTCCCTAACGACCGAGGACCGACGAGGCCTTGGTAGTCCACGTTCCTGAGCCGTAGCAGCAGGAACATTACAATCCCCAGGATGAACCCTAGCGCGGCGCTCGATCGGTGAGGGACACGCCAGCTCAGATGAGCATGATGAAGGACTCCTCCTTGGTGCCCATGTCGCGTGATGCCATGGCGAGCTCAACCCCGGAGAAGAGCAGCATGACACCCAGTATCCCGATGGGGAATTGGCCCAGGATCCTCACGATCGAGTTGCCGAACACGAGGCCCAGCACGAGCCTCCCGGCGGCAAGGAACACCACGGACGCGCCGCTACGGCCGCCGAACCGGTACTGCCCTGCCAGTCCATTGACGCCGTGGCAGCACGGCATTGCGCCGAACCAGCACCCGACGAAGTTCATCAGCCCGACACTGATGGATACCCTAGCCGGGGAAAGCTTGGCGCTCTCGGGGAATAAATAAAAAACTCGACTGCGGGGAGCTAAGTGCCTCCGCGTTTTGGTATTAAAAGGTTGAGAATCTCCCCGAAAACCGCGGCCGAGAAAACCCATCAACAGGGGGATTTTCTTGAGCCACAAGGGAACGAGCACGACTAAGCGACCATAACCCCAACAATGGCAACAGTACCGTGCTACAGTACTGCGCTGGATGCCATTCGAACCTGGGTTGATGAGTGGCCAGCCAACGCTGCAAGGCACTCCATCCGAGGTCTTTTGGCCTCGGAGAATAAATCCGATGAGACATTGCAGACGGAGATCATCGAGTTGAACACGGACAACGGAAGCTGTGATACGGCCCCCTCCTAGAACCCGACTTTAAAATCGGTCCACGTTATCTCTACCAATCTTAGTGTAGCGGGCCTGAATCGCAGGCCCTGCATGATCAATGGGTCACGCATGATGCAGAGCGCCTGGGTCAATGCGAACACGATGAGCGCGGTGGGGACACGGGCGAAGGACTGACTGCGGCGGCACATGTGGGTCATGTTACCTTCCGCCCGTGTCAACGCACGAACGATCTCCCCCCCCCCCCCCCCCCCCCCCCCCCCCCCGCCACCTCTTCCTCAGCACCATGTCCGCTAGCGCCATCGCCGTCTGCCCCCGCCCACGCACCACTGGGCCGTCGCCCCTTTGACTCTGGCGCCATCCCCAACACTGTCGCCGCACGGCCCATACCACCCCTAGGCGCCACCACCGGCTGCCGGCGGTGCTACGCCGGCTCGCCCGCTTCCCGCACCAACCACCGCCGCCCACCATGCCACCGCTGTCGCCATATTGCTCAAGCAGGGCCTCTACTTGGACATGCATTTTACATGGGTTCCTAAATTCACCCCCCTCCCCGCGAATTTTGGAGCCTTCTATTCCCCTCTCAACATGGGCCCACCTATTTTTTTTTCATTTTTCATTTTTTTTCTTTTTTCTTTTTCCTCCCTTCTCCCTCTTGGACTCTCCTTCTACCGCATAGAACGCATCTCCCACCGCCGGCCATAAACCTCTAGCCCAGCCTTCGTCCCTCCCCTCGGCGCCTGACCCTGCCACCGGCGAGACCGCCGGGCCAGATCTACGCATGTAGGGTCGGAGAGCCCGTCTTTTGCGCCGAACAAAGGTGAGGCGAGCTCGCCAGTGTCGTCCCCAACTCCCCATCCTGCAGCGCCAAAGATTTACCCTTCTTGCTCATCGGCTTCATCTGTAGCGTGCCAGGCCGTCTCTGCGGTCACGGAACCTTGGCGCTTCTTGCTGCGGGCGAGGACGACAGCATCACAGGGCCTTCCTGAGCTCTCAGAGATGATCTTCTCTACATCGGTGGGCACGAGCAAATAGAGGGATGGGACATGACCGCGGCGGTGGCACGACGACATAGGTGAGGCGCTGGTGCGGTGGGCGGGTGTAGCAGGTAGGCGCGGGCGCGACGACTGGTACCGCTTGATTCTTGCCACCGTCGCCGCCTCTTTTCGTCACCGGGTCGATTCATCATCGGTGTCACGACGCCGCCATCCATCGCCGGCAGGAGCTAAGCCACCTGATCCATCGCCGTCAGGAGCTAAGCTACCCCCAGATCTACAGACACCAAGCTCTGCCGCCCGCTGATTGTGAGTAGTCAAGCCATCATGCCAGCAAGTTCGCCTCCCTCCTTGCTGGCGCGTCAAGCAAGCCGAGCAACACCGCCTCCTCGCTTGCACGCTGAAGAGGAATGCAAAGATAGACAATCACTGATTCACTGACAATCTGGTCCCATGTGTCTGTAAAAAGTAGGGATCATGTTTTGGATAGTCCCGCTGGAGTTGAGAGTAATATTTGCATGCCAATTTAATATATTATTGATCTATGTCTATTTTTCTTGAATTTGCTCACCAAGGTACTCATATTGCCTTACACATAAATATCATTGAAGTAGACTTTATGTTGAGTGACTTGGGAGTTGAGTTGTTTACTTGATCATTTGAGAGGGATAGTTCTTTTTCTCACAATATTCCTTTTAAGGTGATTTACATGTGTGAAAAAGTTTTTGATCATTGAGTTGAATAATTTTAAAACTTACTTTGAGGAATGTTTTCAAGACTAATACCCATATCTTGAATTGTTTGCTAAATACTAAATTTTATCTAATTCCATAATGACTAAGTGGACAACTTGTGTACATTTAAAGTGATCTTGTGATAGATACGATTATATATGAGCTGATTTTCATTCTTGACTTTTCTCATGGATAAGCATAGATTTAAGTGTAGGGGAGCTGTTGATGATACTTATTGTACCATTTTATACGTCAAAAGCGTCTTGTTTAGAGCATAAACACTATCATTTTAGGCCATTAACCCCTTAAAATAGTGGAATAGTTGTATCTTTGTTGTTCTGAGAGATTTACTAGGAATCAGGTGAAAGGATGACATTTTGGATGATTCTAGTGGACTTGGCCTTGAAGAGGTGAATTGTAGAAGAAAAGGCCTAGGTGTGAATCGGCACCGGAGTGAATTGGGCTGATCAGGAACGACTCACTCCTCAGGACCTTCTAGAAGGAAGACATTCATACAAATCTTAGAGACATGCATCATGTAAAGATAAAAGAAAACTTTAAGATCTTAAACATGCAGTACAAGACTTTACTTCGAAGAATCTGATGAGAGGACCCACATAAAGCTACAGAAGATTTGGGAACCGACTTAGAAGAGAGTTCGGGCTAAACATGGAGTGTGCCCATCAGCACATCCACAGTGCCGATCGGCACGTGGCCCTTTTTCATAGAAATTGACTCTATCTCGAGTTGCACCTATATAAATACTTGTAAACTCTAGGGCCAAGACAGTCACTGCCATAGGGATAACAATTCTTGTGAGTTTAGAGCCATCGAGGCTTTGCCTTGTTCTTCACATCTCTAGTTGCTAGGATTAGCTTAGACAACCTAGCCAAGTCGACGATCGCAAGATCATAGGCTTAGAGTTTCAAGAACCGTTGGTGCTTGAGGTAATCCATCAAGGTAGGCCTACTAGATGGTGATGAATCTTGTACTATATATATATATATATCAAAATAATGTTGAATATATGAATGAATGGTTTTGGTTACTTGATCACCTAGATTTTATGGTCTTACATGTGCTTATTCCCATGCTTAGTACATAGGCCAAGTATTTAGATGCTATCTTAATCATGATGATTAGGGTAGTATTCCGAATCTTGTATGGACCAGATTTGCATGTATCTCTACTTATGCATGGTAGTAGATGTATGTAGAGTATAGGGTGGTAGACCGATTAAGGCGATTGGTCGTGATAGGGCTCGTCAGAAAAGCGTCACACTCTACCCATCTTCAGCTTCATGTACCAAGTAATTTCGTTTATGATGCTATTTGATTGTAGTTTGTGGTTATAATCTCAACTAGTAGATATCTGGTTAAACTTACTAAACATTTTTTGTTAAGCCCATTCTACGAATTAAAATTATCTTCACATAAAAAGCCTTTGTGCCGATCGGCACCACTGCGCGCCGATCGATATATCCTCAGCTCACCGACAAAAAGGTCTCATCTTTAGAAGCTTAATTAGATCTTTTATTAATAACTTTGCTTGGTTTCCACTAGTCTCTGTGGATCGATATAAACCTTGGAATACTCTAAGGGAAAATATGCTATAACTTTACACCGTCCTCTTACGGTATATAAGTATGTGCGTACATACGACCAACAATCCTTCATTGCTAAGATATTTTGAATGGGATATTTCTTCATTATGGATTTCCTTGTCGCTTATGTAATGATCGTGATGGAATTTACTCCTTGACTTCATCATTTAGATTCCCCAGGCCTTTGCATGTTCATACTACTCTCTCTCGACATCTTTTACAAGATGTCTAAACCGAGTAAGGGTGTATTTGGTTGGGCATCAAGGAAGGATGGGACGGGATCATCCAAGATATCCTGGATGAACTCATCTATTGTGTTTGATTCGATGGACAAGGCAATCCTTATTTTTAGTTTGGTTGGAGGAACAAGGATGAGAGGGACGAGAATTATTATGTAACTATACTTGTAATTATCATCATTAATACACTAATTAAAATTTGTTAACTTATTACTCATATCTAATCATTATCATTACTAATCAATTATAAATGCTTCATAACACTAATAAATATTCCATTTAGTTAACAAATGACCTGATAATTAACACATTAATACTTATAAATACTTAATACTTGATAATATCGATTAATTATTAATATAATATGCTAAATATCACTTATCTCATACTAATCAACATACTTAGCAAAGTGGGATGGCCTCGTCTCACCGTTTTTTAGGGATAAGTCTATGCAGCATATTGAGAGAATATTCTCAAAAGGGATATCCTTGTCCCTGCTTGACAACAAATGAAACAAGTATCAAAGAGAGATATTCATGGATGACCCTGTCCCATCCCTCTTTATCCCTCCAACCAAAGACACCCAAAGATATTAGATGAATGCTTCCAAGAAGATATTACGTGTGATCCTGCAACTGCTGGACTGTTTTCTCTTTACGTGTAGATCACTTGTTGATTTTGTATTTTTTTAGATAATGGAAAAAGGTTGCAGCCTTTTTGGAAGGTTTGCATACACCCTTATTACAGCATATGACACACAAGTGTGGCACAAAAACAAAAACAAAGCCTATGTCGCAATGGCCATCCATTCGACGCGAAGACACTCATGACGACCACCTCCACCAAATGGCATATTTGTACAATGGCTTCCCTGTGGATGTCCTTTTGCAATTCTCCATGAACGAAACCAGTAGATCGCTCTGAAGACTACCTGTATCAAAGAGATCATTGGTTTCTTGTCAAAAAACAGAATCATTCCAGCAGAACCATATCAACCATAACATGGCAGCCACACCAATGACAAATAATCTTTTTTCTTGCACTCCCGTTGTGTGTAGCCAATTCCCAGAAATATGTATAGTATAAAAGGTTTAGTAAACCAGTAGCAATTATAAAAATTCACCACATATTATGAGCTACATGGCATTCAAAAAAAAAAGATGTTGTATTTCTTCACTAGCATTACAAAAGCAACATTTTTGTGAACCTTTCTAATATTTCTTAGACAGATTATCTCTAGTCAAAGTAACTCCTCTGGATAGGTTTCATAAAAATATTTTGATATTTAAAGGGAGTTTGATTTTTCAAAGTTGTCATAGTTTGGAACTATTTTGGAGCAACATGACATTGTAGTTTGGAACTAGTTTGGGGCAACATGGCCATTATACATTGAACGCACCAAGAAGATGCCATTCTCACGTAAATTCCATTTAAAAGTATCAGATTCCTCATCAAGCATAATAGTACCTAGCTTAGCGGTTATGTTGTTCCATTCCACTAACTTACTGTCAGTTATGGGTCTCTAAAAGAAAGGTTAAAGAGGGGTGGTTTGGAAAACATATTGAACAAAAAGTTACTGTCAGTTCTTGTTCCATTCCACTAGACCTTATTCTAAATGCCAGCACTTAAAATTTGTGAGTTTACTCCCCCAATCTAGTTTGTTCTATTGTTGTGATCCTGACCTGTTATAGCGGGCGTCCCAATTTATCTTTGCAAATCATCATTTAGGATGAAGATTTTACTGAGTGTAAGGATGGCAATGAATCTCTTAGTGATGACTCCAATGCTACTGATAGTGGTGGTCAAAAAAAGGTACTTATTTATTCCAAAGTTTTTGTCCTGTAAAAATAGTAACTAAATTTAATTTTCTGTAGGAATCTGAAAATGTAAAAGATTATTGTTAAGTATATCTGCCCTCTGTCCAAGATTCCTGGAGCAATCTGATGTAGAATAGTTAGTTCAACTAAAATGTTTTGTATACACTTTGCTAAGTTAATAATCTATGATGTTATGTTTTGGTCTGATTCATCACATTGTATCCTTAAACCAAGACATTCCTACAATAATTCTTGCATTCCTGTATCTGGGTCATAAGTTTCGCTTAGGGCAATGGTACAAGCTATTGATTGCATTCTGGGTCATAAGTTTTGCTTCAACTCCTCAATTTGCAAACGCACAACATGGAAATGGTGTCTGTCCAATCAAGAAAATGCATTCATATATTTTACCAAGAGACACTTGTCGTGTTAGTCATGATGCTTTAGGACCTCACTGGACTCATGCAAGACAAGAAAACAAGTATGATTTGGATTATTTATCGAGGCCACCCGAATTGCCACAATTAAGTATTGTTTATTTATTTGTGCAGTTTATATAGAATATACATTTTACAATTCTGTTATCCGGGGAAATACTTATTCTCGTAGATAAAGGACAAGAAATCCCTGTCTGATTCAGATATATGAGGTAGTGGCTAATAGTATATTTTGCATATTAATTAGAATTTTCTTGTTATGTTATTCAGAGTTTGAGTCGATCTTTTAAAGTCATTGTAATCCGGCAACTATATAAAGTTGGCTGAGGTTCGGAATCAATTAAGGAATGCGTTGTGTTCTCCAATCTATTATTCTGCTAAGTTTGCACTTTAACAAAAAACCACTATAGCAGCGGAACCAAAACTCATGTAGCAGCAAGTTCGAAGAAGTCCGCCGCTACAGATTTTTAACGGCAAATCGTAATGTGATCCTCTTCTAAAAATTGATTTTTAGGCGCGGATCACACCGCTAAAAATCATAGCTATTAATAGAGGCGGACTATAATATGGTCCGCAAATAACAATAGATTTTTAGCTGCGGACTACATCATGATTCGCCGCTAAAAGCGGCCTGGCCCATTTTTTTTTTTGGCCCAACTGATACACATAAAATGCTGACCTCTTTCAAACCCTAGCCTATCTCACATTCTCTCCTCCACCCCAGCCACCCCTCCTCTATCGTTTCCTCCCACTCTCCTCACCCCAACGCCCCTTCTCCGACCCTCCTCTATCCACGGCCGTGCCGCCACCTCCCCTCCTCCATCCACGGTGGCGCCGCCACCTCCCCTCCCGTCCTCCACCCATTGCAGGCGGCGGCAGGAGGGCAGCCACGACGTGCGGTGGTGGACGGGCGGGCACGGCATGCTGCGTTGGGCAGGCCGCCATGGCATGGCGGACCTCAGTGACGTGTAGGGTGGCCTGGGACGCATGGCGGTCGGATCCGCCTCCCTTCCGCTCCTCCACCCATGGCGTGCGGCGGGGGACCAGGGCGCGTGTGGCGATCGGATCCGGTCACACCGTGCCTCCCCTCCCCTTCTCCAACTTTAGCCTCTGCCACCTCCTCTCCCTCCCCTGAGCCTCCCCTCCCCTTGGTGGTAGATCTAGTCAAAGGGGTGCGAGTAGAGGCAGCGCAACGGCATGGTGGACCTCAGCAGGGCGGCGGGGCCTAGATGCCTGCTAGCCGATTTTTTTTTCCAGAAATCAACTGTAGCGGCGGGTCATAATGTCACTCGTCGCTGTAATTAATCTGTACCGGCGGTTCTACACAACCGCCGTTAAAAAACTTTATTTTTAACTATGAATCCTTAGCGGTGGGTGGTCGCATCTACAGCTACAGTACATATTGGTCCGCCGCTAGAGTGCTTGTTTATTGTAGTGTTGGGGATAGCTTATGTCATAGTTTTCTGAGTTCACGGGGAGCATAAGCCCAATATCTAAGTCATCGCAACACGTTCATAATGTATCTAAAATATTAAAAGAATGTCTTTGCTACTCGCATCTTTTATGAACACAGTGAAAAATGTAAACTTTCAACCTTTGTTGCATCTCGAACTTGACTGATGTTTAATGATGTAGCATCAGTTTGGTCCGGAGTCATTTACGTTGACAAAAATAGGAGGGCACGAGATGATGTGCCAACATCAATTGTTCCTAGCTCTCTTAACTCTTAAGTGTTGTTGAAGGCACAATATATAGGATGTGCTTCTGAACTATCTACAATTCTTACGTCACTACAGATTGCGTTTATATGCAAATATTTTTACTCCTTTTCTTCATCTCACCTTTCGTATTAATTTAATCACATGTTTGTTTCAGCTTCAACGTTATGGGTTTTTGCTTGACTTGTATTACGGTGGATTATATTACTTAGAGACTTGAAATAGAATAAATCTAATCCAACCGTTAATTTATAAGGATAGTATTGTAATTAACTAGCTAATCCACTAATTTATAGAGTCTGTCACCGTAAGACACCATCATCATACACGCTTGTCTCGCCGCCTGTCTCGTTGTCTCCGTCGCCGCTCACATTGCAACGAGGTTGGAGGGATGCGATCTTGCTCACGACATAGCGGCCGAAGAAGCAGGTCGGAAGCACGCTAAGGAACTCGTTTGGCTCCTTCTCGTGTGCATGCCCTGGAACTACATCAATCGTTCTTGCCGGAATGCGGAGCCGTGTCACAGCGGAGGATTTGGCCAGCGAACATCCGCCCGCGCGAGCCTGCTCGGTGCATGAAATGAATGACTTGGCATCAGCATTGCTTTGGGAGTGTGCGTTGTTGCGGCTGCTCATGGGGACGGCGAGCTTCTCCTTGATGCCGTCGACTTTGGCTTGCCTGGCCTGGAGCAAGCGTCGGACATCATCGAGCGCGGTCTCGTATAGCACCATGGCCTCCCTGACCGGCAGCGTGGAAGAATTGGGCGAGGGATGTGGCCAACGACGACGGTGGAAGGCGGAGGCGCAATAGGTGGGCGAGCTCGACGAGACAGCGACGATGCCGACGCCCTCAACGTAACATGTTGGGATCCAAGGGAAGAAGAGAGCATTGTAATAACAAACCTGCCACAATTTTTTTCATCCGAAAATACTCATTATACATTATACTACATTCAAATACTACTTCATCTAGTTAGGAAGATCAAGTAGTATAAGTGCATCTAAACCATTAGATTAGACAGAATGGATGGCCCACATTCATTTAAGTGCACCGTAAAGGTCCTCTATTGCTTGCTTTGTTTTCATGCATTACACCGTGGTAAGTTCATTTTCCTGAACACTTGTCATTATATAGAACAATGCCATATATTGTTTCACTCTATTTTAATTTTCTTCTTGATAACGTGGTATATGTCCACCTCATCATTGGTGTAGTACTAGCACTTCCATACTGTTGCATGCCTCTATGCAATTTTTCAATGATTACCTGCATTGTGTGTGCATTCGTTCATGACACATCCATGGTCCTCGCAAACCCGATGTTGTGCCTCTTTGTTGATGGCCTCGACATCTCCCTCAACAACTACTTTGTCACCTCATGTCATATTTCTTTCTTGGCATGTCATTTTGTGCATAACTTCACGTGCGCCTTCCTAATCAACAATCCTAAATATGACTAACTTGACCATGGTTATTCAAATCACAACATCCTGAACCACGGCTATCATGCCCTTGCTCTCTGTTATATCAGCATCTGCACAATGGACTAGCAATAACATCTATTTTCTGTTGTCTCATGTTATAACTCTTGTAGGCTTCCAACGTAGAATTATATGTATCTATGTCTATAACTAACACACAGTTTAGTAGTATGTTTGTGGATTTTTGTTTAACTCTTATTGGTCTATAACATTTCTATTTCCTATTATAGAATATGATCAATAACTATTAATGGATTATCAAGGACATGTGTTGTTGACAACATGCATCAGTAACTTGTGGAAACTGTTATTGTCTTTTTCTAGGAGCTATATCAAAGAAATTAGTATGAATGCATCACATACTATCCTATTATGAGAGGCTAAGGTGACTCATATCTGGACTTGTAATTTCATTAGTAGTATAATTTACTACAACTCATGGATAATATTTGATATAAGTTCACACCATTTGGATACTGACAAGAGAGAGAGTATATTGTCAGTCATTTATCCAAATATGTAATTCACATTGGCATACACTACTCTGTTTGTGAATTTAGCATACCGTCGAAGAGAAACAATGCTGGTAAGTTGATACATCAAAATATAAATGAAATACATATACTATTGTGTATCTTTGCTTCCGTTGTAATATTTTTCAATTCATTTTGTCAGACCTATTTACACAGACCGAAAGGCCACTCGTATCTCGTTGGGTCTTCTGCTTTTGCTTTACATTCTGCTCCTGGATTTCAATCATTTAGAGTGTCAATATTGTGGGGGCAGTAGCAATTATGTCCATGATACTTATGTACATCACCAAGTGGATAACTGCCAAGGTGAGTAAAGATATATTCTAGTTTTTTCTGCACATATTGGTTGATTTACCTATTTACCTTTCAATAATTTGTGTGGTAAAGGTTTGTATTTAACCATATGATTTGCATGTCAGAATGCATTAATATAGCAGTTGATTGAATTTTGACCCTAAATGCACTACTCACACTAACCATGGTATTTGATATCCCTGATGCAATTTACCTTTTATTTTACGACAATTTATATGGAGTTGCAAATTTGACATCTAGCAGCTAACACAAATCCTAAAGTAATAATGCTCTAGCAGGCTATGTTACAAAATCCTTGTAACTGTTCATAGGGACCTAGATTTGATTCATATTTAAATTATAAATTCTAAAAATTCCTAGAGTCGTTTCACCGCTTTTTCCTATTATAAAGCTCTAGCATATAATCTCATGTTAGTTTTACAATAAGTCTTGATGCATATCTCCGGAACAACATACAGTATTGTAGGGGTTTTTTTTTTCATTCTCCCTTTCTCATTCACTTTCTATTTTATTCTTGTTGTGTGAAATGTTAGACAATCAAGGAGTATTTTGAATGGTTAGTAAGGTCTTAAACTCTTTTTTTTATAGCAAAATACTTTATATGAGCATGGGGCCACCACCAATTCGCTGGAGAGATGACACTTGTTTGCTCCTAACCGACTAGTCATGTTGGTATTTTATATCTAGGAATTGACTGCAATACGGTCACCGGGCTATGTGATAAAATCCCTATAACTGTAAGTTCTAAAATTCCTAGAACATTCCGGCATTTTGTCTATTTTAAGGTCCCAACATATAGTTTTGTCTTAGTTTTACAATAATTCTCGGTCATATCTTTCTTTGGAACAAATAGATGACAAAATGACTCACGATAGCAAATACAGCTATCTTGTACTTTCCATTGGTATGATATACGTATGTTTTTACTCAAGCATCTTCATCACCGTTATCACCTCCAGCTTTGTTCCTGGTTTGTTGTTGGCCAGGTCTCCAACGACCGACGAGGCCTCGGTAGTCCACATCCCTGAGCCGCAGCAGCAGGAACAACACGATCCCCAAGATGAACCCCAACGCGGCGCTCGATCCGGTGAGGGACACGCCAGCGCAGATGAGCATGACGAAGGACTCCTCCTTGGTGCCCATGTCGCGCGACGCCATGGCGAGCTCGACCCCGGAGAAGAGCAGCATGACGCCCAGTATCCCGATGGGGAACTGGCCCAGGATCCTGACGAACGAGTTGCCGAACACGAGGCCCAGCGCGAGCTTCCCGGCGGCCAGGAACACCACGGACGCGCCGCTCCGGCCGCCGAACCGGTACTGCCCTGCCAGCCCGCCGGCGCCGTGGCAGCACGGCATGGCGCCGAACCAGCACCCGACGAAGTTCATCAGCCCGACGCTGATGGATACCCTCGCGGGGGATAGCTCGGCGCGTTCCGGGAACAGGTCCGACGAGAGCTTGCAGACGGCGATCACCGAGTTGAGCACGGACAGCGGGAGCTGCGGCACGGCGCCCTCCCAGAATCCGACCTTGAAATCGGCCCACGTTATCTTGACCAGCCGCAGCGGCGCGGGGCCAAATTGAAGTCCTTTCACGATCGACGGGTCGCGCACGAAGCAGAGCACCAGGCCCAGCGCGAACACGATGAGCGCGGCCGGGACGCGGGCGCAGGACCAGCTGCGGCGGCGGCGCTCCTGGTCGTCGCCGGAGCCGGTGGCGAGAATGATGAAGAGCAGCGCGGCGAGCGCGAGGACGAGGCCGTCGGCGCCGAGAAGAGGCCGCTGGACCGCGGTGGATGCAGAGGAGGACTGGGAGAAGTCCTGCACGTAGCGGACGTACTTGACGGCGGTGAAGACGAAGGAGAGGCCCTGTGAGAGCTGGACGCCGCGCACGACGGGGAGCGGGAGGAGGCGGTAGATGCGGGTCATGAGCCCCGTGGCGCCGAGGAAGAGGAGGGCCGCCGCGACGGCGAGCCCCGCCGCCATGATCTGCGGGACGGTGAGGTGCGCCGAGGAGAGCGCCACGGCGGCGATGGATTTCATGGGTTGCACGGGCATCGGGATGCCGAAGAGCACGCCCGTCGCGAAGTTGTAGAGCGCCGTGAAGATGAGCGTCGTGCCGAGGTCCAGGTGCGACGCCAGGGACAGCGCGAGCACGATGGGGATGTAGGTGCCCAGGTCGCCCACCGCGCCGCCCAGCTCTGACCAGACCGACGTCTTCAGGCGGACGGAGGACGGGACGAACCCGCAGCGGCTGCGGCCGCCGCCCTCGCCGGCGAGGAGCGGGTCGCCGCTTCCTGACGCCATGGGATTAGCCAACGACTTTTGTTTGGATATGCTTCTGTTTGCTTTTGGTTGAGGCGCTGAGCTGCACGTTTCTGATCGGTGGATGACTCTGCTGCTCCAGTGAGCTAATAATTCGTGGCGGCTGGTGTCTCCATCGACAGTTTAACACGAATATGCGATCTAGATGCTCTCTCTCTCTCTCTCTCTCTCTCTCTCTCTCTATTCAATATGGTAATTGGAGGACCCTTTTGTTGGATTCCAGGTTCTGTCTGGTGTAGTGTAATCTTCTTCTGTTATTTTAACGACTTTTGGAATTACACAGGGACGGGGGTAATCCTCCTTTCCTTTCTCTCTTTTTGGCCCCATGTTCAACATCCAAGCTGCGCACCAACTGTAGTCTGTGACGCTACCCCGTTCCGTCCGTGGGACGGAAGGACCATGCTCATCATTTCGTTCCATCGAGAGGCAGCAATCGTGGCTTTTCGAGCCGCGAGGGGATACAACGAACATCTGTCATTCTTTCCTCCAAAAAGAAAACAGCAAGGAAGGCCTGGTATTCTTTTCTCCATCCAGGGCTCCACGCATGCGGATTCGGGAGCAATGGTCGTTATCTGAAAAAAAACCTTGCGTAATCACTTGGACAGTTACGTGTTGAGTGGCAACATGGTTTGCGTGGTCAGACGATAGACCTTTTTTAAAAATTGATGTGGACGTGGGGAGGTATACATACACTTCACAAGCGATTCACCAGTGACTTGTTTCTAAGATATTTTGAATGGGATATTTGTGGATTTCCTTGTCGCTTATGTAACGATCGCGACGGAATTCACTCCTTGGCTTCATCATTTAGATTCTCCGGGTGTTTTTATGTTCATACTACTCTCTTGGAACATCTTTTGTAAGATGCTCAGAGAGAGTGTAAGATGTTAGATGAATGCTTCCAAGATGCTGCAACCGCTAGATTGTTTTCTCTTTAGAGCAAGGCTTATGATTTAGTCCGTAACTGACAAAATAGAGAAATCATGTCATATTTAGCCTTTAAAAGAGTCAGCTAGTATAATAGATAGGTGATTCAATGATTATTTATTAAAATATATAATTACCTAATCTTTGTATGGAGTGGCTGGAAACTATATTTTTCTTGGTTCTGCTACCTGAGCCGATGACTCATCAGTCGCCTATAACTCTTTCTCTCATTCATGTAAGATTGTTGAATGACTAGGCAGGCGTTTCGTCCCCCATAATACTTGCTCTTATGTGTAGATCACTTGTTGATTTTGTATTGCATAATTTTTTTTTTATATACCAATTTTTATACCGTTATTATAATCCAAAAAAGTTACACATACGATTGGCAGGTGACTCGTCTCAAATAAACAGAGTTGTGAGAGCCCATCATTTAAATTTTGCGACATGTCCATGATTGCAAGCGTGGAGTCTGCCCTCCTTCGCGCCTCCAAACTCACAAGGAGCAGTTGACTCGGCGGTAAAAATCCCAGCCGCTGAACGCTGAATCCCATGCACACCTACCCCTATCGCCGATGCGGCAATGCGCTACCTCAACTTCCGCCCCAACCCGAGCCCACCCCGCCCTCGCCACCACCACCTCCTCGCCCACCTCGACGCATGCGCCTCGCGTAACCACCTCGCTGAGCTCCACGGCCGCCTCATCCGCTCCCACCTGGCCCCGGACCCCGCCGTGGCCGCCCGCCTTGTCGCGCTGCTCGCACCCCACGACATGCGCTACGCGCGCAGGGTGCTCGACGGAATGGCGCATCCGAGCGCGCCCGCGTGGAACTGCATGATCAGAGGGTACTCCAGCAGCGGCGTGCCCGCGGACGCACTGGCGACGTTCAGGACCATGCTTCGGAGGGACATTGCGCCTGATAGCTACACCATGGCCGCGGTTGTGTCTGCGAGTGCCGCATTATCTGGCTCGGTGATCGGGGACGCTGTCCACGCGATGGTTCAGAAGATTGGTTGCTCGGGCGACCTGTTCGTCATGTCGGGTCTTGTTAATCTGTACGGCACTACCAGAAGTGTGGAGGATGCAAGGAAGGTTTTTGAGGAAATGCACGAGAGGGATGTGGTGTCCTGGACGTCCATGATCTCAGCGTTTGCCCAGTGTGGCATGTGGAAGGACGCGTTGACGTTACTTTCTGAGATGAAAGAAGATGGGACCAATCCTAACAAAGTCACGATTATAAGCCTGCTTTCTGCCTGTGCGCAAGGGCGAGCTGTTGACAAGGGCCGGTGGGTGTATGATCAGATTGGTGAATATGGCATTGAGGCTGATGTGGATGTAAGGAATGTTCTCATTAGCATGTATGTGAAATGCGGGTGCATGTCTGATGCACTCGAAGCGTTCCGGGTCATGCCTGAAAGAAATACTAAATCATGGAACACTCTGATTGATGGGTTTGTGCAGAACCAGAAGCATAAAGAAGCGCTAAGGATGTTTGAACAGATGTTATCGAATGGTGTAACACCGGACGCAGTGACACTTGTTAGTGTCTTATCAGCATGTGCTCTCCAGCAAGGGAGGGATCTCCACAATTACATAAGAAGTCATGGGATCCACTGTGACACCATCCTTACAAATTCGTTGATTAACATGTATGCTAAATGTGGCGATATGGCAGCAGCTGAAGTTGTTTTCCGGGCGATGAAGCAGAGGGATGTCATTTCATGGACAACTATGGTATGTGGCTTCGTGCAGGGGCATCAATATATAGTGGCCTTTGATCTTTTCAAAGAGATGGAGATTGCACGAGTTGTGGCAAATGAAATGACACTTGTTAGCCTGCTTTCAGCCTGTTCACAGCTTGGAGCACTTGACAAAGGAAGAATGCTACACTCTTATATACAAGAAAAGAATGTTAGAAAAGATGTATGCCTAGAAAGCGCCCTAGTCGATATGTATGCAAAATGTGGGTGCGTTGACATGGCTGCTGAAATATTTACTAAAATGCAGCATAAACAAGCACTCACATGGAATTCTATGATCGGAGGTCTTGCAAGCAATGGATATGGGAAAGAAGTAATTCAGCTCTTTGAGCAAATGCTGAAGTTAGGAGATCCCAAACCTGATGGCATTACCTTTAAGACAGTCCTTGGTGCCTGTGCACATGTAGGAATGGTAAATGAGGGGCTCCAGTACTTCTACTTAATGTCGAACTTTGGTATTACCCCTGATGTTGAGCACTATGGTTGCATAGTGGACCTCCTAGGTAGAGCTGGGCTTCTAGATGAAGCATTTGATTTCATCAAGAAGATGCCAATGGAGGCCAATCATGTAATTTGGGGATCACTTCTTTCAGCTTGTAGATTTCATAACAAAATGGATCTGGGGAGAAGAATTGGACACCACATGATTAACTTAGCTCCTAATGATGTGGGAGCACATGTGCTGATTTCAAACTTACATGCTGAAGACGGTCAGTGGGATAATGTACAGAAAGTAAGAGGGCAGATGGGAAGAAGGGGAATAGAGAAGTCACCTGGTCACAGTTCTATCCAAGTTTAAAGTTTTCCTATTATCCACAAGGCTAATGTGAATACTTGATCTGCCTGTAATGCACAAGGCTGACAGGAGCAATGCTAACCGGTGCATGTTCTGTTCTACTAGACATCAAGCAAGGCATATCAAACTTTGTTGTGCAATGGACATGCAATTTATTGCTCTTATTTACTTTTGTGGTCAGCACTGTATAAAGTGTTATGTAAAATACTTTTGTTAATAGTTCAATGCTCATGTTGAACAAACTTGTTCAACATGCCTCGTCAGAGCAGTGAGGCTTATGCTTCTACCTGTGTGGTAGTACCCACTTCCTCACAGGCCTAAAATAAAGAAGTGACAGTAGCCCCTAAGCTTTGGTTCCTCTTATTTTCTGTGTATGTCAAGAATGGTGTTTTACTCTTAAATTCTTACTTTTTTGTTTGATGTTCGCTTCAGTTAATCCATTATTCAATTTGTGTCTTTTAACTCCTGCAGTGTTCATGTATCTAACATATATTTCTGTCATTATTATATTCCAACTGTTTTTTCTCATAAATTTGAGTTTCCATTTTGGGACTGAATTTAGATTTTATCTTCCAGGAAAAGGCAATTCTTTACAATTCAGAATAAAGAGATTAGATGCAAAAGCTACGTGGAGAGGTATGGTTTAGTCAGTGATCACATCGTGTTTCAAAACATATCTACCGTCTAAAAATATATTTAAACTAGCAATGTGCCCGTACGTTGCTACGGGTTTCCAAACACAACAAACTGAGCCATAGATAGACTTGTTAGCAATAAATTAGTATATAATTATGTTATACAAAATATATTTTTTTATTTGATAATTTTACAATATAGTAAAATAGAAAATATTTAATGTTCAACATTTACAAAATTACACAGTTCATATCCGATCTTCAATGTCTCATACCTTTAGTGCTTCATTCATTCTTTGAAGAGCACCGACGGTGGCTGATCTTTCGGAACTTGTGATCGATGAATTTTGATATTCATCTGCTTGTCGATCTCAGCTTGGACATATCTTCCAATGTTTGAAATATTCTTCATCATGATTGTTAGAAGCAGCATTTCTACTGTGATAGAGCTTTTACTTTTTTCATATCTGTATTTCCATTGCTCATCGTTTCAATCATTAGAAGAGGTTCATTGAATCCGAACCTGTTAGCGACCATCTTAACACAAGTTTCAGACCGTCGTTCACATTAGACATGTCGATTTATAATTTTGAACCATGATTAGCATAGTCGCAGGTAACACGCACACGCTGCTCCTCTACGACAATTTTACGGTGTTTCCCAAGCTGACGGCCATGGCGGAAATCTTCTTCCTCGGTCCGACCTCGTTATAGGCTGCTACACAACTTCTTCTTTCCGGTCACAGATATGTTTCCCCATCGTCACACATGTTTTCAGCATCCATCGTATTCGCGGTTAGCACAAGCATCTTTCTTGCCGTTTATTTCCATCTCTTGGGTAACCTGAGAGCGTCATGGCACGGTCACGGTGAGTCGATGATTTTTTGCTCATGGTCGTGCTCACGGCCAAGTTTGATGTCTCACAGTGTGGCCGTTTTGGATTGTATAATTACTGGATTATTCTACGACTCGACGAGGCAGTCGCGACAACCGGTTTTTGCTAATGCGGCAGCCTTGGTGTTGTTTCTTGTTGGTTCTCGGACACGTACACGTGATTTACTTTCTGAGGAAATAGTATGCTTTTTAGGAAATAATGCACTCGTGGTGATTTGTTTTCTGACGAAATAGTAAACGACGCTGATTACTTTTTGAGGAAATAATACACTCGTTCTCAGGCCGTGTACGACTCATTCCCAGACTGAAATCGAAGTAAATAGCTTGTATCTCTATTGGGAGTATGCAATGTAACATCGAGTTGTATTTGTATTTTTTTTTCACGTACAACTCCACTCATGCAATATTATATGGACATATTCACCTCTTTTAATTAAGTGTAGAGATTTTTTGAAAAGAAACAACATATTTAGTGTAAGATTTTATATGCACCACATAATTTTTTTATTAAGCTCAGGAATATCCAAAGTTTACTGACCTGTGCGTTCCAGAAGACAATTTTGGTATTGCAGTATCTTTTGCCAATGAGGAGGTGGACGTTACCGCCAGAATTAGTTATGGTTAGCGACCCTTTTATAATGGAGAAAACACAGCACATGCATATGCACGTACACGCACTTATCACTACAAACACGCACATCCTACCGCTAAGAGCACATTCAAGAGATCGTGCTGATTAATATTAAGATTCGTGAAGTTACCAAGCTAACTGTAAATGTAACACATGTGAGTGATTACATCTATATTGTTGTGTTTTACAAAGCATGATTGATATAATTTGACATTTAATTGACACTAGTGACGCACACTGCTGCATATTACTAGGTATGATGGAACAAGTAAGCGCAGGTGAAAGCACATCACAATTGTATTATCAAAGCAAGTGGATCGACGTGTCCTAATAAACTAAATCAACTCCTAGATACTCGTATAACTGATGATGTATCACAGGATTTTAACAGTCTTCACTAATCTTAAAACTCACACCGATCCTAATAACATTAGCTCGGATGGCAGCAACACGGTCATGAAGATCGATAGTGGCAGCCCTACTGTACTGGGGGAGTGGGGGCAGCTGCGTGCTGTCCATGTCTCTCCTGTACCAGTCGTAGTACTCTAGGACAATATACAAGTGGGTACTGGCACGAGGCGTCAGTATCCACTTGTATATCGTCCTACAGTACTACGACTGGTATAGGAGGGACATGGACAGCACGCAGCTACCCTAGCAAGGTTAACATAATCGAGGTTAACCGGCCAGTTAATCCGGCTAACCGGAAAACCGTTCCGGGCCGGTTACTCCGGCTAGTCGGTTAACCTCCGGTTTGGTTTTGAATTTTTTGAAATTTAAAAAATCTTGTGTCTAATATTCCTATAAAAAACTAGACGATTTGTAAGGACATTTGGTGAAAATTTTGAATCAAACCGAGGTGCTTTGACAAAGAAAAAAAAGAAAAAAAGAAAAAGAAACAAAAAAACCCAACCTTATCCCTTCCCTCCCCAATCCCATGCCCATTCTTTCCCCCACCCACCCCGCTACACCCATCGGCGCTCTCCCAGACTCTCAGTCCGTCGATCCGGCGCTAGCGCGCGAAGGAGGCTGAGCGGTGGGCGGCCGGAGGCACAGCGACCTCGGTTAGCCGCTTCCCCGGTGCAGTTAACCGTTGGAGCCGGCCGGTTAACCGACAGGGCTCCCGGTTAACCAACACAGCGGCTGGAGGCCTAGCGCGCATGGTTAACCGACGCCGAGCTCGGTACCACCCGGTTGGGTCGGTTAACCGACCTGGCCTTCCGGCCAGCCGCGGGCAGAGGTAATTTTTTTTCAACTCATTAGCTAATAGATGTAGGTCTCCATGGAAGTAATTTAGATAGGAAACATAGGTAGTAAATAAATATGTATAACAACATGGAAGTAATAGATGTAGACCTTATCCTTTGAAACATAGGTAATTTAGATAGAAAAAAAGATAGTAAGTAAATATGTAGCATCTCATGATTTATTTTATTATACATGTTGTTGTTGAGATGAAGCACCTCCATGAAAGTAACAAATTTTGCATATTATTGTTATGTAGGGAGATAAAATATGGCGGATTGTAATCAAAGTGATGTTGTGTGAGAACATGTTACAAACGAATTTCCAGGATGGTCATGCAAGTATTGCAAGATTTCAAGAAAGGGAGGTGGTGCCAAGCGATTCAAGCATCATTTGGCAGGAAGAGGTGGTAACGTGATATATTATAGTAATATTCCACTAGATATTTGGGACTACTATCGTCGTGAGCTAGATAGAATTGTGGCCAGAACGAAGGACATACAATAGGATAATTTGAGAAGGGAGGATCAGGACAAAAAGTCAAACTTGAGTGAAGTCCTACTAAGATTCCATATAGTGAGGAACGAGTATGAAAGTTTATTTTAGGGTAATCCCCGTGAACTTGAACGATATATGGCAGTGATCAATCCTAGGATGGGTGATATTGCAAGCAGCACTTATGTCAATGCAGCTGCTGCTTTACATCCCAAATGTCACTATATATATGGCACATCAAATAATATTCTAAATGACCTTCGATAGGCATTTTAGTTTATGGCAGACACTGACACATGTGTTTTGGCGTTGCATGAAGCTGAGACTTATAGAAGAAAGAGGGCTCTTTTGCTTCAGACTTGGCTCCTAAGATGGCTTGTGATAATAATACTTCACCTTGTAAGTCATTATCCATTTCTTACGTCATCTATATTTTATGTGAAATATTCGCACTTATGATATGTTCTTTTATTTATTGCAGCACAATGATGGGCTATATTTGGGAGTGACACACTGAAAGTCCCTTGGTGTCGGCTAGAGGGGGGGGGGTGAATAGGCATTTTTAAAAATTTAACAAATACTCGTAGCGGAATTAAAACTGTTAAAATCGGTTGCTCTAGTTTAGTAAACCGGTTACACTAATTTTATCAGAGAGCTTGGGATAAAATAACTAATGAAGAGAAAGAACCAAGCACTCAAGACAAGCAAGCTATAAAAACAAACACAGAAACCACCCCAATTAGATTCACAGAGAATCGATCCTCAAAATACAAGCTTCCAAACCGGACCCATCGGTTTGAAAAACCGGTTACACCAGTTTCCCTGGTACAGATAGCAATTAACAAGCAACACACCAACCAGAGGGGCTACACTAGTAGGAACTACACCAGAGAGTAACCAAGAAACACACAAGCTAGATTCACCAAGAATCTACATAATTTGAGTGCTGACCAAAACCGGTCCCACCGGTTTGGGAAACCGGATCCACCGGTTTCCTCAGGGCAGAGAGATTAAAACATGAAATACAACGTCCCACTTAGTTCCAGCAAACTTAAAGATCCTAACAGAGCATGCAAGATCTAGAGCAAGTAATCACAGAGGAGACTAGCACAACTACACATGCAACCTATGAATCACAAACAAAAGAAGCAAGAACTTAAGAAAGCAAACCAAATAAAGCACACGGAGATTTGTTTGCCGAAGTTCAGATTCACCCCGTGAACCCTACGTCTCCATTGAGGAAGCTTAAGCTGCTCACAAGGCACACTCCAAGCCGGGTCTCTTTCAACTACTTTCTCCGATCCACTATCCTTGCTTCTTTCCTTGCGGAGGCGAAGCGCAACCTTCACAAACTTTTCCAAGGCTCACCACAAGCTTAGGAGCTCTAGGGCGACGCCTAGCCGACTAGGAGGTATCACCTCTAAGAGTAACAAATGTTTTACGGATTAGCACCACAATGCTCAAATGCTCAAGTGTGGGATTTTCTCTTTTGTTCTCTCAATCTCAAACTCTCTCAACCCAATCCTTAGGATTTCTCACAAATCATCAAACCTCACAAAGAGGTGTTGGGGAGAGCTCTACAAGGCTTTGGATGTATTTTCTTCATGCACACAATCAGCAGCATCCAAAGGATGGGTGGAGGAAGAATTTATACATGTCCCCCAAAAACTAGCCGTTACACTGAACCAGTTAAAACCAGTCCCTTTGGTTTTGCAAACCGATACCTCCGGTTTTCCAGAACTAGCTATTCGAGATTTGAACCCAAACCGGTCCCTCCGGTTTGGTAAACCGGTTACACCGGTTTTCCCTGTCAGTGTGAGAGTTAATGTGAGTGTAGGCCTTGTGTTTCTCTCATCTCACTTGCGTTTTTCTTTGAGCATTAAGACATTATATGTAAACAATGTAGCATCCCTCTTGATAGAGCGGCATGCCTAAAGTCAAGATTAAATAGAAATACAATTTTTCTTCTTGAGTTTGCATGATAATGAATTTGGCCACTTCTTCTCTTTTATGCTTCATGAGGAGTGTCACATGTGCTTTTGTTGAGCGTCATCACCTAGAGTATGTGACTTGGTAACTCTTTATTAATAAGATCCATTTCCAACCTTTGGTTCACAAGTCACATTACACCTTCATATTCCAATAATCATCGATACTTGGAAATGTATCACCACTTGTAGCTTGATCGGTCCATTGCGATTGCGCTCCACCTGCCCTTCACTATGGCTTGGGTCCCTCGACGCCAAGACTCCATCTTGCCCTTCTCCCGTGCATGGTCCGTTGTGGCCAAGTCATGTCAATCTTTCACCATCTTGCTATCTTGAGTCACACATAACTTTGTATCATCGTTATGCCTTTATTTGAATTTCTTCTTCGAAACATTGATTCGATCAAGTTGCTTCTAAGATTAAATACCATAAAGAAATAGCACTTGATCACTTCCTTTTCTTGATAAATACCAATTTGTTGAGACCATCTCATATTAATGGTTTTTATGTCCCATATTCATTTCAAACATTGGCTTGTCATAATATTGCTCATATGGACCTATTTATTTGACACCTTTTCTTTTCATGACATAGGCCTACTTTCCTTACATAATTGTATATTTATCAAAGCTGATCATTTGCATTAATGCTGAGTATATTCATCATGTAAAACCTGCTCATATACTCACAAATAGAATTAGTCCTTTAATCACGTTATCATACAACCATCAAAATCTACTAGGGGCATAGATGCACTTTCACACACCAACTCTCTAAAAGCTTGCACTACATCTTGTGTCTCAATGTTGTTCCTCTAGCGGTTGTGAGCGCAATTGGAGTACATTTGCTTTGATTCACACAAAGGTGCGCAACAACTTTTCATATAAGAAACTCCACAAATTGGTGTATGTGAACTACAACCCACGCATTCGTTTGAGGCAAGCTGAATTATACAAGCCACCAGAAGATGATCCAGTCGACCGATTAATGGAACTTTCTTTATATGATCAAGCAAATCCGATATGATATTGGATGGAGAACGGTCGGTCCAATGTTGTGCCATTACTTGATGAGGAGAGCACCGAGAGCGACACTCCTATTCCGTCAAGAATCATGATTGAAGATGATACTTCTGCAGATATATAAAGAATTACTGGGACTACTTCTCTTGCTGAGTGGGCGGATAAACATGTGGGTGACACACATATAGGAAAGCGCAAAATATTAAGTATGAGGAGGAAGGAAAAAAGGCAAGAAACAGAAGAAGACAACTAAAGGAAAATCAGTGCATAGTGATGATTCTACTAACAGTGACAATGGCAGCCCGACCTATCAAGAGTCAGATGATAGCAGTTCTGCCCCTTCTTCTGGTGACTCAGACGACCCTGGTGCTACCTCTGTTCCACCTTCAACAATTGTCTACTTCACAGGTAATAAAAACAATGATTGCTCTATCATACCTATTGATGGACTGTTTACTCACTCATCACCTTGTTTTGCAGGCGAGGAAGATTTCACTCATGCTACCCAGGATCAGGACCATGGTGCTCCATATTCTCGCCGGACGACCATGCCTGAGGAGGAAACTAGAAGGGGTAGACAATATCATCTAGGAATCCGCTCTTCTCCTTATGCAAGTAAGTTCTTAATCAGCATAGGTAGCTCTTCTCTCTATGACCATGGTTACGACCAATACATTGCTCCGCCGCCAGACACCCAAGCTCCTCCACAATGGGTTTATGAGTGGCAGGACCCTAATTTCTATAACTTGTTGCTCAATGAATGGCGAACAACTGCGGCATGGAGTGGACAAACTTGGAATGAGTACAAGACGGCATTGTTGGCTACTCGTGGCATTGCGCTCATGTCAACCGAAGAGTATCAGTCCGCATGGTACTCACGCTCATGGGTGTGAGTATAATTATTTAGATGCTTTGTATAATTATTTATAGAAAATCATGTGTCGGACAACTATATTTCGATGTTTTGTATTGAATAATATAGTTGTGCTATGTTGTATGAACTCAATGTATTGTGTATTGGTGCCTAATATTGTGCTTAATATTTAAAAAATGTCATGCCAATTTTTTTCCTATTTTTTGGAGTAATTTTCTATTTTTTTTCCAAAAACCGAGTTGGCAGCTCCTGTGACCGGTTAACCGGACTGCGACCGTGCGCCACTCAAATCAAATTTTGTCCGGTTAACCGGTAAACCAGACTCGGCCGGTTATACCGGACCGGTCGGTTTTGTCAACCTTGGCTTCATATCCGTCGGGCGTCAGGATATAGTGTCTCTTTCTCCTTGTATCTTCCTGCTCTTTTGGGCCTTTTTTATTTTTCTTAACAGATATCAAACGGGTGGTACAAGTGTACAACGCGAGAGCAGAGCGAGCGAGCACGCCCTCAAGTGGGTGCTTTAATATCTATTCGATATCTATTAAAACAATCTACTTCAATATCTGTTAATGTCATACCGTAAGGTGCTCTTCGCAATAGATCCTTTTACAAGGAGGAAAGTTATTTTACCAGCAATACATTTCCGCCTCCTTGCTACCATTATTGGTTTCTACATCCATCAGTCGGGCAACAAGAATTGCAACAATCGATAGTATCGGATCCTTTTCTCCTATAAGGAGAAGCTCAGAGGATCATATATTTACTCAATACTATAATATCAAACAAGATGCCTACACACATGTGGGCAAGATTCTGAAGAATGGCGTGGATGGGTTCAGCCCCCGGCCTGTCCTCCACCGGGCTCTTCATTGGCTAGATCCTGGTGGTGCTGAAGACAAAATCCTTGTGTTTGATACCATATCTTATGTGTTTTATTGTATACCTTCTGTCAAAAACAGACAATCTTGTTTGTCAATTGCTTGCAATTGGAGGTAATCTTGCAGTCTCAGAAACACATGCACAACAATCCTGTCTGTCAATTGCTTGCAATTCTTTAGTTGAAAGCTCTGTTATGGAAGTTGAAAGATAAAGTTTACCTTGTATTCTGCATTTCTTTTTTCCTTTTCCCTTTTGATTGGTTAATAACATTACTCTATGGGAGGTTTTACTATTACTACTGTTTAGAATTTAGTTGAAGAATTTAAATTTTAGGTGTGCCCAAAAATCGAATGAAATAAATTAAAATTGCTTGTTATGGCTCCACATTGAATTTGCTTCCTGCGTATCAACTTCCTGATTCCTTGCTTATTTACTGAGATTGATGAAATGGCTCCTTACTTGTTTACTGAGATTGATGAATTAACTGATAGTTAAGGACATGTTTAAATCCAATTCAGATTTTTAAAATCTGATTTTTATCTTAAGATTTTAGAATTCGGTTTCTAAATAAAATCTGGGTGATGGTGTTTGGATACCGATTAAATTCTTAAAATTTGAAGGGTTTTGACTCTTTTGACATATAAAATCTGGCTCTAGCTGGGTATAAGCAGATTATGAGATTTTTAAAATCTGAAAATCTAGAATTTAGAATCTGAAAAAAAAATCTGTCATATTTAGAAGTCTCAAAAATTCTAAAATCTTAACCTAAATCAATGGCGAGGTACACACCACGTGGAAAAATATGAAATACTGAGCTTGAGCCAGAACTGTTGTATTATATTATATTGGCAAAATTGCTCTCATAGCACTCAGAACGAACCATTTTGCTGCTGTGCCATCATTTTTTTTTTCGATTGCAAAAATATCACGAGCTTCCTGCCATTCCTTTCTCTGTCTAGCACTTCTGTTCCGTTTATTCAACATCAATCAAATCCTTTGTCAGGACTCCTTGTGTTGGGCTTCCACTGCAGTAAAATTCAACATGTCGCAGACGAGAGACTGCAATGAACGAGCTTAATGGGCCTCAATTGAAGTTCTGGCAGCGGAGATCGAGATCCAACCAGAATCTTCCGGCCGTGGCACCTTGAATCATAATTCAGTTGCTTCGATTGAGGCTTCTCATAGGCTAGTTCGGGATGTAGACGATGGGGGGCAAAACTAAAGCAAACTGTTGCTGCTGGAACTGGAAGGGGGATGACTGATGAGCTTGCCACTCTGCATGCTGAAGGCTCTAGGAACTGACTTCAGGAGGCGAAGCTGCAGATGTGTGGGATGTGCCAGACCGCATGCTGGGTGCTGGCAGAGTGGCTGCATCAAAGCCAGAGGAGGGCCATGCGTTTTGAATTCACTGGCGCAATTGGTGCTCAAGTGGGAACAGATGACATGGCCGGACCTGCATGCCCGGAGAAGAAAACGGAAGGGTCTGGAGGTTAACGGAGTGATCGATTGTTGCCTGATCTGGCGCATACGGCTTAGTGCTAGACGAAGAAGATTTGGGTGAATTCCAATGCTAAAAGAGAACCAATAAAAAATGATGATACAGCAGCAAAACCGCTCATTCTTAATGCTATGTGAGCAATTTCGCCATTATAATTAACCGGATCTTCATATGAATCTAACGACGGCAATGTTACCAGATCTCTCTAAAAAAACATTTATCATTGTAAAGAAAATTACAGCACAGTTTGTGTCTAATTCTTGCTCAGTGTCCACATTTGCCCTGCGGAGCAACTAGCAACATTTAGTGTCGCGCTCTAAACATAGAAGAACGACAGAAATGTAAAAGAATTCCATCTTCTCACCGCGCAATATAAATACTACAAACTTTCGTACACCCGACAGAGAGTGCTACCCTTGCCGCTTTCCAGGCATCCAGTGAGTGCACATGGAGACGCGATTCGCTAGCTGCTTGAGGCCTTCATCCTTCTCAGTGACAGGTATGCCAGCACTCGGTATCCGATGATCATCGCAACAAGAGCAGCGACTTCAGTCGCACCGTTGTCCATATGTGCAGTGGTGGTTAGAATGTCCGGCACAGGATCGTACTGAATCTTCAGTAGGAGCCTGTACGTGTGGTAGTTGAAGGACAGGTAGCGGAGCCAGGAGATGAACGGTGGAACCCTCTGCAGATCATAGAAGTGGAATGAGGATAGTACACATGACAGAGTTAGGAAGTGATCCAAGCCACATGCCTATCTTTACGAAACTACATTTCTGTATGTGTATCGTGCAGTGATCATAGAAATGGAATGAGGACAGTGAACATGACAGAGTTAGGAAATGATCCAAGACACATGCCTATCTTTACTAGACTACATTTATGTTTGTGTATCGTACAGTAGTTAATTCAACGCTGCATTACTTATAACGAACGGTACTTGCACTCACCTTAACAAAGAAACCTCCTGCTAGCATGAACGTCATGACTGTAACTGAAGCTAGAGTCGTCGCCTTCTTGATATCCAACAGGGAAGCTCCAATTACCAATCCTAGTCCCTGCATATGACTTTATTTGTTGAGACTAGCAGTTACAGAACAAATCACTGTTAATACATGTCTAACGCAATCTCGAACTAGTGCCTAGATTCCTTCCCACTCTGTCCTAAAAAAAAAGATTCCTTCCTGTTCAATTCTGCCTCTTGTCCATCTTTTGTTCTTTACAAACCTACTAAAGGACCCCAAATGATATGTGGACTTAAATCTCTGGTAAGTTATTGAATCTCTATTAAATATATCATGTTTCCTTCATTCAGAACCAAATCACTCTGTAACTAGCCATCCTTGGTGCATTTATGGCCAGTACAAGTTTAACTAACTACAAGAATATCTTCTAGAAAATTAAGGATGCGCATCCTCATTGCATATCCAGGGACCTCGAAAATTTAAAACAAGATATGGAAAAGTATTGCATGGTGGGAGTAGCTCCGAATTTCTTACCTGAGCAGCAATTATGCTGAGAAAGACAGTCAACATGCTAAGAAAGAAATGTGTGGCTGTTGCTTTGAAGCCTGCCATGAAGTAGACAATCACCATAAATATGACCGGGAGGAAAAGGTCAAGTGATAGGTCGCTTGTTGTCCTGGCCAAAAAGTATGCACTGAGCTTGTACATGTCTACTGCACGCTCCTTGCGAGAAGAAGAGAGCGGCGGGGACTGATACGAGCGGGAGCCGGGGACGGGACTGACCGACGATAAATGGGCCATGGGCCGAAATGTTTGACACGAAGCCTAGTCAGTACCAAGTACTGGACTTAACTCCTCGAAAGCTACTGACCACACAATGAATTAACAACCACTAGTTAGAAGTAGTACTAGTAATGAACAACTATGCCCCCACAGAGACCTCTCTCAACTATTTAATACTAAAACCAAACTATCTAATAAATCAACACAAATCGTGTGTAAGGCCACGGTGCATGCCCTCGCACGTACGAGTACGGCACACAGCTACGAGCTAGCGGTGGCAGCAGCAGGTAGCTGGTGGATTACCTGCGCTTGAGGGACTTGCAGTAGGGCTCGTCGTTGTTGCCCTCGACGTGGTCGGCTCTGGCTGGCCTCCCGCCGAGGATGCTGAGCAGCGTGGTCTTGCCGCTGCCGGAGGGGCCCATCAGCGCCAGCACCTCGCCGGGGGATACCGACCCGGAGATGCCGCTCAGGATCTCCCTCGGGGACCCTTTCACTACCACCTTGCTCTTCACCTCCGTGAACTGATCGATCAAGCTCTTATTAGATTTTGGATACAAACTTTTTTCTGATGATGAAGCTTATTGCATACATATACCTTGAGGTATATCGGTAAGGTCGGCTCGGTCATGAGCCTCTTGCGCCGCGTGCCGGCCTCGAGGTCCATCACTGCACGACGATGCAAATCAAAATGTGTATCAATCAGAGCATATATATATATATATGTGTTGGTTTAGATTCTGTTGACCGCCCGGTCAATAACAGATCCGAAAATAGGGGACTCCAGCCCCTATGAATTTCGGATCTAGCCAGCAGATTTGTTTTCGTTTTTTTGCCTTGATCGGAAGGCAAAATTAGAGATAGAAACAGTCCCGGTCCCGAGTCTACAGTGCATATAAAAAGGAGAGTCACCCCAAAGGTTGTCCCATCCAACCTAAGTCCACCCAACCGATCGCTTAGACGCTCGAAGACTCGGAAGCTCGTCGTCCACGCCCTAGACAGTGTTGCTACCGCCCCCAAGGTTTTCGATTCCCCAAGAAGACGCTGAAGGAGAGGCTACGCTACATCCCTGACAGTGCTTTCGTCATTGATCTCGTCACCTCTGCACCGACGCCAAAGGAGTCCTCCACCAGCGCCGGTAACAGATCCGAGCCTATTTTTCGCATCAGTTTAGTATGCTAGATGTGATCTAAGTTGACTAGTGATCCTAAGTTCTAAGTATTGTTAATCTAAGATTAATTAGTTTTAATATTTGATATCAGTTAGCCTAATCCTAGTTGATTAGATCCACTATTTTAAGTTAGACAGGTTCGGATAGATTAGATCAGAGGTGATAACTAATTTTCTAGTCATGATTAAGCTATGTTTTGACTAGATCAGTACTGTTTTTTTCTCATGCTTAGATTAATTAGATCAGTAAAGGTTATAAGTTATTTTCATGTTTTAGTTAAAGATTAACGTTGCTATGTTCGGTTAAGTCTAGATTGAGCCATGTCACACATGAGATCAGAAAAGGGAGTTGCAAAAAATCCGAAACACACACATGCACGCAACCCTAACCCTAACCCTAGATCTAAGAACCCTAACCCTAAGTTCAGAAAATCTACCTGGTCACGCCGCCGGCGATGTGCGTGTGCCTTCAAGGCACACCTTCAGATCTCGCCGGGTGGTCATCGCCACCTCTTCCCACACAAGCAGGTCATCGCCACCTTCAGATCTCAAGACCGGATCGACCGTGCGGCGTCAGTTGCCGCACGCGCGCACCTGCCATCGCCCTTGCGTCGTCATCGGGATGCCGCCGCCGGGTCGCCGTCGCTCGTCTCTGCGTGCGCCATGACGGACCAAGGAGCACCACGGAGGCACCCCTCGACGGTGCCGCGCGCGACCTTGTCGCACGCGTGCGCCGGCGAGAGGCGCCGCCATGGCGTCGGCGGCGTGTGGTCGCGTGGGTGAGCTCGCCGCCATGCGAGCGCTCGCCGGAGTGAGCAGAGAGAGAAGAGGAGAAAGTGAGGCATGGCGGGAGCGAGTGGGGGAGAAAGTGAGACCTAGGGTTTCTCTCCCGGCCGTTCTCAGCTTTTAAGCAAAGCTCGGCCGCCCTGAGCCGTCCATCTGGTCGGACGGTTCAGATCAGAGCGCGCCCCGCGCGACATGCTGGGCCGATTTGCCTGCCTGCTGGTTGGTTGCCTCGGCCCATCCGCACGATCCGCTACTGTGCCAAGCCGCCAAGCTGCCCCTGCGCTGAGCCGCAAGCCGAGCCGAGTCGCTGCGTGAGCCGCGAGCCGCTACGCCGCCTGAGCCGAGCCACTGAGCTGCTAGGCCGCGCTTGCTGGGCCTCGCCGCTGCGCACGCTAGGCCTCGCTCGCTGGGCTGCAAAAGTAGCTGGGCCAAATTAGTTTTAGCAGAGGCCGACTGATGTTTTAGTTCATTTTATTATTAAATTTTAAGTATTTCCTTTAGTTAATTGCTCAATTAAATTTTAAGTTTTAGTTAAGAAATTTAATTTAAGCTTAATTATTTAAGTGTTGGTTTTTTTAAGCTTCTGTAATTTAAATTTAAGTATTAAATCCACCAATATGCTTTGAGATGCCTCTAAATAAATGGAACCACCGAGAAGTTTATTTTGAGTAAACTTATGATTATTTTTTACCATTGTTATTTAATCATGAGTATTAAGATGAATTTTGTTTGTTTTCTCTACCGGTGATACAAATTGAAATTTAAATGTATGATTTTAATCAGACCACCGTAGGGTTATTTTCATACACTTATTTGTATTTCATTGTATATGATTACTAAGTTAAGTTTTCTTGCTTTGCTTTTCAGTGAGTAATGTCAATACTTTTGCCTCCTGCCTCAACAACATCGAGCCGCTCAATGGAGCGAACTTTCCGGACTGGAAGGGTAAGGTCATCAGATGCTTGGCATGGAATGATCTCGATGTCGCGCTGAGGGTGGATAAGCCTACCGCTCCTGCTGCTGGAGCTGAACCTTCTGCCGCTTTTGAGAAGTGGGAGAGGTCCGACCGGATGGCTACCATGGTCATGCTTCAGACCATAAGTGCTGGTATTAAGGATGCCATCCCCACTAAGAATGCAGCTGGAGTTGATCTGACTGCTAAGGAGCTACTGGCCACTATTGAGGAGAACTTTAAGAGCTCCTCTAAGACTTATGTTAGTACACTCATCATGAAGTTGATGGGTTCTCCGTACAATGATCAGACTGGCATAAGGGAGCATATTCTTACTATGTGTGACATGGCCAATAAGCTTAAGGAGATGAAGATGGAGATCTCTGATGGTTTCCTTGTTCATCTCATCATGACCTCATTACCGCCTCAATATGCTCCATTCAAGATCAACTACAACACCAACAAGAACACTTGGTCTATCACTGAGCTGATAAGCTATTGTGTTGAAGAAGAAGAGAGGCTTAAGACGGAGAAGATGAAGGAGAATATTATGAACATGGTTGACAACCTCAGTCTCAACAATCCATCTAAGAACCAGCATGAGGCAGGCAGCAGCAAGCAAGGCCAAAGGAAGAAAAGGAAGAATGGGAAAAAGTTGGACCCAAGAACAATAACAACTTCAAGAATCACCAGTCTAAGGGTGGTAAGACGTGCTCTTTCTATGGCTCACCCAAGCACCTTCAGAAGGCTTGTCCAGGCTTTAAGGAGTGGTTGAAGGAGCAAGGTAATAAGTTTGATGCTATTTCTTTTATTGATGAGTTATTCTTAGCAGATTTTTCCCCTAATACTTGGTGGATTGACTCAGATGTCACTGTGCATATCTCTAATTCATTACAGGTACTCCGTTCGATCCGAACTATAAGAAAGAGGGAGCAAAGTCTATGAGTGGCTGATGGGAACGTCGTCCAAGTTGAAGGTGTTGGGAGCTTCCACTTAGAGTTGTCGGGTGACTTCCAGCTTAATTTAGAGGATGTTCTTTATGTTCCTAGTTTAAAGAGAAATTTAATTTATGTATCAGTCTTAGATGATTCGGGACATGTTTGTAAGTTTGGCAACAATAAGTGTGTGATAAAGTTTAATTCCATAAATGTCGGTCTTGCAGTTAGGCAAGGCAAACTTTATATGCTCTCTCTTGATGATTCTGTGATTAATGTTGCTAGTATTTCACATAAGCGTAAGCGTGATGATGAGACTTCTTCAAAATTATGGCATTGCCGCCTCGGTCATATTTCAAGGGGGAGAATAGAACGTCTCATTAAAGATGAAATACTTTATGAATTAGACTTCTCTGATTCAGAGCAGTGCATCGACTGCATTAAGAGAAAATACGCTAAGACAGTTAAGAAAGGAGCTACTAGAAGTACGGGCGTATTAGAAATAATTCACACAGATATCTGTGGCCCGCTCTCAGTAACATCAGTAGATGGCTATGATTCATTTATAACTTTTACCGATGATTATTCCCGTTATGGACATATCTACCCCATTAAGAAGCGTTTAGATGCGCTAGAAATATTTAAGATTTATAAGTTGGAAGTTGAGAAACAACATAACGCTTCCATTAAAATAGTAAGATCAGATCGTGGGGGAGAATATTACGGGAAACATGCAACATACGGTCAAATTAAAGGAACGTTTGCTAAGTATTTAGAAGAAAATGGCATAAGAGCGTAATACTCCATGCTAGGAGAACCACATCAAAATGGAGTTGCTGGGCGGTGCAATCGTACGTTATTAGATATGGTACATAGCATGTTTAGTCATTCTAATTTGCCCGTGGAGCTGTGGATGGAAGCATTAAAAACAGCTGCCCATATTCTTAATCGGGTTCCATCTAAGTCAGTTCCAAGACACCGTTTGAACTGTGGAATGGGAGGAAACCGTCACTTAGTTATTTGAAGGTGTGGGGTTGTCCTGCTGAGGCAAAGCTATTCGATCCACAACATAAGAAACTAGATTCTAAGACAGTGAGTTATCATTTTATCAGATACCTAGATAAGTCAAAGGGATACCGATTCTACTGTCCTGGTCGCTCTACTAAGTTCGTTGAGACAAGATAGGCTGTGTTTCTAGAGGACTCAGGAACCAGTAGAAGTTCTGCTAACAAGGCTATAAGTCTCGAAGAATTACGGTTGATCTTCCAACTCCGGATTTTCTAGAGCCTACGGAGGTATATCAGTTTGTACCGCCAATTATTCCTCAACCTAGCAGCACCGTGGCAGCCACTCAGGCATAGGCGCCACCTGCTGGGGCTCATGCACGAGACACTGATGCACAGGCTCCAGCTCAGGAGCAGCCTGCGCCAGAAGAACAACCTCAGCCCGACCCTGAACCAGCTGTGAATAAACCATTAAGACGGTCACATCGGGAGAGGAGACGGGCGCTTCCTGATATTTACGAGACATATTTAAGTGAGGATTAGTATGATATCGGGAAAATAAATGATCCTGCTTATTTTAGAGAGGCAGTTGAGAGTAAGAATTCGACTGAATGGATTGAGGCCATGGAGGAAGAACTTAAGTCTATGAGTTCAAATCAGGTTTGGGATTTAGTAGAAATTCCTAATGGGATCAAAACAGTAGGCTGTAAAAGGGTCTACAAAACCAAACGTGATTCCAAAGGGAACGTGGAAAAATTCAAAGCAAGACTCGTAGCTAAAGGGTTTACATAGAAAGAGGGGGTTGATTATAATAAGACCTTTTCTCCTGTGTCTACAAAAGATTCCTTAAGAATAGTCATGACACTTGTAGCTCATTTTGATATGGAGTTACATCAGATGGATGTTAAAACTGCATTCTTAAATGGAGACTTAGATGAGACTATTTACATGGCGCAACCAGAAGGTTTTGCTATTAAGGGTAAGGAACATATGAGATGTAGATTAAGAAAATCCATTTATGGACTTAAGCAAGCGTCCAGACAGTGGAACCTTAAATTCAATGAAGTTAT
This sequence comes from Eleusine indica, assembly GCA_030378355.1. NCBI lineage: Eukaryota > Viridiplantae > Streptophyta > Magnoliopsida > Poales > Poaceae > Eleusine > Eleusine indica. Next base: position 45,402,627 of record CM059497.1, read on the forward strand.
TAAGAGATTCGGATTTAGGGAGAATGATGCAGATAAATGCATCTACATTAAGGAAAAGGGTGGAAAATTAATAATCCTAGTACTGTATGTGGATGACATACTATTAGCATGTAACAATAAGAATATGTTGGAAAGTGCATATATGTCTCTAGTGGGTTTTGGTGGTTGTATGACAACGTGATTAAAGAACTAATCCTCTTTGTGAGTATATGAGCAGGTTGAACATGAAGAATATACTTTTCATGAATCTAAATGATCATCTTCGATAATGTACATTTGTGTAAGGAAAATGGGCCTATATGTTAAAAAGGAGAAGTGTCAAATAAATAGGTCCATATAAAGCAATATTGTGACAGGCCAAGGTTTGAAATGAATGTGGGACATGAAAACCATTGATAGGAGATGGTCTCAACAAATTGGTGTTGTCAAGAAAAAGATGTGATCAAGTGCTGTTCTTCTATGCACTGATCTTGGAAGCAACTTGATCAAAACAATATTTCAAAGAAGAAACTCAAAAGAAGGCATAACGATGATACAAAGTTATGTGTGGCTCAAGATAGCAAGATGGCGAAGGGTTGGCATGACTTGGCCGCGATGGACCATGCACGGGAGAAGGGCAAGATGGAGTCTTGGTGCCGAGGGACCCAAGCCATGGTGAAGGGCAGGTAGAGCGCAATCGCGATGGACCGATCAAGCTATATATGGTCATGCATTTCCAAGTATTATTCATTATTGCAATGTGAAGACATAATGTGACTTGTGACCAAAAGGGTGGAAATGGACATGATAAATGAAGAGTTTTCAAGTCACAAGCTCTAGGTGATGATGCTCAGCAAAAGGACATGTGGCAGCCCTCATGAAGCCTAAAAGAAAAGAAGTGGCAAAATTCATTAAGCATGCAAGCTCAAGTTGAGGATTTGTTTTATTTTTTATCTTGAGTTTAGGCATGCCGCTCTATCAAGAGGGATGCTACATGGTTTGCATTTAATGTCTCAATGCTAAAAAAAACCCAAGTGAGATGAGAGAAACACAATGGCCACATAAAACACGAATCTCTCTGAGACAAGGAAAACCGGTGTAACCGGTTTACCAAACCGGAGGGACCGGTTTTGATTCAAACCTGTAACGGCTAGTTCAAAAAAACCGGTGGGACCGGTTCTGACTGGTTCAGTATAACGGCTAGTTTTTGGGGGACAAGTATAAATACTCTCTTCACCCCTCCTTTGGAGGGGGCTGATCGTGTATACAAAGAAAATACATCTAAAGCCTTGTAGAGCTCTCCCCAACACCTCTTTGTGAGGTTTGAGTGATTTGTGAGAAATCCTAAGCATTGGGTTGAGAGGGATTGAGATTGAGAGCACAAAACAGAAAATCCTACACTTGAGCATTTGAGCGTTGTGTTGCAAATCCGTGAAGCATTTGTTACTCTTGGAGGTGAATCCTCCTAGTCGGCTAGGCATCGCTCTAGAGCTCCCAAGCTTGTGGTGAGCCTTGGAAAAGTTTGTGAAGGTCCGCTTCGCCTCCGCAAGGAAAAAAGCCAAGATAGTGGATCGGAAAAAGCGGTTGAAAGAGACCTGGCTTGGAGTGTGCTTTGTGGGCAGCTCAAGCTTCCTCAACGGAGACGTAGGGTTCACGGGTGAATCCGAACTTCGGCATACAAATCTCCGCGTGCTTCATTTAGTTTGCCTTATTTAGTTCTTGCTTCTTGTATTTGTGATTCATAGGTTGCATGTGTAGTTGTGCTAGTACTCTTAGTGATTACTTGCTCTAGATCTTGCATGCTCTGTTAAGATCTTTAAGTTTATTAGAACTAAGTGGAACACGATTATTTCCTGTTTTATACTCTCTGCCCCGAGGAAACCGGTCGGTCCGGTTTCCCAAACCGGTCGGACCGGTTTTGGTCAGTGCTCAATTGTGTAGATTCTTGGTGAATCTAGTTTATGTGTATCTTGGTTACTCTCTTGTGTAGTTCACACTAGTGTAGTCCCTCTGGTTAGTGTGTTACTTGTTTTATTTCTATCTGTTCTAGGAAAACCGGTGTAACCGGTTTGCTAAACCGGTGGGTCCGGTTTTGGAAGTTTGTTTTCTGAGGTTGATTCTTTGTGAATCTAATTGGGGTGGTTTCTGTGTTTGCTTTGATAGCTTCCCTGTTTTGAGTGCTTGGTTCTTTTCTCTTCATTAGTTGTTCTATTCCAAGCTCTCTAACAAAACCGGTGTAACCGGTTTGCTAAACCGGAGCAACCGGTTTGGACAGTTTTAATTCCGCTGCAAGTTTTTGTTAATTTTCAGAAACGCCTATTCACCCCCCCCCCCCCCCCCCCCGCTCTAGGCGACATTAAGGGACTTTCAATGTTGCATGAGACTAAGAATTTTCTGTCATCTCATTTTGACATGAAGGATCTTGGTGAAGCCTCGTATGTACTTGGCATTGAGATACACCAAAATAGAGCCCAAGGAATATTAGGATTATCTCAGAGAGCTTACATTGAGAAAATGCTTAAGAGATATAAGTTAGATAAGTGCAACACGTCACCTGTTCTGATTCAAAAGTGCGATAAGTTAAATGAAAGTCAGTGCCCTAAGAATGATTTAGAAAGAAGGAAAATGAAGAACGTTCCCTATGTGAAAGTTGCCTGGAGGGGGGGGGGGTGAATAGGCAAATACTCCTGAAACCCACTAATTAAAACAATTAGTTCCAACAGAGGCCGGACTAAGACGCAAGTGTTGGCGTCTAAGTCCGGGCTGGCGTCTTAGTCCGCTAGGGTTCGCGTTTAAGTCCGGGTCCTGCACATGACAGATTATGAAACAAGCTCTAGATAGATTTCTATGATGCAACAAATATACCAGGAGCTAGAGACAAGTAGTAACAAGTGCTAGGAACCTTAAAACAATACAAGAAAGCTAGAGAACAAGCTTACACAAGTAATATTGGAGAGAAACAATAATATGGCACAAATAGTGAATATGAACAACAAGAACAAAACAAGCACACAAGACACAAGGATTTATTCACCGAAGTTCAGTCCCACAAAGGAACCTACGTCTCCATTGAGGAGTCCACAAAGGACCGGGTTGCTCTCAACCCTAAAACCTCTTCCAAGCAACCACCAAGGTCAAGCTCGGTTTTCCACTATTAATCCTTTGTAAGGAGGGCAATACAAACTTCCCGGGTCTTCAACCACAAGCTTGGGAGCCCCGGGCGACGCCTAACCGTCTTGGGGATGAATCCCCAAGAGTAACAAACACAAGCAATACCAATGGTGAAGAGAAACCGAAGTGCTCCAATGCAATATGAGGTGGCTCACTCAAACCCTCACAAATCTCCTCCCAATCCCTCAAGAATCGAAGTAGCAAGCTTGGGAGAGATTTGGGGAAGCTAGAGAGTGCTCAGATTTGTTTTTCAGCTCTATGGAGTGGCCAACCGAAGAATGGGGACGAAGGGGTATATTTATAGTCGAGAGAACGAAAAGAGCCGTTAGGGAGTCAGAGACCCAGCTTAGTCCGGTATCGGGAGCCAGACTAGTCTGGCCCTGGAGTTCAAACTGAACCCAGACGCTCACAGGACCCTCAAAAAGCGGCTAAGTGTTAGTGACCCGTACTAGTCCGGAAACACCCGTCTTAGTCCGGATCAAGCAACTCCCCGAAGAAAAACTTTCTGGAATGGTTGGTTCACGTCTTAGTCCGGCCCTAGCCAGTTTAGTCTGGATGGATCAAAAGACCAGAAACAGCACTCCCGTGTTTGACCCTGAGCCGTCTTAGTCCGGCTATTGCCGTCTTAGTCCGGGCAGCCCTGAAACCCGTCTTAGTCCGGAAACTAGCGTCTTAGTCCGGCTAGGTCGATTTTAGAACCAAAACTGGTTCTGTTTTAGCCCATGCCGGTCTAGTCCGGGTCCTAGAGTGAGGATATGATTTTTAAGCTTTGGGAATGCAATATGGTGTTAAGAGTTAATAGCACTTGGTTAATTTCATCACTTTCTTTCTTGTGTCCCTCTTGATAGTACGACACACCTATGACTCAAAAAAGTAAGAATAAAAACTAAGAGTCGTCGGTTGCCTTCTTTTTTTTTCCTTTTTTTTTGAGAGGTCATCTTTGATGCATGAAGTATTCACCCTGCTCATACACTTAGCAAATATTATTAGTCCTTTAATTGTTCATCATTAATCAACCAAAATCCACACTGGGGCCTAGATGCACTTTCACTATGCATCTGCTATTAGAAGCTTGATGTATGCACAAGTCTGTACGCGTCCAGACTTGACATTTGTAACCGGAGTACTTAGTAGATATCAGTCTAATCTAGGCTGGACTCACTGGGTAGGTGTCAAGAAGGCATTAAGATATTGCCAAGGCACCAAAGATTACATGCTCACATATAAGAGATCAGATAATCTTGAGATTGAGTGTCACACTGATGCTGACTTTACTGGTGATGAAGATGAAAGGAAGTCAACTTTTGGATATGTCTTTATGCTAGCAGGGAGAGCAATTTCGTGGAGAAGTTGTAAGCAAAGTGTAACTGCTGCATCTACGATACAAGCAGAATTTGTGTCATGTTATCATGCTACGGGACAGGTAGTGTGGCTTAAGGGTTTTATTTCGAGATTAAGAATTATTGATAGTATCTCGAGATCTATCACAATATACTGCGATAATCAATCCGCAGTTTTCTTTTGCGCCAACGATAAGCTAAGTGGTACTTCTAAGCACATAGACCTTAAGTATCGTGTCATGAAAGAAAGAAATCAGGACAATACGCTAAAGATTAAACATATAAGTACTAAGGATAATATAGCGGATCCGCTCACAAAAGGTTTACCACCAATCCTTTTTCAGAAACATGTTCTAGGCATGGGCCTGGTAAATACCTTTTGATCGGTCCTGATTTTAAGGTCATTTATTTCTCCAACTAAGAGTAACAGTTCTGACAAGGTTTATCAGTAAGACGATGGGTAATATTATCCTAGTATGTCGTGGTGTTGCTGATGACACATTGGTCTGGTACTTGCTGATTTTTTGAGGAAGAGCTTTAGTTTAAGTTAAGAGTAAGTTTAAGTTGTTGACCTTTTGATCAGGGGGAGGATGTTGGTTTAGATTCTGTTGACCGCCAGGTCAACAACAGATCCGAAAATAGGGGACTCTAACCCCTGTGGATTTCGGATCTGGCCAGCAGAATTGTTTCCGTTTTTATGCCTTGATCGGGAGGCAAAATTTGAGATAGAAACGGACCCGGTCCCGAGTCTACAGTGCATATAAAAAGGAGGGTCACCCCTAAAGGTCGCTCCATCCAACCTAAGTCCACCCAACCGGTCGCTTAGGCACTGGAAGACTCGGAAGCTCGTCGTCCACGCCCTGGACAATGTCGTTACCGCCCCGAAAGTTTTCGATTTCCCAAGAAGACGCTGAAGAAGAGGCTACGCTGCATCCCTAACAGCGCTTTCATCATTAATCTCGTCACCTCTGCACCGACGCCAATGGAGTCCTCCACCAGCATTGGTAACAGATCCGAGCCTATTTTCTGCATCAGTTTAGTATGCTAGATGTGATCTAAGTTGACTAGTGATCCTGAGTTCTAAGTATTGTTAATTTAAAATTAATTAGTTCTAATAATATGCACACACCTACTAGTAGCTAGGAGTCATGCATGAGATGGAGGTGTGTGGTTGCGTACTCTCGTCATCGCTGAAGTGCGTGGTGGGTTTGGTGGAGGAGATGACGTCCCGTGGTGGCGGCGTGAACCTTGTGAAGGTGAAGGAGAAGCCGAGGCTGGCGCTGTAGGCGCGGCTGAGCGCGGCGCTGCTGCTGACGAGCTCCTCCCGGTCCAGCTTCAGCTGCGCGCTTCGCGACTTGCGGATGTGGCTGTTGTTGTTGTCGCCGCCGACCGCTCCCGTTGCCTCCTCCCGCCGCTGCCGTCGGCGAAGCTGGACCTGCGCGAGTGCTGCAGGTTGCTGCTGTTGCTGGTGGTGGTCGTCACTATTGCCTCATTCTTCATGCCGCTCATCAGCGCCGGCTCCGCCGACGCCGTCCGGCTCAGCGACGACGACGACTGATGCGGCGCCCAGCTGCTTCGACTTGGCGCGTACTCACTCTGCTCCAAAATTATTGTCGTTATTGATTTTTTTTCATCAATTTTGACCACTCGTATTATTCAAAAAATATCATATATTTTCTTATGATTTATTTTATCACTAGATAAAATTTAAATATAACTTATAACTTTTTATATTTAAATAAATATTTTGAATAAGACGAATGGTCAAAGATAATAAAAAAAGTCAATAACGATAACAATTTTGAAAACGAGGAAGTACATGCACGTGGTTATCCATCGGCCGCTGCATTATCGACTCCATCTTATATCACGTGCCGTGCCGTGCCGTCCGTGCGCGCAGTCACACTCACAGCGCTGCAACTGTAGCTTTATTCACGGGCTCGTGTGCTACATAGTATTGGCAGCCGATATATGCACACCCGAAACGCGACTCTATACCTATAGCTAATAAGATAGGCAGAGGAGATCAGGGCGGGGCGGTGAGAAGAGCGACGACGGAGAGGGGAACGGAGGGGCACGGATACGCATTAATTACGCGGGAAAGTAGGGGTGTGGCGGGGCGCAACCCGGGATGCCGTCTTCCATACATGCCGGTTGCCGGCCTCACCCTCACGACGACGTATCGCGCAGGGCACCCCTCGAGCTGCCTGCTCTACCAGCCGCTAGCGGCGATATATACGACAGCGACCGGCCGCCCCTGCTTTGTTGCCTTTACGGTCCGGCCACCTGGCTGCTTCTCGGCTTCAACAACATCTCTCTCTCTCTCTTCCCCGGCCGGCATCGTTTACACAACACCCCCCGAGCGCATGCGAGTTTATTATCTCAGGACGATTCCTTGTAACGTTTGCGAATTTGTTTTTACCTGAACAACAATCGCACCTCCACCACACGGTTCAATTTGTTTGCATACCTCAACAGACTGCACAACATGTTTTCAGTGAACTTGACAGTCGTCTGTCATTCTGTTTTGATCAACCCATGAATTAATTTAGCATTGGAACATCGAAGCAGGCAGGCCTAGAAACTCTTATTATTCCCTGAATTCCTCAGACACTGATGTCTATCCTTAACAAAACAGTCGCTTGCCTCACGAGCTGAGTACAAACAGTGACGAGATTGGGGTGGCGCCAGGCAACTGATGAACCCTGTGACTGACACGCCCCTTTCAGCTTTCCATATTCACGCAATCACCAACGCAGCCATTAACACGAAAGCAGCGAGGGGCTGACGCTGAACGTTCGTGAACAGCTCGTCACGCATAGATTGCAGCCTCTCGTACGTCCTCGACACAGGGCTGAAAGAATCAAAGAATTGAACACTGTTACAGTGGCAAATTGCTGAACAAGGGTGGTGTTTGGTTGACAATTGCAAACGCAATCGGTAACGAATTCAGTATCTCGAAACAGTGTATCAAAATACTGACATTGTTTGGTTCTCGTCCGTAACGTATTCGCAGTTGTGGCCGCCGGAACACGCCATCATCGTCTCGTCAAAGCTCAGGCAGAAATCGATCCGCGGCAAGCTTGCTCACGGAGCTAACCTCATCGGAGTGGAGCAAAATTGATCTACATCGCGTGCTTCCTCATTGAATTGCGTCGCCGTTCTCTCCAATCACATGCCTATGGTTCACAAATCGATCTCGACCTCTGTACGCTTGCCGATTGGATCGTCGCAGCGTGCTCGACGAGATGGGAGGAGCTGGCGGAGCTGCAGAGACCATAGACAAGGCGAGGCGGCGAGGGAATTCGTTGGCCGGTGGGAAAGAAGAAAGGCGATGGCGATGAATATCTGCTGGCTCGCGAGATTGGTGGGAGAAGACGACGTTTTGCTTTTGGAATACAGAGGGGGGAGGTGGGTATCAATTTTGTACACAGCGGTATCCGATTACACAGTATCTGATTGGAGGAGGACATGAGACAAACATAAACTAACGTAATCAAATAACTCTGTAATCCGAATACGTTACGAACTATCGAACCAAACAGCACCAAAGTGGTCTGGACAATTTATTGACCCCGGCGGCGCACATCCGATCCGAGTCTTTCCTATGAATGTCTGGTGCCTATCAACTGACAGGGAAGTGCTTGTCCCCGACCAATAGGAAGCTGGTGTTACTGACATAATGACAAGCTGTTGGATCATGATAACGTGTCCCCATTGATAGCGAATAGCCAGTGATACAGGGAAGTGAACAGGCGACTCGTAGTTGTGCAGAAAAAAAAGACTGCCTTTTAAGCCGTATAGTAAACTGTTATCTGCAACTTGGAGGCATGGTTGAAATAACCGGGGTTAACCGGAAAACCGGTCCGGGCCGGTTAACCCCTCTGTTATGATTTTAAAAAAATTTAAAATTTTAAAAAAATCATATTAGACTTAACCAGAATAACCGACCGGTTAACCGAAATAATCGGTCGGTTAACCAGTGAAACCGTATAAAAACCGGTAATTTTGAATTTAAAAATATGTGTTCAAAATATATCAATAAAACTGACCTAACTGTTCGGTTAACCAGAATAACCGGTCGGTTAACCGGTATAACCGGCCGGTTAATCGATCCTCGGCCGCGTGCTCCCCAAATCAATTTTTGCCCGGTTAACCGGTAAATCGAGTCCGACCGGTTTTAACGGTTCATCCAGTTATGTAAACCTTGTTTGGAGGAGGATTTTGTCTGAAGAATTTCAGTCACAGTGCTTTTTGTCACGGTGTTGGAGATCAGCTACACAGGATTGGGAAAACAGGGTACAAAGGATGTTTGCCTAAAGCGGAGGTCAGCTCAAAAGACATTGGTGATGCTAAACAAGGCTGTTAGGTGTGCAAGGGACGACGGCATGCTGATTGCTGAGCTTAATAACTGGAATCACAAATGATGCTTCGTAAGACAGTGACGAATGTAGAAATTCAACCATAAAACTATAAAATAAGCATATTTTCCACTAATTCAAGTGTGTATAAGAACTCTATTACTTTTCCTCTCCCCTAAGCATTTAGGCTTACAATATTCATGATGGACAGGATTTTCTATATAGGCGATGTGGTATATGGTACATCTACATGATAATTTTTCTTTTTTTTTTTTTGTGGAGGGGGGGCAGTTGCACCTTCTCTAAAAGGGGCATCCATAGCTCAGATAAGATTGTTGGACCGAACAAATGTGAAAACATTTTTTTAGGATCAATCTGTCTATGTGTTCTTTTCTTAGCAGCCTTTGTATGTTTATTCTATGTATTAGTTGAATAATCATATATATATATATATATATATATATATATATATATATATATATATATATATAATTATCTCTCCTTTGCCGACTCGACGAGTTGCAGCTTTTCGCGTGCCCAAACTCATGGCAAATGCGTCGGCTGCCTCCGCGTAGAGTCCACGCGACAACGGGGCCAGCTGGGCGCCTCGATCCGTCTTTTGAGTGTGCGGCATAATTGCTTGCCCAATCCCATCATGTCGTGCCTCGCATGGGGCCCTCCAGTCGGGTCGGTGACACTCGACTTTAATAGGTCCGCGTAGACCAAGGGTCCCTCGTTCCTTTGCATGAAATGGATGGCTATGCAATCGTCTGATCTATCATCGAATCCACACCTCCTTCTCCTTTCTCATGAAGTCCACCGCCGCCCGTTCTGCCGCTCTTCCTCTCTGTTCCCTCCTCCCCACCGTCCCGCGCCCTTCTCCTTGCACGCCTATCTAGGTCAACCGCGACAGTAGCGGCAAGCTTCTTGACGACGTCCTGGACAGAGGCTCTGCCCCTGCTCAATGGCGATGTACTTGTAACTATGATTATGGACCTGCTTGTTTGTGTTGAAGCTTTTTAACTTTTGAAAAAGCTGGCTGATGGTTAATTGAAAAGTTGGTTTATTGATTAGTGGTTGTTGACTTTCGTAATATATTTTTGACTTCTCTTCATCCTAAAATCTAGAATAACAGCTATAAATAATGTCTTTAACTTTTAATTCATTTCATCTTATGAATTATAACCTGAAGATGAATTATTTTATCTCATAGTTTCATAGACAATTCATAACATTAAATTGTTATATTGAGATTCATCAAATATGTTGGGATGAAGTTTTTGCTCTCAATAAGAGTTTCAATATACTTTCATATATATGAAATCGTGCTAAATGTATTTCCGGGGATGAAAGACATTTCATCTTTTTTATCTTAATTATTATGATATGTCATCTATTTTGCTGATGTGATGTCTCATTTATGCTAATAAAAGGTCATTGAAACTGGTATAGTGGTCGATCCGATTCTGTTAATTCTTTTTTGATCGAGGTGTATGGATCCATATAACATACCTTGATTATGTTCATGGGTGTCAGTACTGTTGAGAAATAATTCTATATCAACAGCTACAAGACGGAATTGACAAAAGAAACAACAAATAAGATAAAAAAATGGAGTGGGACTTTTTGGTAACCATATTTGGTACACAGAACTTTTTGGTACGAAGGGATACCGTACCCTTGGCAAAGAAAATACAGTAAAAAATACCAATACAATGTCCTGACAATAATAATTTTTTAGAACAACCTGGCAATAATAAGTAAAAAAATTAGAAAGGCAATATGAGAAAAAAAAGGTAAAAGGGCCAAAAGCCCAAAACCCAGCCGAGAAAGCGGGCTAGCGGAGAATTGGAAGAAGGTAGCCGAAGGTACGTGCTCCCCAGTCTCCACCAGAATCCTGAATTCCAGATCGCCTCTACGCGATTCGCCGTATCGCACCTACCTCGCCGCCGGCGCCGAAACCGGCGAGTCGGGAAAGGCCAGCCGCCGTGGTGATGCAGTCGCCGGAGCCTTCCTCCTCCTCCCCGGTTCTTCTTAACATAGGTCGGTTCTTTCTCCCGCCTCGAATCCACTGCCGCGTCCCATTCCCCTTCCCGTTTGGGCGTGAATTAGAGGCCGCGTCCCGTTTCCCCTGCTGTGATTGTGACACTGGTGTTCGTGATGATGCAGGGGGCAAGAAGTATGCGACCACCGTCGAGACGCTCACTCAGCGGGAGCCTGACTCCATGCTCGCCGCCATGTTCAGCGGGAGGCACACGCTCCCTCACGAACCCACCACGGTACGGTCTGTCAGTGGAGCTGGGTAATTGGTGGGTGCACCATGTAGCTGTGACCTCAGTGGATGAATGTCTGGTTCATGTGCAGGGGATGGTGTTTGTGGACAGGGACGGGAAGCATTTCAGGCATGTGCTCAACTGGCTCAGGGATGGTGCCATCCCGGTGATGTCGGAGTCTAAGTACCAGCAGCTGCTGCGAGAGGCAGAGTACTACCAGTTGCTCGTAAATAAAGATGTCCACTTGCGTGTTTTTTTTTTCTTTTTTTGCACAATCAGATTCTACTGGTGTCAGAAACTGATTACTGTTGTTCTAGGGCCTAGTTGGTTACATAAACGAGAGGTTGGGCTGGAAAAAAATTGAGAACTCAGAGGCTGAATTGACACGAAAGGATGTGATCAAGTGCATACAGTCCCAGAAATGCAGATTTCGTGGCGTAAATTTGTCTGGGCTTGACCTATCTAAGCTTGTAAGTCTTGGTCAGACTTGTTTTCGTTGTTCTTTACTGGCACTATTGACTGTTGTTCCTTTGTCACTCTAGCTGTTAGAAATGTTTGCTACTCTGTTTCTTGTACCACTTTATTTATCGCATTATGGCATGCATGAAATATTCAACAGTTATTGAAGTCATAAATTTAGTTTTTTGTCGTTGATGAAACATTTAACAGACAAGTAAATTGATTTTATATTCTTTACAGGACTTGTCAGAGGTGGACTTCAGTTATGCATGCATTAAGAATACAGATTTTTCCTGTGCTAATCTTTACAAAGCAAAATTTGGGGTAAGTTTGTTGATAAGATCCTGCACTGTTGTTTACCAGCATGATAGCACTAGTAGGCTGTTGAATCTATGCTAATTTACTCATATGACTTCCGGATTCGATTAAAGCCAGACTAGAAAGAAAGGAGTGGTTGAACATAAATAGAATGCGCACCAAGAGAATATCTTGCTTTTATTACACCAACTATTTTGGGCTAGATCTTCCTACACTGCTGCCGCTTCCAAATGTGACGCTTCTTGTCTTTGACGGAGAAATGGGAAGAAAGAGATAATTTTATGGCTTTCGGATCGGTTTGAGAGTTCAGTAGTTAGGGAGGAAGAAAGCCGATGGACATTAATGTTCAATTCTATACATAAAACGTTATTTGATTAAGTTCTTGCTTGAGACTACTGCTATAAAAGTATTGTACTGATAATACCTTGCCTTCATATTGTTATCACTTATCAGCAGGTGGAAGCCTCATCTTCATCATTTCGAAACGCAAATTTGCGTGAGTAAGATATTCCAACAAGCTGTTTCTAGTTTTTAAGATATGCACTAAGATGAAAATTTCCTTTTCATTTTGGTTCCCCCTGTTCTTGGATTTTTGTATTCATTCTGTTCCCCAAACCGGAACCACAGATGTGAGTTTATTGGAGCAAACCTTCAAGAAGCTATCCTGGATGGAGCAAACCTTCGAAGTGCAAACCTGCAAGGTACCTAGGCCCCCTGCTTCCTCACTATTATGTGGCTCACTAATATGTTGAAGATATTGATAAAGAAAACACCTCTCATTTAACAGAGCCCCTTCATTTTGTTTGCTTATGACAACTGTACCCATTGGAGCATTTTTTTTTGTCAAATTTACTATGCCTATACCTCTGGGTGTACAATTTGAGTTTTCCCTATTGTTCAAAGATCCGTGATTGACTTGTTATAAGCAATGGTGTTTCTTAGGACTTGAGAGCAAATCATGTGTGTTAAAATAAATTGTCTATTCTACTCCGCCTATTTTGCAGATGCATGTTTAACCCAATGCAGCTTCACTGAAACGGATCTTCATTCCGCTCATTTACAGGTCTGTAAACTGTTGCTTGAAACTCTTTGAACGTATTAAATTTCTGTTCATATGCATTACGGTCAATTTAAGAATTTTTTTTTTGAGGAAAACAGAGTTTCATTAACTCAATATTGCATGATTACAGTCTTGGATTAGAGTATCGTTGAGAGCCACTGGCAGGTTTATCTGCCACTCCACCGATGGTTGCTCTCGGGGTCTAGCACACTCATGAGCTACCCTATTACAAGATCTAGGTGCATAGCCAAAACAGAACTCAGTGAAACCCCTACTCAGGATCCAGATGTCGCGTAGGATCAGCGACACAGCAGACCGTTGCTTTCTGTTCTGTTATTATTATTTTTTATGCTAGTGCTTCTGGTGTCTAGATTTCTGTAGTTTCCCTGCTATATGTTAGAGTATTCAAAATTAGGCAACAGAGTCCAGGATGGTTAAATTATTAATCGCATGCACCTTTTGTAGGACCATGACATGTTAATTTCTAGATTCGTGCAAATAGAAAATTCAAATGAACTGTTTTGAATATGCTAGGAACCATCAAATCTTGAAAGGCACTATTTATTTCTGTGCATCTTATTGTTTTTTAAATTGGATTTTCAGACTGCTAACCTGGCAGGTGCCAACTTGAAGGGAGCTAACCTTGAAGCAGCTAATCTGAAGGTAAGCATAAATTGTATCACAAGATTTTCTATAATTTGATGTTTCGGGGTGTTAAAACTAAGAGCTGAAGCAACTCTGTGATATTGATAATCACTAAGTCACATGCTACACTTCATCAGGCTTATATTCTAGCGTTGCATAACTGTCCTTATGCTTATCTGCTTCACACCATATAAATGGCTATTCAAAGGAATAGGCTATATGACAACAGAGTGAAATTCTCTTTTAACCTGTTTGTGCTCTCTGGATAGTACATGCTCTTTTCTCGTCAATCCTTCGTTTTATGATTATATAGCATATTCCCAAGCTTGAATTGAAGAGAACCAGTGCATTCTTTTTTGCTGGCAAAAGATCATGGGCACCTTTTTTGTTTATTAAAAGGTGCAGTTGTAAACAATTGAAATTAACACTGATGTTCATTAGAGTATGCTAAGCTTATTCTGATTTGCAGGGTGCTAAGTTGTATGGTACAAACTTGCAAGATGCAAATCTTCAGAGAGCTTACTTGCGAGAAGTTGATTTGCGAGGAACTGTATGTTCTTGTATCTCGTCCTATTTGCTGATTTTTGTTGTTCATATTGCCTAAATTACAAAGTCTAAAAGGATCCTTGTGACGATATTTACCTCACATTTTCCACAAGTAGTTGATATAGATCTTATGGTACCACACAGATAGATGTTGAAGCTTGATTTTAAACTATCTTAATTTTGGTCAACAGCTATTAACTGGTGCTAAGCTTGGAGGTGCAAATCTACTTGGAGCTATCAGGTGATGCGATAGAAGGCGGCCCTGAACAGTTTGGTTGTGTAGCTTCGTGTTGTGTATATGCTGTACAATTCTATTGGAGGTGGTAGCTTGCGTGAAACATGCTCATATCTGTAATTCTGGTCTTAGCGGGTGGCAATTGGTAACAGAGGCACATCAGATTGAGGGGGAAAAAAAAAGGAGGAAACAGTTGGCTAAGATTTATGTGCTCCTTGAGCTGACATTGTACACTGCCCTGTAATTGGAAATGAAGCGATTATTATGATTTGATGACTAGCTGATTAGATCAATGATAATTGTTGTAGCGTACGAATGTGTTTGTTGTTCCGGGAGCTATTTTTATTCAAAGTATTGATTATTCGGCCATGCCATGATGAAGTCTCTGCTTCTGGATTCTGCGCGGGGGTGATCGGCGTTGCTTGCATTTGGCATCCTTTCACAACCACAGGTAGATGTTGAAGCTTGATTTTAAACTATCTTAATATTGGTCAACAGCTACTAACTGGTGCTAAGCTTGGAGGTGCAAATCTACTTAGAGCTATCAGGTGATCGGAGGAGCAAGGCATCGTTTCACAACCAACGAGCATGGCATTCGCGTCGAGTGTTCCATTTCAATTTAAATTTGTCTCAGAAACTTGAATGCACAGGCTCTTTCACACGTGTTTTCCCATTGGCGTTAATAGGCAGTTGCATGTACAACCGTCGAATCTGTTCAGATCATTCAGGCGGTGGATCAGGCGTCCTCACCATTGCACAGCGATCAATTGTCACAGAGCGCGACAATTTGAGTGCGCCAGCCAAGCTGGGACGCCTGGAGCAGCCCACGGCGCCGGCGACGGACCAGGCGGCGGCCTCCTCGCTGCTCCGGCCGAGTGGGCTGCTGTTGGGCATGGGCTACACTCCCGGAGCCGAGCCGGTGATGCCGGCCGCGGGCCTGGGTGCGGGGAGCTCGGCTCCCACTTGGGCTGCGACAGCCTCGGAGGAGCGGCTGGGTGGGCCGGCGCAGCTCTTGGAGCTGGCGGCAGCGGCCACCTCAGCCCGGCCAGCAAGGCCTCAGGAGACCGGGGAGCCCGGGAGGGAGGCCTCTACGCTGTTGGCGGCAGCTGGCGCGGTGGCCCAACCGGGCATGCTGCAGCAGCGGCTTTCGCCAACCGGGCATGCTGCAGCAGCGGCTGCTATTAAGGAGGCGGTGGCTGTTCAATCCCGTTCAATCCCACGTTTAGTGGGGGTGGCGGATTGGAAGAATCTTGACACTGAAGAAGGTAATTCTTTCTTCCTCTCCTTTTTAAATCATGTCGTCGCCTCTAAAATTACGGACCTAGAAGTTAATTTAGGAAATAAATCGGGCAATACTAGTGGTGCTATTTTTTTGCCTCAAACAAAAAGAACTTCATAGGATACTTCCGTCACCTACTAGTGAGGTGGAGGATTTAGAGTTCTAGGAGTTCATTGAAACGGAAAGCGATATGAAATTTGAAAACCTCGTATTAGGCCACTTATGTGGAGATCTTATGGAGGAGGTACTGGATGATGACAGTGATCACCTTAGTTGTGACTTTCAAACTATATTAAAAAAGAATAAAACATGAAAAAAGGAATAAAAAATTAAGGTAGTCAAAAAACATAATAAAAGTTACAAATGAAAGGAATATTTTGGAATAGCAGAGGTCTATCTGACTTGGCTAAACATAGGTTCCTAATTTAAGAGAAAGCTAGACTTTATAGCTCTCTTGGAAACCGGTAAAAAAAGACTACTCCAAAACTACCCTGAACCACATTTGTGGGGGTCAGAACTTCTTGTGGCACTGGAGTCAACCTCATGGTAGGTCGGGTGGTATTTTGCTAGGCATTAATTTAGAAGTCTTTGACATAGGTAGTATTGATGAGGGGGACTTCTATGTCAAGTTCCACCTTCGCAACAAAGTGGATGGCTTCCAATGGATCCTCGTTGCAGTCTATGGAGCAGCCCAACAAGAATACAAAGAGGCCTTTTTGGCCGAGTTGGTGCAATCATGCTCAAAAGAGAATCTGCCAATCCTTGTGAGGGGTGATTTTAACATCATCCGGAACCCGCAAGAGAAGAACAATGACAAGTATAACGATAGATGGCCTTTCTTGTTCAATGCAGTCATAGACAGCTTGGATCTAAGACAATTAGAGCTATCTAATCAACAGCTTACATGGGCCAATTCCCTTGCAAATTCGACCTTTGAAACTCTTGATTGTATCCTAGTGAGTACCGATTGGGAAGCTAAATATCCTCTTTCCACAGTCCTAGCACTTAATAGGGATATTTCGGATCATACGCCGCTATTCCTTGACACTGGAAAGGGTACTCACTCTTCCAAACAACCACCATTCAGGTTTGAACTTGGGTGGTTTCTAAGATATGGGTTCCAAAAAATGGTGGAAGATATTTGGAAGCAAGAAAAGAGAGGTGGGATGGCGTTGCAACATTGGCAATTCAAGATTCAAAGATTACATCAATTCCTAAGAGGATGGGCCAAGAACACTAGCGGTTCTTACAAAAAACAAAAAAGGCTTGTCGAGTATTATACTCGGTAATAAATTTATAGGGCTATGTCGGGATTAAGAACTCGATGGTTAGGACACAAGACGCCAATTTAGACAGGTTCGGACCCTCTCGACGAGAGTAAAAACCCAACGTCCTGTGTTCTGTGGTTTGTATTGATGTTATGTTTCGTGTGTTGTCCTGTCCCTCGATGGGAGTTCCCTGCCGCCTTATATATCCAATCGACAAGGGGTATATAAAGAGTCCTACTCATAGTCTACAAGGAATCATATAGAAAGTCTATCTCTAATTGTCTTGCGTTACAAGCCGACTCGGTCGGTTACCTTATAGATGAGGCACCCGGTCATCTACCGACTTAGGCATAACTATGGATAACCATAATGTTCTAGCGTAAGACCAAAAAATTTTAGACTGTGTCAAAATATGAGAAATCGGTCAGAAAAATCCAAAACCAGAATCTGTCAAGGTTAAGTAGTAGTGGGACATTATTACTAGCCCCCTGGCTAGATTGTTTAATGTTATAAATTAAGGAATCGAGATAAATAAGAATAAAATTAAAAACATCTTCCATCAAAAAGACTTTGAATTTCATTCAAAAATAATGTATGAAAATACAATAAGGAGACTAAGTATAGAAACGACGTAGCTGATTGATGTTCCATGAATTTGGTACGTCGTCGCCATCTTTATATATCAGTTGATAAGCCCCTGGCCGGGTAACTTCTTTGACCACATAAGGTCCTTCCCCTTTAGGAGATAACCTATGCTGATTCTTGGTTGATTGCACTCATCACAGCACTAAATCCCTAATATGAAATTGGCGACTACGAACATTTTTGTCATAATAACGTCGCAAGCCTTGCTGGTATATTGCCGACCGAAACAGAGCGCGATCACGCAACTCCTCTGCCACAATCAACTCAATCACTCGATTGTCTTCAGAAAGCTTCTCATCATACCCCTTGACTCACGCTGAAACGAGGTTTACCTCGATCGGCAGCATAGCCTCGGAACCGTAGACCAACGAGAAAGGTGTCTGGTCAGTAGCCCGACTGACATTAGTGCGTAGCCCCTAGAGAACCGAAGACAATTCTCGGACCCACCGACCGGCGTACGGTTTGAGCCTATCAAATATTCGGGGCTTCAATCCCTGAAGAATCATACTGTTGGCCCGTTCGACCTGCCCATTGCTTTGAGGATGAGCCACTGATACAGAGTGGATTTTTATTTCTATCTCATCGGCAAAGTCACGGAACTCCTCAGATGTAAACTGAGTACTATTATCGGTGATGATATCATGAGGGACCCTAAACCGAGTGAAGACATCTCTGACAAACTCGACCGCCTTGTTTGAAGTTATCTTGTCGACCAGCTTCGCTTCAATCCACTTAGTAAATTTGTCAATAGCAACAAACAAATGAGTGAACCCGCCTGGTGCTTTCTTGAAAGGACCGACAATGTCAAGCCCCAGACTGCAAAAGGCCAAGTCATAGGTATCATCTGAAGTTGCTGCGAAGGCACATGTGTCTGTTGAGTAAAGAATTGACAGCCTTCATACTTCCGAATGACCTGGTGTGCATCTTCGACCGCCATAGGCAAATAAAACCCTTGCCGGAAGGCTTTGCCGACCAAAGTCTTAGAAGCCGCATGGTTGCCATATACGCCTGAATGGATTTCTTCCATCAATTCTCTGTCTTCTAGAATCGAGATGCATCACATCAAGATATTTGAACCCCCTCGTCGATAGAGTAGGTCGTCCATCATCAAATATCCTTGACACTTTGCCTTCAATCTTTGTTGCTCATTATGATTCGGAGGCAGCGTTCCTTTAGTCAAAACTTGGACAATCGAGTCGCGTCAGTCGGTCTGTATGTTGGTATCATCTACCATCTCAGCAACATCGGTCGTTAAGACGTCAGACCGAGGAGAAATAGTAGGAGAATCAAGGGTGTGTAAGAAAACACCGAGTGTCAAAACTTGGACAATCGAGTCATGCCAGTTGGCCATTATGTTGGTATCATCTACCATCTCAGCAACATCGGTCGTTAAGACGTCAGACCGAGGAGAAATAGTGGGACAATCGCTTGAGACGATCCGATCTTGGCTAGTTCATCAGTCGCTTGATTGTTATCCCGAAGAATATGCGTGAACTTCAGTCCATCAAATTTATCTTCGAGCTTCCTTACTTCTTGGCAATAGGCAGCCATATTGCTATCCACACAGTTCTAATCCTTAGTGACTTGGTTGATGACCAGAGCCGAATCATCAAAGATGTCGAGACTCTGAACGCCGAGTGACACGGCAATGCGTAGACCGTGTAGAAGAGCCTCATATTTCGCCGCATTGTGAGATGCGTGAAACATGATATGGAGGACACACCAGAGCTTTTCTCCTTGTGGTGAGATGAGCACAATCCCTACACCCTCTCCAGGTAACTGGAGGGATCCGTCAAAGTATATTTCCAGTACTCAATATCTTACGGTGCAGGCGGCATCTGAATCTCTGTCCACTCAGAAACGAAGTCAGCTAACGCTTGTCCTTTGATTGCCGAGCGGGGTACAAACGTAATGGTGAATTGATCGAGCTCGACTATCCACTTGGCAATCTTTCCTTCTGCTTCTCGGTTGTGGAGGACTTCTCCGAGTGCAAAGGTTGTTTGAACTTTAATGGGATGAGTCTGAAAATAGTGCTTCAACTTCCTTGAAGTGATCAAGAGCACATATAGCAGCTTTAAGATCTGGTTGTATCGTGTTTTGGAGACACTAAGGACCTCACTAACAAAATACACTGGGTGTTGTACTTTTTGTACGTGACCCTCTTCTTCTCGGTCAACCATTAAAACAGTACTCACAACTTGAGTTATGGCCGATATGTAGAGCTGAAGCTTTTCTTGTGGCTCGGGAGGCACCAGTACTGGAATATTGCTGAGGTGGACCTTTAACTCATGTAACGCTGACTATGCCTCTGTTATACAGACGAAGTCATCCTGCTTTTTGAGCAATTTAAAGAACGACAGACCCCTGACCCCAAGTCGGGAGATAAAGCGACTTAAAGATGCCATGCATCCGGTCAACTTCTGAACATCCCTTTGGAAATTAGATGGCCCCATATCAAGGATCGCCTTGATTTTGTCCGGGTTAGCCTCTATACCTCATTTTAAAATGATGTAATCGAGTAGCTTTCCCGAAGGAACCCCAAAAACACACTTTTTAGGGTTCAACTTCATCGAGTATCATCTCAAGTTGTCAAACGTCTCTGCTAGGTCAGAGAGAAGTTCTTCAACATTCCGAGTCTTTACCACGATGTCGTCAACATATGCTTCTGCGTTCCGACCGATCTGAGTTTCGAGGCAGCGTTGAATACCACATAGGTAAGTCACGCCAGCATTTTTCAAACCGAATGACATAGTAGTATAGCAGTAGGCACCGAAGGGAGTTATGAAGGAAGTCTTGATCTGATCTTTGACTTTCAGTGGGATCTGGTGATAGCCTGAATAGGCATCCAGAAAGCTTAAAAGCTCACACCCGGCTGTTGAGTCCACAATCTGATCAATACGTGGTAGAGCGAAGGGGTCTTTAGGGCAAATATTGTTCAAATTAGTATAATCGATATACATCCGCCACTCTTTATTCTTCTTAGGTACAAGGACTGGATTTGCCAGCCAATCAGGATGGTACACTTCCCTTATAAACTTAGAATCTAATAATCTAGCTATCTCCTTCTTCATGGTGTTCTTGTGGTCTTGTGCAAACCTTCTAAGCCTTTGCTTGACGGGGGTGGCCCCAGGAGGCACCCTTAGCTCATGCTCAATCTTTTCCCTAGGGACTCCCGGCATGTCAGAGGGCTTCCATGCAAAGATGTCCCTATTTTTCTAGAGGAAAAGAGTGAGCGCGAGTTCCTATTTCTCGTCGAGGATGGCCCCTACATAAGTGATCTTGGCAGGGTCCTCTGAATCGAGCGAAACTTCTTTGGTAGGGACATCGTCAGTCTGGATCTTGTCCTTGGTGGGCTTCTTCATGGGGGCCTCTGCATCGGTCTGCTCCTGACTACCAACTGCCTTCTGGATCTCCAGCTGGTCGTATAGCATCAACTGTCGGTCGACCATCTCACAACTCTGCACATCGCAATCGAAAGAATTTTGAAGGTCAGAGTGGAGGGAGATGATTCCCTTAGGGTCTGATATCTTTAGAGTGAGATACGGGTAGTGCAGAATCGCCATGAATTTCGCCATTGCCGGTCTGCCCAGGATAGCGTGGTAAGCAGACTCAAAATCGGCTACCTGGAAGATAATGCACTTAGTCCTGAAGTTCTCATGGGTTCCAAAGGTGACAAGCAGAATGATCTATCCAATAGGAACAGAAGTCTTGCCTGGCATGATCCTATGGAAGGGAGAGGAACTCAGCTGCAAGTCGCTGACCGACAAGCCTAATTTAATGAGGGTCTTAGTGAAGATCAAATCCAGTCTGCTTCTTCCATCAATGAGTACATTGTTGAACTTGACCCTCCTTCATCGTTGCCGCGAGTACTAGCGGATAGCGACCTGGCTTGGGCATGTGCCTTGGGTGATCCGACCGATCAAAAGTAATCGGGACTTCAGACCACCTCATGTACTCAGGCGCAGCTGGTTCTACAGAATTGATCTCACATAGTTCCAATTTTTGTTTCCGCTTGGACGTGTAGGCATTCGGGAATCCGAAGATGAAGTTGACTTCGTTCCGGGGCTCCTAGAACTCTCCATCCTCGTCCTTGTCGTCACCGTCATTGGCTTTGTCCTTGCTGTTGCGTCTTGGCGGATCTTTAGCCACCTTCAGCGCGGCAGTTGCAAATCCCTTCAAGCGGTGACAGTCCTTTGCTTTGTGGTTTCCCTTTGGATGCCATAGGCATGGGCCACTCAGTAAGTCGTCCATGGTCTGCTGGTTCGTTCGAGGATTTTTCCTCGTTCGGTCTACTGCCGCGACCATGTTCTCAATCTTTCGCTTCTTGTCCTTCTTGGAGGACTCCGGTTTGTCCGAGCGCTTCTCCTTGCCTTTGCCTCGGATGTCATACAAGGCCGATTCTCCAGATGCGAACTTATCAGCGATCTCAAAGCACTCCCGAGCAGTCAGCCTGAGGTCATGATTCCTCCGACCGATCTCCTAAACTAGCTCATCGCTCCGAACACCTCTTTGGAAGGCTGCAATGATCTGTTGGTCCGAGATATTAGGGATCTCGGTCTTCTTGGTGCAGAACCGCTTGATGTAGTCGCGCTGGGATTCATCAGCCTTCTGCTTGATCCGGGTGAGGTCGAAGTGATTATCCGACCGGTTGTAGGTAGCTTGGAAGCTTTCAATGAACTTCTTGTTGAGGTCGCCCCACGAAGTAATCGATCTCTCCGGGAGCGATATGAGCCAAATCCGAACGGCTGGCTCGAGACAGACCGGCAGATAGTTAGCCATCACATAGGTGTCGCCTCCTGCCGCTCGAATTGCCATGCTAAAAAGCTGAAGCAATTCCCGAGGGTTGGTCTGACCATCATACTTCTCAATGGGGACCGGCTTGAATCCTTTAGGCCATCGAGCAATTCAAAGCTCCGGTATGTAAGCCTTGATCCCATCGAACTTGTCCTCATTAGGGGTGACCGACCTCTGTCGCCGGTTTGATGACCGGGAAGGTGAAAATGCGCGGCGATTATGGCGAGGACCGATATCATCACTATGACGACGACGACGGTCATCTTCGTCATGGTTTTTGCACCGGTCCCGATCATCTCGTCGACGTCAATCGTCGCGATTGTCTCTTGGAGGTGAATGACATCATCAGTCGTCCCGTCGGTCATCCCGTTGGTCATCAGTCCTCCTGTTGCGACGCTCCTCCTCGTGGTGCTGGTCATCCCGGATCCGCTCTTCGGTACGAGAGTTGATGGTATCTCATCCGTTGCGGGGTCTCATGGAATTCCTCAGATCAATACGTTGTCATCTACGAGAAGTTGCGTAGCTAAAACTCGCCAGTTATTGTGGTTCGTCTCGGGCCTTGTCTTGAATAGCAGCTGCTTTGAGCATGGCTACTGCCTTATGCATTGTGGGGTTCTGGTATGTTGCGTCAGCCATCAAGCTGTCAAGCAATCTTTTAGCCCCAGTGATGTTGAAATGAGGGGTGTCATAGACCTTGGCACCATCCACTTCAATTTCCAAATCTCAGAGGTCTAGCCATCGCGCCAATCGGGATCCACGAGATCCTCTCGGTCGGCGGTGACCGTTCGAAGGTGGTATCTCTTCGGGGTCGTCGTCTCTTTGGCCTTCCTCGCCATGTCCATCGTTATTGTTGGCAGGACCATCATCATTTTTATCATCATCCCCATCGTCGGTCGGGTCCTCACGAACCTCGACCATGTTGACGGCCAAAGGATAAGGGCATGTAGATCCATCTGAGTCCTCATCAAAGGAATAGACCGACTTAGAGTCGTACCCGGTGGGTGTTGGTCGTATCTACGTACTCACTTATATACCGCAAGAGGATGGTGTATGATTGTAGCACTTTTTCCCTTGAATTGAGAATTCCAAGGTTTATCGAATCCACTTCTTAGGGATTTATTAAACAAAGTTGACAATAATAGATCTAGTCAGGGCTACTGTCAAGGTCAGGTTGCATAAGGGGGAGACTGGCCAGCGCAAAGGTGTGCTAGACAGTAAATCTGTTGTTGCGCCGATCGGCGTGAGGATTGAGCCGATCGGCACACTAGTGAAACTAAGTCAAAGTGCGCGAGATCTATTAAATCAGGGGTTGTGCCGATCGGCGCAGGAGTCGAGCCGATTGGCACACTGGTGAATCTAAGCCAAAGTTGTTGCGCCGATCGGAGCAGGGTTGAGCCGATTGGTACACCAGTGAGTCTAAGCCAAAGTGTTCCAGATCTTGTAAACCTATGCTGGTAAGTGAGTAGCCAGATGTCTACTAGTAAGATCGTAACCAGAAAGTCTAATTGAGTAGCATCATAATGGGTAATTACATAGATCAATGAAAACCTATAATGAGTAAGACCACCCTGCTTTCCGAGCGGCTCCCGATTTATCGCTGCCGAGAGGAAACCCTTAATCGCGCGAGTATCTTACCCTACTCAACTATCCAATAGTGCTGCGCAGGCTTAGTGCTGTCACCGCTAAACCACACTACTGACATCATCAAGCAACCATAATCAATACAATGTCCGAATACTATCCTAATCACTACGATTAAGATAATATCTACCTAATTAGCCTAGAATTAAGCAATTGGAATAAGTACATGCATGATTATAGAATCAAGATAGACAAATCACCAAAACCATCATCAACATATTCAATCATCCTTGAGATACATAGAGTAAGATTCATCCCCGTCGAGATGGCCTACCTTGACGGATCAACTCTTGACTCCAATGGTTCTTAAAACTCAACTAGAGATCTATTCTAACGGGGCAAGCCCCGGTGGCTCTAACTCACGGATCGGGTGTCCCTCTGTCGCCTCCTCCTTTCTGCGGCGAGGGTTTACAAGTATTTATAGGGGTTCTACTCGTAAAGGACTCGATTTCTAGCAAATAAGGCGGTTACGCCGATCGGTGCAGGATTGCGCCGATCGGCGCAAGTCGTGTCTTCTCTGATTTGTTCCCCGAGTCGGTTCCTCTGTCTTCCACAGCTGCCATGTGGGCCTTTTCCTTCGAGATAAAGTCTTGTACTGCACGTTAAGATCTTGGAGTTCCATAAATCTTCTTGAAGTTCCATAATTCTTCTTAGACAAATATCTTCAAGTGTCTTGCGCAGATAAACTTCCATAAACATGTGGAATGGGCCTCGGTCACTTCTGTGGGTCAAAACACCCTTGCGTCGATCGGCTCATGGGCTGCGCCGATCGGCGCACTGGGCTTCTTCAGTGCTTTTCGTCGGTTCTGGATTCTTGTCCTCTCCATCATCGCATTAATCACCAATTTTACCTGTTTCTACAATAAAGCTCCAAAACAACGCATATACAAATATATAGGCAATATCATAGGTAAATGGCCTAAATTAGTATCAATTATGCTCTAATTGGGGTAATATTCACATATAAAAGGGGCACTTGGGAAGTGCCAACATTGGGTAGATCTGTGTCACCGAATCCGAGTGGAACCAATGCAGGGATCAGATCTGACGGGCTCGGTGATCGCGCCATGAGATCGGTTGCGGCTGAGTCAGATCGACGGTCGTCGAGGCCTAGCACTCTATTGGAGTCGGCGGTGAAGTTGAGTGATTCGAAGGAAATCTTGAAATCCGACGAGTACTGGATGGTGGGAATCTCGACCATCGTAGTCGATGGTGAATCCCGGCGAGCCTTGTCTTCTTCCTGACGCGCCAACTGTCGAGACTTATACTCGATAATAAATTTATAGGGCTACGTCGGGATTAAGAACTCGATGGTTAGGACACAAGACGCCGATTTTGAAAGGTTCGGGCCCTCTCGACGAGAGTAAAAACCCTACGTCCTGTGTTCTTTGGTTTGTATTGATGTTGTGTTTCGTGTGTTGTCCTGTCCCTCAATGGGGGTTCCCTGCCGCCTTATATATCTAGTCGGTAAGGGGTATATGAAGAGTCCTACTCGTAGTCTACAAGGATTCATATAGAAAGTATATCTCTAATTGCCTTACGCTCCAAGCCGACTCGATCGGTTACCTTATGGATGAGGTACCTGGTCATCTACCGACTTAGGCATAACTATGGATACCTATAAGGTAAATATTCCACAAGGCTGATGAATTGGACAAGAAAGCGGAACGACAAACTTTGACCCCTAGTGAGCTTGATCTCAAGAATTGCTTAAAGCAACGCTTGGTTCAAATGCTTAGGGAGGTAGAGATAAAATGGTACCAAAGATCCAAAACAACTAAGTTGTTACACAGGGATTGTAACACAAGGTATTTCCAACTTGTAGCAAGCGGGAAACATAGAAGAACAAGAATTTTTAAATTGGACCAAGAAGGAGTAATAGAAGGGGATGACAATTTAAAGTGTTATATTACCAACTATTACAAAAGAGTTTTTGGTCCATCACAAAGTAGCGGACTCTCTCTGGTTGAGTCCATGACGGAGGATATCCCTCAAATTTCTCAAGAGGAAAATGGTATTCTTACCGAGTTCTTTTCCAAAGAGGAAATCAAGACGGATATTTTTCAAATGGAGCATAACAAAGCTCCGGGCCCGGATGGTTTTCCGGCTGAATTCTATCAACTCTTTTGGGAACTCATTAAAGGAGACCTTATGGCTCTTTTTTGAGATTTTCATAATGGTAACCTTTCTCTATTTAGCCTCAACTTCGGTATTATAAATTTGCTTTCGAAGCAAAAGGAGGCAACAAAAATACAACAATTTCATCCTATTTGCTTGCTCAATGTCAGCTTTAAAATATTCATAATAGTCATGACCAGTAGGATAGCCCTAGTGGCTCAAAAAGTAATCAAACCATCTCAAACCGCCTTCATGAAGGGTAGGAATATCATGGAGGGGGTGGTTATCCTTCATGAGACCATACATGAGATGCATAGGAAAAAGGTGGATGGGGTCAGTTTGAAGCTAGACTTTGAGAAGGCCTATGACAAGGTCAATTGGTCTTTCCTACAACAAACCTTGAGGATGAAAGGTTTTGCCCCTCTATGGTGCAAGTGGACTGACCAAATTATTAAAGGTGGAAGTGTGGGTATTAAGGTCAACGATGATGTGGGCCATTTTTTCCAAACACAAAAGGGACTTCACCAAGGAGACCCTCTTTCTCCACTTCTTTTTAATTTGGTTGCGGATATGTTAGCAACTCTCATTGAGAGAGCTAAGTTAAATGGAGAATTCCATGGGGTAGTCCCACACTTAGTGGATGGTGGCCTATCCATTCTACAGTATGATGATGATACAATCCTCTTTATGGAACATGACTTAGACCATGCCAAAAATCTTAAACTAGTTTTAAGTACTTTTGAGCAACTTTTCGGTTTAAAGATCAATTTTCATAAGAGTCAACTTTATTGCTATGGCAAAGCCAAGGAGTATGAGCGGGATTACGCTAGACTTTTTGGCTGTGACATTGGCTTCACCCCTTTCACATACCTTGGCGTCCCAATGCATCATAGAAAACTCTCGAATAAAGATTGGATAAACATTGAAGAGAAGTTTCAAAAGAAGCTAGCTAGTTGGAAAGGAAAACTTTTGTCCATGGGTGGGCGTCTTGTCTTAATCAATTCTGTTCTAACTAGTCTAGCAATGTACATGTTATCCTTCTTTGAGGTACCTAAAGGCATCCTTAAGAAATTGGACTACTACCGTTCAAGATTCTTTTGGCAATGTGACAATCATAAGAAAAAAAATATAGACTAACTAAGTGGAACATTGTGTGTAGACCAAAGGATTTTGGGGGTTTGGGGGTCAAAAACTTAGAGATCCAATATACTTGTTTATTAAGCAAGTGGCTTTTTAAGTTGTTGAATGAGGAAGGCAAGTGGCAAGACCTTCTATGAAGGAAATACTTGTCTAACAAAACTCTAACCCAAGCTACAAGAAAATCGGGGGACTCACACTTTTGGGCCGGTCTCTTGAAGATAAAAGACCTATTCTTAGAATGTGGTCACTTCAAGGTGAATAGCGGAATGGAAATTCGTTTTTGGGAAGATGTTTGGATTGGGGACAAGCCTTTGGGCATCTCATACCCAAACCTTTATAACATAGTTAGGAGAAAAGACGCTACGGTTGCTCAAGTAGTAAACTCCATCCCTCTTAATGTATCTTTCCAGAGAGCTCTTGTTGGGGACAACCTAAGAACATGGCTAGAACTTGTTTCGAAGGTCATGGCAACTCCCATCACTAGTGGCAAAGACATCTTTATTTGGGACTTAAATAGTAAGGGTTTCTTCTCGGTTAAGTCTATTTATGACTTTTTGTTCCAAAGAGGAACCATTCCACTTAAGTGCCCAATATGGAAAGTTAAGGTACCTCTAAAAATTAAAAATTTCTTTTGGTTCCTCCTAAAAGGAGTCACCCTCACCAAAGATAACCTTGCAAAACGTAATTGGTATGGTAGTTTAAAGTGTTGCTTTTGTCATGAAGACAAAACCATACAACATCTTTTCTTTGATTGCCATGTTGCATGTTTTGTTTGGAGTACTTGTTCCTTCTCATTCAGACTTCAACCACCGTCTAGCTTCCCGCACTTAGTTGGTGCTTGGATTGAATGTTTTTCGCCCAAGCTCAAGCAACAAATTCTAGTGGGTGTAGCCGCACTCTTATGGGTCCTGTGATTGAATAGGAATGATATGATTTTTAACAAGGCTAAACCAAATACTCTTTTACAGGTAATCTTCAGGATGACTTATTGGATCCGAGCATGGTTGTTGTTGCATAAGAAGGAGGATGATCAAAGGGATTTCAAGGATGGCTGCCGGAAACTTGAGTCGGTAGTGATGGAGGTTTTTGCAAAATTCGATTGGAGGTTCACAAATAGAATAGCAAGCTAGTTTTGTGTCTATTTTGGGGCTCGTGTGGCTTCCTTTTGTGTCACTCTCGTTGTCCTCCTTTCTCTTTTGATTTCCTCTGATGTGAGAGCCTTGGAGTACTAGTACTCTTGTTGTTTACGGTGGTTGAACCTTTTGTTTGCTGTGTACACCGCAAGAGGCAGGAATATATCTCCATTATCTAAAAACAAAACGTACCTTGCGTACAGGCCGGCGCCGACCAGGGCCAGCACCACGGCAACCATCGCCCATACCATCCCCCTCCGGCTCTTGGCGGGTCCGTACATTGTCTTCTGGCCGGCCGACGCAGCCCCGCCGGCGCTGTTGCTGGTGTCGTGCTGTTCCATTGATGCGCCACGGGCATCTTCCTTGTGATCCTCTTTGCTCTCTTCTCCAGCTTCAGCAGCAGGCGGTGCTTCTTGCTGTGCAGCACTGGTGTGGTCTTTCTGCTGGTCCTGAGCGTCGACGCCGCCCGCGTTCGCGCCTGCCGCCGCAGGCGAGAGCCTGGGCATGGTGATGAGCAGGACGCCGCCCTTGTCGAGCCTGGCGCGGATGGCGCCGGCGTCGCAGCCCTCGGGGATCTGGAAGTCCCTGCTGAAGCGCCTCCAGTGGTTGCTGTCGGCGCGGAGCGGGCGCTCGCCGCTGATCCTCAGCCTCCCGAACCTGTCGATCGATCTGCACCCTCAGCTGCTCCTTTTTGAACCCTGTACGCGTCCACCAATAATGGTTGTAACATTTTCGACAGGTAGTAGAACTGGAATTAGCAGATAGACTGCAGACTATATATACAGAGAGGCAGAGAGCGTGTGCATGCCTTCGGCGGCGAGGTCGACGCGGAGAACCACGTTGTCGGCGGGCTCCTCCAGCAGGCTGTGCGGCGGCACGAAGTCGGCGTATGTGCGCCCGGCGGCGGCGGTGGCGGCAGCCATGGCTCTTGCTTTTCGGCATTGTGGCTGGCCGGTTGTCAGATGAGGTTTCAGAAATTTACAGATAGTGGATTATCTGCACACTGCTTCGGCAGATCGTGAGGCTCACTGGAATCGATGTGTGTGTCAGAGGTGAGGGATGAATTGAGGATGCAGGAAGCTTTCAGTTCGTGTGTATATATAACTTGGGGTGGAGGACTGTTCAAAAAATAACTTGGGTGGTGGTTGAACTGGGAAGAGTGCAGCACGGAGGGAGGAATTGCTTCAGGGGAAGGCGCGGCTGTGTGCAAGGAAAGGAAGTTGGGCTATGGGTCGGTCGTTTCGTCCTTGAGCGATACCTTTTTCTTGTTCTGACGACTGCGTGAATGCATCCTCGGCAATGAACATGGAATTAATGGAACACGTAACAGCATGCAGGATTGCAGGGGCATCTCTTCTTCTTCTTCTTCGGATTGTCGATCCTCACACACAAATTCGGCAAACAATGGTCCTAGCTCGAGAGCTCGGATAAATTCTATTCGGCAACTAGTTATATGTTTGTTCTGTATATATTTCAATAGCATACGGAAAAGGAAATGTCGTTGTTGGAGAGATTTTGAGTGGAGCAAATTGAAATATTCAAACACACAAAATAAATAAGTTCAAATGCATCCTCATCGACTGAATTCCTCCTATTCAAATATTTGAACATGGCACAGGGAAAGTAGTCTGGCGTGAAGCACATAGGAAAGTAGTCTTCCTTGACGATAATCGGCGAAATTTTTTTTTAACAGTCTTCTTCTCCATGCCAACCATGATCACAAACGACTCTTTGTCCATAGGGTTCACTAGGAGATGAGATAGATCGTGTTCCTGCCATCTACGCTTACGGAGGGGACGGTCACTCACGCACAGGTCCTTCATTTTCACACTAGGAACACGGCTGCAATTCAGAGCAGCCAAAAACGCGGCGGTATGGACTCGGATTGGCGACGACGATGTCATCGACATGAACCAAGGATCGGAGTACTCCTTGCGCCAGCACGTGCCTGGAACCGTCCTGCTCCACGTGATGACCCTCAATCCAATGGTACTCGAGCCTCTCATCCTCTCTCCTCTTCCATCACCTCCTCTCTTCCACCTCCACCGTGTGGGCAGCATCAGGTCGGCGTCCTCGAGCACGTCAGCGGCTAACACGTCGTCAGGCAATTCGTTCATGACTTTCCACTTCTTTCTGACCACGGGCACCATAGATACGGACGGTGCCCCGTATACATTCTTCGGTCTCGATGCACCTGATCAAGCCGTCGGCGCAGAGACCGCGACGGCTTGGCGCTGGGCTCCAGCCTGTTGTCGTGCAGGTTTTGGTGGGAGGAACTTGGGCAGCGGGATGAAACGGATCGTGGGGTGGTTCGTCGCCAGCACGTCGCAGACCAAGATTCCACTGAGGAGGTCGACGAAGCCGAGCTCGCTTTCGTTCCCCGACTGCGATCACATTTGCTATGCTCACAACTCTGCCGCGCATCCGGGCAGCAGCATTGTGTCTGTCCATGTGCCCAGCTCGGACCGGAACACATGGAGCTCGTACTGCTCGGTGTGCATGGTAGTTAAACCGAGCGCCTCTGGGAGGTCGACGTAGTGGGAGCTGATTCGAATGAGGGCGAGCGAGGTTGTCTGCCGAGTAGATGATGCAGGGCTTCTGCCGGACCCGTGGCAGAGGTCGCGGCAGTAGACGCACCACCAACAGCTCGCCCATGTCAGTCCTGTTCGTCCACGCTGCCGCCGAGAGCTTGGACGGCCGGCAATTGGCGGCATCTCCCTTCACCGCATCTGCGATACACTGTAAAATGGGCCTGGGCCGGGTCAGATTAATAATAGAGAGGTTTTAGATCCGAGTAACATGGACCGCACATCTACGATTCAACGGTTCTAGTAAACCAGAGGGTGGACGGTAAATAAAATACCGACCATACCCGGTCGGTATTTCATTCCCCGACCAACCCTTCGAGTTTCCTCTGCGGCGCTCTCGGCCGAGTTCCTGCGCTCGCGCGTTCCCGGCTCGCCCAGCATGCCGCGCCTCCTCGAAGCGCTCGCGAGATTCCTGGAAGGCGGGGTCTTCGTCTCCGCCGGGCCGGACCACGAAGATGCGCGGCGAGGCCGACGCCATGGACGTTCCAGCGTATTCAGTGTCCGGTGCCACGACGGGCGTTTCTTAATGAAAGACAGTGGAAACGGATGCAGTGACGCCGCACAAGTGGGAGAGGCGCGGCAGGTCGGCGGCGACGAAGGTGACCTTCACGACGGAAGAATCGCCGTGATCTCTCGAGGTCGGCGCAGGTTGCGGAGGACGTAGTCCGAGCTGATTCGGATGAGTTGCCGCACTTTCACTCGGCGGTGTGCAAAAGCACAGCGGACCGACTTAATTTGCAGGCCCAAAGCCCGAAAAAAAGAAACGTAATTTGATAGCCCAAACACCAGGGCGGCGGACGTGACGTGTCGCTGCCTCGCCGTCCGTGTCTCTAATTGGCGCGCGGCCATGCTCCACGAACTACTATACGGGGAAAGTTTTTTTTTTTTTGACTGAACTATACGGGGAAAGTCAGAGGACGTGGCAGGCGACGGCGAGGGACTCGTGCGACGGAAGACGGGGCGAGGTGACGAGCTGCATGTGCGGCATGCACGCCCAACGAATAGGCGCACGCACGGGGCCCGATGGACCGCTTCGCCTACACTGACTGACGCGTTCCCTCGGGCGCCGCCATGGACATGGAGAAGATCGACAGCCAGAAGAAGACGCCGCCGGCGAGCAAGCCCGGCGGTGGGGGAGGGCGGAAGCACCTCTCATCCATCGCCAACCACGTGCTCCAGCAGTGTGCCCTGTGCGTGGTGGTCTCCCTCCCTTCGTTTGTTAAATGCAGTTTTTTTCAGTTCCTCATTTACCTTGATGAAATTCTGATGATTTTCTCCCACTCTCATGTACTGGGACTAGACTAAACTGTTTCTCGTTTACGCGAATTGAACCAAATTTTTTTTTTCGTATCAACTCATAGGAAACATATATATCGATCACAAGTTCAGAACTTGCAATCCTTTTAATATCAAGGATCGGGTTACTGCAGATTGCAGAATGAAATTATAAAATGTCAGTTTTTTATGAATCTGTCACACCTTAATTTCCAAGGCAATACTTAGATTCGTTTTGCA
The DNA here is from genome assembly GCA_030378355.1 of Eleusine indica. Taxonomy (NCBI): domain Eukaryota; kingdom Viridiplantae; phylum Streptophyta; class Magnoliopsida; order Poales; family Poaceae; genus Eleusine; species Eleusine indica. The sequence continues at coordinate 45,435,135 of CM059497.1, forward strand.
CCAAGTTTGTCTGGTTATAATATGCTTGTTTCCATCAGTTTACTAGTAGGTGATTAGGCCATCCAAATTGAGCAACTAATAATATGTTACTGCCACACAGGGCACTGGACCGGAGTGTCAGTGATTTGATCGCCGACTTTGAGTTGGGCTTAAAGACTGCTGCAGTAGACAGCTACCCGAGAAGACTAGTTGAGTTTTGTAGCCTTCAGTCGCTGCAAATTATCACATCTCGTGATCTGGGAGACAAGATTAGCGACGGATCGTTTAGCCGGTTCACTTTTGATATGATGCTGGCTTGGGAGACGCCCACGCCTTCGGATCAACAGATTACTATGGTTGGTGATTCTGCATATAGTATATGTCATACAAAAAAAGAAAATGCTTTAGGTCCTGAACTCACCGATGTGCTAAATATTTCAGGAGAGCATAGCAAAAGAAAGGGAAGATAGAAAGGAACCACTTGGAGAAAATGAAGCTGTGATGGGTGATGACACTTCACTGTTTTATTCGGATATCATGCCTCTTCTTGTAAGCATGCCAACCACATAACGGATCATCGTAATCTCAGGGTTAGTTTGCTCTAAACCATCTACTACTAATTATGATAACAATTTTGCAGGTCAATGAAGAGCCGACTGTCGGAGAAGATGCATATGTGTGGTTTGGATCTGTATTCCCTTTGGCTTGTGATCTTGTCAATGCTCGATTCGCTTTTGAGGCTCTCACCACTACCACAGCTAGCAGGCTTCACTACCCTGCTTATGACAGATTCCTGAAAGAAATGGACAAGTATGCTGCAGCTTCCACGGCAGGATCCAATAGTCTTAATTATTTACATTATTGGCAATGCCTAGCATAATTTACACACCTTTTTCTACAGGTCATTTAAGTCCATGCAAAACTTGCCAACTCCAACAGGAATTGACTTTGCTGAAGATGAATTCATTTTGCACATGGAGGGGACAGCAGGAACACAACGGGTAGTGCGGCACATTGGAACCTCCAGTTGGCCAGGTCAGTAATCTGGTCACCTTATTTCTGTTCTCTGGCCGCTTCTGTTCCTAGTAACCTATACTTCCAGTTTACTTCAATGGTAATTGCCATTTTGACATTAGCATAGACATTCAGTGCATACGTTTGAAGGTTGCAATGTTTGATATTTGGATTATTCAGGTCGGCTGACACTGACAAACAAGGCACTGTATTTTGAGGCTTCTGGCACAATTTCATATGAATCTGCTTTCAAGGTTGATCTTTCAGACACTGAAATTGAACACCAAATTAACACAGCTTCAACAGGCCCTTTTGGCGTTCCTTTGTTTGATAAAGCCATTGTATTCGAGTCACTGTGAGCTCTATTTATTTTTACCTTTAATTGATAATATGAGCGGCTTAACCTGGACATTTTTTTTTAATTTTTATAAAAAAGTAATCGTCATATACTTCTTACATAGAATAGTTATTCTTGATCAGTTAGGCCTTAACCATTCCATCTGCACAGGTCGGAACCTCTGGTTCTGGAGTTCCCGGAGATGACCAGCTCAACGAGGCGTGATATGTGGCTTACTCTGATAAGAGAAGTTCTTTTTATTCACCGTTTTATATCAATGTACAACATAGAATCCCTCATTCACAAATGGGAGGTACACTCCAGAATCATATTGGGTGTAATAAGGCTCCATGCTGCAAGAGAGATGCTGAGGATGTCACCGCCACTGCCATCTAGCTTTCTAGTTTTCTCGCTATATGATGACCAGCCCAAAGGTGATTTTGTACTCGAACAACTAGCGAGCAACCTGAAACAGACGTCAACCATCACCCGGTTGAGTGCATCCTATGTGTTCAAGAGTTTGAGCAAGTCTCGTCTGGTACCTTTGAGTGCCGAGATGGCAAAAGATAGTGACATGGACTCGAATAGCCACGAACAACCTTTGGTGTCCCTTGAAAACACGATTGATCAGGTGAAAGATGAGGCCAAGGAAGTTACTGCTGCTAATGTTACAGTCGATGGGATGAAGGATGAAGGCATCACTGACAACCTTCTTGTACTAGTGGTATGATCATTTCCTTGATGTTTCCTTTTTGGCTCTTTGGTCTGTTTTGAGTTTCAGTTGTCATTAATTTTCTTCTGTTGACTTAAGCCAGCATTTCTGAATAATTCTGCTTTTCATATGCAGGGGTTGGTTAGCCCCCTGGGCAAATTGCGTCCTGTAATCCAACAGATAGCCTCGTGGGAGAGACCACCTGTGACAAGTGGTGTCCTTGCTGTAATTTTGCTGACCATATACATGTAAGCATATACACGGTACCTGAAGTTGACCATTTTGGTTATGAGTCTGGCTACATTTGAGTCGAAAATGGAACAGGGACCTGATGTACTAAGCTAGCTCCTTCTTTTGTTCCTTGATGCAGGGAGTGGATCGGTTATGTGTTAGCTGCAAGCCTGATAATGGCTGTTGGCGTGATGGTTTGGGCTAGACAAAGAAAGATCGGCAAGATACAATCGGAAGTGATCATCGATACATCTTCAGACAAGTCAACAATGGAGAGCATAGTGGAAGCACAAGAGAGTCTGAAGAAAGCGCACGAGTATATCAAGATAGCAAACGTTGTCATCCTCAGAATGTAGTCGATTGTCCTGGCGAAGTCGCCAAAGGTACCAATACAATTCATACCCTTTGGTGGTTGATTTCTCTTCCATTTTGGTTGCTGAGCACTTCACTCATGTGGTGATTTCTGCTGTTGAAACTGCAACTTCTTCTGTAAACAGCACACAGAGACGATGATATGGATGCTGACCGGGTGTGCGGTGGCGCTGGCCGTGGTCCCGTTCAAGTTCATCCTGACAGGACTGACCGCTGGTGGCTTCATGGTGAACACGAGGATCGCTAGGGCCTCGTCGAACCCGCACGGCAACCGGCGGTGGAGGGAGTGGTGGGAGTCCATACCAGCCATCCCAGTTCGGACAGTTGACAAGAGCGATCTGTGAATATCTTAATGACGAAACTACTACACTCAACTCCAGTGAAGCGTTGTGTCATCCCGTGTAATTGTAAACGGTGCAGACTTATGGAAGAGTCTCGTTAAATGTTGCTATGTAGGAAGAATAATTTATGTCGGTATGTGAGTTGGAAATAAAAGGTGTCATACGGACTGAACTACAGGTGGTGTAACATTTTGGTAGTGGATATACCCACACGTTCCCTGACGTTCATCGCTGATGTCCCTGATGTTTGAAATAAACATTACGCGTCCAGGATGCAAAAAAAAGTTCAGATATGATGTTTTTCTTTTGGTCCAATTGAACCTCAGTTCATGGCTTTCTTGAGGATTTTAGAAACAAGTATTACATGTTTTGTTAAGCTGCTATAGCGACCACGCCTGCGTCTTCACCGCGTATCCCACGTTTTCCGGTGCCCACTCTGCTGCTGCGGTGCTCCGGCGCGTCGCTCATGGCCCTCGCTCCCGCCCCCGAGTGGCAGAGACGTCCCCCATGCCGGCCGCAATGGCGGCGGGCCGAGGCGCTGACGGTAGCCAAGGACGGTGGCCGACGGCCGCTGCACATGCGCCCCAGCGCCCGGGTCGGCGGGTCCACTCCTCCTCGCCTCGCGACCGAGCTGCTGCTCCGGCTTCCGTGTGCGCACGCAGTTCAAGGGTCAGGGAGCTGCCCCCCCCCCCCCCTGACTCGAGCAGAGCAGCACGGAGACCTGTGCCGCCGCCGTTGCATTGCTCGGACATGGAGAAGAAGCAACCACAGCGACGAGATAATTAACGACGAACACGTTGGATACGCATACGCCTGAGCATCGTAGCCTCATGCCTGAGCTGTTGGCGCTGGCAAGAACTGAAGAACAGAGCATCGTTTCCATGGGAATGATTGCTTTCATGCCAAGAACAGAGCGCGTCACATGCCAACGAGTCGATTTGAGGCGTGAGGAGGCCATGGATTTCATTGGGTTGATGCTGGTAATCTTACAAATCCCCGAGGGTGGAAGTTGCCATTCAGATGCAATTACATCACAAGTGTAGTCAGTCATAAACCTTGGCTGCAGCATGAAAGGAGCCCGCTCCTGATGCTGTTCTTCTTTCTTTGATCCGAATGACAAAGTTGACAACGCCGGGTTGAAACGATTGGTTTTTTTTTTTAATTATTGTTTGAACATTCTGCATACTATTTGGTAATTGCGCAAGACAAATTATAGAAAGAAGATGAAGCAATAAGCATCAGCAGAACAGGACAAGTGATAGGACACGTGCTGCCAAGACACCTCTCTGTAGATGACGATCCCCTGCTGACCTGCTATGCAGTTGACACCGCCCGCTTTTCTTCTCAATCTCCGGATGATCATCATTGGGTCATTACGTGGAAGATTGCAATGCACACATCAAAATATTTGTCGAAAACTAGCGTACGAATCTGGCAGTCACTTCCATTTCTTTGTCTCTGCTGTCAAAATCGGGCATTGACGCATCGAGATCGAGAGATAAAACATGACATCACAGGATCGTGCAGTAGTACTAGATCATGAGATATTTTGTTTAGGACGCACGCACGATCAGATGCGTAATCCCGATCCAAATCCCGATGTTTTGGTTGGCCCGTTGGCGTAATCAGCACGGCCACCCACAAAGGTATCATCACACGTACCACCTGATCAGGCAGAGACTAACGAGCGGGCGGAGGCGGGCATGACAACACGGCCTCGCCGCCATCGGCCTCGATAAAAAGCGAGCCCCCGCAGTGAAAGAAGAAACTGCCTGCCGTTTCCATTTGTCCCACCCACCTCAATTCTACTCCCGCGGCGAGGGCCTCGCCGCGGGACGCGTTCTAAACCCTAGCATCCAACCACCGCTTCTCGCCGTCGTCCGCTCCGGCTCGCCGTCGTCGCCGCGCGGTGCCCCGGACCCAGGCGACCTCCGATTTCCGCAGCCCCAGCTCTCCTGCCGTCCCGCGCCCGCGCCTACCTCGCCGCGTGTCGTGGGGCAGGAGCGGCAAGACGGTCTACCGGATGCGCCCCGCCTGCTCGCGGACCTCGACGGCGTTCTTCTCGAGCGCCGCGGCTTCTCCATGGACGAGCCCGAGGGCGTGATGGGGAGGGAGGAGACGCCCGCTCCTGCTCCCGCTCCCGCGTCCGCTGCTGCGCCTGCGCCGGAGGAGGATGCGGGGGACGGGTTCCAGGTGGTGACGCATGGGAAGAAGAAGAAGAGGGCCGGCGACCAGGAGGGCGGGAGTTCCTCTGGCTCTGACGCCATTCAAGGCTCGGGTTCGGCAAGGGCGTTGACCATGGACAAGGCGGCCGCGCTGGGGACCAAGGCGAAGGTGCCCTTCCACGATCCAAGCATTCCCCGGCCCCAGGAGGTGTACAAAATCATAGTGGACAACTACAAGCCATTCAAGCATGTCTGGCTGGAGCACAGCGAAGATGGAACCCGACCTGTTCACCCGTTGGTTAGTGCTTTATCTCATCCTTGCACGAGTGATTTGTCTCGTTTGCTATGGCCTGGATATGTTCGATTCGGATGGAGGAGCAATGAACTACTTGATCAGTGTGTGAGACATGGCATGATTGAGGGTAGTTTTTCATTCAATTCTTTGTTTGTGTGTACTGTTGTAATTGTAGTTACTCTGAGATATTTGTTTGATTAATTGATGAGCATTGTGGCTGATGAGTTTTGCCTTGTCAAGTGTGACACATGAATGAGTAAAAATAGCATGGCCTTGTTTGTTGGTCGGATTGCTCTTTTTACTCTTGAACATCAGAAGGTGGTTTTAGGATATCATGAGTGCACAGAAAATGGAGAAACATCAGTTTAGTTGACGTTGCCTTTTATGTGATAAGGAATTTATTTAATTTTGAATGGCAAAAAATTGGACACCAGCCTTCTGACTGAGAGACTAGATTCGTTTGTGTTACTAGAGAAATAGAATGCATATTGGTATTTTAAAGGAAAAGCTTACTCTCGTCACCATACTCACTGAGTTGATCCTAGTACAGTCAGTGTCACTGACTATACCAAGAAAATCTCAGTGTATTTTTTGCTTTTTTTAGGTCATAGAGCTGTTCTAAGTTTGGTTTGGTGCTTATCTTGTGTACTCATTTATTAACTTCAAATAAATGCCATCCAATTCACCCCTGTGAGTGTTAACTTCTTATCACAGGAAAAGCTGCCTCTTGAACAGTTCGTTGACAGAAATGTTTGTGAGAGTGAACCAGTAAAGCCAGCTGATTTAGAGGATACACCCTTTACACTAGTTGACGATCCACAAGGCTTGAAGGAATTATCTAAGAAGTTGAAGAGTGTAACTGAATTTGCTGTAAGCATTTGTAATTAAGTTTATCTATTTAATTTTAGATGAATCTATATCTGCTATTTACGTGGCAGTATACACTGAATTTTGACCATCAAGTCCTTTTGGTCCTGTTTTTGATTCTCTTCTCATAAAACTTGAAAGCATGTGCCCCTGGATATTGCTTTTTACCAATGAACATAATTTATGCAGAAAAAAATGTTGCAGCAATTCTAGATGAAGTTTTGAAGTCACGTGTGGCTTTAGTTATTATTACTATATGCGCATTTGTGGAATGGTCATTGAATTTGACAACCTTCTTTGATAACCAACGGGAGATAGGGAAAATGCTATGCTTTTGGAACCTTTGATTAAACTACACATCAAACATCATATTTAAGTTAATCAATTTACATGCTAAATGAGAGCTTAACTTGTAATATCCGGTTTCTGGAATTTAAAATAAAAAGAATGCTTTTATTTTTTCTATGTGTAAGATTTTTTGGTGAAAAGCTCCGCCTGTATAAATTCATTGCTGCTTGTAACATTTTTCTTTTGGCTTCTATGTCATAAAACAGTACCCTGCCTTTGTGCTTTTCGTTCATCTTGCAGAAGAACTCTCTTGAACCTTTTTTTATGTTATTATGAGCCATTTGGCATTGAATTAAACAACTCCCAAGGCGATCATAGCAACTTAATGTTTGCCAATTTTTGTTTTGTTTTCAGGTTGACTTGGAGCATAATCAATATAGATCATTTCAGGGGTTGACTTGCTTGATGCAAATTTCTACAAGAACAGAGGACTTTATTGTGGACACTCTCAAGCTTCGCATATATATTGGCCTCTACTTGCAAGAACATTTCAAAGATCCCACCAAGAGAAAGGTTTTTAATGACTCTTGAATAAAGTCATCTATTGGCCCTCAAAATGTCTAGTTGGTCATCTATTATTTGTCAAATAGGTAATGCATGGAGCAGATCGTGATATAATGTGGCTGCAACGTGATTTCCACATTTATATATGCAACCTTTTTGACACAGGACAGGTATCTTGCAAATTAGGACCAATTATACCATTACTTTGTTTGTCTTTCAGCTTATCGATATCTTTGTTTTCTTCAAATCCTTGTTTTGATGCTTTATATACTGAAGCTCGTTTTTCCTTTCTAACCCCAATCAGGCTTCAAGGGTCTTACAGATGGAGAGAAACAGCCTAGAGTACCTATTGCATCACTTTTGTGGAGTTACAGCGAAGAAAGAGTGTGTTTTATTTACCCCACTAAGTTACAACTGTCCACTCTGCTTATTTGTATCTATAACGAGATTTTTCTGATTAAACTATACCATTTCTTGTAGATATCAAAATGCAGATTGGAGGGCAAGGCCACTTCCTGATGAAATGATCAAGTATTGCCCATATAGGCCCATCTTTTATTTATTTGCTTTTGTGTGTCTTTGTTAATTTCGTGCACTCTTTCATTATTGCTGTCAAATGTATTCAGCTGAAGTTAGTCCCATGCAGGTATGCTAGAGAAGATACTCACTATCTGCTGTACATATATGACTTGATGAGACAGAAACTTCAAAAGGAATCAACATCTGAAAATGATCTGCTTCTAGAGGTACTACTTTTTACCTTCTGTTTTGACTCGCATCTTATATCTTGACCTCATATGTTGGAGCATGGTTTCGTATCATCTACACATTGAATGAAGCCTTAAATTTAGCACCTTGTGACATAGCATAAATATTGGCCCTTATGTCCTTTTATTTTATTTATTATTGCTGGCCCCTCGTCCGATATACGTATCAGTTTGCACATCCTGATGTTTAGTTCTTGGAATTTTTTTCCCCCTTTGCAGGTTCACAAGCACAGTAATGAAATTTGCTTACAGTTTTATGAAAAGGAGGTTCTGACCGATAAATCCTATCTCCATATATACGGGTACCTTTCTCTTTATCTTGGAAATATGTGCGCTTTTCACATTCATAATATGCATGCTGGTCTGGTAAACTGAAGTGTACTATTACAGGTTGCAAGAACATGAACTGAACGCTAAACAGCTGGCTGTTGTTGCTGTAAGTACATATTTTTCTTGTTTATGTATTCGTCTTGAGTAGAGCTAGCGTTTGGTATGGATTGTTTTTTCAGAATTAATCTGTAACCCTTAGATACCAAAACCTGTTATGGACTTCTGAAAATTCAAATTAAGACATCTTGTTTGTAAAAATCAAGTACAAAATACTCATTTTTACATGTATATAAGAGTATATTTAATTTTAGGGGAGACAGTATTGTTCAGTTTCTTCTGTTGTATAGTGTCTATAAGAGTATCTTACATATCTTTGTTTTCCTCTTTGAAGGCTCTGCATAACTGGAGAGATGGTATAGCTCGTCAAGAAGATGAGAGCACCGGTTATATCTTGCCAAATAAGGCCTTGTTGGAGATAGGTATTGATGTTTTCCTGGATTGCTATGGTGCAAAACTTGATGAACGCTTTGCTAACTCCTAAATTGCTCCACCTTTTGGATTCAAAGCAAAGCAGATGCCTCCAGATGTTGGACATTTAAAAAGAATTGTGAAATCAAAATATCCATTTGTTGAGAACCATCTCAATGACATCGTGGCCACCATCAGGAATGCACTTAAATATTCTCATTTATTTGAAGGAATACCTGAGCAACTAAAGAAGGAACGGCTGGAACAGGTCTGTTGGGTTTCTATGGATTTTATGTTATTTACTTGTTTGCTCTGAAATCTGAATGTTTTTCGAATATGCTAAGTTATCATTGGTGCTTAAATGGTTTTTCAAAACTAATCTTATTTTGTGCAGTCGGCTTTGAGGAGTATTAAGGCGAGTGATGAAATGACTCGTTTGGATGCTGACATTGATCGGAGTAATATTTGTCCAGCTGATCAATCATCCATGGCTCCTCCGTCAACTGCAAATGTAAATGTTGCTTCTGGCAGTGGGGCTGGTATTTTGAGTGAAGCAGCTCTGTTTAATAACCTCTACCTAGAGGACAAGGCTCGGACCATATCATCATCTGAAACTAAGACCTCTCAGTTCTTAGCGGGCCTGAACAGACCAATGAATAATGAATTCCTGAGCAATAATAGATACCAGCAGGTATGGAATATATCTCATTTTTTTGGGTTTGTTCTGAATTTATATAGATGCGTTTTGGGAACTTAAGAGACCCACATTGAACTCTAGTAGAAAATTCGGCATCTGGCAGGCTCAGAAAATTTTGGAGGGTTTTTAAATGAGCAGGTGGAGATATTTATCTCAAACTGTTCATCGTGAATACATAATTTATGCTTTCTTTCTTTTGAGAGGTTGTTAAAAATTTGATAGCACTGGTCTTTCAGTTTGTTGAATGTTAATGTTGCTAAAATTGGTGCCTATTATTTTGAGTGCTTGTCTTTTGAAAGACAGTCTTCAGTTTTGTTTCGCTAAATATTCTACTGTTGTATGGTGTTCAATTTTGTTTACCCTTCTGAATTGTGCCATTTGGCTTACTTAATCATGAAGAAAGTATCAACATTTTATGATTAGAATTCTGTTCATTGCTGTCCAATTGCAGAGTGGGAGCAACGTGGAGAACTTTAATACTTCTGTACTTCCGTTCCAGCAGTTCTCTGGTGCTAATATTATGCCCAAGGAATCTCTGTATCCAGTTTCAGGGATGTACAGTGACAATTTTTGGATTCAATCAACTCAGATGGGTGAAGTGATGCAGTTGGGCGACACAGCTTACTACCCACAATTTGCAGGATATAGCAGCGAAGTTGACAGCCATTATGAACCTGAAAGCATGCATATGTCTGGGTACCTGTCTGGTTTTGATCCGGGTATCAACCAAAGAGGTACAGGAACAGGACAGCCTCATGGCAGTGTTAAGGAAGTAAGTTTCCAGAACCCAATAAGACGACAGTCTTTCCCACCTTCTAGTAATAACAGATACGATAGTACATACCGCTAGCTGCTCGGATGTAAAACAGAAGTGAAGGAATAGGTCATCGCCTCCAGCTGATCGTTGTGTATAAACTGCCTGTAGAGAACTCAACCGGGCTGTTTTACTTGTGCCCTCTGAGAATGCCTCCCTCGGTTTTCGGCATTCCACTAACAAGACTGTAACATTGACAGTAGGTTCACATGTGGAAGTGCCATCTCATTGGCTCATGTAATGGGACTAACAAACATGTATTGTGCAATGGTGAACACTGGAATTGCACAAAGTGGTATACTGTAATACTGTGCACAGCATCTGAATACAAAGATGGAACATAGACAAACAGCATTTGTTTCACCATTTTTTTATCGGTAATGCTACTTTTCAGTCGATTGAAAAGTAGCTTCCCTTTCAATCGATGGCTATGTGTATATTCTTTTGTTCTTTTTATTCCTTTTGTTATTTATCTATTTGTAGGATTATTTGTATTAATTAGTGTTATGTATAGACTATGAAAAAGTTTGGTCTTTTTTTGTATTCATTGGATCTAGATCCAAGGGCTAAAAGCATTGATTGAAAGAAACCTCATTTTTAATCGACTGAAAATTAGACACTCCTTTTTTTTGTTGTGGCCTTATGCCATGTGTTGCCTATGGATTTTGTCACATACATTTCCTTTTATAAGTTTGTCATCTTTCCTTGGGGAATTGTAGTTTTCACCATTTTGCTCCACTGGATGTTCGGCATCAGTGTTGAAACTTGTGCCTGAAGTAGTGAAGTGTTTGTATGGCCATCAGGATAAGTAAAGAGCAGTGTAATGGATGGATTAGACGATCAGTAATTGTAGCTGCTTCAGATACGCGTCAAATGAAACCACAGCCTGATTTGAAGCGGAGAACATATCTGTCTTTTAAGTGGCGTTCGTTTGCTGCTCGTACCGAATACTAGCGGCGCCTGTTGTAGCACGGCGCACTAAAATAGATTTGATCGAAGATCTAGCTTCTAGCTAGATTAACTATTTTCCGCACGTGACAACAGAAGGAAAGGAAGCAGGAGCCCTGCTTCTGAAAAAGTAACGACAGCGAGAACGTATACCCATTCCAAACAGCAACGCCACAAGAACCAGACGCTTACAAGGTTGGTTCAGTAGTATCCATTTTCAGCGAGCACTTCAGCACACAAAATTGGATTGAACTACCAAGATCCAACTGATTGCAGCACAACTTGGACAAAACGAGATGAGATCTGCACCCACTGAATACGCTCAAGTTGGTTGCATTGCATTTGCAGTCAGCCGCCCCCATTCCATAATCCATAGCCGCCACCAACCAGGCAACCAAGGCAGCAAGGCTTCACTTGGGCACACCACCGCACCAACCCCCGCGACTCTGACAGCTCCCCCTCCTTTCCTCCTATAGATCCCGTTCCCGTCCCGTTCGATCCCGTGCACCGAGCAGCCTAAACCCTCCCTCACTCGTTTCCACGATGGCCGCCGCCACCGCCGCCACGCCGCACTTCCCCACCCGCGCCGCCAGGATCTGCTGCACGGCGGTGGCGGCGCCGTCCTCGTTCTCCGCCGCCGCCGGCGCGGGCGCCGGTGACCGCGGCGTCTACAACTTCGCGGCGGGCCCGGCGACGCTCCCTCTCTCCGTCCTCAAGAAGGCGCAGGAGGAGCTCGTCGACTACCGTGGCTCCGGCATGAGCATCATGGAGATGAGCCACCGCGGGAAGGAGTTCGACGCCGCCATCAAGAAGGCGGAGGCCGACCTGCGCGCGCTCCTCGCCGTGCCCGACACCCACGCCGTCCTCTTCCTCCAGGGCGGCGCCACCACGCAGTTCGCCGCCGTGCCGCTCAACCTCTGCGCCGACCCCTCCGTCCCCGCCGACTTCGTTGTCTCCGGTTCCTGGAGCGACAAGGCCTTCAAGGAGGCCAAGAAGTTCTCCGCCGCCTCCGTCGCCTGGTCCGGCAAGGACGGCAAGTACACCTCCCTCCCGCCCTTGGGCGAGATCAAGCAGAACCCGGAGGCCCGGTTCCTCCACATCTGCTCCAACGAGACCATCCACGGCGTCGAGTTCAAGGACTACCCGGAGCCCAAGAATGCGTCGGGCATCCTCATCGCCGACATGTCCTCCAACTTCTGCTCCAAGCCCGTCGACGTCTCCCGCTTCGGCGTCATCTACGCCGGCGCGCAGAAGAACGTCGGGCCCTCCGGCGTCACCATCGCCATCGTGCGCAAGGACCTCGTCGGCAACGCGCAGCCCATCACGCCCGTCATGCTGGACTACAAGACGCACGCCGACAACGCCTCGCTCTACAACACCCCGCCCTGCTTCGCAATCTACATCTGCGGGCTCGTCTTCGAGGACCTGCTCGCGCAGGGCGGTCTCGCCGAGGTGGAGAAGAAGAACGCACACAAGGCCGGCATCCTCTACGACACCATCGACGCTAGCAACGGGTACTATGTCTGCCCCGTTGACAAGTCAGTGCGGTCGCTGATGAACGTGCCCTTCACGTTGGCCAAGGGGGCGGACTTTGAGAAGCAGTTCATCGCCGAGGCGGCCAAGGAAGGCATGGTGCAGCTCAAGGGTCACAGGTCGGTTGGTGGCGTGCGCGCATCCATCTACAATGCCATGCCGCTCGCCGGTGTGGAGAAGCTTGTGGCGTTCATGAAGGATTTCCAAGCCAGGAACCCATGATTGGCTTCTTCTTATGATCTCAATTCTGGTCTCTGCACGAGATTAGGATGGTTTGCTCTGCATAACATAAAATGGCTCTGTGCAAGAGCTGAATTTGGGCATTTGCGACCCATCTGTAGTATTATTAGTACCACAATAACTATTTGCAATGTATTTTTCTATCGTTTTTGGTGTCTATGGATTCCATGGGTCACCAGCATGGTTAACAAAACCGCGGCTAACCGGCTGATTAACTCGGAAAACCGGTCTGGGCCGGTTATCCCGATCGGTGGTTAACCACCGGTTTTGATTTAAATATTTTTAAAATTCAATTTTTTTTATATATTAAAACCGGTGAAACCGACCGGTTAATCAAAAAACCGGTTGGTTAATCTATGTAACCAGCTGGTTAATCGTTAAATATGAATTTAAAAATCTATTTTTAAAATTCTATGATAAAAACCGGTGTAACCGACCGGATAACAGCCAAAACCAGTCGGTTAACCGGTGTAACCGGCCGGTTAACTGGTTACCGATCGCCGACTCTCCAAATCGATTTTTGCCCGGTTAACCGGCTGGTTATTCCGGTTTTCCGGTTAACTGATGAGCCAGTCCCGACCGGTTTTACCGGTTCATTCGGTTATGTAAACCTTGGTCACCAGTAGGATTAGAATGTGTTCTTCGGGGAATAAATATAGTGGTCAAGCCTTGGGAGAATGTGATGCAGCTGTATGATTTGGAGATTATGTAACTGTACCCCCTTTCATGTTTTGTTGGTTTTTGCCGATCAAAATAATTTGGTATTGTGTTTAATTTTTCATATTCATTTTCACATCACAGAAACAGAATTGTGATTTTGATGTTGTTTGTAGTACATTGAGACAGAATTGTAGATTGTTGCTATTTTCAGAGAGGTTGGTGTACGTTGATGACCAAGCACTGACCACACTTTCGTGCGTCTGATTATAAGATCTATTCTAGGTTGGTACAAGTGGTGACTCAGTCACAGAGTTCGGTGGTGACGAAGTATTTTTGCTGATTAAGTACACTAAAATAACATATGTGCAGTGAGACAACCTTTTTAGTTCCTGATGACCAAGAATATCTGAGCTCTAACAACTTGCTCAGAGCAGGGTATGATGTGTATTCAAATTGAAACTGATTCCTCCACTGTGTTAAGTCAGCTGAAGGCTGACGAGTTTATTCTCTCGATGGCGTTCTGTTAGAGAGGCTAAGAGCTTATTTACGTAAACTTTGTAAGGGTTGATATTTCTATTTGCTCCTGGATCATGTATGATGTAATTCTGGTTTAAGTTAAGACCCGGATCAGTCAGCTATTTGGCTAGATCTCTCCCTGTATTAGTTGAGTTCGAGTTGTTTAATCACATTTTGTAATCATCATTCTTACTAGCCGTCAGTAGGATACTTTTCTGGTCCATGTTTTCTCTTTTTTTTTTTAAGAGACGTGAAGAATCCGAACTTTCGAAGGCAAAAGCTACTGTTTGTTTGTCTGGTTCTCTGGCATGGCCAACTATCAATAAACCTCTGAGGAGCATCATATTATATTACTGTCATTTCGATCGCATTATGTAATCCACAATAGAGAACACTGGAGTTTTCGCTTGAAATTGTTAATCTATAGAACCAACTGGGGATATCTGAGGCAGCTCTTGCTTTATAGTGATGTGTTTGTTTGGATCTGCAATTCGCCTGAAATGAATGTTTTTTTTTCTGTATCTGCTAAAGGAAGATTGGGAACGAAACACAATCATTTGCTAGTGCTGAAATAGAGGTGTAATAAACATATAATATAGCATAATAGTTTTGCATCACTACTTCAGTTCGTGTTTTCCCACACTGCAACTGGCAAGGAGGTGATGGGTATGATGAATTGCTCAAGGAATTTAAAAAACGTAAATAAATAAAGGAAAAATAGAAACAAACAACATGCACCTTGGGCCGAGCCTCCTCTGCATTCTGGGTCGTTAATGCGCTGTCATAACCTCGCAGGCCATGAGATTCGTGTGCCTTTCTGATGACAGGCCAACTCATGCATGTCGCTGATGTAGATTGGATGGCTTGTGGTAGGAATATGCATGCATGTTAGGACGTGTTTGGCAGGACCATGAAATTCAACTCTAGACTAGAGCAGCCCGTAGGCTCCCAAACATCCCAACTCGAGCAAACTTCAGAACGGACCAACTCTTGAAAGTTTTGAGAGTTCTACTTCATTTGCAGTAGCTCAAACCCAACTTCATGAATTCTCGGAACTAACCTCGACTCAGAGTTCAGAGGTAATTACCCCAATTACCACTCGTTACAGAGAAAAACGGTTCGTTTTCTTTTCTGCCTCGTCCCGGCGCATCTCCTTCCTCTGCTCTTCTCCTCCCCTCGCTCAGCTTCGAACCCAGATCCCTAGCCGCCTCTGCGCAGGCTCGGCGTGTCCCCGCCCCGGCGCGTGACAGGCTCGCCGACGCCTCCCCGACCCACCCCCTCCCCGACCCGACGCCTCCCCGACCCGGCTCGCCGACGCCTCCTTGACCTGACACCTCCCGGACCCGGCTCGCCGACGCGTTCCCCGACCCGGCTCGCCGACGCCTCCTTGACCCGGTGCAGCGACGCCTCCCTTCCCGGTGCGGCTCCTCCCCGACGCAGCTCGTGTCCGACCCGACGCGGCTCCTGTCCGGCGCGACTCGAGGGCTGCAGGAGCAGGACGACCGACGCCGCTTGCCAAGGTCTCATTCTTTTTCCTTTGTCTTTTCAATTCGTTTTCTTGTTTGTTCTGTTCATGAATTAGCAGACCTACTCCCCTCATAAAACCTACGCTAATCACCAGGGAGAAGAACACGGAACCGACTAGAGCAGCAGCTTCCTTGTGCGAGACGATGGCTGACGCCGGCGGCAAGAAAGAGCCTGAGAAGAAGTCATGGGCGGACCTCGAGGAGGAGGAGGAGGCCAAGGCCAAGGCCGAGGCTGCAGCAGAGTCTTCCTCTTCCAAAACCGAGCCGGCCGTGGAGGAGCAGGCCAAGCAGATCGAAGCTCTCTCGCTCGCCGCTCCTGAGGAAGAAGGCGGCGCGGAGGGCCCGCCTCTCCTCGATGACTCCGACGACTCCCAAATCCAAGCCGTATGATTCTGTATCCATCCCATCGCCGCCAGCGCCAGCTCGCTAGCCCTATCCGATCTCCATAGCTGATTAGTTGATTGATGTTGATTGGTTACGCTGCAGGTGACGTCGGGCGGCACGGTGTACGAGTCGGCCTCGACATTTGAGGATCTGAAGCTGTCGCCGGAGCTGCTCAAGGGCCTGCACGACGAGATGGGGTTCAGTCGCCCGAGCAAGATCCAGGCCATCACCCTTCCCATGATCCTCACGCCACCCTACAAGGACCTCGTTGCTCAGGCGCACAACGGCTCCGGCAAGACCACCTGCTTTGTCCTGGGCATGCTCAGCCGCGTTAACCCCAACCTCAAAATCCCCCAGGCCATCTGCATTTGCCCCACTAGGGAGCTCGCACAGCAGGTCACCTAACTATTTTCTATGCTCACATATTGGTATTGTGATCCTCGTTTGCTATTGGATGGAACTCTGTAATATATTGTGCTGAATTTGCTTGACTGAACTGTGCAGAACAAGGCGGTGCTCATGAGGATGGGCAAGTTCACTGGCATTACCTGTGCTTGTGCAATCCCGCCAGCTCAAAAGGATTATGTGCCAATCTCTAGGATGCCTCCAATTACTGACCAGGTGGTGATCGGCACTTCCGGGACACTTATCAAGTGGATTACCCATAAGAAGCTACCTACGAGGGAGATCAAGTTACTTGTGTTCGATGAGGCAGACCACATGCTTGCTGAGGTATGTTTTGCATCCTGTTGTATTTTGATTGTTCCAAGTCTGATAATTTTTAGGGTTCTACATTGTTAGACATAGGGTGCATCAATGGCGTTGCAGTGAGAAATTCATGTGGGGGTAGGGGTAGATTCCTCAGGGGAAACATGCATCAAAAGGTACATTGTTAGCTTTTAGGGACAAAGAATCAAGAAGGGTAATGAGCATAAGATCTATAGATACCTTCTTTGTAGTAGTAATTGATGAGTATTAAAGGCTGTCACAGTGACGCTGCTATGAGGCTTGGCGTTTCCAGACAACACCAGTGATCAATTATCTTTTAGGTAGGTTCGAGTAGATTGGGAAAAAAAATTGTCTCATGTTTGCTGAAACGATTTTGGCCTTTCCAAGAGGTTCGATAGTTTGTTATCTCTATTTCTGCTCTCTAAACTAGATAGAGGTGTTGTGGCATCCAATGTTTTGTTTTTATGACGTTTTCCTGTTTGCTACTGGATTGCTGTTAATTAATTTGTTAGTTAATCGTGATGTATTGTATGAGATAGTCTTTATATACATAATATAAATGAAAGAAGTCCAGTTCCTTAAGGTAGTTAATGCTTTTCTTACAGGACGGCTTTAGGACTGATTCCGAAAGGATCATGAGGGATATTCAAAAAAGTGCTGGCGGTTGTCAGGTAACACATTTCTATTCGCATAATGTATTGGTTTTATCACATAAAACTGCTTGCCTGTGACTTAAAAAGGTGCATTGATAAAAAATAGTTTACATATATGCTTTGTGGAAAATGTATGGAAGGCTATCGAGGGTGTGATCTTGTGATAGGGATTTTCTTACACTCTGAGCTTATGTCCTTTTTTACTGAATAACCTTATTAAATGCTTATGAGGAAAACAGAGCTTATTACCTTTCTTTTTCTTTTTCTCGAATACATGGGAGAGCTGCGAATCTTTATATTAATATAGAAGGAAAACAGAGCTTATTACTGAAAAGGCCATCCCTGAATGCAGTTTGTTTACCCTACAAATTCCACTAACTAATAGTGACATTAACTTTCCTACTTAAAAGGGAAATTTCTATGTATTTTGCTAGTTCGGGTGATGGAACCAATTTACTTCGGTTTTAAACTAGCCTATCAAGTTGGTAAATAATATTTGGACTTTGTTATCACTATTTATTACTCATGCCCATGCCATTGATTATTCTTGTCCATTTGTTTCGGAAGATGTTGGCAAGACATATTTGTTTATCCATCTATCAAGCTTATTTCATATCTCTTCAATTCTATTTCTGCCAGGTTCTTCTCTTTTCTGCAACCTTCAATGAAAAGGTGAAGGATTTTGTTACAAAGGTCATACGGGATGGAAACCAAATTTTCGTGAAGAAGGAAGAACTAACTTTGGAAAAAGTAAAGCAATATAAAGTTCAAATCCCTGATGAGACGGCAAAAATAGAGGTTATTAGGGACAAGATCTTTGAGTTCGGGCAAAAAGTTGGCCAGGTTATCATCTTTGTTAAAACGAGGCAAAGTACTAAGAATGTACACAATGCTTTGATGAGAGAGGACTATGTGTGCTCCACAATTCAAGGATCCCTTGACCAATCTGAGAGGGAAAAGATAATACAGGAATTCAAAGATGGGTACACCAAGGTTCTTATATCAACTGACGTTCTTGCTCGAGGGTTTGACCAAGCACAGGTATTATTTATGTGGCGCTTGCTTTACACTGCATCAATTACAATTTTTCTCATTCAAGTTTTTTTTTCCTACTTAAAGGTGAACCTGGTCATCAACTATGACATGCCAATCAAATATGGTACGAGAGATGAACCTGATTATGAGGTGTACTTGCATAGGATCGGCAGAGCTGGACGCTTTGGCCGAAAAGGTAATTTATCCGTGGTTTTTTGTCTATATAATTATATGTGGGATGCCAGTTGTACATTATTACATTATAGTATGTTGATCAATATTTTAGCTAGTTGTGTTGTAATTAAGGAATCAAATGAGCTTAGGGTCATGCTCAAGAACCTTTCACATTGGCTTAATAGAAAAAAAAATTGTAGAAAAAATGAACCCCTGATCAAATTAGCATAACTATTTGCATATTGGCTTGATGTTCCTACTTGTGAAACCATTGCTGTGGACAGGTGCTGTGTTCAACTTACTATGTGGTGAAACAGATAATGTTGTGATGAGGAAGATAGAGGACTACTTCCAGCACAAAGTACCAGAGGTAATACGGTTCATATGATGCAAATGGTTGTCCTTTTATCCTAAACTTGTACTTACACTATTTTATCAATTTTAGGTCCGAAACTGGAAAAGTGAGGAAGATTTTGAGACTGCTCTCAAGGATGCAGGTTTACTTGAGTAGCCTATCCCAGAAACATGTTAGCAGTTGCGCTCTTTGTTCAGGACAGTTCACCGGTTATTATTTGCTGAGCCAGCTGCCACAGCGCTATTGTGTTCTGCTCGTCTTGGCACCAGCACTGGTTGTTTGAAGCAGAAAGTTGTGTCTGGAGTTTTGCAACACTTTTTATGCTACGAGTTTTTTTTATACGGACAAAAGCGTTTCTCCCGTTGTGTAATTGGCAGTAGCGCATGTTTTATCAGCATTATTACCATCCGAAACTGTAAATGTGGTTGAACAGTAAGATATCTTTGATGTTGAGATCCATGCCTTACGTCCTTGATCCATGTGAGAATCGGAAATCTCTCGTATTGCTAGAGCCTAGAGGGATGATGGTAGTGTAAAACGCCCGAATGTTGGACGATCGGGCCTCTGTTTTTAATGGAAGCTGTTCTTTTGTTATGTGTAAATCTGTATTGGTGCGCTTTTCTCTGGCCGGCGTTCACGCCCATGCTCTCAACGGAGTATTGAGAGATGAAAAGAATGCACACTTATTTGTCACGTGGAACGACCTATTTCCTGTGTAAATTTATCTTATATTGGCATCGATCAATTACAGGAGAACGCGAAACCCAACAACATAACATTTGGAGCACATGATTCTGTTCACCAAAATTGGAAAAAAGATAAAGTTACAAGTTGTCATGCTCTGACCTGCGCTCCCCGCCACTCTTTGCCGGGGTTGACGACCAAGGGCACCAGCATGGACGCCGCCGTGCCGAACTTCTCGTACATGCCTCCCGGGCTGCACAGGTAAAAGTCCTCGAATCCCAACCGCACCAGCCTGAACCCGAGCCCGTTATACTGCAAATCGTAATAATGCACGTATATCAGTAACCTCTGGTACAAGATCTTGAGAGCGACCAGTAACAATTAAGCAATCAATCAAAATCAGTACCTGGTCGATGGTGATGAACTTTGAGGGCACGGTGCTGTAGATACGCTTCTTCCTCTCCTCCGGCGGCGCCACGTACACCCTGCTGACCTTCTTTTTGAGGATGGTGTACTGGTTCTCCTCGACGACCCAGACGCCCTGCCGGGCCTCCTCATCGTCGGAGGAGAACCAGCCGCCGGAGTCCTCCCTTTTCATGGCCTCCGCGCGTGTGAGCATGGCGAAGTCGACGGCCGGCGGCGCGAGGGAGGCGTAGGGGCAGCTGCGGAGGCCCTCCACCACCGTGCCGTTGCGCTTGTCGAACTTGATGTGGCTCAGCACCGCGCTCGTCAGCTCCACAGGTAGTGGGGACTCAGTCATAGAGTTTGGTGGTGACGAAGTATTTTTGCTGATTAAGCACACTAAAGTAACATATGTGCAGTGAGACAACCTTTTCAGTTCCTAATGGCCAAGAATAACTGAGTTCTAACAGCTTGCTCAGAGCAGGGTATGATGTGTATTCAAATTGAAGCTGATTTCATTCTCTAGATGGCGTTCTGTTAGAGAGGCTAAAAGCTTATTTACGTAAACTTTGTAAGGGTTGATATTTCTATTTGCTCCTGGATCATGTATGATGTAACTCTGGTTTAAGTTGAGACCCGGATCAGTCAGCTATTTGGTTGGATCCCTCCCTGTATTAGTTGAGTTTGAGTTGTTTAATCACGTCTTGTGATCACGATTCTTACTAGCCGTTAGGATACTTTTCTGGTCCATGTTTCCTCTTTTTTATTTTGAGAGACGTGAAGAATCCGAACTTTCGAAGGCAAAAGCTACCGTTTGCTTGTCTGGTTCTCTGGCATGGCCAACTATCAATAAACCTCTGAGGAGGAGTAGTATATTGTATTACTGTCATTTCGATCGCATTATGTAATCCACAATAGAGGACACTGGAGTATTCGCTTGGAATTGTTAATCAGTAGAACCAACTGTGTGGATATCTGAGATAGCTCTTCCTTTATAGTGATGTGTTTGTTTGAACCTACAATTCGCCTGAAATGAATGTTTTTCTTTTTTTCTGTATCTGCTAAAGGAAGATTGGGAACGGAACACAATCATTTGCTAGTTTAAAGGAAGATTGGGAACGAAACACAATCATTTCCTAGTGCTGAAATAGAGGTGTAATAAGCGTATAATATAGCATAATAGTTTTGCATCACTACTTCAGTTCGTGTTTTCCCACACTGCAATTAGCAAGGAGGTGGTGGGTATGATGAATTGCTCAAGGAATTTCAAAAATGTAAATAAATAAAGGAAAAATGAAAACAAACAATATGTACCCTGGGCCGAGCCTCTTCTGCATTCTGGGTCGTTAATGGACTGTCGTAGCCTTGCAGGCCTTGAGATTCGTGTGCCTTTCTGATGACGGGCCGGCCCATGCACGTCGCCGCTGATGCAGATTGGGCGACCTGTGGTAGGAATGTGCGTGCATCTTAAGCAGACTTACTCCCCTCATAAAACCTACGCTAATCACCAGGGAGAAGAACACGGAACCGACGATTGCTGACGCCGGCGGCAAGAAAGAGCCTGAGAAGAAGTGCGGACCTCAAGGAGGATGAGGAGGCCAAGGACAAGGCCGAGGCTGCAGCAGAGTCCTCCTCTTCCAAAACCGAGTCGGCCGTGGAGGAGCAGGCCAAGCAGATCGAAGCTCTCTCGCTCGCCGCTCCTGAGGAAGAAGGCGGCGCGGAGGGCCCGCCTCTCCTCGATGACTCCGACGACTCCCAAATCCAAGCCGTATGATTCTGTATCCATCCCATCGCCGCCAGCGCCAGCCCGCTTGCCCTATCCGATCTCCATAGCTGATTAGTTGATTGGTTGCGCTGCAGGTGACATCGGGCGGCACTGTGTACGAGTCGGCCTCGACTTTCGAGGATCTGAAGCTGTCGTCGGAGCTGCTCAAGGTGCCGCACGACGAGATGTGGTTCAGCCACCCGAGTAAGATCTAGGCCATCACCCTCCCCATGATCCTCATGCCGCCCTACAAGGACCTCGTTGCTCAGGCGCACAACGGTTACGGCAAGACCACCTGCTTCGTCCTGGGCATGCTCAGCCGCGTTAACCCCAACCTCAAACTCCCCCAGACCATCTGCATTTGCCCCACTAGGGAGCTCGGACAGCTGGTCACTTTACTCTTATCTATGCTCGCCTATTGGTATTGTGATCATTGGTTGCTATTCGAATGAACTCTGTAATATATTGTGCTGAATTTGCTTGACTGAACTGTGCAGAACAAGGCGGTGCTCATGAGGATGGGCAAGTTCACTGGCATTACCAGTGCCTGTGCGATCCTGCCAGCTCAAAAGGATTATGTGCCAATCTCTAGGATGCCTCCAATTACTGACCAGGTGGTGATCGGCACTTCCGGGACACTTATCAAGTGGATCACCCATAAGAAGCTACCCACGAGAGATGAAAAGAATGCACACTTATTTGTCATGTCGAACGACCTATTTCCTCTGTAAATTTATCTTATATTGGCATCAATCAATTACAGGAGAACGCGAGACCCAACAACATAATATGTCAAACCCATGATTCTGTTCACCAAAAATGGAAAAATAAAGCTACAAGTTGTCATGCTCAATGACCTGCGCTCCCCGCCACTCCTCGACAGGGTTGACGACCACGGGTACCAGCATGGACGCCGCCCCCATGCAGAGGAAGTAGTCCCTGCCGAACTTCTCGTACATGCCTCCCGGGCTGCACTGGTAAAAGTCCTTGAATCCCAACCGCACCAGCCTGAACCCCAGCCCGCTATACTACAAATCATAATAATGCACGAGTATCAGTAACCTCTGGTAATTAAAGATCAAGAGCGACCAAATGTAATAATTAAGCAATCATTAATCGTTACCTGGTCGATGGTGATGAACTTTGAGGGCGCGGTGCTATAGATGCGCTTCTTCCTCTCCTTCGGTGGCATGGCGTACACGCTGCTGACCTTCTTCTTGAGGATGGTGTACTGGTTCTCCTTGACGACCCAGACGCCCTGCCGGGGCTCCTTGTCGCCGGAGGAGAACCAGCCGCCGGAGTCATCCCTTTTCATGGCCTCCGCGGGCGTGAGCACGGCGAAGTCAGCGCCGGAGGCACGAGGGAGGCGTAGGGGCAACCTCGGAGGCCCTCCACCGCCGTGTCGTTGCGCTTGTCGAACTTGATGTGGCTCAGCACCGCGCTCGTCAGCTCCACAAGTACAAGTGGGGACTCAGTCACAGAGTTCGGTGGTGACGAAGTATTTTTGCTGATTAAGCACACTAAAGTAACATATGTGTAGTGAGACAACCTTTTCAGTTCCTGATGGCCAAGAATACCTGAGCTCTAACAGCTTGCTCAGAGCAGGGTATGATGTGTATTCAAATTGAAACTGATTCTGTAAGGATCATGACCATTGAGGTCACCCCAAGGTATGTATGTTTTGGTGATGAATGACAACTATGAAAATGTGACTAATGTCTATATGAGTATTGTACGTGTAGGTAACCTCTTCTACTTAAAGATGATCATGACAGTTGCCTTGGTGATTGATGACAATGACCACAAGCATGGAGGCTTGGTGAGCTTGATGGAGTCCAAATATTGATGGAGATGGATCAAAGCTGAGGACAAGCTATGGAGCAACTGTTGGGAACACTTGTGTAGTTGTTAGGGCTTTGAGTCCATAGGAAAAATCGGACTATCAAGGGGGTCTAGGTCATTTCTCTTAGGTCATGTCTAATCGGTGATGTGTAAGGTTGCTCAGTGAAATCACAGGCAATAAATGACAATGGAGAAGCCAAGGGACAGTTCCGAGAAGCCGGGAAATGAAGTCAAGCAAGGACGACAAGTTTTAGCTTCTGGATGTAAGCTTCATGACCATTGATGGGATCCCCAAGTTATGAATGTTTTGGTGATAGATGACAACTATGAAATTATGAGCTAATATGTACATGAGTGTTGTCTATGTAGGAATCATCTCTAAACTCTACTACGAATCATATAGATGATGGTTGCCTTGACGATTGATGACAATGACCAGGAGCATGGAGGCTTGTGAGCTTGATGGAGTCCAAGGGTTGATGAAGATGGATCAAAGCTGAGAACAAGCTATGGAGAAAGTGTTGAGAATACTTGTCTAGTTGTTAGGGTTTTAAGTCCATAGGAAAAACCGGACTATCAAGGGGGTCTAGGTCATTTCTTAGGTCATGTCTAGTCGGTGATGTGCAAGGTTGCTCGGTGAAATCACAGGCACTAGATGACAGTGGAGAAGCCAAGGAGCTATTTGACGAAGCCAGGAAACGAAGTCAAGTGAAGACGGCAAGTTTTAGCTTCTGGACATAGGGACCGGACAAAGGGGTCAATGGTGACCGGACTGTATGGTCACTAGGTGAAGTTGTCTGAGACTTACAGCGTAGAAACGAGGAAACTGCCAGAGTTGAGGTTGTAGAGACCGGACGGTCCGGTCTACAGACCGGATGGTCCGGTCTGTACAAGTGACTCTCGGCAGCGAGAAAGCGAGCGCTGGAAATGCTTCTAGACTAGAGAGAGAAACGGACCGGACGGTCCAGTCAATTGACCGTACAGTCCGGTCAGTACAGGATTTCAGCAGGGTAGAGCCGTTGGTGCTCAGGTTTGCAGTGACCGGACGGTCCGGTCAGGCAGTGACCAGACAGTCTGGTCAGTAGGCCCAGAAAGCTGATTTCGTGAAGCAACGACTAGTTGGAGGTTGGAAGCCTATATAACTTCGTTGCCGGGGTCTTGGAGACCTCTCTTGGCCAGTGAAATACCTGAGAGCATTTGGTAAGGTCCAAGAGGAAAAGAGAAGAACACTAGGAGAGGATATTGGATATCTTGAGAGTGCTTGTGAGAGTAACAAGGAGCGATCTTGCACATCTAAGGCTAGGGTGTACTTGAGGGTGTGATCTAGGTTGTTACTCTTGGTCTATGGTGAGACCTAGACCGGTTAGGTGTCGGTGATCGAGCCTATCGTGATCGGTTGTGAAGGCCGTCACACGTTTGTACACGGTTTGAGCCAGCCGATGAAAGGGGCATCGCTAGTGAGCGCCCGTGCCGGCTCCGGGAGTCCGACAAGTTCTCGAAGGAGGCGAGCTTGTGCCTTGGTGGCAGCGGTGACGCACACCGTGTCTTCACTCCAGGAGTGATTACGGGCTCATGTGCGAGAACTCCACTTGGTGGCGGGAGGGACCAGGACTCCGGTGGGAGTGGTCCAATGAGGAGTAGGGGAAGGCACCATCCTTCCGAGACCTTAGGAAAAAATCATGAGCATTTCTTGACCCTCTCTTTGCTATTCCGCATTTATGTGCTCTAGTTGATAGGGTGACTTGTGGCTTGCATAGGCTAGTGTGTTTAGCTTCCGCGTTTTGTTTTGCATCATGAACACTAGCATGCATAGGGTCTTGGCCTACTAGAACTGTTTAGGTTGCAACGCTTGTCGGGTTCTAGTGGTGTGAAATTGAAGTATTTGGATTCGTGGTCGGCTACCGATTCACCCCCCTCCCCCCCCTCTCGGTAGGCCTTTGGTCCTTTCAATTGGTATCAGAGCTAAGTGCTCAGCTTTGAGGCTTCATCGTCTTGAGTAAGGATGCCGAGAAAGATGGGGAATGTTCCCATATTCGATGGGGAGGACTACGGGTATTGGAAGGCACGTATGCAAGCCTACCTGGAGTCCCTTGATCCGGAGATATGGATGGTGACCCATGAATCAGATGCGGATGTGAACCTTCTTAAACCTGATTTCATTAAGAACAATGCTAAGGCCAAGAATGCTCTGTTCTCATGCATCTCTAAGGATGTGTTTTCTAGATTGGACTTGAGTTCGATAGCATACGGTATCTGGATTGAGATTCAGAGTATCCACGAGGGTACTAGTGATGTCAAAGAGGAAAGATACTATGTGCTGAAGAACAAGGATGATAACTTTGCTAGATTACCATATGAGAGAGCTAACACTGTGTATTCTTGGTTTCATGTGCTAGTGGAGGAGATCAATGCACTTGGGGATGATTTCAAGCTCAAGCTTGTGGAGGTCATCAGAAGATTCTTGAGGCTTTTCAAAGACCCCAAGTATGAGTCCATCATCACCTAAACCTTGCAGGGTGACCTCAAGATCAAGACCATGAAGGATGTACTTGGCAAGATCACTGCCTTCGAGAGCTACCAGTTGGGGATGGATGATCCTCAACCATCCAACCTTGCTCTACAGGCTGACAAGCAAGAATCAAGCAAAAGCAAGAAAAACAAGAAGAAGACAGTCACTGATGATGACGATGATGAAGATGATGATAAGGGTGACTTGACCGAGGACTTGGCTCTTCTCATGAAGAATATGAAGACTTTCAAGAACAAGTTTTCTTCCAAATCCAAGAGCAAGTGCTTCAATTGTGGATCAAAGAATCACTTTGTCCGAGAGTGCCCAAAGCCCAAGAAAGAAGCATTCAAGTCATAAGATTCAAGTGAAGAAGAAGAAGATGAAGACCCCAAAGCCAAGCAAAAGAAGACGAGGTTCTTCAACAAAAACAAGAGCAAGGGCAAAGGCAAAGCCAATGACTCCAAGAAAAGATTCTCATGCAAGGCTCTTGTTGGAGAGTGGACAAGCGACAATTCAAATGATGAGTCCTCTTCCTCAAGTGATGAAGAAGTGGCCGCCCTAGCCACCACGAGCTCTCCTTCCACCTCCCACGTGCCTCATGGCCTCGAGCCACCTTGGGGAGAGTGAGGACAAGAGTAGCAGTGACAGCGATGACGAGGAGCGCGTCTGTGCTGAGTTGTGGAGTATGCTTGAGCAAGCCCGCGATATTGCCGTCAAGAAATCTAAAATATTGGATGTGGTAATAAAAGAGTGTAAGTTAGCTAAGGACCATGTTGTTGACCTTGAGAGTGAGCTCAAGTTCCTTGTCACATCTCATGATGCCCTAAACAAGAGTTATGATGAACTCAAATGTGATCATGTAGAGCTTCATGAGAAGTACAAGGCCCTTGAGATTACTTATGAGGCCATCAATGTTGAGAACCTTGCCTCTCCCTCCTCTTGTTCATCAATGAGCGATGCTTCTACTATGTGTGATGAACTAACCACCTCGAATGAGGTTTCTTCTCTTGAGCCATTTGTTTTGAAGGAATATCACAAGCTCAAGGAAGTGAGAAGAATAGTGATGGATGGCTTTGAGAGACTTGCACGTGGTAGAGCCATCCACAAGGAGATTCTTGGGAAGAATCTTATGAACAACGTCTCCCATCGTGGACTTGGCTTATATCCCGCCTCCATTGACATTATCGGGACGAGTGACTCCATTCCCGAATGGGTCAAACCCCTACTTGCCGACGACTACTATTGCGAGAGGTGTTGCAAGGATGACCACACCATCAAGGATTGCCCTATGGTGAGAAGTTCCATTATTTTACCTAACGCTAACTTGTTCCATGAGAACACCCATTTCAAGCTTTTTAGGAACAAGGATGGCAAGGTGAAAGCAAAGGCTTTGGGACCACCAAGCAAGAAGAGAAAGGTCAAGGGCATATGGGTGCCTAAGTGCATAGTTAATCTTGAGATTTCAACCACGTACAAGTGGGTGTCTAAGAACAAGACCTAGATGGTGGTGGTGGTGGATCGAGCGCTTTCATGAAGATCATGTGAAGTCCACCACAAGTGACATGGACCTCAACGACCTATCTACTCATCAGGGAAGTAACCGTGTTAGTTTTTGGTAGTTGTAGTGTATTTTTCTTCCTCTTGCATAGCATGGTAATTAGGACTTCTTTGTGACTAGTATGCCTTGCATCCATGCATGTGTATATAACTAAAAGGAAAACACATAAAAGTTAGTCAATGTCTAACCCACTCAAGATAGCTATAAGCAAGGGGGAGTGTTTGAGATGGTGGTTTGACTTCTCTCAAGGCAAGGGTATGGCTTATAGTGAGTAAGATTGGGAGGGGTTCAAACTTGACATTGTTAGGTTTTCTTTGTGTCTTGTTTAATATTGCTTGCATTCACATGGCATGTTTACTTTTATGTATATGTAAAATGCTTGTTGCATGTATCATATAGGAAACACAAAGGAGGCTTGTCTCACTTAGAGATATTTGTGCCTCATGCTCTATATGAGATTACATCTCCACAAGTATGACCAAAGGGAAGGATTGTGCTTTATGCCCATTGAGCAAGCTCTTATGAACTCCGAGGTTAAACCCACTCGTGCGGTTCATGGACTAAGGCTCATACATACCCATTTGGCTCTTATTCGCCTTGGTTCTTATTTGCTCAATATTCCATTTGACATTTGCAAAATTATAAGGCCAAAAGGTGCCACTATTTGAAAAGGAGTGTTTGAGAGTTCCCTTCATATTTCAAGTGCAGTGTTTATTTGAGTGTTTAGCAAGGGCACTTGGAAAATGGAGAAATTCCTTGATTCTGTGAATTCCTGGAAGTGACCGTACGGTACGGTCATTAGACCGTACAGTCCGGTCTGTGCCTAGAGCACAGTGCTTCGAGAGACTGGAAATAGAGACCGGACGAAACTCTCTCTAAGGATTGGACCGTCCGGTCTATACCAGCTCTGTTCATCCAGAACCTTAGTTTCCAGAACTTCTGAAGTGACCGGACGGTACGGTGTGATGAGCGGACAGTCCGGTCACCTCATTTGATCGCGCGAAGCAACTCCGATCAATGACCGTTGATCTATCCTTGAGTTGATCTTGGCCGTCGGTTTAATTCTCGACCTAGGTCAAAATTCATTAGAACTTGTTTTCTTCCTCGTTCGACTCCGCGCCGAAAGCACGCACCCGACGTCGCCTTCTTCCACATCGCCGACGTCGCCACTCCACCCCTTCTCACCGACAAAGCCACCAGCCGTCGCTCGTCGTTGACCTTCCTACGCGCCGCCCCGCCGCACCCACATAGTCGCACGCAACCATGAACCCTATCGCCGCCGCCCGTACTCATGAGCTCACCGCCGCCGCCGCAAGCACCATCGCTGCCGCTTACTGTTGCCTTGTCGAGCAGCGCCACCCACTGCCTCCTCACGCGCGCGCGCAAGCTCCGCAGAGCCGAGCTCCACCACAGTTTAGGGCAAAGTTTGCAACTTTTCCTCCTTCTCCATTGCCGGTGACCTCAAAGTTTCCATCTTTTTGGTGATCGGAGCGTGTTCCACAGTGGTCATTGTTCTCGGTGTATCGACAATCCTCCCAGGGTATTGTACTCATCCTCCACTCATTGATTGATTCCCAGATTTCGAGCAACTAGCTTTAATTGATGCAATTGGGAGTAAAAGCCTAGTCTTTAGTTGCATTAATTAGTTAATTGGCTCAACCTAGTCTGCAATTAATTCCATGCCTATCTGTAAATTACATGTCTAGGGTTGTCTCCTGTCTAGTTTGCAGTTAGATTTATTGCCCATTATTTGACTGCACACTAGATGACTCGCACCAGCCACATATAGTCGATGATCACTGTTGATTACATTACTTATTTTTCTAGTGATCATGTCCTTCATTCAGTGCTAGGATTTATATTACGTATTCTTTCCTAAAGTGCTTTGCTTACACATGTATTAGGTTCTATGCTCATCCTATCTATACCTACATGCGTGCAGTGACAACAGTCAGCAGAGTCAGAGATGACAGGTTCTGGTCAGGACAAGGGCAAGGGCAAGATGCCAGAGAAGCCGAAGAGCAGGAAGAGGACCAGGCTAGACCCAGAGTCAGAGAGAGCTAGGAGGGTTGCCAGACACCTGGATACCATGGAGGAGTCACATAGGACACCAGGGACACGGCTGATCCTAGAGCCATCTGGTGACACTCAGAGACTCAGGAGGAGTACCTGGCAGAGGACAGTGCTTGTCACAGGAGTCACTCCGGCACCTTGGTCGCAGAGTACTCTGGCTTCCCGTCAGGGGAGGTCATCGAGACCTGCAGAGCAGGGATCCTCCCGGCAGCAGGAGGAGTCTAAGGAGGAGGTGTCAGAGGAGGAGACCTCAGAGTCAGGGTCTGAGGAGTCAGAGTCAGAGGAGGAGGAGGAGCCAACATAGCCAGAGCGGACAGGACCCCAGAGGTCAGATCATCGGGCAGGAGACCCGAGGTGCACCTATGCAGTGTGCACGAGGAGGCAGCAGAGACTTGTTGAGGCAGCCGAAGAGCTATACATACTTAAGGTTCCTACAAAGGACCTTAAGGCACTACGTCTCGTCTCCTTTGAGCAGTGGGTTCCAGTCCCCAGAGACCTCATTGCTGGAGAGAGGTACTGGACAGGCCTCCAGAGGAGGATTGGAGAGGGGTTGAGACGCTATCTCACCATGAAGGGCAAGGATAAGGTGCTTGTGCCACAACAGTTTGATTTGGCAGATTTACTGATTGGAGAAATGGAGGAGGTCATTTCTGAGAGAGTAGGAGGACGTCACTTGGTCTATGCTCCCTACATTTGCTATCACTTGGTCTATGCTCCCTACATTTGCTATCTCCTGAGGAGGATGGGCCTCGTGAAAAAGGAGCAGTACGACGCATTCCCTGAGGTGACCACCACCTACACACCTCGAGTCCCTAGGCGATCGCTGTACGCCTCTAGTCAGCAGACGGGAGAGGAGGAGCAGGAGTCACCGCCGCTCTTTCACGAGCAGGCAGCTCATCCAGAGACAGTGATTCCTGAGTCAGCCAGCACTGGAGCACCTCCCAGCCTATAGGATCACAGACAGAGGACGCTATCATTGTAGCAGCACTAGTAGGACGCCTGAGTGAGTTCATTTAGAACACATCTGAGGATAGACGTCAGATGATGGAGGTCATCAAGGGACAGGCAGAGCTTCAGAGACAGCAGATGATGACGATGACCATTCTGATGGCTTAGATGGTAGAGATGACTCAGAGGCAGGCTAGTCAGCAGCAGGCACAGGTTTCACTTCCATAGTTTCAGCAGCTGTCGACACACACTCAGCACCTTCACATCTATGATGACAGCTCAGTCCAGTGGGTTGTCACACTCAGGGGTGTTACCGATAGGAGGAGCAGGACAGACGTTCTCTCCAGTGACTCAGCTCTCCCCCGTGTCCGCCTTCTCAGTATCTACGTTGTTCACCTCACCGACACACTCTTCGACCTCGCAGATGGCAGGACCTTCCACCTCCCAGCTACCAGTCAGGAGTCTGTTCTCAGACATAGTGCACATTACTCATGCAGACTCTCAGCCAGCCACAGAGACAACTACAGCTCCACCTTCCACTGCTACAGTCAGCACTCTTACATCTCAGGTATCAAAGGATCTGGTCTGCCGAGGCTACACTCAGGAGGACGTGGATGACCTTGCTCTCCTCCAGGCGACTGTTGGCGAGGAGACATCCACGATCCCACTAGTAGTGCAGGACAGAGGGCCTAAGTCTCCTGTAGACCTTGACTTCTTCGAGCAGTTGGATGCTCAGGCGGCACAGGCTCAGGGAGCATAGCAGGATCCATCACAGGAGCAGCCAAGAGCAGAGCCTTCAGAGGACGTCGCTGCACCACTTCCTTCGACCACGAGCGCATAGATGTTCACTTTTCTGCTTTTTGGTGCTTGTTGCCAAAGGGGGAGAAGTAGTCATAGGTCTAGGGGGAGTTGGAGTGTGATCCTGTGCGATCGAGAGTAGCTTGTATCTAGGGAGAGCATATGTGTACATTGGTTTTGGGAGTTAGATATATTTGGATCTTATTTTGATGGAGTTATTCGATGTTCGTGGATTTTGATGAGTCATGATTTTCATTCGCTTGTGTTTAACTCACCTTGATCTTAGTTGGTTTATGATTTTATGATGATGATTGCTTGTTCTTAATATTTATGCATTGTCATGCTAACCTGTTGCATATCATCATTCATGTCTTGCATTGCATGTCCTTATGCTTTTATTAAATATCTTCACATGACATGCATGCATGTCATCTAGAGTGCGCTTTTCTTCTTTATTCCTCTTAGCTCTTGATGATGCTTATTTGAGTAGGACCTTGTACGTTTCTCTCTTATACTTTTGAGGTTCCTCTTGATCGTAGTGTAGCTCTTTTAGTCTTGTTGTTCATTGATAAGATTATGATAAGTAGTGGTTGTCATCAGTCACCAAAAAGGGGGACATTGTAAGCTTCATGACCATTGATGGGATCCCCAAGGTATGAATGTTTTGGTGATAGATGACAACTATGAAATTGTAGGCTAATATCTACACGAGTGTTGTCTATGTAGGAATCATCTCTAAACTCTACTACAAATCATATGGATGATGGTTGCCTTGGCGATTGATGACAATGACCACGAGCATGGAGGCTTGTGAGCTTGACGGAGCCGGTCAGTAGGCCTAGAAAGCTGATTTCGTGGAGCAACGGCTAGTTGGAGGTTGGAAGCCTATATAACTTTGTTGTTGGGGTCTTGGAGACCTCTCTTGGCCAGTGGCATACCTGAGAGCATTTGGTAAGGTCCAAGAGGAAAAGAGGAGGGCACTAGAAGAGGATATTGGATATCTTGAGAGTGCTTGTGAAAGTAACAAGGAGCGATCTTACACATCTAAGGCTAGGGTGTCCTTGAGGGTGTGATCTAGGTTGTTACTCTTGGTCTATGGTGAGACCAAGACCGGTTAGGTGTCGGTGATCGAGCCTATCATGATTGGTTCTGAAGGTCATCACACGTTTGTACACGGTTTGAGCCCACCGGTGAAAGGGGCATCGCTAGTGAGCGCCCATGCCGGCTCCGGGAGTCCGGCAAGTTCTCGAGGGAGGCGAGCTTGTGCCATGGTGGCAGCGGTGACGCACACCATGTCTTCACTCCGGGAGTAGTTGCGGACTCGTGTGCGAGAACTCCACTTGGTGGCGGGAGGGACCGGGACTCCGGCAGGAGTGGTCCAACAAGGAGTAGGGGAAGGCGCCATCCTTCCGAGACCTCGGGAAAAAATCATGCGCATTCCTTGACCCCCTCTTTACTATTCCGCATTTGTGTGCTCTAGTTGATAGGGTGACTTGTGGCTTGCATAGGCTAGTGTGTTTAGCTTCCACGTTTTGTTTTGCATCATGAACACTAGCATGCATAGGGTATTTGCCTACTAGAACTGTTTAGGTTGCAACGCTTGTCGGGTTCTAGTGGTGTGAAATTGAAGTATTTGGATTTGTGGTCGGCTAACGATTCACCCCCCCCCTCTCGGTAGGCCTTCGGTCCTTTCACTGAACATAGAGACCGAACAGAGGGGTCTGTGGTGACCGGACTGTGCGATCACTATGTGGAGTTATATGGGACTTCCAGCGAGGAGCGAGAAATCTGTCTGTGTAGGAGCTATAGAGACCGGACGGTACGGTCAGGTGACCGAACCGTACGGTCAGTTCAGCTGAGGAAATGGGCACAGAGGAAGCCAACGTACTGGAGTCTGACGACGATGTTCGACGTGTCGGACTTGTTCGACAGTTGTACAGACCGGATGGTCCGGTCAGTGCAGGTGTCAGCTGAGGGCAAAGAGCCAACGGCTCTGGAGGAGCCATCCTGTGAAGACCGGACGGTCCAGTCAATGAGTGACCGTACTGTACGGTCAGTAGGCCCAGAAAGCTGATTTCGTGGAGCAACGGCTAGTTGGAGGTTGGAAGCCTATATAACTTCGTTGTTGGGGTCTTGAAGACCTCTCTTGGCTAGTGGAATACCTGAGAGCATTTGGTAAGGTCCAAGAGGAAAAGAGGAGAGCACTAGAAGAGGATATTGGATATCTTGAGAGTGCTTGTGAGAGTAACAAGGAGTGATCTTACACATCTAAGGCTAGGGTGTCCTTAAGGGTGTGATCTAGGTTGTTACTCTTGGTCTATGGTGAGACCTAGACCGGTTAGATGTTGGTGATCGAGCCTATCGTGATTGGTTGTGAAGGCCGTCACACGTTTGTACACGGTTTGAGCCTGCCGGTGAAAGGGGCATCGCTAGTGAGTGCCCGTGCCGGCTCCGGGAGTCCGGCAAGTTCTCGAGGGAGGCGAGCTTGTGCCTTGATGGCAGCGATGACGCGCAATATGTCTTCACTTCGGGAGTGATAGCGGGCTCGTGGGCGAGAACTCCACTTGGTGGCGGGAGGGACCGGGACTCCGGCACGAGTGGTCCAACGAGGAGTAGAGGAAGGCGTCATCCTTCTGAGACCTCGGGAAAAAATATCATGAGTCATCTCTTTCTCTGCTCTTTACTTTGATGTCTTTCTTTTCAGTCTTTACATACCGTGCTATTCATGCTTGTATGCTTGCCATGTTCTAGTTGATTATCTTGTAGACTTGCATGTTTAGGCTCCTTGCTTGCTAGTAGTATTTAAGCTTCCGCATTTGATCACTAGCATGTGTAGGAGTTGCATTGGAGTGCTTGATCACTAGAAGTGCATAGGAGTTGTATTGACTTGTGTGATCCACTAGTATGCATAGGTTGTCTTTCCTTTTATAGGGTTATCTTGTTAAGTGTTATCACCACTAGAATTATGTAGGAGTTGATTTGAGTGTATTGGTTATACGAATTGGTAAAATTGGTACATAGAGATAGTTCCCGATGCACCCCCCCCCCCCTCTCGGTCACTATGATCCTTTCAGATTCCTCCACTCTGTTAAGTCAGCTGAAGGCTGACGAGTTCATTCTGTTAGAGAGGCTAAGAGCTTATTTACGTAAACTTTGTAAGGGTTGATATTTCTATTTGCTCCTGGATCATGTATGATGTAACTCTGGTTTGAGTTGAGACCCGGATCAGTCAGCTATTTGGCTTGATCCCTCCCTGTATTAGTTGAATTTGAGTTGTTTAATCACGTCTTGTGATCACCATTCTTACTAGCCGTCAGGATACTTTTCTGGTCCATGTTTTCTCTTTTTTATTTTGAGAGACGTGAAGAATCCGGACTTTCGAAGGCAAAAGCTACTGTTTGTTTGTCTAGTTCTCTGGCATGGCCAACTATCAATAAACCTCTGAGGAGGAGTAGCATATTATATTACTGTCAATTCGATCGCATTATGCAATCCACAATAGAGGACACTGGAGTTTTCGCTTGAAATTGTTAATCTATAGAACCAACTGGGGATATCTGAGGCAGCTTTTGCTTTATAGTGATGTGTTTGTTTGGACCTGCAATTCGCCTGAAATAAATGTTTTTCTTTTTCTCTGTATCTGCTAAAGGAAGATTGAGAACGGAACACAATTATTTGCTAGTTTTGCATCACTAATTCAGTTCGTGTTTTCCCACACTCCAATTGGCAAGGAGGTGGTGGGTTTGATGAATTGCTCAAGGAATTTAAAAAACATAAATAAATAAAGCAAAAATGAAAACAAACAACATGTACCCTGGGCCGAGCCTCTTCTGCATTCTAGGTTGTTAATGGGCTGTTGTAGCCTCGCAGACCATGAGATTCGTGTGCCTTTTCGATGATGGGCCGACCCATGCGCGTCGCTGATGTAGATTGGGCGGCCTGTGGTAGGAATGTTCGTGTATCTTAAGCAGACTTACTCCCCTCATAAAACCTACGCTAATCACCAGGGAGAAGATCACGGAACCGACGATGGCTGACGCCGGTGGCAAGAAAGAGCCCGAGAAGAAGTCATGGGCGGACCTCGAGGAGGAGGAGGAGGCCAAGGCCAAGGCCGAGGCTGCAGCAGAGTCGTCCTCTTGCAAAACCGAGTCGGCCGTGGAGAAGCAGGCCATGCAGATTGAAGCTCTCTTGCTCGCCGCTCCTGAGGAAGAAGGCAGCGCGGAGGGCCCGCCTCTCCTCGATGACTTTGACGACTCCCAAATCCAAGCCGTATGATTCTGTACCCATCCCATCACCGCCAGCGCCAGCCTGCTTGCCCTATCCGATCTCCATAGCTGATTAGTTGATTGGTTGCGCTGCAGGTGACGTCGGGCGGCACTGTGTACGAGTCGGCCTCGACTTTCGAGGATCTGAAGCTATCACCAGAGCTGCTCAAGGGGTTGCACGACGGGATGGGGTTCAGCTGCCCGAGTAAGATCCAGGCCATCACCCTCCCCATGATCCTCGCGCCGCCCTACAAGGACCTCGTTGCTCAGGCGCACAACGGTTACAGCAAGACCACCTGCTTTGTCCTGGGCATGCTTAGCCGCGTTAACCCCAACCTCAAATGCCCCCAGGCCATCTGCATTTGCCCCACTAGGGAGCTCGCACAGCAGGTCACTTTACTCTTATCTATGCTCGCCTATTGGTATTGTGATCATTGGTTGCTATTCGAATGAACTCTGTAATATATTGTGCTGAATTTGCTTGACTGAACTGTGCAGAACAAGGCGGTGCTCATGAGGATGGGCAAGTTCACTGGCATTACCTGTGCCTGTGCAATCCTGCCAGCTCAAAAGGATTATGTGTCAATCTCTAGGATGCCTCCAATTACTGACCAGGTATTGATCGGCACTTCCGGGACACTTATCAAGTGGATCAACCATAAGAAGCTACCCACGGGAGATGAAAAGAATGCACACTTATTTGTCATGTCGAACGACCTATTTCCTCTGTAAATTTATCTGATATTGGCATCGATCAATTACAGGAGAACGCGAGACCCAACAACATAATACGTTGAACCCATGATTCTGTTCACCCAAAATGGAAAAATAAAGTTACAAGTTGTCATGCTCAATGACCCTCGCTCCCCGCCACTCGTCGGGGTTGACGACCACGGGTACCAGCTTGGACGTTGCCCCCGTGCAGAGGAAGTAGTCCGTGCCGAACTTCTCGTACATGCCTCCCGGGCTGCACAGGTAAAAGTCCTCGAATCCCAACCGCACA
Organism: Eleusine indica; assembly: GCA_030378355.1. NCBI lineage: Eukaryota > Viridiplantae > Streptophyta > Magnoliopsida > Poales > Poaceae > Eleusine > Eleusine indica. The sequence continues at coordinate 45,471,976 of CM059497.1, forward strand.
AGCCTGAACCCCAGCCCGCTATACTATAAATCGTAATAATGCACGAGTATCAGTAACCTCTGGTAATTAAAGATCAAGAGCGACCAATAGTAATAATTAAGCAACCGTTAATCGTTACCTGGTCGATGGTGATGAACTTTGAGGGCGCGGTGCTGTAGATGCGCTTCTTCCTCTCCTCCCGCGGCGTGGCGTACACCCTGCTGACCTTCTTCTTGAGGATGGTGTACTAGTTTTCCTTGATGACCCAGATGCCCTGCCAGGTCTCTTCGTCGCCGGAGGAGAACCAGCCGCCAGAGTCCTCCCTTTTCATGGCCTCCGCGGGCATGAGCACAGCGAAGTCGGTGGCCGGCGGCATGAAGGAGGCATAGGGGCAGCCGCGGAGGCCCTCCACCGCCGTGCTGTTGTGCTTCTCGAACTTGATGTGCAATTGCGCTTGTCGAACTTGATGTGGTTCAGCACCGCGCTTGTCAGCTCCACGGATTTCGAGCCCATGTTCCGCATGATCAGAGCCGTCGCCTTGCTCAGCGGGTACAGCGTCACCACGTACGAGATGTCCAGCTTGCCCTTGGTGCAACCCAGCTCAACTTGTCATTGCGTTCAAAAAGTTCTCATTCTTTACAAAGTTCATGTGAAAATTGTTGCGTTCAAACGACAAATTCTTTTTTTTCTTCCAAAGACCAAACAAGTTCTTTTTTCGACGAAAAAGCAAATTATTTTTTTTTCGAGCAATAAGTACTGTATGTGTGTACCTGCATTGCATCGAGGGAGTCGGAGTCCACATCCTTGACAGTCCAGTCGGACCCGGCGAGCAGCGCCTCGGTGGCACCCTCTGTGGACACCTGGTTGAGCACGAGGCCGAGGCCGCCCTTGAGCTTGGCAGGGTCGCCCACCGTGTACAGCCCCTCCCGGCAATCATCCTTCTCCTTCCAGTACACCTTGGGCTTGTACGACGTGACGAGGCCATCGCCCAGCCGGAGCTGCAGCGAGCTGCCATTCCGCACGCTCAGCACTACCGTGGCGTTCCCGGCGGGGTCGGCGGCGAACTTGAGGCCCTTGCGGCCGAACGCCTCCTCCAACGACTGCGGCGTCGACGCCGTGGCCACGGCGGCGGCGGAGGCGTGAACGGAGCGGCGCGCGCAGGAGGGGAGGTGGAGCGGGAGGATGGTGGAGGTGGCCATTATTGCTGCGGAGGGAGAGTGGAGTGTGAGTGAGGGGGATGGGAGAGGAGGAGCAGAGCGCCGCCCTCTCGAGACGAACCGGCTTTCACTGCAGCCTCATGTCCGTCGGGCGTCAGGATATAGTGTCTCTTTCTCCTTGTCGCTTCCCGCTCTTTTGGCCCTTTTTTGTTTTTCGTAACAGATACTAAACGGGTGGTACAAAGTACAAGTGTGCAACTCGAGAGCAGAGTGTACGAGCACGCCCTCATGGAATGGAAGGAGACGATTGTTCGGCAGCTCTCACACGCAATTCTTGTTCCGGGACCGAGCGCACTGACAAGCAAATATTTTCTGGTTCGTAGTGACAGGAGTTAAATAGCCGAAATTTGTTTTTGTTACTGAGGTCTCTTTTTGACCATCGCTATAGAGCATTATTATAGTAATAATGGTGAGCCATTGCAAGTCAAAAATTAAACCAAATCAGTCTTCAAAAAAGAAAAAACTAAACCATGGCGCATGTCCTGCTCTTGACCGCAGGACGACAACACCTACGTCGACCTCATCGCCCTCGTCTCTGGCGGCTGCATCTGCATCGTCCTTGTGTCCGGCGTCGATGCTGATTGGTGTTCTTGACAATGCGACGACCATTGTTGCATATAGTACGGGTCCCTCAATGTATGGCGTTGGCGCTTAATGTCCTGTTCTGCTCGTTGGTGATCACCATCGTGGTACCCGTCGCTGGTGGGCACTGACTAGTGGGCGATTGGTTACTGGTGTTTGATTTAGGCTGCAACAAACATCTAGCAGGGAAAAAGCTCCATTGGTACAATTGCGGGCTTGATTTGGCAAGGAAAAAGAGGACGTTCAATGAACCCATTTTGTTCCCTTCTCTTAGAATTTTGAACCCCGTTCAAGAACACATTTTTTTTCCATCAGACAGGACTCAGGCAAACTACTCTCTCCGTCCTAAAATGTTTGACGTTTTAGCTCTGGGCACGGGAATTAAGAAGAAATATAAAAGGTGGGTGCGCAGGAAACGAGAAGGAAAGAGATAGAGATAGAGTTGTATTGGAAATAGAGAAAGTTATATCGGGAAGTGAGAATGACAAATATTTTAAGATAAATAGAGTTAACTAAAATGTCAAACATTTTAGAACGAAGAGAGTACAAGTGAGCCGAGCTGGGTTTTTTTTTTTTGAAAAGAAGCCGAGCTGTGAGTTGATGCTAGGATTGAAAGCCGTCACTAGGATAGACTCCTACGGAGGCAAAAATAAGCAGGCGTGGGATGAAATCTTCACCCACGTGGCAAGTATCTAGGCAAGGTTCGCACGGGTTATTGTTTGGGATCCAGTCGCACCAATTTTTTTTTTCCCAAAAGAGAAGGCTCCGCGCCATCCAAACTCGAGCAGTTGACTTGGCGGTCAAAATCGCATCCGCTGAATCCCGCGCACACCGCCACGGCTACCGGCGGACTGATCCTCCTGGAGACCCCTAGCGACAATGCGGCAATGCGCTACCTCAACTTCCGCCCCAACCCGAGCCGATCCCGCCCTCGCCACCACCAACTCCTCGCCCATCTTGACGCATGCGCCTCGCGTAACCACCTCGCTGAGCTCCACGGCCGCCTCATCCGCTCCCACCTAGCCCCGGACCCCGCCGTGGCCACCCGCCTTGTCGCGCTGCTCGCACCCCACGACATGCGCTACGCGCGCAGGGTGCTCGACGGAATGGCGCATCCGAGCGAGCGAGAGACAAGGTGAAGGTGCATCTAGGCCCCTAATTTTATTTTGGTGATTGGCATCATTACAATTAAGAACGGACTAATCTTTTAATGAGCATATGTGTAGATTATGGTACAAAGTTTGGTGATCAAATATATAGAAACAAAAAGGGAGAAAAGAAGATGGCAAAGTGCTTCAAGATAAAAATTCAAAATATGCTCAAGAATGAAGTTCATGGAGTTTTATTTTAAATCTTGAGTATAGAAAAAGCCGTACTATTAAGAGGGACACAAAAGTGTGAAGCGGAGGTGAACGAAGTGCAAAATTCCCATTTCTAGGCCATATAAAATTTTCCAGGGCCAAATCATCGGACTTGTCCGACCCATTGGCTTGTCCGACCCATCGGACAAGTCCATCGGACTAAAGTAGCTCTGACACTCTGGGTCGTCGGACATGTCCGACGGTCATCGGACTTGTCCGATGACCAGAGGAAAGTCCGACGCATCGGACACTTTCATCGGAGTACAGTTCCCCTGCCACCCTATTTTCATCGGACTTGTCCGATGGCCATCGGACTTGTCTGATGAACAAGACTTGTCCGAGCCACCGGACAAGTCCATCGGAATCTAGTTCCTCTGCCCCTCCTGTGCCGTCGGACATGTCCGATGGCCATCGGACTTATCCGAGGCATCGGGCAAGCTTGTCGGGTTGTAGTTTCTGCGACACCTTGATTCATCGGACATGTCCTATGACCATCAGACTTGTCCAACATAGATCTCATAAATTGGGTCTCCAACGACTCTTTTCTCCATTGGGCTATAAATAGAACCCCTCTTCGCCCTATGGCTGGTTGGTCACTCATTTCCACTCAAAAACACTCTTAAGATCACTTTGCTCTCCCCAACTCTCCTCCCTTAATTCTACTCTTGATTTGTGAAGGGATTGAGAGAAGATTGAAGTGCTCCATCGACTCCAAGCTTTCATCCTCTTGAGCACTTGGTTCATCCTCACCGCCGACGACTATTGTGTTTGTTACTCTTGGGGATTCTTCCCCTAGACGGTTAGAGGTGCCCGTAGAGCTCCCAACTTGTGTGGTGACACCTCGAGAAGTTTGTATTGACCCCTCCTTTGTGGAGTTTCTAGTGGAAAACCAAGTTTGATCTTAGTGGTCACTTGGAGAGGTTAGGGTTGAAAGAGACCCGGTCCTTTGTGGATCCCTCAACGGAGACGTAGGCTTCTTTATGGAGCTGAACTTCGGTGAACAAATCTTGTGCCTTGCTCGTGCTTTCAATTACTCGTGTCTCATTAACTTGTTCTTGCTCATAAACTTGCTAGTTTGCTTCGTATTTCTTAGATTAACTTGTGTAGGTTGCTTGCTAGTTGCTCTCCTTATTTTTACAGCTTCCCCTTGCTTATATTCACCTGCTCCTAGCTTGCCTTACACTAGTTTTAACATTTACGCGGTCGATCTACTTTTCTATCTTGTGCCATCGGACAAGTCATAGGACTTTCCCTACAATCGTCGGACAAGTCCAACACTACGCATTTAACTTTTATTATTAAGTGAATTTTAGAGATAATTGCCTATTCACCCCCCCCCCCCTCTAGGCACTTTCAATTGGTATCAGAGCGGGATCTTCTTGAAGGCTTAACCGCTTGAAGATAAAGATGACAAAGGGAAAGGAAATTACGCCTAGTGGATTGTCCGAAGCAAGGTCCGAGGGTGATGCACCTAGAGTAAATCCAAGGATTGAAGATATTGATAAAGATGAGCTACCAAAAGCCTACAATAATGTCATGTTTGATTATGATGATCTCAAAGAAGATCGCATTGGGCAAGGGTCCGGTAGACTCCCCTACTTTGATGGACAATTTTATGATCATTGGAAATGCAAGATGATGATGTATTTGAAATCCATGAGTCCTCATGTTGCAAATATATCCGAGAATGGTTTCTTGTGAGAAAATAAGGACAATCCAACCCGTAAGGATCAAATCAACATTCATCGTAATGCCGTAGCTGCTAGTGCAATTGTTTTTGCACTTAGTGCCACTGAGTATGACAAGGTAGTCGGAATAAAGAATGCCAACCAACTATGGAGAAAGGTTGAGGTTATCTACGAGGGCATTGATTCCGTCAAAGATGCAAGACTTGAAGAACTGCAAAATGAGTTCAACCTATTCATTATGGGTCCGGGAAAAGGCCCAAAGGAAGTTCATGATAGGCTCATGAGGATTGTGAATCAAAGAAGAGCACTAGGAGCTAAAATGACTGACTTGGATATCAACAAGAGACTACTACAAGCATTGAGACCATGGGACAACAACATTTGCTCAAACATTAGAGAGAAGGACAACTTCAAAACCTTCTCCACCGATGAAGTGATTGGAAAGCTTCTTTCCCAAAAGCAACAAAATGATCAAGCCAACAAGATAAATGCCTTGATCAAGCAAATTGAGGGAGCAAATGGTGACAAAAAGGATGTGGCACTCAAAGCCACACAAGAGAAGAAAAAGAAAGTGGTTGATTCTAGTAGTGAAGATAGTGATGATGAGATGGCTTTGCTTGTGAGGAGATTCAAGTCATTTCTCAAGAAAGATGTCTACAAGAAGAAAAGCTTTGACAAGGGCAAAGCAAGAAGGTCAAAAAGAACTTGCTATGAATGTGGTGATGAAGGGCATTTCATTGCGGAATGTCCAAAGAAGAAGAACAAAAATGAAAGAAGGAAAGACAAGCACCACAAGAAAGACAAGAAGTACAAGAAGCATAGAAGAGGTGAAGCTCACATTGGTCAAGAATGGAATTTCGATGATTCTTCCTCTTCATCATCTTCCTCCTCCGAATCCGACTCGAATGAGGGAGGCATTGCTACACTTGCCATTGGCATCACTCCCACCAACACTTCTCTATTTGGGAGCTTGAGTGATGATGATGACGACAACACTCACAAGTGCCTCATGGCAAGAGGATCAAAGGTAAAAAAAAAATCTAAACACAAGCGTTCCTCTTATGCTAGTAGTAGTGATGATAATGATGATATTAATGCTTCACTTCCTAAAATGTTTGAATTTATGGAATTACTTGAAAAACAAAAGGAAGAAAATGATAGGCAAGAGGAGTTGCTTGAGAAACAAGAAGACTTGCTTGTTCTTGAAAAGAAAAGAAACCTTGAACTAGAGAAGCTCCTAGAAGAAGAGAAAAAGAAAAATAATGACTTAACTATGTCTCTCACTCAAACTGAAAATATTTGTGAAGATGTTAAGAGCATTAAAGAAGAACTTCAAGAGAAGTATGAGGATTTGGAAAAGACTCATAAGTCTCTGGAAGAACAATATAGGATTCTTTCAACTTTCACATCCTCCTCAAATAATTTCTCTCATGCTTCTCACTAACAAAGGATGTGATAGATGCTATAATGTTGATGTTGACGCTTATGCTACTAATATCAAATTGATTGATGATTTGAACAAGCAAGTAAAGGCTCTTGAAAGCAAAATACAACATGAGAAAGATGTTGTCGATGATGAGAAGGCAAAGTATGCAAGAGGTGCATACACATATACTAGAATGCCACATGTCATGGATGGCATTGGTTATGTTGAGGGTGCCAAGCATAATGCTCGGGAGAACAAGAATGGGAAGGAATTCCTTAAGTTCACCAAGGAAGGATCTTACCAAAAGAAGAAAGCCAAGAACAAGAATATTAATCATCTTTCTCTTGTTAATGATTCTCATGCTAATATGCCTAATGCTACTTGTGCACTCTTTTATGATTTTGATGCTTCATATGTGCTCATGAGAAACATGCATGGACGTGTGTTTGCCAAATATGTTGGGCCACGCAACAAGAGGCCAAAAGCTTGTGTGTGGGTGTCCAAAGTGCTTGTGACTAATGTAAAAGGACCCAAGCAAATTTGGGTACCTAAAAACAAAGCTTAATTTGTTTTGTAGGACTATGTCTCTGGAGGATCAAGTTGGGTGATTGATAGTGGATGCACCAATCATATGACTGGAGACAAAAAGATATTCAAGTCATTCAAGCCAAGTCATGACAAAAATGAGTACATCACATTTGGTGACAATGGAACGGGACAAGTACTAGGTTATGGTAAAGTCCCTCTCACTCCTTCATATTCCCTCTCTAAGGTTATGCTTGTTGATCACGTTGACTTCAATCTTTTGTCCATTTTGCAATTTTGTAAAATGGGCTATGATTGTTTGTTCAACGAATGTGGTGTGACCGTCTATAAGAGGAGTGATGGCTCGGTTGCTTTTAAGGGTGTGCTTAAAGGAAAGCTCTATGTTGTGGACTTCTCCACGGATCAAGCTAGACTTGGTACATGCTTATTAGCGAAGTCCAACATGGGATGGTTGTGGCATAGAAGGCTAGCCCATGTTGGTATGAGAAATCTTCACAAACTCCAAAAAGGCGGCCACATCATAGGACTAACCGACGTTTGCTTTGAGAAGGATCAAATTTGTAGTGCATGCCAAGCGGGAAAGCAAGTTGGAGCATCACATCCCGCCAAGAATGTGATGACCACCACAAGGCCATTGGAGATGTTGCACATGGACCTCTTCGGCCATGTCTCCTACATAAGTATTGGTGGTAACAAATATGGTCTAGTAATTGTTGATGACTTCTCTCGCTTCACGTGGGTATTCTTTTTGTATGATAAAGGTGAAGTAAAAGATGTGCTCAAGACGTTCATGAAAAGAGCACAAAATGAATATGAAGTCAAGATCAAGAAAATAAGGAGTGACAACGGCACCGAATTCAAGAACACTCAAGTTGAAGAGTATCTCGATGAAGAGGGCATCAATCATGAATTTTCGGCACCCTACTCCCCTCAACAAAATGGGGTAGCCGAAAGAAAGAACCGCACGCTCATTGAGATGGAAAGAACAATGCTTGATGAATACAAGACGTCCGACCGCTTTTGGGCCGAAGCCATCAACACCGCATGCCATGCCTCCAACCGGTTGTATCTCCATCGACTATTGAAGAAAACACCATATGAGCTACTAACCGGTAACAAGCCTAATATTTCCTACTTTCATGTTTTTGGGAGCAAATGCTTTATGCTAAACAAGAAACCCAAGACTTCTAAGTTTGCTCCAAAAGTTGATGAAGGTTTCTTGCTTGGTTATGGGTCGAATGTTCATGCCTATCGTGTATTCAATAAAACACCGGTTGTATTGAAATTTCACGTGACGTGACATTCGATGAATCTAATGGCTCTCAAGGGGAGTAAGTTGTTAATGATGGTGTAGATGATGAAGCTCCTAGAAGTGTAATAAAAAGGATGGCCATTGGTGATGTGAGACCACAAGAAACATCAAGTATTGAAAATCAACCCTCTCCCTCAAGGCAAAACCAACTTAATGAGAATAAAGAATTAGATCACGCAAGTGGTCAAGATCAAGATGTTGGGAATCATGAACAAGCATCGAGCAATGATTCTCAAAGACATGATGAAGAACTTGATAAAGATGGTGGTCAAGAAAGCTCACACCCACCGCACCCAAGAGTGCATCAAAATGTACAACGTGATCACCCCGTCGAGCAAATTCTTGGAGATATTGACAAGGGAGTAATCACTAGGTCTCGAGTTAGTAATTTTTGTGAACACTACTCTTTTGTCTCTTCTATGGAGCCATTTAGGGTAGAGCAAGCACTTGAGGATGCGGATTGGGTGATGGCCATGCAAGAAGAGTTGAACAACTTCACAAGAAATGAAGTGTGGACACTGGAGGAAAGGCCAAAGAACAAGAATGTTGTGGGCACCAAATGGGTGTTCCGCAACAAACAAAATGAAGATGGTGTTGTGACAAGAAACAAGGCAAGGCTCGTGGCAAAGGGGTATTCACAAGTGGAAGGTTTGGATTTTGATGAAACTTATGCCCCCGTAGCAAGGCTTGAATCTATTAGAATATTACTAGCTTTTGCTACTCACCATGATTTTAAGTTGTACCAAATGGACGTGAAAAGTGCATTCCTAAACGGGCCAATCAAGGAAGAAGTGTATGTGGAGCAACCACCGGGCTTTGAAGACTCTAAGTATCCTAACCATGTTTATAAACTCCATAAGGCGCTCTATGGGCTTAAGCAAGCCCCGAGAGCATGGTATGAATGCCTTAGGGATTTTCTTGTTAAAAAGGGTTTTGTCATTGGCAAGGCCGATCCAACCCTATTCACTAAGCATTTTGGTGATGATATCTTTGTATGCCAAATATATGTTGATGACATCATATTTGGTTCTACTAACCAAACCTTTTGTGATGAATTTAGCAAGATAATGACCAAAAGGTTCGAGATGTCCATGATGGGAGAATTGACATTCTTTCTAGGCTTCCATGTGAAGCAAGTCAAGGAGGGCACCTTCATATGTCAAGCAAAGTACACACAAGACTTATTGAAGAAATTTGATATGGACAAGGCAAAGCCCATCAAAACTCCCACGGCCAAAGCGGAGTATGTTGCAGCCGGTAGTTGTTGTGCACAACTACTTTGGATGAGACAAACTCTAAGGGATTACGGTTACAAGTTGAACCGTGTTCCACTCCTATGTGACAACGAGAGTGCCATAAAGCTTGCTTATAACCCCATTGAGCATTCACACACAAAGCATATAGATATCCGCCACCACTTTTTGAGAGATCATTCCATCGAAGGGGATATCGAACTTAGCCATGTGAGAACCGAAGATCAACTAGCCGATATATTCACCAAGCCCCTAGATGAGAAGAGATTTTGCTATCTTAGGAGTGAACTAAATATTCTTGACTCTAGCAATGTGATATAGAGAATATGCACATCTGAATGGTGATTGTTTTGTTATTACAAAAAAAAATATTATTATTTTATGTCAAAAACCTATTATTTGTGCTATTGAAGCTGGTTTTTTATCACTAGATCGAATCATGACAAAATATGGCCATTGTTATGTTTTGTTGATTGTTGGCTGACCATAAGATGTCAAGACTTTCCATCAAACTAGTTTTAAAGAAAATAAAAATCCCCTACTCTTTCCTAGCTGGTCTATAATTTCTCTGGTCGTTCTGGCGTCGAGCAAGTCCGATAGCTGTCGGACATGTCCGATGGCGTCGGACAAGTCCGACGATCTAGGGTTCGACCCTATTTAACCCAGCCCAACTTACCCCTTCAGTCAACCCATCCTCATTCATCACCCTCACGTTCTCTCTCCTCAAGAACACCCCCATTGGTGGCACCAAGGCGATCTCCCTCTCCCACCATCTATTGGAGCAAGTTTGGAGGTCAAGAGGTCCTCCTCCATCGAAGAAGTCTGATCCCCCATCGTTTTTGCAAGGTTTAACCCTAATCCCCTCTCTCTTGGTCTCACCCTTAGGGTTAGGGTTATTGATTAATGCTAGTGTCAAATCTTGTTCCCTTGCATATTTGATCCATGGAGGTAGCCTCTAGTTAGTTGTTAGTGGAGTAGAAGAAGTTTGGGTACTTGTGGTAGGTGGATTCGTGAAGGATCTAGGTTTTTGGAAAAACTGCATGTCATCGGACAAGTCCGACGCATCGGACTTGCCCGATGACTATCGGACATGTCCGACGACCTGCAGTTTCTTCAAAAACCTGAACTCTTCATTAATTCTCCTCACCCCTATTTCTCTTTTTGACTCCCTCCTAACTTGTTGCTCGCCACATTTTCCCAGCATGTCTGACGTGGAAGCATCTCCCTTGAGGGAGAAGAGGACTAAGACCAGCGAAGACCAAGGTCAGAGCCAACCCCCAAAGAGGAGGAAGGCCACTGTTGGGCGGATCCGCCACACCAAACTGAAAGCTCCAGCTGATAGAGAGGAGCCGGAAGAGACAAATGAGCTTGACAGTGTCATGCATCCTCCAGCAGATATGGAGAACTCTGACCGTGACATGGTGAACTATTTTCATGCCTCATTGGGACCTGCTTTGCGGCAAGGCTAACTAACTTCTATGATGGTGAGAAAGAAGCTTTTGATTTCCGCTTTCATGCACATTTCCATGCGGATTGGTACCGCTCCACCTATCTACGCATGAAGAATGCAGTGGTTGAGATGAAGTGGCTTGATTAGGATTACATGAAGACAAGGAAGCATCCATTACTCGATCAAGTGCTGGCTGCATGTGAGCATCATGGTCTCAAGACCTTCCTGACTTTTCAGTACTCCTGGAATAGGGAAATCATAGCTCAGTTTTACTCAACTGTCTATTTTGATGAAGATGTCAAAATCATGTCCCGGATCACGAATGGCACCAAGTATACCTGCTCCTAGAACCAGTTTGCTGGTATGATTGGACTTAAGCACACACGCAAGGAAAGGCACAAGGTTCACAAGGGAAATCATATGGATGCTGAGGACATGAGGTACATGTATGTGGACCCGGATAACTGCTCTCCTCCTAACTCCAATGGACTGAAACCATTCTTCTCAGTCTTGTTTTGGATCTGCAGGAGTACCTTAGCTCCAAGGGGAGGCAACTCTGACCGTATTCCTGCCTTTTAGAGGGATATTCTGCACTGGGTTCATGGGAACAGAAAATTTGATGTGTTTGACTATGTCTATCAGGAAATGTGGGACATCTCCGTCTCTCCCAAGCGTGGCTGTGGAAATGCTCCTCACATCATGTTCATGATTGAGAAGGTGTCGGGTTTTACCTTCAACAAGGATATGAAGCATCTGAGCCTCAAACCTTAGATTCCTTCTGACTAGACTCCCGACACCACCTCTAGACAGTACTTTGGAGCAGCTCAGCCTCCATCTTCAGCCGCACCACCTCAGCCACCTCGTGCTGCCCCTTGGGGCACTGGATCCTCTCATGTGCCTCCACCTCCTCAAGGCACTGGATCCTCTCATGTGCCTCCACCTCCTCCCTTTTCATGGCCTCCGCGGGCATGAGCACAGCAAAGTCGGCAGCCGGCGGCGTGAAGGAGGCATAGGGGCAGCCGCGGAGGCCCTCCACCGCCGTGCCGTTGCGCTTCTCGAACTTGATGTGCCATTGCGCTTGTCGAACTTGATGTGGTTCAGCACCGCGCTCGTCAGCTCCACGGATTTCGTGGCCATGTTCCGCACGATCAGCGCTGTCACCAAGCTTAGCGGGTTCAGCGTCACCACGTACGAGATGTCCAGCTTGCCCTTGGTGCAACCTAGCTCAACCTGTCATTCCATTCAAAAAGTTCTCATTCTTTACAAAGTTCATGTGAAAATTGTTGCGTTCAAACGACAAATTCTTTTTTTTTCTTCAAAAGACCAAACAAGTTCTTTTTTTGACGAAAAAGCAAATTCTTTTTTTTGAGGAATAAGTACTGTATGTGTGTACCTGCATTGCATCGAGGGAGTCGGAGTCCACATCCTTGACAGTCCAGTCGGACCCGGCGAGCAGCGCCTCGGCGGCGCCCTTGGAGGACACCTGGTTGAGCACGAGACCGAGGCCGTCGTTGAGCTTGGCAGGGTCGCCCACCGTGTACAGCACCTCCCGGCAATCGTCCTTCTCCTTCCAGTACACCTTGGGCTTGTACGACGTGACGAGGCCGTCGCCCAGCCGGAGCTGCAGCGAGCTGCCGTTCCGCACGCTCAGCTCTGCCGTGGCGTTCCCGGCGGGGTCGGCGGCGAACTTGAGGCCCTTGCGGCCGAACGCCTCCTCCAGCGACTGCGGCGTCAACGCCGTGGCCACGGCGGCGGCGGAGGCGCGAACGGAGCGGCGCGCGCAGGAGGGGAGGTGGAGCGGGAGGATGCTGGAGGTGGCCATTATTGCTGCGGAGAGAGAGTGGAGTGGGAGTGAGGGGGATGGGAGAGGAGGAGCAGAGCGCCGCCCTCTCGAGACGAACCGGCTTTCACTGCAGCCTCATGTCCGTCGGTCATCAGGATATAGTGTCTCTTTCTCCTTGTCGCTTCCCGCTCTTTTGGCCCTTTTTTATTTTTCATAACAGATACTAAACGGGTGGTACAAAGTACAAGTGTGCAACGCGAGAGCAGAGTGTACGAGCACGCCCTCATGGAATGGAAGGAGACGATTGTTCGGCAGCTCTCACATGCAATTCTTGTTCTGGGACCGAGCGCACTGACAAGCAAATATTTTCTGGTTCGTAGTGACAGGAGTTAAGTAGCCGAAATTTGTTTTCGTTACTGAGGTCTCTTTTTTACCATCGCTATAGAGCATTATTATAGTAATAATGGTGAGCCATTGCAAGTCGAAAATTGAACCAAATCAGTCTTCAAAAAAGAAAAAATAAACCATAGCGCATGTCCTGCTCCTGACCGCAGGACGACAACACCTACGTCGACCTCATCGCCCTCGTCTCTGGCGGCTGCATCTGCATCGTCCTTGTGTCCGGCGACGATATCTCAACACAAGCTCCTAGCGTCAACCATAAAAGTGATCTAACTCCTCGATGCTGATTGGTGTTCTTGACAATGCGACGGCCATTGTTGCATATAGTACGGGTCCCTCAATGTATGGCGTTGGCGCTTAATGTCCTGTTCTGCTCATTGGTGATCACCATCGTGGTACCCGTCGCTGGTGGGCACTGACTAGTGGGCGATTGGTTACTGGTGTTTGATTTAGGCTGCAACAAACATCTAGCAGGGAAAAAGCTCCATTGGTACAATTGCAGGCTTGATTTGGCAAGGAAAAAGAGGACGTTCAATGAACCCATTTTGTTCCCTTCTCTTAGAATTTTGAACCCCGTTCAAAAACAAGTTTTTTTCCATCAGACAGGACTCAAGCAAACTACTCCCTCCATTCTAAAATGTTTGACGTTTTAGCTCTGGGTACGGGAATTAAGAAGAAATATAAAAGGTGGGTGCGCAGGAAACGAGAAGGAAAGAGATAGAGATAGAGTTGTATTGGAAAGAGAGAAAGTTATATCGGGAAGTGAGAATGACAAATATTTTATGATAAATAGAGTTAACTAAAATGTCAAACATTTTAGAACGAAGAGAGTACAAGTGAGCCGAGCTGGGTTTTTTTTTTTTTTTTGAAAAGAAGACGAGCTGTGAGTTGATGCCAGGATTGAAAGCTGTCACTAGGATAGAGTCCTACGGAGGCAAAAATAAGCAGGCGCGGGATGAAATCTTCACCCACGTGGCAAGTATCCAGGCAAGGTTCGCACAGGTTATTGTTTGGGATCCGGTCGCACCAATTTTTTTTCCCAAAAGAGAAGGCTCCACGCCATCCAAACTCGAGCAGTTGACTTGGCGGTCAAAATCGCATCCGCTAAATCCCTCGCACACCGCCACGGCTATCGGTGGACTGATCCTCCCGGAGACCCCTAGCAACAATGCGGCAATGCGCTACCTTAACTTCCGCCCCAACCCGAGCCGATCCCGCCCCCGCCACCACCAACTCCTCGCCCACCTTGACGCATGCGCCTCGCGTAACCACCTCGCTAAGCTCCACGGCCGCCTCATCCGCTCCCACCTGGCCCCGGACCCTGCCGTGGCTGCCCGCCTTGTCGCGCTGCTCGCACCCCACGACATGCGCTACGCGCGCAGGGTGCTCGATGGAATGGCGCATCCGAGCGAGCGAGAGACAAAGTGAAGGTGCATCTAGGCCCCTAATTTTATTTTGGTGATTGGCGTTAATACAATTAAGAACGGACTAATCTTTTAATGAGCATATGTGTAGATTATGGTACAAAGTTTGGTGATCAAATGTATAGAAACAAAAAGGGAGAAAAGAAGATGGCAAAGTGCTTCAAGATGAAAATTCAAAATATGCTCAAGAATGGAGTTTTATTTTAAATCTTGAGTATAGGACAAGCCGTACTATTAAGAGGGACACAAAAGTGTGAAGCGGAGGTGAACTAAGTGCAAAATTCCCATTTTTAGGCCATATAAAATTTTCCAGGGCCAAATCATCGGACTTGTCCGACCCATCAGACAAGTCTATCGGACTCTAGTAGCTCTGCCACTCTGGGTCGTCGGACATGTCCGACGGTCATCGGACAAGTCTGATGACCAGAGAAAAGTTCGACGCATCGGACACTTTCATCGGAGTACAGTTCTCCTGCCATCCTATTTTTATCGGACTTGTCCGATGAACAAGACTTGTCCGAGCCATCGGACAAGTCCATCGGATTCCAGTTCTTCTGCCCCTCCTGTGCCGTCGGACATGTCCGATGGCCATCGGACTTATCCGAGGTATCAGGCAAGCTTGTCGGACTCTAGTTTCTACGCCACCTTGATTCATCGGACATGTCCGATGACCATCGGACTTGTCCGACACAGATCTCAGAAATTGGGTCTCCAACAACTCTTTTCCCCATTGGGCTATAAATAGAACCCCTCTTCGCCCTATGGCTGGTTGGTCACTCATTTCCACTCAAAAACACTCTCAAGCTCACTTTGCTCTCCCCAACTCTCCTCCCTTAATTCTACTCTTGATTTGTGAAGGGATTGAGAGAAGATTGAAGTGCTCCATCGACTCCAAGCTTTCATCCTCTTGAGCACTTGGTTCATCCTCACCGCCGACGACTATTGTGTTTGTTACTCTTGGGGATTCTTCTCCTAGACGGTTAGAGGTGCCCGTAGAGCTCCCAACTTGTGTGGTGACACCTCGAGAAGTTTGTATTGACCCCTCCTTTATGGAGTTTCTAGTGGAAAACCAAGTTTGATCTTAGTGGTCACTTGGAGAGGTTAGGGTTGAAAGAGACCCGGTCCTTTGTGGATCCCTCAACGGAGACGTAGGCTTCTTTATGGAGCTGAACTTCGGTGAACAAATCTTGTGCCTTGCTCGTGCTTTCAATTACTCGTGTCTTATTTACTTGTTCTTGCTCATAAACTTGCTAGTTAGGGTTTGCTTCGTATTTCTTAGATTAACTTGTGTAGGTTGCTTGCTAGTTGCTCTCCTTATTTTTACAGCTTCCCCTTGCTTATATTCACCTGCTCCTAGCTTGCCTTACACTAGTTTTAACATTTACCCGGTTGATCTACTTTTCTATCTTGTGCCATCGGACAAGTCATCGGACTTTCCCTACAATCGTCGGACAAATCCGACACTGCGCATTTAACTTTTATTATTAAGTGAATTTCAGGGATAATTGCCTATTCACCCCCCCCCCCCCTCTAGGCACTTTCACAAGGGCAGCGCGTGGTGGCTCACGCGCGTGGACGGCAGGCCGTGGGGCACCACCGCTGGCCATCGGCCGCCGCCGCGCTCAAGAGAGTGTGGAAAGAAAGAGTGAGGGAGAAAGTGGGTTAGGGTTCACTGGCCGACGTTTTTTCTTTTATTCAATCCCTAAGAATGCACCACCGTTGGATCGTGTTGGACGGCTCAGATCACTGCGGGGAAAGGGGCAGCGCACGCGTCTGCTAGGCCGGATTGGCAGCCTAGTCATCCGCCGCTTGGGCTTCTTTTGCTGAGCTGCCACAAGCCAACCCGAGCTGCCAAGCCAAGCCGCCACGCCGCCGCGAGCCGAGCCACTGCTCCCTGCTTCGAGCCATCTGTGCGCTGAGCCGGAAGCCGCGCCATCGAGCCAACACGACGCATCTACTGGGCCACGTTGCGCCGCGTGGCTATCCTCGCTGGGCCGCGTTGCACGGTTCTGGGCCCAGATGGGCATTCTACCTGATAAGCTTATGGACCTTCGCACGCCAAATTCAGACCTGGACGGAAATCGAGTTCACTTTTATTTTCAGTCTCACTCAGTTTTAATTTTTTGATTTTAGATAAGTAATTTTTAGCTCAGTTTTAAGAAATACTATTATTTATGAGCTCAATTTTTCTGCAAATTCATAAGTGGCATTTTTTTTAAGAATTTGCTACAGTAAAATTTGGGATCATTTTCTAAGTATTTTTTGGCATTTTTTTAACTATTAGTTGGAAATTTGTTTCAAGTTAAATTCTCTGAATAATTTTGTAGCAATATTTTATTTTGTTATATTTTAAGCTTCCGCTGTCATTTTGAGAACTTTTTTTATTTGTCCAATAAATTAAGTTTTAGTTAGATACATATTTGGATTTTTAATGATTATGACAATTTAAGGAATATGTTTAAGATTAATTTAGTCATTAAGTGATTTGCCAAAAAAAATCTAAGTTTAAGAGGTTGCTCCCAAAATTAAGTTTGATTTTATTAATCAACATATGCCTTTCTCTGCGAATTTAACATGATTGAGAATTATTTTGTTAAGTTAAAAGCCCAGTTTAGATCATCTTTTCTCACCATGTTTAAGTCATCATTTTTTTATTATATGTCGCTAAGAATATTAAGTTAAGTGATCTATTAAGTTCTAATATCTTTTTAGTGCTATATTTATTTTACCATCAGATTTATACACTAAGTGAAGAAGTTTTAAGTGTTGAATCCTTAAGTTCCATATTTAAGTTCATTTATCTTTTCATCACAATCAGTTGTGTCTTAAGATTAATGACAAATACATAAGTTTGCATTCCTTATGTGTGCTAGCTGCTATCAGTACTTGCATTACGATATAGACTAAATATCATTATTTGGTTTTATCAGCTTACATGAAGACCATTAAACCCTTTAATGACATTGATCTTCCTTTATGGAAAACTAAGGTGCAATACATTCTCAAGTTTCGGGAGCTTGATTATGTGCTTCGTGAGGTGAAGTCATTTCCTCTCACTTTCGTCATAAAGGACTTTGAGGACAATAAGCTTGTCAAAAGAATCATCAAACGTTTTGATATCTAATGGCATAAGGGGAGCCTTTCATGATGATGAGGACATAATTGCTTATGAATTTTTTTTGTTTAATTGAGCTAAGCCATTAGACAGTCTGTATACTTTACCTCATCAAAAGACTAAAATCCTTACGTAATGATGAGTAAAGTGGATTAGCAAAGCACATTAGCAGCATGTGGACATAGCTTATGAGCTTAAGGCCCTTGGAATAAACTTTCTCGACTCATGCGTGGAGCATTACATTAACGAATCATTGAGAGATCCATGAGATCAGGGGAGTTGTTCTTAATCTTAGTAGATGGAAATAAGTTGAAGTTCATATTGTTAGCAACTTCATTTAGAATTGTTTAGTGGATTCTACATTCAGTTTGATGTCATTCGATGTACCTCAGTGAAACTTTTGTTTTAATATATCCGTGTTTTATGAGTACATTATCTCTTAGTTTACAACCTCTTATATCATCAAGTTTAAGTTATTATTATTCTCTTGCTTTTCTACAAGCAAATTTCATAATTTTAATATGATTATTTTAAATACATAAGCATAAGATATTATAAGTTAAGTGATGAGACCTTGTCGAATATGTGGTACACTCATGTTTAGACCATAAATTCGAAGGGGGGAATGGAATGTTTCATCAATAGTATGCTCCAATTAAGATGATATATTAAGAATTGCTCTTGTCAATTGAAAATTGATCTCATCAATTTTTGAATAACGTAATAATTCTCTCCGTGATAATTCATTGTCCATAAGTTCACGGATAAAATTAAGTATAAATTTTTTAAGCATAATATTAGAAATAAGATTTTCTTAGTAATGTTATGAGCAATGTTGTATCAGTATGTCGTTATGCTGCTGATGACGCATTGGTCTGGTACTTGCTGATTTTCTAGTTCTGCCACTGTCAAATAAGAGCATAAGTTCAAGAGCAATTTTATCATGCTAGACATGATTATCCACTAAGTATACTTAGATGTCTCTATTTAAATAGAACCAACGAGAAATTCATTTAGAATACACTTGTAATTAATTCTGACCACTGTTATTTTAATTATGAGTTTTAAGTTAAGTTTCGCTTGTTTTCCCCACCAGTGATACAAGTTGAAGCTTATTGCGTGATTTTATTCAGACCACCATAGGATTAAAATTCATGCTTTTATATGCATCTTATTATACTATAACCAATTGTCTCAAATAAGTCATTATGAGATTATTCTTTATTCTGGCCACCGCTGGGTACGGGATAATCTTCACAGGTTCTGTTGTTTCTATCTATTTTCTGGCCACCGCTGTTATGGATTAGTTTCAATAGAATCAGAGATGATTGAAGTATGGTTGTATTCATAATACTGGTCACCGCTGTTTTGTGAATATTAATCATATTAGTAAAGAAAGGTGATCAGTGGCTAAATATCGTGCCAAGATAAGAGAGATACCATTGTAAATTATTTCAGATAAATTTATGGGCTGACACTTTTAATATTCTGTCTGTTCAGAATTCAATAGAGACTCGCAAAAAAGGAAAGAAATGGGGAAAAGAGAATCTTAATGAGATATAGAATAAAGTTTCTCTATATTGATGATTTAAGATATATACATTTATGATTTTCTCATATATATTGTGTGCCATAAGTATTCCTCTATTCTTTTTCCTAACTCTGTTGAGGATCTACACTAAGTAGTATAACTACGACAGAGACATGTAATGTTTAATGGTAAGTTTAATGTTTTAGGCACAAAATTAATGACCCTCAGTTACTTCTAAGATTATAACCAAAGGAGTCTCTGAATTTTGAACATAAGCATAGTTCAACTCATAGTAATTTTCTGATGGAATCAAAACAGTAGGCTGTAACGGGTCTACAAGTTTTGAAGAGTGATTTCAAAGGAAAATAAGATGCTAAAATTCATAACTCAACATAAATTTGTATGTTTTATGGGAAACCATGATTCATTTTATAAAAATTAAGATGGATTATTTATTATCCCGATACTCTAAGGTGAATACTTTCTTCGTAAGTTGATAGAAATAAGCATGCGTTCCCAAAAAAGGGGAAAGTATTTATCATATTATAAGTTACATCTCGTGATGCTTTTCTAGGTTCTGGGGGAGTAGTATACCAAGATGGGACCAAAGTGAGTATTGGGATTGTCATTGGAGTACGAAAGATAAGCGAGGCTCTGAAATGATAATATATGAATGCATACATAGCTATGCCTGTTTTATTTGTGTTATATGACAAATAGTATTATAAATATAAAGTTGAGAATAAGATAAATAGGAAGACGTTCCTAAAGCTTCAATAAAAGCTATATGCTAAGATCTATAAGTAATTGACTTAGCATAATAAGTCGGAATGCTTGACAAATTTTATTAGTTTTAGTCCAGGGGAGGTCCACTGGAGAAGATGTTTTAAAGATCAATACACCTAATAACATGCTTACTTAATTAAGAATTATTCAAATAAGATTTTGTGAGAGTGTGTGGATATAAGTGTGCATAATTAAGTTTTATATCCTTCACTGTTACAAATATGAGCAATTCTGCAGAAAGCTCTAAAACAAGATTAGCTAATTTTGTATGGCATGTTTTATTTCAGATAGACATATAAAATATATTTCGATATAATTATTATTATTAAGTTTGCATTGATTAAATTCAATGTTATTATATTTTTTATTACAGTATTTCTTTCAAGTAATAACATATAGTTAATGGTGTCAAACCGATTGAAAAATATATTGTTATGAAAGAAGGGTCCCAGGATCAAGTCATTTTAATGTATCAAGAAAATAGGTAGCTATATGACTAATTCAGGGTCTTATCTCTTATCCTATTTTTGTGAAATTAGTATGGATTTGATGATTAACCTGAAATATGATTCTGAATAAGGCCGAATAAATAAAATTCCAAATAAGTTAATAAGTGTTTTATCAAAATACTTTAGTGAACTTTGGTTAATGGAGTCCTGATATGTCTGTAATGTCTGCTGATGACTCATTCACTCGTTTTTTTTTTTTTTTTTTTTTGCTATGGTATTGAGTGTGAACATAAGGTGAACAAAAGTTTGAGTTTAAGATTAAGATTGTTCAATTAAGTGGGAGATTATTGATCTATGTGTATCTACCTGCATAAGATCAATAAAGTGAATACTATAAAGAATAAGCTATTGACCTTCGGTCAAGGGGGAGAATGTTAGAATTGATCTCGGTCAGGTTTAATTGGGCCAGTAGGCCCAATTCTAATCCTACACCAATTCTCTTAGTTGCTTTTGATTGGGAGGCAAACTCAGCCCATTTAAGGGCCCAGTCCCACGTCTACAGCATTATATAACTAAAGGGAGACCTCTAGGTTTCCTTAATCATATGTTAATCATGAGTTCAGCTGTCAGGGGTGTTTTCAGCCCTGACCTAACCAATCCAGAAGGATGCTGGAAGACGTGAAAGCTCGGTGTCCCTCCTCTACATTGACATACAGGCGTTTCTACTTCCTATACGGTGGTAGAGGAGCCTACTGCATCTACATCTCAACAGGCATCAATTTACTAAAAGATGAACCCAAATAGTAAGCCCTAAGCTCCATCAATTCAGTTTATTTCTTAAGAGATCAACAGGCTGGAGTCCTCTTCATTCATCGGCCCGTCTGCACGCATGGAGGCCACACAACGTAGTCTGTCACTTGTCTGTCGCGTTGCACCAAGCCGACGGAGGCCTTTCCTTCCTCTCCCCTGTCCTCTGGTTTGCACGCCACGTGTCTCACCATTGGCGACCACGGCCATAGGACCAAGCCACACGTTACAGGCGGCAGTGTTTCAGCAGAAAAGAACAGGAGAGGTACAAAGCATAGGGACGAAACAAGCTAAAATAAATTGAGGTGCTCGTGATCTCAAAGAAAAGAAAGATCAACCGCTAGGAATCATCTAGATAAAATCTACTTTACTCCCTTTAAATATGTACGTAGTTCAGATAGTCCCTTAACTATTATTTAGTTTGTTTTACTGTTATTGTTTATTGAACTAGACCATTTTACACCTTACTGGTATCTAATTCTGAATTGCTGATGTTAATTAGGATTAAGTTAATATTGTCTCTCTCAACCATATACATATCTTGTCCAACGGGACAAATGAATCAATGTGACGTATAACTCTATCCTGACTCAATTACGATATGTGCACCCTTGCTTCTGGTTGTGGACAGAACAGAGAAAAATAACAACATACAAAAAAAACTACTATCACAAATAAAATTATTGTGACTTGTTATCTTGTGCAGGAGGACATCGGAGGAACAAGAGGAGTCTGGTGGCTGGATCGGAAGAGGAGAGGAGGACAAAAGAGAAGGCGAGGATAGTGGAATTTCGCAACTTCTCCATATGATTGCTAGCGTACAGTCTGCCCTCCAGGCCATCCAAACTCACAATGTCACAAGCATTAGGAGCAGTTGACTCGGCGGTCAAAATCGCATCCGCTGAATCCCGCGCACACCGCCACGGCTACCGGCGGACTGATCCTCCCGGAGACCCCTAGCGACAATGCGGCAATGCGCTACCTCAACTTCCGCCCCAACCCGAGCCGATCCCGCCCTCGCCACCACCAACTCCTCGCCCACCTTGACGCATGCGCCTCGCGTAACCACCTCGCTGAGCTCCACGGCCGCCTCATCCGCTCCCACCTGGCCCCGGACCCCGCCGTGGCCGCCCGCCTTGTCGCGCTGCTCGCACCCCACGACATGCGCTACGCGCGCAGGGTGCTCGACGGAATGGCGCATCCGAGCGCGCCCGCGTGGAACTGCATGATCAGAGGGTACTCCAGCCGCGGCGTGCCCGCGGACGCACTGGCGACGTTCAGGACCATGCTTCGGAGGGGCATCGCGCCTGATAGCTACACCATGGCCGCGGTTGTGTCCGCGAGTGCCGCATTATCTGGCTCGGTGATCGGGGACGCTGTCCACGCGATGGTTCAGAAGATTGGTTGCTCGGGCGACCTGTTCGTCATGTCGGGTCTTGTTAATCTGTACGGCACTGCCAGAAGTGTGGAGGATGCAAGGAAGGTTTTTGAGGAAATGCACTAGAGGGATGTGGTGTCCTGGACGTCCATGATCTCAGCGTTTGCCCAGTGTGGCATGTGGAAGGACGCGTTGACGTTACTTTCTGAGATGAAAGAAGATGGGACCAATCCTAACAAAGTCACGATTATAAGCCTGCTTTCTGCCTGTGCGCAAGGGCGAGCTGTTGACAAGGGCCGGTGGGTGTATGATCAGATTGGTGAATATGGCATTGAGGCTGATGTGGATGTAAGGAATGTTCTCATTAGCATGTATGTGAAATGCGGGTGCATGTCTGATGCACTCGAAGCGTTCCGGGTCATGCCTGAAAGAAATACTAAATCATGGAACACTCTGATTGATGGGTTTGTGCAGAACCAGAAGCATAAAGAAGCGCTAAGGATGTTTGAACAGATGTTATCGAATGGTGTAACACCGGACGCAGTGACACTTGTTAGTGTCTTATCAGCATGTGCTCTCCAGCAAGGGAGGGATCTCCACAATTACATAAGAAGTCATGGGATCCACTGTGACACCATCCTTACAAATTCGTTGATTAACATGTATGCTAAATGTGGCGATATGGCAGCAGCTGAAGTTGTTTTCCGGGCGATGAAGCAGAGGGATGTCATTTCATGGACAACTATGGTATGTGGCTTCGTGCAGGGGCATCAATATATAGTGGCCTTTGATCTTTTCAAAGACATGGAGATTGCACGAGTTGTGGCAAATGAAATGACACTTGTTAGCCTGCTTTCAGCCTGTTCACAGCTTGGAGCACTTGACAAAGGAAGGATGCTACACTCTTATATACAAGAAAAGAATGTTAGAAAAGATGTATGCCTAGAAAGCGCCCTAGTCGATATGTATGCAAAATGTGGGTGCGTTGACATGGCTGCTGAAATATTTACTAAAATGCAGCATAAACAAGCACTCACATGGAATTCTATGATCGGAGGTCTTGCAAGCAATGGATATGGGAAAGAAGTAATTCAGCTCTTTGAGCAAATGCTGAAGTTAGGAGATCCCAAACCTGATGGCATTACCTTTAAGACAGTCCTTGGTGCCTGTGCACATGTAGGAATGGTAAATGAGGGGCTCCAGTACTTCTACTTAATGTCGAACTTTGGTATTACCCCTGATGTTGAGCACTATGGTTGCATAGTGGACCTCCTAGGTAGAGCTGGGCTTCTAGATGAAGCATTTGATTTCATCAAGAAGATGCCAATGGAGGCCAATCATGTAATTTGGGGATCACTTCTTTCAGCTTGTAGATTTCATAACAAAATGGATCTGGGGAGAAGAATTGGACACCACATGATTAACTTAGCTCCTAATGATGTGGGAGCACATGTGCTGATTTCAAACTTACATGCTGAAGACGGTCAGTGGGATAATGTACAGAAAGTAAGAGGGCAGATGGGAAGAAGGGGAATAGAGAAGTCACCTGGTCACAGTTCTATCCAAGTTTAAAGTTTTCCTATTATCCACAAGGCTAATGTGAATACTTGATCTGCCTGTAATGCACAAGGCTGACAGGAGCAATGCTAACCGGTGCATGTTCTGTTCTACTAGACATCAAGCAAGGCATATCAAACTTTGTTGTGCAATGGACATGCAATTTATTGCTCTTATTTACTTTTGTGGTCAGCACTGTATAAAGTGTTATGTAAAATACTTTTGTTAATAGTTCAATGCTCATGTTGAACAAACTTGTTCAACATGCCTCGTCAGAGCAGTGAGGCTTATGCTTCTACCTGTGTGGTAGTACCCACTTCCTCACAGGCCTAAAATAAAGAAGTGACAGTAGCCCCTAAGCTTTGGTACCTCTTATTTTCTGTGTATGTCAAGAATGGTGTTTTACTCTTTAATTCTTACTTTTTTGTTTGATCTTCGCTTCAGTTGTTCCATGATTCAATTTGCGTCTTTTTAACTCCTGCACTGTTCATGTATCTAACATATATTTCTGTCATTATTATTTTTCCAACTTTTTTTTCTCATAAATTTGTGTTTCCATTTTGGGACTGAATTCAGATTTTATCTTGCAGGAAAAGGCAATTCTTTACAATTTAGAATAAAGAGATTAGAGGCAAAAGCTACATGGGAGGTGTGGTTTAGTCAGTGCTCACATCGTTTTTCAAAACATATCTACCGTCTAAAAATATATTTAAATTTTTTGAAAAGAAACAACATATTTGGTATAAGATTTTATATGCACCACATATTTTTTTTTTAAGCTCAGGAATATCCAAAGTTTACTGACCTGTGCGTTCCAGAAGACAATTTTGGTATTGCAGTATCTTTTGCCAATTTGCAATGAGATTATTGAAGTCTTCTTTGAAGTTTGAGGAAATTTTTTTTTGAAGTATAATGTATTGATTCTTTTTTTCAGATGGTATTGTATGGCCCGAGCTGAAAGACTAATACATAATTCTTCATTTGCAGCAGCATGTTGAGCATGGTGGTCAGGTGGTGCACTGACCGGAGCGAATCAGCTGCGTAACCTTTGGGTTGTGCGAGATGAGCTTGGATCTGGACAGCAGGGTCACCGGTGATGGTGGATTTAGGTGGAGCTGCCGTCAGTTTCATCAAAGCTAGAAGGGATCGATGGAGTTAATTAGAGGGATGCGTAACGACTGGAATTTATCTCTATCTTAATTCATGTGATAGTGGGTACAAAACATAACGACATAACGCGAATGGAGGTCCGTTCTCCGTTGGGCTGGTGGGTCCAGAGTAAGAGAGAACCGTGATCCAATGAGAAAAGACCATGTCGCGGGAGTATGCATGAGAGGAGGCTACCGAAGGAGAGAAGCCGCATCCGCAATGGACATGAGAAAGTAGGAAGGAGTACTCCGTAAGGTTTGCCTTTAACTTGTAGGGAATGAGTCTGTGCTGTACGACATTGAATCTGCAAACGAGTTTTAGTTCTATTGTATTTTGCTCTGATGGTCAGTAATATTAAGAGAAGAAAACGTAAGCGAATGTTCTTTAATTTTCCTGTTGCGACTTGCGACGGGCCAGTAGGAAGAAAAGAATGACAAAGTTATTACCAAAACGAAAAAGAAGAAGTTATGGCCCATGCAGGTCTCGAACCTGCGACCTTCGCGTTATTAGCACGACGCTCTAACCAACTGAGCTAATAGGCCGTTTTGAAAAAGAGCACATGAATAATAAAAATACATACTAAATACTACAGATGATCGGCAGCTCTCGTGCTGGGCTCAAATTAGACAGGAGGCTACCATGCCAGCCCGATCAGACCAACTTTGCCCTTGGTTATCTTCGAGATGGCGGCCCAGTGGCCAGTTCAATTAACAGACGACCAACCGGGGTCAGCGACGGGTTGCTCGGCGCGTGCGTACCGGTGCTTTAGGTCGTCTGACCTGAGCTAATCGGTCGCGACCTTGCTACTCCTAGAGCGTGTACAGTACCAATTCCGCACTGATTCCGGGGCGGACCTGGCGCAGCGCGCAAGCCGGGGAAAAGCCTGTACGCGCCGTGGTCCGCGCCTTGCGGATCAGACTAAGGCCCGCCTCGCGCCGTCGCGTGCCAGGCGCAGCCACCCGTCCGCCATGCGCCGTTGAGCGGGCACGTGAACGCAGGGTGGTCCGCTCCCCTGTTCTGCTACCCGGCCTCCTGAATAGTGAATCCTGATCACGCCGCGCCGCCTCGGTTCGGTAGCAAAGCTGCCTTTCCCCGGCTCGCTGCAGCTGGCAGCAGCAGCGCTACGGTAAACGTGTGCGTTGCGATCGTCGTCGAACCAACGAGCGGCGCACGCATTTTGCAAGTGCCGCCACATGATTTATGCTACTACGAACAGGTCCCCAGCCGACGCAAGGATTCGAACTCACACGGCACTCCCTTCAGCGGCCTGCGCCACACGATGGGTACCCTTCAGCAGCGCAGCCAAACCAAGAAGAATCCGCGCCTGCCGCACCCGGTTTTTCTTCGTACTACTCCTACAAATACAGCCCGGCTGTCCGGTTTCGACGAGCCTGCACGTTCGAACGGGAAACACCGGCGCCCACCTCCACGCACGGGAGATTTGTATACGTGGTCGCGGCGCTAACAACCGAGACCCGGGTCGCAACAAGGTTACAAGCGCTAGCGTACATCGGAGAGCTTTTGCTGTTGCGAAACCACTGCGGGCAGAGCGCTTCGCATCGAGAGAAACCACGCCACCTGAGTCCTGAGCCGTTGTTTATTATAGTAATGGAGAGCGCAAACGGTCATCAGCGGCTCATGTGTTTGGCTTCTAGTGCCAATGGCGCAGGCCAAGCAAGCAGGAACTGATCGATTTGCACAACAAATCAGAGCTTTCACCCTGGATCATCACCACCAGCAGTTATTCGATCGGCACCAAGGTTCACATAACCGATCGGACCGGTAAAACCGGCCGGTTAGCCGGCCAAAAAATATTTTAATTGGCGCATGGTTGGTAACCGGTTAACCGGCCGATTATTCCGGTTAACCGATCGGTTAGAACGGTTTTAGTGATATATTTTGAATATATATTTTTAAATTTAAAAATATCGATTTTTGAATGATTTTATCGGTTAACCGATCGGTTATATCTGTTTTATCCGATTTAAATTTTTTTAAATTTTAAAAAATTTAAATTATAGCCGGGGTTAACCGGCCAACCGAGGGAACCAGTCCGGACGGTTTTTCGATTAAACAGGTTAACCGGCCGGTTAACCCCGGTTATTTCAACCCTGATCGGCACTTACAGATGATTACAGTATTCGGAATTTTCAGGTTTTGGCTAATGTTTTAAAATTAGCAGTGGCCTGGACAGCGGCGAAAATGTCAGTAGTAGTACTTGTGATCTGATCTGATTAAAAAATTAAGCTCGCTGCCATGAAACAAGGATATCGAGTAGCGTATTGTTTACTTCAGTGAGCAGAGATGCCCTCGTGCTGCATACTTATTTATTTAAATTGTTCGGCGCAGAAACTACTTTTTAATAACAAGAGGACGTTTTTATTTATTGCTGTCAGATAACATAGACGCCTTTCAGTTCAGAAGTGACACTGCAAAAACGTTGTCTGATCGACTTAAATTTGAGGTATACGGCCGAGATGATTTTTGTTTTTTGGAAGTGAAAAACGATCGAGATGATGAGCTCGTCTAAAATGCCATTTCCGCATTCCATCGTCAGCTGAAGTAGTCAGTTTGGCAAGCTCAGCTGTGGTGGTAGCTTCGTCGCGGCGTCGACTGCGTCTAAGATTGCCGCTGGCGTCTTGCTGTACTCGAATACTCGATGACTCGGCGGGCCACGCCAGGCAAGCATCAGACGAGTGTGCTGACAGCCATTCAGCCGAACACCAACGTGTTGCCAGGCAGGGGACTAAAGAAGCTCGCAAGTTTTGCTTCATATAATTTCAGGTTTTCCATGTTACTACAATTTACGATCGATCAAACACCTGGACCGCACCGCACCGCACCGCTATCTTAGAGAAAGCATGCATTGCACGCTAACCGCGACTCTTACCACCACTTTACAGTAAAAACAACATGTCCGGCCGTTGCCACGTCTCCTAGCAGAGTAGTACAGTACTAACTAGCTACTGCAGCTGATGTTGCTCTCGTCGCTCCCGCTGCTGGTGCCGTCGACGTTGCTGTCACCACTCTGTGGATTGTTGTTGTTGTCCGCCGCCCGCCACGCCGACGCCGCGAAGAGCGGCCTGCCGTGCCAGCCGAGCGTGAGGCAGCCGCCGGCCTCCTCGACGCAGTGTCCCTCCCCGGAGAAGAGTCCGACGAGCATCCTTGCCTGGCGCAGCGCGCTGGGCCCGAGCGGCACGGCGGCGAAGCCGGCCTTGGCCAGCCTGTCCCGCCACCGTCGCAGCGGCTCGTGGCGCTCGAGGCGCGCGGCGCCCTCGGCGCACACGACGTCGCAGATCTCCCGGTCCAGGTACGCCTCGGCGGCCGCGTCGCCGGCGTCGAGCGAGTCGAACACCGACGAGTAGTAGAAGAGCGCCTCCGTGAACCGGTCCAGGAACCCGGGCTTGTTGTGGTCGGCCTCCTGCTCCACGACGGCGAACACCTTGGGCCGCACGGACGCCACGCAGTCCAGGACGGCGTCGATGGGGGCTTTATTGTGGTCGGTGGAGGAGGGATCGACGGCGAGGAGGCGGTGGAGCTGGAGCACGGAGCTGACGGCGACGGCCTCGCCGGGGGAGACCTCGAGCATCCAGGGGCGGACCTCGTCGAGGCGGTTAGCGGCGACGCCGCGGAAGGAGAAGCGGACGCGGACGGCGCGGGCCAGGTCGGCGAGGCGGAGGCCCACGTCGCGGAGGTCGTCGCGGCCGGGCGGGGAGGGTGGGCCAATGCCGGTGATGCGGAGGGCGGGCGGGCCGCCGGGGCGGAGGGCAAGGGCCTGGATGAGGGCCGGCCACTGCAGGCCCTGCATGAGGCTGAAGTCGATGACGTGGACGGCGGCGCAGCCCTGGACCGCCTCCAGGATGGCCTGGTTGGCCGTGAAGTGCGCGAACTTGAGGTACGGGCACGCCTCGTAGAAGTGGTGGTACAGGACCTGCGCGTGCAGCTCGGAGTCCATGGGGGGTGGCGGCGAGGGGGAAGGAGGGAAGAGGCGGCGGGACAGCGCGGCGGCGAAGTGGACGGCGACGCGGCCGATGCCGGAGGCCGCGGAGACGGCGGCCAGCGCGGCGTGCGCGTCGGCCAGGAGCGCGGAGGCCAGCGCGGCGTCGCCGGACTGGACGGCGCCCGCGCAGCTCATGAGGAGGTGGACGAGCCGGATGCCCGCGGCCTCCTCCTCCTCGCGACGCACCGCGGCGGCCAGCGCCGACGCGTCGGCCTGGAAGAAATCAGGCGGCAGCGACATGTCGTCCTCAGCGTAGTACGCCACGTCGGCGGCGTCGGGGGGCAAGGGCGGCAGGCCGAGGACGTCGGGGCCGGGGGGCGGGGAGGGATCCGCCACGGGCCACTGGAACGGGAAGGAGGCGCTGCTGCCCATGGCCATGGATAGCAGCTCTCAGTGCTGAGTGAGTGACCCGGTCAGTCAGCGTGGAGTTCGCGCTTGGCGGGCGGCGTGTGTGCGCGACTGGTGGACGGAGTGGGCTGGGAGCGGGTGGGTGGGGGTTAAGGAAACGGAAGGAAGAGGCGAGAGAGAGAGAGAGAGAGAGAGGGAGGTGACGTTGGAAAGGTGCGGGGATCGAGCCCGGCTACACGTGGAGCGGCGGGCACGGGCACGGGGCGCACAGGGACACGTAGGCCTGGGGAACGGATTCTGACCCCGAGGCGACCTGATCGAGGCGCTGCTCCTTCTGTCAATTCCTGTTTCCTGATCCTGTCCACACAGACAACACATCTACTGTAGGAGTGTGGTGGACTCCACTCTGCAACTGCACATCAATTTCCTCTCTCTCTCTCTCTTTTCACCCCTGTACTAGAAAATCAGACAGGCGATAGTCGAGACTACGGCAGACGCGACGACGTTGCACACCCTTCTTGTTACTAATTGTACGATCTTTGTTTCATCGAGTTCCGTTCAATACTACATCAAACACGTACAAGTTCTCAGTGTGTAAAAGATTCAGCTTTCGTTCACGTGCAACTCTCAGTGTCTCCCAACCAAACGGCCGGGCACCACTGCTTGTTTCCTGGTACACCACGCGCGAAACATACCCAAAACTCATGTCACGAATATTCAAATGCACAATCGTGAGCCCGCCAGAGGTTACATCAACGACTACTGTTTTAGTAATTGTTTTATTTTTCGTTAGGTCAAAACAAATACTATATATTCATGGGACACTGACGTTTCACCCTTTTCTTGCGCAAATCACTGGAAACTTGACTTAAATACATAAGTGGGACATCAATGCCTTCTTTCACAACCAACATTACATTACGCTTTTCTTTCACAGATGATCGATGTTTATCCTATTATATTGCTGATGAAATGGTACCTACTTGTGTAGCACCTCTATTCTGGATGACCAAGGAACTGTGTTAGATATTACAAGGTTACTAATTGCGAATAAAGAGACTAAATTTAGTTATTATGCACCGACTATGGATGGTGGAGTTGCAGTGCATGACTCCACCCACCAAAATCCTGATGTGCACATATTTAGATGTTTGTGATTATAGTGGACATGTGCATCTCTAGTTGGTGCAGAGGTTAGAATTTATACTATCTTCTTCTAGAAAAAGTTGTGTGGATAGCAGGTCATGATGAAAAGAAAAGTGACTCCATACAAGTTCCATGGGGATACCGGGTTATATATAGTACAGTAAATCAAGCTGCCATTTCCTTTTTGTGTGGAGAGAGTGATTGTTAGTCAGATAAGTTATGTGCCCCTCTTGCAATAATATTGAAGTCACAGTGCGGTTGGCTAAGTGTTGTTGAGTTCGAAAAGGCAAGCGTTACAAAGCTTTCATGATTTCTCTTGTGTACCTCACTGTACCACCACGAGAATGTCCTCCTCAGGGAAAAGTGGCAATAGTGACATGTGTTGTCACTAGTACCGATGGATTAACTCAAAATAATTGTTTGGTTAAAGATGTGTCTTGTTTTTCACTTATGGCTCAAAGAGGACGAGGGGCATGGAAAGAGAGAGCGTCAAGGGTCTTGGAGGTAAGCCTTTTGGAGCACAGCATTCTCGCTCTTACATAGGGCGCATGGAGAGAGTGCTAGTGCCATCTTTTACATGCATTCAACTCAATTCCGTAAACCTTAACTAGTCAAGCAACTAGTGCTCCAAAAAAGGCTCTGCTCACGTGCACATGAGCGCCAGAATTATGGTTAGCAACCCTTTTTTAATGGAGAAAACACAGCACATGCATATGCTCGTAAAAGCACTCATCACTATAAACACGCAGCTAAGAGCACTTTCAAGAGATCGTGCTGACTAATCTTAAGATTTGTAAAGTTACCAAATGTGAGTGATCACATCTATATTATTGTGTTTTCCAAAAAAAAAAGTACATCTATATTGTGTTTTGCAAAAAGAAGAAGCTTAGTTAATTATGAATTTTAGAGTTGTTATGTTGGGTAGCGAAATGTGTCTTATTACTTTATAAGCAGAGGTCCGTCGATCACGATGTACTACGGTATTTAGGGCCATAGATGACAAATACACATGGGATATTTTTCTGTAATTTTCCTCTCGAGGACCAGAAATTCGGTCATGTGGGGTCCAAGAACACATGAGGGCGTCCAGGTCGTTAGTAGCCTCGGATGCAATGCGACCATGGTCCTAAAAGAGCAGAACAGAAATTTGGGGTGGACCCGTTGATGGAATGGTCCTGATGCGTCATTGCACGGGTACCGTGTAACAAGAATTTGCTGATACAAGCAGCGGTACTTACCAACTTCATCATCGTATAGCAAGGCTACCTTGCGCGACAGAGCCGAAAGCACAAGCTCACCTAACAGAGCAGCTCATGTAGCGTAGATTTGCCATCCTTGCACACTCTCACCGTACTCTCAAGGAGCACATGGCACCAACCAAATAATTTCAACAACTGTTCCCGTATCTGAAAAATTCAATCGCCAAAAGAAAAGAGAAAAAGAAGATTGAGACTAACGTTCCTATCAAGGACGGCTCTGAATGTTGGCGGAATTAGCACTGAAGGGCGGGCGTGCACTCTGAACATTAAGCACCAAGCAGGGAATGACTCCGTGTTTTCTCTTCCAGAAAATGTGAGTCGATGGAGAGTAGCCAGTGGCGAGCGAGCTGGAAGATGCTCCCGTCTGCGTCGAGCAACGATGGTCCCCGAGACTTTCCCGTGCTACTCGGCCGGAACGGTCCTTGTTGGTCCAGACGGTTGCGGCCTGCTTTCTTTGGCGCCGGTTGAATTCACCGAGAAAAAGTTTCTTTTTTCATGTTTCGCAATCAGTGATCGAGCGAATTAGATGTGACAACGCTCGATTTTATAAGAGTTTTAGAGCAGAGCGGGTAGTGTTTGATGTGCTAATTCTATCGACTTGCCGCAAAATCGTGCTAATGATTCCAACTTTGCTTGAGCCCTCGACATCAGCTTTGACAATACGGTAAAGCTGCTGACCAGGTAGAAAAGTAAGAGAAGTGCTCCGGTGGATCTTTTTCTAAAAAGTTGCACGAATCCTAAAGAAAATCCTGCTTAATTAAATGCTTTAATTACCTTCCTTAATTCGTAGACCCGTCCTCACCCAGCCCATTAGTCCAGCCCGGCCAGCCCAGACGCAAACACCGATCAATTCGCAACGTTGGCTTCATCATCCTATGTATTGTTCCTCCATGAAAACGAATCGATTAGGCAAGAGAGAGAATGAGATGATTGATTGGAATGCATCGGCATGTTATCATCAGCATCAAAGTACATGAACACGTGAATCGCGATCTCATCGACTCAACATAGACCATCTTCGACCCAGTCGCACCGCCGGCGTATGCTGGCCAGAGCATGGCGTGAGTGAGACAACGGTGCTCTTGCGAGCCGTTCCTTTGAAGGGAATCACGTTTAATCTAGTTGTATTCTAGTAAATTAGGAGAAGACAGTAATTCTGAGCAGACATATTTTTTTCTTTGCTCATAGATATGTATGATTTGATCGATTAGAAATCCATGTAGAATTCCTTTTTCTCCCTCTTCTTCGATGTGGCGTTCATGGAGGAGGACGGAGGACGAAGAACAAAGAAGGAAACATGTGATTAGATCTGAAGTTCACGCTTGGGTTGAATTATGGGCTGGATCGGGTAGGGCATGCTTTGAGATCCATGCCATGTTTGGGAAAAAAGCTCCACCGGAGCATTTCTCGAAAAGTAAAAACCGAAACAATGAAGAAATAAAATTACTTATTAGGTCCCCTTTCATGGATGATAGAGATTCACCTTATGTGCTACGAAAAGTTAGTTACTTTAGGCCCCTTTTCATGAAGAGAGTAAAAAAAATTTTGGAATATATGGATGTCAGTTTTATACCACAAAAAAGTCCTATTACATCAACTAAGGCAAAGCTTTTGATCGCTCTGACACTTGTATGAAAATTTATGCCAACTGGGAATACTTGCATAGCATGATGGATATAATTCGACATTTAATTAACACTAGTGACGCACACTGCTGCATATTAGGTAGTACGATGGAACAAGTAAGCGCAGGTCAAAGCATATCACAATTGCATTATCAAAGCAAGTGGATCTCGACGTGTCCTAAGAAACTAGTAAATCAACTCCTAGATACGATGCTCGTATAACTGATGATGTATCACAGGATGTCAAGAGTCTTCAGTAATCTTAAAATTCGCACTGATCCTAATAACATTAGCTCGGATGGCAGCAACACGGCCATGAAGATCGATAGTTGCAGCACGGGCGTGGTTTCAACGTCCAAAATCAGACAGCCCAACTGGGGCAGCCGCGCGCTGTCCATGTCCCGCCTGTACCAGTCGACAGTCGTACTGTACGACGATATACTGGTGGGTACTGGCGCAGCGGCAAGCACCAGGCGCCGACGACTGAACAAGGACAGTACTGGACGACGCAGGCACTCATCGGAATGTTAACAACACATCGCTCGACTTGTTTACTGTGCTGAAAGCGCGCGTCCTGTCAGAGCTAGCTACATCATCGATCAACAATTAGGTGCGGAGCAGCATCACGGCGTGTGTGTGTGTGTGTGACAACGCTGGTGGCGTCCATCAGTCAGTCGATCGACGCTTTAACAATGATGAAAAAAACATTTCTAGCTTGAGCTACTAGCTAGGCCTTTCACGAGGCAGGGAGGAGCGCCTTCATCAGAGCACGAGCGTCGGGTGTAAAGTACTGGATATTCTAGTATTGGAGTACTTACGAAACCCCGTAATCGGGTTTTTCGAAGAAAAAAAAAACCGTAATCGGGATAGTTAAATCGGGTTAGGTGTACCAGCAACGATTCGTCGAATTTTAAAACCAATGCAAACGGGGGACGCCCCAAGATGGAGCCAGAAATACACGAGGTGCCCGCCGTGCGTATCTCTGCTCCGCCTGACAAGATGCGTACTTCCCTGACACGCCTTTCTGCCACTGCTTTCAGGTAGAGATGTCGCCGATGCAGATTCTCCGGTCCGGACCGCCATTGGGCGATGGCGTGTTGACCGCCCGCCCGCTTTCAAGACTCGAGACCTGCCTGCCTTTCTGCGCCAAACCATCGTTTCGATTCGTTGCCGGACTTGGAGATGGGCGCGCAGTATAAAAATCACAAGTGCTCTCTTTTTTAGACGTGAAAAAAAAGAAAGAATCCGCAAATGCTGAGCGTGCAGTGGCGCGACGCGCTTGTTCCGTAGCTGGCCTGCCTGGGTCGTGCCGCGCGACGCGCTGCAGCCCCTGTCGGGGTCGGCCCGGCCGTACCAGCCGCCCTCGGGCGAGGAACCATACAATACTCGTACTACTACTGAAACTGAAGCAAAGCCCTTTTTCTCCGATCGACTGACCTTTTATTATTGTTGCTGTTGTTCAGTGGCTGCCTATTTGAGGCAAGCAAGGCAAGCTGTCAATCTACATCGACAAGTCCTTCCCGGTCGCGTTGAGCACGCTCGATCAGGTGGGGGTGGGGGCATGCATGCTCTTCACTTGGCATCGATCAATCAGTCAGTCAGTAGTCCAACGGCAGGACACTGGGATCTCGTGAACGCACAATGTTTGGAGAAACCGTGAATCTGAGTCACAACTCACAACTTCACCACCATGCTTTTGCAATGCGTGCACGTACTCAGAGTTCAGGGTTCAGAACTGTATCGATGGCATCTGTACGCTACTACATAGTAAGCTCGCAGTACTCGATCGCGTGGAAAGACAGCACGATAACAAAACTCCTAGTCTCATTGGTCTAAGAACAGCGAGTGCATTCAACGACTGAGCAACCGGTAACCGTATCGGCGTCAGGGTTACCTGAGTCCTGATCCCTTGCAGGCAACTCTGTTTACGGGTAACAAGCACATGGATCCCCTTGCCACACATTGAAGGCAAAGGACCAGCTCCAGCATCTGCCCGTGCCAAGAGGCAGCAACGCTATATCTGTACTGTGCTGGTACACGCACTCACTAGTGCGGTAGTGCCTAGAAAGCGAAGCCCCCCGTGATCGTTTAACTCAGAGCGGGCACACTAGTTTCAAAAAAGAAAAAGAAAAAGAAAAAGGTGGGCACACTGCTGTTTTTTTTTAGCATGTGAGCCCGGCACACTGCTGATACGGTACTCCACTATTCCGCGAAGGTCCAGATGGATCCGTGGACCACGGCTTGCTCCAAGTTCTGGTGAGGTGAAGGCGTGAAGCAAAAGAGCACACGGGGACGGGAGGTCGGGAGCGCCAAGCGGCTCGGTGGAAGCGGAACGTCGAAACTGTGGTCCAGCACGCCTTGCACCTCCTGAATCATCTGGGTCTTTTTCTTCAGAAAAAAAAATCATCTGGGCCTAGAAATGTCGATGGGCCGGTCCGTTGCCCCATTTCACTATGGCTTTCTTCGAGTGAAGACCAATTTTACAAGAAAATTAGTTTGATTTATTTGTAGCTTTTATAGCATTCGTAAAATAAAAGATCAGGTAGAAAAGATACAATTTTTTTATAAAACTATAAGGGAAAGTCCCGACAAAACTTTATTGAAATATAAAAGTCATGTACAGCAGTCTTCTAAAAAAAGAAGTTATGTGCAGCAAATATTATACTTGCAGGTGTACCACTGTGTAACATACGTCCATATTAGAGTGGATATGTACAGTGTCCATATATCATAGGTAGCACGCACATCCTTTTTACACGACTCGTTGCCATCCCTGCACCAAACGAGCTAATTAGACAAGCTTGTCCAATTTCATTTGGAAGCAGTTCCATTGAAAAAGCTGATGAAGCGGATCATACCTTTCATTCCACTCAGATAAGTTGACTTGGCAGACCCAGGGATGGCAACGAGTAACAATGGCGAATTATACTGTATGCAAACACACGGGCCCCTCACCAGACCCAGGCACAAGACAACAGAAGCGTCAATTCATCCTACGTGGATGGCCACACTGCACTGACAAGGCGGCGTCCGACAGGGAGCGCTACCGCGCCGTCGTGGAGCACTTAGCCGGCCGGAGGCGTGCAGTGCTTCCTCGTCGGGCTCACGCTGGTGTTCGCGGACCGGCGCGTTCCTCCGGGCGTCCAGAGCCTCGCCCGTGCGGCCGTGGCGGGGCACAAGGCGGCGGCGTACGTACTCGCCCTCCTCCTCCGCTACCACAACACGGAGGAGGAGGCTGTCAGGTACATCAGGCAGGTTGAGGGCGTGGTCGACGTCAACGAGACCAATCTAGCTTGCATTGTGTATACGTGGCGAAGAAGAGGATCAACAGAGAGAGAGCGAGTGTTGCCGCCGTGGAGGCGGTCCGAGAGGTGACGTGGAACGTCACTGTGGTTCCGAGTAGTCCGGCGCTGCTCGGTCACGGGTGCACGGCCGCCGCCGGCTGCGGCGTGCGGCAAGGGTGGAGTAACAGCATCCTCTTCTGCAGCGAGGCGAGGCCTGTAGGATTAGCTACGAATACACCCTGTTCTTTTCCCTGGAGCCACTTCCTATCTCGGTGGATGAGTAAACAATGGCGAATTATACTGTATTTGAGATTATAAAATGTCTATTAGAAGCTTTTGTTCCTCTAATATTTTGTGCTAATATTAAAACAGAAATTATAACGTCGGATTGAATATACCATTAAAAGGATTTAGAAAGTTCATTCCAAAAAAAAAATTAATAGCAGCCAGTAATTGATAAATAATCCACAATTTCGGCTGGATACATAAAACTTTCAGCAAGAAACAATCTGACAAGATAGATGTTTCATACATATGTGCAGTTCAAAAATGTGCGGGCTACATAAATCATGTAGATTCTAGAAATGAAATTGGACAGTTTGTGACGGGAGACAAGAATGTTGGGCCTTTACCGTTGTCTGAAACATCTATCATGCCATGGGTTCTAAGCGTGTTTATGAAACATGCTTGCCTCCCGTTGGGCCTATGGCATTTTCAAACTATCCAAAGCGATTACTTATTTGGTATTTGAGATTATAAAATGTCTATTAGAGGTTACTACGTATTACCAATGGTTTCTACATCAATCTAACACTCACTCCCTCCCGCCGCCGGCGATCACCCACAACAACAAAAAAGACCTGTAGCGGCGGTTGGAAAGGCACTGTAACGACGGGCAGGCCATCCCGCCGCTACGCAAACGCAACTACAAATCTGCGTTTGTAGCGACGGGTGGTCTCTTGTCTAAATAAACCGCCGCTACAGACACATTATTAGCAGCGGTTGAAGATGTCAACTGCCGCTATTGTTAGCTATTAGTAGCGGTGGTTGACATCATCAACCACCGCTACTGTTGGCTATTAGTAGCGGCGGTTGACAACATCAACCGCCGCTACTTGTTATTTTCCAAAAAATTTTTTTAGCAAATATATAGAAATCACAGATTCTGTATACACAGAAATTTATAAATCTCATCACAGATATTTACAACATCTCATCAAAGATATTTATAATCTCATCACAGATACTTACATCTCATCATAGAATATATACAATATTGTCATCAAAATGTTCAATCGAGCTTACAAAATATTTTATATGAACCCTAATGCATAGTTATCATCTTTTTTCGACGTATTAGGCTCATATGGTGCTCTTGAACCAGCCCACTCACAAAGGGACCTATGGTTTGTTGCTAGTTCACTGTTTGAGTCAAAGCACTTCCCTTCTGTACTAATTACCTCTCTCAACATAAAATAACAAAGAGAAGCTATAACTAGATACATGGCATTTGTACTCAAGTGAACACGTGATTCAGGAATTATACCCTTTTTGATCGCGTCGTTCCTTTTCATCTTTGCAGCCCATTCTCTCTTTGACCTTGTGGCTTTCTGTGTCACATGAGCAGAGTCCTCAATGATATGGTCTAGGTAAAGTAAAATGGACATAAACAAAATCAACTTATCTCTTGTTGAGACTCCTCAATGATATGGTCCAGGTAAGTTGAAGTGCCAGCCGAGAACACACAAGTGTAGTAACCATAATGCACATTTCCTCGTATTTGCTTATTGCACTATAAAGTAGATAACACAAGTTCATTACACCTATGATAATTATATGAATGGATAGACATGTATAGTCATACCCAAAACTTATGATGGAAGTACATCTTCTTTTTCCTTGTAGAATGACATGCCCCACCGGCTACGACATATTTCTCGTAAGTACTGTGCAATCGATAAAAGCTTATTAGTAGATGATATTAACATCATCAAACGATACACATATAGACCAATTTCTTACCGATCATGACTTCCAGAATATCGTCGTATAAGTTCTTGTCGTAGTGCAGGCTGTCGAGCGATAGAAGGTACCCTTCTTTCGGAAATATCATCAGACAGATCCAATGATCGCTACAACAATGTTTGTTATCAATAAGTTAATTATGATTAGATTTAATTTTAACATAGGATACATGACGAAGGCAGTAGTTATCCAACTTACTTGAAGTTGTAAGGGGCCATAATGCACTCTCTATCTTACCACCTCATGAAGCAGTCGTATAAGTAATTTGCAACATAAGTCCTTGCTTCTGTTATCAAGACCGTCTTCATTTCAGCAAGCTCTATCGGTGTCTTATCCAGATAATTTTTTGGATTTATCGTTGGGTTGATCGAGCTTTGATTGATCCGGCTTAGATTGACGTAGGCCACCCTCCAATCTTTTCTATTGGTCTCCTTTCTTTGAAAAAAGGAGTTCATACTACAAAAAAAGCATTAGATCATATATGGAATTATGCTTGAAATACGAAGTAGATCGAACACGACACTTACATGCACCACAGGGTGATGAAGGTGACGTCCATTTGGTCTAGACGAAACATCGAGTGGACATCCTCCCAAAAAAGGTATAAGATTTGTTCGTCATCTTCGTTGAACACATCTTTTGGAATCCTATAAGTGATTTCGGTGACCCCTTCCTTTGACGCCATCATGTACCAGTCGTGCAACTTCCGCATCTTCCACGGTAGGTTCTTGTACATGTTATTTGATATAAGGGGTTTACCGAGTATAAATTTTGGGTAGTCTGCTGTCACGGACCCGCCTTACCACAAAGACGGCTCCGTTCCAGGATCTCCCTCGGGTGGCGACACGCGCTGTGACGCCCCAATAGTACAATACATGACAGAGAAAATAATTGCAACAGGAAGCAGAGTTTACATAAATCCGAAGTTATATTACAAACCAGAGTTTTGACAGAAATAAAGTGCGGAAGCGAAATGTTCAACCTTGGTTCACCAGTTCGACGGAGTAGCTAAGATACAATCGTCCTCTCACGGCGACACAACAGGGATCATCCGGCCATAATAGGTGCCTTGCCCAAGCACCGTACCGGCAAACAAAGATCTAATCCTCATCTTCATTTGTGCACAGCTCCCACTCGATGTTCCAGCAATCGGGGCGCTGGCCCTCCCAATGGAATCTCCCACCACAGTGGCATTCTCCGACCTGGTCATCTGAAAACCACATAGAGCTACGCCCTGAGTAACTAATTTACTCAGCAAGGCTAACCCGTCAAAATGGCCAACTACAGCCGACACCTAGACATGCAAAGGCTAGGAATAGGTTTTTTTTAATTGCCAGAAACCCGCCTAAGAGTGGATCCTTATTTTTCAAGTTTTAGCATCAAGTTGAGTTGTCATGCAGAATAATAAATTTAGTTTGCACTAGAGCTATAACAATCATGATTGCAATAAAATCTTAATAATTTCAAACAACAGTATTAAACCCACACAACATCTTGATGGCTTCCAGCACTGTTCCGTAGCAGCGATCAAGTGGTACTCGTTACTGTGAGGGGCAGCGACTCGAATCGATTTACATCCTGCAGGAGAAACCTGCTTGCACGACCCATACGCGCTTCCGGGAAGCCGCATGGAGCAACCTTTCGCTCACGGTACCGCAGGGTCTTCCGGGTCCAGACTCCCCCGAGAAGGGTCCCCCATCGCGATGCGCCCCGTGCCGCCATCCGTGGGTGGATTGCTCCCTCCTCTCAGCCCCAGTTCCACCAAAGAAGGGAGAAGGCTATCTTCAGACCAAACGGTAGTCATAGCTACGTCGGTTTACTGGGCCCATATTGCCAGCATGCAAACAGTACGTTCAAACTTTGATTCCATGGGCCGGACACGAGGCGTAGCCTTAGGTGACTCGGACGGGGCTACCTCCTTGAAGACAAGCTATCCTTTCCTTTCCACCTAGTTGCCCGTCCGGTCTTCATTGTGATTCCATCCACCCTTTCCTTCATCCGATATCATTCCCCAGTGATAATATTTCCTATCTACGAGTGGTCTCCATACCACTCGATGAGTAGTCGTCCTAATTTAAGCAGAGCGACTACCGTCTTGAGGCTAATAATCGGGAAGAGGGACCTACTGCACGCTAGGGTTTCAATCAACTCCTATCACTTAATGCACAGGCAAGCTTACATCCCTAGCTAGTGATAGAATAAAAATTTAAAACGGGGATAATGCACCGGGGCTTGCCTTGGTTCTGCTCTTGGTCAGCTACGGTACCTCCGGCTCCTTCTGGATCCTGCTTCGGTCCTGCCTCCATGTGGTTCACGGCGTGATCTCGGGGTGAATGCGGCGCGGGGGAACAGCTCGGGGTCGACTGTCGGCGCCGGGGAAGAACCGGACCAATCTCCCAATGCCGACCGCGCGGTGTAGGGGGAGCAGGTGCAGGTTCGTCGGGTCGTCTCGACGCTGCTTCCAGAAGCTTGGCTCGGGCTCCGGCGGGCGGTGGCGGCCAGGCGACACGGGGCAGTGGCGACGGCGGAAGGCAGAGGCGACGGGAGAGAGAGCGAGAGCGAAGGAGTGAACGAGGGGGGGGGGGTGCGTTCGGACAGGCGACAGAGGGGATGTCCGAACGTGCGCGTGGGGCCGTCGATCCGCGGCAACGGCCGTTGGCCGTACGCCGGCGACCACGCGGCGCGCGACGGGCTGGGCAGCGCGGCTTCGGCCGGGTGTGTTTCTTCGGGGTCGCTGACAGGCGGGTCCCACGGGAAGTTTTTCTTTTTCAAATCTTTTTCCAACCCTATCAGCCGACTGCCTTTGCAAATTTTGCTAGAATTAACCCAGGTCTGCTAAAATTAGACCAAAAATAGGGTAGGCTCCCCATAATGTGCTGGTTTTTACAAAAATACTAACTACCAACAGTTCCCACTACAAAAAGCTCAGGAATTTTATGAACAGAGTTGGTTTTTAACCATTCTAACATTTATTTGAGGCCTTTATTGATGGATTAAAATTCTGAGAAAATTCCCAAAATTGTAATTGTCCAAGACCATAAACATATAATTTTTGCAAAGGTGAGTCCTACTGAAAAATTGGGACTTGCAGAACAAAGGTCATTCAATTGGGTTTGAAATCAATTGAATTGAATTTGAATTTAAATTCAAATTCTTGGAGTTATGGTTTTATGCTGCCTAAGTGACACCCTTGGGACCCTAACGACACTAGGAGTGTCACATCCACATCGTTCGTAGGATTCTCCAAAATTTGATCATCGTACGATAATACATCCCGAGGATCTTCTTCTTGCAGGACGAGCTTGCCGGTGCTTGCTAGACGTTTTTTCAATGCAGCCAAGTACTTATCAACATCATTTTTTGCTTTTGGGTCCTTTGGCTCATTGTCAAATCCGGTAATCGTATTTGGGATTACCGATGCCTTGACGACAACAGGTGCAGGCTGGACTTGGATTACCGGAGCCTGAACTTGAACACTCTGCAGAAGAGGCTCGTTGTCACTATAGATTATAGGACTATGAGTCGAGTTGGCTTCCACATGAGGAGATTGGAGCTTGTTTCCCGAGGCTACCGTAGACATAGGAGACGGATGTCCAGCTGTATTGATTGGCTGGCTCGCATGAAAGGACCCGTGCCCAGACAACGAGGGTGGAGAAACTCGTGGTGATAGGACAACATCACGGCGTTTCCAAATAATGAAAGAGCCGAGGACATCTTGGAGAGTTTCTATACCTGCCTCAGGTATCGGACATTCGATGTCGTTGTCCTTGTAGCCAGGTACTATTTCTGACACGGTGACATGCACGGAACTTGGGGGGATATCCCTGTTATGGAGCATCTCTCCTGGAAATGCCATGCCAGATGCAACCTTTATCGTCTTCCCCTTGTAACCAAATGGCACATGCAACTCGTAAGGAGTATCCTCAGTGATGTTCTCTGTTTCTGACTGCATAGGGACTGATGGTTGACCAGAGACGGATGGTTGCGTGGATGTGGACGAACCACGTAAGAAGGCATCCATCGCAGCCTGCAGGTTGGGGTACAAATGACCGCTTTCTTTATCGATAGCAAACATAAGAAGTTTCCGTCTCCAATCCTCCTTGGCTTTATGTTCTCGCTCTTTCCTGTTCAATGTATGCTTCTTATAAAGGTGTGAGGATGTATCAGAGAAACTTTCTTTCCATGTTGCCGATGATGACACTCCTCGTACCCGACCACCATGTTCTTTGGTCCCAATAGCCTTCGCTAGCTCATCCTTGTGATACTGCGGTGTAAACAGACCAGTCTCCGTCTGCGTCGTGATTGGACCTTTCAAGGCTTGCACAACCTCAACTGTCACGGGATCCTTCACAATAATCTCTCCTTCATCGGTTAACTCCTTCCGCGCGGAGCTTGGCTTCCTGCTCTCTCCAAATCAGAATCTTCTTTTTGTATCCGCCCGGACCTAACCGTGGCTTGTACTTGTTTCGCTTGTTGAGCTCAACCATCTTTTCACTGAGCTCCTTCGAAGCACTGCTCATATTCTGCTCAACAAACTCATCCCATTCCTGCTGACTAATATTTCCATGCTTGTTGAATGGGGTTCGATTTTTCTTGACGTATTGGCAGTTGAGCTTGGACTTGTAATCTCGAAAGATGTGATTGAGAGTGGACATCGTGGCCTTCTTGGCTCTCTTAAGATCTGCTGGCTAGAACCGGATGGTTGCCATGATGTGGGCCCACATATCGTCTTTTTTCTGCCATCCGGGACTTGGCGCCAATCTTGCCACGTGATTTTGCAATGGTCCCTCATCACTTTGCCGCAACGGTTCCGCCATTTGGTGTTGACACCAGCAGGTTCAATTGGTTCTCCATCTTTGGGGTCTAGTGCAGTAACCTTGTAGATGCCCTCTGCCTTGTTCACGGAGCGCTGACCGTGCTTGCGTTTGTGTGTGGACCCTTGGGCAGGCACCTCTTCCCCTTGCTGCTCGAGGGCCTCATCTGTCGCAGCCTCTGCTGCAAATAGCCGACGGACACTTCGTCGAGGTCCCTAGGATATAAGTAGTAGATTTTAGTTTATAAATTAGTTGAACAAACGAGAGAATTATCTTTGATAAGATACCTCATCTTGAGGCATGAAATCAGGATCTGGGCTCGCCAATCGAGTTCCTTTGGTAGTGGAGGATGCGGATCTTCTGGTTCTTCCTAGTGTTCGCTTGATCCTGCATCGTCTGAAGATGACCTCGCTTGTGAGTGCGCCTTGAGGGCATCTTCCTCTTGAGAGGGCATATTGTCCGTCATGACGAGAAGACTTTGACAGCTAATGTTAGATATGACGACTAGTTTAGAAAACAAGGAGTATACACCTTTCATCATTGAGCATAGAGACAAGGAAAACAAAAGAAAATAGTAGAAAAAAATCATTCTGAGTGCGGGTTGCCGAATCAACGGCCTTCCAACGCTCTATGAT
Organism: Eleusine indica; assembly: GCA_030378355.1. Classification (NCBI taxonomy): domain Eukaryota; kingdom Viridiplantae; phylum Streptophyta; class Magnoliopsida; order Poales; family Poaceae; genus Eleusine; species Eleusine indica. The sequence goes on from CM059497.1 coordinate 45,516,307, forward strand.
TCTTGACTCGTACAACAACATATATCCGATATCCTAGGATATGGTCTATGTTGCCACACTAGCCTCACTTAGCCCACTTTCATCATTGAGCATGGTTTGATTGCCTACATAGAATAGATAAGTAGTACAGAGAGACAAGGAGAAGAATAGAAAAATCAAAATTTGCTCTCAGTGCGGGTTGTCGAATCAACGGCCTTCCAACGCTCTAAGATCCTTGACTCGTACAACAACATATATCCGATATCCTAGGATATGGTCTATGTCGCCACACTAGCCTCACTTAGCCCGCTTTCATCATTGAGCATGGGTACAGAGAGACAAGGAGAAGAATAGAATAGGAACATCGCATAGGTATCATAAGCAAATATATTATAGGTCACAAGTAATATGGCATATATATGACCGCAAGTAATATGGCATATATATATCATCATATATATCATATGCAGCAAGCATATGGCAACAAATTAAATATATAGCAAAATGGCAGTGACAACAGCAGCAGTGCACATATATATAGAAAAAAATGAACAACAACAGATATCACCAGCAAATATCAGCAACAGCAGATATCAACAACAACAGCAAAATGAACCATATATATCACTAGCAGATATCAACAACAGCAGCAAGCTAAAGATCGACAACAAATATATGGCATATATATCATCATATATAGCATAACAACAACAGCAGTGCACATATATATAGTAGAAAAATAAACAACAACATTTGACAAGGATAAAACAGGAGCTGATGGATACACACCAAATTGCTAGAGCTACAATCAGGCAAAAGAAAATTTCTTTTTGTTTACCAAGAGCAACAGATCAGTTATACACTAAGTACGAGCATGCAAGAGAGTACTCTTAAAATATCAGATAAGAGATGTAGCGTTAATCTTAAAATATCATACTAAGTATTACTTTTTATCTCTACTTGGTCTTAGTTCCATGTCACAGGACAACGAAAAAGGCAGGCAGAAAGGAAAACAACGGAGCATCATGATATGAAGCATCGGTTCAACACAGCAAATAAACAAAATACCATAGGCACCAAATAAGCAACTACAGTGAGCATGACAGTGAGCAAGCATATAGGGCAGCTAGCACATTCAGATATGGCAGCATGGAGCCGGAGCTCGGCCATGGGGATTTTGTTATCGGTATATCAGGTAATTGTGATGACAAGGGGAACATTCAATGATGATAGGACATTACTGGTTTTAACCAATCTAACAAGTACTCCCTCCATTCTCAATTGCTGTCATTAGGACAGTCGTTAGGATAGTACATAACACATGGTGATTTAGCACTGGAGGTGGTTCAGCACATAGCACAGAGTACAGAGCACATGAGCATAGAGCATAGAGCAGAGAGCACAAAGCATGACTAAAGGGCGCACCTGGTCATCGACGGGCAGGAGTGCGTCGGACAGGAGGGGAGAGGGGAGGAAGAAGAGGGTGCGGCGTTTACCAAAGAGAAAATGGAGGAGGGGGAGTCCCTCGTGGTATTGATCGTCGACGGGCAGGAGTGTGTCAGACAGGAGGGGAGAGGGGAGGAAGAAGAGGGTGCAGCACTTACCAGATAGAAGACGGAGGAGGGGGAGTCCCTCGCGGTGATGGTCGGCGAGTTCGAGGAGGGAGGACGTCGACGCGCGCGTTGTCGATTAGGAGGGAGCCCATGGCGGTGATGCTCGGGGAAGGATGAGGGGGCCCACGCGGTGATCGTCGAGGCGAGGCTCGGGGACGAGGAGGTGCTCGTGGCGGAGGTGCTTGGGGAAGGTCGAGGGGGCCCGTGCGTCGACCGTCAAGGCGGGGCTCGGGGACGAGGAGGGGGCCCGTGGCAGCGGTGCTCGGGAATGTCGAGGGGGCCCCGTGCGGCAACCGTCGAGGCGGGGCTCATGGACGAGGAGGGGGGCCGCGGCGGCGGTGCTCGGAGAAGGACGAGGAGGCCCGCGTGGGGACCGTCGAGGCACTCGGGGAGGGGGCCGGCGGCGGCGGTGCTCGGGGACGAGGAGGGGGCCCGATGTAGCGGCGCTTGGGGACGCGGAGGGGGCCCGCGACGGCGGTGCTCGGGGAGGCGTCGGAGAGGGCACGAGGAGATGGAGGGCGGCGGCGCTCGGAGATGGTGGCGGAATTGGGCAGCCTCGCGGCGTACGAAAGCAAACTTCGGGATTAGGGTTAGGGGCCCGCCGTGCGTTGCTTATATAGGGGGAGTCCTTATTAGCGGCGGTTCACAAAGCACACCGCCGCTACAAAGGAATAGCGGCGGGTGGCTATGCGAACCGCCGCTAAAAAGCCGTGGTGTTCTTTTTGAAATAATAGGGGAGTCCTTATTGCAACGGTTCACAAAGCAAACAGCCGCTATAAAGGAATAGCGCGGGTGGCTATGCGAACCGCCGCTACAACCCTATTATTGATTTTCTAAAAACTGTACTATTGATTTTTTATAAATAATATCTTAGCCCTGTAATTTTACAAAAGAACCCCTGAGTTCATTATAATTAATTATATTTTACTTTTGCATTTTTACACTTAGGCCCTTGTACTTAATTAAAATTATGTTTAGGTCCTAAACTTTTGTAGACACAACCCTATACTTTTTATTAATTACATTTCAGTCCTAAAATTTTTACACTTTAATTCTTGTCTTTTTATAAAATTACAAATAGATCCCTAAACTCTTTTATATTTACCTTTTAACCCCTATAACTTCAAACTACATGATGCTTATAAAAATAAGTTACACAATCTTTATATTCAAATAAACATAAATTACATAGAACATAATACAAGGTTCGAATAATAAAAGATACTTAACAAAATAAAATTACATGATGCTTGAGTTATCCTTGATCGAGTTTTCCTTGGCACCGCTATAGCGGCGGTTTACTTTGTTAGCCGCCGTTAAAAACATGTCGTTTTTTTTAAAGTTGTGTTATTCAGTTTCCAAAAATTGTATTATACATTTTAGCCCTTATTTTTTATAAAGAATATATAAGCCCTGTCTTTTTACATTTAGGTCCCTATACTTTATAAAAATTAATGTTAGGTCCTAAAATTTTACAGAAAAAACCCTATTATTGATTTTTTAAAAATTATACTATTGATTTTCTAAAAATTGTACGATTGATTTTTTTATAAATAATATCTTAGCCCTGTAATTTTACAAAAGAACCCCTAAGTTCATTATAATTAATTATATTTTACTTTTGTATTTTTACACTTAGGCCCTTGTACTTAATTAAAATTATGTTTAGGTCCTAAACTTTTGCAGAATCAACCCTATACTTTTTATTAATTACATTTCAGTCCTAAAATTTTTGCACTAATTCTTGTCTTTTTATAAAATTACAAATAGGTCCCTAAACTCTTTTATATTTACCTTTTAGCCCCTATAACTTCAAACTACATGATGCTTATGAAAATAAGTTACACAATCTTTATATTCAAATAAACATAAATTACATAGAACATAATTCAAGGTTCAAATAATAAAAGATACTTAACAAAATAAAATTACATGATGCTTGAGTTATCCTTGAACGGCTTTACTTGGCAGTGATCGGTGCGCATGTAGGGCATTCCGCCAGCAATGGAGAGTCTTGCTTCCAAAAATTTAAAAATTTTCAGATCTATGATACATGGCACCTTGTCGTATTGATTGTAGTCATCTCGATCCTCCACATTCTCCACTCCAACGATTCTTTGTTTACTTGGAATAACAATGTATTTCTTTTCGTCTTTTGGATCAAGTACATAAAACACCGGTTCCACGGTCTTGGCAAGTATCCAAGGCTCATCTTTGTGACCAATATTGTTAAGATCAACAATTGTGAAACCATATTCATCTATCTCGATGCCATTAGGATGCTTCACCCATTTGCATTTAAATATGGGAACCTATAAATTTGTACCGTAATCTAGCTCCCATATTTCCTCAATGTACCGGAAATACGAGGTCGTCTGGTCCTCTTTGTCAATGGCTTCTACTCGTGCACCACCGTTTTGACACTTGCTCTTCTTATCCTTCTGTTGGGTGTAGAAGGTAAAACCATTAATGTCGTATGCCTAAAAGGTAACCACGGTTCTTCTCGGGCGATTAGCTAACTTTCTCAATATTTTCTCTTCCACGGACTCTCCACTTGAAAGATCTAGGGAGTTAAACCATGATGTGAAAGAGCGCTTGTGCTCGTCTATGATCCGTTTATCCGTTGCATCCTTGTTGTTCTGGCGGAGCTCTAACAGATGTTTCTCAAAGTACGGTCCCACAATCTGCATCTGTTGCAATACACTGAAATATGCTTGGTCCACTCGTTTGAAGTCACGGTCGATGAACGATCTACGTCCTTTCGTACCTTTTCCATATAATCTACCCTCATGATAAGACACGGGGAGACCAATTGATCTACTACCATCATTAATGTAATCTGAGCAACATTCGATGATCTCCTCAGTTGTATAGCCCTCGATCATAGAACCCTCTGGATGTGAACGAGTACGTACATAGCATTTCAATACATACATGAACCTCTCAAACGGAAACATCTGATACAGGTACATAGGGCCCAATGCAGAGATCTGGTCAATAATATGAATCATAAAGTGTTCCATCGTATCAAAAAAGGATGGAGGGAATACCATCTCGAGTATGCACATTGTTTCCTTCATGTGGATCCATAGGTCATTTAACTCGTCTTTAGTTATGACCTTCTTCGATACCGCGTTAAAGAAATAGCAAAGGCGAGTTACAGCCAACTTCAGCCATGGTGATTTAACAGCTCTGATAGCAATAGGGAGAAAAACCGAAAGTATTATGTGGCAATCATAAGTGTTGTACCCACTTATCTTTAACTCTTTCATATTTACAAGATTCTTGATATTCGATGAGAAACCCGTCGGTACTTTAATCCCACTGAGGCACTTATAGAATGTTGTTTTCTTTTGAATCGTAAGTGTATAGGCTGCCGGGGGGACAAAGTACTTTCCATTTGCTCTTTCTTACGGATGGAGGGCTGATCTTATTCCCATCACTACAATATCTCTACGTGCGTTGAGTCCATCCTTTGTCTTACCGGGTTGGTCGAGTATAAGTCCACTACTTCTGTCAAATACACCCTTCCCAATATGCATCCAGTCGAAGGCATGATTCACTTCCAATTCTTTCCAATAATTGAAATACACGAAGAAAATGGATTTCTTCTTAAACGGTCAAACACGACCCTGCCAGTACAACGTCGAGGTTCTGTGTCGTTCTCAACTTTGCCATCAAAGTGTCTAGCCATCGCGCGATACCTGTGTTTTACTGGTAAGAATCGACGGTTTCGCGTATACACTAGCTTCTGGGATGCTGGAAGGTACACATGGGATGTATCATCAGCGCATATGAAACATGCCGCCTTTCCTTTGACCTGTCCTGATAGCGCCCTTAGTGCCGGGGAATCACTTACCGTGCAAAAAATAATTGCTCTGAGCGTGAAGTATTCTCTTCGATACTCATCCCATATACGGACCCCCTCCAACCATAGTTTTTGCAGGTCTTCGAACAATGGTACTAAGAACATATCTATGTCGTTACCAGGTTCTTTAGGCCCAGATATAAGAGTGGTCAGCAGTAGGTACTTATGCTTATGGCATAACCGTGGTGGAATGTTATATATTGCTAGTATCACTGGCCAAGTGCTATGCGGATTCCACATTTGACCGAATGGGTTCATCCCGTCTGTACTCAATGCAAACCGTATGTTCCTTTCCTCATTAGAGAAGTCTCGATGATCCTCATCAAACTTTTTCCACTGTGTTTTATCTGCAGGATGCCTGAGCTTACCGTCCCCCTTGCGTGCATGCCATGTCATCATTGCCGCATCCCTAGGGTTGGCGAACAAGCGTCTGATGCGATTGACCACGGGTAAGTACCACATGACTAAGGCAGGAATCTTACTGTCATCACTGTCATCGACGATAGAACTTCTTTTCTTCTTTCTCCCCTTAGTTGTATTCTTCACGCCACCATCGGCGTCACAATCGTTGTTCCTCTTGTAACGACTGCGTTTGCACCTTGGGCATCTCACAACGTCCTGATACTCCTTTCGATACAATATGCAATGATTTCGACACACGTGATTTTTTTGCACATCCAACAAAAGTGGGGAAAACAGCTTCTTAGCAAGGTATGTTGTCTTTGGCAACAAGTTGGGCTTTGGCAGCGTATCGGAAATAAGTTCCAACAAATCCGTGAAACTAGCATCCGACCAGCCATGCATGGCCTTCAACTTCATTAGCTCAAGTATAGTACGCAATACGGTGAACTCTTTACCACATCCCTTAGATTCATCATATAATGGATCATTTGATGCTTTCTCTATTCTATGAAAATTATCAAGCCCTTAAGTTGTACCAGCATTGATCAACACCTGCGGCTCAATGTGACACAACTCCTCAACATCAAAATTAGCTTCACCAGGTGAATCCATCGCATCCGCAGCAGGCGAATTGACAACCTCGACTTCAACTTCAATATGCTCATCAAATTCCATATCGACCATACTATTCTCACCATATTTTGTCCATCCCGTGTACCCCTCAACAAAACCCCTCCGCACTAAGTGTGACTTTATTATTTGTAAATCATTCCACAACTTCTGATTTTTGCAATCAGAACACGGACAATATATATCAGTCGTCCGTTCACGTCGAGCATGTTGTGCGTCCGCTTCGATGAATTTGGAAACTTCTCGTAAAAATATTGGACCCGGTCTTGGTGCCTTGTACATCCAAGATCTATCCATCGCGAACGGCCTTGAACGGAAACCCAAAAATTATTAAAATTTATTAATTAAATATGTGTGATAAAAAATTTAAACATTCACTATATATATATATATATATATTGAATATTACATGAAGTGAAAAATATTACACAAGATAAAATAAAACAAATATCAAATTATTTTATATATTATTTAACTTTTATCACCATCTAGCCAAAACATATTAGAAATTAATTAATTAATTATGTGTAACAAAAAAGTTCAAATATTAACTAAATATATAAATATTGAAAAATAATATACATGAAGTGAGAAATATTATGCAAGGTAAAATGAAACAAACATTAAATTATTTTATATATTATTTAATTTTTATTAAAAGATAATAAAATAATTAACATCCCTCTTGCCCTAATACTACTTTCTCTCTCTTTTAAAAACCAAACTAGATCTAGATTCCCATTGACATAAAACAAGCTAAATATAATAATTTTTTTTATGTAGTGATGAAAAGAGATGATGTATGCCTTCATAAACTTCAACTATAACCAAGTAGAACCATCCACAACAAACGAGTTTAGCTAAAATTTGATGAAAACGTAACAAACTTAAAACCCAAAATTCTACTTGATTTCAAAATGAGAGCACAAAAAAACCAATGGGATGAGTTCTCCTTACCTCAGAGAGCAAATTTCTGTAAAAAAAAAAAGAACTCAAAACCTTCTCCCCTTGATTTTCGTGATTTGCCCAAATTTTCGGACCGCCATTGCTCGAGTGAGGGCCGGAGCTGTCCGAACGCGACTTTTATAGCCTGAGCACTTTATAGCGGCGATTGGCATTGTCAACCGCCGCTAGTATTGTTAACCGCCGCTATAAACCTGGACCATTTATAGTGGCGGTTGACAATGTCAACCGCCGCTATAGTAGGATCTGTAGCGGCGGCTCACACCGCGGCAAGCCCTCCTAGGCTCTGTAGCGACGACTCACTTTGGGCCGCGCCGCTGCGGCCTTTGGACTGTCGCCGTTACAGAGCCTATTTGTGGTAGTGACCGGAGGTAGGAAGGTAGAGGACCAAACAAATTTGGTGGGAGGCGGCGGAGGCTCGCGAGACCTCCTGGCGGCTCGCGTGACCTACAGAAAGAGAAAAAAAAAGATCGATGCCATGCACGCTTCTTAATTATTCGATCCTTTCAACACAAAATTTTTTTGCGGCAGTTGAATTGGTAGAATTGCTTTGACTTGGTTTTAGGAGCACTCAAATCGGAGCCTTGCTGGAGCTCGATCCATGGTGGTGTCACCTTCCTGCTCGATCTCGAAACAGGCGAACCTGTCCTTGAACGGCTTCACACGGGCACTGTCTCCTCAAGGTACTGGTGGTTCATGCGGAACTGTGGCGGCATACATAGCACGAACGACAGCTTCCATGATTGCTCTCTAGGACGGATCAAGTGTCGCCGGTGAGGCCATGATTGGTCCCTTCCATGCGACAGGGGGTGCTGGAAGAGCGAGCCTAATGCGATTGCACTCGAGGGTCCTCTTCGTTCGATGACGAGTTTTGATGCAAGTGCGTTTTCTTTTGAGGAGTTTCAAAATAGTGGCTAATATTTTTGTAATGGTACTATTTAAATTAATAATTTAAATTATTATTTTTAACGAAATTCAGCTATTAAGCCCACACCGGCCCAAACGGAAGACGACTAGTAGCTTTTCGATGGCCGTGGCCCGTGGCTGTATAACAAGAGATTCTATTGCCGTCGCCGAGGAACTCTGCTATGTCCCCGATGAGTACAGTGATGCCACTAACTGGGAGGAGCTCTGCTCCATCCAATAGCCGCTAGACAATACAAGCTCTGCACTCTGCAGTGGCTCCTCGTGGCGTCTGGGATAAGCTAAATCGCATTGTGGGAGATTCTGCAGAAACTCAAAGCTAGCGAGCTGATCACAATCTTGGTCCTACTCGTCCAATGAAAGGCTTGAATAGTCAATGAATTGAAGCAAAGTAGCCTCCTGGTTTGTAGCATCGTTTGTCTTTTTCATAGACTCAACAATACAAAATTTGCTACACTACCATAATTTCTTTTGTCAAAAGAAAACAAATTTCTTTATAATATATACAGAAGGCAAAGAAACCTCCCTCCGATGTCTATTTAACACTGATTTGAATTCATACTGTTAGGAACAAAAATAGATTAAGCCCACCCCTTCAAGGCGGTCCACCGGCCTAGCCATCACCTGATGGTTCTTTGCCACGTTCTCATGCAGTGCCCCATCTGATGGAACACATGGGGTAAACTAACAGCCTACCAACAATATGGGAATCAATCGAACTATCCAAGGCATAAAACAAGAATTCTACTGAATTAGTTCCCTGCATCTTGCTGAGTTGCTGACAAAGTGACATGAGAACCATTCACTTGACCTTTGCTTCTGTGAGGAAGCCTGAATCAAATTTTGATACACAAGAACAAAGGGATAAGATATTTTCTAAAAAAAAAACTTACCATTAAAAACATTTAATCAATATGGCAAGCATGTTTATGGAGCAGGGATTGAAATCATCACCAAAGTAGTAGTGAACACCTTACCAAGAAATGATCTTACTATTAATCAGAGTAATGCAGCATACAATGTCAGCCTTATCTCAAAACGGGTGCAGCACGTCCAAGAGTTGGCCAACACAATTATAATGACATACCCCTTATATTGATAATCTTCCAGTAAATAAGCAAAAGCAAACCAGTCATCCTGGATCCAAGTAGTGATGAATTTCACGAGTCCATCTTCAAATACAATCATCCTAATCAGCTATCCTTGATGAAAAAGAAAAGCATGATCTTGTAAGCACAGGCATTCGAGCATAATTATATTGCTCCAGAAATACTAAAACAGGAACCTAGATACACCAAGGTGAATGTAAGAAACTAATTCCAAAATATATATAAATGAACAATTGATGTAAGTATACATCATTAAGCACCTGATACTTCACAGGAGCAGGTCACGTTGCCTAAATAACTGATGGAGGGTCAGAACTTGGAACAGATCCTGTGAATGACAAATACAAATAATATTAACTTTCACCGAAATGTAAAACGCCTAGGATTGATGGAAAAGCAAAGATTACATCTTTTTGCTCAGATCATATTATAGCAAGGCATTTCAATTGCTTTATTTACATGTGTCTAATGCAGAGTGTATAAACTGAGAAGCAAAGGCATCACTTAAGATAATCAGATTAGTTCTTTTCTATTGAAATATGTGTCTAATATATATATATTTTTGAACTGGGAACTATATGTGTCTAATATTCCAAAATGCAAAGTGTACAAACTGAGAACCAAAGCCATCACTTAAGTAATAAATAGATCATTGCGGGTATAGGAAAATCCGGGGTTCCCCTAACCGCCTATGGGCCAATTCGCCGGCCCATAAAGCGCAGCGCTACCGAGGTGACAGCCCGCCTAGGGCTGGGCCGAAGTCGGGGAGGCGCCTTGTGCGCTCACCCACGACCATCCGCCAACCACCCGAATTAATGCGGGCACTCGAGTACCCGCGCTGACGGGCGACTGATGGGACGGGGTGCGTCCGGGGCCCTCCCCCGCTTGGTCGCCGCCGTCTGGTACTGTCGCCTGGGGAACGCGCGAAATGGGGGAAGCGCGAGGAGCACCGTCATTAATGACGAAGCAGCCGGCCCAGACCGCCCAAAGCACGAAGAACGAGGGCGGCGGAGGAAGATTTGGGGAGATCCCATCTCCTTAGAACCGGCGCCCGAGTTGTTAGTTTGAGGGGGGTCCGGGTTGTGTAACGACCTCTTCCTTGGCCTATAAAAGGGGGAGGTTCGTTCATTGTAAAAACAGAGACATAATAGTAACATGCATACAAGCAGGACGTAGGGTTTTACGCTCCAAGCGGCCCGAACCTGGGTAAAACTGTGTGAGTTCCATTCTGCACCCAGCTTCCCTCCAGCAAGCGCTTGATCCGATCTCCCCGCAACCTTTCTCAAGGGCAGCCCGGCAGGCCCCCATTTGAAGGTGCTCACACGCACCGACATTTGGCGCGTCAGGAAGGGGGAGGCGTCGTAGATCTTACGCAGAACCCTCAACCAGCGATGGTGAAGATTACCAGCGTAGCTCCGTCGCGAGACAGCCGTTCCGGGTCGGGGTCTGGCTCCAGCGCTCGGGGCCCTCGCCACCGGCGGGGGGAGAAACCGGCCTCGCCAACGCGCGACCCGAAGAAGACGGGCAACCTTCCCTCACCTCCCGAGGGAGGAGGGGGCGGGGACAACCGCTCTTGAGGGCATGCGGCTGGCGGGACCGGGCAGGCGCCGTCAAAAGGGCACTCTGGAAGCAACCCGTCCATGGTCCGGCCAACCGCGCGACGATTGTTTGAAGAAGAGGTACCGGCGGATCCTATCACCGACGTGAAAACCATGTTGCGCCAACCGCCTCCTAGGATATCCCACGTCCCCCGCGTCGAGTCGTGGCTCGACGACCTCGAGCGGGCCCTCAATTCTGTGCCTCGCACTGGTAGGAAGGGGGGTCGTAGGGGTGACCCGGGAGGCAAGGGAAAGGCAGCGGCCCCCATGGAAGACGCCTCGCACTCCGTCACGACCCCTCGCAACTGAGACTTGAGGGACGACTTCAATCGACGCCGGCGAGAGAACGAGGACGCCCGAGTCTCCATTGAGTGTTCCTGCGAGCGTGCCAAGGAGAGCCTAGGGCGCGGCCCTGAGCGCTCCGATGGGCACACTCGCAGGGAACACAGCTCGGAGAAAACCCGTGGTAGCCACCGCCGGTTTGCCTCGGAGTCGGACTCCGAGTCCTCCCCGGAGCGCCCCCACAAGCGGAGACGGCAGCCCGACAGCACCTCCTTCATCGGGGGATGCGCGGCTCTGTCCACGTGACTCCGGCGAGTGGGTTAGTTCCGACCAGATCTCTCGAAGTGTTATGACGACACGACATCCCCAGGCGAGTTTCTCCAGATCTACTCAACTGCCGTCAAAACCGCCGGAGGTTCTGAAGACGTCATGGTCAACTATTTCCACATCACGTTGAAGGACTCGGCTCGGTCTTGGTTCATGAACCTCGCCCCGAGATCCATCCGTTTGTGGGAACAACTGTGTCGGGATTTTTTTAGCCAACTTCCAGGGCACGTCGAAACGCCCCGGAAGTCAGATTGACTTGGACCGGGTCGTCCAGCGCCCGGGTGAAACATTGAGGCAGTTCATGCAATGCTTCAGCCAGGTCCGCAACACCATCCCACGTATCGACCCGGCGCGAATCATCACCGCATTCGGACACGACGTCCGAGATAAAGACATGCTTGGGGAACTCGCGGTCAACGCCCCCAAGTCTGTCATCGAGCTGTTTAAGCTCGCTGACAACTGCGCCCTATGCCAGGAGGCCCAGGTGTGGCACGACCCCCCGGCTAAGGCAGAGCCCGACTCTAGCAGAAGCCTTTCCAAGAACTAGAAGAACAAGCTGCAGAAGAAGCGGAAGGCTGAGGAAGTCACGGCAGTAGGCCAGACCAGTCGGGCGGCGCGCCCCGGTCCGAGTCCTGGGACAGCGAAGCCGGGCGCCAAGCCGTCGACCGGCAAGTTCTGCGCTCTCCACGAGACAACCGACCACGACCAAACCGAGTGCCGTTACATCCAGGCAACTATCAAGCGCCGACAGGAGAGGCGCACGATTGCAACAAAGGAGAAACAACTGGAGGAGAAAGACGAAGAGGAGGCGAACGCCTTTCAAGAGGCAGGGTCGGATGATGCCATCACTGTCATCAGCGCATGTTCGGCCACCCATTCCTCCAAGAGGGAGATCAAGCTCCTGCGCCGAGAGATCTGCGCCCTGTAGTCCAGCAAGGCGCCGGCGCGGTAGGTTAAATGGGTGGACGTGCCCATCACCTTCGACCGGAGCGATCTCGTGGGTCCTGACAACTCGGATGGAAAGAAGGTGGCCCGAATGCTTGTCGACGGTGAGGCAAGTATCAACCTCATCACCCCCAAGGTGTACGAGATGCTCCAAGGCTCCAAGGCCGACCTCCGACCGTCGCACCCCTTTCACAGAGTACTGCCTAGAACCGCCCGCCCCCTGGGCAGGGTAGCGCTTCTAGTGACCTTCGGCTCGAGGGACAACTTCCGCACGGAGAAGATCACTTTCGACGTGGCAGACATTGACGTCCCCTGCAATGTCATCATCGGCCGACCCGACATTAACAAGTTCATGGCGGTGCCCCATTACGCCTACCTCATGCTTTAGATCCCGGGCCCTAAGGGCGGCATCGTGGAATGAGTGGACGCAGTCAAGGCAGTGGCCTGCCTCGAGAACATCTTGGCCTCCGAGCTCGTAGCGAGCGAAAAAGCTGAGGAGTCAGTCGAGGTGGGTCCGAGTGCCCCGCGCACTCGGATGTCCGCACCCGTGGCGGCTGACACCAAGAAGATCGCTCTGGACGCCGAAGGGTCGAAGACCACTACCATCGGCGGCGGCCTGGCCCACAAATAGGAACTTGCGCTCGTCACCTTCCTACGCAAAAACGTGGATATCTTCGCTTGGCACCCATCCGACATGCCAGGGATTCCAAGGGAGTTGATCGAGCACAAGCTAAGGGTGGACTCGGCTGTCCGCCTCGTAAGGCAGAAGACGCGACGACAAGCACCCGAGTGAGAGGATTTCATAAGGGCAGAGGTCCGAAGGCTCCTAGAAGCTGGTTTCATACAGGAAGTCCTCCACCTCACATGGCTTGCCAATCCCGTGGTCGTACCCAAAAGCAATGGCAAGCTTCGGATGTGTGTGGACTATACCAACTTGAACAAGGCTTGTCCCAAGGACCCCTTCCCCCTTTCAAGAATAGATTCGGTAGTAGACTCCACTGCAGGCTGCGACCTGCTCTGTATGTTGGACGCGTACTTAGGGTATCACCAAATTAATATGGCGCGCGAAGATGAAGAAAATAGCGTAAGCATGCCTTTTGGTCTCAAGAACACGGGCCCCACCTTCGAGCGGGCCATGCGCCTAATGTTGGACACCCACATTGGGAGGAATGCCCAAGCATACGTAGACGACATAGTCTTAAAATCCCGGGAGAGCTCTTGCTTACTGGATGACCTCGAAGAGACGTTCGCAAAGCTACGAAAAAATAGGGTGAGGCTCATCCCGGAAAAATGCGTCTTCGGGGTCCTAGCGGGAAAGTTACTCGGTTTTTTTGTGTCGCACCGGGGAATCGAGGTCAACCCGGAAAAAATCAGAGCCATCGAGGCAATAAAAGCACCCATCCGCCTCAAGGACGTGCAGCGCCTCACCGGGAGCATGGCGGCCCTAGGTCGTTTCGCATCCTAACTCAAAGAGCGCGCACTACCCTTCTTGAAGATACTAAAGCAAGCAAGCAAGTTTGAATGGACCAAGCAAGCTGACGACGCGCTGCAGGAGCTAAAACGGTACCTTTCGTCACCACCAACTCTGACTACTCCGAGCCCAGGAGAGCCACTCCTCCTCTACATCTTTGCGACCCCGCAAGTGATCAGCCTGGTCCTGGTGGCCGAGCGGTTGGAAGACGCTGCCCTTGCACCAAGAAAATCAGCAAAAAAGACGGAGGAGGAACACTGAGCAAGACCCAGGGGCTACGCCCGAGTCCGACTCGGGGGTTGCGCCCAACTCCAACTCCGAGTTGGCGCCCGAACCACGCTCGGAGGCTACACTATAGTCCCGCTCAGGGACGACACCTGAGTCCGACTCGGGGGCTGCGCCCAAACCCAACTCCGAGTTGGCGCCCGAGCCACGCTCGGGGGCTACGCTCGAGTCCTACTCAGGGTCGGCACTTGGGTCCGACTCGGGGGCTGCGCCCAAATCCAACTCCAAGTTGGCGCCCGAGCCACGCTCGGGGGCTACGCTCGAGTCCCGCTCAGGGTCGGCACCTGGGTCCGACTCAGGGGCTACGCTCGAGTGCCGCTCAGGGTCCGCACCTAGGTCTGACTCGGGGGCTGCGCCCAAATCCAACTCCGAGTTGGCGCCCGAGCCACGCTCAAGGGCTACGCTCGAGTCCCGCTCAGGGCCGGCGCCCGAGTCTGACTCGGGGGCTGCGCCCAAACCCAACTCCGAGTTGGCGCCCAAACCACGCTCGGGGGCTACACGCTTGAGTCCCGCTCAGGGTCGGCGCCCGATTCTGTCTCAAGAGCTACGCCCAAGCCCAACTCAGAGATGATAGTCGAGTCTCACTTAGGAGGCACTCCCGGAGCTGTTCCAGATGCCGCAACTGAGTCACGCTCGGGAACGGCACCCGAGTCCCGGGGCATGGCTAGTCTCTCACAACCACGCGGCCTGGAGGCTCCACCTCCGACCAAGATCATGAGAAAGGGCCGCGTTACGCCTTCAATAGGCCAAGAGGACACCGGCCATGGCCCGAGTAGCCCGAGGGCTCTGGTTCCAACCAAGTCAACAACAAAGGGGCCACTCGAGCAAGACCGGCGCCACCAGACGCAGGCTGCTGCGCCAACCGGCCGCTCGGGGGCTCCGACTTCGACCAAGCTAGAAGAAAAGGGCGGCCCAGTGGTCCCAGCAATGACCGCAGTGCTCGTCCAACGGCCGGTATACTTCATCACCGAAGTACTACGAGATGCCAAGACGCGATACCCCATGCACCAAAAGATGCTTTATGCCTAACTAGTGACCAAAATTGCTTGCAATCGAGTCCTTTTCTCCTCTGACTCAACAAACAATTCCTGCAACCAACGACGCAAGGAGGACATGGAATTACAGAAAGACGAGCGCCTCACGCTAGTCGATTAAGAAACCTAGTCTGACTGAGCGTCCATACGAGGGTAGTCTGAGTCAAGGTCCTAGGCTAGGAAAAACTCAACGACAAGCAGAAACAAGTCGCATAAAAGAGATAATCAAAACAAACTGTCTTCATGTCTTACAGGGTAGGCGCAGGTGCCCTTTATAAAAACTCACACGCAGGCGAGACAATACTCCTCACAAACAAACGAGGCGGCGAACTCCTTGGCCAGTCGGTGGGCCTCCTTCAAAGCATCGCCATGACCCGGGGGCAACTCGGCGGAGACCACAAACTCGGCGGGGAAGTCCGGGACGTGGGCGATCGCTAGGCCGAGCAACTCGGTGAGCGCGTCCTCGAGGAGCTGCCGCCCTTCCGCTTCCATCACGGACCAAGTGCGTGCGACGACTCCCTCCAACAGCTCGTCAACTGGCGACAGCGCATATACATAGTACTGCGTCGTCCGCTGCGTCGGGCGAGGGAGCGATCCCAGTCGGCCATGACTCAACGCCTGGTTCACGTGCTCGTACAAACCGCGTCCGCCAGACGCCAGTCCTCCACTTGCTGCGCCAGGGCGACCCGCTGCAACTCTGACGCGTTCAGAAGGTTCTCCAGCTCCTCGACGGTCCTGCCTCCAGGCGAAGCATTGCGGGCACGGCGGCGACCTGGGGCCGAAGCACTGGCGATGGGTTCCGGATCCTTCTCGTCTAAGCTCTTCTCAAGCACCCGGATGCGGTCTAGGTACTTGGCCCTCATGGTAGCCCAGTTCAAGGCACGCTCCTCGAAGTCGCGGACCCACGCCGCCAGATCCTCGTGCTCCTTGGTGCTCTCCTCCAGGGTCTCTTGGTAGACTCGAAGGGCGGCCGCCGCCGCCAAACCGCGAGCGGTTTCCAACTCGGCGGTAGCTCGGACCTCCATACTCTCCGCCGTCGCCAGCTTCGCCGTCGCGTCAGTCTCCCGGAAGGCCAGGTGCTCCTCGCGAATGGCGAGCCGACGAACAGAGTACACGTCCTCCGCCACCTGGATTTGCGCTCGGAGGGAGGCCAAGCGGGCATCCAACAGGGAGCCAAGGAGGTCCGCAGCAAGCTCCCTGCCAAACAGGGCGAGGTGTTGCTTCTCTACCTCCGCTTCCCTCGCCCTCAGCGCATCCTCCCGCGCGTCGAGGGCCGCCTCCCGGTCGTCCAACCCCTGCGCACGGGTATCCAAGTTGCCCTCGTGCGTCAGCAGGGCGTCCTTTTGTTCTTCGAGCCCCTCCTCCTACAGGCGCAGCGCGTTCTCTGTGGACCAGAACCGTTCGGCCCGCTCAGCCAATTCCAGCTACGCGACCTTCGCACGCATCCACTGCGTGGCCATTTTCTGCTCCCGGCGCCCGACTTCCACCTCGCGCTCCACGACCGTGTAGACCCGCCGGTCCGCCTCCTCCATCAGCTCAGTAGCCGCCTCACGGAGTCCGGAAGCCGCCTCTGTCCGCTGGCGGGCACGCTCCATCTCGGCACCATAATGGCGGCGGGCCAGCTTCACGGCGGCCTCAAGCTTGGTCCACTCGACCGCAGCGGCAACTTCCCGGAGCTCTAGGTCTGACGACGCCGCCACAACTGACGAGGCCACCTCGGGCAGGAGCCTCTGCGCCTCGTCGATCAAGATGGGCAGCAGGCGAGGCTGTCCGCCGCAACGGTCATCTTCCACAGGCACAGCACAAGCAGAACTTATCCCACCTGGCAGCACCTAGTATGGCTCCGACTGGGCACACGACGGAGTCTCGTCGATGCCCAACATGGCGCTCACGTCAATCGGATCGTCAGCGCGAGCGCCAGCTGCAGACTAGGAGACGCCAGGGCGGTGCTGGCGCTGATCACCTCCAGGGCCTCGAGGCGAAGAAAACGGCCCGGACCGGACCCCCGGCGCACACTCCAAAACAAGCAAGGGGGCGGAGCAGGCCAAATTTCGGGCCGCGCTGGCGGGCTCGTGTCAGCCCCACTCGGCTAGGAAGACTCGGACGGCGGTGGAAAGGACGATGCCTGTCTTGCCTGCAAGATTAACCACAAAAATATCACTACAGAGTCGAGGCGATTGGCAATATGTGGTTAGGTCTCGGATGCCTGCCTTAGGAGGCGTAGCCGGGATGGGCGTTGGAGTGACCGATGGGATTGGCGTAGCAACAGCGGCCTTCGGTGCCGTCTCCACGCGGGGGCCCCTATTGCCAGAAGTGGTCAGCGACTAGTGTGAGTGAAGAATTCCAAGGCAAAGCATAACAGTTGGCAAGGGCTTACTTGCGGAGGCATTTCCACTTCCGCACGGGCACGTCGGGCACCTTCATGCCAGCGCCCTCACCCGCTGTGGCTGCGGGCTCCGAGGATGGGGCCTCCCGGATGGTGGCCACTACAGGAGCGCCCGAGTCCCGCGCCAGCGGGGACGGGCTGCGACGCCTCTTCCGGCTTGACTCCCCGATCGGGGCAACGACTCGAGAGGCGCCACCAGCAGGAGGTGGGGCTCCGCCCTCGGAGTCGGACGAGGGAGGCGAAGGAGACCGGGCCTTCTTGCCCTTTCTAGTGAGTGAGCTGCCGCCGCCATCTGGTCGAGGACCGCCGGATCCGACTGGCGGCCCACCCCTGGGAGGCGCACGATCGGACTTCACGCCTCGCGCGTCCAACTTGGGCATTGAATTGATGATATCGTATTTGCCAGCGGCAAGTCGCAGAGGGCCGACACCCTCAGGATAATCAAAGACGGATAATCAAAGCCGGACGGCAGGTCAGCGTCGGTCAATAGCTTGTACGCCGCCTTCAGCACCGACTCGAGGACGTCCGATCCGGGCCCCCTCCGAGTGCAGCCCGCGTCATTAAAATCACGGTATAACCAGGCCGGCCGCGAGCGCGTGCGAAGATGTGCCAAGTCCATGGTCAGGAAGTCGAAGATGACCCCGTTGACCGAGAGTCCGACCGCTCCTAGAGCCGCGATCCGATCTGTGATCGAATCCAAATGCGCATCGTGCGGCGGCACGTGTTCCCATAATTCAGGGACCGGGTCGGGTTGATGGCGTGCGAACCGGAAACGACGTGGTGTGGTTGGAAACGATGGGCATGCCTTCATGTGCATAAGGAACCACTGGCGCCTCCATTTCTCAATCTTTAACTTGGGGGCGTAGTCGATGTACCCGGCTCGAGATCGGATGGAGAGTCGGACACTCCCCACTGGATCGCTCCCCCCAGTCTTCTACAGCTTGAAGAAGCGGCGGAAGACGTCGACGGATAGCACCACCCCCACAAAGGCCTCGCAGAGATGGGCGACGATGGCAGAATATCTTCCTGAGGGGAGGCTCGAACCGCAGCCCCGGCGTCCACTAGGCATGGAGGATTGCCTCTTGCAAGCGCGCGACGAGCGGAGAAGAGGCAGCAATAGAAGACTATGCGCGACGGTGGAGGCAAGAGCGAAAGGTGACGCTCAATGGCGAAGGAAGAAAGCATGAAGCAAAGCGCGCAGGAGCAGGAGTGGGCGTCAGTCTTCTCCCCCACTTGAGGATTCAAAGGAGGTGGAAGAGGCAGGCGCGGTTCCCAAAACGCCCGCGGCATGACCTCTCGCATCCCGATCGTTGCGCGCTAAGCAGCCCCGAGGCAATGACGAGTGGCCCCAGTCCCAGGTGCGACCCACTCGGTGTAGGAAAATATGAGGTTCTCCTAACTGCCTATGGGCCGATTCGTCGGCCCATGAAGCGCAGCGCTACCGAGGTGATGGCCCGCCTAGGGCTGGGCCGAAGTCGGGGAGGCACCTTGCGTGCGAACCCACGACCATCCGCCAACCACCCGAGTTAATGTGGGCACTCGAGGGCCCGCACTGACAAGCGGCTGATGGGACAAAGTGCGTCCGGGGCCCTCCCCTGCCTGGTCTCCGCCGCCTAGTGCTGTCACCTGGGGAACGCGTGAACCGGGGGAAGCTCGAGGAGCACCGCCATTAATGACAAAGCAGTCGGCTCAGGCCGCCCAAAGCATGAAGAACGAGGGCGGCGGAGGAAGATTTGGGGAGATCCTGTCCCCTTAGAGCCGGCGCCCGAGTCATTAGTTTGAGGGGGGTCCGGGTTGTGTAACGACCTCTCCCTTGGCCTATAAAAGGGGGAGACCCGTTCATTGTAAAAACAGAGACACAATAGTAACACGTATACAAGCAGGACGTAGGGTTTTACGCTCCAAAGGGCCCGAATCTGGGTAAAATTGTGTGAGTTCCATCCTACACCCATCTTCCCTCCAGCAAGCGGTCGATCCAATCTCCCCGTAACCTTTCTCAAGGGCGGTCCGGCAGGCCCCCATTTGAAGGTGCTCGCACGCACCGACAATCATGTTCTAAACAAAACATGTAATTACCTTTTTAATTCTGCCTGCACCGTTCTATTGTATAACATAGGTACAATTGTGTAAATATAATCGGAACATAGTATTCGACAGCATTAGGAAGGGAAGAAAATTGCAAAATATGATTGTGCAGTTCAGGGAGTGATTCAGGCTAGGGTCTCGCATATTTGGTATAGAAGAAGCATACCTGTTTGGCTGTTTCAATCCCCTGGACGAACTGAGACTGAATAGCAGCAGAGCAATAGGAGGCTCGGCCATGGCAGCCACGAACGATCTATGGCGGCCATGTCCCTCTGCTCCTGGATGTTCCACACCAACGATGGGCTGCTGCTCCTCGACGCCGTAGCAGCGACGGCGTCCGAGTCCTCGGCGCCGAGGCAGCAACGGTGTCCCGTCCTGTTCCCGGCCGATGCGCGGCAACAAAGGGGGTGCCGCTCGTAGCCGATCCAGGGCATCCAGTGACAGGCTGCTGCTCCTCGGCGCCCCGGCAGAGACGCCGTGGTGCTCCCGGCCGATTGCTTCCGCTTGTCGCTGATCGAGGGCAGCAACGGCGTGGTGCTCCCAGCCGATTGCTGCCGCTCCTTGCAGATCCAGGGCAGCGACGGCTTGCAGCGGTGCAGGTGTGCGATTCCGGGGTGAAGCCTTTTCGATCGTCGGGTGCAACTCTCCGTGATCCGCAGAGCGCCGTAGGCTGGCAAGGTCGGTGGGGGGGGGGGGGGGTGTTCGGTTCTTAGGACACAGCAACTGGCGTTTGGAGTTGGAGCCATGCGATGAAACACATAGCGATCTTAGGTCTAATATTGACCTAAACACTCGAGTTTTGGGACTGCACTTAGGGCCTGTTTGTTTCATGAGGAGATTGATTAATCTAGATCATAGTGTTAGATTATTTAATCTAAATTATTTAAGTTAGATTAATTAATTTAAAGAAGGTATTTATTTTTCTAGATTATTTAAGCTAGATCAAGTTGTTTTTGATATAAGAAGACCAATTTAGCATGAGTAGTGAGTCTTTCTCTAAAATAATTCAAAATAAGCACATCTGTAGTAAATTATTAGATTATAATAATCTTCCCTCTAAATTAATTAATCTGATCTAATAATCTACCATGTTTGTTTGTCTAATATAGATTAATTAAGCTATATTAATTAATCTGAGTGGATTATAAGCTGAAACAAATAGGAACTTAGATTAAACACTATCTTAAAGAGGTCTGGGTGGGTGACTTAAAAAAATTTCCACTCATCTTAAATTTAATGGGTGGAGATGTGTAATCCACGCTGTACAACGCCCGCCGCCCCCTAACCCCTCACGGCGCAGAAACTTTTTCAGAGATAAAATAGAAAAGAAAAAAAAAACTAACTCGGCGACCAGCTGGTCGCAGGACGCTGGTGTCTATGCGGCCTGTAGCACGCGCAACGAAGCCCAGCCCAGGACTCGTTGGGCCAGAATGGGTGAACGCGTAGAAAAGCATAAATAAATAATTAATGATGTTTATGTGGAGGGCCACTTATTTAAGTCTCGCGCTCGGCTGCTAAAATCTGCCCTGCGCCAATTAAATTTCCTGGGCACAAATGGACTTTGGTCCGGGCGAGCAGCTATTCGACCAGCTGGTCTCCGGGCGCGTCCGGACACCTGACACGTGTGAGTGTGGGGGTGGGGGTGGAGGTTGGGGTTTTCGCCCATTATTTATTATATAAATGCTAATAATGTGTTCGCTCAGCTTTGAAAAGAAAGTGCCGTGCATTGACGGTAAAATTAGTGGGGATTTAGAGCTAAGTTGGCTGCCACTTCTTTTAGTGGGTTTTCGCCCACAGGTTCTTGCCATATGTTCATTCCTTACTATCTTCTAGGTTGCTCTTGATACTCAACTTGGATTTGTGTGTTGTTGATAATGATTTGATGGATTCAATAGATATATGATTTGATAGATGCGATGGCATATGAGAGAGATTGCTGATTATTAAGTTTGGACAGGAAGGTGGTGTTTTTCAGTTTTATTGGTTTATTGAGAGAGTTTTTCTTTTTTTTAAAAAGAAAAATGTATGGTTTTAACGGTTCTCAAAATTTGAAAAACAAATGGAAATTTAAATTTTTTAATTTGATTGGACTCCTGAACATTACGCGGCCGCCCTGCCGTCTCCCCGTCCCCGCCCGAGCTACCCCGGAGCTCCGCCGTGACCTATCCTCTCTCCCTGTAGTGTGGAAGGACGAACATCGGCGCTGCTCCCGACGACTCCTTGTAGGGTCGATCTTGGATTTGGCCACTCCTTCCTTCACGGACGCCGCCGCTTTTCCCTCGATTCCCGCCACCATGCGGTGCGCCATCCCTCGATTGTTCTCACTGGTGAACTCCCCTGCTCCCCACACATCCACCCGACCCGCCTCGATCGGCTCGAGGATTCGCCGCCATTCACCGAGAACTCGACCATCCGCCGCCGTCGGCCGCCGCCTTCCGCCGCGATCAGCCTTTTCCTCTCGCGTGACTCCCTGGTGGGCCCTCCCTCCCTCGATGTATCTGCCGGTGCATGCGCCTGAGGCCTGCGCGTCAACCTGTGGACCCTGTAGGACCGACCCTGGAGGGGGGCAAGAGGGGCGGTTGCCCTCGGCCCCCGACTCTAGAAGGCCCCTCCTCGTAGCCTGTTTACGTGTATAGGTATATAGTTCATTTTGCCTATACTTTGTCCAGCAAAAACTCCTAACAAACGGGCTTGTAATTAACATGTTCCATGCAACACTATAGACAAATTCACCATGTAACATGAGGCTTGGAGCCAGCTTATCTCCCTGGCCATTCAAACCAATCGGTAATCTAAGCTCAATAGCCAAATATGTCATCAGGTAGCAACAGTAGTTTTAACTTTTAAGTGTCATCACAATTTCTCATGTGATGGCATAACTGTTGTTCGACATCAGCGATCGACGCAACTGTTGTTCAATTTCAACGATCATACCTATATTCCTAACAGCATGATCGATTTCTGTCTACAATTTTCAACAAGAAACCATGTCGACAAGAAAGTATGTATCATGTAGTGAGGAAATGGGAAAGAAGAAACGAGAGGAAGAGTTTATAGCATCACTGAAAGGAGTCATGGATAAATTTTCAAAGTTAAAATTATCGAACTGAAATTTAGGATAATATGTGCAAATCATTTTATATAAATATTATTTTGACATATTTTTTTCTAGTAATAATACTATTTCTCTATATATAAGTAAATTTTTAGTACCTATATATAGAAGGGCCCAGCTCATTGCTTCGCCGTGGGCCTCGAAAATCTCAGCACCGGCCCTGCGAGCCTGGCGACCTCGCTGGAGTTCGGTGTCCCCGTCCTCCGCGCTCGCCACGCTGACCCAGTCATCGAGCGCACGCAGCACCCACCACCCGCAGGCGCAGCACCCTCCTCCTCCTCTGGACGAGCACCAGCAGCTACAGCTGTAGCTGGTGGAGGCTCAGGCGCCGCACGAGCACCTGCACCAGCAGCTGCAGCTACAGCCGGTGTCGGTTCTCCGTGACGCCGGGAAGAAAAAAGAAACTAAAAAGAACTGACGTCGTAACTGACATGTGGGACCCATCGGAAACGAGTTATAGAACCAAACTACAGAGGCACTCAGCATTGAGTATAGTAGGCCGCCGCCGGTTTGGGCCGGAATGGGCGAACGCCTACTGAACCGTAACGACTCGCTTCCGCGACCAGCTGGTCGACCATCTTTGTCAGTGCAATCACGCTTTTTATAGAAAGTACCATTCTCTGTATAGAAAGTAATATGGTAATATACAACCCGACAAGACTTGGAGGTCCCTCCTAAAATCTCTATAATTTATTAATTAAGGTGCGGTTGTTCACTTTGTATCCATAAAGTTAGAGATTAAATCCAAGTCGGTTTTATATCTTTCATATTAATCACCGATTTTTAAAAATTATAACTCCTGCATCTGGAGTCCAAATGAGACAAACTCGGACTCTATCTCGTAGTTCGTAAAAAGTTCTACAATTTTGATATTCAATAGATTCACAGATTCGGAAGTTTTTATGTCTAAATATATGATGTAAAGATATCTGTTCTGATTCGGACTCCTCTACCCGCGTCTCGTAGTGGGGCCTATATCTCATAGCTCCAGAGTATAAATAATATCATGCATATATATTCCGGAAAGCTCTCGACGAGATCTAGAACTTTTGTAGTCACACTTTTTTTATTGGAACACGTCTTGAAAGTCCAAAACCACGACGTAATACACTATTGTTTCTGTACTGCGTAAATTAATTTTTCCTTCCGGATAAACCTTGTAAAAATCTTTAGTCAATGGGTCACGACCTTAGACTTACATGTTAGGTTTCATGTACATACAGAGTTATCTTGTAGGTGCTATGGGCTTGTGAAAAACCCAGAATCGAGCTTTATATCGCTACTTCTCATCTTTGAACCTTTTTAGTGTTATTTCACCTAATTCTACAACATCTCAAACAACACTACATGTCAAAATCGTCAATATTAGAGATAAAAAACATATTTATGATGAGAATATGGTGTAAAATGGCGAGAAAATTATTACTTCTGTATAAAAAATGGTACACTAAGAAGCATCAACAATAATATAAATATGATATTTCATGTAAAAATATTAATAATATAATTTAACAAATATATTCTGTAAATGATTTTTTATTTAAACCATAAAGAATGTATTATTTTTCTTAACCCCATCGCAACGCACAGTCACTTTGCTACTCTAAATTTATTCAAGTCCAAAATTCGCACCAATAAAAGGTTTGGAAGGAAATCATCATTCACACGTTATTATCCAAAAATGCACGCTCGGAAATTAAAGCAGCAAGTAATTATGGGATAGAATGAATATACGATTGCATAGCGCTGTTATGATAAAATTCTCTCTCTCTCTCTGGAAATCTGGAAAGCAAATGAGCAATATATATATATATATATATATATATATATATATATATATATATATATATATAGCTAAATAAGTTATTTAACAACCATAACTTTATGGTTACGGAAGTAGAAAAATTATAGTTATGACTAAAACATTTATGGGTGCGGGGATGATCTACAAGGTTTTTATGGTTACGACAAAAAACATTTATGGTTATGAGAAATATTCATGGTTACGGGGTGTAAATTTTATGGTCAAATGATAAAATAATTACGGTTGTGGGTTGGGGTGCTAAATAGCTATTTAGTGCGCTACGCGCTAAATAGCTTTTTTCTACTCCCAGGAGGTAGCTACTCTAACGTGTATATCTCAGAATCTACAGAATATCATTACATACTTGAAGTTTGTAAATTAAGTATGTAGTCATACTTAAGGGTATGTGGACATACTCACTTTTTTTTATTGGAATACATGAAGTATGTGGACATACTCATTTTTATATAGCAGTAAATATGATATATGTTCATATGCTTATAAGTAGAAGATCCTTTAAAAAAAATTTCTGGTTATCACTCTTAAAAATCTTGTTTTAAGTATATGTACATACTCAAAATAATAAATGGGTATGAACACATAACTAAGGTGAATTTTTCAACATGGAAGTAACTACACCTGGGATTAGAATAGATTTTCCATATATATATATATATATATAAACTCCTATTTAGCACGCTACGTGCTAAATAGGATATTTAACGCCCATAATTTTATGGTTGCGGAGTGAAAAAAGAGTAAAATACATCAGCGGTCCTTAAACTTGTCTTAGGGTGTCATCTAGATCCCCAAACTTTTAAAATACATATTTGAGTACCTAAACTTGCTAAAGTGTGTCATTTAGGTCTAAAGTACCAAAAATACCCTATGATTGATGATGTGGGTGATAACTAGCATAATTTTTTATAAACTTTCTCTCCCTAAATTAGATATACCGTTTTAGCATATTCAGAGACCAATATGTTATCATATAATCACATATATCATCGCAACATAGTCACAAATGTATACACAATTATAAATTATCACATCCAAAATCTAAATCATAGTCATCTACCATAGTTTATTTTAAAAGACTTTTGTTTTCTACTGCAACATGTATAGACATAGAAAATAAGATAGTAAAAAAAAGCATATAAGGAGTATTTTCAGTACTTTGGACCTAGATGACACACTTTAGCAAGTTTAAGAACCCAAATATGCATATTGAGAGTTCAGGAACCTAGATGACACCCCGAGACAAGTTTAGGGACCGCACATGTATTTTACTCGTGAAAAAATTATGGTTACATGTGAAAAATTTTACGGTGCATGAATGATCCATGAAATGTTTTATGGTCATGGTTCAAAGATTTTATGGTCATAAAAATAATGTGCCATAAACTTATGGTTGTAGTGCCAAATATTTATGGTTATGGGATAAATGTTTATGGTTTGGTGCTGGGTGCTGAATAAGTATTTAACGCACTGCACGTTAAATAGCAGGACCAATTCCCCCTCTACTCCACGACCCGGCCAATTCCCTCCTCTTCCAGCAGGCAACTCCTGTCCCAAAAGAAAAAAGAAAAGAAAAGATCTAGTATGAGGGCCAATAATATTATGATGGCGATGTTCTTCTTGGCTATGCTCTTTGGATCTTTATCGTCTCTGCCTGTACGCTGTAAATATATGTCATAATTTTTTTTGTCGTCCCTCAGATTATATGCGAGTAAATGATTTATTTTAACACTAATTTTGCAGGTCGTCATCAACTATTAGATGCGAGGACTTCTACCAATTCCACTAGGTCACTAGACCAGAAAAAGCTAACCTTCATCTTCTGTTCCAGAATAAAATGTGACCTTTTTAATAAATATGGTAGGTGCTTCTGCTGCCCTGATTTAGTCGGGATGAGAACTGTCATCCAACCATGCAAGAGTGCAGGGACAATTGCGCCGAGTTTAAGCCAAAATGCTTATGCTAAATAATAATAATTGTGCAGTTTTGCAACCTTGCAGCCGAGTAATATCAATAATATAAAATTATATTCATCTTTATTGCTCTTAAAAACAATTATTGTCTCTGGGATCTCTTTTGATTCATTTTTATGAAGTAGGCGATCAGAATAAAATTGGTAAATAATTGAAAATATTTCGAGGGAAGATACCTCGATTCTTGCAAAGGCAAGTAATCATTGATATATTATTTCTATTTTACCATTTTTTGATTTTTTTTAGACCTTGTTCCGTCCATATAAAGAAACGCGCGCGCGATGTCAATCCACGTCACCAACAAAACATCCGATCTCCTTCGTGACATTAACGTCTAGGTTTTTTTTTCTACGATGCATTCGTGTCTTCCCACCACCTCCGTATCTCTCTCTTCTTCGTCTTCCACTACCTCTAGATCCATCTGATCTCCTCATCGAGAGAAAAAATGAATACCATGGCCAGTTTCGTTGCTTCGCCGCAACCCCCGCGCCCTCCGCGGCGTCGTGCTGCTCCTCGAACGCCCTTGTGCCGCCACCTCTAGGAGTTGGACGAGATAGAACAAGGTGTTAAAGCCTGGGTGAAGTTAACGTGTGAGTTCTGGGTGGTTGGAGCGCCACTTGTAATAAATTCAAACCTGTGCTGTAAACGCTATTTGATGAGATGGGAGTGCCTATGGCACTCTAAAACTCTAAAAAAAAAAAACAATGACCCTGCTCACCGGTCGCCGACCCGTAGCCACGGAGTCGTCGGCCACCTGCCCGGCTCCCACACGACCCGTCTCCTCCTACGTGCGCTTCATGAGCCTTGAAATAGCTCCTGCTGGATGTTCGATAGCTCCTGCAGTATTGGAATAGGCAAGGTTAACTTGGTTTTCATTCGCTAGCTAAGTGCTTGAGGAGACAGTGCGTGGTTTGATATATATAAGCATGCCCGACACGAGATTATGCCAAACAACAAGAGTTCTTGATTCCTTTGTTCTTGGTTTTGTTACTTTTCTCATTCCTGCATTTTCTCTATTCCATTTTTCATTCCTCCTGCATTCCAAAGGGCCCCTGAAAGGTCAGTGTGCGAATTTGCTTGTTTCTTCAAAAGCAACTTTCCACCACAAAGTTGAACTAAAATGATCCTAGAAATTTAGGGAATAGTAGTGCCCCAAAACAAAAGAAACTTCATTGGCGCCACACCAGCTCTAGTATTCGGTACTAGTAGAGAGATCATCATCAGTGAAGGAAATGACATGACTTGGCCTCTCAGTACTTATGGGCGCCATGAGTATCTAGATCAGCCTCTTCCATCTTCACTGAAGCTCATGCCATCTCAAATTTCTATCAACCGGTGTTTCACTCGACCTTTTGTCTCGAGAGAAACCGCGCACGTATTGGCCGATTTGGCTCTTCTGCAACGAGAGACGCAAAGGCAAACGCAGCACCAACCTGTCACACACAAACACACCTCTTGTTACTGCTGGGTATTTAGCAGCTTGCTGCGCGAACTAGTCATGTTCACAGTACTGGCCGGCCAGCGTGGCTGTCGGCAGTGGCGCATCTAGAAATCCAATTATGGGGGGTGCAAACTTAGGCAACATAATCGATAGAAGTCATTATATTTCAGTCATCAATTATCGATAAAGCTGTTCGATGAAAGATAATACATGTTTTTAAGACAAGTAACATTGCATAATATGAAGAAACAATAATCATATTTAATTAATTTTCCATCTTTAGATAGCATTTGAGCTCAAAATACTAATGATTTACAAGTTTAATGCATACACAATATACTAAGGGGTATGTATATGTGGTTTTTTTGCAAAACTTTGGGGGGGGGGGGGGGAGTTGCTCCCCCATGCTACTACTGTAGATCTGCCGTGGCTGTCAGAAAGTGTCAGAGCAAATGTCCATGTTAAGGAAAGCTCGTGGTGGTGAGAGAAATAATACACATGCTTGGCTTCCCTATTTGTCTCCATATAAACCGGAGCAAAATAGGTGGAGAGAGGAAGAGGAAGCCAAAGGACCAGCAAGCAACACCCACACCACAGGCGAGAGGAGGAGAGCCAAGGGATCCATCCGGCTGCTTCCTGGTGAGTTAATTGGTCGTCCATCCGGCCGATTCTTTCTTTCTTCCATGGCAGCACCACAAGCGCGAGCTCCTGTATTTGTTTTTTTTTTTCGGGCCGATTCATTCTTAATCTCTTAGATGGCAGCACCACAAATGCAAGAAAACCCCGTCATCTCCTCTGTTTATTTTTTCCGGTGTGTACAGCACGGAGCTAATTGATCGCCCACCGTGCTCGTTTGTTTGTTCTCTCTTCTTCCGTGGAAAACCGCCGAGTGTAAGCCAAAATGCTTATGGTAAACAATAATAATTCTGCAGTAGCCGAGTAATATCAATAATATAAAATTATATTTATCTTTATTGCTCTTAAAAACAATTATTGTCTCTGGGATCTCTTTTGATTCATTTTTATGAAGTAGGGGAAGAAAAAAGAACTGAGGTGGCATGTGGGACCCATCGGAAACGAACTATAGAGGCAAATTTGATGTAACCTCTAAGCTCTTAGCATTGACTATAGAAGGCCGTGGGCCAGTGCTGCTCGTCGAGCAGCTGGTAGCGGGACGCTGGCGCCAGCCGCCAATACCTGTGTGCAGCAGGTGGAACGCGCAACGGGCGAACGCGTAGACAGATCGGCAGCGCCTTTGTTTGTGCAACTATTCTTATTCTTACTTTAGTAATAAGAACTCAATAATTTCAAGTAGGGACAATTGCAACAATGACCCGTTTGACCATCCATGTAAAGATAGGGGTCAATCGTGCAATGAGTTTTAAAAAATATTAGACTTGAAAATAGGGTCAAATGCCCGTACTGAGTAGTAGTATTACTAGACAGAGGGGTAGTATGTTCGCAAAACAAAACAGCAGAAACTCACATTCCCACAAACAGCAGCACATGCATAGTAACTAGAGTGACTCAGTCACGTCCACAGGTACAAATGTTCTGGAAGGATAAATTTCTGCACGGAGGAAAGCACTTGACTGTTCTAGACATAGAGCAGGTTTAATAACAAAATAACCATCTTTCACTGTGCCCCAGGAGCGATCACAAAACATAGCCCGCGCTCTTGGCTCAACGCTTCCTCTTGCGAGTCTGCCACTGCCTTATGGCGTGCTCTGAGTTTGCGGGGGGGGGGGGGGGGGGGGGGGGGGGGGGGGGCTTTGCCCCTAGTATAATACAACAACCATTATCCACTCGGATTATTATCAACTAATTCTATCAGTGCACTTTTTACCAGTTGAAATACTTCTTCTCCATGTTCTTTTAACTTCTTAAGCTTCTCATCATCCTCCACAAGTAATAACTACACCCCTAAAATACCCCATCAGCAAAATGCACCGTGGAAACATAGCAACAATGCAAGTCCTTAATTTTAAACTAGCACAGCGCGTAGCGTTGTTTTTCCATCAACATTTTTGAACCCGGAATGGGTACCAGCTGGGATCTTTAATTTCTTCCTCCCATTTTGAGCAGAGGACAACAAATGTCTCTTGTGTGTTTTGTTTTGGAAATCCTTTTGAGCAAGCTTTGACGATTTTTTTTTACATCAATCTCACCCATCCGTTTGATGCATATATTTCCTCGGCCACCATCAAAGTCATTAAAGCCCTGCAAAGGACAGAATCATGCATGTATAAATGCAATAGCTAGGTAGCCAAGCAAAAATAAATAAATAATAATAATAACTCACATCTATAAGCTCCTTCCCCGCACCCTGTAATTCATCGTTGCTTTGGCGTTCTTTGGTCGTTAAGACCTGGTTCAGGGATTCCAAAGCATCCAGTTCCTCCTCGGTAGCTTGTAAATTTTCTTGGAGCTTTGCTAACTTCTTCCGTTCAGAATCTTCCTCTACTAGCATATGCTCCATAACTTTCAGCTTTCCACATAACTGTTGTCTCTTCAACTCAAGATTCTGCTTGGCATTCAATTGCTCCTCTAGCTGGAGAATTCCAGCTAGAGCAGCTTTTTTCTCTATCTGCAATGACCACACACAGATATAAGCTCCTCCAACTTAGTTCCTAACGAAATTACTGAATCAATATATGAGGCCAAGAGGCACACCTTTTGTTCTTCAACAAGCTTAAGCAGATTCTTTTGAGTCCTCTCTTGCTCCAATCTTGCCATCCTAACATGCTATGTGTTCATCTCCAACTGCATTCAAACCACAAAAGCTTGACATAAGTTGCATGAATAGTAAACTATGAGTTTTCAGTACCTAACAGCATCATGTATTTCATCAAAACGTCTGGAGATGATGGCTATACCACTAGCAACAAGACATTGATCCTTATTGGATAGATAGAAGAAAAAGGAAGAGTATCAACTCAAGAAAATTAAATGGTAACCCCAACCCTTCACACAACAGAAAAGGTTCATGAAACAATTTTATTATGGGTAATGAAAATAAGCACAAGAGGCTGATGGGGTTGCAACCAATTAATATATCTTTACTATGCAAGTGGCTGGGGTGTATTCTGACCGACCTCAATGTGACCAGGTTCGGTTAAGGGATGATCACTCCATTATGTATCACCAAAGGCGAAAAGGGTAATAACCATTAATCAAACCAAACCTATATGTTTATCAAACTACAGTTACCATATTATCACTAAACTCGGACCTTGAGATTGCGATTGATAGAGTTAATTTACAGAATCAAAGTAGCTTCATTTAAGGAAGGAATATGGCTTTGTATGAAGTATTACATGACACTAAAAATACATGAGGATATATTGAAAAGATCTATGGTAAGACATAAGCCTTTCTTCTAAAATGCATCCTACAGCTAAAGGCTTCACCTCAGGATATATCTATCTTGTCTACGAACAAACTTATCATGTCTACAAAGCGAACCAAAGCTTACTATTTCCTGAAACCCCATTGGTCCGCAAACAAAAGTAGGGTTACATATATTCTTTTAAGGCGGCAGGATTTTGCTTTGCAGAGATTACGAAAACAGGTTGATGGGGAGGAGTCTCAATTCTGACCACAGTCAAATCCACATTACGAGGGGAGAGAAAAAGGCAGCTCCAAAATTACTTGTGGGATAAAAATGGAAAATAGCAAGAAAACATGGCACACCTCATGTTTTTGTTGCTCCAGGTTCCTTCGATCATAATCGCTTTGTGAAGCTAGCTCATCAAGTTCCTTAGATCTTGAGTCAAGTTTCTGCATCTTGGACTCCAACTCCAAATGGAGATTTTGATCCTCACAAACAACCTTGTAAGAATGTGCTTCAGCAAAGTGCTGGGTCTTGCGATCGTGTTCTAGTGTGTTCGTGTGAGTTGTGTGCGTGTGTGTTTGGCCGTGATCCTCTCTGGCAGCGTACGCGTCGTATCTCCGGCGAGGTTCTAACAAGTGGCATCAAGAGCTAGGTACGAACCTGGGCGATGGCTGGTGATGGCGATGACAAGGCCGGCGCCAAGGGCGACACCTCCGGCGATGGCGTGGTGATCCAGCGGGTGATTCATGAGGTGGGAGACGGGACTAGCTACCCTGCCCTCACCAATATCAATTACTCCGATTGGGCGCTTCTGATGAAGGTGAAGCTCAGGGCGCGGGCGCTGTGGACCATCATCGAGAAGGGCGGCGTCGATGCGCAGGAGGAGGTGGTGGCGCTTGACGTCTTGTGCGGCGCGGTGCCACCGGAGATGGTGCCGACGCTCGCCAACAAGGAGACAGCGAAGGAGGCCTGGGACGCAATCACGACCATGAGGATCAGAGACGACTGCGTGAAGAAGGCGACGGCGCAGCAGCTGCGCCGGAAATTTGATCTCGCCACGTTCAACGACGGCGAGACCGTCGAGGATTTTGGGCTCCGCCTGGAAGGAATGGCGGCGCATCTCACCACGCTGGGCGATGAGGTGAAGGACGCGGAGATCGTCGCGAAGATGCTTCGGAGCCTGCCGTCTCGCTTCAAGCAAATCACGCTCGCGATCAAGACTCTGCTGGACATATTGACAAAGACGATCGCCGAACTGACGGGCCGGCTCAAGGAGGCGGAGGAGTCATTCGACGAGGCGCCGGCGTTGCTACAGCATGAGGGCAAGCTGTACCTCATAGAGGAGGAGTAGAACACGCAGCGGAAAAAGCACGAGGCGGAGTACGGCGGCAGCGCGAGCAGCGGCTCGGTGCGTCGCGGCAGTGGAGGTGGCAGACGCGGGCGTGGCCGTGGGTGCGCTGGCAGTTCGTCGAATGGGCTAGAAAATTCGAACCGGCCCAAGGGCAACGAATGCCGTCGATGCGGCAAGACGGGCCACTGGGCCCGGGACTATCGGTCGAAGCCCAAGAGGGAGCAGGCCCATGCGATCCAGGATGACGAGGAAGCCTCACTCTGCTTCGCAAGCTGCTCCACAATTCCTCCCTCGCCGACGCCGTCATCAGCGACCCCACCAGCAGTCACATCACTTGCTGGGGCCGATTCAGCGCCGCTGGGAGCTCCGCATCGCCACGGTGATGGCAGATCTGGGCACGCGCCGCCTGTGGCCCAGATCGAGATCCGCGAAGACAAGGTCTTCACGCAGCTCGGAGAAGAAAAGGAGCGGGAGGCGGAGACATGGGTCCTAGACTCCGGGGCAACCAACCATATGTACGGGTCTAGGGCCGCCTTTTCGAAGCTGGATTCGGAGGTGCGCGGCACCGTGCACTTCGGCAATGACTTAGTGGCACGGATCGAAGGGCGGGGCACCGTCATCTTCGAGTGCAAGAACGGCGAGCTCCAGTTATTTGCTGGGGTCTACTTTATTCCCCGGCTAACAACGAACATTGTCAGCCTGGGCCAGCTCGACGAGGTCTGCTTCAGGATCAAGATCGATGCCGGCGTGATGAGGATTCGGGAGCCCGACGGTCAACTGCTAGCCAGGGTGACACGCGAGGCGAATCCCCTGTACCTACTCCGAATCAAGATAGCACAGCCGGTGTGCTTAACTGTGTGCGGGCACGGCGACGAGGAGGCGTGGCGCTGGCACGCGCGTTTTGGCCATGTCAACATGGCAGCGCTAAGGAAGCTAGCTCGGGAGGAGCTAGTTCGGGGCCTTCCGGAGCTCGGGCAAGTGACGGAGGTGTGCGAGGCGTGCATGGCCAGCAAGCAGAAGCGCACCTCGTTCCCGGTGCAAGCGAAGTACAGGGCGCAGCGGCGTCTCGAGCTGGTGCACGGCGATCTCTGCGGACAGATCACGCCGGCGACTCCGAGCGGCAACAAGTACTTCCTGCTGCTCGTCGACGATCTCACCCGGTTCATGTGGATGACCATGCTCCCATCCAAGGATCGAGCGGCGGGGGCGATCAAGGAGATTCTGGCGCGCGCGGAGGGCGAGTCCAAGCTAAAGCTCGGCGCGCTCCGCACCGACCACGGCGGCGAATTCAACTCGATGGAGTTAGCGGAGTACTACGCGGCGGATGGTGTCCACCGCTAGTGCACTGCTGCGTACAGCCCGCAGCAAAACGATGTCGTGGAGCGCCGAAACAGCACGGTGGTGGCGATGGCGAGGAGCATGCTCAAGGCGAAAGGGCTGCCGGGGTGGTTCTGGGGTGAGGCCGTGACCACCGCGGTGTACCTCCTCAACCGGTGCCCGACGAAGAGCGTGGACGGCATGACGTCGTTCGAGGCGTGGCATGGGAAGAAGCCGGCGGTGCACCACCTGAGAACGTTCGGCTGCATTGTCTACGTCCGGAACACGACGCCGCACTTGAAGAAGCTGGAGGACCGCGGACGGAAGATGATCATCGTCGGCTACGAGCGCGGCTCCAAGGCGTACCGCGCGTACGACCCTGTGGCGAAGCATGTCCATGTGACGCGCGACGTGGTGTTCGACGAGAGGGCCCAGTGGGACTGGGGCTCAGAGGAGGCCGGCGGCGAGACAATCGACGACGATGACGTGTTCACAGTGGAGTACTCTGTCTCCACCCAGGGACCTCCAGTGACCGAGGACGTTGAGGAGGCACCAGCAGCTGCGGCCGAGGAGGACGAGTTGACGCCGCCGGCTTCGCCTCATGCCAGCGGAGGCGTGGCTCCAGCAGGACACGGCGAGGTGGAATTCGCCTCACCACCAAGTGAGGCCGACGAGCTGCTGGACGCCGACCACGACGACGACACGCTGCTACGGTTCCGACGGATTTGACAACATCATCGGCCTGGCCTCGCCGCTCGACCTCGCGCCGCGAGCGCTAGTCATGGCGGAGCTCAATGCCGTGAGCTGCGACGAACCTGTGTCGTTCGCGGAGGTGGAGCGCAGCCCCAGCTGGCGGAAGGCGATGGTGGAGGAAATGGAATCCATTGAGGACAACAAGACATTGGCTCACGGATCTCCCGCCGGGCCGGCGCGCGATCGGCCTGAAATGGGTCTTCAAGGTGAAGCGCGACGAGCATGGGGCAGTGTCCAAGCACAAGGCGCGCCTTGTGGTGAAGGGGTACGCGCAGCGGCACGACATTGACTACGACGAAGTGTTCACACCGGTGGCGCGGCTCGACTCGGTGCGCCTGCTCATCGCCCTTGCGGCGCACAAGGGATGGGAGGTGCACCACATAGATGTCAAATCGGCGTTCCTGAACGGCGACCTAGAAGAAGAGGTGTACGTCGAGCAGCCGGCCGGATTCGTGGTCGCCGGCAAGGAACACAAGGTGCTCAAGCTGCGGAAGGCCCTGTACGGGCTGCATCAAGCACCGCGCGTGTGGAACGCGAAGCTAGACGACACGTTGTTGTCTTTTGGCTTCAGGAGGAGCCCGTCGGAGCACGCCATCTTCCTCCAACAGCACGACGGTGAGCAGCTGGTGATCGGGGTCTATGTCGACGACCTTGTGATCACCGGCACGAACAACAGTGACATCAAGCAGTTCAAGGAGCAGATGGCGGCCGCGTTCAAGATGAGTGACCTCGGCCTGCTTCACTACTACCTCGGGATTGAGGTGAAGCAGGGCGCGAGGGGGATCTCGCTAAGCCAGGGCGCCTAAGCCAGCAAGATCCTGGAGAAAAGCGGCATGGCGGGCTGCAATTCCAGCCACGTGCCCATGGAACCGCGCCTGAAGTTGAGCAAGCTCAGCTCAGAGCCGCCAGTCGACGCGATGATGTACAGGAGTATCGTCAGGAGCTTAAAGTACCTGGTCAATACCCGCCCTGATTTGGCATTTGCGGTTGGATATGTGAGCCGGTTCCTGGAAGATCCAGGCGAGGATCATCTCGCAGTTGTGAAGCGCATCTTGCGCAATGTGGCCGGGACCCAAGGATGGGGTCTCTGGTTCAGCAGGAGGGAGAAGGAGAAGCCTCATCTGACAGGCTTCAGTGATAGTGATTTCACCGGGGATGTTGATGCAAGCAAGAGCACAACCGGCGTGATGTTCTTCCTCAGCGGCAGTCCGATCACCTGGCAATCCATGAAGTAGAAGGTGGTGGCAAAATCCAGCTGTGAGGTAGAGTATATAGCAGCTGCTAACGCTGCTAGTCAAGCATTATGGCTCGCTCGTGTGTTGTCTGAGATGCAGGGAGCAGCGGCAAGAGCGCCGATGCTGATGGTGGACAACAAGTCCGCCATTGCTTTGATCAAGAATCCAGTTCTTTATGGACAAAGTAAGCACATTCGAGTAAAATATCATTTTATCCGAGAGACTGTAGAGGAAGGTCTGATCAATGTGGAGTTCATCAGAAGCGAAGACCAACTGAGTGACATTCTGACGAAAGCGCTCGACAGGACCAAGTTTCCTGAGCTGCGTGAGAGGATCGGCCTCATCGATGTCAACGGCAAGCACAAGGCTTAGGAGGAGATTGTAGGAATAAACCTTGTGCGCCTAAATTTAGTATTTGCTTTCCTTAAGTTGATTAGCTAGAATTAGAAAGAACGGATTGTGTAGTGTCTGATTGTAGACCTTTAATTTCCTTCCTTGTAATCTTCTATTTAAGCAAGGCAATAGACCAAGAAAACACAGCCAATTCTGCAGCACCAAAACGAGATCGTGTTCCGGTGTGTTCGCGTAAGTTGTGTGCGTGTGTGTTTGGCCGTGATCCTCTCCGGCGGCGTGCGCGTCGTATCTCCGGTGAGGTTCTAACATGGCAGTCCACAATGGAGCAACTGTCTCCAGGCAAAATTCAGATAGTAGCTCCTCCTTGAGCCGATTTCCACTTTGGCCAACTCGGCGTCCATCTACCCATGTCGTAGGAATGTTGACCAGAACGGCCGTCCAGGGCCACACAAAGCGCTCATCTTTCTCCTGGCGCTCCATAGGCAATAATATATTACTGTGATTCTGATTTTCAGCTGCAAAAATGGTTATATGGTTTAGCACAAATATTTGGAATCCTTGTGTTGCAAGGGTAAATGGACTTTCTTTAAAGGATTATCACTAAAATGACCAAAACATCACGCTCATTCATCCTATTCGTATAATGCGAGCATCTTAGGTATATATGCCCCTCCGTTACAAGACCAGACTGACGATAGAACATATAACATTGTATGTAAGTTTTTTGGAATAATGATTGCAAATTAATTACCGTGTGAAACGACCAAATTGTCCACAGCTAGTGTGGACAAATAGTGTGGTTTTTATGGCATTTTAAAACACAAAGAGAGAGAGAGAGAGAGAGAGAGAGAGAGAGAGAGAGTGTGTAGTTGTAGGCATGCAACAAGTATACAATAAATCTACAATGCAATGTGATTTATGTTGCTAGCTACAATTGCACATTTGATGAAATATGGTCCTCCGCAAACAAGTAAGAGTTCACAAACGTGAAAGTATAGGATATGAATAAATGAAAAGCTGGAGTAAACATCTAGCAAACACTAATAATCTAGTGCAAGCGAGCATAGCTGACGGTTTAAACGGGCCGGCCCAAGGGGCGCGAGGCTATGCGGGCCGTGCTTGTGCTCAGGTGCCCATCATGCCGGCGCGATTAATAAGGCCCTATGGGCCTGTAGCACGGCCCGTCGAGCACAACCCACTTGGCCCGACGACTCCGCCACACGGCCTTGCTGTCAGGCTCTCGAAGCCGGAGCCGCCGCTGCTCGCCCTTGCGGGCGCTGCCACCACTCTCTCCGTCCTCAGCTGCCGCATGCGCCTCCTCTGCTATAGCCGCGACTCTCCCCATTCCATCCCCGTTCTCTTCTCGCGCAGCGCAGACTTGATCTCTAAGAGCATCTCCACCTAGAGCTGTCCAAACGGGCGGCCCAGCCCAGGCTTAAAAGGCCCGACACGACACACGGGCCTTTTTGGGCCGTGCCAAGATAGCCCACAGGCTCGGCTGCCGGCCCATGGCATGGCATAGAATTGCCTAAACATGCCAGACCGGCCCAATAAGCACGAAAATAAGGCGGCCCATTAAGTACGAAAATAAGGTGTTGGTGTAAAACCCCAAAATCTGGCCATAGCGAAAATACACCTTATAAAATCATTTTGTTCAATTTCAAAGGAAAGTCATTTTCTCTAATAGAAGGGAAAAAATAAAATAGAAGTAGACACATAGCGGAATAACTGTTTTTTCAAACCCCTAAAACTTGAAACGTGACGAGTGCCTGCTCCTATTTCCTTGGATTTTTATTTGCATCTTTTCTCCGAAATTTCTTTATTGGTTTGGAGATTGTTTGAAATCATTTTAAGAAAACCAGAAAAGAAAATAGAAAACCTTTTTCTTCTCTTGGGCCGCCTTTCCTCCTTCTCCCTCTCTCGGTCCGTGTCCTCGCTCGGCCTAGCTCTCCTCGCGCCCATCTCCTTCCTCCCCAACGCCGCTCAACGCCGTCGCACCGACGCCCGCACCCACCTGCCCAACGACGAGCATAGCTCCGCCATTACTCCCCACGGCGTCACTGCCCCGTCGCGACGCACCCAGTGACGAGTCATGTTGCCTTGAACCACACCACGACGCCACCGTGCAGGACGCGGAAACGACCCCTCTCAGCCACCGTCGTCGCCACGCTCTTCACATCGGTACCACGACCGACTTGACCTCTCCCTACACCTCGTCGCTAAGCCCGCGTCCCTTCCTGCCTGCCCGCCCTGGTCTAGCCTTAAAACGCACCGCGACACCACCTCACCACCAGCGACGTGGCACAACCCTGCCCCGCATGACTTGACCCCTCTCTGGTTGCCGTTGCCTAGCTCCTTACCACGCCCTCAGCGAACCATTGCATCAGCACCCTACCATGAATCGCTCCGCGATGAGCACAACGCCGCTACGGAAATTTCTCCCCACGTCAAGGCCCGACCCTACTCCCACGCCGCTTGAGCCCTCCTCTACCTATAAATAGAACCCCTCCTCCTCGCTAACTCCCCATCACCGCTCGTAGCCGTCGAAGGCAAGTGTTTAGCTACTCTCCCCCTTTCCCTCTCTCTGATCATGACACACCAAACCGATAGCTAGCCCTAGGCTTTCCCTCGCCTTGCGATCACCCTTAGTGAGCACAGAGCTCTCCCCGCACCCGCCGAAACCTAACCCCGTCGAGCTTAGGTCACCAGACAAGCCAGCGGCGAGCACCGGAGTTGCCGTCCATGGCGCCGCCGTCTCCCCCCGCTCCGACCACCGCGCACCGTCGCTAACCCCCCCCCCCCTCCTAGCCATCCATCTCCCCACCAACGACCAAGATTAGATCATAGGATACCCCTTCAGCTATTTAATCCACACCACACATCGTGAGATCGACAGTGGTGGACCGATTTGTGTAATCGGTCCATCGAAGACCCGTAAACCACGCCCTGTCCTCGGTCCACCAACCCCCTAGACATATTCTATAGGATTCCCAATAGGGAAATAATTCCAAAACCTTAGAAAAACCCTACGAATCTTATAGTTTTGTAGTTAGCCCCCTGAGCCTTAGTTTATTTCTGTTTTAGCCTAATATTTTTATAGAAAAGTACACCATTTTTCTGTAATTATATTTTAGCCCTGCCATCTTATGATCAAGTCCCTAATATTTTTCAAAATTATGAATAGGTCCCTAGGACCTTCCAGAAATTACAAAATACCCCTAGACCTCCCGAAAGTCCTAGTTTTCAAATCGTAACTCCGATTTAAGCGATTCTTGCGCCGCTGGAATCGTTATCTCGAACCCTAACCCATGAAGCCCACCTTATAGCCTTTAAATTCTGGTTTTCTCACTATTTGGCTTTTCTTTTAATTATGTGTTATTTTATGTTCCGATAGCTTACGCGTAGCTCGTGTTTCCGCAGACAAAGAGAACCAGGAGCTGGAGCCCGAGGACCCAAACTACGAGGAAGACTTCAAGGATGCGTTAGGAGGCAAGCTCTACCTATTCCTTAAACATCTTTCTCCTATTATTTCAAAAATGCTCCCAACTTAGAGCCTACTTCTTATATGCATTATTTCTTGTCACCTTATAATTGCTTAGTGAAAACCCACTTGTGTGAAATCTAATGTTCTTATCGCCTATATAAGATATAAACGTTAGATACTTGATTGGCCGCATTTGTTATCCCACTACCTTGTTAAACCTAGGAAGTTATCAATAGCCTTGCTAATGAT
Organism: Eleusine indica; assembly: GCA_030378355.1. Classification (NCBI taxonomy): domain Eukaryota; kingdom Viridiplantae; phylum Streptophyta; class Magnoliopsida; order Poales; family Poaceae; genus Eleusine; species Eleusine indica. Next base: position 45,556,636 of record CM059497.1, read on the forward strand.
GACGCCACACTTGCTAGGATACACTTAGGGCCCTGTGATTCATATCACCATACCTTTACACTAAAATGTTTTACAAAATGAGTAAAAATGTGTTTGGTGGTGTGCGTATAAGTATCATATGGATGGATGTTAAACCAACTTTGTGATGGTGAAGCTGGGTGGGAGAGATTTGGTCAAGGGCGAGAGTCCTTAGTACCGGTGCAGAGTACTTGGTGATGGTGTCTTCGGAGTAGATCCACCTATCATGGATGAGTGCTTGCCCGGCTGCTCAGGAACAACTAGTTAAGACCTCAACTTGGTGATAATTTCAGTACGATCATAGAAGTTGTATGGGCAGGACTAACATGGATCCTGGGTAACGCAGCAAGGACGTATTATCCGGCGAAGTAGCAATGGACTCAGGGGCTGGTTGTGATGAAAGTGGTGATAAGTCCGGTACTCGTCAAGATTATATGACTGTGTGTCAAAGTGCGGTGATATGACTGTGTATCATAATGATAGAACCACTAAGCTCCGTGGTGGACTTGTGGGCATGTCCGGATGAAGTGGAAGCGTTATGTGATCCATAGCTAAGAGCACATGGCCTGTGGATACAGCATACTAAGCTCTGCAGAGTTAACCCTAAATCATTCGGATATTCGTTGTCACAGGTTATGACACATCAAATCATTGGGCTCTTATGATTTCCTTGATGCGTGAGTATGTATAGTAGATACACGTGTTTTGGTGAATGATGTTGGCATGGTGTGCCAGAGTCGTTATGACTGTGTGTCGGAAGGCTTAACTAAAATTTGGGAACTGTTGGGATCAATTGTAATCTCGGACCCCTTTGTCTCTATAGAAGCCCCTGCATACGCGCTTTTCGTAAAACTCTGAAAACCCAACCCTATTCCTTGACTACTTACCCAAATGCATGATTATGCCCTTGCTAGAGGTAGGGCTTACGGAGTACCTTATGTACTCATCCTTGCTTTTAATTAAATTTACTCAAAGGATGAAGAAGAAGAAGAAGAAGAAGAAGAAGAAGAAGAAGAAGAAGAAGAAGAAGCACATGTGGAGTTTGACGAGTAGGTTACGTCCTATGCTCGAGTTGCCTGTGGAAGTTGAATAAAGCTTGTGTGATGTTTTCTCCATTTCTGAGGATGGCATGACCACCTCTTTGGCTTATAATCTAAGACTTGTATGACTCTATTGTACCTACGTGGACTAAATAAAGATCGTTGTATCGTCCCTTGTATCATTTGTATATGTGTACCAACTACTGATCCGGGGATTCGTACGGAATACACAGTATACTCCGGATAGGGGTATGATAGTTGGAGAGGGGAATTGAAGCAAGGACCTCTCGAATAAATCAGTGGGCCTGCCGGGTTCGTGTCGTGCTTTTTTTTAAGGGCTTCGTGCCAGCCCACTCGACCCGGCCTCTTTGGACCAGCTCCCACCTACCGAATTCGACCCTCTATATTTCAATTTGACGACCCGATTACAAGGTTTCAGCTCACCTACCAAATTCGACCCTCTATATTTTAATTTGAGGATCCCTAGCTCAAATAAAGGTAACAAAATTACTGATTTCTAATTCTTTTATATAAACTAATCCAATTATATATCAAATTTATCATCTCTATGTTAATAATTTAGTAAAGCCATCAAAACTAAAGCAAAATAAGTGGTAAAGTAGTAAAATAGGCAGAAATTAAATTAAATGCAAGCTAGTAGTAGAATAAAGTATGGGTGCAGCTCTCTCTCATTATAGTTTGCTCTCTCTCATTATAGCAAAATAACTGATGAAGCAAAGCCCTTTTACTCCGATTGACTGACCTTTTACTATTATTGCTGTTGTTCAGTGGCTGCCTATTTGACGCAAACAAGGCAAGCTGTCAATCTGCATCGACAAGTCCTTCCCCAGTCGCGTTGAGATCAGGTGGGGTGGGAGCATATGCATGCTCTTCACTTGGCATCGATCAATCAGTCAGTCCGATAGGTAGGACACTGGGATCTCGTGAACGCACAGTGTTGGGAGAAACCGTGAATCGAGTCACAACTCACACAAGCCGGGGGGAAGGACATCATACTTCACCACCATGCCTTTGCAATGTGCATGTACTCATAGTTCAGGGCTCAGAACTGTATCGATGGCATCTGTAAGCTACATAGTACGCTCGCAGTACTCGATCGCGTGGAAAGACAGCACGATAACAAAACCCCTAGTCTAATTGGTCTAAGAACAGCGAGTGCATTCAACGACTGAGCAATGGGCAACCGCATGGACATCAGGAACTCAGGGTACCTGAGTCCTGATCCCTGCTTGAAGGCAACTCTGTTTACGGGTATTGGATCCCCTTGCCACACATCCAAGGCAAAGGACCAGCTCCAGCATCTGTCCGTGCCAAGAGGCAGCAATGCTATGTACTGTACTGTACTGTACTGGTACACGCACTCACTAGTGCGGTAGTGCCTGCCTGGAAAGCGAAGCCCCGTGATCGTTTAACTCAGAGTGGGGCACACTGCTGTTTTTCTTTTAGCATGCGAGCGGGGCACACTGCTGATACTGTACTCCATTGTTCCGCGAAGGCCCAGATGGATCCGTGGACCACGGCTTGCTCCAAGTTCTAGTGAGGTGAAGCAAAAGAGCACGGGGACGGGATGGATGATGTGCGCGCCGAGCGGCTCGGTGGAAGCGGCCCATGGATGAACGTCGAAACGGTGGTCCAGCACGCCTTGCACCTCCTGAATCATCTGGGCCTTTTTCTACAGAAAAAATCATCTGGGCCTATAAATGTAGATGGGCCTGGTCTGTTGCCCCATTTCACTAAGGGTTTGCTTCTTTTTTTTTACGAGGGGGATGATGGGTTTGATGCTTCGAGTGAAGACCAATTTTACAAGGAAATTAAGTTTGATTTATAGCTTTTATAGCATTCGTAAAATAAAAGATCAGATATAAAAGTTATCAGTTTTTATAAAACTAGAAGGGCAAGTCCCTAAAGAACTTTTTTTGAAATACTAAAGTCATGTACAGCAATCTTGTAAAAAATAGAAGTCATGTACCACAAATATTATACATGCAGGTGTACCAGTGTATAACATACGTCCATATTATGAGAACTGCTCCCGTGGAGCTTTTTCCAAAAACCCGCACAGATCTCAAAGCACTCTAATTAAACGCTAATTATTTTTTCTAAACCTAGGCTCCACCTAGTCCTACCCGTTCCAGATCAACTCAACCCAGCCCACCCAAGCCGAAAAAAGCGGATCAAACTAATCCATCGTTGTCATCCTCCCGCTCGGTGAAAGAAACAAAGAAAGAGCCCAGCGCCATGAATCTCCGCCTCTTTTTGTCGCCTATTCTACCTAGTCCTGGCCAAACGGGCCGCCCGGCACGGCCCGCTCAAATTCGAAAAAGCCCGGTATGTAACATTTCGGGCCGGCCTGGCACGTCATTGGTTTCAGGCCGGGCCGGGCCGCTCGTCGTGCCGTGATTCGAACCCCAGATCTCTTGGTTGAGAGAGGAAGCAGTTTACCACCAGGCCACTTTAGTTTTGTTGTATGGGTATAAGATATGTATCCTTTTTAATACAAAACCGTGCTCAACTGGGTCAAATTCGTGTTTCACTGGGCCACCCCTAAACGGACCGTGCCCGTGCCGCCCGCCGGGCTGAGGCCACGGCCTTAGCACGGCACGAAGGCGCGTGCCGGGCCGGCCCAGGCACGAATTGAGGCATGCCATGCCAGACCTGGATCGGGCCAAATTTTGCGGGCCTCGGGCCAGCACGGCAGGCACGGCCCAGTTGGCCAGGACTAATTCTACCCATGGACCAACGATGCTAGAGATGGAGGGGTTGTAAGTGGTGGTTGGTCAGGCTGTGGTGGTCGAGATCAGTAGCCTAATCGACTAATTAGTTTATTTCTACATTCAATAATTAGTTTTCACATTCAATAATTTTTTTAAAATAGGGAATATTTATTCAATATGCCAGCTTCTATATCAATTGATACATGTAGCCGTTCGTTATTACAAATGAAAATAAATAGACCATGGTGATGCCGAACTTCGGATCCAAAATCAACGATGCCACAGAACTAATTAAAAGAAAGTCTATTACTGAAATACCAGCCATTTGAGACAAAAATCTCCATCAGAGTGGTCTCAAGCACACGACAACCCGCAAAAATGCGTAGTCTCTCCTCTTTTTGCAACAACGCCCAGAAACGTATTCAGTATGTCCCTCTGAAGAGCACCTGCAAAAGAGAATAAACTCGTACATTGTTAAAAATTACATCATTTCTACTTAATCAGATTGCCCAAAAAATAGCAATACACCCTCCCCAAATTTGATAATAAGTTTCTTTTTCTACTCCATTCAACCACCCATCAAACATGTGAGACACATTCATAAGTTGGAGTATATTAAGAGAAAAATGTATCACTCTATATACGCTTGGCACAGACATAATCAAAAAAGAGGTGCTGGATTGTCTCATCTACATTACAGAAGTAATATTTAGCACTCTCTTTCCATCTTCGCCTAGCTAGATTGTCTTTGGTTAGAGCGATCCCTTTTAGCAAGTACCAGCAAAAAAAATTTATCTTTAAGGGCAATTTAAGCTTCCATATAACATGGCGACGCGGTAAAATATTTGGCACAACCAACGCTCTATACTTAGAGTATACTGTAAAATTGCCATTTGGGGTTGCCAATCATCTATAACTATCTCTTACATCAGACAGTTCTATAGCCATAACTCTTGCCACCAATTGATGCCAAACTAGAAGATTTTCACCAACTAACGATCGTCTGAAAGAGATATTTAATTGTGTTGAACTTAAAACAGTTTTTACCGTATCACTTTTCTTCCTAACTATATTATATAGGTTTGGGTATTGATGTTTAAAGGCAACATCACCCAGCCAAGCATCCTCCCAAAACATAACTTGAGTACCATCACTAACGATGAACTTGCCCATTCTTAAAAAATCATGTTTGACCTTCATCAGGTCAGACCAGAAATGAGAATCTCTAGCAGTATATTCAACTTGTGTGATAGTCTTATTTCTCAAATACTTGTTTATAAGGAGGCGCTGCTAAACCCCATCCTCGTTTATGAGTTTGAACAACCATTTACTCAATAGACACCTATTCTGAAGGTCTAGATTTAAGATTCCTAACCCTCCTTGATCTTTCGGTGTGCAAAGAATACTCTATTTAGTAAGTCTATTTTTTTCTTGTGCTCATCACTTTGCCAGAAAAATCTAGAGCAGTAGAAGTATAGTTTCTTTAATACCTCTCTAGGTACTTCAAAGAAAGATAGCATAAACATTGTCAGATTAATAAGAACAGAGTTAATTAACACTAATCTATCACTGTCGAGGGTAAAGATCGGGGTGCCACGTGGCACCTCCTAAGGGCTCACACGCGTCAGACTCAAAGGAGCCCATAGGATCGCCACCAAGGCACCACCAGCGTGGGCCCCCACGGGGAGCATCCCCGCAGTAGTCAAGCCTTAGCCCCAAAAGCCGCGCCACTACCTCGACTCGCCCGACCCCCGAGTGGACAAGGGTCGGTCGCGTCCCGCTCGACCCCTGAATGGGCCTCTCACAAGAGGGAAGAAGGTAGACTTTTCGCGACCCCTTGTCTTGCGTGCTGTCTCTTTTCGGTTTGCTAACTTTTGGTGGGTGTTGCACATACCTCGGGTCAAACCTGGCGGCGGTCAAGGACTCCCTTCATCAGGCGGTCGAGGAGAAGGGCGCATTTTGCGCTCTGAAGGGTCGAGCGGCGCGGGCACTTCAGGTGGATCTCTCCCTCGATGTCGCTCCCGCCGAAGAAGTCGGGAGGCTGATGGAGGCAGGGCGAGAGTGGATCAAGCAGGGTGTGCGTCTCAGTGTGCATACCGCCTTCAGCATGTTCGCCACCCACTTCGATCTGGTAGAAGCTGAGTTCAAGGCCCTGAGCGCGGGCCATGTTGAAGGGCACACGCCCGTGCAGATGGAGGCGATCCGCGTCCGCACCGCCCCCCATGCCAACGTCCTGGCTCGCGCGCACGAGAAGAAGGCGCTCCCTAAAGCTGAGGAGGAGAATTAGTCAGTGTCTGCTTTAGTTGTCTTAGTTGTTTTGGTGGGTTATCATGCCCGTGTAATAGCTTATGTTTGATCTAGCGTCTGTTTAATTTTGATGGCCCGTTGTGGCCTTAAACAGTCTTAATTTCAATTTAATTAAACTATTTCGTGTGCTCAGCCTGTTACCTTCCCCGATTTGGCTCACAAAGTTTGAGCCCCCGGGTGCTTCGGAACTTTAGTCTTGCCGGTGATCGCCGTTGTCATGGCCGCTGTGGCAAGCACGACGTTGCGCCGTCCGACCGGCTCGACTGCGAACCCCTTCGCTCATGGCCTACTTTGTTTGCCAGTATGGAGAGGCTCGAGGCCGAGAAAAAATAAAAAGCAAGGAATGCAAAGAAAGTTTCAAGGCAAAATAGAGGCGTGTCGTGTGAGCCCGTTGTGCCCTTCCAGACCCCGAGCATCGCTCGACCCCTTGAGAGGGGTCGAGGGTCGCTTAGGAGCGAGCAAGGCGTGCGAGGATTACAGGAAACAGAAAGCTAGGGATAGAATTTGCGTAGTTGTGAGATATTCCACGTGTTCTTGAGCTCGTTGCCCTCCACGGTCTTCAACTTGTACGTGCCGGGTCGGAGGACTCAAGAGACGACGTATGGTCCTTCCCAAGAACGAGTCGCCACGGGGGCGGGCGCCTGGACTGGGGGAGGCGAATACGTCGGAATGCTGACACATAGAAGCTTCCGGTCTGTAGTAGCAACGAATTCCAGGCTCCCGAAGAACATGCTGCTACCGGGAGCCCAGAAGGTGGAGGAAGTGGCCATCCGAACCGAGAAGTGGTGAAGCGAAACGCGCGAAGCCCCCCTACCTGGTGCGCCAACTGTCGATGTTTAGATCACCGACCAGTTCGGGGAATTCCCCTACATCCAGTTCTCGGGCCTGCTCATGTTACTTGCTCCAGTGAGGGTGTACAATGGTGGTGAGAGAGGAGGGTGCTCCAAGTCTCGGGTGCGAGCAGTGCATGTGTGTGCATGCTGTTGTTGTTCGTTGTCTCCTTTTTTAGAGAAGAGAGTGGGTCTCCCCTTTTATACTTCAAGAGGATGGGCCTATTCATACACACACACACACACACACACACACAGAGAGAGAGAGAGATTTCTACACGTGATGAGTTGGTGGAGGCGTGCCGAAGAAGGCGAAGCCCTTAGTCGGCGGCGTGATCTTCGATCTTTATGGGCCCCATTGTCCTGGTCTCATGTCAGAGGGGCGGTACTACGTTCGAGCGTGCCCTCGTTCTCCGCCGTCGAGTTGAGTCCCCTCTTGTTCCTGTAGTCAGCGTGTTCCGCCGTGCGTGGGGAGGTGCAGCATGGGTTTTATCACGTCATTCAAGCAAGGTTCGATCTAGCTGTCCGTCAAGCCATCCTGCACCATCATTATTAGGTGTGTCACTACATGATGGCAGCGCAGCGAGCCTTGCCACGCCTGCCACCGTCAGCGGGCGTGGGTGCTGATGAGGGGGGCAGGTATCTCGAGGGATTTGACTCCTCGACACTGTGTTCGCGTAGTGGGCATGGCATTTAAGGCCGGGTGGTTGGCGGTTGTTGACCGTTGGCTTACTCGACCCCCTCCGTCGGGGGTCGTCGTGTCGGGTTGTGTCTGTCCGGATCGGCGTGGAGTTGGAATCCATCCCATCCGGACGAGGCAATCGAGCTTTTCCACTCTGCCACTCCTGTCCTGGCCAGGGTTTTCTCACCCCGTCCTTTCCGGGCTCGGGTCCCACTGATGGGAGTTGACAGAGGTGGTGTTTGTTTAACGATTGCGGGGGAGGGGTCCACACTATCGTCACGACAGTAGTGGAAGCGGGGCGTCCGTCCTTTCCCCGGAGTGGATAGGCTCAGGCCAATGGCCGAGTCATTTGTTTCGAAGTACGAGCCGTGCCCGCGCTCCATCAGGCGGAGTGATCTGACCTCTGCCTCTTTCGAGGGGTCGAACGAGGCGTAGCGGATCCCCGACCCCCATTAAGGGGTCGAGCGGGACGCGACCAGCCCTCGACCACTCGGGGGTCTGGCGAGTCGAGGTAGTGGCACGGCTTTTGCGGCTAAGCCTTAACTGCTGCGGGGATGCTCCCCGTGGGGGCCCACGCTGGCGGTGCCTTGGTGGCGATCCTACGGGTGCCTTTGAGTCTGACGCGTGTGAGCCCTTAGGAGGTGCCACGTGGCACCCTGATTTTTACCCTCGACAGCCACCTACGAAGAGCATTTTTCCTTTCCAACAACTAAGTTTCTCTTGAAATCTTTCTTCAACCTCTTTCCATTCAGAGTTAAGAAGTTTTCTATGATGCATTGGGATGCCAAGATATCTAAAAGGATATGAACCCACTTCACAACCAAAAATTTGTGTGAATTCTCCCTCTTTGATTTTGGCATCCCCGTAGTAGAACATCTCACTCTTATGAAAATTAATATTGAGACCAGAGAGCTGTTCAAATGCACACAACAAAAGCTTCATGTTCTTTTCTTGTTTAAGATCATCTTCTAAAAAATAATAGTATCATCGTCATATTGCAAAATCGATAAACCATCATCAACTAGATGTGGAACCACCCCTGCAATTTGCCCTTGATCTTTGGCTCGTGCAATGATGATAGCTAGCATATCAACTACAATATTAAACAGGATGGAAGAAAGAGGATCACCTTGTCTAACTCCTTTTCTAGTCTGGAAGAAATGTCCTATATCATTATTTACCTTTATACCGACACTCCCCCTAGCCATTACTTGATCAATCCAACAGCACCATTTAGGTGAGAAACCTTTCATTCTCAACAATTGTTGTAGAAAGGGTCATCTCACTTTATCATAAGCTTTCTCGAAATCAAGTTTAAAAATGACTCCACTTTTCTTCCTCCTATGCATTTCATGGATTGTCTCATGTAGAATTACAACCCTTTTCATGATGTATCTGCCTAGAAGAAAGACCGTCTGGGAGGGTCTGATGATTTGTGAGCTAACAGAGATATTCTATTAGTGAGCACTTTAGTAAAAATCTTAAAGCTCACATTAAGAAGAGAGATGGGCCTAAACTGTTGAATTTTAATCGCCTCTTCCTTTTTAGGTAATAAAGTAATGACTCTGAAATTAAGACTGTAAAGCGATAAATTTTCCGCATGAAACTCATCGAAAAGCTGAAGCAAGTCTGGTTTAATTGTTTCCTAAAAAAAACTGATAAAACTCAGTCGGGAAACCATCCGGACCTGGCGCTTTATTATGCTCCATCTGAAAAATAGCCTTTTTTTCTCAATTTCCGTAAACCTATCAGTCAACAGTTCATTTTCCACAACAAAAACCTGAGGAATATCATCTCTAAGGTTTTCATCTAAAGTAAAATTATTGTTAGTAGGGGGGGGGGGGGCAAAAAGATTTTTATAATAATCTATAATATAACTCTTGAGGTTAGTTTCCATATTCAAATCTTTATATTATTAGTTCACTACTCGAATGGAGGTTTCAACAACCGTGAGATAAAAATTTCAACCAAAACTATGTCTAATGAGTTCCTTCACCGTACCGTAACATCTGGCACGTGAAACGCTTTCATGATTAATCGGTTGTAAGGCTGCCGCAACGACGATCACCATTGCAATTGGGAACTAGTCTTTGCGGCCTCCGCTGTGGATTTGTGGAGCAGTAGCAGTAGGAACAGCATGGCGAGCAGGAGCACATCATCATCGGTTTGCCGGATAAAAGAAAGTCTACAAGTGATTGAGGGCCGGTCCCAGAGTTGGAGCACCATTGCGCCCGGAATGAACGAAAGAAAACGACTTCAAATTTGCCGCTTGGACTGGTTCATCTTTTGGATCAAGATTGGGCCGGGTGAGCCCCTGGATTAGGAATTAAAAAGATACTCATATTAATTAAATTAGACTAGCTACTTTAAGATTCGTGCTACTTCTAGATAGAAAGAGCTCCACCGGAGCACTCCTCCCATATTATAGGGTGGATATGTACAGTGTCCACATATCATAGGTAGCACGCACATCTTTTTTACACGACCCGTTGCCATCCCTGTGTACGAATGAGCTAATTAGACAAGCTTGTCCACTTTCATTTGGAAGCAGTTCCATTTAAAAAGCTGATGATGCGGATCATACCTTCCGTTCCACTCAGATAAGTTGACTTGGCAGCAGAGACATACATGCTTTGCTCCTCTCATCATAGGCAAACACACGGGCCCCTCACAGACCCAGGCACAAGACAACAGAGGCGTCAAATTCATCCTACGTGGATGGCCACAATGCACTGACAGGGCCGACCAAGAAATACAAAAGCAAATCCTCCGATCCTAACGCAACTTCGGTGGATGAAATTAGGTCCCGCTTTTGACACATTGCTCCTTGACAGCAGAGGACCGAGTTCAGCAGCCAATCGAGCAGCGAGATTCCACACTCGAGCTCAACGCTGCCTCTCGCTTTTAACGATTTGACAATTTGCTGCTGCGAGCGTACACCTTAATCCACTAACTTTTGTTGCTTGTTACCTGCCTCTCCTTCGGTCACGGATGATGTGCGGCCGTTGCTTTGTTTAATATTGACAGGCCTTGCAAATAAACTGCAAACTAGTACAAGCTATCGCCTTCGCCGTCCTATGCTGCTATCCACTTGGCTTAGACAGGAATTCAACAGCGGAACTTGTTCTCCTATTAACTCGGTGCCCAGGTAGGTATATTCTTGGGATGATTTTTGTTTGTTTATAAGGTGATTAAACTGGAATACGGGGCCTTTCTTTGACATCACGGTCCATCTCCCGAATCTAATTGGCCGTTTCACATCACCACGCAGCTCGGCACCATACAACTGCTATTTCCTCGTTGAATACGTACGCGCGGATCAGCTTTCATCGCCGGAGCGCGCATGCTTTTTGCCTTGTCAGCACCGTTCCTCTTTAACAACATCGGAGTCACTGTCTTCAGAGAGCATATAAAACTCCGAGACAGGGACGCTTTTTGTCCAGCGCAGTCGCGCGTTTTCGCTCCTGCTCTTTTGGTAAAGAAGCAGTTTCGTTCCGGAGTTTCGGTGACTGCCCGCCGTTTGGTGCCCGCATGGGTTAATCTGGCTCTTTTCTTTTGTTGGAGCTGGAGGCCATGGTTTCTGACTGACTTCTCCGGCCCTGATACTAGTATGCATGTTCTTTAGGAAAAACACTGAATGGCTTTCGTCTCTGAATTTTTTCTGAAACTTATGTCTAGAAAATATACTGTGATTTGGAATCATTTTCACCTCGTCTTCATGTTGTTACATGTGAATAAGTAGCTCAAGCAAGACAAGTCTTACGTGTAGAATCAGAACAAGTAGACAAGATCCTCACGGAAAAACTGTTGTTGATAGCTTCCGTGGTGGAGGTGGTGAACCTCCATAGAATCAAATGGTGACCGGGGATCATCAGCAGGATTTTGGGAGCAGTAAACACGCTTTTGTGGTATGTTGATCGACGAGCATATGGTAAGTTTTTAAAGCCAAGTAAATTTTACCTGGAGCAGTCATGGTATCCTGTTACCTCACAACACTGAACTCTGCCTATTCCAGAACTAAGGGAAGCCAAACTTTTATCTGAAGCTCTACCTGTTCGAAAACCACAGAGGTTTCGTCCAGGAGTCAGGAAGCACAGGGGATGCACGAGGGCATCTTCACCTAAAGTTTGACCATAATCTTTTGTTCGCATATTCTGAATAATTTTGTAAGTTCTTCGTAGCCTTGAAACCATATGATTTTGGAAAGGAAAAGCCATGCCGAACTGAATAAATATATGAGATTTTTGACTGGTTAAATTCATAGTGCCACAGAGACCCCAAATGGAAAAAAAAAAGCGTTTAACATTCCATCTGTGATAACAGAAAGCTACATTATTTCATCCATATGACCAAACATGTAATCAAACTGTTTCAATAACATAATGTTTTAAGTTTCTTGGATTACGTTAGTTTCAGGAGGCAGTTAAGTGTTGTCGTCATCAGCTAAAGGGGCCTACATGTACACTATTACATTATTAAGAAAAAAATGATGTCCTGATCTCTTTCAAGAAAAGGGGGGAAAAAAAAGATAATTCCGGTGACTTTCAGATGACTTATGATCAGGTTGAAGCATAGAACTCAGAAAACAAGTTAGTGCTGTTATCAATTATTGGACTGTGTAATTCCAAATATTTGAATCCAAACAAGCTATGCGGGTCAACCTGCCTCCGGTAAAGGGTCTCAGAAAACGAATGTTTTTAGTTTTTTTGGAAAAAAGGACGATATTTTAGATATATGTGAAATTCAGACTTCCTCCAGCTTCCTTGTACAGAAGGGACTCTTTGCCCTTCACTCCACAATGCCCCATGATTGAAAATGGAATGAAAGATCGAACATGACTACTATTTTCTCTCCAATTCTTTTAGACTCGAATTATACTTTCTCCATGAAGACGAGACACTTACGCAGAGTGATGCTGTGTATTATTGTAAGCCTCTTCCTGGCGTCCACATGAATCTATGGTTCTTATTCAAGAAACAATTAGAAATAAAGGGTCACATCCTCACAGGTTGAATATGAAGGTGTGTCACGGGTCCACGGCTCACCGGTCACAGTTTTTTGTAGGCAGAGCAGAGCAGAGCTTGTGATGGCTCCTTCTGCTCAAGTGGCCACTCTGCTTCTGCTCAAGGTAGAGCAGCATTTTTGGATACTGTTTCTCCTTTTTTTTATTTCATTTCTTGTCCCTGTGCGAAAAGATAGGAAGCGACACCTTTTTTTGGTTGATGAGTGAGGATGTGATTCTGACTTTGCTTCCGGGTACAATATTGGTGCTTCGAAAGGAAAATAAATAACATAATGGAGGGCACTCTATTAAATTTGGTGCCAAGAGTACAGGCACAAAACTAAAAACCGAATGATTCACAGTTGATGACGCTCCTATATGATTATTTCGGTTCGGTCCCCACATGGAGTCTCTTGAAGATGGAAAACTAGAAATTCTGTTTTTCTCGTTGATTGATGACAGGATCAAGTAAGGCAGTAACGCTTACTTGAGTATCAAGACTAATAGTCTTGGGCAAGAAAGGTACGGTGGCATTCCTGGCCGCAGATTGTGCGGGGCGCCTTTTGTAGTATCGTAATTAGTACTGGTTTTACGAAATGAAGAACTTGTCTAATCAAGTTAGAACCGTCAGTAATAATAACATGTTTAAAAAATAATTTTAAGTTGGTTAAATTAAATATACGAGAGCCCTATGTACGCTGGTCTCCGCATATCCATTTTGATCGCAAGTATTTTTCTTTTCTTTCATCCATGAACAGGCACAGCCAAGTTAAATTTAATTGTCGACAGACACATCATCCAGAGGCCTACTATTTCCATGATGCAATGCACCGTCCAATCAGAAAAACAATGTTTCTTCAACTAGAACAAGGTGTGTCCTACAAGGACATCCTTTTCATCTCAACCACGAAACGGAAAGCAAAATGATGAGCCGAAGATAAAGGGTTTAAATCCCTATACGAAGGGAAATGAGATTAGCAAGCAGGTCAACAACCAAACACCGTCTCCGGCCGTGTATAAAATGCTCGCCTCCCAGAAACTTGTACCCCAAACAAAGCAGAGAGAGCTCCGATCCCCAAGCAGAGCAGCAGCAGAGGATTAAACCTCACCTAACCCCTTCCCATGTCCGACCACCACCACCTCGGCGGCGAGAACCACCACCCCTCTCCGGCGAGCACCGCCCTGGGCCCGCTGCTGCTCCTCCCCTCGGAGCTCCTCCATGAGATTCTCCTCCGCCTGGCCGTCCCGGAGCTCCTCCGCGTGCGGTCCGTCGCGCGTCCGCTCTCCCACCTCATCTCCTCCCCTGACTTCCGCCGGCTGTACCACCTCGCGTCGGCGTCCTCGGGCAACGGCCCGGCCGCCGCGTGGCTCCTCCTGTTCAAGAAGCTCCCGCCCCGCGACGCCGCGATCCGGGGCTTCCATGGCCCGTCGGGGCGCTGGTTCCGCATCCCCGTCTCGGCGATCCTCGCCCCCGCCGTGCCCCCCGGTGAGGACCTCTACTTTTTGGCGGCCTCCGGCAGCTCGTTCCTGTTCGCCGCCAACGGCCGGCGCGAGCTCGTCGTCGTCGACCTCACTGCCCGCGTCGCGCGGCGCCTCCCGCCGTCCCCGCTCGGCCCGCGCGGCACATCCTCGTGGCGCCGCTTCGGGCTAAAGCTCGTCGCCGATCCCCCCGGATCAAACCGGTTTAGGTACCCGTCCTTTTCATCTCTCTGTTTTTAGTTTTTTTTTTATCTCGTGGAGATTTCTCGAATTTACCTCGGTGAGTTTTTTACCACCGCGGCTTGCCAATCAGTTTCTCGTACGCACCACAGTTGTTTGATTGAAATGTGCTATCAGACTGATGATCTCAGCGTGATGATTCCTCCCTCTGCAAGGTTCCTTTTCGCTGAGCTGGTGAACAACACGCCATTCCTGTTCGAGTACCGGTCCGAGATGGACACGTGGCAGCAATCGGAGGCGGTCCTCGCCACCGAGGGTTCCCCGCCGCCCGCCCCGGACGGCACCTACCTCTGCGCGGCGCACGCGGGCCCCGACTGCGTCATGGTGTACTCCGCACCCCCGGGCGGCGCCGACGAGCCCCCGGTCTTCTTCCGCCCGCGGTTCCCGCCGCAGAACGCGGGGGACAGGCTGCACGTGTACGGCGACGGGAGCGCGGCGGTGGTGCGGTCGACGACGATCGACGACCCGAGCCGGACGCGCGTGAAGGTGGTGACTGGCGTGGACCTGTACGGTTTCGGGACCGTGGGCGGCGACTGGGAGCTGGTGGCATCGGTGCCGGGGGAGCTGGTGGAGGGGTTCCGGCGGCCGTACGCCGTGATGACGGGGCTTCTGGCGGAGCGTGAGGGCGTGGTGCGCCTCGTGCTCATCTCCAACTGCCGCGGCGCGTGGGACTTCGTGTGGCTCTCGTACGACCGCGCGCGGCGCGAGTGGCGGTGGGTGCCCGTGCCGGACTGGGGCGCCAGCAAGGGGCTCAACATGGCCGGCATCGCCGTCTCCGCCACCTTCTCACGCCTCTGGCCGCTCGCGTCCGCATCCACCAGCCTCCAGTAACACTGATCCCATGAAAGCTCGGTCCATGTCACGCGTGCGCGTGCTGTACATACAGGTGCGCGCGGGCGTGGGCAAGTGCGAGGAGCCATCCGTCCAAGGCGGCCGTGCCCCCACTCCCGGACGACGCGAGCAAGGGCGGGTCCTCGTGTCCATGCGGGTGGGGCCCGCGTCCGGCGTCGTGGCGTGGCGCTGGCTTGATCCCGCATAATAGCTTCGTCGATGTGGACTGGTCGGTGAGAGTGAAGTGTTTCTCAGACTTTCAGATAAGGAGTGGTGGTCAGTGGAGTGTGCGTGTGCTTCTCTTTTCCTTTCTTTGAAAGGGCCTTCTACTTTGTTCTGGAGCTACTAGTAGTACCATAATTGTTCATAAACCTGCTCGATCGCTTTTCCAAAGCTTTTCCATGTGCTATTCTTGCTAAAAATCTGTCTCGCCCCTGTTTTTTCAACACTCCAAGGGAAAAGCTCCCTTTGCCCACAGCAGCTAGTTGTATTACTGCAGATTGGTGTTTGTTCAACATTCGTTTTAGCAGCCTTATCTGAAAAAGGAAGAATGGAATCATGATTAATCTGCTCGCACAATTCATCATACGACGTCATCTTCAGGTCGCAAAAGCTGTTTCTGGACTGTTCGGACGGCTCTGTTTCTGGACAATCCATCACATAACTGCTCTATCAAACCTGTCGCCGTCTGATTATACAGATTAGCGAGAAGGAACTCGTGGGAGAAGAACCGGTCGCGTGCTTCCGCCATCTGTACCAGCAAATTAGTAAGAAAAGCACAACTGAAACAGTTGGACATGTATGAAAGCGCTCGTTCAAAACCAACTGGATGGGGGCGGCGTTCTGCTTCCGGTATTAGGTGGTTCGTCCCCATCGAGTTGTATCTTTAGCTTCTGCCACCAAGTTAAACGACACCAAACTTCTGAGGCTTCATGTCCAAGAATTTTATCCATTTTTTCGCAAACATTCGGGGCAGGTGACCACCAGTCATGTGTTGCTCTCTGCTGCTTTGAAGCTGACAGCGTTGGTTGCTAATAGGAGGCAAGGCTCACATAGCGTTGGCTATCAATAGGAGTCAAGGCTGAGAATAGCGATCTTCATAAGAATCAGTAATCTTTTAGGGATTCAGAGACAGTTTGATCGCTGACGAACCAATCAATTCATCTGGTAAATGTGATAATCAAATAAATATTCGATTAATCCAATATCTGTCTGGCTAATGCGTTTTGGTTGTTTTTGTGCCCGTATTGCCACCCGCCTCTGGTGCACCATCACCGCAAAATATTCCTGAGTCGAGTACTGGCAAGAAAAGGGTGGCCTCACATGCCCTTGTTCATTGCTAGTTTGCCCTCTCAGCTCTCCGAGAGTCGTTACTGCATTTCAGAGTACTTCTCATGGCAACAGTTTGATGGGATAGAAAGTGAGATCACATGATAAGTTTGACGTGATCCATACTTGCAAATGGCAAACACAAAATCAGGTCCTAGATCACTTGATGTACACTGGAAACATGGCATCCCTTTTGGCTCACCTGTTGAAAATGTTGTGTTTCAAGATACACTTTGCCTCCCCAAGAAACACTGTTATGCTGCTGAAAAAGTACTAGTAGCTAGCAGCCATTTCTGCACTGTAATATGATTTATTAAAAAAAAGGATTCAAATGGACTTTTAGAAAGCACACGAAATTTATGCATTTGCCACTAGCAGAAGGGCTGCATCTCCAGAAAGGCATTCACTGCTAGTTGTCAAAATTTGCTCACGTTACAAAGTAAACTGACTGGCAAGAATGAAGTTGTTCACAGTTACAAACTTCAGAACCATGGATTATTTAACACCCATTATTTCTGCTCACAGTGATCACTCTCCTACCTATGGCTTCTAGTGACAAGTCTATTGAACTGGAGATGAGTTCGAGGGTGAGCTCTCAGCTCCTGTTGTTTCACTCGTTAATGATCCATTTGCTTTCTCCACCTCCACCGGTCCGTCAGTTCCCTCTGCAGGCGCCTTGAGCAGTGTAGGTTCTACTTTCTCTTTGGCAGCCTTCTCCTTCCTGAGATCTTCCTTGGCCAAGCTTGAAAATTGCTTGTCCAATGAACTTGCAGCACCTAGCCACGCAATAACGATGACCAACAATATGCCACCAAGGTATGGAGTAGAGTTTGCCAAAGAACCAAACGTCAGGATCATGAATTGTTGAATCAGAGCACCACCGGACTTGCCCAATGGGTTGCACACAACATCAATGGCCGCCTTTCCTTTCACCTGAAAACAGAGGAAACCTGAGTTGCGATGCGCACTACAGTAGTCGAGCAGAAGGTAAGCCATCAAGAATAACTGAGCCATCCAAATATGATTCTAAGCCCAAGGACAAGACTTTTGAGAAACATTCAGGACAAACTGGATGAACTTCACTAGACTAGCCTTCATGATAAAAAAAAAAAAAAAGATACGTCATGCCATTTTATACCTAAATAGTTAAGGCGAGTTATACTTATCTATATTAGATTTAACGGGGTCTTGAATGGTGTCTATGACCATTTGCACCATCAAAAAGGGAGAATAAACGAACCTTCATGTCTTCATCCAAAGGAATATAGGCCATTTCCTTGCACGGATCAAATAAACTGTACTTTGCACTCTTGCTAAATATGTTCTGCAGGGCACCCACATAAACGGCTGCCAGAAGGGGAGTCATACCCATTGTGGCGAGCATAGGAGTCAGTGGCTGCCCAAACAAAATCAGAGAGAAGAAACCAACACCAGTCAGCAACAACACTGTAGGGGTAATCATTGCAGCCACCCCCCAGCCAAACTTGCGGAGAATGATTCGGCCTAGCAGCATCATTGTGAAAGTTGCAATACCAGTTGCTGTTGAGAAATCGCCCATGAAAGCTGAATATTCATTTGGACTGGGAAACTGCCAGGTGAATAAGGAAAGTGTTACAGATTGCTGAATATAAACCACCATGGAATGTGACAATCTATTAAAAAAAAATACAAGGTGGAGAAAGATTACCTGTGCCTTGAGCTTTGATTTCCATGTGACTTCCACAAGATTGATACTAATGCCATAAGCAACCACTAAGGTAGCTAGATCTCTCACATATCTTGAGGAGAGCAGAACCTTCATACTCTCTTTCATGCCAAGCTTAGGCTTCTCCTGTAGAATAATTGATGAATCAGGTCACTCGAAGTGCAGTTAAAAAGGGAAGCACAACAAGACCACTACTGACCTTCTTTTTCTTGCGATCGGACTTTGGAAGTGAAGGATCATTCAATACAAACTTGTTTACTCCCCAATAGATGGAAGTTATAACAAGTCCAAGAATCACAACTATGCTCATCATTCCTTTCAAAGACACCTCCCAACCATCAACTCCTGGACCCAATGTCTTGCGCAAATTTGAGAAATACTTCACAGTCCGTCCGGAAAAGATAAGGGCGATATTAGCCCCAAGGCCAAATAAAGGGTAGAATTCTTTTGCTTCATCAACCGTGGTGATCTGTGAAAAAAAAAAAATCAGATCAGTTAGAACTTAAAGGGTCAACACTTGAAGAAATAGGTAACAAAAATCCAAATTTCAGACAATAGAATGTCTGACAACAACAACAACAGCAAAGAAGCCTTTTGGTCCCTACCCCAACTTGCTTGGGATCAAACAACTTTGCTGTTGTTGTCAGGCACCAGAATGAGATTTTGAGACACAAAGTCACTGCAACGTGCTTGGGACCAAAGGGCTTTGTTGACACCAGAATGTGATATTGAGACACAAAGTCACTGCAACATACACTTCAAGTTGGGCTGCTCTAATGGTCAGCCTTCAACACAAAACCTACTTAACAACAACATTGTGAGCTCAATATCTGAGGCCAGTGGGGACTGGTTACCTATACAGCTCATATTAAAATAATTTTGGGCAGTGAATCCAGTAGTCAAAAACCTCATGGTCCATATTCTGTGAAACATAAACATCTGAGTAATAACTATCCTCCTTCAAAGGTGCAACTTAATCACTCCTGTGATGTTACGGCTAAATGCGTTGACAAGACCACCCTGTGGGCTAAAAGTTTTCTAAACACAAATCATCCAGTTGTTTTCTAGCTGAAAAACTCTTTTCTTAGTCTTATGAAACACTCTCTAGAGTGCCCCAATAGATAACCTTCCAATGAAATTCAGGTGGAAAATCCAGAGGAAAAGTCACAGTAACTTTGACAAGTGGAAGTTTAATGATCTCGAATAATACATAGTTAAAAGCTTTACTGTTGGCAATTACAAATGCTTAATGCACGGTACAGTCAAATAACTTATGCAAGCATAAGAATAGCAATGTTGTTTCACCAAAGTTATGCAGTGATACCATGAACTGTGTCCTTTAAAAGGAAAACAGTGACATTTGCTTCAGTATTTTCAGTTGATTTGACTCTGGTGCAAGAGAGTAAGTGAAAGAGCAACCAGTCATATCACCTAACCTTCAAATATATCATATAATTAAAAGTCATGTTGATAAATTTTTCAAATATAGTTGTAAAACGTGAACCATATCCATCTAAGTTGCTCCACGTACATATTTGAATACTGAAAATGATTCAACGTCTCAAGCATCTTTTGGGTCATGGAAAGCTAGCAATAATGGACTCCAGGTATCCATTTCAAAGAAAAAGCACCTTTCAGCTAGATATTTTTAGCCAAATGGTTTGGCAACATAATATCCAGAAAAGGTATCATGAAAGGCCTACCAAGTACTAGCTTATTACAACCCTCAAGAACGCACCATTAATTGCCTAAACCACCCTGACAGAGACTAGTTCTCCCCTTCTATCCCTATCTACTATCTCTAGTTGTTCAATAACCAACCATCCGGTCAAATTATAAGCTAGCTGGACGGTCAAAACTAAATTTCGATTGGAAATGAATCCTGGATTAACATTTCAACACGCTAAGATCGACACAAGCATGACTCACCTGGTTAGCGAATCCCCAGAAGAGGACCGAGATGACAACACTGCCCCAGAGCTCGGCCATGACATAGAACAAGCAGAAGCTCCAAATCCTCAATATAGCGACAGGGCCAAGCCAGCTCGGGCCGAGCGCGGCGAGGAGCTTGTCGGCGAGCGCGGTGGGGTGGATGACATTCCTGAGAGGGTACAGCACAAAGGCGAAGGCGCCGAAGAAGGCGATGAAGGGGAATATGACGGTGTAGAAGAGCGCCTCCTTGGAGAGCACGTTGGAGAGCTTGGTGTAGAGCAGCATGAAACCGATGGCCATGGGCAGGTTGACCCAGGTCTTAAGGAAGGGGATGATCTCGGCGCTGCTCCCCTTGGCGGTGACCACCAGCACGTCCTTGGTGTCCCGCAGGATGGTGTAGTTGAAGAGGATGCAGAAGAACATGAGCCCCAGAGGCACGATCTTTTTGAGCGTCTTCACGTCCACGCCGAGGAACTTCCGGCCGGACTCCTCCGGCAGCGGCGCCGGCACCGCCGCCGCCGCGGCCTGCGCACCGCAGGGCACGCCGCCGGCCCGCCGCTTCAGGAGCCCGTGCCCCAGAACGGCATCGCGCCGCGGGAGGAGGGGTCTCGTCGACACGAGGACCGGGGAGTGGAGGGCCGCCGGCTTGGCGGCGGAGGAGACGGAGGCGCGCGGTCGCGGGAGCGGGAGGCGCAGCCCGGCGCGGGCAGGGAGGGCGGGCCTGGCGTGGAGGAGGGCGAGCGACTCCATGGCTGTGCCGATTCCCGCGGCGTCGCTCCGCTCGACGCCCCTCTCCGCCTCCGCCGCGTCGCCGGTCCAAACCCCGAGACGCGAATTTTGGGGGAAAAGCAGGAGCAGGTCGCTCGCTCGCGACGGTGGCGCATCATTATTAAAGGATCGTGCATTCCTATAGCGATCAGATCCGCCGTTGGTTTGCGGGCCCGAAGCGATCTCGGCGGTTGGTGCGGGAGTGAGGGGTTGGTGGGCGCGGACCACAGGACACAGCGCTCGGCCGCCGTTCGAGTGTGTGAGTCAGCACCCGGCAGCGGCGGCCTGGCTCGGCCGCTCGCCGCTCGCGTGTACAAAGAGAGAGGATTCTTTACGACTTCCCATGTCGTTGTCTCGGTACGAAATCCTCCGTTGGTAGTCTGAAGGAAAACGTTTAACTGGACAAAACTGGCCACACCAAACTCATGTTTTTGAACACCAATGGTCTAACTGGACCAGCTGTACTCCTTCCTCACACCTACCATTCTTGGTCTTCCAACGTGACTTCCTGGTCGTATTTGAGCATCGCTGAGTAGAGTATAATAATGTTAATTTGTTCCTTTTAACTCTTAATTTGTTCCAGGTTAAATGCGATTTTGGGAGTACAGCATTCAGAGCGTCCTTTTCGTCAGAGATAGTATAAAATTGGACAATTGTAGCCATCGCCTTAAAATTCACATGTCACCTTAATGTGCAAGCTTAAGGAAGGCTACTGCCCGATGCACCTTCTCTGAGTGTCCCACCATTTTCTCCTAAAATTTGTTATCATCACTCTGGTTTTAAAAGGCATTTCCGTACTTTACTGTAGTTATTGATCATATGTTAATTTGA
Organism: Eleusine indica; assembly: GCA_030378355.1. NCBI lineage: Eukaryota > Viridiplantae > Streptophyta > Magnoliopsida > Poales > Poaceae > Eleusine > Eleusine indica. The sequence continues at coordinate 45,578,365 of CM059497.1, forward strand.
ATGGTCAGCTTTTTAGAGCAAAAGACCGGAGGGCTTTGCTTTGATTAAGAAGGCAAAGTCATACAGCACCGGGGTTAGCAGTTTCACAAACACCAGCTCACTAATTTGGGTTCGAAACAAAAGATCTGCTTAGTAATCTATTTAGCTAATTTGGGTGGCCAGTTGTCAAACTATATATATGTTAGTTTGTGTGGTCTCGCCTGTTCACAGGTAGTTGGCACGATGCGACTGTAATAATGAATAGTTGCATGCATTATCTATGCAAAGGCTGGAATATTAAAATATATTTCTATTTTGTTTAAATTATATATATGTTTTAACAAAAATTCACATTGCATTATTGACTTATTCTCACTTACATATTGTTTGTGTTGTCGAGCCGTATGATTATTTATTTATTTTTTGTAAATTGGTTGACATTGTTTGTTTCAAACTTACTAATATTGACTACATAGGAGCATTTGTAAATTGATTAACATTGGTTCAAACTAACTAATATTGAGATCCTAACTAAATATGTAGTGGGTTTTAATCACATTCACAAGTACACTATAGCGGAACGTTAACCTGCTCTCTGGGTCAATTTTGAAAGTGCAAAGGATTCAGTTTTTGCTGTTATGGACCGGCCCTATGATTCCTGGCACGATGTCCATTCTATTTCCCTTCTTGGGACTGATTAAAATTGGTACAAAAACACCATTGACCACATCCATGGCCAAAATTTAGAAAGTCGCAGGCTATCGGAATGGAAGGTCTTTGGAGGGGGGACTCCTGCGCTCTTGCTTGAGGGCGACGAGCGGAACGCTAGCCGCCGCCGCTGCTCTCAGCCCAGCCCCAAGCTCACCCCCTCCTTGTCGCTGCCGAAGTGGTCGCTGGCAAATGCAGGGCGGCCACGAGGAAGATGGAGGTGGGGCCTTCCCTCCCGTGCGCGCCCGGGTCGCCCCCAGCCCCACTCTCTGGCGTCCGGGTCGCCCCAACCCTGCGCGCGCTGCGTCATGGGGCAGGCCCTCTGTCTCCGGCGTCCGCGCACCCCCATCTGCTTCGCCCCCAACCTCAGGCATCGTCCCCACCTCGTCAGCATTGGGGATTGCCTTGGCTGGTGTGACTCCGGGACGTCTTGTGCATCCTGTACCAATCCCTGGATCAGTAGTTGGTACGCACATTTAGATTATCTCAAATCCATACAGTACTAAAATACGAGAATATACTGATGACTTATCAAGCATGGCTAAGTTACAATCCTGACGAGGCAGCGGAAATTGGGCGCGGAAGACTAGTTCACTTCGATTCATCACATAACTTCTATCCACAAGCAAACTTGAGCATACGACGAAACCCTACTTCTTTTACTCTTCGGGAGTTCGTTCACTAAAAACCATAAATAGCAAACCATGAGTACATAAGGTACTCAGCAAGCACTAACACTACTCAAGGGTAAAATTATGCATGGAGGCTATAGCAAGGATGTAGGAAAGGGGTTTAATATTTTTGCTAGCAGCTAAGCAGGCGGGTTCACTAAGAATAGATATCAAGGGAAGAGGGGACCTGTCAATATTTTTAGTAGGTTGGCCCTAAGGGAGGTTACAATCAATCCCAACAGTTCCCATATTTTAAAAGGAATGGATCTTCATATCCAAACCTTGCACTTCCAAAATACGGGTATCACATCACCCACTCACATCTCACGGAGACTGATTTATGGCTAATCAACGAGAGCCCAATGATTGGTGTGCCATGACCAATGACAATGGACATCCAAATAATTTAGGGTTAACTCTGCAGAGCTTAGTACGTTGTACCATAGGCTATGAACTCTTTGCAAGTAAGTGCATAACGCTCTCACTTCACCCAAGCACGCCCACAAGTCCATCACGAAGCTCAGTGATTTCACCATCATGACACTTAGTCATATCACAACAAAGGCACACAACCAACAATTTTGCCAAGTACTGGACTTATCACCATTTTACCGTACTGATCCCTGAGTCCGTTTCTACTTCGCCGGGTGATACTTCCTTGTTGCGTTACCTAGGATCCGCGTTAGTCCTGCCCATACAGGTTCTGTGGTCGTACTGAAATACCACCAAGTTGAGGTCTCGCTATCGTTCCTGAGCAGCCGTGCAAGCACTCATCCACGATAGGTGGATCTACACCGAAGACACCATTACCAAGTACTCTGCACCAGTACTAAGGAGTCTCACCCTCGACCAAATGTCTCCCATCCAACTTCACCTTCACACAGTTGATTTATCACCTATCCACACCATACTTACACGCACACCATCACACACATTTTCACCCATTTTCAAAATAGAGGTATGTAGTATGGTGTTGCGATGAACCTCATCGCGGGGTTTCTAAGCGCTTCTAAGCATAGCGGCATTTCGTACATTAGGCGTCTAATGTCGGTGTCTATGGAGCTTACGGGGTGGTAGGGTAAGGCATACAAGGAGGGGTTATGGTAACAACAACGGAATTACCGGTACTCAAATAGGTAGCAATCATACAAGCAAGTCACACAATAGCACTCAAAAGAGCATGAAATTTAGAGTAGGCTCTAATTAGGTTTCTAAATTATTGTGATAGGATTAATATGATCAAGGGGATGTTAGAGCTTGCCTGGTATCGCTATATCCTTAACGTCGTTGTTTACGTCGTTTCGCACAACGGTGTCAGAGTCCATCTTGAGACTTGGGCCTTCAGGCGTCGTCTCCAGCATCGGGCTCCTCAGGTTCTCCGCGTGCTACGGTACATGACGCTAGCGCGAAGAAAATAAAATAAATAAGAAACAATCAATACTCTAATTAAAACTCCAGATAGGTTATTTAAGGGGTTCGATGTATACCAGTGGGATTATAGGTAGGTTGGGTCTCAGAGGGTCGACGGCGGAAGAATCGGTGAAAACGGAGGTCAGGTGGCGAAGATATGATGTTTAGGGGAGACAAGGGAAAAATATCATGACGGGAGTTACTATGGTGGGTGGCAAAAGGTTATTCATGTCAGGACGATCGCATGGGAGCCAGAATCGTCCAAAACAGAGCTACTGTTCAAAAGATAGGATTTTTGGAAGGTTTAGGGGCTTATTTGCAATTATCATAAAGTTGTGGGGACCTATTTATAATTACACAAATATCACGGGCTTGGTTGTAAAAATGGCAAGGGCTAGAATATAATTATAGAAAGTTTGTGGGTCTTTCTGTAAATTATTCGAGCTAAAACAGAATTAAAATAAAGGTCAGGGACCTTTCTACAAAAAGACAAAGATAGGGGATTTTCTGATATTTCTGGAATTATTTTGTGTTGGAACTCTCATGGGTCAGGTCCACTGTTCTGTGCACCGGTTTCATGGGCTGGGTTTATGGATTTACTGTCGACCAGGGGGGCTAAAGTGTAATCGTGTCTATAGGTAGAAGGGGGGGTTATTTGGGGAAGGCGGAGGGGCTAGATTGCAAAAGTGCCTGGTGCTCACGTGAAAACTAGAGGGGGTCGTCTTCCTCGTTGGAACAGAAGGTGGGCAACACCTCTGGTGACTCCGGGCGCCTCGGCTGGCGGGGAAAAGGAAGGAGGGAGCAGGGGGCTAGCACACGAGCCCGCCCCACGTCCATCTACGGTGGTAGCAAGGGCGGGGGTGCTCGGATGTCGTTGTATTTGGCGGAGAAAGGCGGCCATGGCCGGAAGCTTGGAAGGTGGGGAAAAATCGAATTGCGGTCGGCTCGGAGGGGGAGAGGAGGAGGTGCTGGCGCTGGTGCGAAGAGGGGCTCGGCGCGCGTCCATTTTATAGGTGCGGAGGGGAAGGCTGAGGGTGGTGAGCCACCAGGAGGTGAGCGGGGCGTGGAGCGGAAGGCTGAGGGTGGTGAGCCACCGGAAGGTGAGCGGAGCTCGAGATCGCCATTAATGGCGGCACTGTGCGAGCAGTGCGCCTCAGAGGAGCGTGAAGTGCGTGCGCGCGTCATCGAGTGGGGGCGGCATGTCGCGGAGCCGGGGAGGCGTGTCTCGGGGGGGCTGCATGGCAGAGCGGGGAGCTCGGCTTCAATGGCGGTCCTGTTTCATCATCAATGGCGGCGGTGTGCTGTGCCAGGCTGTGAGGTCGCGTCGGGGCCTGGGTGGCGGAGCGACGCGGGTGAATGGGAGTCGTTGCGCTGGTCTCGAATGGCTAAGCTACGGAGAAGCTTTACTGGCGACTTGACCCATCAGCTCAGAGCAATGGCACTGGGCGGGTGCTACGCGCGGCCCAAACGGGCGGGCAGGGCGCGGGTGGCTACTGGGTCGGGGGAGGCGCGCATGGCCCAAGCAGGGGGGAAGGGGGCAAGCTGGGCCGGCCAGAGGCACGCGGCCCAGGAGGGAAGGTGGAGGAGGGCGACGGCCTGGGCTGGGCCGGAAAAAGAGGAAGAAGGAGAATTCGGTCCAGGGGAGGGAAAGAATTGGGAAATTGCTTAATCTTTTCTCCGGATTTTTGTTTTATTTGGCTTTTGGGCATAATTTTCAAATGGCTTTGGAGTTTCACTTGGAGCATGAACACTCATAAATAAAAGCAGGAGATAAACAAACAATCACATTGGCAAGGTTGTTTTCAAAATTTTCTTTTACCCTATTCTTCTTGTTTAATCATCTAGTGAGGATTTTTTTTAAAAAGCAAAATTTAAAATCATGAGATCGTATTAATTTTGAAAGAATAAATTTCGCTGGTCTTCGAAGCACCGATGCCGACGTCGAGGCGCTGACCAACACATTAATCGACATCCTCCGCCGCCACGTCCCAAGTCAGGCACCATCCTGAGCACAGATCCGGCGCGAGGGCGGCCGGATCCGGCCGGTTGTCGTCCTTTACTATGGTTTGGCGAGCGGGTGTTGTTGGCGCCTCTGCTTTGTCACCGGGCTCCTTGTTGTTGGTACCATCAATCTTGTGTCGTGTGCTTTCACGCTTGTTGGCCCTCGCTCCTATGTGGGCTCTTCCCCACGAAGGGCGTAATATGATGACTCGTGGAGACCGGATGCTTCAAAGGTGTCTTCTTCAGCTTTAAGAGAGACCGGCGTTGTCCAACTCGTAGTGGTCTATGTGCTTCTCCTACTCTTAGTCCCCATCCTGTTGGACGGCTCTCTCATCCTTCAAGGATTCCTCTCCCTTGTTGGAAGGTGGAGGGTGACAACAGGGCGACGCAGCTACAAGGAGTGGTGTGGCGGTGCAAAGACCATTGTGGTGAAGGCAAGCATGTTGCTCGATGGTGATGTTACATCGACGATTGGTGGTCTTCTTTAACTTGTGTTCGAAATTAGCGTTATGTCTTTTGGAATGTTGTGGATTGTTCTGATCTTCTCTCTTTGCTATTGTTTCCTTGTTTCTTGATGTTTGTTGCCTCCACTTGTATATGCCCATTGTGTTGTGGGTATACTGTTATATCTTCTTGAGCCATTCCGGGCTACCCATTTAATAGAAAAAAATAGAATCTCAGGTGGAGATTTATCCCCCCCCCCCACCCCGTTGACATTCAAAAAAACAAGAAACTCGACTTTTCAACTTACTATATGTATCTCTGCTATAAAGTTGAAAATCTTTCACTTTATAATATTGGGACTTCCATTCCATCAGTGAAGAGGGAGATTATCTTAACTAAACAATGGTTTAATTGAACTAACTTAAAAACACAAATGGATTCATTTTGATAACTTCGTAGTGATGTGCATGATATATGTTGCATTGTACAGTACTGTATTTTGTATTTGGCATGCCTACTAGCTATATATTCACAAATATATAGATTTAACTAAAGAAGAAGAGAGTGATATGAATGATATATGTTGGTAGTGATGTGCATGATATATGTTGCATTGTATAGTATTGTATTTTGTATTTGGCATGCCTAATACCTATATATTCACAAATATATAGATTTAACTAAAAGAAGAAGAGAGTAGGTTTTATTTTGTATTCTACATGAATAAAATATAACCTATATTCTATATATAGTTTTGCTTATTTTAGTGTGACTAGGTGGCATCTATTCACGCATTTTTGCCAAGACAGCTGTAGAAATGAAACAAAGCTTGTAATATTTGACCAATGATAACATAGAAAAAATGAAAATTGTGGAAAAAAATAACTTTTTCAGTGCTATATGCTTCGTCCTTTTAAAATGTAAGGCATACAAGCATTTCAATTTTCAAACCCTTGCAATATTTGAGCAATGATGATTAGCTTAATATCAAAGTGTACCTTATATTTGAAAGCACACTCGTATGGATATAACTTTGTTATTAGCAACAATATGGTTCAACAAAATCTTCAATATTTCGTTTTGGAGATTGTACCGTGTCAAAAAACATACTTTACATTTTGAAAAAGTAGTGAGTCACACAGCACCATATAGTCACAGTCAACTACTAGCAAATATTTAATACTAGTATGATGCTTTTTACATGATACTAGCTAATTAATTAACACATGATACACAAACATACTATAGAATAAGACTTTGCATGCCGTTGTGTACTAGATTAGGGCGTCATAGTAATGCTTTTTATGGAAAGCAAAGCAGATAAAGTTGTTAGATCAGTGGCTCGAATTCATCAAGCTCTGAACTCTCGTAGTCTCAATTTTGTTCACGCCATGCACTTGTAATTTCTCTTCACATATCGATCCTCCCGTTGTTCCACTCGCAGAAGTAGACACCAATCAAGCAGCTTCAATAATAAAAAGGACTGAATAAAACCATCAAGCAGCTTCAATAAAAAAAACACCAATCAGCTATCACTCTTGCATGTGTGACGCGATAAATTCACTTCTCGAATCTGGTGAATGGTCTTAACAATCGTGCTCCTAAACTAGCATGTGTATCTATAGCAAATCGATAGTAAAGTGTAGAAATTGTAGATTCGAGATGTAAAAGAAATTGACTACCTTTGATAAAAGAAGCAACTCCCAGATTCCAGATGATTTTCCATAGTCTAGAGACACACTAGTCTGAAATGCATGCAATCACCAAGGTACATGAAGAGAGAGGCAACATTCACTTTGTACAACACAAGCAAGATGATGAGCAACACACATGTACAAGTGCAGCCTAATAAGCAGAGAAGAAGGGCACATTGACGAGAAACAGAGTAGCTTTTTTATTGCATTAGATCGGAAGTACAGATCTACTGTTGTATTTATTGCATACACTTATGATGAGCTAGCCTCCATGAACTCTAGGTTGTTACTCTTGGTCTATGCTGAGATCTAGACCGGTTAGTTATCGGTGATCGAGCCTATAGTAATTAGTTGTGAAGGCCGTCACACGTTTGTACCCGGTTTGTGCCCACCGGTGAAAGGGGCATCGCTAGTGAGCGCCCATGTCGGCTCGGAGAGTCCGGCAAGTTCTCAAAGGAGGCGAGCTTGTGACTTGATGGCAGCGGTGACGCAATCGTGTCTTCACTCCGGGAGTGATTGCATGCTCGTGTGCGAGAACTCCACTTGGTGGTAGGAGGGACCGGCACTCCGGCGGGAGTGGTCCAACGAGGATTAGGGGAAGACGCTATCCTTTTGAGACCTCGGAGAAAAATTATGAGCATTCTTTAACCCTCTCTTTACTATTTCGTAATTATGTGCTCTAGTGAGTAGGTTGAATTGTGGCTTGCATAGGCTAGTGTGTGTAATTAATACTAGCATATGTAGGGTCTTGGCCTACTAGATTTGTTAGACTGCAACGATTATCGGGAACTAGTGGTGTGAAATTGAAATATTCAGATTCGTGGTCGGGTTACCGATTCACCCCTCCCCTCTCGGTACGCCTTCAGTCCTTACAAAAATTCTATCTATCAATAATTCGTTTGGGAGATTGTACCGTGTCAAAAAACATATTTTACATTTTGAGAAAGTAGCGAGTCACACAGCACCATAGAGTCACAGTAAATTACTAGCTAATAATTAATACTAGTATGGTGCTGTTTACATGATACTAGCTAATTAAAAATCACATGATATTCTTATTTAATACACAAACATATATAATAAGACTTCGCATTGCCGTTGTGTTCTAGATTAAGGCATCATAGTAATGCTATTTATGCAAAGCAAAACAGATAAAGTTGTTATATCAGTGGCTCGAATTCATCAAGCCTGAACTCTCAAAGTCTCAATTTTGTTCATGCCATCCACTTGTAATTTCTCTCCACATATCGATCTTCCCGCTGTTCCTCTCGCAGAAGTAGACATGCCAATGCCCAAAATGTAAATTAGTCCAAAAGGACTGAATAAAACAATAATCAAGCAGCTTGAATAAAAAAACCAATCAGCTATCACTCATGCATGTGTGAATCTGATAATTTCACTCCTCGAATCCGGTGAACAGCCTTAACAATCGTGATCCTAAACTAGCATGTGTATCTAGCAATTGTGTTATTATTTTGCAAATCAATAGTAAAGTGTAGAAATTGTAGATTCGAGATGTAAAAGAAATTGACTACCTTTGATAAACGAAACAACTCCCAGATTCCAGATGATTTTCCATAGTCTAGAGACACAGTAGTCTGAAATGCATGCAATCACCAAGGTACAAGAGAGAGGCAACATTCACTTTGTACAACACAAGCATGATGATGAGCAACAGACATGTACAAGTGCAGCTTGAGAAGTAGGGAAGAAGGGCGCATTGAGGAGAAACAAGTAGCTTTTTATTGCATCATATCGGAAGTACAGGTCTACTGCTGTGTTTATTGCATACACTTATTATGAGCTACTAGCCTGCATGAACTATACTAGCTTATTAGTCCCGGTACAGAAACCATACTTAATTGCCCCATAAGCTAGAGCTACTACTTGATAATACACATGATGCTTAACGCCTCTACGTACTTAAAAATTGATCGATTCAGCATGCAGCTGAAGCTCTGTATTCGCGAGTGATAGTAGTATAAGGAGATTAGGTGCAACTAGTACGTACTATAGCTCTTCCCCTACGTGTGTAGCGAGCTACTGCTCGCAGCATGCCGCGGAACACATATTATCAGCTTCGCTAGAACGACAACACCGCTCCCCTCAGGCGGCGGGAGCGCAGTCGAAGTCATCGTCATCATCATCGCTATCTGTCTCGGTCCTCCTTCCCCGAGCGGCGCCGGAGCACCCGTCGCACGGCGCGGCGTAAACGGCGCCAAAGGAGGCAATGCCGCCGTTCTGAATGAGGTAGCTGGTCTCGGACGACACTGGTGCCATGGTAGTTGCTTAACTGTGAAGAGGCGAATTTGCAGGCTGCTAGAGAAGCTAGCTAGAAGCTACCACACTGCCGCTGATGTGAGCTGTGGATGCTGTCTGCTTGTGGTAGGGCTCTGTTGGTTTGTGTGTGATTTGCACGGAGAGGGAGTGGCCGCGTGTGGCGCCGGCTTTATAGCGCCCGGCCGGCGGGGCAATGCGTGGCGGCACGCGGCGCGCGGCGCCGGGGAGCGTGTTCCGGCCATGTCGGCCTGTGCTGGCATCCGGCGGGCACGAGCCCAGCGAGGGCAGTTTCGCTACCCGGAGCTGATCGTCGCTCCCCGCCCGCGCCCACATGCCGCTGACGAGTGGCGCCGCCGGGCCCGGCGGCAGCGGCTGTTGCGGCCACATGTTCTTGTGACGCCAAGCACGGCCCGTCGACGTGGAGATGCTGGAATCACAGCGGGGCGGGCTCGGCTGATCGGGAGACGAGTAGAGGTCTAGAGGACCACGCGTGCTGGGGCTGATGACACTGATGCTGGAGGGAAAAGCATGGTGATTCGCTAAGGGGCCGGGGTCTTTTTCCGCGGCATCTAAGCCCGAGGACTGATATAGGCGATCTTTGTGGAGATTTGCGATATCGCCAGGGTGTGAGCCCGGCGGCAAAGCAAAGTGGGGTATATATGGCCAGGGACGGCCTGATTGATTTGGACCAAACAAGAGGCACATGCCGCGGCGGCATGGTTCCACGAAAAGCAATTAGGTGGAGTGGACCCGAGAGAGCGATATACGAGGCCTGGTTGAGAAAAACAGAAGGTTGACTATGTATCTAGGAGTAAGATTCAACCAGACATAATTCACCGGACACTCCAATAGACGGTTCGAAATGCAATCGACATGAATACATACTTTTCCCTCGTACAAAAACGTACGAGATATCATCAATTACTCATTAAACAAATAAAAATATTCAGCCAACAATCAAACGGGCCGTGCTTCGCGTACAATCTAATGAAATCAACACATAATTTAGTGGTAGCTATTCAGTACAATCTAATGAAATCAACTTGAAGCCAACAAACATCTCAATACATTCAGCCACCTAAGTAGAGAATTCATCCAACCATACTTTAAGTTACCAGCTCACACAACCAACAATCAAACGGAGTTGAAGCACAGATTGGGTACCGATGAAGCCCTTCCGTATACAACCTCACAAGAAAAGGTGCAACACAAGGGATGGATAATGATACCTTGGTAAACTCACACGTCAAGATGGATGAGACACCATATTTTGGTTGTTCTAAAAATTATCAGCTCATCAACAAGACAACAATTTGCTTAAGATGACGGCGAATATAAGGGGTATTTATACTAGGAAGAACATCCTAGTTAGGGATGAATGCATGAAACATGCACGCAACAACACAAAGGTCGTTGTAGGGATGATTTGAAAAGTCTTCTTTAATCTAATCTCACGTAACCCATGATGATAGTCCATGCATCATCCACTAAAAATATTAATAACCCTTTGCTCAAAATTCCAACACATGTGTTGTTTGTTGGAGATTAAAGTAGATTTTATAATCTTTCCAACCAGTATATACTAGCATATAAGATCTGAAATAGAACTTTGTAGGTCCCATATATCTCATAGAAGTTGGACCATTATGTGCGTAAACCTTTAGTTTTGAGCACACCTTTTCTTCGCAGCAAGTCTCACTTTCATGTAAATTAAACCATTATTAACGCGTCCATACATCCTTATTACTTGGGCTAAGCCCTCTTACATTTCGCGTTTTGCAGTCTTGAGAGCGATTTGCACACCCTTTTCATTAGCACGCATATAGTATGTCAAGCCTAATAAATATCCAGATGATAAGCAGTGGCGTAGCTGGGGGCATGCCCCCCTCCCCTCCCCCCTAACTTTTTAAATTTCTCACATGCAACGGCAGCTCAAAGCAACAAAAAAAATTCCTTGTTGTATGCATGGCTGCCCTCCCCCCCTTAATTTCTTATCCAGCTACGTCATTGCTCAGCGGTTGAGGAGCGATGCCATGTCCACGCGCCAATCGCACGGGGGTTTCAATGACACTGGATGATTGCTTCTTACTGCCGCGGCAAAGAACCCAACACGGGAAACCCAAGGAGCGATGGAGTCGCCCATCGCCCATCCCACAACACCGCAGTCGCTCGTCGTCCTCTCCGGCTCTCCACCGTTTCGGACGCCCTTCCGGTCCTCTTCGCCGATGACGTGATGCCCCACAACCCCCCTCCATGGCGTCTCCTTCCTCATAGCCGATTTGCGCCGCCGCCACCGACGTGCCATGGCCCGCCAGTCTGCCACCGCTCTATGACATGTCGTCGCACGACATAACCACCCTCTGTTCTTCTCCGAACCAGGGTAATCAAATTTTTGAGCTTATTTGATTCTCGGTTGTATAATGCTACTTTGAGCATTGATAATCATGCAATTTTCCGTCATGGGCGAACTGCCCTTCTTCACCATAATATACCAACCACCAGTCAAAATTAGCTTCGTAAAACCCATATCATTCAGCGCATGCACCCTTGCTCTTTTCTCATTATATCTCCTCAACAAAGCCTCATCTATCGGCAGTGGCGTAGCCCTTTCTCTAAATTTTCAAATTTCTCACATGCAACGGCAGCTCAAAGCAACAAATTTCTTGTCCAGCTACGCCATTGATGATAAGAAGATTACCAGTATAAGAGCGTTTTGCACACATGTAGCTCCAAGGATCCAAACCTGTAGGTAATCTTGTCATCATCTCTTGCATAAGCATAAGAAATGCAACTCATGTAGGTCCCTAGCAAATATACTATATAAACTCAACATAATTTAAGCCCGTACGTGTCCAGAGTGACGAGAATGCTTGGAGGGACTGTCTAGTCTAGAAGGAAACGACACAAAAGCCCGTGCTGGGTTGTAGCAGTTTACTCGAGGGAGGGCAGGGGGTGTTGGGCTAGCGCAGGAGACCAATTCGTCGTGCCCTGGCTTGGTTGCTTGGCGCGCCGGGTCAACCAGGCTGCTGCTGTCCACGCACGGCGGGCGCGTGACCCTGCCGATCGAGCGTCCGTCCAGCTGACTCGGCCGGCGCGACACGTACGGTCTGTCCACCGAACCGCCCTGGCGGCTGGCGGAGGCTTTGCAACTTTGCCCTTCCTTGAAGCAGCAGGCTCGACGGACGGAAGCCGGCAGTCCCGAAAATGCTTGCGCGATCGCTAGCGGTTGCGGCACGCCCCACGGCCCCCACCCCACCCTCCAACAAGGCACGCGAGCTTGGCGCCTTCTCCTTGGCCGCTGGCATCGCCACCCATCATCCCCAGGCCGCCTGCGCTCGTGCCGCCGTTCGCCGGTTTGATTTGCTCGGTCCCGGCGGCACACAACGGGCAGGAATGCCTCCTCCAGCCTCCAACCTGCTGTGAGGTGAGGGCGTGAGACAAACGGCGCCAACTGTACCTTTTCCCGGAAATTACCGGTGTCACCTGCACAAGTGTGGCACCCTGCTCAAAATGAATATGAATCCGGCATGGCTGCAGTATTCAGCACTCAGCAGCAGGCTTCATCTAGTTTTGGTTTGGGCTACATTCTGAACTAGGCTTCGGCCCAGGAAAGTATCTCGAAGGCTGCAGCTGCTAATTTGCTGGTTACCATAACCAAAAGTATCAGTTAATAATCTCGCTGCCATCCCTAGCCTAAAATAAAATGTTAATCTCCTTTTCCTTGTCTTATATATCTACCAAAGAAACAGAAAGTCAGTCTAGTTGCGTTGTGCCCTTGATCAATTCGTTGGAATACCAACGAACGTCTAATCCACAAATCATCACAAAAGAAAAAAAAAAGTTTTGAAAAACAGAGAGGCGATGACCAAACTACAACCTGTCCATGCTCAGCACGGGGGCCCTTGCTTCAAGAACCGCGTGCGACAGTGTGTGCAGGCACTGCGGCCCCAGACGAAGCCTTACCATCCGTCCATTTGCTTGCATCGCGGCATGGCATGGCCCTCTATAATATGATTGATAAGATCAGAATGCTGGACCATTCATGGACAAACTTGCAGAAATCTTGGGCACCCCCTCTGTCTCCGTAACTGACATAAAGACGCTCCGAACAGCATAAGTCGTTGGAAAAAATTTTGAAATATAAAACAACAACACCTGCACCGATTCCCTTTCTCTCTGATCATTCGCTACGAGTAGTTGCCGTTGCGCTAGAGCAGAGAAGATTCCTGATGTTTTGTTGCTATGCAATACTAGGGGCCAAGCAGAGTGGATTTCGAATTTCAGATACCAGTGATGTTAGCACGAATCCCTGGGTTTTTTTTTTTGTGTGTGTGTGTGTGTGTTTGAATGATTGAATCCCATCTGATTGCTGTTGGAACTAGACTGCCGTATTGGCTGCATCTACCAAAATTGTGGAATTATCATGCCAGCCTAAACGCTTCTGGCACAGGCGCGGGCGCCGGAGGAGTTTGAACTTGCAGCGCCACTGGTAGTAGTATTTGACAAATGATTTTTTCTAGTATTTGATAACTTCTAGTAGCTCATGTGAGTTGACATTTTTACAGCCTATCACAAGTAAAAACCATCTGCAAGAGGTCTTTCAACAAATCCTTTAGTTTTTGTCTGGTCAAACCAATAGCATAGTAGTACTTGTCTAGGTTCAAAGCACGCAGCCACATGAGCAAAACCACCTGATTTGCAGGCAAATTAACTATTCATCTCCCCCTTTTCCAGCACCAGATCATCATGGCCTTAGCACTAAAAAAACCCCGGCGCTTTCCTGGGAAATCTCCCGCGCGGCATGTGGACGGATGCATCCAAAGCTCCGCACAAAGCTTGTGTGCCGCTCTTGTGCGGTCGCGCGCGCGAGTATGTTATCCCCAACAGAGTTGAAGGCCATGTGGAAGGTTAACTTAGCCTCCCGATCGCAATACTAAAATCTAACCTACCACACGACTCTGTTACATTCATGCTCTTGGAACCTTGCATTGCACTGTACACGACAAGAGAATTTTGGAGGATGTTTTGGGCATATCGGTATCAGATGGAGTTGTTTAACGCGAAGCAACTGAATGTGGAGTTATCTATGGCGTGATGCTGGTCGTGATTCGTGGAAGGCCCGAGAGCTTCGCCTCTGCAGCGGACACCTGGAGATTATAGTTCATGTATGCGCGCGACACGGCGCCGTTTGCATGCACATTCATGAAGCCCGGTGTGGTATCTAAACAGGATGCATGTGAGACGGCTTAGGATATATAAATAACCTGTAGTTGATGGGATTTGGAACGGGCAAAATTTAGCAATGTACTCTACTAGTAGCAGATTCTTTTTAGATGATGGAAATCGTTTCCTAAAACAAAATCTTCTAGTACAGATGTTGTGGAATGTGGATCAGTAAAAAGTGTATATTAACATTCAACATCATCAAATGGTGGTAAGGGAGGAGAAAAACACACGATGTCGCTATTGCAGGCTTTCCAGCTACAGATGCTTGAGCCTTGAAACATACATGTTGTTGGCCGTCGCTGTTGGTGTCACTGAATTGTAGTTGTAGTGACTTTCCAGCGTAGGCATCACCATCTTTTGACGGCCAGCTTTCTGGAACGAAGAAAATGAGGCGCTCTGTTCGTCAGCTGTACGTGTTCCTGTTCCATCAGATTACGACCGTGGTGGTAATTCGTTCTATGAATGCGTGATTGTGCTCCAATTGGTCCAACTGCTTACATTTCATCCGTTGAAAAAAATATCCAATTGATGATGCTGGGTATTCTGAAAATTCATGCCTGTCTGACTATATAGGTTGATCTTTTCATTTTACTTTATTTTGTTGAAAAAGACATGAGATGTGGACTCGCATACTACTGCTATAAGGTTACGAAGAGAAATTGTGTGCTTCATCATCACTTCATATCCACACATGGTGACACGGGCTTGGTTATTAACTTTTACTCCTACTATGTACTAACATGTATCCTATTGGTACCTGTTCGTGTGGACTCTGAGCCCCCCACCCCCACCCCCCTCCAAAAAAAAAAAAAAAAAATCTGCCCAAGTCATGCATCGTATCCACTGATGCATCTCTTTTTCAACACACAAATTGCGTTGCCAGACCACGATCCAACTGGATCTCGCGGTGGCAGCGGCTTAAACTAAACGGCAACGCACCAATAAGGCCAAACCAAAAGATCGATCCCACGCGTCTAAACAATTCGATTAGAACTTCACTGTCATTAGAAAGAGGAATGATAAATCGTGTTCGTGTATATATGATGGACAGTGGCTGAACCACCACCAACCGGTTGTAGTGGGCATGACAGGGCGATGATTCAGACACAAAATCTTTTCTTTAGCTGTCACCCTATCCAGTTTATGTATGCCACCGAATCGAAGAGTAGGATAGGGCGAGCTTTGGGCGGGTTTATGCTGTCTGTCCGGCCGCAGTGCTGCTCTCGCTTGGCAAAGTACTACACTAAAACCTAACCTGGGTGTAGGTGCCAAATGATGTGTTGAGATAGAATATATGTGCCACAATAATTTGACACGGCCGCCTCAAAAGCATAACTCATTTGGACACGAAAAGCATCGATGATGCAAGGAGGTGGAGTTCAACGGAGGAGCTGGAGGTGCAAGGCCCTGGTTGTTGCCGCAGCCGCGGCACCAGTACGGCCAATGATTTATCGTGGTACGTATTTAAGCGGTCCAATCTAGTACGTAGAGCATGATCATGTTTTACTAGCACTGGACTGGACCCCAAGTTCATTTACGATTTGATCTCCGCAGCTCTTCGATCTGGCCTCTCTGTTAAAAGTTCATCGAAGTTACTAAGCAGGATCTTACTGTCATTCTTCTTGGACACTAGTACTAGTATGGGAAAAACAGCTTTTGACTGAACAATGAATGTGATCGTGCAGCATCTGCCTTCGCACTGACATGGCGTTGTTCCTCGCTCAGGCGCGCGTCAGCATTGAATCGCCCCCGAACAAATTTTAGGTGAGACAAAGAAGCGAGCACTCACTACCAGCTCCTTCTCTCCCTCTCTTTCTGGTCCCGGCCGGGCTGCCACGGCACTGTCGCGCTCACTGCCGATCTGTGCCTCCGCCAAGCGGAACCGCCGGCCGGCAACAAATGCGCTGCCGCGGCTAGGCGGGGTCACCGGGATCCGACGGCGTACGGCCTCTCCGCGCTCGTCAGTACGGCGCACGTCGTCGCGCCGTGCGCCCGTGCTAAATACAGAACGCCTGTCTTGTGCTGGAGTCTGGATCGTTCGATCGATGACAACTCGGCCGTACTTAGGCCACAGGGGATCTTGATTAAACTTTTTTTTTTTAAAGTAATGATGATGATGATGATGCCCGTTGCGCGCACCAGCTTTGACGTTGCGATTTGAACTTGGGGGAATAATAATACAGATAATAACCTGGTGGATCTCGCGCGTGCATTGACCGGTCGTGCCCCGAATCGCACATGCATGTTACCTGAGTGAGGCATCAAACGAACGGTCCTAACTGGTTCATTGTCCGCTGGCGATGAATCCGCGGGAGATATTAGTACCATCACAGATTTGTACTAGTAATAAGTATCTGTGTGGCTATCGTTCCAAAAGATTGCGCTGCGGCGCACATGAACCTCGCGGCAGGAGCCGAGCACATGGCTTCCGCGCCGGACCGCGCTTTCTTGGAACTCAGATAATAATGCTTTTGTTTCCATTTCAATCTTTTCAGGAATGCCTATCTCACACACAAAAAAAAGTCTTTCAGGAATGAGAAAAGAAATGCGTGCATGATATGATCTGGATGCAATCCGATGCGTGTTGTTGGGGTTTGGGGAAAATGTGACGCCCAGCGGAGACGGCCAAGCAAAGGCGTTGCGGTAGGTGACTATGGGTATGTTTGGCAAGATTTATGTTTATGCAACAAACTATTTATATTTTAATTTATTTATTAAAAATGTTTATTCAGCTTATTTGATTTATATAACATAAACAATCAAACTGTTTGTAAAAGTGCTTATTCAAATGACTTATGTAGAGAGTAAGCATCAAAAAGTTATAGTAGTATTTGATGTTTATATAAAAAATTTTATGCTAGTACAAATTTCAAAATTACTTATAGCCGCTTATATCAATAAATATTTATGGGTTTAACCTGTTTAATAGGATTTATAGCTTATTATTATGTAAACAGTTCAACTTCACCGTAGGTGAGGATCCCGAAGGGAGCGAAAACTCGCACGGCCCTGACAGCGTCAGTCAGGTCAGGACACCATCACCTCACCTCACTCTTCCGCGGCAGCTTTTACTTTCCCGCCTGCACGCGCGGGGGCGGTGAACTCTCGTGATACTCCTTCCGCTTTGATACGACTGTTCGATTCGATGACAAGCCGGTCCAGAGCGTGGTCTCACCCTGTCAGTGAGACAAAAGTCAACCACAGCAGGTGGTAAAACTCCAGCGACGAGCTCACTTTTTCCGTGCTCCGTCCCATGTGCACTGCAACTGCTCACTTTAACCGCAGATGACGGGACTGGGGGGAATCGGAGCGGGGCCCGCACGTCAGCGCAGGGGCGTCCCGCCACCCTTCCCTGGGTTCCGCTTTTTTGCCAGGCACCGTCCTTTTGGCCGTTACCGTTAGATCGTCGACGCCTCCCGAGGCCGCGCCTTTCGGCGGCGCCGTCCCCACACGTCTGCACGCGAGGGAGCGGGCGGGAGCCGTCAAGCTTCCGTTTCTATGCGCGTGGGCCCCATGGGTGGCCCGCGCGGAAGTGAGGCAAGGGCACTGTCCTAGCGGCGCGTGGAAAGACGAGCCCTCCTCGCTCCTTGGGCTTGGGTCCGACCGCGATACGGCCCGCTGACCCAACGGCCAATAAATCGTTTCACCGTCACGTTGATTCGTTGTACCGGATATACCCCTCGCTTCCTCTTTTCGTTGAGGACAAAAGTTACTTCCAGACCCGAGATGCTTCCTCAACCGATCCTCTTTTCTTGTGGTTTCTGATCTACTGTACTACTCCCTCTATTACTATATTTATAAGCATTTCTATGAAAAATGTAAGAATGCTTATAAATAAGAATGGAGGAAGTAGTACTTTTAAATTGATCCTCGTCTTTCGATATACCCCTCGCTTTCTCTACTTTTACTCTAAAGATCACTTTAAGAGTTAAGAGTAGTAGATCAGAAACAAAAAAAATGCTCGCTGGATGCCAGTGGCGGACCCATAAAATTTTTGTTAGGTGTGCATGCAAGAAAAAACCCCAAATTAAGTAGAAAATATTAAAAACACAAATTTAGTCATCTGATATAGATATTTTGAGTGACAAAAGGTCTTTTAAAATTAAAGTATATCACCACAATACTAATCTACTAGCTTCATCACTTTTTGCTTTCTTATGGTCATAAAAGACTCAATCATCATTCCTTATTGTTTCTACAATAATTGATCTCGTGCATTACAATGAATATGCATATATAATTCCTTCTTTTGTCCCTCACTTGATTAGGAGAAATCAATAAAAAATAAATACGTAAATAAATAGTATAGTAATCGAGAGATTAGTTTGACAGATCAATGACGTAAATCTGTTGAGCTTCCGTGTCGGTTATTGCGTCGCTTATTAGGCCGTAGAGTCAACCATCATCGAGACATCGAGGAAGAGTAAGCAGGGAAGTAGCTAAGCGATTGCAATAACATGAGGCCGCATTGCCGAGTCCCGGAGTTCGAGCTGCCAAGCAGCAGCCACGCCACCGTAAGCGAAAGACAAAACTATTTGAGTCTCGGAGTTCATTCAATCGATCGTGTACTGTCCCTTACGACTGGACTTTTGGGCTAATTATGAATTAGTAAAAAATATGAAGGCCAAAACCTAGAGTAGTCAATGGCCCACCTGGACTACCCCTTGGGTCCGCCACTGCTAGATGCTTCTTCATGATCTGTTGTAAATAAAAGGAGTAAAGATTTATTAAGTACGTGCCCCCATACACTAAAATTCAGATGCCTATCTTTCTTCATTTTTCTATAAAAAATAATAAAAAGAGGCTAATGATGAATTATACATAATGACATACTTATTCGATATCAGAGCTCTTGAGCTTGCTTAAGAGCAGTTGCTACGTATCTATGATCATCCATAATGTTAGCATTATTCTTTAGCATGAAACCAAAATCCTACTGTACTGATATATATATTCATGCAAGCTAGTTAATTAATACTAAGATTTCTTTCTCTCCAGCTACAACGCCCCAACCAAAACGCAAAAACAATGCACTAATCATAGTGAAGGAACAATTGATAGTCATGCATGGACTAGCTGTCGTGGCACAGTGGTTGGACTATTCTGGAGCTAGGCAGGCCTCTGGTCTGCACACGAACCGGGATTAAACAAACCTCGAACTCACCCTGTCTCCAACAAAAAAGCGGAAGGAAAAATGAAAATGAAAAGCTTCAGGGCCCCGGCCTAATCCAATCCCAGATTACACAACACAAAACGCCCATGCGCCAGGGCGGACCGGGCCCCACGCGTGAATCACTCCACGCTGGATGCAGGGGCGCCATGTGCCGGACTGGGCCACGCTGGAGCGGGGCCCGCGCCGTATCTGCAGGCGGGCCCAGAGACTGTGCCGCGGCCGCGGCGGAGTGAATGAACGGCTGCGATCGCGTGCACGTCGCCGTCGCCCGCCCTGGCGGCTCCGGGGCAGCTGACCCGACCGGTTCGAGCATGGACTGTGCTGCTGCCGGGGTAGTACTGGAAGTCATGGGATCGGACCTCCTTTTGTGTTGCAGGCGGCAGGCACGGATCGCAGTCGCAGGATGAATTTTTTTCCAGGGACACCCGGTTCTGGGAGACGACCCACATCGATTTGCAGGGGCAAATTTTGCCCAGATCGTTGTTGCCTTGTTGGTCGACAGGGAAGAGGCAGCTGTGAGGTGTAATCACCTCTTTTCAGGTGAGACTGTTACATATAGTGGGAGATCATATGACGGGAAACACGGAAAACTCAACTGGGAGTGCTGATCGCAATTCCATATGCTACTGGTCTGCAACACTTCCTTCGTACTAGGGTTTTTTTTTTTTGACATTTAGACAACAAGATTATTAGTTCAAAACTAGTTCAATTCACCAGAACATCAATATCCAGAGGTAATAATATAGTTTATTTACACATTGTATACCTATCTGGGAATGTTAGTATAGAAAATTACAATGATATGTGAATTTCTATCAAAAATTTAGCTCATATATAGTTTGTTAAAATTAGTTGTCTGTGCCCTTGATTAAAATCATGGTGAGGATACATGAGAGTTGTCACACGTCATGACTACACAACGAGCTTCATTTCTTTTAAAATCTAGACAGACCAACTAGGTACTCCCTCTGTTCATATTTAGATGTTGTTTTGGAATTGAGCGAGAAATAAAGAGAAGTAAAAAGATAGGTGCACTAAAAACGAGAAGAAGAGAGATAAAGTGTAAAAAGAGAATATTATATTAAAAAGAGAGAAAAAATATTGAAAAGGGAGAATGACATGTAATTGTAGAAAAGTTACAAATCTTAGAATAACATATAAATATGAACGGAGGGAGTACTACTCTTGAAGAAAAAATAGCACAAGTCCTTAACCCATAAGCAAGCAGCTGGAGTCTTGTAAGCTGTCTAATACTAACCGAAGAACTCCATCTGTTCAGCCAGACGCAAGAGCAAAAACCTGCAGCTGCCAACGTCCAACAGCAGCAACAGGGGAAAGAACAAAAACAAGCACAATGAAGCCCTCGCAGATGCAGACAACAAAAAGCAACTGGCTCCTCGCCTCCTAACGTTCAGCTTCACTTCACCGCATTAAGAAATTAGTAGAAAATTAATGACCCAGTCCGCCAGCACAACACAAATCAGAAGCTCTGATGAAACAAAACAAAACGAAATTCTAAAAAACAAACCGCAAGCACTGTGCCATAAGTACCCTCCTCCACGCTCCAGTTTCCTTCTCCTCTCCCCTCCCTCCCTCTTCTTCTTCTCCCCTTCGCCGCTTCCTCCGTTTCTCGCACAACTCGCTCCCCGGGCTGCTCCACCGTGCCGGAGGCCGGAGGGAATCCTCACGGACGTGTCGAACCCTAAAGCCCACCCCCACTGGTGCGGGGACTGCCCTGACGCATGCGCGCCGGCTTGTAGCATCGGCCGCCGGCGATCGCCGGAATTCGGGGAGTGCGGGTGTTTCGAGCGCCGAAGACGGCGGAGACTACGGAGGGCGTGGGGGAAAGATGGCGGCGGGTGGAAAGGGGTGGGCGGAGCGGGCGAGCCGCGCGGTGAAAACCGTCTGGTTCGTGGTGGCCTTGCTGGCGTCACTGCTCGTGGCGTCGGCGCCGGCGCTGGTGGCCGCGGGGGACGTGTCCGTGGCGCTCTGGCTCGAGGTGCGGCTCGGCTGCCTCCGCTGCCACGGCCTGCGGGACCACTTCCAGCGCTACAGCTTCCGCAGCTCGCTCGCCGACATACCGCTCGTCTCCATCGTCCGATCCCTCGTCATAACCTGTAAGCCTCGCTGCCCGCTAGCTCCTCATTGATTGCTTTAGAACGTCCTAAGTGACGAGAGTCCAGAGGAACTTGTTCGTCTGGGTTGGATTTTCCTCTTAGATTTTTCGCTTGGGTGATGCAGAGTTGGTTTAGTTTTTTTTCCTGGCTTAAGATCTTTTTGCATTACTGTATCGGGGCTTTGTCATCTGAAAGCTACAGTCTGTGATTGTCTTGTTTTATTTGGACGAAAAGACGGAGTTTTCGGTGAAATCTGCAGTTAGGGAGTACAGCTATTGCCTGCTTGCTTTTCTTGGAATTTAGTTAAGCTAAAGTCATTGCATTGCTGCGAAATCGGGATGCTCAGAAACAGTTTGAAGTAATAGTCTTCAAATTTCTATATTAGGATATATGATAGAATTACCTGGTTCGACTAACCATTTATACTGTTGTTTCTGCAGGTGTATACATTATGTCTGATACTTCTGGCCTCTCTCATGGCCCTTACCTGGGAACAACTACTTTCTGTTCATTGGCTTCTCTGCTCATCCTGATAATCAAGGCCTCTGTTTATAGTCCGGTACACGACATTGGTCCTGAGCTCTCACCGTCATTGGCGGATCACAAGCAGAACCTCAAGAAGCTATGGGGAATGCCAGTGCTTTTCCTGTCTTCCTTGGTCTTCGCTCTTGGCCATGTTATTGTTGCTTACAGAACAAGCTGCCAGGCTCGACGAAAGCTTCTCATTCACCACATTGACTCTGAATCGGTATGGCTGCCATGCACTTGTTCTCTGATTCTCACTTCATGATGCATTTTATGAACCAAGCTGGGATACTTGTTTTTCTTCCTGCGCCTTGTTTGGTGTATATTTTATCAGATATATGAAACTACTGTTTTTTTTTTCTGTTCATGTTCAGATTTTGGCATACAAGAATGCCTTTTCTGGATCCTACAAGGTTCCACGGTCTCCTACGCCATACAGCGGAAAGTTTTTCTCAAGAAGTGAAAGTGAGACAAAGAGAAAAGCTATTGAACATGATGATCGTGATATGCCAATCAGTTTTCTTGCAGACAATGATAGTATGTTCATTGCTTGCCAGGGGATCACTGTACACTATAAAATTTCAGATCCATCCACCTGCCTATCTTCAGCCCCCGATTCTTTCATGGAAAGAGATCATCATGATAATGTAGTTTCATCAAGACTTTCTCCTAGAAGACAGAGGCATGAGAGCCCTCCTTCTGCTTCCGCTAATACCCGCCGCCTTCTGAATAGGAGCTTTAGCCATCAATATCATCATACTTCACTATGTGCACCATTATTGATCGAAACAGTGACATCACCAACTTTATCAGATGAGGTCCCTCTTATGAGTCTTGATGATGACTGTGCTGATGAATGTTTGAACTCCGTGGGCTTTGATCTCGAGGCTGGAGAGCAGGGTAAATTTGCTATAGTACTGGTGCATGGATTTGGCGGGGGTGTTTTCTCGTGGAGGCATGTTTCAAATTTGCTAGCACGACAAGTTGGCTGCACTGTACTGTCCTTTGATCGTCCAGGATGGGGTTTAACATCTCGACCTCGTAGAAAGGACTGGGAAGATAAGAAGTTAGCAAATCCATACGAGATGGAGTCTCAGGTATTCCTTCTCATCCAATTTCTATTTACCTCCAGAGAGAAGTCTTTCCTATATTTGTCTGATAGAATTATTTTCCAGTTAGAAGAATTACCACCAGAAGTTTGTTTGCAGTTTCAGAGTGGTATATATTTTGTCTTGAAAATGTTATGTGCTACTAATGGGTTGTCAGAAAACACTTGCTTATTAGAACAACTGTCAGTAGATATAGACGTGAGGGCCACAATAAATCCTCCTCCTCCCCCTGCCCCCCCCCCCCCCCTTCTCCTCTTTAGACTGAGATCATGTTTACAAATAATATTTTCTTATGCTTATTTGCAGGTCGATCTTCTTATATCATTTTGCTCAGAGATGGGCTTGCGCTCTGTAGTTTTAGTTGGTCATGATGATGGGGGCTTGCTTGCCTTGAAAACAGCAGAGAAGCTGCGCACTTGTGGTGGTCATAGAAAGGTAGATATTATCTCTGTCCTTATGCATTATTATTAAAAAAAAATTCTATTTTGAAGTTTGTTCTCTATGTAAGATCATATTGGATGTTATTTGTTTGGTCTGTTAGGTTGAAGTGAAGGGAGTTGTTCTTATAGGTGTAAGCTTATCAAGAGAAGTCATTCCCGCATTTGCTCGCATACTCCTTCATACTCCTCTGAGGAAAAAGCACATGGTTCGTCCACTCTTACGTACTGAAATCACTCAGGTGATTAATCGACGAGCATGGTATGATCCCACAAAATTGACGACGGAAGTTCTGAACATGTACAAGGTAAGCACATCTAGTGATTTTACATGTCCCTAGTTCATCAAATTATTGATTATCAAGCTAGTTCTGGAAAGTTTTTGTACAGATCTGGTGTTTATTATGCCAACATAATTTTGTCATGTACAAGAAAAAAATATTGTCCTGTTAGATTTTGCTATTCAGTTTCTACAGTATTCATGTTTCCTTCATATGGAAGTACAATTTTGATACGCTGTTCATTCTGTGAACATTGGACTCTCGACTCACTTGAATTTCCTTTTTCATGTAGGCTCCACTTTTCGTTGAGGGCTGGGATGAAGCACTTCATGAAGTAGGCCGGCTTTCATTTTCGATGGTCCTGTCATCTAAAAGAGCAGCAGATTTACTAAGATCAGTGGAAGGCCTCCCTGTTCTGGTAGTAGCAGGCTCTGAGGATGCTCTTGTCTCTGCGAAGTCAGCGCAAGCTATGGCTTCAAAACTTGTAAATTCTGTAAGTAGTCTCCCATATTGCATCTCTGTTTGTCTTGAGCTTTGCTAATGATTTGATTTTACATTGCTAATATTCTTAACAACCATCTCCTTTCTACTTCTTGTTCCGCAGAGGATAGTAACTATATCAGGATGCGGCCATCTTCCACATGAGGAGTGCCCCAAGGCGTTACTCTCAGCTCTTTCTCCTTTCATCTCTAGATTGGTATCCTCAGACGATACATTGCAAAGACTCTAAGCATACACATCTGGATCTTTTATTTGAATTTTTCCCCTTCTTTTCTGTCGTCAACACTGTAGATCCCTTTAGAAGGTGTGAGTTTGTGTGAGCCAATGTAGTGCAAAGTAGTGGAGCCTGACCCAAAATCTCAAGGGTTCCTAGAGCTCCCCTCATTTTTGTTACGCGTAATGGTGCCTCCGAATGATTTCAATCGAGCAAGTTGAATCTGTACAGCACATGCACGCTGTGTCCTGGTTCTCGTCTACTCCTATAGCTAAGATTAATGAATATAAGAAATCTGCACAGCACATGTTATATTGGTTCTGTGGTTTGTGTCATGTGCCATTCGCATGGTCCCTTACCATTCAAAGCATGAACACGACCACAAATGGTGGACGGTGATGTGTATCTGCAATTAAGTTTAAAAATTTCCTGTTCCAGGCGCTGCCTCACATGCTTGTTCTGTCGAATCGGACGTTGCAGTTCATGTGGTTTTGTAGATGTGTAAATGAAACTTAACAAGTGCTTTCCGTTGGGACGTTGCAGTTCATGTGGTTTTGTAGAGAGTTTTTACTGTACCTTATACTCTCATTGTACGGTAGGAGTATAAATGAAATCTGACCGTCCAATTCGTAGGGGCTCTTTGTAGATGGGTGCTTGTAATGATCAGTTAACAGGTTCAGGAGGGTGAAGGAGACTCAGCTTTACAACCCATTAAAGAGGGCATGTTTCGTGTTGAAGGCAAAACTGAAATTCCGGCTTCCCTATTGTTTCAAAAGGTAAAAGATTGGGCTGCAATTTTCCAGGTGAGTTCCGCAGGCAGCCCATAGCACTTTTCAAGGTTTATTTAAAAAATCCTTGTATATTGGCCCAGAATCCCAGCTGATTATATTAGGGATAGATTAGGAATCATGTAAAAAGGATGTAACTAACTCTACAGCAACCGCTACTACAATTTCCAAGATAGATACACCCTGCAACATCAAAATGATGATATGGCTATATACATTTACATTTTTTGTGATCTCCAATCATCTGCTTGTGTCTCACAGGCAATTCTTCACCTTCTCTGAAATCGGAGAATGGTAAAGACATAGCTCTCTTACTGTTAAAGTTTTTTTTCTTCAGCATCTGGGACCCAGTCATCACTGACGAGAACAAGATGATCGCCATCTCTGATAAGTTCCACCTCATCAACCTCAGCACCTTCAATTGTCAGGACCTTGGTAGGCCTGAAGTCGAACTTCTTTGCGCCTAGATCAAGAAACTCCTTCATTGAGCGCGGTAGAAGGACAAGCTTCGCAGCAGTGTTTTCCTTCTCAGGGCAGCTGATTGTCACCCTGATGAGCGAGTTGGTGTTCAGGGCACCTGTTGCTGCTCCCCTTGGGAGTAGAGGGCCGGTGTCCCGGCTTGCATTAGATGAAGAAATAACACCGAAAAGGGAGTTCTGAAAATTGACCCTCCTTCTAAGGAGCTTCTTTGGAAGAACTTTGTTTTGTACTCCGATATCTTCGTTGTCTACATTTTGCATTGAAGGCTCGCTGTTGAACCTCCCTATAAACAAAGGTGCCACCCTATTATTTGGAACGTGGCGCCTTGGTGCCTCCCGTCGAGATTTAAATAGGAGTTGTATATCGTGATGGCCTTGTTGCTCAGCTAGAGCTCTTGGCGTCCAGCCATTGTTGTCCAGTTTATCAATGTCAGCTCCCTGTTCCAACAAGAGCTGAACCATCTGAATATTTCCATCACAAACAGCTTTATGCAGAGGAGTGCTTCCGTCTTTCAGTGGTCTGTTTACATCGCCACGGTAACGGATTATATCCTTCAGCAGCTCACTGTTATTTTCTTCAATAGCGATACAAGCATATAAGGCTGTGTCCCCAGATGACAGGTCTGCACCATTCTGGACTAGCAACTGCACAACTGCCTCATTCTTTTCACACATAGCCTCCCATAGTGGTACCTTTCCTTCAGAATCTGTAAAAGGATAATACAATTATCAGTGAGAAACAAAATATTCTGAATGAATATGAAATTCTTATATATTACTAAAATTCTGTTTTGCAAAGTGATAGATTCGATTCATTTTGTTTTGGGTAAAATACGAGCCACGGTTAAAAGCATACCCCTGGCATTAGGATCAGCGCCATAGTCCAGCAGATGCTTGACACATTGTTCATTTCCTTTAGAAGCAGCTATATGCTGCAAATCATGCAACACTGTTAACTTTCTTTCTTAGAAAAACCTGTAGATTTTTAACAACCACAAAGATAATTATCCTCACCAGTGCCGTATGCCCATTGTTATCTGATTCATTTGGATCCAACCCACGCTTAAGAAGTTGATGCAACAAAAAGTCGTCCCCTCTATTTACTGCGAAACAGAGGGTAATTGGCAAATCCAGACGACCCCTCGCTAGCATGCTCTCAATCTCCTTCAGAACACCTACCATTACAGTATTTTCTTTCTGCTCTTTTAGTAACTGCAGTCCAGAAAAATAAAAACAAGAATATCAGTAGAATTAAAATAATCCTTCATTGTGCCATGGTTCTTTTCGGATCAAACATTTTCAAAAATAAATTATCTTATCACTTGTATGGTCTCTGGTAATTTGAAGGGAAGTCATAGTTAAAATGAATCCAACATGTCAAGAGATTACCTTATAATTCAGCTTTTAGTTGGACAAGTTAAGCAAGACGGTACTGGTTAGTAAAGGTTTGACTATTTAGGGATTTCTTCGGAGCTCAAAGCCCCAAACAAAACTAATTAGAATGTATAACATGCAATGTCGATGATGGTCATGAAGTATATCGTCGATATTGTACCTGAATAAGGTTATTCATTATTATAGTTCCATCTCCCACATTCGATTGAACAATGCTGAGAAAGGCAGTACGATTCATACGTAGAAGCTGGCATAACGATTTTGTTCGAACAGTGAATAGCTGAGGCCTATAGCAAAGAACCCCAATTTCTCCAACAACATCTCCTGATTTAGCCACTCCAGCCACCTGCAAGTTGCATATTATTTTAAAATTTGACGCACTACTTTATCTCCTCATTAGCATGAAAACAAATGAGACTCACCTGTTCTGCACCATTTTGCAGCTCTATCAACTCCTGCAAAAGTTATAAGCACTTCAGAATGACCATGAACAGCTCACATTTTTAGAGCAACATGCTATCGGTACTACTAACTATCAACTTGAAAATAAGAGAAGATATCTGAAAACAGTAATCTTACCGCACTACCAGAAACTAAGATGTAGAAGTCAGTGGGTGCTTCATTCTGCAGAATGACGTCTTCCCTAGGTGGAAAATATTCAGCTTTCATCTCAGAAACCTTTCCATGGAATCATGCAAAACAACATAAGTATATGTTCAAACAACACCTGACAATTAAAATGGAACGAGTTTCAGTAGTTCTACCAGTTGGAATATCAGATCATTTGACACCCCTTCAAACAAGTAAACCTTTTGAACCAGATTAAAAAATAGATACTGAGAAATGCTGGATCTAATAGCCTTAGGCAGTGCATCAAGGGTCTCTTGTTGTTGAAGACCTTCTGAATCTGTCCTGAACTTCAAACTAAGATGTGAGATCATCTGATCTTGCAACCGATGTGGTAACTGATTCCTTAGTGCAAAGCTGGTTGCTGCTTGAATTGTATCTCTCTGTCCAAATCATTAGAGAAAAAGGAAATTAGATTTAACGTTACAAACCCCATAAAAAGTTGATATCAACCAGCGTTCAAACAAAAAGGAACTTACATATTTTCGAGTACGGCTGGTGCCATGTACAACTAGATTGGTCATGTTTCCGATCAAATAGGCAGTCAATCCAAGGTTAAATAGCATGTAGAAAATGTTGAAAACCATTTCCCTTGTGTTTTCCGCATGCAAATCACCATAACCCACAGTGGTAAGAGTGGTGATTGACCAATACATGGACGTTACATAGCGAATCCACAAGCTTCTCTGATGAAAATCTGGAATTGAATTGCCGATCCATGTATGTGTTGGCTCAGAATACCTATCAGCAAGAAGGTAATAGAAGCATGCTGAACAGTGGACAGCAAAAAGTGTGACCTACAAATCAAGGTAAGGAAATAGGATGTCATTTTTCAAGAATATCAAGGTTTACAGGAGAGTTCTAAATGTCCTGATTACTTACACAGATGAGCTTTGCACATCGAACCCAGAAGTAATTGAAGTGCCTATCTTTCTCCAATCTAGGAAATGAATAATAAACACAAATTCATCAATTAGTCCCAATAACAAGACGAAAGCATGCTATAACAGTTCGTACTGATACATACTATAGCATCTAATCAGATTTTATTAAAGTAAAGAAACAGATTAGACTTCAAAATACACTTACAGCACCATTAACATACCGAGCAAAGAGAGAGCTGACTCTACGAAGACGCCATAGACGCAGCATGTTGAAGAATCCATAAGACCTGAGCTTATGAGGTAGTATCCTTCGAGCAAATTCTGTTGGGATGGTCGAGGCCACGTCAAGAACAAACCAACTAGTGGTATACCGCCAAGCTATCCTCTTTGGATCATCTTCAAGCAAATACGTCATTCGATCCAAGTAAGCTACAAAGAAGGTCAGGATGATGTCCATAGCGAAGAACGCATTCACAACATTGTCTATTATAGCCAGGGCACCCTCTGGTTTCCGGATGAAGCCAAATTCAAATGGGGAAACCCAAGCAGAGTAGACTACGAGAATTATGAGAAAAGTCTCCCAGAATCTGCATAGAGTTAACAAAATATATGTCAGTTTTACTTCTTGAGCTAACTGTTTTATTTTCTTCTAATACCAGTAAATGTTCCTTTCATAAGTAACTGTAGAGCTGTATTATAGATGTCAATGCAAAATTTGGTTTGTTTTATATTATACTGCATAAAAGCTGCAGGTCATACTATTTCTGGCAATTAGATGTAGTTAGTCTTCCAATCACGTGAGCATCAATTGGACAGAAGCAACCTAAACTTCTGAGGAGCTGATTACTTGAGGTAATCAGAAGTGCCAAAATAATTATAATAGAGTAAAAGTAAGAGCAGGTAAACCTCATTGCCTTCGTAATGATAGCTAAAGTACATACGTACAAAGAGGAAAGTAAAGGGACAGTAATAGGACACGGTAACAGACGCCGATGCACAACAAAACATGCATGCCGTGGAGGAACTACGACATGCCACCCTGTGTAACATCAAATCCCTGTAACTGTAACATGTCACTCCCCCGTACGTGTAAATAAAAAAAGGTTTCCCTCGCGAATCCGTGAATAAGCTTGGTTGGACGACGTTGGGTAGCATAAAGAAGCACTCCAAAGTCCAAACGTGAGTGCCAGAAACGAAGAGATGTCACCGTCCAAATCACGCTTTCCTTGTCTCACTTAAACTAAAGAGCAGAATTAAAGTAGTGACGTACGACCTAGGCAGCCCAAAGAAAAACGGAATTAAAGGAAGGTCTCGAGTACTATAAAAAGAAACACACAAACAAATGAATTATTGGACTTCATTCAGGGGGAAAAAAATGAATCAATTATTTGAGTTGAAGTCAACCATGGAAATACTTAAAAACTCGAAAAACCTTTCTCTCTCTGCTGGATGGATGGAAGGAAGAAACAGCGCAGAGAGACTAAATTGGACTGAATTCACAGCACCCCTTTGGATTTGGACGCTTTAATAACTGTCATGAAGAAACACGAGGGCAGAACCAGAAAACCAAAAACAACTAAGGAACGGACCCACGGGAGGAGAAAACCCGACCGCTTTCCTCTACGAGAAGAGGTGTGGAAAACAAGCGGCGGCCAACACGAAAAATAATTAGATCAGCCAGCGCAAAGGCACAGACTCGCGGAAATCAAACAATGCGTAAGCAACAGAATTCGCTTCAACCTAAAGCAGAGATGATTATAATCAGAGAGAACGGGACGAAATCACGGTACGGACGGGGCATGCAGAGACCTGTATCGGCGGTCGTAGGGGGAGACGATGAAGGGTCGGAGCTTGACGCGGCGGTTGCTCCGCGCGCCGAGCGACGGCAGGATGCCGCTGGAGATGCTGTAGTGGCTGCCGTCCCGCGACAGCTCCCTCTCGAGCGCGGAGCCGGCGCGCCACGGCCCGCACCGCGCCATCCGGGAGGAGTCACACCACGCCATTGGCCGCTCGCCGCCCGGCGCGGTAATAAACCCTGCCGGGTTTTACGGAGCGAGCGAGGGGAGGGGTGCCGCCGCACCGCGCACCCCCCGAATCGGAGCTCCGCGCGTGCCTTTCTTCTTAAATTGATGGGGACTCGCGCCGCGGATCGGGTTCGCGTCGGCCTAAAAAATCTCCTCGCTATTTTTGGGCGGTGGCAAATCAAACGCGGCGCGGAAGGCCGGTGTGGGTGAGGGAGGAAGAGGAGAGCTGGACGAAGCGCCGCGGGGCGGGCGGGGTGCGATGCGAGCACCTGCGCGCGCGCGCCTCGTTTTTATGGACCGGTTTGGGAGGCAAAGGCAAAGGAGGGGTCGGTCGGCAGTTGGCACGGGATCAGGATGGGGACGGCAGGGATGATGACGCTTCCCTGCTGCTGTGTTCTGCGGCCATCCATCTATCCATCCGCATAGTAAGCATTTGCTCAAACGCCTGCGCGGGCGTTCCGACCTGGCTAGTTCGCTTTTGCGGCGACACATGTAGGGTGCGCGGCGGAGCAGGTAGGTGTGGGAGTAATCGATGGATCCAGTTGTGCGCCGGCCGTCTAAATAACCTCGGATCCTACTACTAGTATGCAACGTGTTCAATTTAGAGTTTGACATGTTTAAACTCGGGTACTTTCACCTTCCTGAATTTTGCGATCTCTCATGTGTACCTATCACCAAAGTTGTCCTGAAATTCTTAATCAGGTGAATCACGGAGTTTATATAACCGAAACTGGTTTGGCTTGTTACTTTACATGAAAAAAAAATAAACATTTGAAAATAATACATCGTGGAGAAGAATCGAACTGTTCATCACAAGTGATAAGCATCTGAATGTAGCAAATACAAGTTTTTTTTATTATAGAGAGAACAAGTAGGTTGAGACATCTGCGAACCATCTCGTTTCGCAATCAAGAAGAGGTGGTACGTAGTATAGACGTTGAGTCGACATGGGTTTGGATTGCTGAGTTTGGCCAGCGCTGTAGCGGGATACTGGGACCTGAATGAACTGTTGAACTCACCCTCGTTGCTTCTCTCCTCACAACAAAAACGCCTACAAAGCACAAGCTGCTTAATTCTAGACAACCGCCGCATCAAACTGTAATGTACCTAAATTACAGTCCTCTAAACGGTAACAAAATACTTTATGTATGCTTTTGTAAGGACAAAAAAAAAGAGACTTAACAGTCTAGGCTAGACTCAATTCCACAGCTATGTTCTAAAATATCTAATAGATGCATGTGGGCTGAATCACAAGCTACATATATAGGATGATCAGTTAATTCAAGAGCGCTTTGCACACTAACTGATGCTTTACGAACATGCACTACCGTCCTCAAATGAATTGTATTTATTCACATAAACTCACTAGCAGAAATTTATCCTTCAATCATTACCCTTTCATAACAAATCTATTATCTTCATCGGACAAATAAAAGAAGGCACCATAACCGTAGTATAGAAATTACCACATTAATCAAGAAAAATTTAAAAACCAAAAACTTCAGCATTGACACTGAGAAATTAATTTCTGCCCCAAGATACCCTCATAATTTTTACAAATTGTATCCACCACCATTTTCATTATAATAAATTTAATCCAAAATATCCCTACGTTTACTTGTTAATTACCACCATTTCAATTATTAGAAAAATAAAAATGTTCTAACCATAGTGCATATATGATGAGATGAACTAAAGTTGCACTTAAATAATCTTTGATGAAGAAATGATGACAAGATAAACACATATTATTAAATAAATAATTTATATATTAGTCGTGGGCTAGTTGCCCTTGTCTACTAAATCATGGACCTACGCAACTCATATATATTGAGCGTATCCGTGTGTGCACATGCAAAGGTAGTGTGCGAGCTGAGTAAGTGGCCGTTGGGATGCATGTATTTGCCGGCCCCCTGGAAGCTTCATGAACACTGCCGTTGATCACAAGCGCCCCGGCACAGAGGTTGACCTGCAGCACATGCCTCCGAGCATGATTCAAGTCGGGTTGTCAGGGTCGCACTCGCACCTCGTACCCACCAAGGCCACAAGTGTGCAGCCAGCTCTCGATTTCTTTTTTGAAATTTCCCGGTGGATATGGCACTGATCCTATAGGAAGGACCATCACGCACTAATTTCCCAGCGCTATCTATAACTAAAGATCGACGCTTTCAACTAACTGCCAGCAAACTGAAAGAAACTTAAACTGAAATAATTGAACACAGTGAAACACACACACACACATGTTGGGACAGCGACTAACTGATGCAAGGGCAGACACTCGTGAAGACTGAAGAAGCTATGGTGCGGGCTCCTGAGCAATGCAAACCTTTGGACGGTCGCATCGCTACATGACCTGTTTGCCGGCTGAGCATGCCACATTCATTCCACTGAGATTAGTCAGTGGGTAGGTGGCATTGTTCGTCGTCCACTCTTGTCTTCAGTTGGCTAACCGCCGGGGTTGCCACTTTTGACGGGCAGCCAGGCGAAGGCTGACACATGTGCGAAATTAGACGGGCCACGAGATCCGCGCGGGTAGTTTCTGCTTTTGCCCAGAGGTTTCCGGCTGAGACGCGCTCCTGCTTTTCTTCTTCTGGAATAAAATAATGTCGTAGCAGGATAAAATAAAACATATTTTAGCCTTTGTTGATTATCTATGATTCGTCAATGTAAAGGGTGTCTGACCGGCTGTTTTGCTCTGTATTCAAGATACGGGCATAAAAACATAGCTTTAGCTACACTCCAGTCTCCACTACTGTAATGCAACCCTCTCAAAAGGTAACTCAAAAAGTAACATCATATATTTTTCAAGTTCTTAAAATATATATTTTGAATTACATTAGAAAATTATTTCAAATCTTGACTTGAGATGCAGGCTCAGGTGTTATCACCTATTCACATCTCATATAGTGTTACTGTGTTATCATTTTAAATATACATGTCTTTGATTGTTGAAAAATTACATGCAAATTATGGATGAATAGATTATATGTCATCTTCTACCATCATGTAATCCTTTCGGCACTGAGCAGGTGTCAGCCCCTATACATGGTTTTACGACTTTACGGAGACCTATGTTTTTGGTAAACAGTCACCCGAGCCTGTTCACTTCAACCCCCTTTTGTAAGGGGGGTGCAATGTAAACATGTACAAGATATAACAAAAAAAACAGTGTGTATGAGAACAGTGTGGTTGTGTGTTATAATTGTAGTAGAACCCGTAATTCATTAGTCATTATTATTCATAAATTTTTCTTTTATGTTTTTTATAGAAGTATTAGCTAACCCACTCTGAAGAGCCTGCTTGGGGATGATAACCCCCTTGGCATAACTTTGACGATTTTTTTTTTGCTATGTCCTGTGATCTACTACCACATAACGACATCATAATGGTATGGATTCTTGCTTCATGTTGATCGCCAAGCTGGTTTGGAAAGAATGCAATGTGCTAGTTCTGATTCCATCTGTAGCAATTTGGAGGTGCTCTAGGATTGCTGAATCACTAAGGGACCGCGTGGGTTGAGAGAATTCTGACAATTAGTAGGCCAATAGACTCTCCCGTTTTATGCTCAGTTGCTTTTATTTGTAAGAAAGTTACAACCTAACTTCTTTTTATCAGACATACATAAATATTAGACTATGATGCTCGGCCTAACGTGTTTGTAACCCAAAATTGGTTCATTTTGAGATACTCTTCTATAAAATGTCCACGCCTAAAGCTTTTACGTGTTTAAAAAACATGTATGGAGAGGGGAAAAGGTTGTATAAGTTATTCCAACCAGTATAACATTCTATTCTATGTTGTAGAATTCTATCTTTTATTAACATTATTGGTTGAAAAATTTTCTAGCTTAACATTTTTAGCAGTAGTTTACCTACAAAAAATATTTTTATAGAATTTCTGTAAAAGGCCTTTTGTTCCAAAGATGCCGTCCAGTTGTCTTCTCTTTGTATCAGTTGCATAGTTCCCCATCTCGGTCTTTCTCTTTCTTTTTTTTTTCTAGACTTTTGGCTTCCCTGGTTATGGGATCGCCCTCTTTGTTGTGCAAGGTAGCAGTCACGAACGCATCGCAATTTTGCGAGTTGCCGTAATAAAGATCCTGTCTCGATTCCCTCTCTCAATCTTAGTGTAGTGATCTGCTACTGCTGCATTGCGCTTTCTGAACTCGAATCTGTGTGCAACTGGCTAGTAGATATTTGCGTCTCCTTTTCAGTCGATCTCGCAGTTGTTCTATTACTGTGCTGCTTTTAGAAAGCCGAACATCGGTCGTGTGTGAGTTTACAGTGAAAAAAAATCCTCTGTTGACCGTTACAGGACCTCTCATCGTCATGGGAGGTTGGTATTTAATTTGTTTCGCTTTAGAGCATACATTCTTCCGATAATCTGTACGTACCGAAGATGATGATTGATGACTGGTGTGCATTCTCGCCTATCTTATCACCGCCAGTACATATACAAGCAACATCATGGTGCTTCATATTCGCACGCTGGTATACGCCTCACGCCCCATAGATGAACAGGAGGGGATCGAAATAAGTCATTTTGATTAGCGATTGTGAAGGGCACAAGAGTTTACATCTTCCAAAAAGTTATTCCTTTTCTTCAATTCGGATCAATTTTCACTCTTCTTTTACACCTTGCTTATCAAACATGTAAGCATCTGATCGATCTGTTCGGATAACTAAGAACTCATACATATGCAATCAAAAGAATAACTCAATAGAGCGAATATAATTTCCTCCCGGACGTGTCGAATTAAGCGTCAAGCAGGATCGTCGAAAACGAAATAAAGCAAGTGCGCGTTGGGGTACGTCGTAAAGGCAGTCAAACAAGATGTAAAGATCGAAGCATCGGCCGATGGAGGCGGTACAAAGCGAGAGAATGGCTGCCCAATCATCACCAAAAGGCTTGTGAACGTGCGTGCAAGGGAATGCAAGCATGTGCAGAGATGGAGACACCGGGCAGTCACCTTCCTCTTCCTGGCCTCTCCTTTGGGATATCGCCGCTTCAAGCGCCGGACAAAGCATTGCAGGTCCGGCTCGGATCTTGTGGCCTTGCCTTTTCTACAAATTAAAATTGGTAAAGTCAATGCAGGTCGGTACAGATACTATAGTCTGTAGATAATAATGCAGCCTCTGACCAGCCCTGTTCGCTTAGTTATAGTAACACATCAAGCTAGGTTGTTATCCCAATCATGCCCTAAATAAAAGGTTTTTATCCCAATCTTGAACTGGGCAAGCACTAGTAGTAAAGTATAAAATGTAGCACATCCACGTACATACGTCATGTGTGTACGTACGAAAAAGGGCAGAAGGATACGGATATATATGGGTTTTTTGTAATTAAGGAAAAGAAGAAGGGGATGTGTTGGTGCAGTTGACGACGAATTGCGCAGCCACGCGCAATCTTGAACACGGATCATCAGCAGGGTTGGCTGGGTGTGGCCGGCAAGACGTGACGTCGATCAAGTTGTTACGGCTGTGTACGTGTAAGGGGCCGAGCCAGGGTAGTTTTATGATGTCATAACTTGTAAGACAGCAATAAAGTTTTAGTAATCTCAAGAGAAAGTACTGATTGTGGATGCTTATTAATTAACATCGTTTATGCTATAGATAGAGGTGACACCACCACTGGCAATTTGTTCCGCGGGAAGAGATGTCAACTTGGGAGCAATAAGCGTGCGTGGCGGGTCGAGCTCAGGCCTGTGCGTGGCATGTTCTCAGTTTAACCGCTGGAACAGTAGTCTCTACGGCAAGCGAATACTGCACGCCTAAAGGTTGGTTCGTTCAAACAGAGATAGACGTAGGCCTGCCATGCGTTCCGTCCAAATCCAATTGACGAGCTATAGACTCATCGCCGCACGGTTGTTGCGCCCACGGCACGTTCCGAGAAGCGAGTGCACGAGCCAGCTGATCTTTCCAGATACATTAAAAGACAAGTCGGTGCGTGGCTCCATGACTTCCACCATCGTGGTTCGTCCACACAGCATGTGCCCAGACACTTCGAGACGGTGATGTAAACCGCATGTCGGCATCAGTCCATCATCAACCCGGCCGGTGATTAATGAACCCGGGCCGGGAGATCCCCGGGCAGCAGGGGAGCAGCCCGGGCCACATGCACGCCGCCAAGTGCTCGCTGCGCCAGATCCCTCCCTCCCTCCCTCCGCGCCCACCTCCACTCCACCCGGTCCATCCACCCGAAACCCGATCGATCGCCGCCACCGGTGTGTGTGCAAGAGGCCATGTGATGTGAGCCTCGGGACACGGTCACACGGAGGCGGGTGCAGGAATCCGTGTGCTCCCTTCCAAGTTCCAATCAAGACGATCAGGCCGGGTGCCTATACCTAGCTACTACTAGGCGCTGTAGCCTTTTCAGGCGACCGTTTGCGTTCGTCTGTTGGTTTCTGCGCGTTTGCGGACAGTGGACACCGACTTGGCGTCTCCAGGGAAAACAGCCCGTCGTCACAAGGGTTTTGTCTCTGCTTGCCACGCTGCTATCTCTGGCGACTTGCTAGGTCGGTCCCGATGTTCTTATTCTTACCACTGGTCGTCGGGGAGGCCCATTGCCGGCCCCATATGTAAATGCAATGCAGTGCCGGGAGAGACTTTTGGCGGTTGCCGGGACGCAATTTATCGCATCTATTATTAGGTCAGTCATCTCCATCGATCGATATATATGATATGAACCAAGGACTAGGCATAACCTGACGAACAAGTAGCACTCACTCAATCTTGTTTTCCAGGCGTGCCGAATTAGGCGTCAAGGAAAGCGAAATAAAGCGAACTCTCGCGTCGCGCCAGTATCAATATATATCTGTGTACGTAGGCCAGCTGCGATCGCTGGTCAAATAAACGAGAAGCGTGCATCGATGGATCAATGGATTTGTGCGCGCGGGTTGGATGATGAGGAGATCGATTGAAAAGGGCTGCCCAACAATAATAACCGCCTTGCATTGGAAAGATGCAAATAGGAGCACATGGGACATGATGGGAGTCTGCTGTTTGCGTGTTCTAGCTTGGGAGGCAGTCACCTTCGTCTTGGTTGCCTCTTCAATCAGGACGTGCCGCTTCAAGTTCTGTGTTTGTATGCCCCTGCCGACTCTTGCGGCTGTCTTGTTTTCAGGTTTTTAGAAATCTAGGCGAATGGGGATATGTGTACAAGTATGTAATACTATATTTTAGTAGGAGTGAACGACCACTGATAATGTACGCGTTGACGTTGAACTTTTTAATTTCGACGAAGAAGTGGCTGACACTAGCAGCTTATCTGAAATGGTTATTGCAGGCCAGAAAATGGGCAATCACGAAGCTATATATAAAAATTATATCTCCACGCAGAAGCGAAAGTACACGTATGAAGGCTTTTTTTTCTAAACAAAAGTAAAAAGAAGAAGAGAATGTTCTTTGACATATTGGTCTAGCACATATGGCATAACATGATTGGTTGACTCTACGCATGCTATATGAACCTAATGTTAGCACTACCTCTATTAGTTTTCAGGCGGTTTGACTTAACACAGACTCATAATTATTTAAATGCACTACTTTATTGAACAAAAACAGAGTTTGGAACGCTTAGATTTTTTTTAAACCAAAGCTTAGACGCGAACACTTAGAAACACACAAAGTACTTATCCATATGAGTATACTTACATTTGTCCTATTCATATATATGAGTATATTCAAGATACTGGTTGACTGATATTGAGATTTATGAAATCATCATATACGTCTTATTCACTGTAAGGCCCTGTTTGGATCCACTTGCTAAAATTTAGTTGGCTAAATTTTAGTTACTTTTGCTCCAAATATGATCTCCTAAAATCTTGTAAACTTTAGCTAGCCCCCCCCCCCCCCCTAAACTTTACTTCTCTAGTCGCTCCAACCCTCCTAAAATCTCCTAAACTCGGAAAAAGACAACTAAAGTCAAAACTACCCTCCTCATATGTAATATTTTTCTTCAACCCACACATATATTCACTTTTTGGTTTTTTAATAAAGGGTAGATATGCCTATTTTTTATTTAGTCAAGAATTTTAACTATGGATCCAAACATATACCTTCTAAAGTTTAGTTGGCTAAACTTTAGTTGACTAAACTTTAGTAGGCTAAAGTTTAGCCAACTAAAAAATCCAAACAGGACCTAAGACTCGTGTTAATTGGAAGTATCATAAAGAACCCGGTACACAAATTGAAAGCCATAATGACTAGCATGTGGATCAGGGCTGGTTGTAGCCAGCCAAAACATGACGTGAAGGAGGATGTGTATCTGTCCAGGCCGTTTTGGTGTAAGCTCAGGCCTGCAAAGCATGTGCAGTTCCACATGCTGCAAGTGGCTGCTAATTTTCCATATGATTAACATATTTTTTAGTCTTAAATTGACTGAAATTTTTTAGTTAATAATTTATTATTTTGTATTTTATTTTTTTTAGGATTTTCTATATAATAATCATAAACTGTTAGATCTAGATCTAGTGGCTCAGTCAGGTGAAAATTAGCAAGTTAGCCTATGATGCTCTCTTCGAAGGATCTATTACATTCAGTCCATGGAAACGAATTTCGAAGTCCGGAACACCGCCTAAGTGTCGGTTCTTCATATGACTGGTTGCACACAGACGTTGTTGATAGCTGATCGGTTAACTCGACGCAACATGGCTCATCCGTCTATGTGCCCCTTACGACCAAAAAGAAGAAACGATCGACCACTTGCTTACTTCATGTGTTTTTGCCCGTCAATTCTGTTTTTCAATCTTCCAAAGGGCTGGTCTATCTGCTCTCTTCCCAGCCTCATGATCTTGTCTTTGATGGTTGGTGGAACCGGGCGGATAACTTGGTAAACAGTGCACTCAAAGATGGATGGAACTCTCTCATTGTTCTAGGTGCTCGAGTGTTGTGGCGTCATCAAAATGACTGTGTGTTCAATGGATCTTCACCAAGCCTGCTTGTTGTCTTATCTCTAGTAGATATAATGAAGTATGGCTGGAGCCAATAGACTCTCTCCTATGGCCGCCCCTCACCCTTTGTAGTTGTTCGTGTTTCAGGTCGGATTGTATGTTTTAGTAACGGACGTGATTGTACTTCTAACTCTTTTAGGAGGGTGTGTGTTGTAAATTTTTTCTTCTTTTATTAATGTAATGATTGGCAGAGAAAAAATTTTATTCGTTTATTAATGCAATTAATTAAAGGGGCAGACAGAACGACGTGGTCCACCGCAAGCCGAGATCGTCGCTTCCATGATCACGCCGCACGCCTTGCGTTCGACTGTCGTCATCCAAGACAGTCTTAACTTTCTCGCTGGTCGTTTTCACTGTTGTGGATCGTGAGCAGAACCCATACAGGGCCGGTAGTCTTTTGGGAGCTCTGGGGGCCATCCATTGCCGCCTTGCCAACCCCTTGCCCCAAATGGATGCACTACATGCATGAGTTGCTCGCGGAGGGACCCGCTTCCTGCCTTCACCGTGCATGGCACGGCCGAATCATGATAAGGCAAACACATGGACATGGACTGATTGGATACTAGTTGACTTTACTTCATAATGTTTTTGTGTGCCGCAGCAGGTGATTAGAGTTGTTTAGCAAGTCGGCGCTGTCAAGTTACAGTCGTTAGGGCCATCCTGAGCTCAGGTTGGGACGAAAATATTTCGTATCAATTTGACTTGGCTTCAATATAGGGTAATCCACTTGCCAAGTTGTCATCGGTAGTCAAATTTCATGACTAGCGGATGTATTGACAGTATAGACTAGAGAAACAGTTTGAGGATTGATGCTGCAGCTAGCTCCGTGTCTCTGAATGTCTATACAGTCCTCAATTTTCCAACAGCATTCCACCCAACTTGATCAGGCAGGGCCCTGTGATGGGGATATATAACTAGCCACAGAGTTACAGTTACAGCTTTGGTGCTGCCGATCGGATAGTCCGAACTCCGAAGCACAGAGCCAGAGAGCAGAGCACTGGAGTCGTTGACCAAAACAACTTCGGCCTAGCCCGGATAGCGCAGGCCCGCCAACTAAATCCACATGGATATTCCTGCTTTCGTTAAGCTGAAAGCAACCTGCGAAACCCGTAAGAGATCGAGTTTAATGGGCCAACTCGACCCATTTCAGCCAGGGGCCATGGTCGTGCGGTCGTGCCAGCGCGTGATGGAAACGATTGTAATTTTGTAAAGAGAAAAGTTGTCCAAGAATAGGGGGTGGCGCACTATGCCTCCCTGCTGGACAAGAAGGCAGAATGTTTATATCTATCAGAAGATGAGTTGAATCTTAAACAATGTCTAAATAATAGACTTGTCCAAATGTTTAGAGAGGAGGAAATGAAATGGTACCAAAGAGCAAAAGTAAAAGAGTTGCTGGAAGGGGACTCCAACACTCAATACTTTCAATTAGTAGCAAATAGTAAACATAGAAAAACTCGTATTTTCCAACTCTAACATGAGGACCAAACAATAGAGGGTGATGACGCTTTGAAGCAACATATCACTTCCTGTTATAAAGGCCTATTCGGTCCACCTACGACAAACTCTATGTCAATGGATGAAAACCGAATAGAAGATATACCTCAAGTCACAGATGTGAAAATTGAGTTTCTAACACAATCATTTACAGAAAATGAGGTTAAGGAAGCTATCTTC
The DNA here is from genome assembly GCA_030378355.1 of Eleusine indica. Lineage (NCBI taxonomy): Eukaryota > Viridiplantae > Streptophyta > Magnoliopsida > Poales > Poaceae > Eleusine > Eleusine indica. The sequence continues at coordinate 45,619,956 of CM059497.1, forward strand.
CAAATGGAACATAACAAGGCGCCTGGACCCGATGGATTCCCCATAGAGTTTTATCAAACATTCTGGAATGTCATAAAGGGCAACCTAATGGCCTTGTTTCATGATTTTCATAAAGGTTCCTTAACTTTATATAGCCTAAATTTCGGTACCATCATCCTACTTCCAAAATGTAGGGAAGCATGTAAAATTCAATAATATCGTCCAATTTTTTTACTAAATGTAAGTTTTAAGATATTTACCAAAGTTGCTACAATAAGAATATCTGGGATAGCCCAAAAAGTGATAAGTCTAACACAAACCGCGTTCCTACTAGGATGGAACATTATGGAAGGAATAGTAATTCTACATGAGACAATTCATAAAATGCATAGAAAAAAACAAGATAGAATAATTCTGAAAATTGATTTTGAAAAAGCATATGACAAAATAATTTGGTCTTTTGTACAACAAACCCTTAGAATGAAAGGATTTTCACCTATGTGGTGCCAATGGGTAGCATCTTTCATGCAAGGGGGACATGTTAGGATCCAAATTAATGATCAAACAGGTCCCAACTTTCAAACAAAGAAAGGAGTAAGGCAGGGAGACCCTTTGTCACCTATTTTGTTTAATATTGTAGTGGATATGTTAGCTATTTTGATTAAGCGAGCAAAAACAAATGATCAAATCACAGGTGTCATTCCACACATTATGGATGATGGTTTGTCGATTCTCCAATATGCGGATGACACAATCATTTTTATGGATCATAACTTAGAGGAGGCTAAAAACATGAAGCTATTGTTATGTGCTTTTGAGCAATTGTCTGGTCTTAAGATTAATTTCCATAAAAGTGAGATCTTTTGTTTTGGTCAAGCAAGAGACTTTCAACTATAATATGCACATTTATTTGGGTGTCAACAGGGGTCATTTCCATTTAAGTATTTGGGGATACCTATGCATACAAGAAAATTAGGTAATTCAGATTAGAAAATCATTGAGGAGCGAATTGAAAAGAAACTAAGTAGCTAGAAAGAGAAGCATTTATCGGCGGGAGGACGGTTAGTACTTATCAACTCAGTGTTGACAAGCTTAACTATGTTTATGATTTCTTTTTTCGAAGTTCCTAAAGGAGTTCTCGAAAAAATAGAGTATTTCAGATCCCGATTCTTTTGGCAGAGTGACAGCCAAAAGAAAAAGTATAGACTGACAAAATGGAGTATCATTTGTCAACCTAAAGAACAGGGGGGTTTAGGAATTAAGAACATAGAGATCCAGAATTAATGTTTGTTAAGTAAATGGCTGTTCAAGTTAGTAAATGAGGATGGCTTGTGGCAAAGACTATTGGATAATAAATATCTTAGAAACCAAACAATAGGTAAAGCGGTAAAGAAGCCAGGAGATTCTCATTTCTGGTATGGACTTATGAAAGTAAAGGAGTTATTCCTTCGATATGGCTCCTTCCAGTTAAATGATGGACAACAGATAAGATTTTAGGAGGACAAATGGATTGGTAACTTCTCTTTTAAACAACAATACCCGCTATTATATAATATTATAAGGAAAAAGAGTGACACGGTCGCTTCTGTCTTTAGTATAGTTCCACTAAATGTGTCTTTCCGCAGATCATTAGATGAGAATAACCTCATATTATGGAACAAAGTAGCATGAAAGATAGTGCATATCCACCTAAATAATGATACCGACGTGTTTCGTTAGAACCTACACCAACATGGATAGTTTTCGGTACAATCTATGTATTTAACGGTCATAAATAATGGGTTTGTTGAGAGGAATACAAGGCTTTGGAAATTAAAAATGCCGCTTAAAATAAATATATTTATGTGATATTTATATAAAGGGGTTGTACTAACAAAAGATAATCTAGCAAAGAGAAATTGAAATGGTAGTAAAAAATACAGTTTCTGTTCAAAGGATGAGACTATCCATCATCTTTTCTTTGATTGCAAACATGCTAGATTTCTTTGGGGTTTAGTGCAAATTTGTTTTGGGTCACAACCACCACAAAACAAAGATCACATGTTCGGTGACTGGCTCAATGGAATAGAGAGTAAATTAAAACAACAACTACTTGTAGGAGCTTCGGCTATGTGTTGGGCTATATGGCTTAGTAGAAATGATGTTGTTTTTGATAGAACTCCAATAAAATCTTATATGCAGGTACTTTACACGGGCACTCATTGGATCCGCTTTTGGGTTCAATTGCAGAGGCATGAAGAAGACAAGGAGAGAATAAAGGCCTCTTGTCAGAAGCTTGAGATGGTGGCCATGTAGATTTTCGTCAATCATGGATGGAGATTTAGCAATAGGATTTGCATTTAATATCTTATCATCCAAACCGATGTGATCATTTCTAATGTTTTATCCATGGTGGCAGACGGAGTTTCTGCCTGATTTGTAATAATGGTCGTAGCACTTTTGGGCAAAGGCCAGAACAAAACCATTATCTAAAAAAAAATCTATAAAACCAGATATCTGACGCCTTCAACTTTTATATCTGATGTAATTCTCCTCTCTCGGTGGTTTTGACAAGCGGTTTTATCCTACGTGGCACAGTGAGTCTCATATGTCACTTGCCACGTCATTTATTTCTCTTATTTTTTCTCTTGTCAACTTTCACGCGGTGAACACGCACGACGCGAGGACACTAGAAGCGGCGCCGCCAGCCGCCGCCGCTGCCAGGGGGAGCCCGCCCGCCTTCGATGTTGCGACGGAGCCTGGCTGCTGTAGTGGAGCTCAATCACAACCGGCGGCGGAAGGGAGCCCGATAAGCCTTTGAAAGTGCATCTAGGCCCCTAATTTTGTTTTAGTGATTGGCCTCAATACAATTAAGAATGGACTAATATTTTTATTTAGCATGTGTGTGATGATTATCTCAAATTGATGAACGAAAGGTATTGAAACAAAAAGAGAAAAGGAGGTGGTCATTTCTCTCAAATTGAAAATCTAAAATCTACTCAAGGATAAAGATCATGGAGTTTTTGTTTTTTATTTCTTGAGTATAGTTAAACCATACTATCAAGAGGGATATAATTTACAAATATGGTAAAGTCAAATGCTCAAATTTCCCATTAAAACCACCTCTGTCGTCCTCTATTTTTCCCTTCATCGGCAGTGCCGGTGGCCTCCACCGGCAGTGCCGATCCCCTTTCCCAGAGGCGCTGTAATGCCCAGGCACTTCTCTGGCTTCTGTCTTGCCAGCATCGGCAGTGCTGATGGCTCTATCGGTAGTGTCGGTCTCTCCTTCCAGAGAAGGCTGTTCTCTCTGGCTTTCTGGCTGTTGCTCATCGGCAGTGCCGATCACCCTGATCGGCAGTGCCGGTCGGTCCTCCCAGAAAGTCACTCTCTTTATCTGCCTCTGGCTGTAGCTCATCGACAGTGCCGGTCCCATTCCCACAGAGACTGGTTTTCCTCGGGCTCTCTTGCTGACTGCGATCGACAGTGTCGGTCTGCTCGATCGGCAGTGCCGATCAATATCTCTAGAGACCACTTGTCTTCTTTGTGGCTGCCTCACCGGCAGTGCCGATGTCCTGATCGGCAGTGCCGGTGCGGGTCAATTCCTAGTCTGCGATGTATGACAGTGTGTCAGAAACCCTATCAGCAGTGCCGATGGCTCGATCGGCAGTGCCGGTGCGGGGCGTCCAGTCAGGCCAACGGCTCTTTTTGAGCCCTTTGTATAAAATGCTTTCACCCCACTTCGTGCCAACTCTCTCCAACCCGAAAATCATTTGGCACTTTTGAGCTTCACTCTCCTCACTCTCCCTCTCCAAGTCAAATCTTCATTCTTTGAGCTAGGGTTTGAGTGAGGCATTGTTTCCTAGTGAAAAGAGCACTATTCCACTCTTGAGCATTCGATTTAATCATCTTTGTGACTTGAGCTTGTTACTCTTGGCGGTTAGCGGTGCCCGTAGAGCTCCCAACTTGTGTGGTGAGACCTCGGTTAGCGGTGCCTGTAGACCTCCCAACTTGTTGCTCCTAGACGGTTAGCCGTGTCCGTAGAGCTCCCAACTTGTGTGGTGAGGCCTCAGTAAGTTTGTATCACCCTCGCACAAGGAAATTGATAGTGGAGAACTTGAACTCGATCTTTATGGTCGCTTGAGTGAGAATAGGATTGAAAGAGACCCGGTCCTTTATGGACTTCTCAACGGAGACATAGGATTTTTTGTGAGCCCAAACTTCAGTAACAAATCTTGTGTCTCCGTGTGCTTCTTATTTTATTTGTTGTTTATTTATTCATGCTCTAAAATTTGCTCTTGTATTTACTTAAATTACTAGATCTATTTATGTAGATTTTGTTTAGTTGTCTCTTATTGTTGTAGGGCTTCCTTTCTACTATTGTTGTAGTTAAATATCACTTAGTAACTACGAAACCACTTAAATCTAGTTTTTACTCGACTGTCTGCTCATCCATCGACACTGTCGATCACCCATCGGCACTGCCAATACCCATCACTGACACTCCCGGTTAGACTGATAAATTTGTTTAAGTTCAATTTCACAGGATTTTTAGATTTGACTATTCACCTCCCCTCTAGGCAACTTTTAGCCCTGCAACAGAGGAGGGAGGCGGGGAATCGATGGAGGAGGGGGGAGCAATGAGAGGGCATGCTGGCGGAAGCACGCGACAAAGGAGCGGAGGGCAAGGTTTCCGATGGGAAAAGAGCGTTTCCAGTGGAGGAGGGGTAGCAACGGGAGGGGCGTGGCAGCGGAGGCCCGCAACGAAGGAGCGAAGGGCGAGGGATCCGATGGGAAGAACTAGTAGGCTTGCTACTCGGCTTACCTTTTCGATTTCACCTCCTCGTGAAGCCGCCACGGACGATTCGTCTTGCACCACCTCGCCGACCACCGCCTCCCCGCCGTCATCCTCGCCTGCTCCCTTAGCGGTCCGTAGCCGTCCACCGCTTGTCCCCTACACGAGGCTGAGTCCAACGCCGTCTCGCTGCGTTGGCTCAGGCCGAAGAAGCCGGTGGTGCTGGCCGAGGACAATTGGGAGTGTGGAGGTGGTGTGGCTGCGTCGGCTCAGGCCGAAGAAGCCGGTGGTGCTGGCCGAGGACGACGAGGAGCGTGGAGGCATCGAGAAAAAAGATTAGAGAAAAAAAAAGAAAAACAAAAAAGAAAAAAGGAATGACATGATACCTGCCACGTATGACCTACTTTGTCACATCAGATAAAACCACTATTAATACTATTGAGAGAGTCGAAGTGAACCGGATATAAGAGTTAAAAAAATCGGATATCCGGTTTTATAGGTGAGAGAGGTGAAATATATCACCCTCAAACCCATGTAATTGAGAGAGTTGAATTGGACTTTTCTGTTTTGTAAACCAGGCGAGGCCCGCAGCCGGCCATATCCTGGCCCAAACGGCCTGCGTGTCGCGAAATTTCTGGCACCAAGCCACCAACCCGGGGCAGCCGGCCAGCCGTCCGGCAGCCATGATTGGTTGGCCATGGTTACTCGGTAGCCGAGCAGTCATACGCGAGGCCTCCACCTGTGACTCCGCTTCGGGTTCGGCTATGGTGGAGTGGTTGAGGAGTGGCGCAGCGCAGCCAGTCTTCACTGGCGGCGGAGCTTGTACGCGCGTCAAAACATTCTTTCTATCTTTCTTCCTGTAAAGAAGAAAAAAACATTCCGAGTTTTTTACTCCCGCAACGTGTTTCTGCAGTGGCACGGTGAATCGACCGCGAATATTTACCCCTGCTTCTTGCTGCACAGCGACAAGAATCCAAATCGCGTGAGAATCAGCAGCACAGGAAACATCCCCATTTCCCAGCCAGCAGCCAGCCGTTCTGGAAAGATCCCCAACGGTCAACAACACGCGACACGAGATGATGCCATGATCTGCAGCCGTGCAGGTGTCCGTTGGCGGCAAGGAGACGAGCCGGGCCGCGTGGACGAAAAAAGAAAAAGAAAACAAACGGGACCCGAACCCAATGCCTCGCGTGGGCGCAAAGCTAGCGACGCCCCTAGATCCGCACCTCTCCACCCGCCGTGGCGAATCCGACGGCACCAGATACCTGCGTCATCCAAAGCTAACACCGCCACCCATTCTCTTCCAAAAAGAAAAAAAAAAAGAAAAAGGAAAACACAAACGCGACTTTTCCCCTTATAAAACGCTCCTACGCCAGTCCGGCCGCCGTAGAGACGCTCCCCGAGTCCAGTTCGAATTCTCTAGACGCATCGGTCCTTCTCTCTTTCGCCTCCTTCGTCGCCGCCTAGCCCGCGTGCACCCAACCCTCGCGCCGCCGAAATGGTGAGCACGCACGCAAGACCCGATAATCGGTCTAGGGATTTCGATTGGTGCCTCGACGGAGATCGTTTGGTGGTCAGGGTCTGATTGATCCGTGTTTTTTCTTTCAATCAATCGCAGGCGTTGCCGAACCAGCAGGTCGTGGATTACCCCAGCTTCAAGCTCGTCATCGTCGGGGACGGTGGAACTGGTGATTCCTCTCTCTCCGGATCCTTTCTATGCATTGCGTGATTTTCGATCTCTCGTTTCCCCCTATGTTGGGCGGAGTTGCGGGTCCTGATGGGTGCGTTGCTGCTCGGCGCGGGTCCTGCGGGATGTCTTGATCTGATGGATCGGGTCGTGGTTAACTCGTATGCCAGTCCCGAATTTGTTATCGGACTGGGGGTTACTTTAGCGAAGGCGATTTTGGGTTTTAGTCTGAATGCGTGCTAGGGTTTACAGGGGAATTGAATCATTGATTGGTCCCATCGCTTTGGGGGAATTGTTCTTGACGTCTCGTTGCTGGCGATTGCCATGGTTTCTATTTTTAGATCCGCGATCCATTAATTATTAAAAAAGGATCTGATTACAATATCAAGTCTTCTGTACCAAGAACTATTAGATGAGGATGTGGTCTGGATCAGTCTCTGATACATGGTCCCTATACATGTGTAAAATGGAAATTTATCTAATCTTGTTGCCAAAACGCATGGACATTTTACTGGACATATTGCTAGATAAGATAGGGCTGAGTTTTGCTGTGACATTTACTGGACATATTGCTAGATAATACAGGCCTTTAGATGACTGTATCCTATGGGATTTTTGAATTACAAATCTGCATAACACTGAGTGCTGAGGTTGCACACAGGATGAAGCACTCCAAGATGCATTTTGCTGAATGAATGTTATGTAGTATTGGGTGCACAATGGTTGTCTACATTATTAACTTCTAGCTCTGTTGCCGTGCTTTTACTGGAATGCTAGAGAGATAGTATGATCATTGACTGTATCTTATTTGCCTTGTGTGTGATCCCCTGCAGGTAAGACCACCTTTGTGAAAAGGCATCTTACTGGCGAGTTTGAGAAGAAATATGAACGTAAGTGACATTGTTTTATCCAAAGTATTGCCTCTTTGGAACATGTATATAGCTTGCTGATTGTGGTTAGAACGTTGCTGATTATTATTCTCCACTGCAGCCACAATCGGTGTTGAGGTTCACCCACTGGATTTTAGCACCAACTGTGGTAAAATCCGTTTCTACTGCTGGGACACTGCTGGTCAAGAGAAGTTTGGTGGCCTCAGGGATGGTTACTAGTAAGTCACACTTCATTGGCTAGTGGTTTATTTCTGTTCATTTGGAGTTAATTGATTTGTCAGTTTATATCTTCTAAAGTTATGAGTATGATGAAACCTTTGTGATTCCTCAAAGAAGTTGAATTTGGGGGGTTGAAAATCTTACTGTTAGTTATGGATGCATTGGAAGATTTGCTGTTGCATATTCTAGAATGCTGGATTTTGGTGGACCTCAAAATTCCATAGGCTAGCATAATGCATCTCTTGAAAGTATGGCACGTTTTGGTCTTCTAGCTTGTAATTTGTAAATGTACTGTAGCCCATTAGCATCCCAGTCTTGTGTATGCCTTGTGTAGTAGTAGTGTTTAATCAAGCAGCTGGAAATCCTTCGAGAATTTCTATGTTTTTTCTGTGGTGTGATATTTGTCAAATTTTATTAACGTATCTTTGGTCTTATCTAATATTTTATAACCATTAACCTTTGTGCAGTATTCATGGTCAGTGTGCAATCATTATGTTTGATGTAACATCAAGGCTGACATACAAGAATGTACCAACATGGCACAGGGACTTGTGCAGGTCGGTTTCAGATTTACAACAATTTTGATAACAAGGTTTTGTGTTGAATTTTCTCGGACTTACAACTATCCGATATCACAGGGTGTGTGAGAACATTCCTATTGTCTTGTGCGGTAACAAGGTTGATGTGAAGAACAGGCAAGTTAAGGCCAAGCAAGTTACTTTCCACAGGAAGAAGAACTTGCAGTACTATGAAATTTCTGCAAAGAGCAACTACAACTTTGAGAAGCCCTTCCTTTACCTTGCAAGGAAGCTGGCAGGGTAATTATCCACTTGTTTATCTCTGCATTAGCTATATATTTGTTGGCTTTGGCAGGTATCCTGTTTGGCAGTCCTTTGGCTTTACTAACTTTTTACTGATATTTGTATATGCAGGGACCAGAACCTTCACTTTGTCGAGGCTGTTGCTCTGAAGCCACCGGAAGTGCAGATTGATATGGCGATGCAGCAACAGTGAGTGCTTCGTTCTCTTTGCTTGATGTAAAAGTTTGCCTTTGTGCTAAAATGCTGCCCTGAAACTGGCCCTGGGTCTCTGAATTGAATTCCAAAAGGTTTTTGGCTAAAAGAATTTTATGAAGCTTAATATTCACAGCGCAGTTTAGTCTGTTGATAACTTTTGTTATTAACTTGGGTTTGTTTCCATGGACTAATAGACTAAAACTAAACTTTAGTCCAAATTTTAGCTCTAGGAAAACGAACGGGAGGGGTAAAAGAAAAGCTAAACTTTAGCTCTAGAGATGAAAAGGGGCTAAAAGGAGGGCTAAACTTTAGCTCTAGAGATGAAAAGGGGCTAAAAGGAGGGCTAAACTCTAGCTCTCTAAGAGGGGCTAAACTTTAGCTTAAATTTTAGGAGCTAAAAGCTCTTCATGGAAACGAACACCCCTTGTTGTCCAGCATTTCTAACAGTACCCTTTTTATGTTATCACAGGCATGAAGCTGAACTTGCTGCTGCTGCTGCGCAACCCCTCCCAGATGACGATGATGACCTGATCGAGTAGAGATGATCAGTGGTCGCTGTGGTTTGAGTAGTGTTTTTTTTATAAAGACCCGTACGGGTTAAATCCTTGTTAGTTAGGCTGTACCTGGATCTATTTATGTGTCTGAGTTGAGAGAAAGCGTTATGACATTTGTATCCAATGCCGTTGCCGAGGATATGTTGGTTACTTAGCCAGCTCCTTTTGAGTAATACAGTAATGTGTTGGATGTTCATTGCGTGATCATAGTGGTAGAATTGGAAGATTGTGAAATAATACGCTCATCGCCAGTGCACAAGATTGAAAAAGTTTCGGCTCTTCGGTGGTAATTGCGACATGAGATGTTCATTCAATGATGTTCATTGATCGTTTTCGGTCTAGGAACAAATATTTAAATCTTCAGGAGCAGCAGAAGATTATATGTAGTAAAAGAAAAAAAAAGCCTATTAATCTATTATTTTTCTTTGACCATCTTATTTCAATCTAATGGTGTTGGAGTTTGAACAAATTCCGTGTTTTTCATGTCAACGTTTTGACAATAAAATTTCTGTTCCCTTTCAAATAAAATAAAATAAAATTTCTGTTCGAACGACAATAAAACAAATCCCGAGGTAGTATGTACTTAGAAGAAAACTGATTCATGTGAAGAATAAAGCGTTATATGAGAGCATCTTTAGTAAAACATGTAAGTTTAGGCTCTTAGATCTTATTTTACAAGTCTGTTTGTAAAATTTAAGAGCGTATATTATAGTGAAGCATGCATTTCAGAGCCTAGAATTTTATGGGATCCACTTGTCAAAAAAAATTTGAATCTTCTTCCTTCTCCAACAGCGGCTGCCCCGCACACGTTGCGCCCTCGTCTCTGTTCCGCCTTGCCCACGCCGTCGCTCGCCCCCGACGTCGTGTCCGCGGCTGCGCGCTGCCCCGGCTCGACTCGTCCCTCTCACGCTCTGCTCGCCATGGCGCCGCCAAAACCAAGAACAGACTGCGGTGACAGAGGTGGTGCGCCCGTCCTCGGCGCCTAGCCCGCGTCGCCCCTAGCCCTAGCACCTCGCTCATGCTGCTCCCAGTGACGAGGATGACAAATGTCAAAGCCCGCAAACGCGCCCGCGAATTGCCCGGAGGTGTAGATCCGAGATGGCCGCAACTCCCTTCAACAACAGTTGACGACATCGAGGCTCCGCCGACTGGAGACGAGGTTGACGATGGTTCTCCGGTTGCGAGTGGGCGCGGGAGGGGAGGACTCGACACTGGAGAAAAGTAGGGATGATGGCAATGTCCGGGACGGAGGGCGAGCGTCGTTGTGGCAATGTCCGCTGCCACTAGAGATGGCAATGGGTATCCGATATCCGAAACTCGATGGGTAAAACCCCTATTAGGGGATGGGTATAAGCATAAATTATACCTGTGGATATATAAATAGGTTAAATCTTGTATCTGATGGGTACGTGGGTTTGGATATAGGAACCAGGAACCCGTACCCGTGTACCCGTAAACGTAACAATTATGTGTAATTTGTGATTTATAATGTGGATTTATTATTTTTTAGTAACTCTAGCTTTATTGACTTTATCAAAATAGAGTAGACTAACATACAATCTTATTTTGTGCATGTGCTAAACAAAAAAATCTCATCAAAATTGATTAAATTTATCAAAGTATCAAGAATTTGTTTTGAAGTATCACGGATATGGGAAACCCCTGGGTACCAAATTACTCGATGGGTATGGATATGGGATAAAACTTCAACCCGTCACAGGTATGAGTATGTATATTGATTTGATTTACTTATAGTGGATATGGGTATGGGACACTAAAATCCGATGAATTTTTACCCATTGTCATCCCTAACTGCCGCAGCCTGCTCATGCAGCCTGTCCACGGCCACGCCCCGCTGTCTTGCTTGATGCAGGAGTGGGATGTAAGAAGAGAGGAGAAGAAAATGAAAAAATAAAATAAAATAGAACTCACGTTTGGGAGGATGAATGAGAAGCTACTAAACCTGGGGTGCTAGAGGAGAGATTTGGAAGGGTGTGCAAAATAAGAGGATCAATAAGAGCTCTATTGAATTTTTTCTCTGATTTTTAAAATTTAGAGTATGATCCCTCTTTATATGTCTCAAGATATTGGTGCTTGTTTCGTTCAGGCTGATCCTATCATGGACGGTTGGACACTTTGCCTGCTCGTGTACAACTGGAGGTTGATCGCAATTCTGCGACGACTGAGGATTAATGGAATTTATGTCCGTTTCATCAATAACTAAATAAATAAAAGTTGTAGATTTAGTTTTTTTAAAAGAAAATAGAGTAAAAAGAAAAAAGAAAAACATTAGACACCGGACCACCGGTCAGCCTCGTAGACTCAAATGGTCGGCAAGTAGAGGACGCGGGGAATTTTCCAGTTTCCACCCGAACGATACAAGGCACGGGGGAACGAGAATCACCAGAAGAAATTGGATGTGCCCTCGCCGCGATTCCACTGACGACTGCTCTCCTCGGCGTCCTCGCCTCCTCTGCCTCAGCTGAAGCCTCTCTGCCTGCCCTGGTGTTGTTGCCGCTGCCAGGATGGAGGAGCAGTTCATCCTCCGCGTGCCGCCGTCCGTGGCGGAGCGGATCGAGCGCCTCATGAACGAATCCGCCGCCGGCTCCTCCAACCCCGACGATGCCTCGCTCGACCTCTCATTCTCAGGTGTGGTGCCCGGTCTCTCCCCTACCCTCCTTCCCTCCCTCGTGTTGGTGACCTATTGGACTCCTGCCTAGCGGATTCGCCCGAGACTTCGATTCGTTGGGCGTGGTCGATAATTCGCGGCGGCTTCAGGCGGAATGCGCGGGTTAGGTCAGCAGTGGGGGTTTCCATGGAATGGCATGATGCTGCCAGCTCGATTATGGTGATGCTTCGAACCACTCGTCTGGTATTTTTGTTCACAGTGATTGGGGATTTGAGACCAATTTTGTGTTGCACACTAGTTATGCTGCTAGATCGATTGCCCGATTGGCACTGGAAGTCGCCTTTCTTAGCATGAGCCAGGTTGTGTGCTCGAAATTGCTCAATTGGGAATATCTGAGTGCATGAGTGGTGGTTCTTCACTTCGAGGGAAAATTAGACAGCAACTTATAGGGTACAGTCAATTATCGAAAGTAATGCAAAACGTTCTAGGATTGTCATTCTGGTGTGGGCATTTCGATAGTCCTTGTAGGAAATAATCCTTGCCTTCCATGTTTACTAATTTACTTTACTTAGTTTATTTGCTATGTTTAGAAAGCTAGCTGTGCCTGATCGGAGGTCGTAATCTTTCTTTCCTTGTAATCGTACTTTCCTTGCTTGTAATTGTCTATATAAGTAGAGGAATAGCACCAGAAAACGCAGCCTCATTTTGCAGCACCAACAAGACCGTGTGCACTTGTGTTCTTGCGTGAGTTGTGTGTGTGTTGTAGCCGTGATCTCGCCGGCGACGTGCGCGTCGTTTCTCTGGTGAGGTTTCTAACAAGTGGTATCAGAGCGAGGTTGCGAGCCTAGGCGATGGCCGGTGACGGGAAGGGCGATGGCAAGTCCGGCACCAAGGGCGACAACTCCAACGACGGCGTCGTGATCCAGCGGGTGATTCGTGAGGTGGGAGGCGGGACTAGCTACCCCGCCCTCACCAAGACCAATTACTCTGATTGGGCGCTTTTGATGAAGGTGAAGCTCAAGGCGCGGGCGCTCTGGAACGTCATCGAGAAGGACGGCGCCGATGCGCAAGAGGAGATGATGGCACTCGACGCCTTGTGCGGCACGGTACCACCGGAGATGGTGCCGACGCTCGCCAAGAAGGAGACGGCAAAGGAGGCCTGGGACGCGATCGCAACCATGAGGGTCGGAGACGACCGCGTGAAGAAGGCGACGGCGCAGCAGCTGCGCCGGAAATTCGACCTCGCCACGTTCAACGACGGTGAGACCGTCGAAGACTACGGGCTCCGTCTAGAAGGCATGGCGGCGCATCTCGCCACGCTAGGCGAGGAAGTGAAGGACGCGGACATCGTCGCGAAGATGCTTCGTAGCTTGCCGTCCCGTTTCAAGCAGATCGCGCTCGCCATCAAGACACTGCTAGACGTGTCGACGATGACGGTCGCTGAGCTGACGGGCCGGCTCAAGGAGGCGGAGGAATCGTTCGACGAAGCGCCGGCGTCGCTGCAGCTTGAGGGAAAGCTGTACCTCACGGAGGAGGAATGGGACGCGCGGCGGAAGAAGCGCGAGGCGGAGTACGGCGGCGGCGCGGGCAGCGGCTCGGCGCGTCGCGGTGGCGGCAGGCGTGGGCGTGGCGGTCCGACGAGCGGGCCATCGAATTCAAACAAGCCCACCGGCGATGAATGCCGGCGCTGCGGAAAGCTAGGCCATTGGGCACGCGAGTGTCGATCGCGGCCCAAGAAGGAGCAAGTCCACGTCGTGCACGAAGAGGAGGAGGCCACGCTGCTGTTCGTAAACTCGTCCTCTACCAGATCCACCGTACCGCCAGTGACATCGGTGGGCTCACCGGCGACTCCACCCCCGCATGCTGACTTGTTGCCGCAGGAGGCGGGACACGTGCATGGCGGTGGCGGATCTACGACGACGAAGACGCCGCAGGCCGTGCAGATCGAGCTGCATGAGGAGAAGGTGTTCGCCCACCTCGGAGAAGAGGAGGAGCGCGATGCCAAGACTTGGGTCTTGGACACCGGGGCGACGAACCACATGTCCGGGTCGCGGGCGGCGTTCGCGGACATGGACACGGAGGTGTGCGGCACGGTGCGGTTCGGCGATGACTCGGTAGCGTGGATCGAGGGCCGTGGCACAGTCACGTTCGTGTGCAAGAACGGTGAGCTTCGATCGTTCTCCGGGGTCTACTTTATTCCCCGGTTGACGACGAACATCGTGAGCATCGGACAACTCGACGAGATCGGCTACAAGATCGACATCGACTCCGGCGTGATGCGGATTCGGGAGCCCGGCGGCCAACTACTAGCCAAGGTGACGCGCGCGGGGAACCGGCTGTATGTGCTCCACATCAAGATGGCACAGCCGGTTTGCTTGACGGTTCGCAGCCGTGGCGACGAGGTGGCGTGGCTCTGGCACGAGCGCTTCGGCCATGTCAACATGGCGGCGCTACGCAAGATGGCTCGGGAGGAGCTGGTGCGCGGGCTGCCGGAGCTCGGACAGGTGGCGGAGTTGTGCGAGGCTTGCATGGCTGGCAAGCAGAGGCGCACCTCGTTTCCGATACAAGCGGAGTACCGAGCACGTCGGCGTCTAGAGCTGGTGCACGGTGATCTTTGTGGACAGATCACACCGGCGACTCCGAGCGGCAACAAGTACTTCTTGCTGCTCGTCGACGACCTCACCCGGTTCATGTGGGTGGCCATGATCCCATCCAAGGATCGTGCAGCAGAGGCGATCAAGGCGATTCAAGCTCGCGCCGAGGGAGAGTCCAAGCTAAAGCTCGGCGCGCTCCGCACTGACCGCGGTGGCGAGTTCAACTCGACAGAGTTCGCGGAGTATTGCGCGGCGGAAGGAGTCCACCGCCAGCGCACTGCTGCATACAGCCCGCAGCAGAACGGTGTTGTAGAGCGCCGGAATGGCACGGTGGTGGCGACGGCAAGAAGCATGCTCAAGGCCAAAGGCTTGCCCGGTTGGCTTTGGGGTGAGGCGGTGAGCACCGCAGTGTACGTGCTGAACAGGTGCCCGACGAAGAGTGTGGAGGGCATGACTCCGTTCGAAGCCTGGCACGGGAAGAAGCCAGCGGTGCACCACTTGAAGACGTTCGGTTGCATCGTCTATGTTCGGAACACGACGCCGCACTGAAGAAGTTGGAGGATCGAGGCCGCAAGATGATCTTCATTGGCTACGAGCGCGGCTCCAAGGCGTACCGCGCGTACGATCCTACCACGAAGCGTGTCCACGTAACGCGTGACGTGGTGTTCGACGAACAAGCCCAGTGGGACTGGGGCACCCACAACGGCGACGATGAGTCAAGCGGCGGTGACGACGTGTTCACGGTTGAGTTCACCACCTCGGGCCCAGCCGCTCCAGAAGTTGATGGAGTCGTCGAGGCGGCTGGAGGAGGAGAATTGGGGGAGCAGTCGCCGCCTCCCGTTGCGGGCAATGAGGCCCTCGAGGCTGTCGGTGAGGAGCTAGAGGCCGGCATCGATGACGACAATCTTGACGCCGACCATGATGAGGACGCGCCGCTCCGGTACCGCGACATCAACGACATCATCGGACCGGCGTCTCCGCGCGGTTTTGCACCACGTGCGTTGGTCGCCGAGGAGCTGCACATGGTGAGCTCCGACGAGCCCGCCTCTTTCGCTGAGGCGGAACGCAGCCCGAGCTGGAGGGTGGCGATGATGGAGGAGATGGCTGCGATTGATGACAACGGGACATGGTCTCTCGTCGATCTCCCTCCGGGTCGCCGTGCCATTGGCCTGAAATGGGTCTTCAAGGTGAAGAGGGATGAGCACGGGGCGGTGGCCAAGCACAAGGCACGCCTCGTGGTGAAGGGATATGCGCAACGCCACGGCATCGACTACGACGAGGTGTTCGCGCCCGTGGCGCGGCTAGACTCGGTGCGCCTGCTCATCGCCCTTGCGGCGTACGAGGGGTGGGAGGTGCACCATATGGACGTCAAATCGGCATTCCTGAACGGCGAGCTACAGGAGGAGGTCTACGTTGAGCAGCCGGCCGGTTTTGTGGTCGGTGGGAAGGAGCATAAGGTGCTCAAGCTGCAGAAGGCACTGTATGGGCTACATCAAGCGCCGCGTGCATGGAACGCGAAGCTGGACGAGACTCTGGTGGGGCTTGGCTTCACGAGGTGCCCATCGGAGCACGCCATCTATGTCAGGAGGAATGGCGTGGCGCAGCTGGTGGTCGGCGTGTATGTCGACGACCTTGTGATCACCGGCGCCAGTTGCGACGATATCAAGCGTTTCAAGGGGGACATGGCAGCAGCGTTCAAGATGAGCGATCTCGGCCTGCTTCACTACTACCTTGGCATTGAGGTGAAGCAGAGTGCGAAGGGAATTTCGCTGAGCCAAGGAGCTTATGCGGCCAAGCTGCTAGAGAAGAGCGGCATGGCGGGGTGCAATTCAGTCCAAGCACCCATGGAACCGAGGCTAAAGCTGAGCAAGACGAGCGAGAAGCCGCCGGTCGATGCTACTGTGTATAGAAGCATTGTCGGGAGCCTCAGGTACTTGGTGAACACCCGCCCCGATCTTGTTTTCTCTGTCGGCTATGTGAGTCGGTTTTTGGATGAGCCGCGCGAGGATCATATGGCTGCGGTGAAGCATATCCTCCGATACGTGGCGGGGACCCAGAATTGGGGACTCTGGTATGGCAGAAAGGAGAAGAAGGAGACGCTCCTAACAGGGTTCAGCGATAGCGATTTCGCTGGGGATGTCGATGCTAGGAAAAGCACGACAGGGGTGATTTTCTTCCTCGGCAGCAGCCCGATCACCTGGCAATCGAAGAAGCAGAAGGTGGTGGCTCAATCAAGCTGCGAGGCAGAATACATGGCAGCAGCAAATGCTGCTTGTCAGGCACTCTGGCTCAAGCGCGTGCTAGCAGAAATGCAGGGAGCGGCGCAGATCGTGCCAGTGTTGAGGGTGGACAACAAGTCCGCCATTGCATTAATCAAGAATCCGGTGCTCCATGGACAGTGTAAGCACATCGAGGTGAAGTATCATCTTATCCGGGAGTCCGCAGAACAGGGCCTGATCAAAGTGGATTTCATTCGAAGTGAAGAACAGCTCGGTGACATTTTGACCAAGTCTCTCGGCAAAGTCAAGTTTCATGAGCTGCGTTCCAAGATCAGCCTGATCAATATTGATAATCATGACGGCAAGTCTTAGGAGGAGATTGTAGGAAATAATCCTTGCCTTCCATGTTTACTGATTTACTTTACTTAGTTTATTTGCTATGTTTAGAAAGCTAGCTGTGCCTGATCGGAGGTCGTAATCTTTCTTTCCTTGTAATCGTACTTTCCTTGCTTGTAATTGTCTATATAAGTAGAGGAATAGCACCAGAAAACGCAGCCTCATTTTGCAGCACCAATAAGACCGTGTGCACTTGTGTTCTTGCGTGAGTTGTGTGTGTGTTGTAGCCGTGATCTCGCCGGCGACGTGCGCGTCGTTTCTCCGGCGAGGTTTCTAACAGTCCTGGCTTAATCATGCGTGGGAACTTCCGTTTGATGATAGTCCGTTTGATCTACACAGTAGCAACATATTTCGTATTTGAATGCACATGGTACATAACTACTAGTGGTGGAGCTAGGATTAAAGTCTAGGTGGGCCGGCCAAATTTTTTCCCCACGCTCGAATTCCTGTAGCTCATTAAACTTGAGTTTCTTCATGTCCTTTCATCAGGTTAGATTAAAACATTTAAAATGAAGTGCTATGAATAAATGCATGCACACTGTACCCCTATATGACCACATCCAAGAGATTGGGCTTGTTGATCTTAAGGGTTCCTTTGGATTGAACGAAAAACATATGAAAAATGTTGGAATTGGAATTTTATAGGAATTATCACTGTTCATACCTTTGGTTCACAGGAATGGAGCAAAGGAATTATATAGGAAACTTTCCTATGCGATTGATTTCACAGGAAAAGTTACAGGAAAAAATAGTCCAGTCCGAGCTCTTTTTTCTCTTCCCTTCGCGTAGGATTGAGGACAATGAACATTGTTACCACTAATCCAGCCACTCACGACCTGGGAAGCAAGTGCCAGCTTTGACTTAGAGACTCATGGTTGGGAGCCATCCACGTTTACAAAACGAAGTTTCTTTTTCTTTTGATATATGAAAAGCTAGTGATCGGTTAATGATATTTTTCTTCTTAATAGAGCTTAATTAACTAAGATACAGGTCATTGACATAAATAAGGGTCTCTAACATTCCAGTGTTTTTCCTTTGCTCATCCAAACACCAACAAAGGAAAAAATTTTCTGTTTTACATATGCATTCCTATCCTATTCCTACGTTTTTTCTATTCCTGCATTCCAAAGGATGGAAGAATGTAGAAAGTCATATTTATATATATCTTTTTAAAAGATGCCATTTATTTGGTTTATCATTTAGAATATAAAGATGAAAAGAAAATTAAGTCAGACATATCACGTAAGAGTTATGCTAATTTAAAGTGCTAACAAATTTGCTTGCTCCATTGTATGGTAATTTCATGTGTAGCCCACATAAATTTTGCTCTTGTGCTTGGGTTCTTCAGGATTTCATCTCTAGCCTACCCTAACTTACTTGGGATTAAAGGCTTAGTTGTTGTTGTTCTATACAAGTACTATTGTTGGAGTTTGCTTTACTTGCTCAGATATTCCTAATGTTGTATAATCTGTGAACTTGATGGAATAATAATAATTTGATTGCTATCAGTGTGTCAGAAATCAGTTCAATAAGTATGAATCCAATGTTAAAGCTAAGCCATAATGCGCATGCAAAGTCCTTGTTATGATATTTCTTCAGGAGCTGAATTCTCTTATGTAACTTTCTTGCCTTCTGAGTTGATGATATATTTCTTCATACAGAGGATGGAAGAAATGGTACATTTATGATTGGTGATGAGAGCTTTCCCGCATCTCTCTTGGATCTTCCTGCGGTCGTGGAGTCATATAAGACATATGACGATTCAGTGTTGATTAAAACTGCCGATATTGGTCAGGTATATGTTTTAAGGTTCCCGTGCGGCATTTATTTATTTTTACTTTGATGCATTAATAATCATCTAGTAAAACTGATACAGATGATTATGGTAAGAGATGAAAATGATCCTGCTCCTGAAGGAGTCGAATACAAGCATGGCCTTACTCCTCCAATGAGGGATGCACGCAGGCGACGTTTCCGCAGAGAGCCCGACTTAAATGTATCCAGATTCGCTGTCTTTTTGTTGTGTTCGTTTTCTCATGTTCATTGAAACAGAGGATTCTAATTCTTTTTTTACAAAATTTTGCAGGCAGATCTTGTTAACCAGGTTGAGAAGCATCTCATCAATATTATGCACGGAGTATCAGTCAGTATCCTTTTTACCAGTGCAATTTGTTGAACAGTGGAAGTTATAGCTATGGAAAGTAATTTTCTTGTTTGTGCCATTCATTCGAAGTATTGTTTATGGCTCCTTATCATGAACATGACTTGATAATTATATTTTTTATGTGAAGTTCACTCCCTCTTTTACAAGGTAGTCATGAATCTGTAAGCGTCACTATAGTGGTTTCATCCACATTTTTTGAAAGCTAAAGTTTGATATTTTGTGCTCTAGTGTTTGAAGGTAGCATCTCTGTCCCCTAGATACTTACATCTGTTATTGATGACATTAAGACAACATGTTTAGCTCAAATGAACTCATCAATAAAAGTATTAGTGTATTTCTTTTCATTTTTGGGTCAGTGCATGTGCATTATTCCTTGACTCGTTACTAGACCAGAATGCTAGTGTAATTGGAGGTGAGGAAGGTGCTGAACGCAAGAAAGCTGCAGCACCCCGTGCCACCAAACCCAATGTACAAGAACCTGCTGTGAATGGCGAGGAAGCTGAGCCTGAGAGGAGTGACTCCGACGAGTCAGACAACTGAAATGGGCCAGAATAGTGTAGCTTCAGTTGCCCCAGCGTCTGTCTGAACTTATCAGTTCAAATCCTAATGTATATCTGTAACAAAGAATACGCCTGTACTCTTACGTCTTGTTGATCTATATTGTAATATAAAATCTTAGATTTCAGCATCATATAATGAAATGGTGCTATGAATCTATGACGGTTTGATCCGTTGTAGCGAAGGATGTTGGATCACTGATTACCGCAGTACGCATTGATGCAGACGCTGCCCTCCGTTTGCACATCAGATGTTTTGCCAATATATATGTTGTCAAAAGTAGGTACATAAGAGGCTAAAGGCTTACATGGTTAAACGAAAAAGATAGAGAGCGATGACGAAAACTTGGAGAATCGCAAGTTTTATAATTTTTGACTTAATACACTGTAACCAGTTCAAAGCATTGGTGGCTCAATGTGTTGACCAGGTCATGGCAGGAGTCAAATTGTACGTTTGTAGTACTCAAACCGTACAAAGAAACCTCCATTTTGTTATTAAAATTTTGAGAAGCAGTCACCCTTTGGTACATATGGATATGAATTATGAAGTATGTTGGATTCATAAGTGCATTGACCCAGCATATATATATAGTATAGTTACTTGGCGACTCGCGGAAGTAATTTTTAAGAGAGCATTTTGCACTATGAAAACTTTGATGTCGCGCTCTCGTGTTTTCTTTTGGCCTCAGCTTTGAAATCTTAATTACTCAATGGAGAGGGAAGAAACAGAAGATGCAGGCTTACAAATGATAATCCCACATGTTGGTACAAATCTGCTACTACCCGTCACCAGCACCTCGGAAGTCTTAATTCCTGTGTCATGTGCATATATATACTAAGCAAGGAATATCTTTCCCCATGACGCCGAAACCTCAAACACAGTGAGATATCAATGTTACTCCGTGTTTTGTCACAACTGATAACGTGTGTATTTTTATATATTGACGGCTACCTAGTCAAGTTGAAGCCTGATTTAAAGTTCCTTTATTACTGAAAGAAGCAACTATAGTCAAACGCAATATGTAGTTTATATAGGCCATGATGGCAACCATTATTCACATCGTTCCGACCGTAGCAAAGACAGGCAGTTTAAGATTCAGCCATTCCTATAATTTCAGTTTGCATCTCTCTTTCCACCGATTTATCTTTTGCGAGAGTGAAGACATGTCAGGGTTACGTGACTCCAGCGATGATCCTCCTCCTCGACCAAGAGGATGCTGCCGCGCCTTTGCCTCTGCGTTGTGCAAGATAGCAAAGTTCCTGTTACATCTTGGGATCCTACTTGTCATATTCATTTTGATTTTCCTTGGTATTGGAAATTACAGCTTCGGTACAAAGATCATTCTTGAATCAGTTTCGTACCCTGCCATCGCTTGCCTATACATTTACACCTCGTCGACCCGGAAGGAGAGGATGATTTCCGGAACATTTCTTGGTGTGCTTGCTGTGGTGATCGTCATAGCTGCTCCAAGTGCGAAAGGCAGGAGGACTTCTCACGTTCCCATCTTCGTCTGCAATTTCCTGGCTCTGCTAGCCTACTGCGTCTGGAGGTTCTGGGCACTCTTGCAGGCTTGTCTGCGTCGTGTCCGTAGCTCAGCGGCGCCACCACTTTTACCGGTGGTGCAGCAAGAAGAAGCAGGGTGCAGCAGTCCCGTGGTGCAGCACGCCGCGTTCCGCATCGAGGATCTGCCTCGTGAGTTCTCGCACGACGAGCTCCTAGCCGTCACCGGAGACTTCGGAAGCATGGTGGGGCGCGGCGGCTCCGGCGAGGTCTTCCACGGCGTCCTCGAGGACGGCGCGGCCGTCGCCGTGAAGCGGATCATCGGCAACATGGCCGTCGGCGAGGCCGACTTCCTCAGAGAGATCTCCATCGTCGCGAACGTGCACCACCGTAGCCTGGTCCGCCTCCTCGGCTACTGCCTCCTCCGAAATGGCGAGGGCCAGCAGCAGTACCTGCTGGTGTACCCGTTCTTCGAGCACGGGTCGCTGGACTGGTGGCTGTTCCACGGCGAGGAGAGACGCGCGCTGCTGCCCTGGCCCACGCGGCGCCGCGTGGCCGCCGACGTGTCACGCGCGCTGGCCTACCTCCACCACGAGTGCCGCCGCCAGATCCTGCACCTGGACATCAAGCCGGCCAACATCCTCCTCGACGGCGGGCTGCGGGCCCACGTGTCGGACTTCGGCATCTCCATGTCCATCGCGTGGGACCGCACCAGCGTGGACACGTGCGGGCGGGGCACCCCCGGGTACATGGCCCCGGAGGTCTGGGCCAGCGCGCTGTCCGCCAAGTCCGACGTGTACAGCTACGGCGTCACGCTGCTCGAGCTCGTCGCCGGCCGCCGCTGCTTCGAGAAGCCGGCGGCGGCGGACTTGTTCTTCCCGTCCGTCGTGTGGGAGAAGACGGCGCGTGGGGAGGTCATGGAGGTGGCGGACGCGGCCATGGCGCACGTCGACGAGGGGGAGGTGGAGGCGGTGGTGAAGGTGGCGCTCTGCTGCGTCCAGCCCAGGAGGGAGATGAGGCCCACCATGCTCGCTGTGGTGGACATGCTGGAAGGGCGTGTCCCCGTCGACCTGCCGCCGGAGAGCCGCCTCTCCGTCGTCAACTTCTCTCGGTGCGCGGTCCGGTAGACTCGCGGCACCGTGCTTGACCTTTTTTTTTTTTTGCATCCAAAAAGTTCAGTGCGCTTCAAATATTTTTGCTAATTTTTTTTTACGTTTACTCTATGGAGTGACGTGGCAGCAAGTGTAATGTGTGTGCAAATGCTGCTCTTGATGCAAGGATTGTATTGATCCGGCGGCTCGATCGTTCATCAAAATGAACAACGTGTTGTTCCTATAAATGCAGTCACCCCGAATGGGCCGAACATGTAGGGTGGTACTCGATCCGAATTTTAGTTGATGATGTTTCAACTACTATTTTAACTCAAAGGAAGGTCAGATTACAGTCAAGCTTCCCATTTGGGAATTGTTTCTCGCTCTTCTTGCATACAGACACAAGCTAGCCAGCGACGTTTAGCAAAAGTAGTACTCACTCCGTTCTTAAATTGTTATCATCATTCACTTTTTTAGTTAACTTTGACTATTCGTCTTATTTAAAATATTATTTTAAATATATAAAATTTTAAGTTATACTTTTATTTTATTTAATAATAAAAATAACTATAACAACATATATGATATTACTTAAATTTTTTTAAATAAGATGAATGATCAAAGTTAACTAAAAAAATCAATGACAATAACAATTTAAGAACGGAGCACTACCGCTTTAAGAAGTTCAGAGACTAATGTCCATGGATCGGCACTACAATTGTCTCTAAGAACCGGATATGGTACGTTTTCCTCCTGTACTCCCTCCAGTAGCACGGTTTTCAGGTTACAGTTTCTATTACAAGTTCTGCGGAGGCAAATCTATCTGTATCATCTCCAGAAGTCCTATCCATAGACTCAATTTTTTTTAAAAAAAAGGTTAACCACACATTTACACTCTATTTAAGACAATGAAGCACAATGGGCGATGCAAATAGCTCAAAGAAAAAAAAAATCCAGACACAAAAGATGATCTAATTTGCAAATCACAAATACAACAGCATTAAGCATATCTTTGCTTCTCTGTTCTTTGTTTCTTTTGTTCCCCCAAGTACTCTAGCGTCATAAAAGTCTAATTCCAAACAAACATCAACCATTCATGTACCTTTACCAACCAAAACTCCAGATTTTGAACACAGAGGGTTATACAATGAAATGCAAAGTCCAATGATGTACAAAAATTATGACGAGGCAGCTTCAACTCCAGTCCACATCACTAACATTTAGATTAAGCATGATCCATGATAGCCTGTGATAGCAGCTGGAACCCAACAGGAGGCTATATCATGCATCGTCATTTGAGGTATGAATCATCTGTCGGGCTGTGCTCATGGGTCCTGCAGTCAAAGAGAACAGCGTTAGGTTTCAAGAATAAGCAAGTAAAGGTACATTAGTTGTAGTGGGATTGACTACATTTAGCAAATAAAGCCAAGTTAACTAGATTCATCAGCTCAGGACACTCAAGTTAATAAGCTGAAGACACGACCCTATGAAGTTTTAGCAGCGAAAAGGGAAGACAAATTCTGTCCTCTTCAGAAAGGCTATGACTTACATACTCCAGATGCATCCAAACATTAATTTCACGTATCCGCACCTGCTCTGTCTAAATAAAAAAACCACAAATTTGTATTACGGTATGTGGACCGATGACTGCCATTTTTCATCAAATCAAATAAATTCATTCCAAGTCTTTAAGCCAAGTTAACTGGAGTATAAGAACAAAACATAGTTCCACAAGTTCTACCAGAAAAGATAATAGTTAAGGATTACATTCAAGCATAATATTCCAATTAAAAGAACTCAATTAGCACTCCCTTTTAGTGTTACTATCATGTGTTCCTTCTCGTTGAAACTTAAACGGCATGAACTGAAACAATGCAATGACCACACTCCAGATTCCTAACATAAAGATAAAATGCCCATACTTGAATAGGTTTTCCCCAAAGGACAACAACATATCAAACTTTGTTTGATTGGACACCTGATCCAAAATATCACACTCTCTAGTTTTATCCTTAATGGCATGCATCACACAAAACTAAAACCACTTAGGCCTGGTATTTACAAAAACTATGGCTATTTCGTTATGTATAACAAAACTACAACTAATCAAGCACTTGATACCGCAGAACTAAAACTTCATCACCAAACAATTGATAGTTCTGAGGGTGCTAGATCCAAATAATAATTACTCGACCTGGAAGATTGCAATGACTGCACCACAGATGTCATTCATATAGATTGAAACAATTTTTCACAAAATGACCATGACACAACATATTCAAATTGTCTCGGTAATCAAAGATTAATTATCGTCTGCCATCGTCCAATATATTATATGTGCAACATTAAAAGCTCTCAGGAGAAAATAAATATACTCTGTTATTGATGCAAACTGAAAGTATTCTGCTTAATCATTTTTAATTACTGTCACATGCTAGTACCTGCTACCCGTTTGTACTCCAAATTTTGTAAGATAGGGAACAACACGAAAGCATTGATAGTGATAAAATGGTATCTTAAATAACACCTAAGGAAACTGAGAGTTTGAGGCATGAGTTTGAGATTGTGCCTCTGACATGTGGCAAAAATACAACTTACAGTACAAATAATGTCCACTGCTATCATTTATTAAATATGAGAGACAATGAAGCATCAGACATTACGCAAGACAATGAATACTGCTAAAATGACTTATTTGAATCTAAAGAACAAATGAACAATTGCTATTCCTTTGAAGCTATATGTTATTTGCACATATAGTTAAAGAAAGGATATAAGATAGTAAAAAACAACACAACTGTAATTAATATGTAATACTTTCATTCAGATGTGCTCTTAGTTAAATTCGGATAGTGCATGAGCAGAAGTATCTTATTGACAATTATTACTCTATAAACATTCCAATATTGAGATAACATGATATACTTCCAAATGTTTGTACATGATAGAAATGACTTTTACCCTAAGAAGTGATGTGTTAAGCATCCAAGAGAATGATAAGATCTGGCACGAACCTACTCAGACACCCCGCTGAAGGGTGTTCATCCCTAAAGCATGACAATATGATCCTAATTAAATAACCAATAATATATGGCCAATCTGTTCTATGCCTTCTGTGGCGCAACTCAGCATAACACATAAAACTGCTCCATAATTTCTTTTGTGGTGAGAACTAAAACATACAATCTATTTGGATGAAAGGAAGATAATCGTGGCCCATCCACCAGAATCTCAATAGAAGAAACATATTACCAAGATTGACATTCCAGGACCCTGTACTATTCAACTATATAGGTAATATGGAATTTCTCAGAGTTGGTGAAAAATCCTGTGTAGCTACATCATAGAAATTGGGACAACCATTATATAGGACACATATGATGGCTAAACTGCACGTATTCATGGGAAAATTCACTAAGATAACACTGTAGCTAGGGTAAAAGCAAACTGACAGGTTTCACAACCATTAAAAGCTAATCACAGATACAGGTAATACTGGTCACGGTTAATTAATGGTCACCCTTTTGGCACCTAACTCCACTGAATTTTTTAATCTAGACATACCATTTCATGCACGAACAAACTAGTTTACAAGACAATCAAAATGGATAACCAGGTTCAAAACAAGCTTCTGGTAACGGTACTAGTGATTCAGCCAGTCAACAGGCAATAGGACATGTTATTCCTCTGAACCAATATAAGATCTAAGCATGATCAAACACGTATTACCAATCCTTTAGAAGGATGTTCAATCTTCATCCTGTAAATGTTGATTGATGCAGGACATGGTATACTTAATTACAATATACCTATGAATAATGGATGATTTATCGCAATCTACAGTGTACCCTTAAATAACTGATGAATTATGTCACACTCTTCTATGACTTGTTTGGAGGTTAGAGCATTCAGCATGACACACAAAACAGCAAAGACCTTTCTACTTAATAGCTCAGACAACAGATAAGCATGAATCAAGAGCACAGTGGATGCATAATCTATCTGAATTTAAGGCAGCTGGTCAAATAATATCCACCTGAGTTTCAATAGATGAATTCAACAAGTCTCAGAAAACATATAGGAGTAGATAGATTGACATTATGAAACACCTAATAAAGTATTAAATTGTCTACTGTAATTCAGAATTCTAAGTATTGGAGGACAATCCTATGTCTAGGTACATCCCCAAAATAAGGTTAATCATTCGTCAATCTCGAATTAGGTGGTTAACGCACTGTATACGCAAGATTAGCCAAAATCGTTGAGTAGCATCACAAAAAGATTGCATTTTTAGGAACTTGGGAACCAATTCTGAACTATGAACACAATTCACACAGATTCCAAGCATCCATTGAAATGCTAAAGCGCATAATCGAGGAACTGGACACAAGCATTACCTGTATCGGACGTCCTCATCATCGACCTGGGGGGAGATACTGAGCAACCATCCGGTCGAGCATACCCAGCGTCATAGCGTCCGCCTTGTCCAGATCGACATCCACATTCAACTCCTCCTTCACAAGGCACGCAGCCTGCACCTTCAGGAACGCGGCCACCGACCGCTGCACGTCCGCCGGCAGCCGGGGCAGCTCGTCCTTGAGCTTCTCCCTGCGCTGGGCGTCCGTGGGAGGCGGCGGCGCGAGCGTCGCGGCCAACGGGGCCCACCCGGTCTCGAAGATCTCGGAGAGCTCGTCCGCACTCTCGTACACGGGGTCGCCCTTGGCGTTGTACGACTTGGCGTTGCGGAACGTGAGGCGGACGTCGGCGGCGAACGCGTGCGGGTCGGCGTAGCGGCGGCGCTCGAGGCGGAGGAGGACGGTGCCGAGGTCCATGGGCTCCTGGATGACGGTGTAGTAGTCGCGGAGGCCGAGGGCGCGCGCGTCCACCGGGGTGGAGAACACCCAGCCGTCCTCGTGGCGCAGCAACTTGTCCAGGAGCGCGCGGCAGCGCCCGAACGCGCGGAAGAGATCGCCGCCGCCCGCGGATGCAGCGGGAGACGCCGCCGGTGCCGGTGCCTCCGTCTCCCTCCGCCGACGGTTCGGGTTCCTTTCCTCATCGGTGAAACCAGGCGGCGGGCAATCGAACTGGCGCTTTGGGCGCGGCATCGCAGGGTTTTGGGCGGGTTCAAGCTCTCTGGCGAATTCTTCCGCTGTAGCCAACCCTACCACCGGAGTCCGGAGCCTTCCCCAATTCCCCTCTCTGCAAGTGGGAACCAGCGGTAAATATGGCCGGGGACTGAACCGGAAAACTGGTTGACCCCTGAGGAAGACCTTCTAGAATGGGCTCAGGTCTCCAAAGTCAAACTAAAAAAAGTCCAAACTACAATTCAGTCCAGAGGACTGGTCTTAAAGGGAAAAAAAAGCCAGCTTTCACATAAGGGTGATATTTATAATGTTCCAGTGAAAAATGTGGATTAGACAACTAGTCATACACCGTCCTATTTTAGTTTTAAACGTGTTTGTTTGAACGGTAGGTAGAGGATGAAATGGTTCTAGAGCGAATATTCGCTATAGATTCGGAATGAGTTTCACGAAATCAAGGGGACCATCTCGTCCCACCCAAAGAGCGTGTGACTTTTGTCTTCATCCGCCCTTTACGCGACACTAGTGTGCGATGATGCCCTCTCAACACACATATATATTGGCGTAAGATGTATCAACACACACATGAAAATAATATATTATCAAGTTATGATTGCCTTAAATCTGAACAATATTCAATCTTTTTGAAGGATACAATATTCTAATTCAAGTTTGTATTGGAACGGTAGTATATGTGACAATGACTTATGCTCGTTTGAGGTCATATTTTTTTTTTTTTAAAAAAAAGAGTGATGTATCCGTTGTCTCAGGTAATAAGTTAGACACTTTGTTTGTCCTTCTCAGCAATTGTTTCATGTCATTTACAAATCACACTATTGATTTGCTAGAATAGACTGATTAATTTTTTAAAAAATAGGATTTTTTTCTCAAACTCTGTAACATGAGTTACATGTGATTCTTACAAAATGACCAAAAGATTGATAATTAAACAACATGGCTTAAAATTGAAAGAAAAGAAAAACTCTCTCCCCTGCTTCGTATCAACACAAATAAGCAGAAAAAAACATCTTCGAACTTAAACTTGAAAAAGGTATTATAGTCCCACAACATAAGGGTAAAAATCCATAGCCGTGATGATGGCTCCATCGAGAAAGCAATGTCATCATCATGACATCTCCATCGTTTATGAAACTTCGAACAATTCAATATTAGAAAACAACTCACTAGGATAGTGATGTTGTTGTGGGCGTGGCTTATCAACTTCACAATAAAACACTATTATTTATTTCCTCCGTTCTAAAATAATTGGCATTCTATCCCTCTCTAGTTTTTTTAAAATAATTGACATTCTCACTTCCCGACACACATTTCTCTCTTCCCAATACATCTCTATCTCTATCTTTTTCCTTCTTATTTTCTATGCATCTACCTTTTACACTTCTCCTTAATTCCCGTGCCGGGCTCTAAAGTACCAATTAAATTGGAAGAAGGGAGTACTACACAAGAGAGGCCGCCCACCATTCCATGTTAGAAACTATCTAAAATATGCTACCGATCCACATAGGGCCATTGTCGATCATTCAGATGACATCACTTGTTTCCAAAGATTATCATCATACCTATTCACCGGGTCATCTACAACAATGGTTACCCGCAACATCAGGCCCAAAGCCTAGTAACGCACCGCACGGTCCAATCTTCGCACATAGAACCAATCACCGTGAATCAGTCGCCATTGAACAATCTCGATTGCAATTGACATGTTGTTGTCGTGGTCATCGCAATAACATAGGATGTGATTGGTTTCCTTCTTTACGCAGCCTGGCCCGTATCCAGTCAGCCTGGCTGCCATGAGCCTGGCTCAGCTCATGCAAGACTTAATGTTTGGTTGTATGTATTCAACTGGCCTGATTGGTTGCTAGCATATGCATGAGGTTGCAGTTTTTTCTATTGTTTTTAACCACCAAATGCATGCTCATGCATCAGCCGAGCCTGGCTCTGGAGATGCGACCGATTTTCTTGTATCTCCAGATCCAGGCTGAGGAGTCACTTTTGCATCCCACAAGCCAGACTCAACCCTCTGTGCAGGAAACCAATCAAGGTCATATTGCATCCCGTGAGCCTGGTTGTATCAAGGAAACCAATCACCCCCATAAGAGATCATAGACAAACTCCACCGGTCTCTACGATGGGACCACGTACACTGCATGAGAATTGGACGTGTGCATTGATCTCCTATGGACGGGACAACACCATAGGGCCACACCCATAAGGTCGTCATCTCGGGTTGATCTCCGCCTCCACACTATAGGCACTGGCACCACGCGCCATGGCTGCCGCTACACCAAGATTGCAGCAGGTCATCGTGTCAAGCAAGGCCCATGTGGCCCATATTATCCATATGTCATGTTCGTCGTTGACCATCATCAAGGAGAGGGAAGGAAGGGGGAAGGGAAGATATCAGGTGTAGCATCATTGACCGTCACCACTGTTGAGGAACGGCGACAACAATGGTCACGGAGGCTATGGTGGTGGACTCCTTGGGATGCTTAAGTTTCTCTTTTTTCTATTGTTCCATGCAAGTTTTACTTAGGTTCTATTCGTGTGGCCATCATCCTATAAATATTTTCGTTTAAAGAGCATGTATGTTTTAATCCATCGTTATATTTTTATTTAAAGATCTTTTGGCAGGCAACATATTTATAGGATCGAAGAAAGATATACTTGGTAAGAGTTGTAAATACCATATACATAAATAACATTGTCAATATGAACCATGCATAGCTCAGATTGTTAAATTCTTTATACTTTTCTGTAAGAATTTTAGATGCAACATGAGTTTTACATATATTTACTTATTCTTTATACAGCCAGACACATGCTCTAATTTTGTAAATTATAAAATCAGTGCTAGAGTTAGGTTGTGGTTGCTAGTGTTGTTTGTAGCATAAACCCACTCACCGGGTGTGCTCTAGGCCAAAACTCCTCCGCATTTCACACGTGCCATGCCAACTAGGCCAAATGGTACCATGGTGGATGCATGCATCGCGTCCAGTCAGCTGAGTCAGGCTGCACGTGAGTTTGGCTGTCTTGCGATCTGGCTATATTAGCCCCGCTGGTCTTGACCGGACATGAGTAACGCCAGTCGCGCACCCGAGCACCAGACCTAACGACAATCGTCTTCTTCAGCACGCGTGCCAAGCAAAGGAACCAGCATCGTCCACGCTAGGAGCAAGGCAGGCGGACGGAGGTGGATGATGACTTAGTGTGTTTGGTTCAGAGCATGGGAAGAGATGGAACGGGGCGGCCTCTCTTTTCATAGTGTTTGGTATGGGGTCAGCTAGAGGCGAGGTGGCCACCGCTAAGAATATTCCATTAGATGCTAGTCAGACTCGTCCCTCCTAATCGAGTGGATGGAGCCATCCACCCTCGCTCCCGTGGCTCACGCATCTCGTACGAGTAGCTCTGCTCACCTCCGACTCTCCAACTCGTCGCTCACCCGCTTCTCATGCATCAGCCTCCGAGCAGTAGCTGCAACAAAGACGAGCGATGACCGATCCTCACCAGCAGCAGTCACGACGGGTGACGACGGGCGGATCCCCACCAGCAGCAGTCACGACGGACGACGGCGGGCCGGCTCTTCAGCACCCAGCGACGGATTGCTTTTTCCCGTCATCCATCTGCCGCACTACCTCCTTGTGCTGCCATTGGGGATCTAAAAAGCTTTTTTGGACACCAGATCTCAGAAGCTGGACTCGAGGACGAGAGAAAGACTACAACTGTTCTCTCTTGAGTGGGTCTGGGCCTCTGCTTGTTGGTCCATGTCGATGGGCAATGGGCCTTAGCCCATAGTCCCTAGATTAGATGTCTCCTATATGCAACTATGATTGATGACTGTGATCGATGATGTGTTTTAAGCCGTATGAAAAACTTATGCATGTATTTTTTTTTAATAACTTGATCATATCTTGCTCGTATGTTTATATGGGGTAAACTCACCACTATTACAACATAGGTAATCATATTGATTGTCTATCCAAATTCATTCATCCAAACATAGACTGGGCGGCCTCGTCCCTCATTCATCCCTCGAACCAAACAAAAAAACATGGCTCGTTCCATCCGTTCAACCAAACAGTAACAGGGACGGCTCATCCCAGAAAAGAGGGATGACCCCGTCCCATTCCACTTTGACTCGAAATCAAACACACCCTTATACTCTCTTCGTTACAAAATTGTTGTAGTCATTGACTTTTTCGTTATATTTGATCATTCGTCTTATTTAAAATATTTGTTCAAATATAAAAAGTTATAAGTTATATTAAATTTTATCTAGTGATAAAACAAATTATAAAATAATATATGATATTTTTAAAAAATTTTAAATAAAATAAATGATCAAAATTAACGAAAAAGTGAACGGCGATAATAATCTTGGAACGGATGGAGTAGTCTGCTCAGTTCGAAAACAGGGCCATCATGTTTCCTTCAAATTGGATTGCATATTAGGATTCTTCCAATGGCAATGATGTCGTAGTGTTGTTGGGTTGAGATGGGACACTAAAGTTTCTGTAAATCGTGGTTCTAGTTTGTGTTATTTCAACGATTCAAGGTCAATTTCTTGGATTTGGAGGTACTGCTTGAGTGCTTGGTAGTGAGTATTAGTTTGAGTAGATGGACACTAAACCACCATTTGATGCGGTTGATAGAAAATTATTCAAAGCTGTTAGATATAGTTGTAATGGAGTCACTGCCAAATTTTGGCATGCGATCTGAATTGATGAGCGAACTCCAATGGACCCCGCATCTGATCATAGGGAATGCACTACCAAATCAGCCTATACCTTGCCCAATTCTGTGGCTCCTATAGCACATTTGATGCTGCAATAGTATGAAAGGTGCATGCGTAAGGAAGGCACAAGTTCTGGGTTGTTGCTGCCAGTGGCGTAGCTCGGGGTGGGGGTGGGGGTGGGGGGACTGGCAGGGGCCATGGCTCCCCCTAACTTTTCAAATTTCTCATATGCAACGGCAGCTCAAAGGAATAATTTTTTTTCCTTGCTGTATGCATGGCTGCCCCTCCCCCCCCCCCTGTTAATTTCTTGTCCAACTACGTCATTGATCAGCAGTTTAGGAGTGACGCCATGTCCATGCGTCAATCACATGTGGGTTTCAATGACACTGGATGGTTGCTTCTTGCCGCCGTGGCAAAGAACCCAACACGAAAAACCCAAGGAGCGATGGAGTCGCCCCTCGCCCACCCCACAACGTCGTAGTCGCTCGTCGTCCTCTCCACCAGGGCGGATCCAATGGCGTAGCTGGACAAGAAATTAGGGGTGGGGGGCAGCCATGCATATAGCAAGGAAAAAAATTGTTGCTTTGAGCTGTTGTTGCATGTAAGAAATTTGAAAAGTTAGGAGGGGGGGCATGGCTCCTGCCGCCCCCGAGCTACGCCACTGGGCGGATCTACAGTAGTAGCATGGGGGGACAGCTGTATCCCCAAAAAAATTGCAAAAGAATTAAGTACAAAGACACCCTAGTATATTAGGCATGTATAAACCATGTAGAATGTCATTGTTTTGAGTCCAAATCTACATTAAAGAGGAAAAAAACTCTACCTTGACACTGAATTGAACTACTTAATAATTCATGGCTTATGTTTGCATATTTTTTGTTAATTTTGTTTGGCCTGTATAATTTTGCACCCCCATAATTCGGAACTTGGATCCGCCACAGCTCTCCGCCGTTCCGGAAGCCCTTCCGGTCCTCTTCGCCGTTGTGACGCCCCACAACCCCCCTCCATGGCGTCTCCTTCCTCGCAGCCGATCTGCGCTGCCGCCGCTGTGGCATGGCCCGCCAGCCTGCCACTACTCTACGACATGGCGCCGCATGACATAACCACCCTTCGTCTTCTCTGAGCCAGGGTAATCAAATTTCTGAGCTTATTTGATTCTTGGTTGTATAATGCTACTTTGAGCATTGATAATCAATTCTTGTTTCCTTCATGATATCATGCAATTTTCCGTCATGGGTGAACTACCATTCTCCCCCACAATATACCAACCACCAGTCAAAATTAGCTCCGCAAAGCCCATATCATTGAGTGCATGCACCCTTGCTTCTTTTCTCGTTATATCTCCTCAACAAAGCCTCATCTATCGGTCCATGTTGGAGACCTTGTTCAATCCTTGACCAGATTTATTAGTACTTGCCTGTGTTAATATTATAAT
The DNA here is from genome assembly GCA_030378355.1 of Eleusine indica. Taxonomy (NCBI): domain Eukaryota; kingdom Viridiplantae; phylum Streptophyta; class Magnoliopsida; order Poales; family Poaceae; genus Eleusine; species Eleusine indica. The sequence goes on from CM059497.1 coordinate 45,653,492, forward strand.
AATTATTTCAATATATATTTATGGGAATAAATTTTCACGCCGTAGGTGCATAGCACGAAGTAATTCCTAAATATAGAAGGGCCTCGACTTATTGCTTCGCCTTGGGCCCGAAAAACTCAGGACAGGCCCTGATGAAAGCAAAAGTTGTTCGGCTTAGGCTCAACGAAGAGCGACTGGGCTGGTCATGATGAATTGCGGGTTGTGGGCCTGGAGGTTGCTTGTGGGAACTGAGAATGAAGCTTCCTAAACCCTAAACCTTCTCGCGCATTGTACTATGTGAAACCAATTCCACACAACAGAGGGTGACAAGTACGCTAGAGCCTGGATAGTGGCCTGCAGTTTGATTTGACTAAACTAGATGAATAGCCAGCAGATACAACCTATAGGGGAATCAGGCAATACACAAATAGCATCGGGATCGACGAGTACACATACATAGATATATACATCAGTGACGAAGCTTGAATCAACAGGAGGGTGGTGCCAAAAACATATGAATTGTGTGCTAAAGCTGATGTCCAAATGGCGAACGTTATTTTTTTGGTGCAAAACTTACAATTTACTCTGGTGCATCGTCAGTGATATACATGTAACTCCGTACATAAATACATGCCAATACTACACTTATTACCTGATGAATCAGCGACAGTGGCGTAGCTAGGGGGGGGGGGGGGGGGGCAGGACCATCCCCCCTCCCCCCTAACTTTCCAAATTTCCCACATGCAACGGCAGCTCAAAGCAACAAATTTTTTTTCCTTGCTGTATGCATGGCTGTCCCCCCCCCCCCCTTAATTTCTTATCCAGCTACGCCATTGGTTGCTGCATCACATGATCCTGACAGCTCACAAATTGTTCTACGGAACTGGTGTCATAGAATAAGTTTGTGAGCAAAACTGGATGTCTGAGTGTATTTGAAGCTACGTTATCTTCTCTTGTACGACATTCATATATGAAAACCGTTTGATGGCGAGGACGCATGAATGAACGACGACGGCCGGCGATCATCTCCTTTCCCACATGCCTCGCTATTGCAGCCTCTGCCGCATGCTTCTCACGCAAAACAGGCGTGTGGTTGCGGTGTTTCTATTGCGGCTAGTTACTCACTTTGTCTTCCTAGCTTCCCAAGGCTAAGGCCTCCTTTGGAACGGAGGATTCTCAAAATATTGGAATAGGAAAAATACAAGATTGAAGATGCACATTTTGTTGAATTTTATGGAATGAAAAAACATAGGAATTATTCTCACTAAGTGTTTGGATGCTTCATAGGAAAAAACAGAATTTTATGGTTATACGCTCATTTGTGAGAGGAGCAAGGAGAGAGAGACACACATCATGCCTTAAAACTTTCAAAGGAAATTTTCCAAGAGAGTTTAGCTTATTCTTATTTTCCTATGAAAGGAGGCATAGGAAAGAGTTCCTTAGAATTTTTTCCTTTGCAATTCCTATGTTCCAAAGGATCCTCATAGAAAAAAATCCTTAGGAATAGAATACTACAAAATTCATTTAAAAATCCTCCAATCCAAATGAGGCCTAAACTAGCAGTGAAAGAAAAAGTCCCTGCTACCCCTCATTAACTTGCCACCAACTAACGCTAGCAGAGGATATTGCCGAGAACTTCATTCCCACAGCCCACGAACAACCTGGCGAAGATCGGAGGAGGGGATCGGGGTCCTCTACATTGATAACTATCAATGCAGAGAAGACCTCTTCAGCATTAGCCCACATCTGAGCCTTCCATTTCCAAACGAATGGTTAAGATATCTCACAACTGTTTAGAACATTCTCAGGTCGACGACACTCCTTGGTCCTTGTTCATCTCCTGATAGAGTACTCTTTTCTTTCAATTCAGATTTCACCAAACCTGTGGATCGCTGCTCTAGTCCACTACACACTTTCACTAAGATTGTGGATCGATTTCACCGGCAAAGATTGTCCATATGTGCTTGTACGCTGTCATGGCCTTCTTCCTTCCTCACCACTATGTTCGTCGCGCAACAGTGTACATCCTCTTAAATCACCCGTCCCGGCAGCCTCTATGTGTAATTCAACCTCATTCGCAATATTTGGTGTCAACACAACATCCCATATCTTCAAACGAACCCCTAAAACACCTCCAGGGGATTTGCACTTTTGCATTCGATCGTGATTGTGAGGTCCTTGTAGGCAAAGATTAGAGCACACTACGCATAACGCAGCGGAGTGGAGTTGGTGTTGGATAAGACAACGTGAGGAAGAAATAGCTGCAGCCGTCCATTTGGGAATGGAAGGGCTAGATGTGGGCTAATGCTGTAAAGGCCTTCTATCAATGCTGAGGACCCCGATCTCGGAGGAGGACCACGACGATGGATCTTCAGTGGCTCCAAATCTCGGAGGAGGACCACGACGATGGATCTTCGGTGGCTCCAAACCGCAACGCCTCTGTTCGTGCTAGTTGGCCTCACTTGGTCGCGTGTTACAGGAACATATCATGCGGGAGCTCGGCTTCCGCCATTTGCGTGCTGACGTGGGCTCTGCTCCCTCCCTTGCCGTCGAGGCTGGCCACCCACCATCGCCACAACTTCCATCCGTAGCTCCCCTTCATGGCACGGATGCAACTTTTGTCACACCTTCGCTTCATAACGTCGCCGCACCTTCACTTGATCGCACCATCACACCTCTCTGCCAGGGCCAAGCCGCACTTCTTCATGGCGGCCAGGAGGACAGCAGCAATAGCAGTAGTGGGACGCAATGCGCAATGGCTAGTGCGGTCAGGGGAGCAACAACATGTGACGCTCGAGTAGCAGCAAGGAGCAAGGAAGCCAGCCGATTGGGAGCAAGAAGCACGAAGAGGATGGGGATTGGTTCGGAGAGCATTAAATGACTGAAGAATCCAATGTTTGTGGAGTCCACAAAGAGCTTTAAATTCTTATAATTTGATAAAAAATTTGAATGTTTGGAATGTTTACATTAAGAGGACGGAGGAAGTATGATTTTGGTGCAGATGCTACAGTGTAACTCATGTTGATTCGCCAGGATCCATGCATTCACGGTGGCAGATGTTTGCTCGGGGTGGATTTCGGTCTGCTGTATCCGGAGTGGGTGGGTTTCTGCAGATCCAATAAAAATTTTCAGGGTGAAAAATAAAATCGTGATTGCAATTAAGCCTTCTTTTCCATGGGTCTGATAACGTGATAAGACCCCGTGCACAAAATGCAGAAACGTTTTTTTTTTTTTGACAAAAGAAACGCTTTCTTGAAACGCAAACCCCTTTCCCAACCCCCTTTTTCTCCTCCGAGCCCAGATCCCTTTCCATCCCGTCCACACTCCCTGCACTGCGCATTTCTCCTCCGAGCCCAGATCTCACGCGCCGCTGCGGAACCCAAACCCCGAACCCACAATGAAGCCGTCGATGATGAGATCCGCCTGCCAGCTCCTCCGCCGCCGCAGCTACTCCTCCACCTCCGGGCAGCCGGAGCGGAAGGTAGCCATCCTCGGCGCGGCCGGCGGCATCGGCCAGCCTCTGGCGCTGCTCATGAAGCTGAACCCGCTCGTCTCCTCGCTCTCGCTCTATGATATCGCCGGCACCCCCGGAGTCGCCGCCGACATCTCCCACATCAACACCCCCGCACTGGTACGGCCCTCGTCGCGCTTCGCCTTTCCGCTCGTCTCGGTCGGATTCGTCTTTCTGCTCCTAACGGCGCCTGGTTTTGTGGTTCTGCGCAGGCGAAGGGGTTCATGGGCGAGGACCAGCTCAAGGAGGCGCTGGAGGGGTCGGATGTGGTCATCATCCCGGCCGGCGTGCCCCGGAAGCCCGGCATGACCAGGGACGACCTCTTCAATATCAACGCCGGCATCGTTAAGAACCTCGCGACCGCTATAGCCAAGTACTGCCCCAATGTAAGGCTCTTACTGTTTGATCTGTATCTCCATTCTCCTCTAATTAAGAGTCATGGTTTCCGTGGGTGCGCTGGATCTTTTGATTGATTGTTTAAATTGTGAGGTAGCTCATTGATCTGTAGGAGTAGAAACTATCATAACTACTTCACTAGTAATACCTTTTTGCGGGGAAAACACCACCGTTTTCCCCTTTTTGCCTGCACATTTGTGTTGTTTCTCACAGGGTAACTCGATGCACATCACTTGTTAGATAATCTCTTACCCTGGGTTTTATAATTTTGCTCCAGATTTTCTTTTCCATTTCAAACGTATCATATATAAGCCTGGACAAGTTGTGAATAAATTAATGTTGCATTGGTTTACAACGCATTTCTTCAAGCATTTGTTTTATCTCAGCCATTTGTTGTACTAATTTAACTGTGGAACCCGGCATTTTGTATCTGTTTTTAAACCAAAGAGAAACAATATGCACACTGCACATTTTGATATGAAAATCAGCACTATGTGATATTATCCATTTTCAGAGCGGAATGACATGCTTAGCTGCAATGCATTGGTGCTTAATGCATCTAACTGTGGTTTTGATTTGTTTGTATACCTCAGGCTCTCGTGAACATGATCAGCAATCCTGTGAATTCAACTGTTCCAATCGCTGCTGAGGTTTTCAAGAAGGCTGGTACTTACGACGAGAAGAAGCTGTTTGGTGTGACTACTCTTGATGTTGTTCGTGCTAAGACTTTCTATGCTGGGAAGGCCAATGTACCAGTTACTGGTAATGAACAATGGCTTAACTTTAGTTTGGAGAACGGATGATTGTGGTCTGTAGTAGGTATTTTGCTTTTCTGGTCCTAACTTGGAATGATTTTCTTACAGATGTGAATGTCCCTGTTGTTGGTGGTCATGCGGGGATTACCATCCTGCCACTGTTCTCACAGGTATCTGGCCTTTAAAAGTTCTTTTTAAAATTAATGTTGCCATGCAATTTTTGTTATTTATCAACGTTCCTAAATCATATAATTAGAAGTGAGGTATCCTTTTTTTGGTCACACCATGTTATGCCTTGTAATGAGTTAAACATTCTGAGCTAGACAAACTGATGTTCATCCGTCAAGATAGCACTGGTATACTGCTTGTGCTGATTTTGCATCAAAGTTTGGTTTGGTCTCAAAATTTTGAAATATATTAGCACCTAGCTTCGCTTAGCGTAAATAGGAAGTTAAACATATCATCTATGATTAAAGTTATTTGACCGTTCTGAACTCTGAAGTAACTGATGCTATAGTTAAACAGTGAACTTTCATTATGCCACTCTTTACTTTGAAAAGGCAACTCAAAGTTTTACTTGATGTAGGCAACTCCTGCAACCAATGCATTGTCGCATGAAGACATCAAGGCTCTCACCAAGAGGACACAGGATGGTGGGACCGAAGTTGTTGAGGCAAAGGCTGGAAAGGGCTCTGCAACATTGTCCATGGCGTAAGTCAAAAAGAAGAAAAATAATTGTGATGAAGGCTCTCATGTCTTTCTTGCTGTTTTTTGGTTGTCTTTCTTTCTTACAAAGAAATTTGTTTATTTGTACAGGTATGCTGGCGCTGTTTTTGCAGATGCATGCTTGAAGGGTCTCAATGGAGTTCCAGACATCGTCGAATGCTCTTACGTGCAATCAACTGTAACAGAGCTGCCATTCTTTGCCTCCAAGGTACACCCATGGCTTACATAATGGTTGCAGTTGTGATGTATCATAACACCTCTTTTGAAGTATGTATTAGTTGTGCTAAATTTTTTTCTTTAGTGATTTGTGGTGATTATAATCTCCTGTTAGAAGATATTATGTACCTAGGCTCATGTTTATTGTAATTGTTGCCTGCATCAATAGTTTTGTTTGGCTTGACAGTCTTTCTGTTTATTCTGAAACTTTCGTTCTGACTAAAGACAATTGTTGGGAGATGGAAAATATATAGCCTTACCTAGGCACATGTTTGTTATAGTTTACTTTTTCGTTATGCGCATCAATAATTTTGCTTGGCTTGGTAGTCGTTTTCTTTTATTTCGAAACCTCCATTCTGACTAGAGACATGTTTGTAGATGAAAAATTTACAACCTAGCAATGCTTAGGACTGCTCCAAATATTTTGAGGATCTCTCTTTTGTCTTTTGCTGAAACGTAGTGGGTTAGTCACTTTTGGTTGATTTTGTGGCTATTTATTTTTTTCATCACTTGAGATATGTTTGGCCAAATGGTGTTGAAATTAATAGTTCATGGCATCACTAGCTTGGATATTTTCAGTTGCAATGTGTCATGTTCATTTTATTCGCTGCGATACTCGAATAAACTTTATGTGTTACTACTTGTGCTGTTCGTGTTATGTTTTCGTGGACATTTGTGTATGTGTTGCCACTGGTGATATGGCACCAGAATGGTGCTTGTGCTTACCAGTCTGGGATGGCAAATTACATATACCTTTTCCTTTCTTTTATCTGAGGTTAATTGGTTTTGGAAAGAAAATTCTGTGTGAACATGCAGCAGCTAATTGTACATGCACTTGTATGGATTCTATTTTGCATTTTAATTTTAAATTTAGTTAATTCGTGTTGCAAGTTGCAATTGACACTGCTTAATGCAGTTTTACATAATGCATGATCTGGTTGCTGGGTACTAACGTTACTTCTCCTATGCTACAGGTGAAGCTTGGAAAGAATGGAGTTGAGGAAGTGCTCGGGCTGGGTGAGCTGTCGGACTTTGAGAAGGAAGGGCTAGAAAATCTCAAGGGTGAGCTCAAGTCTTCCATTGAGAAGGGAATCAAGTTTGCAAATGAAAACTAGATAGGACATTTACACCAATCGAAACCTGTAGTTAGGGGATCCCCTGATTTTGGTTCTATGTTTTTCTGCCCCTTTGTGTGGGCATGTGAGGATTTGAGGTTTACAATAAAAATATGACGGCTTTAATTATTGCCAAACAGAACAAATTTCAGCGAGAGATCAGTTTCTTCACCATGTGTCTTGTGGCAAGTTTTGAACTGTTGAAGTAAATCTGTAAATGATTGTGCTGCTGTGGTTGTATTTTATTCTCTTTGTTATGGCGGATCTTATTGGCAAGACAGTCTCTTTCATGCCAAGCGGTCATGTTCTGAGAGGCTAGCTCGTCATTATTGCTTTAATGCTAATTACAACTCAGATGGAACCATTTTCCATGTTACCTGGGGGGATTAAATCCGGGGAAAAAACTGAGCTACTCTAGTAAACCTGAGCAAATCCGGGGAAAAAACTGAGTTACTCGAGTAAACTTGAGCAGTAGGATTCTATTGGAATGCAGCTGTGCATGGCATTCCGTTTTGCAGTTGTGTACCTTCAACAGATTTTACATATATGTGAGTCTATTGAGAATGCTTTTTTTTTTCATTTCATGAGAGTGACACCTTTTTTTTAGGAGGGGGGGGGGGGGGGGATTTGCTAGTCTTAGTTAATTGAGTTTTTTTTTATGTCTCTTAGTTATATTTTTTTGGAACAAGCCATATGTATAAAAGAACCTTTTCTGTTAAATACGAAACCTTTTTTTAGTAAACTTTGAATTTTTAGTTATGTTGTTCAACTTTTAAAACCTTATTTTTGTTCAAAGATGAAACTAGTTTTATTGAAAATAAAACATATTATATATACTAGAAATGTTTTGTTCATCATATTTTCTAACCTTTAATTGATTAAAAGCTTTTAATTAATGGTTTGTTATTTTATATTTTGATTTTTGTTTTGTAAGATTATATCTGTATAATAATTGTAAATCATAGGATTTAGATCCAATGACTTAAAACGGTGATTGAAAGTTAACCAAGCATTCAATCAGCTGAAAATTAGCAAGTCTCTTTGTTCATAGAAGTGTTCTTTATTAAAATATACTTTTTTTATATTAAATCTGAAACTTGCTAGATAGTAGGAGAGACGCTTCTTTGGAAATAAAAGTACGGAGAGGTTCGTTTCACCGAGAGAATCTTATCAATTCTGTGGAAGCAGATGCACGCGGAGAGTTCACATCACGCACTTACCACTCCTTGTACCACATAAACGGGAAGAGACAAAAGGCACTTGCAGATAAACCGTGGTGAGCGAATGCGATTGCCCGGTTGGGAAGTACTACGGACTATGCAAGCTCTGCCCTTTGGCTGTGAACCGTGGAGATGGAGACGTGATCGCTTCGCTGGCGCCGATCTTGTGTTCGGCATTAATCCAGGTTTTAGTGACCGTGTGTAATACCAGCCCCAAAGTGATTGCACAAGCTTGTAACAACTCAAATGTACTACGGACTAATTGGTCATCTTGTAATGAATTAACGATGACCTGTCCCTACTCACGGCAGAAGCTTCAAGCTACCCTCGTGTCGGTCCGCTCTCCTCGCGAGGTTTACCAATTACAAGCATCCGGCTCCGTTCTCCCCGGGACTGGAAAATTTACAAGCTAGAAGAATCAGGACTGCCACGAGCCCCGTTCTCCAGAGGATGAGTACTGAAAAATTGCGAGCTCAACTGCTGCTAAAAGAACAATTGATTCCTAGTTTTCTGGCCTGCACATACCACTTCCATTTCTAAAGTATATCGCATTTCTGGTTGTAATATTGTCCTCGTTTGGGAAACAGTATCATACTTGAGATTTGTTTCTAGTATCCGATAGCATATTGCTAATTTGTTTGGAAACGAAAAACTTCACTGCAAATATCTGGCTGCCTTCTGCTTATCGATTTCGACAACAAGGAATAGCATTGTGTTTGATAAGTTTCAATTCAGTGATCCTATGTTCAACTTTTGCAAAGCATGCTTGTTTTTGATGTACTGTTTTTTTTTTTTTTTGAAACTATGTACTGGGTTGGTTAACAAGGCTCGCAGGAGAAGACTAAACTGAAGCAGGGCGTCAAGTTGCTACCGGAGAGCCAGGGAGAGGAGTCATATCTGACGAAATTTCAGTTTCAGTTGAGGTGTTCGACAACGACCGACAGGCTGGCTAACCTTTTTTTTTTTTTTGAAGCGTATGGCTAACTGCATTGGACAGGCAGGCAGCATCACTTTTCTACTTTCAATAATTAGTACCTTCATGATGAATTTTTTAGAAATGGAATAAATTTTGGCCGTTTGTACACAGCCTACCTTCACGATGAATTACTTTGTGTACCCATCATAAGTCAGATTTATCATACTAGTAATCTTCTCTCTTGCTTTTGTGAGATCATACTAGTAATCCTATCCCTCAAAAGTTGAAAGGGTGACTGTGTCGCCGATGTGGGACCAGAGAGGTCGCCGGGGCAGAGCAAGCCGAGCAGCTCGCAGAATCACTTCATCTCCTTGTCCAAGTCCACCGTGTCGCCGATGTCGAAATCCCTGGCCCGGAAGAAGTCCGGGCCGAGCGCCGTGGCGCCGCCGGCCGCGAAGTTGGCCCCGAACGCGAAGTCCTCGGCGCTCCTTATTGCCTGGCTTGGAGCTCGCCTGAGACTAGCCTGTAGTGTTGGATGGAGCCCTCAGAAGCTGCCTGACTCAGGCATCTGAAAAAGGCGAAAAAAAAAGTCTGCAGAGACTGGTGCACTGTGCATAAGCTGTCAAGTGCTCTTCAGGCAAAAGATTACTATGCGCAATAATCTGCATCTTGGCGTGACACGGAATTTTTATAGTGTGTACGTTCAGCTGCTATAGAATGCAGTAGCTATATTAGCATTTTGAAATCCTTTGTTTACAACATCTTCTTTTGAGAAATTTTACTGTCTAAAATATTGTCTATTAGTTTTAAAAAAATTATTAGCTAATATAAATGATTTTATGTTTATTTTACAATAGAAATCTAACCCTATCGAATTATTAAAATATCAGTTGATCTTTTAAAAAATAAAATATCAATTATTAATCATATTATTAATTTATTTTTATTCATGACAATATAAAACAATTATTAAAAATATAGAAATGTTATTTTTTTTCTGATATTATCCTCAAACTCCTAAACTATTGGCCAATTATTTTTTAAAACTAATGGCCAATATTTGGTTCGTGTTTATGATAAAAGATAAAATTATCCTTTGGTGTCGATTTGCTTCAATTTATTTAGGAGGAAGTTTGGAAAAAGAATGATGGGTCCAAGGGGCGTATTGAGGGTGCATGGAGACAGTCCCCCCTCTCCCTATTGGCCAATTTTTTTTTTCTGATATTACCCTCAAAACTCATAAACTATTGGCCAATTGTTTTTCAAAATTAATGGCCAATATTTGGTTGGTTTTTATGATAAAAGATAAAATTATCCTTCGGTGTTGATTTGCTTCGATTCATTTAGGAGGAAAATTGGATGAAGAATGATGGATCCAAGGGGCGGATTAAGAGGGGTGCATGGAGACAGTCCCCCCACCTCCTCAAAAAATAATTTCTGCAAGACTACCATATAGAAATACTCCATAACATGTTATATATATTGAAAATCTTGTCAAATGTAAATCTTTTAAGTCTTAGTGGCTAAGAAATAGAAAAATAGAAGAAATAAGTTATGTTCAATTTTGTTGCTATGTTCACTTGAATTTTCATGTGACATCTACTTTGATTTGTACTCTCATAATTAAAATCCTACATCCACCACTGTTGGGTCCCATCACAACAAAGAACTAAAGAAATAAACACGTCGACTAATTCTCATACATCTAGTTATATATATTTAACTAGCAAAGTGCCCGTGCGTTGCTACGGGCTCTAGAAAAATAGAACAAACTGTAGACATCATATATTTTATTCTTACATGGCATGCTAGATAGATTCATTATAAATAGAAAGATAATATATCTATTGCTCCTAATTATTTGATATTAAATAATCACATCAATTCTTTCATAAAAGGTTTTCAGTTTATATATTGCTCTGAACTAATTACCGGTATGAACAAATGAGTCAAAATAAATTGGAATGTATGTATGAATTATTAACTGGGCAAGGCAAGTATGACTTTGTCTATAAATGCCTCATCTACAAAAAGGAAAATTTTATTAAAAAATATTCTAGAAAAACCTATACTCAATCTGCTGTAGCAGCACATTTGTTTGTAATGGAAATTTAATAAGAAAGTTAGAATCTAAGAAGTAAAATCACACAAACCCAAAAATTATTTCTTCAATATTAATCCTATGATTATTTAGTGTGTGGATGATTCTATACATTCATATCATGTGAATAATTATTTTCATAGCAAAAAGCACTAAACAAACACTAAGCAAATGCACAAGGTAGAATATACTGTTGGATCAAGGTAGTTCTGCATATGACTGAGTTATATGTAATCATGAATCTGTCCATTGAATCAAGGTAATTTGTAGTTGGCACGACTAACTTGTCTATATTCTGATATGCAATGTGCACTACCATGGACATGAGATGAACCGGACATATATAAAAGCCCATATCAAAATAATTCATCGACCTCAATGCTTGAAAGTCAAGCTGCAATACCCATGCATGTGCACCTAGGCATTGTGACACAAAAGAAGAAAGCAACTGAGCCAATGGGATAATCACTTAATTCACACCATTCTAAACAAACTACAGCAGCTGACACAGAGGCACTTTGAGCCTCTTATTCAAATGCCTCTTGTTCAACTAACACCTAACCCAGCAGAAACTAATAACATTCTTACAAAGGCTTTGTTTTTTAGAATCAACAGGAGTATTGATCAACATAGTGCTTGTGAAACATGTATAAAACAGGGGACAGATCGAATTCAATCTTATGAGTCCTCAACAAATGGACACTTTCTGTAATGCTCATCAAAAGAAGACCACTCAAGGAGAATGGCGTTCTATTCTGAATCAGCCAGTTATGAATATTTTTGTATGCCTCCTAACTAAACAAAGATATAGTACATTCAACTACGATGGCTACTCAAAAAGGCAAATAATAAGTACCTTTTTAGAAGAGGGAATATATTACATATTCCGGCCTCTGTAACTATAATTACATGTAGCCAAAACAATAAGTACCTTAAGTAACCAGATAGAAATTAGACAATAAGCGCCACAAGAGAAACCTCTATAAAGATAAAATCGATTAGGTACCCCCTCAAAAGGCTTGAGCAAGCAGCAGGATGCTTATTTCTATGCACCTCCTAACTAAACCAGGACAGTACACATGACTATAACGGCTACTCTTGAGGCAAGAACAAAATGACATGGAAAAATTATAAAACTTCACAACATTCAAAAGTGATATCTCAAGACTAAAGCTTGAGAAGAAACAATGCTCGACCACTGCTGACATCTAGCTAACCAAACCAAAGGAAACAGGGGCTAAACCTGATATTAAGCAAAGCAGTACTAAGTCATGTTCAAGCGTTGGAGGAACCTACATCTATGACGACAGCGCACCAGCACAAGGAAACTGCATTTCGTCAAATCGTGTCCTAGAAGAGGGAGGAAGTGGGGATCGAATGTCAGGGTTCATGCGAGGGAAAGATAGGGTCTAAGTCCGATGACATAGCAGCATGGCAATGTCCACGGCTGGCCTGCCCAACATGTGCACACAATGAGATAACACCCTATAGACACAATGGCAGACATTTGTGAAGACATTGATTTAGTATTTCTAGGAACTAAAAAAGCAACGTTAATTCTGAACATATATGAAGAAAGTGATTGACAAACACAAACATACCATACTCCTGAAGATGTGGACATTTATGTAGCATCCAATGTGCAATTTTTGTATTCTAGTGATTATTTGTCTTATTAAGTTCTGATGCTCTAACTTCAACACCTGCAGATGATTGTAATAAAATATAAATATCAGAATCATTTATGATTTGAAGTTCAACTCAATGCATTGGTGGCTGTTTGCACCGGGGGAGCCAGGCATTGGCCAGCCTAGGCCCTGCCACCCCCCCCTCTTCCCCCATTGCAAATTTTTGGCAGTTGATAGTAATTACCAGTAAATGGTTGTAGCAACCTGGCAAAAAACCATCAAAAATTTGCTTAACTATCATTAGTAATCCGATTAGACAGCTTGTGGACGTCCGCTCGTCCCTGACCTCCATCCTAGTGTTCCTGCAATCCCCGATCTTCCTGCCTATCACCATGTCCATCACGATCGTAAGGCCTTGATGCTCACTGCTGTAAACAGTGCGTCAGCTTACATTGTTGCCTACTTTCCTTTTGTTTTGATTGTTCTCACGACTCATTAACTTTAAGAATGCTAGATGCAGGGCTTAATCAAGTTTAATTTTGTTAACCGGCCCCTCCTTTGCTTCTTGTTTGGCTCCGCCATTGGCTGTTTGTACTATGGAAAACAGTTTGTTTAATTTGTGAGCTGAATACCTTAAATTTCTCTAAGTCATTCAGTAATGGCACATCCGATTCTTCTCCTTCACTTGCCTTCAACAACAAGACTGCAGGAAACCACCTACCATGGAATTCAGATTTCAAAAAGCCCTCTTGATAGATCAAGAAAGCTTAAATATGCACTTTAGCTTACTACCAACCGGTCAAGAGCTTGGTTTTGAGAATTACCGCATTCATAGAGTAGAACAACAATATGACACATATATACATACCAACCCCGTTAACAGATGAACATCAATTTTTATCGCAAACTCTAAACTGTCCCAGTCCCATGGATTTGGTATAATTTCGTAGCTAACAGGGAATCGACTCCCACATCAGCTCCATCTTCATCTCATGCAGCGACTCCTGACTTTCTTGGCACTTCCTGGTATTCAACTCGTTCTCCCTCATCAGGTCCTCTAGAAGGCCCTTGCACTCCGTGATGACCAGCTCCCGTCCTGTCATAGTGCCATGGCCCATGGTGGTGGAGTTGCAGCGCTGTTGACTTCTCTTGTCGCCAAACTTGATCGCCCTCCTGCCGCTGTTCCTAGTCTCGACGAGCAAAGCATGAGCTGCAACTTGAACACGTACACAGCCCATCGACGAAGCTCCCGTGGTGAATACGACGTGTGGTCGCCATCGTCAGCAGTGGTTTTCTCTAAGGCGTCATCGTGAGAAGAAGGAACAGATGGATGCTAGGGTTCCTGGCGGATTAGGTTTCTTTTCTTCATGGGGCAGGATGATAATGATCGACAAACGGGGGAGATCGGAGCAACGGGCAAGCTTTTACATAGGGGGTAGAGATTGACAAACGGGGGAGACCAGAAGATTGGAGCAGCGGGCAAGATTTTACGTAGGGGCAGGGGCAGGTTCGTGTGGTGGCTGGTTTCTTTGGGGATTATCCAACGTTGTAGAATGTACGGACCCGTGACAGTGCAGCTATCAGGAAGGCAGGGGGCAGGTTTTTGTGGAAACGGAATAGGACTTTTTTCACGTATAGGATGGACACCAACGAAAAAAAAAGTAAAAGATCACACCGATTTTATTAAGAAATAGAGATTAAGTTCTATATTTTATAAACAGAAAAGAATGTGAAGCATGTATATACACGCGCTCCACGTTGCCACTGTAATGTTTTCAATTGATGAATAACACGACAAGAGCTGTGGTCCTGGCGCATTCATTTCTAAAATTTTAGATGGAATTCCTTTTTTAAAAAAAGTTAAGTTGCATCCATATTTCTTTTGCTGAGTCGCTGACCTTCCACTGTCATCGGGTTCATTCGTCGGCCTGCAACAACCCGCAGAAAACAGGCCATGGCTTTCTGTGCCTCCGATTCCGCGGGAGGAGGCCGAGGACTCCTCTTTCCTGCAGCGGCAGCGGTACTGGCGCTGGTACTAGTCGGCGCGAACCCGTCGGCGGCGTGCTACCCGCGTGTGTTCAGCTTTGGGGATTCGTTGGCCGACACGGGCAACTACCGCTTCGTCTACGTCAACGACACAAGCGCCCCAGTGCTCCGGCCGCCCTACGGCGAGACCTTCTTCCACCGAGCCACCGGACGCTTCTCCGACGGCCGCATCCTTCTCGACTTCATCGGTAACTAATACGCCACAAACTACCGCCGCTTCACAATTGATCGATAACCTATAGCCAGCCAAGTTTTGACATTCGAGGCGTTTTGAGAAATCGCAGCGGAGGAGCTGGGTTTGCCGTTCGTGCGGCCGTACCTGAGCGGGCGCAGCGTCGAGGACTTCGCGTTCGGGGCCAACTTCGCGGTCGGCGGCGCCACGGCGCTCGGCCCGGACTTCTTCCGGGCCAGAGGTTTCGACATCGGCGACCAGGTGCATCTCGACATGGAGATGAAGTGGTTCCGCGAACTGCTCGACCTGCTCTGCCCCGGCGATCTCTCTGGTATCTATGTTACTTTCACCTACCACTTTGACCAGCGCATTCTTCCTCTGCTGCAATTCAAAAGACCAGAAATCAATCAGAGTTTCCTTCGCTTTTGAGGAATAAGCTGGCAAAATTCATCGTTTAAGGTACTAATAGGAAAGTTGTAGCCTCAAGATTCATATCAGTCGTTGTCCAAGTCCAACGCCTCAACTGACACTGAAATTTCACCAGCTACTCTGCTCTTATAATAATTTGAGTCCAAATATAAACTATACTAACTCTTTGAATTTTTTTCTACAGTACACTTTCAAATGTTAATTCAGAAGTCATAACCCTGTTTACTGCACAGCTTGCTCGGACATCATGAATCAATCCCTCTTCATGGTTGGAGAAATTGGAGGCAACGACTACAACATACCCCTTTGGAATAGAATGCCCTATAAGACGGTCCGCACCTTCACGCCAAGCGTCATTGCAAAAATTTCTTCTACAATCACCGTGAGTATCTATTCTACTCTAACTGTCCTTCTTGGTGACATTATGTTAAAGGTTATAATGTTGCTGCAATGAATTTTTAGGAATTGATTAAATTAGGAGCCAAGACTCTGGTGGTTCCTGGGAATCTCCCGATCGGGTGTGTTCCAAGCTATCTGACGACATTTAACAGCAATAAGAAAGAAGACTACGAGCCAGACACGGGTTGCATTGGGTGGCTGAATGATTTCTCACGATACCACAACAAGCTTCTCATGAAAGAGATCAAAAAGTTGCGAAAGCGCCATCCTGCTGTGACCATCATCTATGCTGATTACTATGGGGCAGCTATGGAGATTTTCCTTTTCCCAAATAGATATGGTGAGTTCCAGTACATACTTTTTCTGCTAGTAGTTTCTCTTTCTCAGGCGCGCAGGCATGTTAAAGGTATGAAGATGTTCTGTTTCGTTTCACTATGGCCAGAAAGGGAGCAAAATTTTTTGTCCATGCATATCAGCTGAGATAGTGTATCTCATCATGCTATCGAAAAGACGTTACAATATGCTCTCCCAGCAACATACACCTCACCAGAAGATCACCCTTTAAACTGTTGATGATGGTCATGTTACAGTATTTTGTCTGTTCTTCCTTCCATTTTTCATTGTAGAAAATTAAGTGACTAGAATAATTGAAGAAAGGAAGTGGATGGCAATAGCTCTAGACCAAAAGAAAAAAAATGCAGAATTGAGCAACGAGGAAAATGAATTTTCTGATAAGCAGAACTGGAGCCTTCTTAATTAGGTCATGTATAAAAGAAATTGCTTGCTAACATATGTAATGTCCAAGTCCAATAGCATCATATGGGCTATGTTCCTATTTTTATTATCAGGTATTCATCATATTGCTAGCACAGATTATAATGTATGTGTATTATTAGCATTATTGGTTTTGCTAAACACAAAAGTTTAAAAAGTTGGATACAATTATCAAAAGGGACATATCACCTAAACAGTAACATCTTTACCTACCGATAATCTGGTTAACGAAAGTTGACTATGGTTCAGGTATCGACTATCCTTTGGTGGCTTGTTGTGGTGGAGGAGGAACCTATGGCATATCTGCAACTGCAATATGTGGATATGGACATTACAACGTGTGTGGTAAACCCAAACAATATGGATCATGGGATGGCACGCATCCAACAGAGGCTACATATAAGGCCATTGCAAGGGGCCTGCTACAAGGCACATACACACAGCCTCCCATTTCCACAACAACCAGTTCATGTGCAAAGCTAGTAGAGCTCGGCTCTTCTACTGAGTATAAGGCTCTCTCCGACTTATAATTGTCTAAACGCATTTATTTGTTATTATCATATAAATTATTTGTCTAAATGTGTCAAAAAAAATATGTGATGCTTGTAATATTTCCGTGGAGAAATACAAAAAATGTTCTTCTTCCCGAGAATAGGAAGACCCGCTGCCACCCGAGCGCTACCGCAAAAGAAGGGGAAGCCGACCTCCTCCTCCAAAGAGAACAGGGGGGAGGGGGGGGGGTTGAGGGCATTTGGGCGGCGAGGAAGGTGACGACTTCCTGTGAGGAGGGTGGGGCGAGGTGATGGGGCCCCGCGCAGATCCGCCTCGCTTCATGGGAAGGAGGGGGGGGGACGCCTTGGAGGAGGAGGCGTGAGATGGGGCGACACCAGAGGCAACATGAGAGGGGGCGGCGTGGAGGAGGTTGCACTGGAGGGGGGGGGGGGGGGGTGGATGCGGAAGGAGGAGCCGTAGGATGGGGTGGCGCTAGAGGGGCCGACGTGGGATGAGGCAGCGCTGGAGGAGGCGGCATGGGACAAGGCAGCCAAAGGAGGGTAGCAGCATGGAGGGAGACGAAGAGAGATAAAGAGTTAACTTTGCCTATGTATATGACAACTTAAAAGTTATTGGGTCTGGTAATGAGCTGCACTGTCTTTTCACTAGCGTGTTATTATATGGTGCCGTTACAAATACTTTATTTATTTGTAGCGGCAGCTTATATTATAAACCGTAGCTATAAAGTATTTTTTTAGTAATGAGACTATCTACTTTGTGTTCAAAAATTGGTGACCAATCAACATGTTTAAGTGTCATATCTTCATTAGCTACTAATGATGATACAACCAACAAGCAAAGTCACCTTTTTGTTATTCGTTGACCATGAGAACTACTCTGTATCGACGGTCTTTAAACCTATGGCAAAAGAGCAAAGAATTTTGCTCAGGAATAAAACTCAGTACTATTTTAAAACTAATATCAGATAGATTCTCCATCATTGCCAAGAGGAAAATGACATCGAATATTAGGATACTAGTAAGAACTATCAAATATAGATTAATGATAAAATTCAGTCCATAACTCACCCAATAAATAACAAAACAAATTTATTAAAACTAATTAGACCATGATTAGTTAATATAATGCTACAGTCTATATCTCCTAATAATGATTTAATTAAGCTTAATAAATTTGTCTTACAAATTAGCATCCAACTGTATAATTAGTTATATATTTAATTTATATTTAATCAAATAATTGGTATGACAATACTAAAATTTAGACCACAGGAAATGAACACACCCAAAGTATCAAAGTATCTGCGTACATCCATGATCACCATCCACAAGTATTTGTGTCCTGGTGGCAACTGCCATATGCGGCTATGCGCTATCGTCTAAAGAATATCATACAAAAAAACCCCTAAAGCACAGGAAAATAAGCATACCACGACACGATAGCCTACACACATTGCGTTGTTCTAGCTACTAGCTTCTGCAGCAACCACATCAACTTCATATCACCGATCAGGAGAAGGCAGAAAAAAACACGCCACAAGGAAAATTGGAGTATGTTGTGTGATTGTGATAGTTAATTTTTTTTTGAGGGAATGTCTCCCGGATATTTTTATTAATTTGATAAAACAATTACATTTTATAAGATAACCTAGAAGGTAACCGGTGATAGTTGATTTTTTTTTTTTGTTGTATGATATGGTCCGTCGTTAGGTACTTGTGAGAAGTGACACAGCGTTTTCCAAATTGCTAATTGTTTCTATATTTGTGGATGTTATTGTTTCTTACCTCTGTCTGTTTGATAGGACAAATGTTCTCTACACGTAGATGACTCCAACCTGTTCATTACAGTCTCTCACAGACCAAGACCTCATGACAGCGACATCAATTCTCGACCTCTTTAGAGCCGCGGGCACTTCAGGCCTGCATACTAACATGAACAAGTGCACGGTGGGGCCAATCGCGACTTGCAGCAGGAAGTACATAGAATTGCATATTACTATTACTTATCTTGTCAAAACTCGGAGTTCTCAATCACATATCTGGGAATTTCACAATCCTCCAACACATTAAGTAAAGCGCACCTAGAGCCAGTGGTTGACAAGGTATGGGGACGATTACCTACTTGAAAAGTCGGACCTCTGAACAAAGTCGGACGCTTGTCCCTGGTAGAATCCACGCTTACTTCAATTCTGATGTGCCCTCTGATTTCTATCAAGCTACTTGCTTGGACTATCAATACAATTGACAAATGAGTAATGACGGAAGGGATTTATGTGGACTGAATGCAACTTTCAAGGGAGGACAATGCGCCATGGCATGGTCAGGGGTGACAATACCACTTGAGTTTGGCGGCCTCGTCATCTCAGACTCGCAAAGTAGGATTTGCGCTACATCTCCGTTGGCTTCGGATGCAGCAAATTGATGACCCCAATCATCATGGACTGGACTGCAAAATGAGTGTGAGAAGTAAGTCCAAACCATGTTCCAAGCATCCATAGAAGTAAAGGTCGGGAGCGGGGACAGGAAACACGTTGATATGATCAAGTACGTTCTAAGTTCCACCACGTAATCAACTGATTGGCTTTCTTTAATTTCTTTGGACCGTGGCAGGTGCCAAGCACCTGGGTAGTATCATGTCAGGAGAGCACCTGGGTTGTATCATTTCAGGAGAGTAGTATATTAAGGTCCTTCTTAAATACTTCATCCGGATTTAAATTATTAATATAATTGACTTTTTTTAGTTATGTTAAAGCATTTATCTTATTTAAAAAATTTAAAAATTATCAAATATATTATTATAATATTTTATTATTAAAAAGTTTTAACCTATTTATTAATAATTTTTACATTTGAATAAGACGAATGGTCAAAACGTCAACAATTAAAATCGGAAGAGAGTAGTCATTACTAGTGCTTCTTTTGTACAATCTCTGTGCAAGACGGCTGGCAGCCACCTAATGGTGACTTCGCGTTGCAAACATGTCATGAACCTTTCTTGTTCTTAATACATAGAAGTAGATTGTAACTCTCATGTGTATTCTAGAAAACAACATTTAAGACGAGATTACTGGCTAATGCCTAATGGCTTCTGCAATTTCTTCTGAATATTCTTCATACAAGTAACATAATATTATTGTACGCCTCTGCTGCCTTTGCACTTTGCAGATCCACCAAGTCAGGCAGGTACCTTAAGAGATCTGGTGTGCAAAAAAATAGCATTTTTCGTGCACTCCGACACGTTGATATGACCAAGTAGTACCACCATCACGTAATCAACTGACCGGTTTTCTTTTAATTTGTTGTTTGAAGCTGACTGATCCATCAGTTTTGGAATCAGCTGCAGTTTCAGTTCAATCGAGCACGCAACACACCGGTGGGTATTGGATCAGGGGCCCCATAAGTCAGTCACTGAAACGGGTCCCATGCTCTGATCAGTTGGTGGCTACCACAGCGAGGTTTATAAAAGCAGAGGCGTCAGTCAATGTTCTTTCTAAAATAGATTCGTTCAGTTTCGTGTTCGAGCGTCACCGAGCAGAGCGGAGCAGACCCCGCGAGGAAAGAGGAGGCCATGGCTTCCTCTGCCTCAGGGCGAGGAGGACGCGGTCTTCTTACTCCGGCAGTGGCGGCAGCGGTGGTGGTACTGCTAGTCGGGGCGGGGCCGGCGGCGGCGTGCTACCCACGCGTGTTCAGTTTCGGGGACTCGCTGGCGGACACGGGCAACTACGGCTTCTTCTACGGCAACAACTCCGGCGAGCCCGCGCTCCGGCCGCCCTATGGCGAGACCTTCTTTCACCGCGCCACCGGACGGTTCTCCGACGGCCGCCTTGTGCTCGACTTCATCGGTAAGCCCGCCGCCGCCGCACCGCCGATCGATCGATCAATTACCTCGGTAGTGGTATTGGTACTAATCGGAGAATTGGGATCCGTGTGGTTGCAGCGGACACGATGGGCCTCCCCTTCGTGCGGCCGTACCTGAGCGGTCGGAGAGCAGAGGACTTCGCCTGCGGGGCCAACTTTGCCGTCGGCGGCGCCACGGCGCTCGCGCCGGACTTCTTCCGCGCCAGGGGGTTCAACATCGGCGAGCGCGTGCACCTCGACATGGAGATGAAGTGGTTTCGGGAACTGCTGGACCTGCTCTGCCCCGGCGACCTCGCAAGTACGCCTCCTCTATCACTTTCCCCTTTGACCTGGCCTTTTTCAATTCTGTTGCATTCTGGGGAAAAGAAATCATAGTGGTATAGGTGGCGAAAGCCGCAAGTTAATTAAAAACTAAAACAGAGAGAATCCAAATTCTAGAAGGGTCGGTCGGTGCACACTGGACAGGTGTTTGGAGATGTACATGATTTCTGAGTGGAAAAAAAAAATGAAAACATGTTTTCTCAGAGAAGAAATCACCAGTGAATAGTCATGGAACTGGACGGGTACATAGTGATAAGTGGTCCCCAGCTACAAGTAGACGGTTGGTGGCTCGGTGCTATCAGTTGTAGTCCCCCCAACGAGCCGGCCAAATCCTACCGTCCTTGTCAAACACTTCAACTGGAACTCTACTGAAACAGTTGAAGATTCAGCAGAAGACGTGAGAGAGCGTTCTGCTCCTTAATTTCTCTTTCTATTTTTAGCAACGCAGATCACCTCTAATGTGACAACTGTATGCTCAGAAATGGGATATCGCAGTGAATAGAATAGTTAATCAATTTTATCCAAAAAAAAATAGTTAATCAATGGACTGAAAACGGCCAGAAATCAGGTTCTTTTTATTCCGGTACTTACTGGTCAAGCTTATAATACGTTTCCATATGAGATATATTAACAGTCATCGATAGCATAATAACAGAGAAAGCAGGACCTCCGCTCAAATTGATACTACTTTTGCACAAACATCCAATTATACTGCTGACAGGAAAAAAAAAATACTACTATGACAAATCTGAGTTGTAAGGGAGCTGAAAACTAACAGTCAACAGTTGACTACCATTAAATGCTTTAGTTCTCTTGATTCCTTGAAACCTTTTTTACGATGTAATTTCTCTATACTTTTTTTTGAATGGAAGTGATCTCTCTATACTGATTCAGAACCATTTTTAATTGTATAGGTTGCTCCGACATGATGAAAGAATCCCTCTTCTTGGTTGGAGAAATTGGGGGCAATGACTACAACCTACCTCTTCTCTCTAGAGTGTCCATTGAGAAGATCCGCACGTTCACTCCGAGTGTTGTTGCGAAAATTTCTTCAACAATCACTGTGCGCATTTGCGTTGATGTACCTGTAGACATGTAGTTTCTCCTGAGACTATATTATATATAGTAATGTAAGTGAATTGATTGCAGGAATTGATTAAGCTAGGAGCCAAGACTCTAGTGGTTCCAGGAAACCTTCCAATTGGGTGTGTCCCAAAATATCTGTTGATATTCAAGAGCGATAACAAGGAAGATTACGAGCCAGAGACAGGTTGCCTCAGGTGGATGAACGAGTTCTCAGAGTACCACAACAAGCTTCTCATGGAGGAGCTGGAGAAGCTGCGCAAGCTTCATCCTAGTGTGACGATCATCTATGCTGATTACTATGGAGCTGCTATGGAAATTTTTGTTTCCCCTGAACGGTTTGGTGAGTTCATATACTTTGTTTTTGGTTCCTACTGCGAAGTCTTTAGTGTGCTTCATACTAGGAATTTATTTTTAGGTAATTCACTTACGCACAGCTCCATGTGGCATCATGCAGTTCATTTCTATGTTCCGGAAAAGCGCAAATTATTTTCTCATTCCTTTTCTCAGTACATATCATTAGCTATCAGAATTACCATTAGGTATTGTGCGATAGAATTTTTAAGTTGTAACACAAGCTAATCTCTGTTGGTTATCGATCCTACAATGTTATCATAGTATCCAGAGCACTACAAATTGACAGAACTTTAAGCGAGTTTTGGAATTCAGAAGCTTGCTAATTTCGCTAAAAACCATCTAAGTAGCCATGGACACTCAGACATGGGCAAGCAGTATCGTTAAGATGTGCTGATGCCTTGGTTAACATTGCCATGACTGTGATTCAGGCATCGAGGATCCTTTGGTGGCTTGCTGCGGTGGAGAAGGAACCTACGGTGTATCCCTATCTGCAACCTGTGGATTAGGGGAGTACAAGGTGTGTGATAACCCAGACAAGTACGGATCATGGGACGGCTTCCATCCATCAGAAGCTGCTTACAAAGCCATTGCAATGGGGCTGCTACGAGGCACATATACGCAGCCTTCAATTGCTTCCGTCACCAGTTCATGTCCACAGCTTACTGAGCTCGGTTCTTCTGTTGAATACAAGGTCCTCTATGATTTATAAATTATATAACTACATTTAGCTGTCATTCTTGTACAAATACATATGGTATTTTTTTTTTTTGGACGCCAACGTGTGGTGAAAGATGTAATTGTTGTGACAGTCTCTACCTGATTACAGAACCGCGGTGTTGTACTGCACTTCACGGGTGTTGCGCAAGTGACCAGTTGGCTTTTGTTTTACCTTTTCTTTTTCTAGTCGAAGGTTTCAATCGCTGTTCCTCACTGTCATTCGTCTTTTTTTTATTCTTTGTTAGTTGTATAAAGTTAATTCCTAACTTGTGAGCGTCCTCTCCACTGTATACTGCTAGAGCTAACTGTTACGAGGAGATGACACCGATTCTTTACTCATCTTGCCTGGTACGCCAGAGATGTTGTATACTTCATTTTCATCTCTTGTATATGTAACCATCCATTCTTCGAATTAATACATTGCATACCCAATCCTCTGTCAGAAAGAGTACAAGAGAATTTTCAGAATAACGATTCTGCACGCCTCTCTGAATTTGACATACGACTCGAAAGGCATGTGAATGGATGTCAAATTCCGAAGGGCATGCAGATTTGGACTTTATTCTAAAAAAAAACCTAGATGAATGGTGTGCCTTCAGATCCTTCTCGTTTTGTTTCAACTTCGTCACATAATTAGCATCCCAAAGCTCACGATTTATCTTGCACTTGAGGCCTTGTATGGTTCTGTTTGTTGTAGAAATCGCCAGCTCTTTTTACACGACGTTTCCTTGTAGGTGCTAGGAGGGCCGACACAAAAACAAAATCTAGCCCACTAGGCCACCTATATGGATTGCAGGATTTTCATAGGAAAGATTTCAGTTTTAAAGGAAAAACATAGGATTCGGGGGAAACAAAAATCCACCATTCCACAGGAAGCATTAAGAGGTCCAACGAAAGGGTATAGTGCAGAATCTATCCATCGCAGACAGATGTAACATAATGAAACTTATTAAATACATGTTATATGACTCCAACCAAAACCTCGGTAAAATATTTCTCATATAATTTATGTTTACTTACTCTTATATAGAGAGTACGACTCTACCTCCCGCCTTTTTCAATATTAAGAGAGTGAAAATACAAAGATAACGTGACCCCGACAGTCTACTGAACAAAATCCGACAAAAACACAGCCTGCGTGAACCCCAATTCCTTCTTTTCTGATTCAACTCGCCCTCCCTCCCGACTTTTTGCAATTGTTAGCTTTATTTTATATGCTTTGTACGTTTCTTCTTGATTTCTTTGTTACTATATGATATATACTTGAGCCAACTTTGTTAAATTAAATTAAAACTAGGTTGCTTGATTTCTTTGTCTCAATTATAGTAGACACTTAAGGATTTATCCTTGACTTTTTCTCTTCATCTGCTCATTATGGATCTTGGCTCGGGACTGTATCTTCCAATGCCATGCAAACCATCTCTGCCAATGAAGTCACCCTCATTGATATATGCTAATAACTCATCCTCAAGGATGGATCAAGGCACCACAGTGACAGTCGTTACACCAGATGACCAGAATCAGTTCTTCCACACATGGCACATTTTTTGATAATGGAACAGATGTGCCAGCCTCTACATTTCAAGGAATATACACAGCTGTTTTACAAGACCTGGAGCACTTAGGCTCAAACTCGCGAAAGAGAGTTCAAAGTTGAAAGAGTAGAACGCAACAGATAGCACTAAGCATCTAAGTGCTGGACAGAAGACACACACTAGGCTTCAATCCGGTTTTCTGAAATTCCACCCAAGCTTTCCAAAGACCTACATGACTACTGACTCTAGTAGCCTGCATCCATTGTTGAAATTCACCATAGCCTCTTTCTTATGCAGCAGTGACCATTGTCTGATCCAATATGTCGCCTTGAATATTATCTGTAAAAATGTGTTAGTTTTAGAATTATTGAAAACCATATCATTTTTATTCAACCAAATAGACCAACATATAATTATAGCCCCCAATAAAATTTGGTTTTTCAGTTTCGCTGGAATGCCTTGAGGCCAAGAGCCAAACATATGTGACATGCTAAACGGCGGTTGAATGTTGAAAGTGATATGTATGGTATTCCAAATGAATCTAGCAAAGCGACAAACCAAGAAAAGATGTCGTATAGTCTTTCTAGAACTACAAAAACAACACTTGGTGCTTTCTTTCCACTTCCTTTTTGCTAGATTGTATTTTGTGAGTGTAACTCCTTTAATTAGGTACCATAGGAAGACTTTAAGAGGTATTTTAATCTTCCAAAGTGGTTTCTTGTTGGGAAGAATTTGAGCTTGTAGGAGAAACATATATATGGATTGTACCGAAAATGCAGGATGCACTTCTATGTAGGTTCCACAAACTTATCTTTTTCATTGTTAAGATAATTGGGATGATTTTCGTGACTAGGTCGAGCCATGCATCCAAATTGGAGCCTACCAAAGTATCGCACCCGATTTATAAAGACTAAACCAAGTGTATCGTACGTGTGCCCAGGAACAAGTTTTACACATGCATGACAATAATAGTGAAATACCAGTGCAACCAATGTCATTGATTACATCATAAAGTTGGATAATTGTTACATAAATATTCATAGACTAAACATACGTGACGATACAACGGAAGACATCATAACTCCATAGGCAGTCGACAGGAGATTGCTCGCCTAGACAACAACATCCTCATCATGAAACTCCATGTCCTTTCCGTCTTCTCTTCTGAGCAGCATTTCATAATAATAAGTAAAATAGCACGCTTGAGTACAATACGTACTCAACAAGTGCGAGAAATATATGACATGCAATCTTGTATCAAGAAAGGCTAACATAAGGACTCATTTGCAAAAATACCACTATACCTATAACCATTTGAAAAGAAAACCTATTTACTAGATGTTTAATTCTCTAAGTGTTACCATAAATATCCAACACTATAGACATGCCCTTCTTATAGACCTATCTGCATGTTATACCACTCAAAAAGCGTATCCTTCTACAGCTTACCCAGCCTGCAGCCAAAATGAACCATAACGTTGCTACAACTTACCCTAGCGTGTAGCCCAATCCAATCCCATCCATAGCTTGTCCCCCTAATCGTGTGAAAGGTCCATACGCTCGTGACCGTGAGCACGACTGTTATAACAGTTTTACACTCTGCAGAGATCGTACAACTTTACCCACAGGTTAGTGATTCTATCACCTGTAGGTGACTAAAGTCTCCCTTTTACCTAAATCACACTACCTATGATGTGAGGTCAGGAGATCACCACGAGGTCTTTCAAAGAGTTTCCTAGCCTGTCAACACGTCCACGCTAAGGTTTCAACGGTGCGGAAGTAGACCCTTCCTGCAAAAGCACCCTTTGGCGCCGTGGCTAGGAGTAAATCCTCCGTCACCTGAGGCCCGGAAGTAAACCCTTTTATTCCCCCTTCCTCGATCGCCCACGGACTGGAAAGACATCTCAGTACTTGACCAAGCCTACCATGTCAACCTTGTGCTTTGTGTGGTATACATGGTTGCGCGTTCCTCGAACCGGTCCTTAGATTACTAATCCCACTATAAAGATCATCATCTGATAGTGATTATATTCATTATTATAGTCCTAAAATACAACGACTAAGTATGACATACCCATCCTAAAGATCCCAAATCAGGGCGACAAAGGAATAATATGGAAGGATAAAGACATAGGATTTATATTAACTGTATGCATGTTTATAAGCATTTTGAAACATAGGTACCAAAATGGTCAACGGTCACTTGCCTTTTTTCACGGTTGCTGCTGCTCAAAGTCTTCAAACTCGAGGTCCTAGAAACTCTTGGACTGCTGACGGTCTACATGTTGATTCCACTAAAAAGCAAGCAAAACACAAACATAAGAAAACAGTACATCAAACAGTGCTACAAGTTTAATAAAGCATTACGATAGGGTTCTACTCGTTGCTACGATCGCGTGAGCACAAGAATCGTTAAAATCAGAGCTACGAGTAAAAAATACATTGGTTTGAAGGTTCAGGGATTAAAATGTAAATATGTCAGAAAGTTTTTAGGGACCTAAATATAATTATTGTAAAATATAGGGGCCTTAGTGTAAAAAGGTAGGGCTACAATATAATTATACTAAAGTTTAGGGGTTTGAGTGTAAACTATAGGATTTAAATGTAATTTAAAACAAAGTCGAGGCTTACTCTGTCAAACTATAATTATATAGGGATTTACTAAATTAAATTAAATATGATAATCTGGTGGACTCGGTCTACGGGGTTCGTAGACCGAGCTGGGCTCTCTGCTTACTTAGAAGTTCCGTTCCGGTACCGGCCGGAATGACCGATATATCTCGTTGCAGCCAGCAAAGCGGTAGTTAAGCTTCATCCCGTACCGGCAAAGTTACCGGCCAATACCGGTTGATTCCGGTCATGCCGGTCGTTCCACTAATTTCGGTACCGGGTATCTTTCATGAGAATAAGCTACATGTCATTCGAATCAGTCGCAGCCCAGCAATAAGACGATCCGGCTGGGCCAAGTTAGGCCAAACATTAGAGCACTGGGCTGCTTGGGTTTTAATTTACATGCATTTCGAATAAAGAAAGAGACATGGGCCAGGGATTCGGGGCCTATTTCGCTGAATCATCAGTAAAATGTGTGTATATATACAAGTATTTATGTAAATTATTATTATACTAGCAAAATACCCATGCGATGCTACAAGGTTAAAAAAAACTTCGGACACAATATATTTGATAGATCTAGTATGATTGACATTTTTTACGAAACAAAAGACCTTTATATTTTCTATGTGAGAACCGATACATTGCTACAGGCTATATAATTTTATATGCACGATGATGAAACAACACGCATTATTTGTACAAACAACTATCACTACTTGTACCTGAATGGCTTCGATTGGTAGTTTTGAGTTTTCCTCCTACGTGGATTCATATTGTTCTGATGCGTCGTAGCTACCTGCAATTGGCCCAGATCAGCATGTCAGGTTTTTCACATCCTTACAACTCAATTCTCATTTCATGCATCACAACTTTGTAGTCCATATTGAAGATTGGAGTTTCTGCAAGTGAGTTATAGTCTGCAGCATTGTTATCACAAACATTTTGGTTTCTTCCATCAGCTTCAACATTGGCACATTTCACATAACCAAACTTTTTCTTTATGCCATTCATCCTAGTTGATTGTTTCACGCTCTTCACCATTGCTGACTGCTTGTTCTTTCACCTTTTTTTCACCGTTTTGGGAGTTAATCACATGCAACTGTTGGGCATGTCCTCACGTAAAGTTCAGCATCCTTAACTTGGAGCAGACCTCAGACATGACCTCCTGGGTCTTTGCGGGCACAAGCATCTCGGCGGCCTCTTTCTTCGGCGCATTCATGAAGCCATTGTTGAGGTGATCATTGTTGCCATAGCTGAGTTAGTTGTGCCCAGCACCATAGAGCTCTCGATGCCGAGCTAGCCACACCATTGTCATTGTCGATGGGACTCTGACAACACATCTATTCAGTAAATAATCCTCAAGATCATGCACCTCGTAATCGTATAGACTAAATTAATCATTAAATAATACATATTAAAAATTAGTAAACACCATTGATTATCAGTCAAGGGTGAAGGTATACGCAACCTTGGATTGCATGCTACTAATCATAGTCCAGGAGAGGAGATTCCTAATCGGAAATCTGAACAAGAATTAGTAGTAACAATCCGTTGAACATAAGGACCCAGAATTTAGAGAAAGAAGTGTTTGCCCTTTGCCATTAACCATCGGACTCTGGCAAGGTGTGTTGTGGGAGCGTAGCTCAGGCCACCATCAAGCTTCAAGCCCTTCTGAAAGCCGACGTCCATGAACAGGATTGACTACTTCAATCTGCTATTCTTCCACGATGGAACCTGCGAGGTTCAAACAATTCAAAGCAATCAGTCACCCAAAACCACCCAAACTTAGCCAAATCGTATGAGAATCACATGCATGGCTTCCCTAGAATTTCTAAGCGATGCGCCTTCTCGCCGTCACCATCGTAGTCTGTAGGAAGTAGCTAGGAACCCACCACTGCTATTACAGCTTGGATCAACGGCAGCCGCAAGCTGGGATGACCGGTGATGAAAGGCATATTTGCGACCTAGAGGATGGAGATTCATTGGCATTGGAGAGGAGGGGAAGGTCAGGTGTCGCTCGCGCAGGATCGGTCGACGACGTACGAAAGACGCAGCAAAGGAGTAGAGGAGCAAGGCCATAAGGAATCAAGAGGCCAAGGCTTTCATCGTACAGCCGGGGTGTCTTGTGCTGGTCTCGGACTCAAAGTCCCTGTAGCACACGGTGGTGGTGCAGACTTTGCCGATCAGCAGAATTTATAGGATGGACGCATGGACACGAAAAAATTTGGTGAAGACAACCGCACCTTAATTAATAGGTTGTAGAGATTAAAAGTCCGGAACGGTACGCTGGTACTGTCCGGTACTAGAATGTTCCATTCCAGTGGCCAAAACGGAACGACGACCAGAACGGAATTTTCAGGTAAGGCTCTCGGTCCATAGTCCATGGTGGACCAAACCGTTCTTTTTTTTCTCGAGCACGCCGGAGAACTACGCGTCATTGTATTAAGAAGAATAGGAGGATCCAAAACAAGGCCATTTAGCGGCCGTAGTTTGTGCCAGTTACATTCGCGCTTGTGAATGTACTACCATCTCATCTCTAGGATCTATTGCAGAAGCTGTTTGAGCTTCTTTGCCCCTGCAGCCGCCCACAACCTTGCTTCATCCTTGATTTCCTGGAGGAGCGCTTGCATGTCTGGTTGGGCATCATCGAACATACAACGATTGCGATGCTTCCAGATCTCCTAGGTGACGAGAATAATCATGGAATTTAGGCCCTTTCTTGCCTCCCTTGTGCTCCTCCGACAGGCACGCCGCCGCCAGTCCTGGAAATATATGTTGGTCTGCGTCGGAGCTAACTGTTCCAACCGGATCCATTTTAGAGCATGGAACCATACTTCTCGCGCGAAAACACACCTTATGAGGATGTGGTTGATGATCTCGTCGCACTGGTCACAAAGGGGGCAGGCTTTAGGGTGTGCCATGCCCCGTCGTTGCAGGCGATTTGTCATCCAACACCTTTTCTAGAACACAAGCGAGATGAAGATTTTGGTCTTCAGCGGTGCCCAGGATTTCCATAATCTCTTGTATGGTTCGAAGGAGATGGCCCCGACATGAAAGCGCTCATAGGCTGACTGCGATGAGAACTCTCCCAGCGGATCTGGTATCCAGCGGTGTTGGTCCTGTTGCTGCAGATTTAGCGTTAATTGGCTCACAATCTCACCTAGTTGCAGGAATTGCCACTGAGCGAGAATAGGAAGCCTGCCCACAATATCTCTGACCCAGATATTATCTTGGATGGCATATCGTACCTTGCGCGCGCACCAGCCTCTGCGTCGAACGAACGACATTAGTGTCGGCGCCAGTTCAAGAATGGATTTGCCGTGCACCCAGTGGTCTGTCCAGAAGAGGGTGGAGCAACCGTCGCCAAAACATGGACCGAGCTTGCTGGGGCACCTGGATGTTAAGCAACGCCCATGGCCTGTCAAGATTCGTCTTCTCTAGCCATAACCATCTCATTCAAAGGGCCCAAGCCATAGTTTGTAGGTCGTGAATGCCGAGCCCTCCCAAGTGTAGGGGTCATGTAACCCGCTGCCATGCCACTGGACAATGGCCCCCCTTGAGATCTTGCCTGCCCCGCCACAAGAAAGAACGCCGCCACTTGTCTATTGCCTTGATGAACCACTTGGGTACATCCAGTGCAATTAGAAGGTAGATGGGGATAGCTATGAGCACCGCTTTGACCATGACTAGGCGACCCGATCTGGCCATGAGTGTCGCCTTCCATCCCGGCAACGTATCGGCTACTCTGTCGAGGATCAGTTGTAGATCAGTCTTCGTCAACCTTCAGATAGATAATGGTAGTCCAAGACATTTGCATGGGAAGGTAGAGATGCCACAATCCATCTGTTTCCTTGCAAGTTCCACATTTTCCTCAGCACACCTTATCGGGACTATGGATGACTTCACCATGTTTGTTCGAAGGCCCGATGCACTGCCAAATTTGTTTAGCATCGCCTTGATTAAGGCAAGGTCTTCTTCTTTGGTGGTGGAGAACATGACGACGTCATCAGCATAAATTGATACTCAATGCCCAATCGATCTCGGCGCCAATGGCTCAAGAAGATGAAGGGCGTCCGCCTTGGCTACCAGGCTGGTAAGGACATCCATGACAATGATGAACAACATGGGAGACAACGGATCCCCTTGTCGGAGTCCCCTACGATGACGTATCGGTGGTCCAGGTTCCCCATTTAACAACACCCTAGTAGATGAGCTGAAGAATAGGTTGCACAATAGTCTCCGCCATCTATGCCCAAATCCGAGGTGTTGGAGCACTTCTAGTATGAAAACCTAAGATATGGAGTCAAAGGCTTTGGTGATGTCGAGCTTGAGTAGTAGCCGTGGTCTTCCTTGGCGGTGTAGGTACTTGGCAATATGTTGGACCAGGAGGAAGTTATCGTGTATGCGGCGTCCACAGATGAAGGCGCTCTGATTCGGAGCAACTATGGTGCTAAGACGTGGGGCAAGTTGGTTGGCCAAAACCTTGGTAGTTAGCTTCGCGAAGCTATGCACGAGACTAATCGGTCGATAATCCCCTACCCCAGTGAGATCCTCCTTCTTGGGTATGAGAACCCTGTATGCTGAATTAAGCAGGTGTAGTTTCCTTGCATCTCCTCCATGTAGTGCACCAATAGCCATCATGATGTCTTGCTTGATAGTTGCCCAACAAGATTTGTAAAAACGCCCAGTGAAGCCGTCCGGCCCTGGAGCCTTGTCCAACGCCATACCCTTGATTACTTCCCATACCTCCTGCTCCGAGATTGGAGCGTCTAGCTTAGATAAATCATGGTCGGTCTGATAAAAATACCCTAAGTTAATGGATTGTGAGCGCTGCTCACAGTGTTTTCTCCCACTTTCAATGTGGCGATGAAGTTTTTGCGTTTGTGATATCTTGCTTGGGCATGAAAGAACCCGGTGTTTGCATCACCCTCTTCTAGCCAATCAATTCTCAAACGGGCACGCAAGATGGTTCTGTGTAAGGAGGCAAGGGCGAGGCTGTGTTGCTTGAGTTGCTTACGTAGCCATGTCTCCTCCGAGGAGAGGACACACATATCCTGGGCGATGTCTAGGCGGTGGAGGAGTTCACGTGCCTGTTCCAATTGTGCTACAACGTTGCCCACTTTCTTTTGGCTCCATGCTTGAAGGGCGCAGCTAGTTGCTTGCAGCTTCGCATGTATCCTCTCAAACGGGCATGACACATCGGCCACAGAGGTCCATGCGTGTTGTACTGTCTCATGGAACCCGTCCAGCTTCGGCCAAAAGGACTCGAATTGAAATTGCCGCTTGCCGCGCATATTGCTTTGCATCGTGAGTAGAAGGGTGCAATGATCGAAGATGTCTGCCGCCGTGCTTTGGAGGAGGTGGTTGGGGAACACGCTCTCCCAATCCGCGGTGCAGAAGACCTGGTCAAGGCGCACCAGGGTCGGGGCAGCTCGCTCATTGGACCACGTGAACCTTCTACCAAATAGCTCAACCTCTTTAAGCTAGATGTCGTTGATCATGCGGCGAAATCTACCCATCATCGCTCGATCAACATTGGGGTTATTTTTATCTGCCGCTTGATAAATGAAGTTGAAGTCGCCGGCAATGGTCCACGGTCCCGGACATGCTAGCCGCAGGTTGCGCAGCTCATCCAGGAATTGGATCTTCTGCTCGTCTTGCTGTGGTCCATATATGCCCATAAACCACCATTGAGTGCCATCCCCATTCTGGAAAAGCACCATAGCTGAGTATGTGTCTATCCTTGTTGTTAAAGCCCGGCATGCCGTACTCTTCCAAGCTATCAGCACACCGCCCCGCGTTCCCACCGCCGGCAGCGCGACATGGCTATCCAAGTCCGCGCCAAGCATGGAAAGTAGAACGCGCATAGACATATGTTGTACTTTAGTCTCTTGGAGGCAGACAATCTCT
The DNA here is from genome assembly GCA_030378355.1 of Eleusine indica. NCBI lineage: Eukaryota > Viridiplantae > Streptophyta > Magnoliopsida > Poales > Poaceae > Eleusine > Eleusine indica. The sequence goes on from CM059497.1 coordinate 45,686,781, forward strand.
AGCCTCGTCGCTGCCACAAGGTCCCGAACAACATCGCGACACCTTTTTGTTTAGTCCTCGAACATTCCATACAAGGATAGTTGATATATTCATAGGGAAAATATACTGCTACAACGTATTGGTCAAGTGACCTAGCACAGAAGATGGTCAGCCGAGCGCATTTCGCAGTCGTTTGGCACCGCCCACCCAAACAGTGCCGCTAGCGCCGTCAGGTGTGTCCGGGAGAGAGGGTGCTCAAAGAGGTGTGCATAGGCGTCCCGCGCTTCCTGGGTCAAACGATCCTGCTGAGGGATCAACCCCAGCTTACGCATCAAGACAGTTTGGGCTTGATCGATGGCATTCCAGAGCGGCCGGTACAAGCAACTCTTTTACTTCGACGAAGAGAGCTAGTTCCAGTCACCTTGCTCCTTCTTGTTCGTGGCGTGGTGGGCACTGGCAGGTTCATAGCTGAAGCCGGTGACGACGAGGTGATATTATCCAAGAACTGTTGCGCCGCATTTGACTGGTTGCTTGCGTCTTCTTGTTGTGGCTCCTGTAGTAGAGGCATAGATGTCGCGGCCTGGGGCATGGGAGCTAGAGTTAGCGACTATAATGCTACATTACATTCTTCTAATTCGCTGGCCGGGGCCATCGGTGCCTGTTCAACAAAACAAGCCATTCCTTGGCTTGCCTGGTCCTCATCATGACCCACGTATACGTGTGGGCCGGTCGAGGGAAAAGGGCCGAGATGCCCACTTTGGCCTAGGCAGCTTACTTTTGTGAGCATAGGGCCAAATCTTAGGGCCGCATCCCACCCCTGGATGGTTGGTGTGGAACCAAACATCAAAATCAACAGGTCTTGAAAAAGGTGGCGGGGAGGCGACTGTTGGGGCGACTGGCTCGAGGGCTGGCAATTGCCTTGAATTCGCATTACATCGTTGTTGACTCCCGTGTCCAGTGCATTAACTTCCTCGATAGGTTTGGTTGGGAGTGGGTTGGTACGTGGACCTGGCTCGCTTGAATCGCAGTGAGTGTGGGCCGGCGCGCATGCCGATGAGCTCACCCCGGCATCCAAGGGCAGTTGGCGTCCTCTTGTTTACACCGATGTTTACGCGGGCGCTGTTCTCGGCTCCTGGCTCTTCTTGGAGCTATGTCAGGCGAGACGTCATCACTCGACTGCGGCGTCGGCGGCGTCGGTGGCGGGGATGGTGGTGGGGAGTCCGGTGGTAGCCTGAGCAGTAATCTACACACATGAATCTGCACCAAGTACTTGAGGGTACGACACATTGTTTCCGTCTTCACAGGCTCAGGCACTGCAAGGATTTTCGTCTCTGGGATTAGCTCCGGCCGTGTAGTCGGTCAGCTTGAAGACGGCAAGGTCTCGGCGAGCCGCTATTTCGGGATGAATGCTTGTCAACGAGCAATAAGGACGTAACAGAGCCGCCGCAGTAGTGGCCTCCCAAACATGCGGCGGAATCCCCTCGATCTCGATCTGCACTTTGTGGTAGAGCGCACCATGGTCTGCGTAAGCGAGGCGGTTCCATGGGCGAATAATGAGTGAGAACGCTGGTGTCCGGACTGCTCTGTCACCATTTAGCATTCTGAGATAGGAGGCATGATTCGGCGCAATGAGGAGGAAGTCGAATGGTGCAGCTACGGCGTGGATTTGCAGTCACGCATCCACCGGAAAGTTGAACTTGTTGGCAATGGCTACTCTTGCATGCTCAGGCGAGACTGAAGGCCTCGTGCCAGTAATTTGGATTAAGACAGCGAGATCCTCATACTCTGCCTTCCACTAGTCGGTGTCCAGAGTCTGGTCGATGTGCCAATTTCCGGGCTATCCGGGCGGCGCCGCGACAACGAGGATGATGCCGGGGAGGGGGAACGGCCAGAGCGCTCAGAAGCAGACGCAGGGTCTTTCTTCGCTCGCTTCTGGCGCCCACCACCCTAATAGCCCCTACGCCTCCTACTGCGCATGCGGGTCTGCCGCAGCTGCTGCACATCGGCTGCCTACCCTGCCTCTCCCGTGTGCTGAATAGTAGCCGGTTGCTCCTCGGTGACCAGAATAAATGCGGCCTTAGAGGTCTGGGGTCCAGACTCCAGACGCAGATACTGGTGCCCTCGACAGGGACGCATCATCGAAGGGTCACGCCATCTACACTCGAAGGACCGATGACCAGGTTTCTTGCATCGTCGGCACTTTGTCGGCTCTCGACAGTCCTTCCTCCAGTGTCCTCTGGACAGACAGTTGAAACAACGCCCCTCCATGAAGGACGGGAGGCGCTCGCATCTGGGCGGCGGGGCTGGTTGGCTCCTGCGGCTGTGCCTGCTACGCACCTCGCGCCAGCCATCGACATCCGGTGCTGCATCCAGGACCCGGTGGATCTCAGAGCGCAGGCGGATGCGGGCCGGCTACGGCGGCGGAGAGGATAGCAGCCGTGTCGACCGCCCTTGGTCGCTGTGAGACCGAGCATCAACCCCGGAGATGACGACGTCTCTGTAGGACATCCGCTCAGACGCATCCGAAGCTAGATCAGAGCCCGATTCCATGGGGAATCCAGCCAACGCTGGAGCTTGGAGCGTCCAATGGAGGAAGGGAAGAAGGATTCGGCAAGGGGAGAAAAACTAGAGGTAGTGGCTGCTGATTTGGGAAGGGGAGTGGAGATGGGGAAGGCCGCCAGAGCTGGGAAGGCCACCGGTGGCGGTGGGCTAGCAGGGTGGGTGGGAGCAGGGTCTCTCAAGCTATCTCCAACGGGAGAAGCATACGGTGACCTAAAACTAAAAATGGGTCTAAAACGGTGAAATCTGCTCTTCAACGGAAGACCTATCCACGAGACTCGAGACTCATTCTGCATTGCGTGTCGCTCGCGACCCACATTTGGAGCACCTCCCCTCACGACCTAAACGTCTCCGCCTAGCTCCTTCACTCCCAGCTCCTCCTTGATGAGTTCCTCCACGCCCAGCTCCTCTCCGGTGAGCTCCTCCACGCCCAGCTCCTCCCCGGCGAGCTCCTCTCCGGTGAGCTCCTCCACGCTTAGCTCTACCCCGACGAGCTCCTCCCCGATGAGCTCCTCCACGCCCAGTTCCTCCCCGGTGAGCTCCTCCCCGGTGAGCTCCTCTACGCAGGAGGCGGGAGGAGGCGGCGGCTGCGGGAGGAGGCGGCAGGAGGAGGGAGGAGGCAGCCGCGACGGGAGGAGGGAGGAGGCGACCACGACGGGAGGAGGAAAGAGGCGGCTGCAGCGGCGATGAGAGGAGGAAGGACGCGGCGGGAGGAGGAGGAAGGAGGAGGAGGAGTCATATTTTAGATCTTCCGTTGGAGACTAATGTTTTTGGATGGCGTTGTTTCAATACTGTACCACCCCAATTTGGGTTTGGCAAACTGAGAAAACGTGACTTCGTCTCCAACATATTGATAAAGTCGAATTTGTCTGTAACACACTACGATTTCGTAATTTCTCGTCTGGAACATATTATGACCATTTAACAATTATTTTCAACTTTTTTATCTCAATACTCATAATATATTAGGATTTGAAACTTAGCATAAAGATATATTATTACATTAGCTATCACTAAAAAATAGAGCTAAATTTTTTCAAATGTTTTTCATGTTTGCTCATTGTTTTAATATTGAATTTGTCCAGCAAATCATGCAAATAATAATAAAAAAATCTAGCCCTATTTTTTAATGATACATATTGCAATAAGGTATATTTGTGTCAAGTTTTAAGTTCTAATGTATTCTAAGTATTGAGATAAAAAAGTTAAAAATAATTGTTAAATGCTCATAATGTGTTCCAGATAAAAAATTACAAAATCATAATGTGTTGCAGACAAATTCGACTTTATCGATGTGTTGGAGACGAAGCCACATTTTCTCAGTGTGTTACAGATAATTTTACCTTTGGGTTTTAGGTCTGCTCTACTGTTAGAGACAGCCTCATGTCCTAGTTCCTACGCTGGAGCAAAATTTACGACCGAACCATTCTGGATCGTTGATCACATGATGTGCGGCTCGGGGGCGGCTCGATGAGGCAGGCGGCAGCCGGCGGTGTTAGGGCCTGGCGGCGGCTGCCGACAGGGACCCAATCGCTACGCTGTTGCTACCAATCAGAAGAGGGGCTCGAGGGTATCCTCACCAGGTGTTCACGCAGGGGCGGGGTGCTCGGAGGAGGGCGCGCGATGTCGGCTCGTGGCAGCGCTGCTTTGCTTTCGGCGCACGGCCACGACAAATTCTGAGCGAGGGAATTGGGGGTGGGCGAGGTGCGGGAGGAGCTGGGGCATCCAATTTATAGGCTAGAGGTGGAAGAAACCGACATGGGGAGCAGGGCGTGGGGAAAACGTGGTCGCCACCATTGATGCGGACATTACTTCAGCGTCGTGCGGGTGGGCTCGTGCGCATTTGGAGCGGCACGGTCTGCAGCTCTGCTTCGCATTGACGACGTGCAGGAGGGTGGGGTTCGGCTCAGGGCGACGATAGGCCATGACCAGAACTGCACTTCATTGAAGGAACTCGGACGGTGAGCTCGAGCGCGTTTGGCGCAAACACGGCCTGCGGCGCTTGAAGGCAGTGTCGGCTGCGCCTTGGCTGGAGGAGGAAGAAGGTGGGGGTGATGGGTTGGGCAGAAAGGCCAAGCGGGGCAGAGTGGCGGACTCAGCCGAGGTAAGGGAAAGAAGCGAGGGGAGCTGGGCCGCGGAGAAGGGAATAATTGGCCCAATGGCTCGGGGTGGCCTTATCTTTTTATTTTCTTTTTCTAGTTCTTTATTTCTAAACCAAACGAAATCAACTCCTAATCGAGTTTTTAAAACACAGTTTTCACACAATAAACATCCTAATGAAATCTAATTCAGCATGAATGCAACAAATAATTTTATTTTTCTTAGGCGGAAAATTATTAATGTTAACACCCTAATTTTAATTTTAACTCAAAGTTGAAAATTGGGCTGTTACACAAAACCCTCCTAAAAGATTAATGTTTAGTGTTTAGCACTTGCGCAACTGTTGTCTCTTTTCTCCTAACAATGTTATATAACAAAGGATATGCCATTTTAAGGGGTTTATCGCCTACCTAAGTGTCCTCCCAGAAGCAGATTTGAGTTCCACTTTGTACTTTGAATGAGCCTCCCGCCAGAAAAAGGTCCTTGACCTTCATGAGTCCAGCCCAAAAATGTGAATCACTCGGCTTCTTTTGAACTTGATTAATGTTTTGGTATGTAAATATTTTCTTCTTAGAAGTGTTTATCATATTCCTTGTTCAGTTACAAGTTTGTACAACCACTTGCTTAGAAGACATTTGTTCTGGATCTCTAAATCTTGAATTCTGAATCCTCCACATTCCTTTGCCCGGCATAGTATGCTCCATTTAATGAGCCGGCATTTCTTTTTGTGATTATCATATTGTTAGAAAAACCGACTCCTTTTGGTACCTTAAAAAAAAAAGCATATACATCGCTAAACTAGTTAGCACTGAGTTAATAAGAAGTTAAGGACTAGCCTTACTCCTACCGATAAGAGTTTTCCTTTCCAACTGCTTAATTTTCCTTTCCACACATGGCACATGCCAACAGCATGATTATCTCTGTCTCACATCATCAATATGTTTGATATATTATTCCCATCGCAATCCAACAGCGTGTGTTGCTGCTCGCCATGTGGTTGTTCTGCAACCGCTTCTGCAGTTGTGCCGATGAAGTTCTAGTGCATGCCCGTTGGACTCGTCACCGGCATGGCCAGCCATGATGTTCACGAGCGTCTCGCTAACAGAACACACGTACGTATTCGTTGTGAGACCAGTACGCTTTGTATTTATGGGGAATTGTTTGGAAGCATACTTCTTCAATAGTTTCAAGGATGGAAAGTAATTGCTCAGGTGTATATGTATGTCTATCACTGTCTATCTCACATCCATATATTTGATTTTGAAGACGACTATCTTTCTCTGGACTCTGCCACCATGTATATGGAGACATCTTTTCATGGGAACTATATAAGCAAACTTTTTTTTAAAACTCTCTTGGACTCTGCCACCGTATATCGAGACGTCTTTTCATGATTACTCTTTGTGGAGATCCAAATCGAAGTCCGGATAATTTGTTTTCTGTAATTTCTAGGATTGTTTAAGGATTAATACGGAGGCTTAAAAAAAATAGTGCATATGTAAGATATACAACATATGTATACCATCTTAACATTCTCATCTTTATATTCCAACAAGCCATTTTACAACGTAAAATAGCGAATTATAATATGACATCTATCCTGTTTCGATCCACCTTAGTTTTTTAAAAACTGATTTTTATTTTTAGTTTTTAGAAATTGGTTTCTAAATGAAAATTGGATGGGGATGTTTGGATCCTGGCTTTTATAATCTAAAAACTAGCTTTTTAGGTAGTTAATGCATTGGAATGAGGTAAAAACTGACATTAGTTGGTTTAAGCCAGATTATAAATTTTTTTAAATTTTATAATCTGATTGATAGTAACTAGCATAAGAACTGACATGTTTGGAGATCCTCAAATTTCTAAAAACCAGTTACTAATTTGGAAAGACACCAATAAAGCCCGTGAGGTTTCAGTCTTTACTATTTTTATTAAAATCACGAAATCGTCGAGCATGCTTTCACAGATTTAATTTTTCATGTTTATGCAAGTACATTTATAGAAATGATCTGATGTAAACAACCCCGGGGCCGGGGACATGTCATTACCAAAATTTGATACGAATAAGAACGCATCAATTCGTACAGGCCATTTAAGGGAATTTATTTGTAGGGAGATTTAGTTTACCAGGAGGGATTTCCTTACCATATTATTACAGATTCAGTCGATCGCCAACCTCTATAGTCTATAAAATGTTGAAAAGAGCTCAACATGGAACATACAAACACAGGAAGGCAATTGGACCCAGAAGCTCGTCTTATTCAATCAATTTCCCTGGTAGAGAAGCGGTCGTGTCGAGATGGGGATTCCCATCCTCCTCGTCTCCGTTGTGCTCCTGCTCAACTCGCACGTGGGGCTATGCGGCTGTTACAAGCGCATCTTCAGCTTCGGCGACTCCATCATCGACACCGGCAACTTCGCCTACACAACCGGCAACAACCCGACCCCTGTGAAGGAGTCGCCCTACGGAATGACATACTTCAAACGCCCCACCGGCCGCGTCTGTGACGGCCGTGTCCTCATCGATTTCTACGGTCAGTAGCGCGCATACACAAAAACCATACTCGTGTGCATTGGTCTATATCTATATATGTTCACTGTGTGTTACATATACATTTATCAGCGCAAGCACTCGGGTTGCCGCTGGTGCCGCCGAGCATACCTGAGGAGCGAACTGGGCAGTTCCCGACAGGCGCAAACTTTGCCTATCTAGGGGCCACGGCGCTGGCGCCGGCCTACTACAAGGCCAAATTCAACTTCGACATGGGAGGGTCGTCCCACCTCGACCTGCAGCTTGACTCTTTCAAGAAGGTGCTCGCACGGATCGCTCCGGGAGACAGTAAGATCGACTACAAATAAATATATACTGCATGAAGAACACACGGCACAAAAACCTCTTTCGTTTCACGTTACCAAACGTATCCATGCTCACTAGATGTGCATGCATCAAGATTGTTGTTCCTTATTTGCTAGACGCGACGAAGAGCCTCCTGGCCGAGTCTCTGATCATCATGGGCGAGATCGGCGGGAACGACTACAACTTTTGGCTGCTGGCACGCAACCGGCCCCGGGACACGCCGTTCCAGTACATGCCAGACGTGGTCGGCCGCATCGGCACGGCCGTGCAGGACGTGATCAACCTCGGCGCCAAGACGGTGCTCGTCCCGGGCAACTTCCCCATCGGGTGCGTGCCGGGGTACCTGAGCGCGTTCCAGAGCAACAACACCGCGGACTACGACCGGAACGGCTGCCTCGTCTGGTACAACGACTTCTCACAGAAGCACAACCAGCTGCTGACGAAGAAGGTCCAGCGGCTAAGGTTGCAGAACCCGGGCGTGAGGATCATCTTCGCAGACTACTTCGGCAGCGCCATGCAGTTCGTCCAGAATCCTAAGAAATACGGTGAGACCATGCAACGATGATCCTATATAAAACTTGGCCCACACATTGTTTCCAACATTATTAACTGATGCTTGATTATAATTTGCTGGACCGAACTTGAACAGGTATCGACGACCCTCTGGTCTCGTGCTGCGGCGGCGATGGCAGGTACCACACGGAAAAGGGGTGCGACAAAGATTCGAAGGTCTGGGGTAACCCGGGTAGTTTTGCAAGCTGGGACGGCATCCACATGACCGAGAAGGCCTACAGTGTCATCGCCGATGGGGTGCTAAATGGTCCTTTCGCCGACCCCGCGTTGCTCCGAACTTGCTGAGCTAGAACTCTTGTAGCTAGCTTTCACACACGAGCGCTAGAAAAGTACCAAAAAATTACTTTAGCTTCTGATAGGATTTGCCAGAATTTTTATGAGGTCTTCTTATACTACTAATATAAACCTCAATAGTGATAGATAAATTTTTAAATCATTATACATGTATCCTTTTTCAACAGATAAATAAAGAGCAGTGAATTGGTTGATCCCAACCCTAATGCCCCCTTAATTGTCTCAATATGTGAGTTAGCGAAGATTTAAAAACCAGTCTGCCAATCTCCCGGTTTATTTGAGTGTGCTATAGAAGGTCCAACCTTGAGAAGTCTGAACGATGCCAAGAAATGTCATCATAAATAAAGAAATAAGACTAGTTGATACCCCACGATGCCACAACTTTAAAAATGAAAATCGTGATCAGAAAAGACGAGAATATACTATTTGAGTGGCAAATGATCTCTGAATTAAACATTTGTGATGAAAGTAGAACATAGACCTCTTGAACTCCGCCTAACCATTGTGCAATACCCTGATGAAGCTGTTAGTGCCATTAATAGTTCAGTCTGTTTTCCCTGCCAAAAAAAAAAAGGTTCAGTCTGACATGCATGTTTGTTAAATTAGGAAATTGTTAATCTTACAACTGATGCCTGTGGATTGACAGATACTTATGTACAGGATCAAATGCATGCTGCCTTGGGCCGTAGGTTGATTGCAATCCATCAACATACAAAGTGATAATGAAATTTTGAAGTAATTATTTAGGAAGTGATTAAAGAGTGGTCTCAGACATCCTTTCATGATCTAAGTATGATATAGTCGCAGGGAAAAAATATCCAAGCAACATGAAAACATAGGACAACTTTAATAACACTTGTTGTCATAAAACCATAACTTACAAACTTTGAAAAGGAAATTGTTGGATCATCCTAAAGCGTTCTAGTGTTCCACATTTTGAACTGATAACAATATTCAAAAGCTAACGCGGCCTCATCTACTTAAAGTATATGTATTATAAAAAAATGTTGTGAAGTCCATATTGCCCTAGATGGAAATGTTGTTCCAGCTGTAAAGAAATTGTTATTAGTTTTTGAGGATGAAGGCATTTTCCCTAGAGTAGCTGCGACGTAGGCGGTCTGTCAGTGGTTTGATCGTGAGAAAACAGCTAAGATCTGAAATTAGACAATTTGGTGCTTTCCATTAGCGCCCCATCATGATCTTTAGACGCTCGAGCTAGCTAGCGTCAGACTCAGCTCCTGCCATTTAGGCAAGGTGGTGGAATATAATAGCTTGTCTAATTGGCGATGTAGATATATATTGAGTTGGAAGGTGTGAAACATGCACTAAATTTTTAAAGTTGGATATCTACTCCTTGTGTGAGATGAAACATGATAGTGATCATTTTAAGCAAAAACAGTACATGTGAACATGCCCACACACGGAGAAACACTTGCCTCTATGGACACGGCATATGCACATATAGTTAACCTACCCTACAAAAGTGTGAGCCTAGCGCAGGTGCAGGTGCCCACATGCTCACAAAAGCGTTTTCTGTTTTTGAAATGTCGTAATGTGCAACAAACCATGGGTATCGTTACCACTTTCGAAAATTTCCTATGCAAATCAGAAGGGGTGGGGGGGGGGGGGGGGGAGGAAAGTGGTTTGTTTGGGTCCATATTTATAGTATCCTCTGATGTAAATTTGCTTATTATATGAGTCTAGCTGAGCAAAAAGAACCAAGAAAGCAAATTAGAAGCCAGCAATTAGATGAAGGCAACACCATCAAGAGGGACGTAAGGTAGGGAAAAGCAAAATCGTAATGGAGTGCTTCAAGCCTCTCAAGCACTCAAAGTTTTATACTACCCTTTTGTACATCATTGTCCAACTCCAGCGAGCTCCAAGTTTCTTCCCAATCTCTGATGGGTTAGGGTGTTAGGGTTTTGGGTTGTTAGGTTTTGGTTTCATTGAGCCCCTCCATTTTTGAACATGCAAAGAAGGTTGGGTGGAACATCGGGCGGTGGTGGTGATTCATGAGTGGGCGATGAGGGCACCGCCTATCGAGGGGTGGGGGGTGTGGAAGTGGTTTGGTTGCGGCGACCATGGTGACGTTGGTGATGGTCGAGGCGCTAGGGGTGGGTGTAGAAAGGTAGAGGCTCTGCAGGTTAAGGTCTCATCAGAGCTATCGGCGCGGAGTTCTGATGAGACCCTAGCCCACTAAGCCAGGGTGAGCAGGAGAAGAAGGGCTCCTGGCGCTTGAGTGTCTGCTACACAAACCCTAAAGGTAAAATTTGATAGTTTCCTTCTCACCAACTCTTTAACGGTTGTGATTAGATTATATTCGAGATTAGATGGGACGTTCCCTATCATCTACATGTAGGATCATATTTAACCGCTCTATAGCTAAACAAGGTAAGGCAGAAGCATGCAAAGAGAAGGAGTTGAGTATTGATGTAGTAAAGCAGCTGTAACGCTACTTTGATGAAAGTTAAGTTTCTATCTGTGAAGCAAGAACATGACCTCCATTGCTCACAAGCTCGGGACAGGTGAAGTGCACGACCTCACAACATTGTAGTGAGGGCAAGGTCCAACATTAAGTGAATAAATTTTCATTACAGCTTTACATCATGAATAGTTTTTTTAAATTTTTTTTTGAAAGATATGAGATTTGTTATATATTTGTTGTGCCAAATCTACACGTCCAATTTGATATTCTTTAATTTGCAATTCAAAGTTCATTTCTGTGTTTTTGTATGTTTTGTTGGATATTTTTTTTACTTCAAAGGTTTCGCATGCACAATCCATTTTCCAGTAATAATAAAACAGGTGTTACGACAATTCTGACCTCTGGCAGATTTTGCATTCTGAGAAACAAGAGGAAAGGAAGAGGGTACCGCTGTGGAAACCACCCGCAATGAACTAGGTGAAATATAGTGTGGATGGTACAATCCAGGTTCAATCAAAATGGGGTGGGTCTGGGGATGTGCTTCAAGATGATAGGGGTAGGTTCTTTGGAGCACAAGCTATGACTTACGAGGAATGCATGTATAGACAAAATGCGCCTACGGGAGCTATTTGGTGCAACAAAAGTTGTGCCTGGAGAAGGATTGTCAAGAGACGGTCGGGCTTTGGGAAATGAAGTAAACATTCTTATCATTCCTATCCTCATGAAAATGCAAGAGATAGTACAGAGCTTTATTAATCAACTAAGGAATTCGTACAGGAAGCATAAGACTGACGCTCAGTCAAAACTAGATCTCTAATACAAGAAGGAACTCTAACAAAAGAAACAAAGCTTTGCGCCAGACGCCCAGCCAAATGGGCGAGTTCATGCGCACACTACTCTCTAGTGCAGAGTAATTGACATTTTAGCCCTCTACTATATTCATAGACTGTTCGGATTCATAGAGGCTACTATAAATATGGACCCAAAAAATCAGAATGAAAATGACAAATAAACTAGGATGGATAGAGTATGTAACTAAGTAGCTCATGAGCTGGCCAGACAGTGTAATGCGACTGCTGGAATGGGTGTGTGTCATAAGGCCCCGTTCCACGTTCGTGCACTGCGATAGTGATTGTAATCGTCGTCCTTGATGATCGAATGAAGATCAAGTCTAAAAAACCCGGATGTAAATAGAAAAATTATAAATGCTCTAAATCACTAAATATACTCAAAATAAATGAGTGAATATGGTCTAGGCCTCAGAGTGAATGATACCCATATATAGATTTGCCAAAACAAGTGAAAAAAATCTTCACTGATTTAAGTATAATCAGTGAATATCTTGTAGGCCCCACGTCTTAGCTAGTGAAGCACGAAAAAATCATAGCCCTGCAGGGTGTACTACTGAAGAAAACCCAATGTACCATCTCGTCTTTTCACTACTGCTAGATTTATATCTTCCAAATACGTTTTGCAGCCTATGGCTGCTTTTGATCGACTCTGATCCCGAGTATATCACGTCACATATATCTTCAAAATCCGAGTTTTCAATGTACATGGATTGTTCCACAATGAAAAATAAAATCGTTCAGATTATTTTTACAGGGAATAAATTAATGATCTATAAAATCCGCTTCTGTGGTGGTTTTACTTTTTAGTGATCATTCAAACTTTATTTCACAGATAAATGCGTGTATCAAATCTTTTATTTGCTAATTTAATATTTAATTTATATACCACGGCTGATTGTTGATGTTGCAAATGCTATATAAGGGCGGTCATGGACAAAGCGAGTGACCCGGTGAACGTGCAGTGAAACCTGAAGTAGTAGTCTTCAGAGATGGGGAGTTTCAGGTGCCTGTCAGTCCTTGTCATCTCCGCGGCTGTCCTGCTGTTCAATTCTCCGGTAGCACAGTGCGGCTGCTACAAGCGCATCTTCAGCTTTGGTGACTCCATCATCGACAACGGCAACTTCGTGTTCGCAATCGGCAAAGGCCAATCCGCGTTGAAGGAGCCCCCGTTTGGCATGACCTTCTTCCACCACCCTACCGGCCGCGTCTCCGACGGCCGCGTCCTCATTGATTTCTACGGTTTGTACTCCATCGAAAGATCTATGTGCACAAGAGTCAGCGATTGCATACTTAACACTGCTCACGTATGTAGTCACTGCTCACTGTCTTTTGCACCGCGTTCATTATCTCTTCTGCAGCACAAGCGTTGCAGCTGCCACTGATACCACCTAGCCTCCCGGAGAAGAACACGGGACAGTTCCCAACCGGCGCCAACTTCGCCGTGTTCGCGTCCACGGCACTTCCCGGGAGCTACTTCAAGCCGTACAACTTCAGCCTGCCGACAGGCTGGAACTTGGGCGGGCAGATCGACTGGTTCAAACAGGTGCTGCAACGGATAGCGCCCAGCGACGGTAACTAGCTAACTAATACACACATTATAATTAAGTTCCCATGCATGTTGGATCGATTTGTGTTCTACATCAATTATCCATTACATGATTCATTCGATCTGTCAGGTGATAAGACGAAAATCCTAGGTGAGTCCCTCATCGTGCTGGGCGAGATCGGCGGCAATGAGTACAACTTCTGGTTTGGCGCTCGTAGACCTCGTGAGCAAGCCTACAAGTTCATCCCGGACGTCGTGGCATGCATAGGCGGTTTTGCCCAGGTACATGCTTCGATGATGATCAAGGTAGCCGTCGTTATTGTTAGCGCCACATGATTTTTTATCAGAGCGCGTGTATGTATTTCATATAGGAGCTGATCGATATGGGCGCGAAGACGATCATGGTCCCGAACAACTTCCCGATCGGGTGCGTGCCGGCGTACCTGAACGGGTTCGGCGGCACAGAAGAGCCCCGCGACGAGCACCAGTGCCTCCGGTGGTTCAACGACTTCTCCTCGCGGCACAACGATGCGCTGCGCGGCGAGGTCAACCGGCTCAAGGCAAAGAACCCGGGAGTGAAGCTCATCTACGCCGACTACTTCGGCGCCGCCATGGAGTTCGTCAAGACACCGGCCAAGTTCGGCATCAGCGACCCACTTGTGGCATGCTGCGGCGGCAACAACAAGTACCACACCAATGACGGTTGCAACAGGACGACCAAGCTCTGGGGCAACCCCACCAACTTCGCCAGCTGGGATGGCATGCACATGACGGAGAAGGCGTACCAAGTCATCTCTGATGGGGTGCTCAACGTTAACGGGCCGTTCGCCGACCCGCCGCTGCTCAAGAGTTGCTAGGATTGTTAACCCTTTTGTTCCAACTTATATTTTTGTTGCACGTTTTTGGCATTCTTCAAACCTATATACGCTGATGAACATGCAGAAATTTTCTTTTTGTTGGCTATATAGGACAGTCAGTGCAAACTTGTACTTTGTCTTAATGTCAAGAAAATAAAAATAGAGGGAGTATTGATTTCCCGTTGTTACAGATGAGACATCCTGTTTGATATAGCTTTCTAGTAGTATATGTATATCAATTTTGTTTAGATATTATTCTTTCTTATTCATTCGCAAACTTTTAGAGGATTATCTTCATGAATCGACTCTATGTTTTCATGCGAAGAGATGTATCGAACTCGATAAAGTGTGTTTCATATCTCGACTGTTTCCTATATTCACAATAGACCTAGAGTTGGGAGGGTCCATCCATATCAAAGGCGAATTGGATTAGTTCCCAGCCAAGCAAAGACCCTAAAGATTAGATTTAACAAAGGCAAGATGACCCTGGCAGAGTAGTTATTCATACTAACCTCACCTGTCAGTGCGTCAATTTAATTCCACTAATGTCCCTTACAAACAGTATATTGCACCATTTTACAACTAAGAAAGAAAAAATCAAGCTACCAGTTCAGGAGCCAACACAAAGATGGGCATCACAACCAAGAGGGCGGGTGAAGGTAAATGTTGATGGAACCGCCTTCCCATTATACTCTAGCAATGGCACTATTCGAGTTGTAATACAGGATCATTGTGGGATACACCCCTGTGACCTGCAATGTATATGTGTTATTTATTAGCTTTAGTGTTTAGGAAGCTAAGGTCCTGCTTAGATCCACAAGACTAATTGTTAGGCTGGAAATAATAATTAGCTGACTAACAATTAGTCATCTAACGATTAGTTCTATATCTGTTTGGAGACTTGACTAATGGTTAGTCAAGACAATAATGAAAAACCTATTTTGCTCCTGACTAATTGTTAATTCAGGTATGTTTGGATACCAAACTAATTGTTAGCTAATAGACAATAAGAAAAGTGATAAGGAGTAAGGTGTCTTTTTCATTTTGTTGGAGGAATTAGTACGCATTAGTTGGGTTCTTTTGACAAATGGGATTACAATTAGGTCCTGTTTGGATCCACAAGACTAATTGTTAGTTCGGGACTAACAATTAGCCAACTAATGATTAGTTCTATACCTGTTTAGAGCATAGACTAATGGTTGGTCAAAACAACTATGAAAAATCTGTTTTACCCCTGTCCTGACTAATTGTTAGTCCAAGTATGTTTGAATTTCGGATTAATTGTTAGCTAATAGACAGAAAGGAAAGGGATGAGGGGTAAGACATCTTTTTATGTTTAGTGAATCAATTAGTCCATATTAGTTGGGTTCTCCTGATTAATAGGATTATAATTAGTCCTACACTTGAGTAATAATTAGTCCCTCTATTATTCCACTTGTTTGGATTCTCTAGTGACTAAAACTAGTCAGCTAACGATTAGTCTCATGGATCAAAACAGGACCTCAGTCTCACTCTTGACTAATAATTATTCTCTCTATTAGTCCATCTATTTGGATCTTATAAGGACTGTAATTAATAAGCTAACAAAATGTTACGGATCCAAACATGACCTAAGTCAGAAGCATATAAAGAAAGCACATCACTAAATTCGACCACTCCGATTACCATTACTTATTGGCAAAGTGAAGCAATTATGCATTACTTTGCCGAAAGCTAACGTTTGAGACGAGACAACAAAACTCTTACTAATTTGTGCAATTGGCAAAGGGCACGACCATTGAGCAGTGTGGAAAAAGTCCCTCATTGCATTGAGCAGTACTTTATAGCTTAAGAAGCAGGTAGCATCAAATTTGAGTAATTAGTAAATTTTCTTCTTTACTTGAAGAGGATATTTTTAAAAGAATATGTATGTTATAAATATCGATACCTTAATTTTTATCGAATGTCAGTATATATGCCCAAAGGCCCATTAGAGTTAATTGGCCCAATAAGGAGCTGGTTCCAAATGTAACTTGGAGCACACACTAGAGTGCCGATTCGGGTATTAGATTGCGCAGACATATAATCCCTTACGAGTCAGATCTATTCATGATGATGCATGTACTATAAATATGTAACCCCCTCCACCCTCCATGAGAGCGGACACTGTGCGCATTATAAACCCTAACAATACGCTCACCAGTACCTCAATAACACTAACATAGGGCTATTATTCTTCAGAAGGCCTAAACCAATATACATTGTGTGCCCTAAGATTGATCTCGTCCAGCTGTTACCTTCTGAGATGATCAATAATATATGTCGATCCTAATTAGATCATTGACAATTAGAGTTGATATTTCTTATATCAAAGCTACAAATTTGTACAATTGGATTTTTCCAAATGTTAGTTCATAGTCCACTTTCATGGCCTTGTTACAAGTTGTCTTGAGAATAAGAAAGCTTCATTCTTTTATATCAATTTAAAACAGATCCTAGAAGTATTTATATGTTTAATTAAATATGTGAACCACGTATATTACAAATTGATCATAACACAATTACAATTGTATGATGGAACCCAGCTCATCCAGATTTCAAAAATCAGTTAACCTATTCTCTAACAGATGTTTATGGGAGTAGGATATAACATGTGTGTTCATAGCTAGGAAGTACCCTGATTCCCCTCAAACCAGTCGTGATCTCGTCAAATCTAGCCAGTGCCAATAAGAGGCTGGATAACTGCCCAAGGTTCAGATAGGTAGAGATTTCAGGCCCGGATTGAGTGTCACACATAAATTTTTAAATCCTGGGTGGTTATAACTTATAAATATCAATGAACAGGATTTTCACACAACATATCATATAGAATATTTAGTTCCTCCTGTCAACTACTGTTTTACTGTTGTTCTACTGTTTTCTGTTGCTACGGGCGCGGCTCATCGTGGTGGTCCGTCCTGCCGCGCGTGTCCCATCGGTGTCCTCACGGCTTTCGCTGGAACGCAGGAGCTCATTCAAAAAAAAAAAAAAAAAAAAAAAAGGAAAACGCATCTCAGCCATCGTTCCCGATCCCGTCCCAATCTCGATCCCCAATTCCCCGTCCGCCATCGCCTCGTCGCTCCGCCGCTGCTCCCTCGGCGTCTCGCCCGTGTCTCTCCGCTGCGGCGCTATCCTCTGTCGATTCGGCCCCGTCCGCCATCGCCGCGTCGCTATCCGCTGCTGCTCCCTCGGCGTCTCGCCCTTGTGTTTCCGCTGCGGCGCTATCCTCCGTCGATTCGGCACATCCACAGCGTCTCGCGGTTGCCGCAGCCACCGATGCGGATGAGGAGCACCCTTGGGTGCAAGAATATGCACAACACCCTTGGTTATTCCATTTAGTTCATTGTCATACACGCATCCTTCCCTAGCGCACTCATTTTCTTTGCCTTTGCCGCTTGCTGCGACCGGCGTTCCTTCATAACCAAGGCTGAGGTAAATTATTTTGCTTAGCTGCTTCCTTCATCCGCGTGCTACTTTCTTGACTGTTTCTTTCTTTTCAGTTTTTGATTTGTCACCTACTGACAACAAAGAGGAAGGACGGAGGACGATTTGGTTAGGGATTCATAGCTTCACGAGCTGTAGGTTTCCTCTTTTAATATCTTAATTTTTTCCCTGATCCTTCCCTGATGCATAATGTATTCTAATCGCCTCATGCTGTCTTTTCTTTTACCTATGCATTTTTACCCTAATACAATTAGTCAAATTACTAAATGTCAGGACCAGATTATCCATTTACTTATTTCTCCATATGCTTTGTTTGTTGATGCCTGTTTTATCTAACTAGCCATGTTTGAGAAATATTGGTGGGTTAAGCTACCTGCTAGATGCCTTTACTACTGCTTACTTGCACTATCGAACTCTCACACCTGTAAGAAGAATATACAGTTCATCGTATTCGTTTTCCCATATATATGTACACATGTAGTTTTGCGTAGTGTAATTCAGGTTCAAACTGTCTGCACCTGCTGTGCATAACCTCTTACCCCTTGGGAGTTATCACGACATTGATACAACCTCCTTCACTTTCAGTTGAGCATTTTTCTATTTCTTAGTCCTCTTCATCTTCACCATCATTTTCTACTATGTTCAGACAGTTATTTTATAGGGTGGGTGCATTTTTCCCTGTTTCAATGGATTTGATTGCTTCATGCCAACATCCTTCATTGTTCATTAGTCATGGTTTGCTGAATCTATGATAGATATTCCCATGCTTCAAAAATGATGTGTAGTTGGTACTTCTGTTTTTCAATTTCGCTATAAATAATTATGCTCAATGTTATTCAGATTGTATCATGTTTTGTGCATGCACCTGAAGTGCTTCTTATGTCATTGATGCGGGGTTCTCCTCGATTTTTAGATGTTGTCATTACCATTTTTCTCTTTCTGATTTTCACTATCATTTTCATCAATATTCAGGCCATGTCTGAAAACCTCAAAGCATCATCACCTGTTCGCCGGCGAAAACATCGAAATCCTACATCATTATGCTCAGGTATAAGCAAGTTGTGAAAAATGTTGTGTACATATGTCCATGCAGATGATTTCTGTTTTGGTTGACCTATGCCCTTTAGCAATATTCTTATATTTTGTTCTCCTTTAAGAGGACATCTCTACAAGTGATGGTGTGTTGAGTACGTCCTGTGAAAATTTATCGGAGCACTTTCCTACAGGTTTTGATTTCAGGTCTAACCGGCCTGTGCGATGTCATCTGTGTTCTACCCCTGCTGGTATGGTTGTCATAGTGAAAATGTTGCTGATTTTTAGTCAACCTATGCCTTCTATGTTGCTGATTTTCAGTCTTCCTTTCTATAGTCATTAAGCACAGCTTAGAAAACCTTCCTTTTTCATTGTCTTTATCACACATTTGCCGTCCCTACTCCCTACCAGATTCGGGCCAGTCACACAGCACATTTGGTGCTCGGTCCCGTGGCACACGTGAAGCAGGAATATCATCCCGCCGGTTGTATATGTTGTCATGCTCATCTGCTAATGGAGGTATGCATTATATCACTTTTTGCCCATACATCAAACTAGCCTGTTGGTCTTCTAGGTGCTTTTATATTTATTTTATGGAATAGTTCTCATTTATGTGTCCATCCAAACAATTGAAAATTCTGCATAGTATCATGCCACATGCAGCACACATCCCTTCCTATTTCACTTCATTATTTACAGACCCTCCGTCCTCTGATACTATAATAGATGAGGCACCAGATTCTGCCACGGACTTCCCTACGAGTTTTAGCTCCGAATCTACCCGTCGTGTACGAAGGCGCTTGCTTACTTACTCTTCTGGTATGAATAATGTGCTATGCCTTTTTCCTATCTTTCTATTTACCCTTGACGTGCTTCATATTCCACATTAATTGTTGTTGTCCCATGTTACCCTAGATATTATTCTTTCTTTGTTCCTCTGTTGCATTGTTGTTGATGTTGTCATCTTTCTCTTAATTAGATGAGCCCCAACCCCAGCCTGATGGCACATCCTCTCTACAATTTTGTAAAAAACGCAAAACCTCTACATCATTCCATCAGATTGTCCTGCTCAAGAAGTGGTAAAGTTAACTTTGAATATATCCGTTCATTGCTTATTTCCTTCTATATAGAAATTTTACTTACTATTTCCTATTCTTTGTAGATGGAAATGGGCAGCAACCTTCCTCGATAGCAGTATCTCTGAATGGCCATAAACGTGAGTTATACTCTTATACCTCCTTATCAACTTTTGTAATCAATATTTTTGTTATTGTTATTGATACAAAAGTGAGCAGTCTTTTGCAGTGTATTTGTGTGGTGATACTTGATGATGAATACTCTCGGATCTGTATACACTCGATGATGAATAAACTCGATGATATTCAAGTCTGGTATGCAAGATGTCGTCAATTATATTCGATCTCGATCAATGCATGGACTCCAAAAGTCGACAACTAAATATTGGTGATTATATCTGCTGCCAAAGCCTATCTTAATCCCTTATATTAATTTTCCTTCCTACATATATACACTATACAACCAACTTATGTCAGTTATTCCTTTTATTGCTGCCAACAGGTACAATATTCTCATCACTCAACCTTGGACCACCAACCTGTGTCTGTCGTTATTGTGGGGCGTTATTTTGGTATGAAGAACGCATCGACCGGCGTCGTCACACGACGACACCAAAGTACACTAAATGTTGAAGGGAAGGAAGGGTTATCCTACCTCCATACAAGCCGCCTCCTAAGCCCTTATAGCCTTCTCACCGAAGTCAATCGGGCACTGTCATCTCTTTTTTTTTTTTTTAGAATATAAGGTATTACAATGCTATGTTTGCATTCACATCCATGGGTGTGAATGTAATTGATGTTGTCAATGATGGTCGGGGACCATATATCTTCAAGATAAGCGGCCAGCTTTGTCACCGCATTGGCTCACTTCTACCCGAAGAGGGACGACGCCCTGAGTATGCTCAACTATATATTTTTGATACTGAGAATGAGTTGAGGAATAGGCTACAGGTTGGTCCGTACTCTAATAGTGCCTTCAGGCCTAATGAAGAAATTGTTGCTGCCATGATACAGATGTTCAATGCCCATAATCCAATTGTCCGTCTATTCAGAGCAGCCTGTGATAGGCTTTCTGAAAATGGAGATGATCGGTATTGTATCAGATTATTTGGCTCTCCTGATAAGCACGGCGACATTTTTGGTGCTCCTGTAGCATCCGAAGTTGTTGGATTGGTTGTTGGTGATTTAGGTGCTGGTGATGGTGACCGAGATTTGCTAGTAGAAGATCGAGCAGGCAACCTACGCAGGGTTCAAGAAAACCACTGTAAGTTCATGGCAATGCAGTATCCAATATTCCATACGGTGAAGATGGTTATCATGAAAACATTAAGTATCGAAAGTGCCAAGGATCAAAGAGGATCAAACGAAAGAATGCCACTATGTTGGAGGTGTTTTGCTATAGGCTTCATGACAGGGAATATGACTTCAACACTTCACTACGTTGTAAGAGGGCCACACAGGCATACATTAGTGATTTGTATTGTTGCATGGAGGAATCTAGATTGAGCCACTATAGAACGAAGTCATTCCAAAAGAAATATAAAGCAGCTTCTCATAAAGAACTCCGTGCAAGTGTTAACAGTGGCATCACTAAGGGATCTGAGGCTGGACAGGTGATGATATTGCCTTCTTCCCATGTTGGAGGCCCTCGGTATTCATATCAGAATTATTTTGATTGTGTTGCTCTTTGTCGGAAATATGGGTGGCCTGATTTGTTCATCACTTTCACATCAAACCCTTTGTGGTCAGAAATAACTGAGGTTTTGGCACGAATCCCAAACCAACATCCAACTGATAGAGCTGACATTGTAGATCGTGTCTTCCATATGAAATTAGACATTTTCATGGATGACATTGTGAAGGAACAGTTCTTCGGCCCGGTTCTTGTAGGTGCATGCCAAACTTTTCCTAGCGTTTTTCATTTGTTTCTATGGCTTTTGAAATCCCTCTTCTCGTTGATTTATACTATGTGCAGCTGTTTACACAATTGAATTCTAAAAGCGAGGTCTGCCTCATGTCCATCTCATATTATGGTTAGATAAGAGCAGTCCATTGACAGCTGATGATATTGATAGGATGATAACAGCACAGTTGCCAAATCCTTCCACTGATCCAATTGGCTTTGAGGTTGTCTCATCGTTTATGATTCATGGTCCTTGTGGCGATGCAAATAAATCATGCTCCTGCATGGTTGATGGCCAGTGTTCAAAATACTACTAGAAAGAATATTGTGAGAGGACAACAATGTTGCATAATGGTCATATTCAGTATGCTAGGCCTAAAAATGGTGTGACCACAAATAAAAACGGCATTGATGTTGATAATCAGTTTGTTGTGCCTCACAATGTTGACTTATGTGTCAAGTACCAGGCCCACATCAACGTTGAAAGGGTTGATCGTGATGGCATGGAAAAGTATTTGTTCAAGTACTTTTGCAAAGGATTTGACTGTGTGAAGGTTGGCCTTCAATGGCGCAGATCATCTGCTCGATCTTCCAATCAAGTAGTTGATGAGATACGTGATTATTTAGAATGCAGGTGTGTGGTCCCTAATGATGCAGCGTGGTGTTTGCTCGAATTTGAAATCCACCATTCTGATCTTTCTATTGAACGACTTCCATGTCACTTACCATTTGACAATTGTATTGTCTACAGGGAGGAGGATAATTTGGAACAAGTATTGGATAATCCACACCATAAAGTCACCAAGCTCACTGAATGGTTTGAAGCAAATAAATCAATTCCTGCTGCTAATCAATTCACTTACGTTGAGTTTTCTGAACACTTTACTTGGCATGCGGATGGAAAGTCTTGGGATTTTCATCGAGGCAATCAAAAGAGGATTGGAAGAGTGGCAAATGTTGGCCCTAACCAAGGGGATTCTTTCTATCTTCGTATGTTGCTACATATAATCAAAGGTGCAAAGTCCTATTCAGATATACGAACTGTTCAGATATACGAACTGTTGAAGGACATCGATATCCAACATTTCAGGTTGCATGTCAAGCTCTAGGCCTTCTAGGTGATGATCGTGAATGATCGTGATAGGTTTTGATTTCAAGTCTAGCTGATGGTTTGCTCCATCTACAGTATAATTGTGTTGTTTGGAGCTAAGGCGCTCATTGTGACCCAGGTAACCACAATGTAATTCAAGGATAAGTTACAACGACAAAAGCTAAATAGAACACAGTTGTACACTGTAATGCGGTGCAAAACCTATCTATATATAGTTATCGGTCAAGTATTTGTATCAGGTGCATGTGTAAACCTATCTATATACATGGTTTATAGCTTTCATTGGGTTGTCGTTTCTGTCTTTTCAGATGTTAGACAACGTACCTTTCTAAAGGTTGAAGCCCAACTTAATTATTGCAAACTTCAGCATTTCTTACATTGCCTCCTCCTTTGCATGCTCTCTATTATGATACATGCATCTCTGGAAGCAATGGCGCCCATGGTGGCCCCGGCCTAGGTTCTCACAAGGCTGGTGGCCCCAATGTAAAGGAAAGAGGGGTTTGGGAGTTTTTTTGATCTACGTGAGAGGATCTTCTCCTTAAATATAATGTCCGGGGATCGTCATACCCCTCGCAGATCAAATTTTTTTTATTATGATACATACATTATCTACACACCTTATATGTTTGTGATGCTACACTTATGATGTGTGGTACTTTATGAATACTAAGTACTTTTCTACATACGTGTAGACTAAATTCAGAGAAGGTACACGACTGCTTTTGTTCATTAAAAGTTTTTTCTGTGACTTTAATGGTTAAATAACATCTGTAGTCGCCCGTAGCAACACGCGGGGTCTCAACTAGTTTTGAATAAAATTGGTGAACATCTTTTAGATCCCTGTCTGAGTGAAACACGTAATTTTCAGTCCAGCGGGGTTCACATGTTGCAAAACTGAGCATGAATCTGTGGGTATGTCCTCCAGGTTTCAGAACTTTATTTTGGAGAATACGTATCAATGCTACCATGCATAGTGATAGAAAATCTCTTCTTGTCACTATTGATAGATATATCACGTCACAGTATATATCTTCAAAGTACGTACATGCATGGATCGTTTTAAATTTAAAAACATAATCTTTCAGATTATTGGCAGATAAATGTTCCACAAAACGCTTCTGTTTATATACCACAGTGCATTAAAAACATAAAAAAAAATTCGTCGCAAAAAAAACATAATCTTTCAGATTATTTTTTTTTCACGTTTCAAATTACTATATATATGTGGCCAAAGACTCGAAGCGAGTCATCACCCCGTGAAGAGTGAAGATTGAAAGTACGTAGTTTTAAGAGATGGGGAGTTTCGGGTGCTTGTCTGTCCTCTTCGTCTCTGTCGTCGTCCTCGTGCTCAACTCTCCAACCGTGCAGTGCGGCTGCTACAAGCGCATATTCAGCTTCGGCGACTCCATCATCGACGCTGGCAACTTCGTGCATGCAATCGGCAACGGCCCGTCCTCTTACAAGGAGTTCCCGTTTGGCATGACCTTCTTCCACCACCCCACCGGCCGGATCTCCGACGGCCGTATTCTCGTTGATTTCTACGGTGAGTACTGATCAATACTACTGCATCGACTACTGATGATGATTAACTTATATCTTCATCAGCAAAACTGATCACGTACACGTTGTCTTTGCCACCATGCATTCCTTCAGCACAAGCGTTCGAGCTGCCACTGCCACCACCTAGCATGCCGGAGCAGGACTCGGGACATTTCCCAAACGGCGCAAACTTCGCCGTGCTGGCTGCCACAGCGCTGCCGGGGAGCTACTTCCATAGGTGGAACCACACTTTGCCGACGGGCTGGGACTTGGGCGGGGAGATCAACTGGTTCAAACAAATGCTGCAACGGATAGCTCCCAGCGACGGTAACTACTAACTGCTCCACATGCAAGTTATTTCACATGCTTGCGTGGATTGGATAGATTGAAGATTGATTATCTGTTATTTAGATGATATATATATTCATTATTATGCCAGGTGACAAGAGACGAATCCTAGGAGAGTCCCTCATCGTGCTGGGCGAGATCGGCGGCAACGACTACAACTTCTGGTTTGGCGCTCGTAGACCTCGTGAGCAAGCCTTCCAGTTCATCCCAGACATCGTCGGATGCATACGCGATAACGCCCAGGTGCGCTTAGCTTCCACATCATCCCAAGATTTTATCAGCCCACGTGAATGAATTCTGATCACAACACGTGCAATTTGCAGGAGGTTATCGGCCTCGGCGCGAAGACGATTGTTATCCCAAACAACTTTCCCATCGGGTGCGTACCGGAGTACCTCGACTGGTTCGGCGGCCCAGGAGAGCCCCGCGATGAACACCAGTGCCTCCGGTGGTTCAACGACTTCTCCGTGCGGCACAATGAGGCGCTTCGCGGCGTGATCAACCAGCTCAGGGCTCGAAACCCGGGCGTGAAGATCATATACGCTGACTACTTCGGCGCCACAATGGAGGTCGTGAAGACACCGGGCAGATTCGGCATCGGCAACCCCCTTGTCGCGTGCTGCGGCGGCAACAACCAGCACCACACCAATGACGGCTGCAACAGGACGACCAGGCTCTGGGGCAACCCTGACAACTTCGTCAGCTGGGACGGTGTGCACATGACGGACAAGGCGTACCATGCCATCTCTGATGGGGTGCTCAACGGGCCGTTTGCCGACCCGCCGCTGCTAAGGACTTGCTAGGAATGTTAACTGTTTTGCTGCTGCTAATATTTTTGTTGCACGTTTGGCATTTTGAGCCTATTTAAACGTGAAGAAATGAAAGTAGTTTCAATCTCTATTTTCATTATTATCCTCCAGTTCTTAGAGCATTGTTCCCCTGAATCGGCTCTGTTTTTTCATACGAAGAGATGCGTCCAGTGCACATTAAGAAACTCCCAAAATCTGCAATACAACCAGTTGTGCAAATACTTGTCAACTGCCTCCTGTGGAAGAGGAACCTTTATCTTATCCTGTAAGAAAAATTCTAGTCGAAACTAAGATAATGTTCTCAGCAATGCTCGCTTAGATAATGGGAAGATTGTATTAATCCCGACGTTGCCTTTCAAAGAAGTTACGGTGACAAAGACTTTGTCTTCTGAGAAAATTACTACCCAATATAACCACCGACGAAAGTTGACCCCAAACAGCAGTGCACATACACACACTGATATACATTACATTGCTAAAAAAAAGAAAAACATTTCACCACAGCCTTTATTGTCATTCATGCGGCCTTTAAAATACAGCTGAGTCCGCAAGGTCCATCAAACTTAAGCAATTGCCAATCTGAGACGAGCAACATCTATTGATTGAAGCAAACCCACCCGAGCTACATCGATAAATCTTTTATAGTTGTCGAAGATGAAGAGGTAGACTTGAGAACAACATCAGAATAATCAAGAACTCAGAGACTCAAAATCGCTCATGAATTCTGTTCAAAAAACAATTGCTCGTGGAGGATGCGCCAAGACGACGTGTCCACTGAGAGCATGACATCAAAGATGCCACCATTGTTCGTCCCAAAATAGAACTAGGTTTCCACCAGAAACCTTCAATCTGAAGATTATGGTCCACAACAATGCCTTCAAGGAGTATCAAGATTGGCAAAGGCATCGCCATGCAAGATTTTCACCCATACGTATGAACTCCAGATCGAAATCCCAATCCTGCCCAACCAGAGGCTAGCAGTTCCATATGCCCCATGTAGAGTGGATGCAGATGCGCGAGGCGGTGATGCCGCCTAGACTGACCTCCATTGTCACCGGTGAGCCATCGGAGAGCCTAAAAGAAAGCTCCTAGGAGGATAAGACCAAGATGTAGTCTACTGCCATTAGCCTACCACATCAAATGGAAAAACCAGGATGTAGCCCGTCGTCGCCGGCTGCCACATCAACCGGAACGCCGCCAAGGAAGCCCTCAGGAGGAGGAGATCAGGACGTGGCCCGCCACTGGAGCTGCCACATTGCCTCCCCGTTCAAGGAGACCGAGGCTGCCCACTTACTATTCAAGTTACCAAAATGGGCCATAAAATATATCGATAGGTTCAGAATAAGTTTTTTTTAGAAAGGTGAAGACCCAGTCCCGGACATAGTCAAAGGTAGGGGCATTGTCTTTGTTAAATGGCAAGTGTGTTTGAGGCCCAAGAAATTGGGAGGCTTAGGAATCCAAGACCTAGAAATATTTGGGAGTGCACGGCACTGAGAGAGAAGTAGTCCTGGTCAACGGGCCGTGCCGGGCCGGCACGAGCCCATCATGGGCCGGCCCAGTAACTAAATGGTCGGCATGGCATGATTATTTTTGGGTCGTGCCGTGCCTGACCCTAAGCCCAAGCACCGCACAGGCCTGTTTAAACGGGTCGTGCCGTGCCTTTGGCCCGACGGGCTATCCGGGCCATACGGCCCGAGGCCCAATTAAATTTTATATATTTTATTTGTTCTCCTAAATTTAATTTTATATATAAATATATATTTTTATTAATAAATTTGAACTAAGAAATATGATTTTTGATATAAATATTAAAATATTAATCATTTTATTTGATGGACGTGTCGGGTTGGGCCGTGCTTCACGGGCTATACGAGCCTTAGAACGGGCCTATCGGGCCATGCTCGGGCTAGCCCATCGTGCTTGAGGCTAAGCCCAAGCACGGCCCGTCCCATGCTTCGTGCCAGCACAACCCATTTATTCTGGGTCGTGTCGTGCCTAGGCCGCTCTAAATGGGTCATGCCTCGTGCCAGTCCATTTAGCCCGGCCCAGGTGGCCAGGTATAGACTGAAGTGGTTATGGCACAACTGAGTCGCTCAACAAACACCAAAATAATGACCATCATCAATTATTTTTCTCAAATACGCAGCTCTCCTTTATATTATTCCATTAAGAACATTTATGTGGTATGAGTTTCCATTTTTATACCGAAGCTAGAAACATGTACAATTTGATATTCTTCAACCTTCATTTGGAAGTACACTTTCATGTCCTTGCTTTAAATTAATAGTGTTCATATTATGATTTTTTTCTTTCTTATATTAGTTTTAGAAATGTTTATCTTTAAGGATGTAAACCACATGTATACAAACTGAGAATAAGACAAGTACAATTATATGGTGAAACAATCTCATTCTCTCATGGGTATTTATAGGATAAGGGTATACGATAGAAGGTAATTAAGTCTATGTGCACATTTCGTGTTCTGCAAGAAAAAAAAACACCACACATAAAAAGAATTGCAAATTGGTAAGTATATATTCAAATAGAATTAGCAAGTATTGTTTCAGGCCCAGATTGAGTCGTTCACGTTGCACTAATTTATAAATCCAGCATGGTTATAAGGGGCTGTTTGGCCACGCTTCTGCTCCGGTTCCGCGTTTTGCTTCTTTAAATTTTGTGTCAAACGCGGTGCTTCTTCACCGGCTTCTCCGGAAAATACGGGAGGAGCCGTGGCCCAAATCCACGCAAAGCAAGGAGCGGCAAAAGGGTAGCTTCTCTGGCTTCCTTCCCATCCACGTCAGCGTCATCCAAAAATATCCCTACGCATGCATGTTGTCAACCAATAAAGATAGACGAATTATTGAGAGGATAAAAAAAAGATTAAAAAATACTTTGAGAGGATCAATGGGCATGATACTAATTATTGTTTTTTTATCCCCATGTCAGCATCATCCAAAAATACCCCTACGTATTGTTTTTTAATCATAATACTAATTATTGGTTAATTTTTAATATATCTATTTATTATTTTTATTGTAAAATAAAAAGATAAAACATGAACACGTGAAAAATGAAGCATCATGTCGAGGGGTACTATGGACAATTACCTTTTTCATTCACTTATATAAAGTAAGAGAAACTGCAGAAGAAGTTATTTTGCCAAATAATTTCAGACACAGCCACAGCCAGCACAGCTAGGTTTTCAAAGAAGTCACAACCAAAATCTTCACACGTTTTAAATTATCTGTGAAGATATTTTAGCTATTGAATTTTGAAATATATTTTTAGCTTATCTACACAGCAAAACTAGAAAAGCAGTTATGGGTAAGCTTTTCAGATTTTAGTTTATTTACTCAAGATTTTCAGGATTTAAAAAACCAACTTTTCAGAACCTGTTTCATTCTTTCAGCTTTTCTCACATCAAATTTTCAATCCAACGGGATTAATATGTTGCAAAATTGAGCCTGATAATATGTGAGCATGTGTGCAACAGATTGCAGAACTTTAGTTTGGCGAATGGAGTAGTTATTTTTATCTAAACACCTACTATATTCATAGATTGATCTTGTGTTTCCACTGTTGATAGATAAGATCTTAAGAATTCGTTTTGCAGCCTATGCATGTTTTATCTGCACAATATATGACATCACCATATATATCTTCAAAAAATTATTCTATCAAAGTGCGACATGGATATAATATTTTAAATTTTAAACAAAATCCTTCGGATTATTAGCAGATAAATGTTCCACTTCCATTAGAAGGCATGCATATATATCACTTCTATAGCGTGATATATTCAGGGGTGTAAACATTTATCTGTGAAAACTTTAATGCATATACCACAGGACATGGTTTACGTTCCACATGCTATATAAAGGTGGCCAAAGCCTCGAAGCGAGTCATCATCCGGAGAACGAGCAGTGAAGACTGAAGGTACGTAGTGTTAAGAGAGATGGGGAGTTTTGGGTCATTGTTCGTCCTCTTCGTCTCCGTTGTCGCACTGGTCAACTCTCCAGCCGTGCAGTGCGGCTGCTACAAGCGCATCTTCAGCTTCGGCGACTCCATCATCGACACTGGCAACTTCGCTTACACAACCGGCAAGCATCCGACCCCGGTCAAGGAGCTTCCCTACGGCATGACATACTTTCACCGCCCCACCGGCCGCGTCTCCGACGGCCGTGTCCTCGTCGATTTCTACGGTGAGTTTGCAAGCTCATAATCCATACTCCGATACTCGTCGATTAATTACATTGTTCTTTATGTTTGCTGTGAATATATCAGCACAAGCGTTGGGCCTGCCGCTGGTGCCGCCGAGCATACCCGAGGAGCGAACTGGGCAGTTCCCCACTGGGGGCAACTTCGCCTTTTTAGGAGCCACGGCGCTGCCGCCGTCCTACTACAAGGCTAAGTTCAACTTCAACATGGGAGGGTCGTCCCACCTCGACCTGCAGCTCGACTCCTTCAAGAAGGTGCTCGCGCGGATCGCTAAAGGAGATGGTAAGACTCTGGTACGATAGACATTGCATGGACGCACGGCACGGAAATAAAGCCTCGTTTGTTTCATGTACCAAAACGCATCCATGGCTTCCATTTCCATGCATACCTATACATTTTTTTAAAAAAAAATAAATGGCTATCTGCTATTTATTACCTTGCTTCCATGCATACCTATACATTTTCTGAAAAAAAATAAATATATTTTAATATTTCAGCAATGCATATAGTTATTCATCGTTACAATCACAAAGTCAAAACGGTCCACAAATGGACTAGCAAAGCATCATCACCGTTGTTTCAACACTGAATTCTGTTACTATATAAAATATAAAACTCCAACCATGTAAACCTCCATTACTGTGGTATATATCAAAGCACACAACAATCCCATAGTGACCAGAAAAAGAATCTAGTGTGTTACTCTAAAAACCACCTGCATAGAAGTTGCATAGTATACATGCATCAAGGTCAAGGTGTATTTTTTTTTTCTCAAAAACGCAAGAGAGCTGACGTCAAGGTGTATTGTAATCCACGAATTAACGTGGTCATGCATGTTCTTCTGATTAATCCTTTGTTGCTAGATTAGATGCGACGAAGAAACTCCAGGCCGAGTCTCTGATTATCATACATCATAGGGCGAGATCCGCAGGAAGGGAACGATTCATTATCCAATATTTACGTGATATATTCGTTATATGCTAGGTCACAAGCAGAGGCAAATCCTAGGCGAGTCCCTCATCGTGCTGGGCGAGATCGGCGGCAACGACTACAACTTCTGGTTTGGCGCTCGTAGACCTCGTGAGCAAGCCTTCCAGTTCATCCCAGACGTCGTCGGATGCATACGCAATAACGCCCAGGTGTGCATATGCATGCTTGCACATCATCGTTAGCATCAGCCTGCCCCGCATAAATTGAATTCTGATTAATTAGAGCACGCGCATTTTGCAGGAGCTTATCGGCCTCGGCGCGAAGGCGATCCTTATCCCAAACAACTTCCCCATCGGGTGCGTGCCGGCGTACCTAAGCGGGTTCGGCGGCCCAGGCGAGCCCCGCGACAAGCACCAGTGCCTCCGGTGGTTCAACGACTTCACCGCACGGCACAACCAAGCGTTGCGCGGTGAGGTCAACCGGCTCAAGGCAAAGAACCCGGGAGTGAAGCTCATCTACGCCGACTACTTCGGCGCCGCCATGGAGTTCGTCAAGACACCGGCCAAGTTCGGCATCAGCGACCCACTTGTGGCATGCTGCGGCGGCAACAACAAGTACCACACCAATGACGGTTGCAACAGGACGACCAAGCTCTGGGGCAACCCCACCAACTTCGCCAGCTGGGACGGCCTGCACATGACGGACAAGGCGTACCATACCATCTCTGATGGGGTGCTCAACGGGCCATTCGCCGACCCACCGTTGCTGAGGAGTTGCTAGAATTGTTCCGAGTCTTTTGTTGCGTGTTTGGCAATCTTGACATGTATACGCCGATGAAATTATACTAAAATAAATTTTAATTTTGATTTCCAAGTGTTTGAGAGGAGACATCCCCAGTGTTACATACTCAAGTTTTTTTTCCCAGCTATAATATCTGTCTTTTGTTAAATTTTTATTTTCTAGAGAACTAAATCGTGCTGCATTGCTGGAGCCAAAAATTGAAGTTATTGGTTAATTTCTTGGTGTTAGAGGGGAGGCCTTCTCCTCAACACAATTTGGATACATTACGTAACAAAGTTTTTTATTCCTCTATCTTTTTTTATTCATGTTTGAATTTTTAGAAATCGTCAAAGAGTTTCTTAAAAAGTTGTCCCATAATATTCTTGAATCGAAAACATCCTAAAAATTTGATCCTAAAATATCTCTTTCTACACCAACTATGAGTCTAAGATTAGATATCAATATCTTTAAATAAATTATAACAAGTCAATAATAAGTCCCGCATGTAAATCATGCGTGAGAGAAATGAGAGAGAAGAAGGAATGGTAGGCCTCCGATATTTTTCACGTACCAAGTTTTTTCTCCTAGGGAGAGTCAAAGCGAAACACTAACTTTTTTCTTCAGGCACGAGTAATTTTCTAGTATATATACTATATAATATAATTGCCAAATATGTAAATCGGCGTATGGGCGCTCCTAGGCCTCGACGGCGGCACACGGCCTTGGAGGCGGACCGGGAAACCCCAGCCACGAGTACCAATGTACCATCCTGGCCGACGGCTCGTATATGGTTTTTGGCCCATGAGCACTGCAGCCCATCTCTCTCATGGAGCCCGCAGTTTAGGCTGTGATCGGTCCAGCCAATTTATTTCAGCCCAGATGCAAATTTTCGTCAACGCCCGCGATGCCCCCGCCGCTGCCTACCTGCGCGCGCGCGCTGGCCGACCTCCTCGTCGCACTCACCGCCGCCCGCGCGCTCCCCAAGGGGCAGCAGCTGCACGGCCACCTCCTCAAGGCCGGCCACCTGCCCGCCACCGCATCCTCCCACACGCTGCTCGGGCACCACCTCCTCACCCTCTACTCCCGCTGCGCGCTCCCGGCCCTCTCCCACCGCGCCTTCCTCGACCTCCCCACGCCGCCGTCACCCGCCGCATGGTCCTCCCTCATCTCCTCCTTCGCCCAGAACGGCCTCCCCGTGGCCGCATTCGACGCGTTCCGCGGCATGATCGCGGCGGGTGTGCCCGCCACGGACCGCTCCATCCCCTCCGCCGCGAAGGCTGTGGCCGCTGTCGAGACCTCGTCGCGCCCGCCGCTCGCCCCCCATGCGATCCATGGCCTCGCCGCCAAGACGCCATTCGCTGGAGACGTGTTTGTTGGGTCGGCTGTCCTCGACATGTATGCCAAGTGCGGCCATCTAGAAGACGCCCGCCGGCTGTTCGATGAAATGCCGGAGCGGAATGTTGTCTCCTGGTCCGCACTCATCAACGGGTTCGCCGACGCTGGGATGCATGCCGCCGCGATGGCAATCTTCCGCTTGGCACTTGAGGAGGCTGTTTCGGTGAATGACTTCACGGTTTCCTGCATCATCCGTGTCTGTGCTGCAGCCACACTCTTTGAGCTCGGGGCCCAGGTGCATGCCCGAGCTGTAAAGACATCGCTTGAATCGTCACCCTTCGTGGGTAGTTCTCTCGTTTCACTTTACTCAAAATGTGGGCTTGTTGAGTGTGCTTACCGGGTGTTCTATGAAGCGCCTGAGAGGAACCTTGGCATTTGGAATGCAGTCCTCATCGCATCTGCTCAGCATGGACATACTGATGCAGCATTTCGGCGATTTATAGAGATGCAGAATGATGGGTACCGGCCCAACCACATTACTTTCTTATGCATGCTCACTGCTTGTAGCCATGCTGGTCTTGTTGATGAGGGGAAGCGATACTTTTCCCTCATGAAAGAACACGGCATTGAACCAGAGGCTGAACATTATGCTGCCATGGTTGACCTGCTTGGTCGTGTTGGACGTATAAGTGAGGCATTTGACCTTATTGAGTCCATGCCAATGGAACCACCTGAGTCTGTATGGGGAGCACTCCTAATGGCATGCCGTATGTTTAAGGATGCTGACACGGCAGCAATTGCTGCAAAGAGGCTATTTGAGACAGGCTCCCGCAGCTCTGGTGCACACATGCTCTTATCAAACACATATGCAGCTGCAGGAAGGCATGTCGATGCAGCACTTGCTAGGAAAGCTATGCGTGATGCTGGTGTACGGAAAGAGACTGGACTTAGCTGGCTTGAGGCTGCTGGGGAGGTGCATACCTTCGTGTCCAACTGCAGGAGACACAAGAGAAGCGATGAAATTTACAGTGTGCTAGAGAAAGTTGGTGAGAAGATGGAGGTAGCTGGTTATGTGGCAGACACTAGTGCAGTGCTTAAGGATGTGGATGGGGATGAGAAGCAAGCAACCGTGAGATATCATAGCGAAAGACTTGCTGTAGGGTTAGGACTTCTAATTATTCCAGAAGGCATGCCGATCCGTGTCATGAAGAACTTGCGTGTGTGTGATGATTGCCACAATGCAATTAAGTATCTCACTAAGTGCACAGGCAGGGTAGTTATTCTCAGGGATAACCGTCGGTTCCACCACTTCAAAGATGGGGCTTGCTCTTGTGGGGATTTCTGGTGATGGACCAATATATTCTGTTTCATTTATTCTTCCTGGACAATTTGCTTTATATGGATCCATCTATAAGGACAACCACTTGGACTATGTTTCCACAGTAAATGAATATTTCTGAGTTCAGTGGCAGAGTGATCATAAAGTGCCTACTGATATACAGGTGTACATAACTGAAATTGATTTCTTTGGAAGCTGAGACTACTTCCGAAAACTGTGATCCTTGGACAGTTGACCCAATTTTGCTCTCCATGGTCAGCATGGCACTGAGGCTTCCGCTCAAAATTCTATTACTGTATAACACACGTTCCTTTAAGCTGAGAGCAGAAGTACCATGTTGTGCGGTATTACCAGAGAATTCCGTGAGGTGTGTATCTGCCTGAAAGCTTATGAAATTATATTATTACATCAAATTGCTGTGCTTGTTTCTCAACTTACATGCTCATAGCCTGACAGGATTCTCAATTCAATTGTGCTTTTATCAAAGTGATGAATTCTGTTTGGGTTTTGTTCCTTTTGTGCTTACTCGTTTTTCTTTCTTTTGGCTTTTGTTCCTTTTGTCTCTCTTTTTTTTTTCTTGGGGGGGGGGGGGGGGGGGGTCCTTTTCTTTCTTTTGCCTTTTGTTCCTTTGTTGGGGGTTCCTTTGGGTTTCATCTAGCCTACTGCAACTTGCTTGGGGTAAAAAGGCTTTGTTGTTGTTGTTGATGATGATGAATTCTGTTTGGTGTCAAGGTTAAAAATAGGTTAAAACAATTCTCAAATTGAACCAGAAATACGACTAACTACGTTGACCGTTCCAATGAAACTACAGTAGTATTTGAACCTTTTGAATTTAAGGTCCTCATCATTGCTGCATAACTGCAGGGATCAGATATGGTCATTTAATACTGGTGCTCAGACAGGAAATTACATATTTATTGTCAAGCTCGGTTTAATAATGTTCTAAGAGTGAAGAATAAGCAACCTGTGATACTTAACTAGATGAAAATTTTAAAATATTATATGGTCATGGGATATAGGTATGTCGCATAATTATAGATTTTCAAGATTTTGCATGCAAATGTTTTTGTTGTCAACATGATTGATTGATGCATATAGTCTGGACTATGGTACAAGACTGCATGCTATATGTTGCATGTAAGCTAAGCCTTTTGGCTGGAGTAAATCCTTGCATATTAGAGATGGTCCACTGCTGCCTGCTGGTCCTAGAAGGTGAGTGCCTATCTTGAGAAGCACGCAAAGATAAGGTGGCTGCACATTATTTGTCTCCCTACTTTGTCTGGCTATAGCCAGGTGTCCTGAATAGAATGGTGGAGTTCTCTTTAAGGCCTTGTTTGATCCGTGCAAGCTTCTTTATGCTTTGAAATCCAGGATGGGCTTTGTCCAAGTTGGCCGGCGGGTTGATAAAGTGGAAGAATGACAGGGGAGCTCCTATTCTTCATGCATACTGAACTGTAGATCACATGGAGAAGCTAGCACCCATCATCATATACCTATATGTATGCAGTTGGAAGTGGAATATGAAGTTCTGAGATCTTGTGGAGGCTATAGAAAACCAAGAAACAGAAATAGAAACACACACAGAAAGATGAATCCAATAAGAGGGATTGGAAACATTGCTAAAAGATGGAGAGAACTCAATGGAGCAAATTGTTGGAAAGGGCTGCTTGATCCCCTGGACCTTGACCTCAGGCGAAATATCATCAATTATGGTGAGCTCTCCCAGGCAGCCTATACTGGACTAAACAAAGAGAGAAGATCAAGGTATGCTGGGTCTTGCCTCTTCAACCGAAAGGACTTCCTAAGCAAGGTGGATGTATCAAACCCAGAGTTGTATGAGATTACAAAGTTGATATATGCAATGTGTACAGTCAGCTTGCCTGATGGATTCATGATTAAGTCTCTATCAAAGGCTGCATGGAGCAGGCAGTCAAATTGGATGGGTTTTGTTGCAGTGGCTACTGATGAGGGTAAAGAAGTGCTCGGGCGGCGGGATGTGGTGGTGGCATGGCGCGGAACCATACGGATGGTAGAGTGGATGGATGACCTTGATATCACCTTGGTGCCTGCTTCAGAAATAATTCCGCCAGGCAGTGTTGGTAACCCCTGTGTGCATGGAGGGTGGCTTTCTGTCTACACAAGCGCTGATCCAGGGTCAGAATGCAATAAAGAGAGTGCAAGATATCAGGTAACTCATGCAAGCATTAACATATTGCTTTTTAATGTTTCCTAGCATTGGCACAAAGTCAAGTGACATATGGTTTGTAATCAGGTGTCTTTTGCTAGAGGTCAAGCAAGGAAAGAACTAAATATATGCATAATGCATTAAGACTGATACTGCTTTGTTATATCTACCAAAGTACAAAATGCTGCTTTGCCTTCTGAGCTAGGTTGCTATTGTATAGTCAGAACGATGGTGTTAAGTGCCAAGTACTGCTTTTCATTTTTCATTTCGGTGAGAACTGGGAGTTGTTTAATGGCCTTGCCATCAGCTTGATTTTAATGTTTAGTTCAACCTGGGTGTTCATCTATTTTAGTGAATGCCTGAACTTCTGGCAAGTTTTCAGAAAGGAAGAAGAATCCACCAATGAGTTGTATATTTTTTTTCTTTTCCACCTTACTGCACTATGGAAGCATCATGATTACTTCAGGTGGGTGCCATCTGAAGCTTAGCCTGCACGCACAAATGCAATTATAGCACAACTCGTGCATTCTAAGACAAGGCAGTTTGTTTTGCTGGGGTCACTTCATTTTTTAACAAACTTGGCCCTGAATAGTGCTATCCCTGCATGCACCATTATATCTTTGATCCTACTTATATTGTTGCTCTGTTTTACTCATAATTTCTTAAAAAGGATGCCTTTTCTTAATAAAACTAACAAAAAAGTAGCAGGTGTTGAAGGAGATCAAAAGGTTACAAGATTTGTACAAGAATGAGGAGACTAGTATCACCATAACAGGTCACAGCCTTGGGGCAGCACTTGCCACCATTAATGCCATGGATATCATCTCTAATGGTTACAACAAGAGCTGTCCCGTATCTGCCTTCGTCTTTGGAAGCCCTAGAGTTGGCAACCCTGATTTTCAGAAAGCATTTGACGGGACAGCAGATCTAAGATTGCTCCGAGTTCGAAACTCTCCTGATGTGGTCCCAAAATGGCCAAAGCTGGGATACAGTGATCTTGGTACGGAACTCATGATAGACACAAGGGAATCACCTTACCTGAAGGCCCCTGGAAACCCGTTAACATGGCATGACATGGAGTGTTACATGCACGGGATCGCTGGGTCGCAGGGTACCAATGGAGGGTTCAAGTTGGTGGTTGATCGAGACATCGCTTTGGTGAATAAACATGAAGATGCACTGAAGAATGAGTATTCAATTCCATCCTCTTGGTGGGTGGTGCAGAACAAAGGTATGGTGAAAGGCAAGGATGGTCAGTGGCATTTGGCCGACCATGAAGATGATGATGACTGATGCAGTCTGGCAGATCCTCTTATCTGCTGGATATGAGTGCGATTCTTGGGTTTAATTGATGCAAATCTGTTATTTAGTTGCTCAAAAGCCAAAATTGAAATTTGATGAAAAAAAAACGGTTTTGT
This sequence comes from Eleusine indica, assembly GCA_030378355.1. Lineage (NCBI taxonomy): Eukaryota > Viridiplantae > Streptophyta > Magnoliopsida > Poales > Poaceae > Eleusine > Eleusine indica. Next base: position 45,724,307 of record CM059497.1, read on the forward strand.
GCATTTAGCTGTTTGACAGAGCAGGACTGTACCTTATTTGGCTCATTTGAAGGTTGTATTTGATGAATTGCTGAACTGAAGTTAATAAGTTTGATTACGTTTATCTATCGCGATGAAATCTCAAGGTTGTGATGCGATATTGAATGTTAGAAAGAAATACAACGTTGATTTTGCTTGGTTTCATTCCCAAGCTCTTCATGAGAGCAATTTCCTCAGAAGTGCTCTCACTGTTTTCAGAAAGTGCATATCCCCTTGATCTTATTGAGCTTTTTATTTTGCATTTCAGAGGCAGTATGAATGCAAATCTTGAACTTTTAAGTCAGATGAGTTCTGATATATTTTTCAGAAACAACTACAGAATGTACCAGAAATAAAATCTTAGTGCATCTTTTTAGTAAAATGTTATTCCAGTAATTGATTTCCTAATATAATGCATCAAAGTCGTGTCAAAGACACAAACTCCATAACAGAAAAAAAAAAAGAGACGAATTCAGAGACCTAAACAATATTGACAAATGCTACATGAAACTACAACTTTTAACAATAAATATAGAGAATTTTGGCATTTCGCTCCACAAAACTACAACAGGCGGACATGTCAAAATAGTTGTAGCTTTTCGAACGGGGCTATGTGTGTCAAAAAAGTTGTTAACAAAAGGCGTAAATAACATTATATCCTTGCCTACTCGATTCCAGTGGACGCGGCCAGATTAATCTCAAATTAAGAGGTGCCAGCCCCGATAAGCGGGCTCAACTAAACTAGTGTCGTTGTTCCAATTGGCTCCGCGTCCCCTGTTCTCCGTCAATACTACTCATCTCCCTCTCCCCTTCTCGATCTCAGATTGGCGTGTGGCATGAGCTGCTGATGGATCTTACTACATTACGCAACCTACAGTTTCCCATGTCCAGACGCTTCGGCCGGTGAGGCCACCAGATCTCGCACAAACTGCTTGTTTCCGAGGGGCTCCAAAAGGTAGGTGATCGCCTTGTTCCTGGTGCTGAATTAGGCGTAACCATCTTGCCTTTTCCATTTTTTCGCTATTGGTTATTTGTTGCAGCAATGTATCTTTTTGCCACACACATAAATACCGCAGCAACCCCACTGATCTCTTTTCCATCTACCTTCCACTTGTTGTAGTCGTTGGCGTGAACTATGAGATATCCACAGCATTTTTTTTTTCAGATTTTTTTCCTCTTTTTTTTTTTTTGTCTTGATGTGGTCTCATTTTCCTGCAACTATCCCCGTTAACTGGAATCTAAACGTTATGCGAATATTAATTCGACGATTCTGTGGGAGGAAGTGTAACGCATTGCTCGTAATGTGATCATGTCAGATAATCAATTCTGTTAGCTGGCACTATAAAAATTTTACAGGTCAATACACGACCAACATTAATCAGTGAAGAATTTTATTGAAGTGACAGAGTAAGATGGCCCCATTTCGCTCCGAATCCTTCAACTATTCATTCATTCCATGCCCTCTCATGTGGCGTATCAGCAATAGGATGATGTTCCACTTGTAGTAGACAGGTTGGCAAAAGGACCGGAGCTCTCAGAATCCAGGGATCGCCACGCCCTCGCCCCTCGCTCGATCGCAATGTTCTCCGGCGACATGGCGGAGCGGTGGAGGGAGCTGCACGGCAGCGAGCACTGGGAGGGCCTGCTTGACCCGCTCGACGTGGACCTCCGCCGCTGCCTCATCACCTACGGCGAGATGATCATGGCTACGTACGAGGCGTTCATCGGCGAGGGCCGGTCCCCGAACGCCGGCATGTGCCGGTACCGCCGCGCCGACCTGTTCCGGCGCGTGGACGTGTCGCGCCCGGGCTGGTACGCCGCCACGCGCTACGTCTACGCCACGGCCTGCGCCGACGTGCACGGCAGGGCGCTCCTCCGGCCGCTGTGCAGGCAGGGGCGCGCCAGGGAGTGCAACTGGATGGGGTACGTGGCCGTGGCCACGGACGAGGGCGCCGCCGCGCTGGGAAGGCGGGACATCGTCGTGGCGTGGCGCGGCACGCAGCGCGCGCTCGAGTGGGTGGCCGACATGAAGCTCGGGCTCGCCTCGGCGGCGGGGATCCTCGGGCCGGAGGGCGCGGACGGGTCGGACCCGTCGGTGCACCGCGGGTACCTGTCGCTGTACACGTTGGCGGACGAGGGATCAAAGCTTAGCAAGCAGAGCGCCAGAATGCAGGTTTGTCATCGTGCTCTTCTTCTTCTTTTTCTAGTATACATACCCCCTGATTAATAATGTGGGTAGCAACTAGCAATACTCTGACTAGTTTGGTAACATGAGAATATGTCTTGACATTGTGTGTAGGAAGAAAGAAAAAACGAAAAAAAAATTGTCCAAATGTTCTTTTTTTTTTTTGAATACCAACGGGAGGATAAAATCCCCACCTAAGATTCCATTTTCTATTAAATGGGTAGCCGTGAATGACTCATGAAGATTACAACAGCATACCCACAGTACAATTGGTATATACAAGTGGATGAAAGAGACAACAAAGAGAGAAAAGAAACAGTACAACCCACGACCCTCTAAGAGACAAAACTCTAGTTTGAAACACAAGTTAAAGAAGACCACCAATCGTCGATGAAAAGTCACCATCGAGCAACATGCTTGCCTTAACCATAATGGCCTTTGCACCGCAACACCACTGCTCGTAGCTGCGCTGTCCTATTATCACCCTCCACCTTCCAACAAGGAGAGGAATTCTTGAAGGACGAGAGAGCCGCCCAACAGGGTGGGGACTAAGAGTGGGAGAAGCATGCTGACCACTGCGAGCCGGACAACGACGATCTCCCTTAGAGCTGATGAAGACACCTTTGGAGCATTCGGTCTCCACGAGCCATCATTTGACGCCCTTCGTGGGGAGGAATCCGTAAAGGAGGGAGGACCAATAAGCGTGGACACACGGCATAAGATTTGATGCCACCACTATGAGCCCAGTGACAAAGCAGAGGCACCAATAGCAGCCGCTCGTCAAACCAAAGTAAAGGATGACAATTGGCCAAACCTTGCAGGGTCCAAGGAAGTGAGGGGGGAAGGGGCACCGTGACACATAACCTTGAGAGCTTGCCGACTGATAGAGCCAAACCGAGAATAAAGAACCATCATAGCTGAGCTGCGAAATTCATCGGTCGATCATAGGCCACAACAACCAACACGACCACCATGGTCGCGCTAAGTGCCACCACTAGCAATCAACAGATTGTTCGGTGAGACCGTCGTGCCGAACATGAATCATAGCAGGCAACCACTGCAGCAGAGAAGTGTGCAATTTGATGGGGTTGGAGGGCTCACCACGGCGTCTCCTAGGAGAGGAACGACACCCACGGGCGCCGCCGTCGTCGTCACTAGCATGAGCTACAGCTAGGTTTTCACCTGAGCCTTCCGAATCCCGAGCCCAGATCGAACTATTGCAGCCACAAGCAGGCGGCCACCGGGGCAGCTCCGTATTGTCAGCATCGGGTGTCTCCTTGCCAAAGAGACGGGGCACCGGGACCTCCAGATCTGTGGGCACCGGGACCTCCAGATCTGTGGGCCCCTCTTGCCGTGGAAAGGTCATGTCTCCCTCGGGAAGCCGACCATGGCTGGAGTAGCTCCAAGAGTGAAAGGCGGAGGGGAAAATGGGGGCAAACAGAGGGGAGGGAGGGGGCTGAGCCCGGCGCGAACGGCAACCAACTGGGCGCCGCCGCTGGCCGCCGCCTCCACACCCTTTGCGACGTAGGATATGGCAGGTTCGTCGTGGGGGTGGCGGGGGATGGCTGGGCGGTGGAACGCGGCGGGAAGGTGCTCGCGGGGGAGAAAGGGAGGCCCTGCTGCCGCCATCTTTGTGGCCGCCTGCTTTGGCCGACGGCGCGCTCCGGCAGCGATGAGGGGAGGCTTGCTCGGGGGCACAGCTGAGGGCGGCGGCGGCTGAGGTTCCGCCCGCCGCTCTTGAGCCGAGGTTTTAGACGTAAGAGAGGTTTTAGACTCTTGTTTGTCGTGTTCCTCACTTTCTTCACTAAGACGTGAGCGCTAGTGCATTGTTGTTGGTACATCACTTGCGTTTTTTAGGAGGAATTGCGGTGCTTTGCCTTTAAGTGTGAGGCTGACTAACTTGATGTTTTCTTTTTCTGGCACACGATAAAGTTATTATAATCTACAGGCGATAATGTGACATCACTATAATAACAGCTTGTAATTTTAATTCATGAGATGTCTAAGCAAAGCAAATCAACAAGAAGATTTTTCCCCTTGATATTTTGAGTGATTGTTTGTGACTTGTTTTTGTACAAAATAGCTGCAAGGTGCTTTGAAAAGTTCACTTCCATTCTTTAACGCTATGAATATTATGTAATACTATTTCTCCTTCGTTTGTGGAATCACAAATTACATGTATATGAGGCCGTACAGTTTTCTAGAGGAGTGTTTCTGAATTTTCTTTTGTACTAAAATATAGATGAATCACAAATATGTAATAATATGTGTATGGTTCCTGAAGTGTAATAATATGTGTAGCCTCTTGTTCGTCGTGATCATCACTTTCTTTTCGACTATTCAATTATCTGCATAATATAACTTTGTAGAAGTTTTCTTCACAAGATGTGAGGGCCAGTGCATTGCTGTTGCTACATGCTTCATCACTTGCAGTTTTTTTTTCTTTTTAGTAAGGATTGTGATGCTTTGCCTTCAAGTGAGGTTGACTAACTTGTTCTTTTCTTTTTCTGACACACGATAAAATTGTTATAATCTAAAGGTGACATGAAGTAACGGAAACAACACTTAATAACAACTTGTAATTTTAATTCACAAGATGTCTAGCTAAGCAGAACACATCAACAAGAAGATTTTTGGATTAATTGTAAAATTCACTCAAAGTTTGAGATTCTCACCCATAAGTCATTTTGTTGTAATTCCCTACCCACCCAGCGAGTTTTATTACAAAAACCACCCCAATATATACATGTTTGATTTATTCAACATATTTTGTTCATTTGGAGTAGCCAATAATATTCTTATCAAATATATAAAATTTTGAAAGTATAATCTTCATACTTTTTATAGAGAATATGTAGCAAAAATATCAATTAAAGTTCAAACTATGTTTCATAAAGTTTGAAATTTGAATACATTTTTCACAAAAATAAGAGGAATTACACCCTAAAAATCTTTAGCAACATTAAACTTATTTAACTTAGTTTATTTTTAAATTTATATCAATAGAAACATATAAAATCAATTAGAAATGTGTTAACTATGGTGGTTTTTGCAATTAAACTCATTCGATGGGTGGGAATTTACAACAAAAATGTTTATGCGTGGGAATCTCAAACTTAAAGTTACTTATGGGATGGTTTATGCAATTATCCCAAGATTTTTTTCCCTTGATATTTGAAGTGATTGTTTGTGACTTCTTTTGTATAAAATAGCTACAATGTGCTTCAAAAAGTTCATTTTCATTCTTTAAAGCTAAAATATTATGTAATAATATTCCTCGTTCATGTTTTATGGAATTGCAAATTACATGACTATGTGGCCAAACAATTTTGTGATTTACTAAAATGTAGATGAAATGGAAAATTTGTAATAATATTGTATGATTTCTAAAGTGTGAAAAATGAATTTCTCTATGATACTAATGTTGACTCGTGGATACTAAAAAGAAAGATGTTTTACTCAAATGGGGTAGATTAATCATAACACTTAGCATAAAATACATGTTACCCTTATCATGGTGTTGAAATTTTAGTATTTGTTTTAAAATAAGAGATTTCACCCTCTATTGTAGTAAAAAACGACTTCAACAGAGTTCATCATAGGACTCATAAACATTACTGCAGAAAACAAATGTTGTAACTCCACCAACAACCCATATAATTAAGAGCACCCGGTCCTAAACTAACACACCAACAAAAAAAGGAAACTAGAAATAGTAAACTCATTTTAAAAGAAAAGGACATAATTTAGTTGTTCATGATCTTCATTTTTAGCATCAAATCTTTTTGTTGCGGTGCTCACCTAAGTAATCATTTTATTGCTTCAATTGCCACTCTTCAGTTGAGCGGCATTGAACTTCTTTTTTTTCTTTATTCTCTTTTTGTGGTATTATCTATTTGTTAAGTCATAAGCATACTCTATAAATAATTTATGTACTATCAAAAATTAATTTGTTCCAACAGAGGTTTTGGTATTGCAAGTGAACTTGATCATTCATGTATTGTCTAGTGACTCTTTATTCAATTGTAAAGTTATTGTTGTTAAAACATGCAACCCGTGCATAATCCGAAAAGTTTATAGTGAACAATAGGTCATTGATCAATACTATGTGGATGTGTTAAGGTAGGTGCTGCGAGTTAAGGCTGCTAATATGGTTGGTAGTATATATTGACTACAAAAGGATGAAAATGCAGTCATATAATTATTGTCATATTTAGTTTGATGAAAGTTAGGGAAATAGAATGTTTGATGGCAAACAAAACAAACTTTAAAGGGACCAATTGTTTGAGAGAAAGGCAGCCGCAATATATAAAAACCAATGAAATGAGTGTCTCTGATTGTTGTTTAATCATGTGTTTTGAACTTTGAGATTATGTCCTTAGTCCTCAATTGTTTTAGAATTTTACCAAGCTGGCTATCGTGCATTTTTGCAAGCAGGTTGTGACAGAGATCGCGAGGCTGATGGACAAATACAAAGACGAGGAAACGAGCATCACCGTGGTCGGACACAGCCTGGGCGCCACCCTGGCCACCCTCAACGCCGCGGACATCGTCGCCAACTACTACAACAAGTCCCCATACTCCGACGGCACCGCCGCCCCGGTCACTGCCGTGGTGTTCGGCAGCCCCCGCACGGGTGACCGCGACTTCCGCGACATCTTCCACCGTCTCCCTGGCCTCCGCATGCTCCGCGTCCGGAACAAGCCCGACCGCATCCCGCACTACCCGCCCGTGGGCTACGCCGACGTGGGCGTGGAGCTGCTCATCGACACGCGCCGCTCGCCGTTCCTCAAGCCCCACGGCAACGAGTCGCAGTCGCACGATCTCGAGGTCCACCTGCACGGCATCGCTGGGTGGCAGGGCGAGCACGGCGCGTTCGAGATGGTGGTGGACCGGGACGTCGCGCTGGTGAACAAGTTCGACGACTGCCTTGCCGACGAGTACCCCGTGCCGGTGGCGTGGAGGGTGCACCATGACAAGAACATGGTGAAGGGGCCCGACGGGAGGTGGGTATTGGAAGACCGTGAGCCTGACTACGACGATGAGGAGGAGGTAGACGACTTGTAGGATGGCCAGCCGGCTTGGTGAAGAGCGTAATATGAACATCGGCCGGGCGGCTCCTCTAGTCATGCAACCAAAGTGTTTTCTGTTGCTTGATCATGATGCTTTTTACATGCAGATCTCCTGGAAAAAGAAATACAATATTATACTTCATTGTTTGCCTTTCAATTCTGGTGATTTTTTTTTTTTGTGGAACTGCTGGTCATCGGAAAATATGATCAACGGAATTTATTTGTTTTCCTTTGAATCTCAGCGAAATTGATTGATTGAAGTAAGAAATGGAAAACAAAAGATCTGTCCAAAGCTTTCGTTGGCTCAGATCCTTGTTTCAACAGAAAAATAAAAAAGGCGAAACTGAAAACAAAATAGCCTCCATCCGAGCACCAAGAAATCTCTGTATAAAGATTCTGCCGTTCTCCAGTGAAAACGACTCCGCACATGCCGTCCCGCTCAGGGGACGAACAAACTGACAACTGAAACACCTTCCAATTCCGTCAAATTCCACACAAACAAGTTATGGGGTCTGGGCTTGCCGGGAGGGACACCTTTGTTGGTAACATACAAACAAGATAGAAAGACCGAGCGAATAGCTAGAATCCACAAGCAGTGGATCCGAAGGACAGCAAATCTGTGTCACGCACTCAATGCTATCTGGCTGCTCACGCCGTTCTTACAGGGCCCAGTCCCATGTACGCACAACACATGGGGTCTTTCATGCAAGCGACATGCATGGGTGAAAAGGTTTTTTAAACACTGATAGGTTCTCTTTGCTCATGGCAATCGTGTTGGGACTTGGGAGGTAAAAAGAGATGCATGGTACTAACAGCAATGTTCAGACTTTGGTTTGTTATCTGAGGGCTCTCACAGGCATTGCTGTGTTTATGTGTCCACGGCACCCTGCTACCAGTCCTTGAACGGTTACCTGCCCTGGCATCCAGCCCCCTGCCTGCATGCCTCAATTTATGGGGTGCGGTGCTCTCCACACACACGCTCATCAAGAAATACTGGACGCCCACTCTTTGCTCCATTAGGCCATCAGACACCACATAGCTAAGCTCTCTTCGTTCAGAAAACCTACGCGTACCCTTGCCCTGTCCTGGTCGCCGGCTTCTCCTCTGCTTCTGCAACTTGCTCCTTTCCAATTCAGACTCCAGACACTCACTAATAGGTGTTAAACATGAGGCTGCTGCCGGGGGACCATTCCTCCTCCTCGCTGGCATTGGCAGTGTGGTGGTCTCTCCTGCTTCTCCTTGTGAGCATCGACTCGCCGGCGCTCGGTTGCTACACGCGCATCTTCAGCTTCGGCGACTCGCTGACGGACACCGGAAACTACGTCCGCCTGACGGCGAGGAGCCCCAGCCCCTACGGCGCCCCACCTTATGGGAGGACGTTCTTTGGCCGCCCCACCGGCCGCGCCAGCGACGGCCGCCTCGTCATCGACTTTATCGGTGAGCAACCTTCCTTCCTGCATTTGTGTTTGAGCATTTTCTTCTCCATCTCCCCCTCCAGCGCTCTCTATGTTTGGCAAATTGACATGGCACGGTAGTATGGCTATGGCATGGTTGTGTGTCCACTCACACTTTCCCTGAACGAGTGTGTGCATTTGTGTGTGAGCATTTTATTCTTTTTTCCCCTTCTCCTGCGCACTCATGGTTGTGTGTCCACTCCCACCTTCCCTGAACGATTGTGCATTGTGCACGCCCGTTTTTCCTGGCTCAGACGTCCATTTTCGGTCCAAAAGTTACGTCAGTGTCGATCTCAAAATGCCATATTCTTGAGTAAGGTGGCATTAGTGACCGTTCTGCAAAAAGGCCGAAATGTGCGCTGCTTTTTCTTCTTCTACAAGAAGAGAGAACATGGACGTCTTAAATACCCTCAAATGAGTATAATTACCGTTAAAACACAGTTAACTGATGCAGTAATATTAGGAGAATCAGATGAACATTAATACTTGCTCTCAGTTTTGTTCTTCCGTGACAAAGTTGCTAATACAAGATTAGTGTTAACCTAGTAGATAACGATAATCAGTGCAAAACATATAATTGCCTTCTGAGTCGGCACTGGAAAAGTAACGACCGGTTGAAAACTTTATTGTGCATCTTGTAACAGTAATGAACCAAAGCCCCAGAACAGCACGCTTTGTGCGTGCGTGCGTACCAGTTCAGTTTGCTTTTGGGAGAGGAGTGTGTGGCGCTTGTTGCAAGTGACGAGCTGTGTGTGTACAGTTAGTTGCACCCGCTTTGATTAGTAGTGGCGGCGCACGGTCCTTGAACTGTGCATGTTTATGGTTCGATTATTGATTGAGAACAATGAATTCAGAGGTCGTCCCTTCACCTAGAGACAGTAGGTAGCACGTATGAGGTCATGATCTTGTGTTCCCAAGAGAGACCGTATTGCTCGCTAACAAGAGATTCCCCTCCTATTTGCAACTTGCAAAGCCTTGCAGTGCCGGGCATTGACCCCTGCCGTTAACCTGGAGTATTGGACATTCCCGAAACGGCGGCAACAACGGAGACTGAATCCGGTGTTTACCTACCTTTGCGACCTCATAGTTCGTGCCTGGCGCGCGCATTTTGAAGCGTAAGTAAAGCGTATATGTAGTATCGTGCAAAGCAAGCCATGATCGTCTTCACGCACTCCACGTACCGAACTGTGTGCGATTCTGCATTCTTTATTCTATCGACGCATTGTAACCATCCGTTCAAGGAAAAAAAAAAACACATTGTGATCCGGTGGTGATGGTTAATTTAATTACGTGTCTGCGTGTGTGTTGCAGCCCAGGAGTTCGGGCTGGCGAACGTGACGGCCATCCAGGCGGGCACGGCGCCCGTGGACTTCCAGCACGGCGCCAACTTCGCCATCATCTCCGCCACCGCCAACAACGTCTCCTTCTTCGCGGGGAACGGGATGGCCATCCGCCCCTTCTCCCTTGACACGCAGATGATCTGGTTCCGGGGCCACCTGCGCAGCCAGCAGGCCGCGCAGCAGAACGGCATCCTGGGCGGCGCGCTGGTGGCGCTGGGCGAGATCGGCGGGAACGACTACAACTTCGCGTTCGAGAGCGGGGTGCCGCGCGACCGGGTGCGCGCGTTCGTGCCGGCCGTGGTGGACAAGCTGGGCGCCACCATCGAGGAGCTCATCGGGATGGGCGCCAGGGCGTTCGTGGTGCCCGGGAACCTGCCCTTTGGGTGCGCGCCGCTCTACCTGCGCCGGTTCCGCGCGGCCAGGAACTTGTGGGACTACGACCCCAACACGGGCTGCCTCGCATGGTTCAACCGGTTCGCGGAGCACCACAACCGGCTGCTCAACGCACGGCTCGATGTGATCCGGCGGCGCCACCCCGACGTCACCATCGTGTACGCCGACTGGTACGGCGCCATGATGAGCATCTTCCAGGACCCCGCGAAGCTAGGTACGTAGTACTACTGTATGCGAGACTCATGACAACTGTGATGGCTCCTATTGCCGGACCGTTCGTGCCATTGAGCCAGCGGCGCCGCGCGCTCCTCTGATTTTCTCTCTCTTTTCGGGCGCTGTTTGCTTGGATCGCGACGTGGCACCGGTCAGCAGTGCGCGCTTTTGTCAGGGTTTTTTTTTTTTTTTTTTTTTTTTTTTTTTTTTTTTTTAAGATCTACACAAAGGCCACCAACAGCAACAGCCAACACAGCGGCACCTTGTGTCACGGGTCAATCGTATTTGGGCCCCTCCTGGGGACTATGGGTTCACGTGCAACTAGTGGCCTTGACTGAACTGCACGACCAACCGGTTCATAGTTTTGGGCTTCAGCTGGGCAATGGCCGGAGTATTAATTCACTTTTCGGCCCACAACTCAAATCCTCACCGAAACAAATGTCACGTTGGCGGCTTTATCTTTATGAATGAGTTCATGATGTTGTTCGTTTCATGCAGGCATCACGAACGCGCTGCTGGCTTGCTGCGGGAACAGCACCGTGCCGTGCGGCAGGCCGGGGTGCAGCGTCTGCAACGACCCGTCGACGTACGGGTCGTGGGACGGGACGCACCCGACGGAGGCGGTGTACAAGATCATCGCCGACGGGGTGCTGCACGGGCCGTACGCGTCCCCTGTTCCTCTCGCCAAGACATGCCCATCGAGCTGACGGCCTCTTCTCGCCCTGCTGCCGATGCACTGAAACATCGATTCTTTTCAGGTGTAGAATGATATATAGCATTTGAACTGTGTATGCTTACTGGTTACTGGTGCCTAGTAAGGATGACATAATTAAATTACATTTCCGAATATACAGATAAACTGAGATAAGGATATTACAGGTTGTGTTGTTAGGATTTCACGTAGCGAAGGCGAATGACAAACAGTGTTTAATTAGTCTTGGGCGATGATCCACTGATACTCGTGCGATGTGAGCATCGGGTTTGTATGAACATTCACGGTATCTTCATGATCAGTTGCGCGCTCCTGAATTCAAGCATGCGCATACCTCCACGATTGTCAAACGAGCTCTCCTACATGTATACGGCCGCGATCCACATGACCCTGCACCCGCGCCGCACGCCAGCGTGCCTTGCACACGCACCTCCATATATACGCGTGTTCGTCTACCTGCCACCTGGTTCTCCGATCACCAGAGCCATGAATTTTGCAAGAATTCGAGGCACGGAGTTCTAATTCGACACTCTCGTCACGTCCATCCTCTGGTCTGTCGGGTCGTTGGCAGGCACGATCCGGTACTGTGCATGCACTCCTTCGCCGTGCCAGCCATGGACGCCCTCGCCTGGCCCACGACGGAGTCGGAGCTTCGGGCGCTGGCGTGGGCGACGCTCCTCACCCCGGCGCTCGCGGCGTACGCGCGTCTCGCCTCTCGCCGCTTCCGCCCGGGCCTCCCGCGCTTCGCCGCGCTGTTCCCGACGTTCCCCTTCTTCGTGTACCTGCCCTTCATGTTCAACTCCCTCCACCTCCGCCTCCTCTCCTCCTTCTTCCACACCTGGCTCGCCGTCAACAAGCTCGTCCTCCTCGCGCTCGACAAGGGCCCGCTCCACCCCAGTCTCCCCCTCCTCCCCTTCGTCCTCTGCGCCGGCCTCCCCATCAAGGTCCGCCGCCCTCTCGACCAGAGCAAGAAGCAGCATGATCCCCGGTCGTCGTCACCGCCGCCGCCCGTCGCGGACTTCTTCAGGCCGTGCGCGCGCAGCGCCCTCCTCCTCGGCTGCATCGCCGCGGTGTACCCCTACACGGGGTGGCTCCCGCTCTACGCGCTGCACTACATCTACTGCGCCCAGATCTTCCTCACGCTGGACCTCGTCCTCTCCTCCGCCGCGCTCGTCTCGGCGTCGCTGCTGGGCGCCAGCCTGGAACCGCAGTTCAGCGCGCCGCTCGCCGCCGACTCGCTCGCCGGGTTCTGGGGCCGGCAGTGGAACCTGATGGCCGTGGACGTGCTCCGCGCGTCGGCATACGAGCCCGTGCGGGCCCGCTGGGGCCGGGACGCCGGCGTGCTCGCCGCGTTCCTCATGTCGGGCCTCCTCCACGAGCTGCTCTACTTCTACATGACGCTGCGCCGGCCCACCGGCGAGATGCTGCGCTTCTTCGTCTTCCACGGCGTGTTCCAGATCGTCGAGCGGAGGGCTAGGGAGGCCGGGCTGTGGCGGCCGCCCAGGTTGGTGGCGTACCTCCTCGTCAGCGGATTCATGCTGGTCACCATATCGGAGATGTTCTTCGGGCCGTTCGTGAGGGCGGGAACGGAAGCGCGGTTGCAGGAGGAAGCCTCGGCGATGCTGGACCTTGTTTGGAGCGTCGCGAGGTGCATGATTCGTCCCTTTGGGCTCATTTCGGCCTTCCAAAGTTAAACGGCTCTTACATACAAGCAGAATCAGTGTGTATAAACATATATACCATGTGAGTTTATTTCGAGCAAAAAAAGTAGACAGTTGTAGTAAAACATAACATTACTGCGTTACACAATTCAACAAGAACCATGTTTTTACTTTGTGATTTGGTCAAGGCCAAGCTTACAGCATGTGCTCCAACTATTTTTAAATTGTTATCATTAGGACGATAATTGTAGGTAAAAAGACTGGTTTTTGTCATATCAATAATAATTTGAGAATTGAGGAAGTATTCTGTATTCCCTATTCAATGACTGATTTCAACTGGTTACCACTATTCCTAGATGAACGAACTAACTAAATTCCGTCCTGGGTAATTTACACACGGTCCGATGGACATTGTTGTTTGGTAAGTTATCCGGCTACGCTAGCCTTGTGGTTTTGATTCACTGAGATTTGAGAAGATGTTTCGCCAAGAAAAACAAAGATTGATTCCTTTATACATGTATAAAAAAAGAGATTGATCCAATCAATTTCTTTTTTTTTTACATGGTAAAAGAGATTTGAGATGGAACCAAATTCCTTTTTACACGAAGGAACCAAACTCATTTCATTTCACAATTTTCAAAAGTGTCACATCAGAGTTTGAGTTTGATAGATGAAACAGTCTCTCTCAATACACAAATCCATCTCACAGTTTCAGGATATTCCAGGTTGTGGCAAGTTTAAACTGCAAAGACTTCAAAATGAGGATGAATTGAGGATTATTTTTGAAGACCTTCGAAACATGGGTGATGACCATTTCGGTGCTTCATCGGGTCTGATACCTGAAGAAAGTCCTCTTATCAATTTAGATGTTGATGAAGAGGGTAGCTCCGACAATGTTGACAGTGAAGAAGAAGAAGAAGAAGAAGTCAGCCCTCCTCCCAAAGGCAAAGGAAAAAGGGGTGTTGTTGCTGCCACAGATGATAAAGGAAAGAGGCCTAAGACAAGTGGAGGAATATGGATGCAAGATCAAGTTAGTAAAATTATGTCTTCGGTTGAGAGGTCCGCAAATTCAGTTGAGTCAATGGCAGCAAGAACGGATTGTGGACCATCCATAAAGGAAGTAATGGCCATTGTCAAGGAATCTAGAGCTGCTCCTGGGACAAAGGAGTTCTTCATTGCTTCTGAACTGTTTACCAAGAGGGCAGAGAGGGAGATGTTCATGACATTGGACACTCCACAAGAACGCTTTGAGTGGCTCACTATGAAGCATTTTGTTAAATATGGCCACTAGATTGTTCAAGATGCTGCTATAGCATGTGTATTGTACCTTTTATTCCCCTTTATATTCATGTGATTGTGACATTATGAATAATTTTTCTTGTATGTCTGAACCAGTATTGTAAAACAATGGATATGTTTGATATTCTCTTGAAACTTGTTGTCTCTAATGTGACTGTATCTTATTTTGTTGGAAGCATTCATGCTTCAATTATCTAATGTGATTGTATTTTATTTCATACAGATGTCATCTAGTGAAAGTGACAATGAAAGTGATGTGACTGCCTCTGATGATGATGATGTCAGTGCATCTGATGTACAAGTTTTGAAAAAACATTTGGAGCTACAAGCTTCATTGGTCTCCACTATCAGCATTATCTATGATTACTACATGGCATATTATGACGAGAATCCCCCAAGAACTTCTCAGCTCAGTGGATACGCATGGGTGTTGGAAATACTGAACACTCCTGGTGAAAGTCATAGGATGTTCAGAATGAATGAAAGGCTCTTTGTCCAACTTCATGATCTGTTGGTGAGTGACTATGGTCTGAAATCAACCATTCATATGAGTTCACTTGAATCCCTTGCTATATTCTTATGCATCTGTGGTTAGAATAGATCAAATACTTCAGTTCAAAACACTTTCAAACATTCAGGTGAGACAATTAGTAGAAAATTTGATGAGGTCCTGCAATGCCTAATCAAGATGGCTAAGCAGTATATTAGACCTCAGGATCGCAATTTCACTACTGTGCACAATAGAATCAGAGGTGATCGCAAGCTATGGCCACATTTCAAAGGTTGTATTGGAGCTATTGATGGCACTCACATTGGAGCAGTGCCACCTCCACGAGATTATGTGAGATATATTGGCAGATCAGGTAGTCCAACTCAAAATGTGATGGCAGTGGTTGATTTTGATATGCGCTTCACATATGCATCTGTTGGGCAGCCAGGATCCATGCATGATACAAGTGTCCTATTCCATGCTATTGACCACAATGGCACCTTCCCCCATCCTCCACAAGGTATATATTTCTTGATTTATGTGCTTCAGTTTGTCTTCTATTTGCTCTTACATTTATCCATATTTGTCCATCTAGGAAAATACTACATGGTCGACGCAGGTTATCCGAATAGGCCCGGATACATGGCACCTTACAAGGGACAGAGGTACCATGTTCCTGATTGGAGGAGGGGTGCTGCTCCTCGTGGTGAACAAGAAACATTCAACTATCATCACTCAAGAACTCGCAATGTAGTTGAGCGCACATTCGGTGTATGGAAGCAGAAGTGGAGAATTCTTTTTAAGATGCCAAGCTCTCCAATGTCCAAACAAAAGATGATAGTGGCTGCAACAATGTGCCTTCATAACTTCATCCGTGAAAATCATGCACTAGATAGGCATTTTCGGAGATACGATCGTGATCCAGAGTATATACCTACAATACCACACAGGTATGCAAGACATGCACCACCTCCAAATGCCTCTGACGCCTTCACGTCCTCTACAAATGACATAAGTATGGGCATGACTCGTGATGATCTTGCAGCTGCGATATTCCAGTCTAGTGCATAGATAGGAGATATTCGATCTTTTGGGTTGTATTTTGAAAAAATGTATATGGCTAACCATGTTTGACATCCGAACATGTGGATGATGACATGTATTTTGCAATAACATTTCTAAGTAGTATATTAAAGAAATTCATCTCGTATTGTAATTTAGTAGAAGCAACAAATTTGATCAGAGGGTAAATGAGTCATTTTGGTCCCTCTCCCCTATTTGTTGAATCTGAAACTGTCCAACTAGCCAAACGGTTTCTGAAGTGATTCTGTTTCAAGCTCTGAAACGTTTCTAGATTGAAACTGAAATGTTTCCGATTCACAGTGAATCTGGAGCTGTACAAAACGCACCCTAATTATCTTGTCATGTCTTTATTTTGACCGATGTAGCATCTTTTATTACTTCCTCCGTTTCATATTACTTGTAATCTTGTACTACTCTAATTTATCCAATTTACGTATCATTTTACTCGCATTCTAATACACATTTTTCTCTTCCTAATACATTTCCGTGACTACCTTTCTGCTTCTTATTTTCTATGCATATATTTTTTTTACTTCTTCTTAATCTTTATACTTGAATCTAAAACGTCAAGTAATACCTTAATTGAGATTGGTCTAATAACATTTCCTGCACTAGCTTCATCACTTATCACACCTACACTACACACACGACATACAGGATTACAGATGCGTTCAAGGCTTAGTGTAGACCAATTTTCACACCTACCACACGCATTGCTTACTTCGTCATCGTCGCCGAGCTTGTATACCGAATGTAAGCCGTAAACTATCAACCATTCACATTTGTCAAGCTCGCAAGCATGGCCAATGGCACCTCTATACGGCCCTCAATCTGAGGTTTATTACTCCTCATTGCATTCCTATGTATTTCTATGTACAGCGCATTCCTATGTATGCTCAAAATTTATTGCAGTGATTCCTTGGTATCGTCCTTCAATGCATCCACATTGTAGTATTATTTAGTTCGTGAGAATCAAGTAAGATTTGTTTTTTTATTACAAAATATATGATGTGATCAGTGTGATATTGTCTCGCTTCCTTGATTCTCACCTCTATCTCTAGAAGTTACTGCTTTCCTGTTTCTGCACCTGCTGCTTTTCCTCATCACGCAGCAGCAGCAACAGTGGGGGGGGGGGGGGGGCTGAACTGTTTGTTGTCGATGACTCCGGGGGGGGGGGGGGGGTGTTATGCAAACACAGAGTTGAAAATTCTTGCAAATAAGTGTAACAAGTTGTATTCTTAAAGTCAAGAAATTTTATAAAACATGAAATGTAAAAACAAAAAAATGGGAAAAGAAAGAAAATATGTTTGTTAATTTTTGGTCCGTTGCTTGCCCTTTGGACATGCGTGCACGTAGTGCAAAAAAATCACATCCCAACAGACCAGGCCCACTAAAGCCCATACCTCTTCGTTGTATATTGTTCTTCTTCCTCAGACAAACGACAAGTGCTTTGTGAGTTGCAGAACACATCAATGGCAACTAGAACTCTTTGAAGTCAGGTTGGAAGACGTCTTGAACTCAAGAGGAGCCAAATTTGAGGGACTCCATGAACTCTGGTTCCTCGACCCTCATTTTTTTTATCAACTACTCATCTTCAATCTCTAGCTACTCCAATCTCTCTTCCTTCCATAGCAGCAAAAATGAAAGGAGGGGCTCGGGGGGGGGGGGGGGGTTCTCCATGGTCTGACGACCAGTAGGGGGGCTTGAGCCCTCCCTACTCCACCGTTAGATCTGCCACTGGTGGTAAATGAGGTAGCCCAACCCCGCCACTGTAGCCGAGCTGCTCAAACTATACAGCAACGCGGCCACGGCGGTGGTGGCAAAAGCTTCCTTCACCACGGGAGCTAAGATCTAGCTACTGGTCGGTGCGTGATCAAGCTGTGGGTGTGTATTGCTCGATGCGTGGTCAAGTTGTGCGTGTGTTGTTTGCTGCGCGCGCGCGTGTGTGTAAGGTGTTACTAGTGTTTATATATATTAGCACACATCTACCGACCGAATACCAGCTAGAGTATAGGTGAAAGTGCATCTAGGCCCCTAATTTTATTTTGGTGATTGACGTCAATACAATTAAGAATGGACTAATATTTTTATTTAGCATGTGTGTAGATGAATATCTTAAATTGATGAATGAAAGGTATTAAAACAAAAAAGGAAAAGGAGATGGTCATTTATCTCTAATTTAAAGTCCAAAATCTACCAAGAATGAAGATCATGGAGTTTTTATTTTTCTTTCTTGCGTATAGGTCAACCGTACTATCAAGAGGGGTATAATTCACAAATATGGTAAAGTCAAATGCTCAAATTTCCCGTAAAAACCACCTCTGTCGCCCTCTGTTTTTGCCTTCATCGGCAGTGCTGATGGCCTCCACTGGCAGTGCCGATCCCCCTTTCTAGAGGCGCTGTTATGCCCAGTTACTTCTCTGGCTTCTGTCTTGCCAGCATCGGCAGTGCCGGTCTCTCCTTCCAGAGAAGGCTGTTCTCTCTGGCTTTCTGGTGGTTGCTCATCGGCAGTGCCGATCACCCTGATCGGCAGTGCCGGTCAGTCCTCCCAGAAAGTCGCTCTCTATCTAGCTCTGGCTATAGCTCATCGGCAGTGCCGGTCCCCTTCCACAGAGGCTATTTTTCCTTGGGCTCTATGGCTGACTGCGATCGGCAGTGCCGGTCTGCTTGATCGGCAGTGTCGGTCAAGGTCTCCAGAGACCACTTGTCTTCTCTGTGGCTACCTCGCCGGTAGTGCTAATATCTTGATTGGCAGTGCAGGTGTGGTCTGAATCCTTGTCTGCAGATCTATGATAGTGTGTCAGAAACCCTATCGGCAGTGCCGATGGCTCGATCGACAGTGCCGGTGCGGGGTGTCCAGACAGGCCAATGTCTCTTTTGAGCCCTTTCTATAAAAGGCTCTCACCCCACTTCGTGCCATAGCTCTCCAACCTAAAAATCATTTGGCACTTTTAAGCTTCACTCTCCGTCTCCAAGTCAAAGCTTCATTCTTTGAGCTAGGGTTTGAGTGAGCCATTGTTTCTTAGTGAAAAGAGCACCATTCCACTCTTTAGCATTCGATTTAATCATCTTTCTGACTTGTGCTTATTACTCTTGGAGCTTTTCTCCTAGATGTTTAGCGGTGCCCGTAGAGCTCCCAACTTGTGTGGTGATGCCTCGGGAAGTTTGTATCACCCTCCCGCAAGGGAATTGATAGTGGAGAACTTGAGCTCGATCTTTGTTGTCGCTTGAGTGAGAATAGGGTTGAAAGAGACCCGGACCTTTGTGGACTTCTCAACAGAGACGTAGGGTTCTTTGTGAGCCCGAACTTCGGTAACAAATCTTGTGTCTCTGTGTGCTCCTTATTTTAATTGTTGTTTACTTATTCATACTCTAGGGTTTGCTCTTGTATTTACTTAATTTACTAGATCTACTTATGTAGCCTTTGTTTAGTTGTCTCTTATTGTTGTAGGGCTTCTTTTCTATCATTGTTGTAGTCAAATATCACTTAGTAACTACGAAACCACTTAAACCTAGTTTTTACTCGACTGTCTGCTCATCCATCAGCACTGTCGATACCCATCACCAGCACTGCCGGTCAGACTGATAAGTTTGTTTAAGTCCAATTTCATACGAATTTTAGATTTGCCTATTCAACCCCCCCCCCCTCTAGGCAATTTTCAATTGGTATTAGAGCAGGATCTTCTTGAAGGCTTAATTGCTTGAAGATAAATGCCGAAGCATATGGAAAAACCAAAGAAAACTACACCAGAAACATCCGGTTGCGAGACCGAGGGTAACAAGGATGACTCAGAAGTTAGATACAACAATATCCAATTCAACTATGGCGAACTAAAAAATGAGTATATTAGTAGTGGATCTAGAAAACTATAACACTTTGATGGCACGCTCTATGATCATTGGAAACATAGAATGGAACTATTCTTAGGGTCTATGGGAAGACCAATCTTGAAAATTGTGAAGCATGGTTTTAAGTTGGAAGATGAAGAAAACCCAACCACTAATGACGAGATCAAGCTCAATCACAATGATCAAGCTGCATCCGCCATTGTTTCCGCCCTATCACCAAAAGAGTATGAAAAGGTGATGGGGATCAAGAAAGCTCATGACATTTGGAAGAAGCTTGAAGTCATCTATGAAGGGACCAAGGGTGTGAGAGAGGCAAGAGAAGACATCCGAAGAGGGAAATACAACTTGTTCATTAAGAAGGCCGGTGAAGGGCCACAAGAAGTTCATGATAGGCTTATGGAAATTATGAACAAGAGAAGAGCTCTAGGAATCAAACTTGATACCATTGAGGTCAACAAGAGGTTGCTTCTTGCTTTGCAACCATGGAATCAAAATGCTTGTGACTTTGTTAGAGAGAAAGAAAACTTCAAGAACTTTAGTACGGATGAAGTACTAGGAAGATTGCTCACTTATAAGGAAAGAGATGAAGAAGCAAAAAGAGTGAACACCTTGTTGGGACAAGGTGAAGAGGAGAAGAAAGAAATAGCTCCCAAGGCCTCTCATGAGACTAATGAAAAGAAGGACAAGAAGAAGAAAAAGAAAATGGTTGATTCTAGTGATGAAGATAGTGATGATAAGATGGCTTTGCTCGTGAGAAGATTCAAGTTATTCCTTAAAAAGGATGGCTACAAGAAGAAAAGCTATGACAAAGGCAAAGCAAGAAAGTCAAAGAGAACTTTCTATGAATGTGATGAAGAAGGACATTTCACGGAATGTTTAAAGAAGAAGAACAAGGAAGAAAGAACGAAGGACAAACATAGCAAGAAAGACAAGAAGTACAAAAAGTATAGAAGAGGTGAAGCTCACATTGGCCAAGAATGGAATTTCGATGAATCATCTTCCTCATCATCTTCCACCTCTGAATCCAACTCGGATGAGGGAGGCATTGCTACACTTGCCGTTGGAGTCACTCTCACCAACACCTCTATATTTGGAAGCTTGAGTGATGATGATGATGACAACACTCACAAGTGCTTCATGGCAAGAGGATCCAAGGTATCAAAATCTAAATATAAGCATTCCTCTTATGCTAGTAGTAGTGATGATGATGATGATGTTAATGCTTCACTTCCTGAAATGCTTGAATTTATGGAATTGCTTGAAATACAAAAGGAAAAAAATGATAGGTAAGAGGAGCTTCTTGAAAAACAAGAAGAATTGCTTATTCTTAGAAAAAAAGAAACTTTGAATTAGAGAAGCTCCTTGAAGATGAGAGGAAGAAAAATGAAAATTTAATCAAGTCTCTCAATAAAATTAAAACCTCATGTGAAAGTATTGAAAGCACAAAAGATGAACGTCAAGAGAAATATGAGGATTTGGAAAAGACTCATAAGTCTCTTGAAGAACAATATAAGATACTTTCAACCTTCACATCCTCAACCAACAATTCCTCTCATGCCTCCACTAGCAATGGATATGATAGGTGTTATAATATTGATGTTGATGCTTGTGCTACTAATGTCAAATTGATTGATGATTTGAATAAGGAAGGGAAGTCACTTGAAAGCAAAATACAACATGGAAAAAATGTTGTTGATGACGAAAAGGCAAAGTATGCAAGAGGTGCATACTCATATTGTAAGCACCCAAATGTCATGGATGGCATTGGATATGTTGAGGGTGCCAAGCGCAATGCTAGGGAGAACAAGAATGGGAAGGAATTCCTTAAGTTCACCAAGGAAGGATCTTACCAAAAGAAGGAAGTCAAGAACATGAACATTAACTATTCTTCTTTTGTTAATGATTCTCATGCTAATATGCCTAATGCTACTTGTGCACTCTTTCATGATTTTGATGCTTCATATGTGCTCATGAGAAACAAGCATGGTTGTGTGTTTGCCAAATATGTTGGGCCACGCAACAAGAGGCCAAAGGCTTGTGTGTGGGTGCCAAAGCACTTGTGACTAATGTGAAAGGACCTAAGAAAATTTGGATACCTAAAAACAAAGCTTAACTTGTTTTGTAGGACTATGTCTCCGGAGGGTCAAGTTGGGTGATTGATAGTGGATGCACCAATCATATGACCGGAGACAAAAAGATGTTCAAGTCATTTGAGCCAAGTCAAAACAAAAATGAGTACATTACTTTTGGTGACAATGGAACGGGACAAGTACTAGGTTATGGTAAAGTTCCCCTTACTCCTTCGTATTCACTTTCTAAGGTTATGCTTGTTGATCACGTTGACTTCAATCTATTGTCCATTTCACAATTTTGTAAAATGGGCTATGATTGCTTGTTCAACGAATGTGGTGTGACCGTCTATAAGAGGAGTGATGGCTCGGTCACTTTTAAGGGTGTGCTTAAAGGAAAGCTTTATGTTGTGGATTTCTCCATGGATGAAGCTAGACTTGGTACATGCTTATTAGCAAAATCCAATATGGGATGGTTGTGGCATAGAAGGCTCGCCCATGGTGGTATGAGAAATCTTCATAAACTCCAAAAGGGCGGCCACATCATAGGACTAACCGATGTGTATTTCGAGAAAGATAGAATTTGTAGTGCATGTTAAGCAAGAAAGCAAGTTGGAGCCTCAGATCCCTCCAAGAACGTGATGACAACCACAAGACCATTAGAGATGTTGCATATGGACCTTTTTGGCCCCATCTCCTATATAAGCATTGGTGGTAACAAATATGGTCTTATAATTATTAATGATTTTTCTCGCTTCACATGGGTATTCTTTTTGCATGACAAAGGTGAAGTTAAAGACATGCTCAAAACATTCATGAAAAGAGAACAAAATGAGCATGAAGTCAAGATCAAGAAAATAAGAAGTGACAACGGCACCGAATTCAAGAACACCCAAGTTGAGGAATACCTTGATGAAGAAGGCATCAAGCATGAATTTTCGGCACCCTACTCCCCTCAACAAAATGGAGTGGCCGAAAGAAAGAACCGCACACTCATTGAGATGGCAAGAACAATGCTTGATGAATACAAGACATCCGACCATTTTTGGGCCAAAGCCGTCAACACCGCATGTCATGCCTCCAACCGGTTGTATCTCCACCGACTATTGAAGAAAACACCATATGAGCTATTAACCAGTAACAAGCCCAATATTTCCTACTTTCATATTTTTGGGAGCAAATGTTTTATGCTAAACAAGAAACCCAAGACTTCAAAGTTTCCCCCAAAAGTTGATGAAGGTTTTTTGCTTGGTTATGGGTCAAATGTTCACGCCTATCGTGTGTTCAACAAAACCACAGGTTGTGTTGAAATTTCACGTGACATGACATTTGATGAATCTAATGGCTTTCAAGGGGAGCAAGTTGTTAATGATGATGTAGATGATGAAGCTCCTAGAAATACAATAAAAAGGATGGTCATTGGTGATGTGAGACCACAAGAAACATCAAGTGTTGAAAATCAACCCTCTCCCCCTCGACAAGACCAACATCATGCAAATGAAGAAATTGATCATGCAAGTGGTCAAGATGACGATGTTGGGAATCATGAGCAAGCATCAAGTGATGACTCTCAAAGACATGATCAAGAGGTTGATAAAGATGGTGGTCAAGGAAGCTCATATCCACCACACCCAAGAGTGCATCAAAATGTACAATGTGATCACCCCATCGAGCAAATTATTAGAGAAATTGATAAGGGGATAATCACTAGATCTCGAGTTAGTAATTTTTGTGAATATTACTCTTTTGTCTCTTCTATGGAGCCATTTAGGGTAGAACAAGCACTTGGGGATTCGGATTGGGTGATGGCCATGCAAGAGAAATTGAACAACTTCACAAGAAATGAAGTATGAACATTGGAGGAAATACCAAAGAACAAGAATGTTGTGTGAACCAAGTGGGTCTTCCGCAACAAACAAAATGAAGATGGTGTTGTGACAACAAACAAGGCAAGCCTCATGGCAAAGGGGTATTCACAAGTGGAAGGCTAGGATTTTGATGAAACCAATGCCCTCGTAGCAAGACTTGAATCAATTAAAATATTACTTGATTTTGCTACTCACCATGATTTTACGTTGTACCAAATGGACGTGAAAAGTGCATTCCTCAATGGGCCAATAAAGTAAGAGGTGTATGTGGAGCAACCACCGGGCTTTGAAGACCCTAAGTATCCTAATCATGTTTATAAACTCCATAAGGCGCTCTATGGGCTCAAGCAAGCTCCAAGAGCATGGTATGAATGCCTTAGGGATTTTCTTGTTAAGAAGGGTTTCGTCATTGACAAGGCCGATGCTACTCTCTTCACAAAGCATTTTGGCAATGATATATTTGTGTGCCAAATATATGTCGATGGCATTATATTTGGTTGTACTAATCAAACTTTTTGTGATGAGTTTAGCAAGATAATGACCAAGAGGTTCGAGATGTCCATGATGGAAGAATTGACGTTCTTTCTAGGCTTCCAAGTGAAGCAACTCAAGGAGGGCACCTTCATATGTCAAGCCAAGTACACACAAGATCTATTGAAAAAGTTTGACATGGACAATGCAAAACCCATCAAAACTCCCATGTCAACAAATGGACACCTCGACCTCAACAAAAAGGATAAGCCCATTGATCAAAAGGTATACCGCTCCATGATAGGCTCTTTGCTTTATCTTTGTGCATCTAGGCTCGATATCATGCTTAGTGAGTGCATGTGTGCATGTTTTCAAGCCGCTCCTATGGAGTGTCACATGGTAGCCGTAAAAAGAATTTTGAGATATTTGGTTCATACACCCAACCTAAGGCTTTGGTACCCCAAGGGTTCAAAGTTCAACCTATTAGGCTATTCCAATGCGGATTATGCCGGGGATAAGGTAGATAGAAAGAGCACCTCCTGGACATGCCAATTCTTGGGTAGGTCCCTAGTGTCATGGTCATCCAAGAAACAAAATTCCGTTGCACTTTCCACGACCGAAGCGGAGTATGTTGCAGCCGGTAGTTGTTGTGCACAATTACTTTAGATGAGACAAACTCTAAGGGACTACGGTTACAAGTTGAACCGTGTTCCTCTCCTATGTGATAATAAGAGTGCCATAAAGCTTGCTTACAACCCCGTTGAGCATTCACGCACAAAGCATATAGATATCCGCTACCACTTTTTGAGAGATCATTCTACCAAGGGGGATATAAAAGTTAATCATGTGCAAACCGAAGATCAACTAGCCGATATATTCACCAAGCCCCTAGATGAGAAGAGGTTTTGCTATCTTAGGAGTGAACTAAATATTCTTGACTCTAGTAATGTGATGTAGAGGATGTGCACATCTAAATAGTGATTGTCTTATTATAGCAAAAATCATTGCTTTATGTCAAAAATCTATTATTTTTGCTATTGAGGTTGTTTCTTGATCACTAGATCAAATCTTGTCAAAATATGGTCATTGTTATGTATTGTTAATTGTTGGCTGACCATATGACGTCGAGATGTCTTCTTGTCCATCAAAAACCTATTTTGAAATTTTCTCCTATCCTTTTCTATGCTCTATTTTGTCTGATCTTCAGAGGATCGGCACTGTTGATAATCAGTCCATCAGAGAAGGCTCTCTGCCTGGGACTTTTGTCCCTCGGGTTGCCCTTACCGGCACAGCCGATGCCCATCACCTGCACTGTCGATGCGGGAAGTGGATCAAATCAACTCTTACATCTTCCCTCCTCACATGACCGAGCCCCCTCTATCAGTTGAACCTCTCTCGCCGCCTCTCTCTCTCTCTCTCTCTCTCTCTCTCTCTCTCTCTCTCTCTCTCTCTCTCTCTCTCTCTCTCTCTCTTCCCACCCTAACCAAAACCAATCCACTCCAAATCCTTGCAAATCTTCATGGAATCAAGCGGGAAGTGGATCAAATCAACTCTTACATCTTCCCTCCTCCATCTCCTCCCGGATTTGAAGGAGTTTTTTGAAGGTATTTTTGAAAATCTCCATCTTTTGAATCTCGCAAAGCCTCATGTTTTTGCATAATTTTACTTGATAGAGATGTTCATCTAGGAGTAATTTAGTCACCCTGCAATTTAATAGAGTTTTAGTGGCTAAATTTCAATTTTTAGTGGTTTTAGGGTTTCAATCCTCCTCGGTCGGCACTACCGATGGCCCCATCGGCACTGTCGATCAGGAGATTTTGAAACCCTAAGTTACTGTTGCACAGTCTATTTGGACTGATCGGCACTACCGATGGCAGCCATCAACACTGCCAGTTGGGCCAAGCAGAGAGCATTTTCTCTTGAGCTGCTCTCTGTTTGACCTATCGGCACTGCCGATGCCTCCCATTGGCACTGCCGGTCAGGGCACAGAGAAAACTATTCAGTACTGTGTTGATGCAAATTTCTCATACCACTTTTCCTCTCCTTGACAGATGGCAGGTGGCAAGAGGCAGAAGCATCCGGGCACTTCTAGTGAGTCCGATGAGGATTTCGACCCCGCTGCCTCTCCCCTTGCTCGACGAGGTGGAGGTGGCAAACGGGAGAGAGGTGGAGACTCCGGCCCAACCACCTCACGTGGTCTTGGCCTTGGTCGTGGGAAGGGCAAAGGCAAAGCCCTTCCACCTCGCTCTCCTTCTCCCAGTGCTGATGAGGAGAGTGAGGAAGGCTCGGAGGAAGAGGAAGACGAAGAGGAAGAGGAGACTCAGCGGGAGGATGTGACTGGTGATGAGGAGGGTGATGAGTCTGGGGATGAGGTCATCCATGAGCCTGTCCATGGACCCATGCGCTCCTCAATCACATATCAGATGTTGGCACCTCAGGTGTCTGAGCAGTTCAGGATCCCAGTGGTGCTGTCCAGGGATGAGATGAGAGAGTACCACCACACTAACCCCTAGACCCAGCCCAAGCACCCAGGCATCACAGATGTCAAATTTTGGGACATGACTCAGGTTGCCTGGTACAAGAACATCCTAAAGAAGACCACTCACAGAGTTGCTTCCATGAAGTGCATTGTCTGGGACAGGATGGCAGCAGCTAATGATCCCACCTTTCAGCTGATACGGGTAGAATGTGACGGGAGGAACTTGACAGATATCATGGGCCTACATCAGCACTGGAATGATGAGATCATTGCTCAGTTTTACTCCACTCTGTGGATTGAGCTTGAGGAGGAGAATCACATGGACTCCAAGCTGCACTGGACTATTAAGGGTAACCGCTTCACTGTCACATACTTCAACTTTTCTTAGATTCTTGGCTTTGATGAGACTGACAGAATGAAGCCCAAGGCGACCATCTTCGATCCTCAGGAAGAGAGTGAGTGGGCCTTCATGTATGATGCCCGCTAAGTAGACCCTAAGCATGGGGTTGAGTTTGGTTCGTACCATGGCATGACGCCTTACTTTCGGGTTCTCAACAACATGCTTAGAGTGACTTTGACTCCTAAGGTGGGAGATCACACTCATATTATGAGCTCCACCAAGACTGTGATGTTTGCTATGAGAGAGGGAGCAGAGCCATTCAGTGTGTTTGACTTCATATGGACAGAGATCCTCTACAACTCCTACACTAGTAAGGCTTCTCTGATCTATGCTCCTTTCATCATGAAGATGATTCTATGTGTTGTGGGCTGTCAGTTCATTTGTGATCACAAGCATTCCTCAGTCACGCCGAAGAGGTTTCCTCTCATTGCCTCACCTCCCAGGGATGGATCTCCACCTCCAACGGCCACAGATGCCCCTCAGACTTCAGCAGCAGCAGCAGTAGCAGGCCCTAGCACTGCCCCACGCCGTCGCTCGTCCAAGGTCACCTGTGCTATCAAGTCGATGTTTTGCATGTGCTGGGATACAGCAGTTATAGTGCGCAAGCAGCAAGAGATGCTTACTCAGATGAGATTAGATATGACTGTTCTCGCCACCTCTGCTAGTATTTATCTGCCACCCCCTATGGAATTTACTCCCATGCCAGATATCACCTCCTATGATGATCCATGGGGCTTCTACACTCAGACGTCACAGATGGTCCAGCCGGCAGATGATGAGGAGGAGGAGGACGATGACGCTGACAGTGCGGATGAGTGACTTTGTGTACCTCCGTCTTTGCTTTTCCCTTTTTGGTGTTGTGATGCCAAAGGGGGAGAAGTACTTATCTTTTAGTCTTATTATTTTGTGAGGTGTGAGAGTGGTGGACAAGTTAAGTTTGTACTCATGTGGTTTGTAAAACAATTTGCTACGTTTGTTCTTGTAAACCGCTATTTATGCTTTATGAGTTCTTATGTCATTCATGTCTTGTGTGATGATGTATTGTTGGTTTTCGATTTCTAGATGCATTTGTAAGGAAATTCTTGTCATTTGCATTATTTCTCGCTTTATTGCTTAAATGTTGCAAATTGACTCTTATGCATGCCTTTAGGGGAAGCTCTCATACTTTTCTTTAAATATGTGCATCGTTATTCTTTGATTATTACTTCTCACATGCACACACTTAGGGGGAGCTCCACATGTCTCTTATATCACAAAATGAATCTTATTACAATTTTCTCTAAAGTTTAGTTGTATTGTCATCAATCACTAAAAAGGGGGAGATTGAAAATGCAACTAGGCCCCTAATTTTGTTTTGGTGATTAGCGTCAATACAATTAAGAATGGACTAATATTTTTATTTAGCATGTGTGTAGATGACTATCTCAAATCGATGAATAAAAGGTATTGAAACAAAAAGGGAAAAGGAGATGGTCATTTATCTCTAATTGAAAGTCCAAAAACTACCAAGAATGAAGATCATGAAGTTTTTATTTTTATTTCTTGAGTATAGGTCAACCGTACTATCAAGAGGGGTATAATTCACAAATGTGGTAAAGTCAAATGCTCAAATTTCCCATAAAAATCACCTCTGTCGCTCTCTGTTTTTTGCCTTCATCGGCAGTGCCGGTGGCCTTCACCGGCAGTGTCGATCCCCCTTTCCAGAGGCGCTGTTATGCCCAGTTACTTCTCTGGCTTCTGCCTTGCCAGCATCGGTAGTGCTAATGGCTCCATCGGCAGTGCCGGTCTCTCCTTCTAGAGAAGGCTGTTGTTTCTGGCTTTCTGGCGGTTGCTCATCAGCAATGCCAATCACCCTGATCGGCAGTGCCGGTCAGTCCTCCCAGAAAGTCACTCTCTGTCTAGCTCTGGTTGTAGCTCATCGGCAGTGTCGGTCTTCTGATCGGCAGTGCTGGTCCCTTTCCATAGAGACTGTTTTTCCTCGGGCTCTCTAGCTGACTGCGATCGGTAGTGCCAGTCTGCTCGATCGGCAGTGCCGGTCAAGGTCTCCAGAGACCACTTGTCTTCTTTGTGGTTGCCTCACCGACAGTGCTGATGTCTTGATCGGCAGTGCCGATGCGGGCCGAATCCTTGTCTGCAGATCTATGACAGTGTGTCAGAAACCCTACCGACAGTGCCGATGGCTCGATCGGCAGTGCCGGTGCGGGGTGTTCAGACAGGCCAACGGCTCTTTTTGAGCCCTTTGTATAAAAGGCTCTAACCCCACTTCATGGCATAGCTCTCCAACCCAAAAATCATTTGGCACTTTTGAGCTTCACTCTCCTCACTCTCCCTCTCCAAGTCAAAGCTTCATTCTTTGAGCTAGGGTTTGAGTGAGCCATTGTTTCTTAGTGAAAAGAGCACCATTCCACTCTTGAGCATTCGATTTAATCATCTTTGTGACTTGTGCTTATTACTCTTAGAGCTTTGCTCCTAGACGGTTAGTGGTGCCCATAGAGCTCCCAACTTATGTGGTGACGCCTCGGGAAGTTTGTATCACCCTCCCGCAAGGAAATTGATAGTGGAGAACTTGAGCTCGATCTTTGTGGTCACTTGAGTGAGAATAGGGTTGAAAGAGACCCGGTCCTTTGTGGACTTATCAACAGAGACGTAGGGTTCTTTGTGAGCCTGAACTTCGGTAACAAATCTTGTGTCTCCGTGTGCTCCTTATTTTACTTGTTGTTTACTTATTCATACTTTAGGGTTTGCTCTTGTATTTACTTAATTTACTAGATCTACTTGTGTAGCCTTTGTTTCGTTGTCTCTTATTGTTATAGGGCTTCTTTTGTATCATTATTGTAGTCAAATATCACTTAGTAACTACGAAATCACTTAAACCTAGTTTTCACTCGACTGTCTGCTTATCCATCGGCACTGTCGATACCCATCACCGGCACTATTGGTCAGACTGATAAATTTGTTTAATTCCAATTTTGTAGGAATTTTAGATTTGCCTATTCAACGCCCCCCCCCCCCCTCTCCCCTCCCTCTAGGCAACTTTCAATAGGCTCCTAACTAGCTATAGGATACCACCTATGCCTTCTGATGGAAGATTTTCTGAAGAATCATTTTTCGTAGCAGCATTCTTAACAATAATCACGAAACTTCCTTCGATCCATTCAAGATACCAGTTGGTATCCAATGGGGGACAGTGGCGGATCTAACGGTGGAGCAGGGGGACTCAAGCCCCCCCCTACCGGGCGCCAATACAACAATTTGGAAAAAACTCTCCACAAGAAAAAAAATTGCAAGCAGAATGATTTGGAGAAAAATATTTGATAATCTTTCAGAGGTACATTTTACACAAGAATGTTTCAAGGAAAAAAAAGAAAATTATTTTCCTAAATATTTTCTAGAAAAGTACGATAACCTGGACAAATCTTTCCTACAATATTTTAAAAAATAAAATAGATGCCATGGTTCTCTCTCATAGAAGTTGAGTTCTTGTGACGTTGCACATCAATGTTATTACCTCCTGTATTCAAGAGCATTCACTTGAATGCCCAAATGTTTCGTAAAAGATGAAGCATATGTGCATGTGTATTTAGCATTGTCCAAATACACAAACAACTATGCTAAATAAAATATTGTCCGCGTAAGAACTTAAAAAATAAAGACAATAATGCATATTTGATCAAGTTATTTCTCAAAAAAATCCAAACTAAGTTAGAATACAGTACGAATACGTTGCAATTATAAGTTCTGCCATCTCACTTTTTAACGATGCCAGGTTCAACTTTCTTGTTGCATATGCACCCGGGTCTGAAAGATTGTTTCCGCTCTTAATAGCATATATTTAATTCAATATTACTTCAAATATTATATATAAATAAAGTGGAACGTAAGGCCTTTTTAATGCATAATTTTATTTTAGAATTTTTAAAAGTGACACATCACTTTTAGAGTTTTAGTTTGATAGATGAAACAGTCTCTCTCGATGCATAAATTCATCTCGTGGTTTCACAGATAAGTCATAACATTAAATTATTGTATCGTGATTGGTCAAAACATGTCGAGATAAAACTTTATGTGTTTTATGCATGTGAAACAGTGTCAAGTGAGTTTCATCTTGCATAAAATTTATTTTCTCAGTTTTATATTAATTATTTTATTTTACCTTGTCATCATTTTTATTGATGTAATATCTTATTTATCTACTCCCTCGCTCATATTAATTGTAATCCTACACTACTCTAGGCTTTCCAATTTACTTATCATCCTGACATATTAATATATTTTTTTCTTTTTTCAATACATTTCTATCTATCTCTCTTTCTCGTTTTCTATGCATCTATCTTTTTTTACTTTTTACTTGGGATGTTCGTTTCCATGAGTTGCTCAAGTTTATCACCTAAAGTTTGGACTAAACTTTAGCACATCTTGTGGGTTTAAGTTTAGTCCTTCTTTAGTCTTTTTTTTCTCTTGTGCTAAACTGTAGCATAAACTTTAGCACATATGTTCAACATTTTAGATCTTGCTCAAATTTAAAATATGATAATACTAATGAAACCTTCATTAAGATTTGGCTAATGACATTTTCTGCTCTAGCTTCGTCACTTATCACACCTACACTACACACACGATATACAGAATTACATATGCGTTCAAGGCTTTAGTGTAGGCCAATTTTCACACCTACCACACGCATTGCT
Source organism: Eleusine indica (assembly GCA_030378355.1). Lineage (NCBI taxonomy): Eukaryota > Viridiplantae > Streptophyta > Magnoliopsida > Poales > Poaceae > Eleusine > Eleusine indica. The sequence continues at coordinate 45,756,051 of CM059497.1, forward strand.
TACTTCGTCATCGTCGCCGAGCTTGTATACGAATGTAAGCCGTAAACCATCATCCATTCACATTTTTCAAGCTCGCAAGCATGGGCGATGGCGCCACTACAGTCCTCAATCTGAGGTTTATTACAGAGCATTCCTATGTAGTATGCTCCAAATTTATTGCAGTGATCCTTCGGAGTCCTCCTTCAATGCATCCACATTGTAGCATTATTTGGTTCGTGAGAATCAAGTAAGATTTGTTTTCTTATTACAAAATATATGATGTGATCAGTGTGATCTTGTCTCGTGTTCATATTCCTTCCTTGATTCTCACCTCTATCTGCAGAAGTAATTGCTTTCCTGTTCCTGCACCTGCTGCTTTTCCTCATCACGCAGCAGCAGCAGCACACTGCACGTCCTGCCGTTCACATGTCTACATAACCCGTGGCAAAGCTCCAAACATGGACACCCAGTTCGTTCAGTTGCGAGAGCAGAAGTTTCCAAAATGCACCGCTTCACCCTCCTCCTGGCCTCCACACTTGTACTAGCCACCACCACCACCACCCTCTCCGACGCGGCCGTTGCTCGGAGATCATGGGCCGAGCTGAGCGGCAGGACCAACTGGGACGGCCTCCTCGACCCGCTCGACGCCGACCTCCGCCGCACCATCATCCGGTACGGCGAGCTGGCGCAGGCCACCTCTGACGCGTTCATCGGCGACCCTGCCTCGCCCTACGCCGGCGCGTCGCGGTACGCCCCCGCCGCGTTCCTCCGCAAGGCGCAGGTGCCGACGGACCCGGACGCGTACCGCGTCACGAGGTTCCTGTACGCCACGTCGTCGGGCGGCGCGCGCGTGTCCTTTTTGACGCGGCCGGCGCCGCCCGGGGCGTGGAGCGCCGAGTCCAACTGGATGGGGTACGTGGCCGTGGCCACGGACCGGGCGGCGGCGGCGGCGGGGAGGCGGGACGTCGTGGTGGCGTGGCGCGGGACGAAGCGCGCGGCGGAGTGGGCCGACGACCTCGACATCACGCTCGTGCCGGCGGCGGGCGTCGTCGGAAGATGGCCCGGCGGGGAGGAGCCCACCGTGCACCGCGGCTTCCTCTCCGTGTACGCGTCCAAGAATTCCACCTCGCGGTTCAACAAACAAAGCGCAAGAGAGCAGGTTTGACTCCCTTCCCTTTCACGCTCCTTCTGACGCGCGCACTCTGTTTTATTCTTCCGTGGCAAATCGTGTCGGGATCGACATGGTCTCGTGTTATCTATTGCTAGTTTTGTACGTAGTGCATTGCGGTGTGCTGTTAGAAATGTTGAGCTGTTTATCACTATTTCAGTAGGTTCCAAAAAAAAATGTTGCGGTTCATTACTCTTCCCTGTGAGGTGTACTACCGTATTAGAATGTGCTGTTGTGCACTGCTGCGGAATTCGTTCACACATTTGTACGAGGGACGGTCAAGGTCAATTGTTGGACATTTCGCGTCCTCGCATTGAGTTAGCCCGTGACAGTACAGACAGTTCGATATGTTTTCAAGGATACCGACACAACCATTTAAAGAAGGCATGGGAAACAGCTGCAGTGTGATGAGCAGCGACGGGTTTCAGAGTTTCACACACTAGCCCATATTGCCAATCATTTGGCAGCTAATCATGTAGTGTTGTTGATAAGGAAATTTGTTTTCTGTCTGCGGTAGGAGAGATATAGAATCTTTTGTAACATCTGTTATCCATAGGGATTTTCGAAGGAAACACGACATGTGCTGATAGGTCGGAATGGACAAACCAGGCTTGGTTGAAATTGAAAGCAGAGATGAGCTAGTACTACATTCCTTCCTCAGCCGGGATGGGCCAAACAGCCCGATAAGTTACTGATTAATGATTACTACCTGATTGAGTGATTGGGCTCATCTCTGCTGTCCATAGGACTGGGAGTATCATGTGTTCACTTTCTGCAGACTAACGTGACCGCCTAACTTTCAGAGCTTTCCTTTATTTGTTTTTCCCTCCATGCAATTTTTCCACGAGATCGCTTCATATATATTACTCCTACGTAGTACCATTTTATTAAACTCCATCCATTTGATCAACGCAGGTGTTGGCCGAGATCAGAAGGCTTCTGAACATGTACAAGGGCGAGAACTGCAGCATCACGCTGACCGGCCACAGCCTCGGCGGCGCGCTCTCCACGCTCACCGCCGTCGACCTCGCCACCAACGGCGTCAACGTCCGCGGCCCGTCCAACGAAACCGTCCCCGTCACCGCCATCGTCTTCGGCAGCCCGCGCGTGGGCGACGAGCAGTTCAGGAAGGCCTTCGAGTCGGCGTCGTCGGCGTCGAGCAGCATGCGGCTGCTCCGCGTCCGCAACGCGCCGGACCTCGTCCCCACCATCCTGCCGTCGGCGTTCTACAAGGACGTGGGCGTGGAGCTGCTCCTGGACACGCGCAAGTCGTCGTACCTCAGGAACCCGGGTCCCGGCCCCGCCGGGTGGCACAACCTCGAGTGCTACCTGCACGGCGTCGCGGGCACGCAGGGCGCCGGCGATGCGGCCGGGTTTAGCTTGGCGGTGGACCGCGACCTGGCGCTGGTGAACAAGGAGGTGGACGCGCTCAGGGACGAGTACCCCGTGCCGGCGGCGTGGTGGGGGGAGAGGAACAAGGGCATGGTCAAGGACGCGAGCGGGCGATGGGTCTTGCGGGATCACGAGGAGGGGAACCTCGCCATGTGATGAGTTTTCGTGTCACTCGTTGTTTGGACTATACTACAGAAGTAAATTAGCTGCTGATCTTGGTTCAAAAATTTCAAATATTTTCCATCAAATTCATTTCACATTCCGAGAAGGAAAAAGAAAACTGTGTTGTTCAAAGGGGCCCATGTAGTTTACGGCGTTTTGTAGTGATGGACTGGACGATATTTGGGCCTACTGAGTCGACATGACAAGAAGTTGGGCTGAAAGCGAGCTGGTCCTTTTTATAGCTCCAAAACAAAACATAACGGATGGAGGACCTGTTCATCCATCCAATGCTATGCTTGTTCCTTAAAAAAAAAAAAATCCATCCCGTGCTTCAACGTTTTCTGGCAGGGCCCGCCAGCTACGTAGAGTGTGGGCACGTCTGAAGCTGTTGCACCAACTCGTACTCAACCGGGGTCCCCCTGCCATTGCTGTATCTCTGTTCCGCTTTCCGTTGCTGATCTCGGCATCAGACCAGTTTCGTGCTGTAGATTCACCTGCAAGGGATGACGTAGCCAGCTTGCTACACGCACGAAGAGATCAAGCGAGGATTTGCTTCGAGGACACGCGCCCTTGCTCGTTCTGGCAACTATAAAGCCGTCACCAGCATTTCCACACCTATAGCACTAGGCTACAAGACCAGTTAGCACTAGGCTACAAGGTGTTCTTCCGAAGCTTATAGGAAACGAAAAAGTAGGTTCTCTGGCCTAGACCACTAGACTTGACATCGCAGAAAGAACATGTCCGTTTTGCGGCAAGTTAGGCAATATCGATTGCCCCTGATGAGGCCCTGATGCAGCCTTGTTTCCGGGTTTGGACGTTTGGTTGGTACTGGTAGTGAGCGGCGAGCATCTTTCTGGGCCCAAGGAAGGTTAGGATCTATATAGTGTGCTCTGAGGCACGGAGGAACGGTGAAAGATACTCTCCTCTGCAAATTGTCTTGTGGCCTTGTCAGTTGTCACCACCCAGGCACCAACGCATCAATTATATATTATTTTAGACTTAGACACGGAGATTAAAGAGAAATGAAAAAGGTAGATGCACAGAAAATAAGAAATGAAGAGATAAAAATAGAGATGTATTAAGAAGAGAAAAAAAATACATTAAAATACGAAGATAATAAATAAATGAGAAAAACTAAAAGAGTATAGAATAACAAATAATTAGGTACGGAGGGAGTACTGTTCTACAGAACCACACAGCTCTCTGCTTTCCATAAGGAGCCAGAGCCCAAGGACAAGCCTGGTTGTCGATGGAGCAGGTAGGACACTCAATTCTCGTCATATCGTCGCAGGGTGGAAGCAGCGAGCGGCGCATCAACCGCGCGATGCGCCCATGGCAGGAGCCAGCAAGTTTATCAAAGCCGTATGTAACCGCATTCACTGAGCAACAGGCTCCGCCGAAGCCGGTTTGCACGTCAGAACGAGAGCACCCGGTTCCCTGGAGCACAGTAGCGAGTCAAGACTCGAGGGAGACGCCGTGCGGTTACTGTTCAAAGGAGCGACGGTGGCAGTCCTTGCTGTTCCATCCTGGTCTGTTCCTTCGCCGCACAGACAGACAGACAGAGACACACACAGGCTGTAGCGCCGGGCCGCTGGCGCGTTGCGGCGTCGTCCGCACTCGTGACCTCGTGAGAATCCACGCGCTGATGGGGGCGAGCTGGCGTGGTGACTGGCTCTGCCGCGCGAGCCAGTATATTGCGGGGATGATCGATGAGGCCGTCGGCGATCGGGTGTGTACAAGGACACTTAAACCCCTCGCGCCGGATCCCAATTCCCACCGGCACGGTATGTCCTGCATGTGTCCGGCTCCGCTGCGAAAATGGAGCAGGGCGTTGGTTAATGGCGGAGACCTCTCATCCACCAGCCCATGGCACGCACGGACGCATGCTCCGCCCGCACTGCCGTCCTCGGCATGCTCCGATGATCTCCATCCAACTCTCTGCCGCGCGCGTCAGAGGCACGCTCGTAAGCTTTTGTCCCCTACTCTCCTTGCGTTAGCCGGACAGGGCAAGTTCGCTCACGAACGCATTGGGGTGCGAGGAATAACATTGGGCCCTATATGTCAGCCTCAAGGATTCGGGACCCGATTCAGACTGTTTGTTGTCCTTTTCACTGCTGCAAAGAAAAGATCATCATCCTTTTATTACAGACAGAGAGGTTTGTTCACCAGCGAACTCATCCTCCGCGGACAATTACAACGATCGCGTGGCATATGCGTACGTATTGGTACGTACATCGGTGCTCCCCGGCGCAGTGGGGCTGCCACGCACGCCATGCGTAGATGGGCGCCACCACGTTGACGGATCTGCGATGCATCCACACTGATTGGACACACCGTAGTCTTTCTCCACTCCACCCACGCTAGTACTAGAGCTCCGTCGATCCCAACAAATGAATTCCATTTCGTCCTTTTACGACCAGCAGCAAACAGCACAGCAGTGATGCGTACGCCGAGCCCGTGAATCAGCGGCCGAGAGGATCCAAGAAGCCCTCAGGTTACTGCATGCCTGAAGCCAGTAGTACTAGTAGTACGCTTCATCAGTGTCTGCAATGGCTGTCTGGCACAGAACACGACCAAATGTTACCTGACGTTCTGGCCGGGTACGACGCCGTCCACACGTCGCGTACAGCCAGCCGGGGATCACAGTGGTGGCGAATAGGGCGTGGTAGGTGCATAGTATGCAATTCAGAGGTCGCTTCTGAATGCAGCGTCGCGAGGACGAGCCGTCCGCCCATCTGGGCATCTCCTTGCCCGGAACGGCCTCGTTCAGTCCTCACAGCCCAAGCGCACCGCGTACAGGGCTCGCTGTCGGGGCGCGAGGACGTGAGTGCATTTATACGGGACGGGGGACTGGGTGGTGGAGTGGAGGAGGTGGTGCCTCCCGCTCCATTCAAATCCGGTCGTCTCGTGCACCGGCAGCCAACTCCATCTACTATAACGCATCAGGTGCAGTTATAGATTGTACATGGACCATCGCACGAACTCGTTAGTGGCGTCCGTCGCTCTCAGATGTACACGCGCTCTTAATTAGTTCGCATCACCAATAATACGAAGCGAATACCGAGCTTGACAGCCGATCGCTGTCGTCGGGGAGGTTTTAAATCCTACTCCGTACTGTGTTTAAGGAGTGAAAGAAAAAATGACACTAGCCATAATGCTATAGTTTGGGAAGATTATCTTCTTAACTTCTTACTCCGCTGTTTACATCAGGATTGTAACCACCCCTAGTAAGTAAAGAAGCTTTGTAAAATTTACCAGTGACATTGAGTTTGCTACAAGACTTAAATCTGTTGGTCATGTACCTCAATGTCTTTGCCGATGGATTGGGCTTTGTCCCCTGGCCTGCTCTAAGTAGTAGCCGTCAAAAGTTTAGATGCGATAATCCTTGTCCTCAAACTCGCTAAACAGAGCAATACCCTCGATAGGTGGTTGTTGCAGGCTGTGAATCATGGTAAAGATGAATAACCTCTTCCCCGACTTAATCTATTGGTCACGTACCTCAATGTCTTTGTCGATGGAATCAACAATGATTGGGCTTTGTCCTCTGGCCTGCTCTAAGTAGTAGCCATCAAAAGTCTAGATGTGATAATCCTTGCTCTCAAACTCGCTAAACAGAGCAATACCCTCGATAGGTGGTTGTTGCAGGCTATGAATCATGGTAAAGATGAATAACCTCTTCCCCTACCTGATATCTTAGCAGTAGTTGGGCTTCCATTGATAGGCTCAAGAATAGACAACCAATAGAGTATCAAATATAGAGGAACAATCGAACATCGAGCATGATGCTCACGTTGTGGTTGGCTAAAAATTTGTTACATATGATTGTAATGTCATTTACAATAGTGAAGAAAAGAGTTAAAGTCCATAAATTTGAAGTAACAACCCATATAGTTGTTGCTAAGATCATAGTGAGATTGATAGAGTGAGAGATAGAGATGCAATCCATTAATGGAGACAACGGCAATCATGTGTTATATGGGAGATGATCGAGGAGACCTTGGTTGATGCCTCAAGGGAACCTTGAGCCCTAAGACATGCCCAACGACGAGAGACACCATGGGGCAAGACCAGTGAAGGAGGCCATATAACTACACGGGACATGGAAACACGGTCTAGACAATATACTTTCTTCTTGGGGTTTTAGATTACAGTCCTACACAACTTCTATATGATGGAGCATTGGACTCTAAACGAAACACAAAACAAGCCTTGCAAAGAAGAGGATGAGTTGGGCTTCCAAATATTGAGGTGGACGAACTAGGGAACCAGTGCAGACGGGCGACCGCTCCGGTCCCAAAACCAGTGGCTCCCATCTAGCCCGCCCCAAAGAGACTGGTTCAACAACCAAGCCTGATGAAAAACCTTCATAAATAAGGTATGCACCAACTCTTAAATGAATCTATTCCCTAGCTTTGGAGTATAAAGGAGAGACAAATCAAGCTTTTCAAAGAAGAGGATGAGTTGGGCTTCCAAGTATGGAGGTGGACGGACTACGGAACCGATGCGGATGGACGACCTCCCTGACCACGAAACCCATGGACCACATCTAGACGGTCCTAGATAGACGTTTTTTACACCAGCGAGCATGGGTTTAACAACCAAGTCAGATGAAAAACCATCATAAATAAGGTATGCATTAACTCTCTCATGAACCTATTTGTTATTTGGTATAAATGCTTATTAAAATATTAATTTAAGTAAACAATGATTTGTTTATAATGCTTAGAAAATGTTTGATATAAACTATATAATCCATATTATATACTAAAATAAAGATCAAAGAATTTTCTCTTCTCTAAATATATATTATCATTTTCACAAAAGAATTCTTCTTTTAGAGATGCCAAGAAAGATAGCCTCGCGACTATTGATCAGATTTGGATAATAAAGAGAAAATTAGAAAACAATATTGATATTTTAACTCTATTTTCAGAAAATAAAAAATTATGTATTACTAATACCGTGAGTTTGATGCTAAATAATAATATTGTTATGAGTTACATTCGGACTAGCCGCGCTATTAGTGCGGGTCACCTTGCTAGTTCGTTTTAAACTCGCGTCGAACCGATGGAAGATTTTTTTGTTTGGAGTAGGAGCGCTTTCAATCACGTTTTGTCACCCACAACCATTTACTGCTTCTTGCTCTCAAAAAATAAAAAAGATCATTTACTGCTTCAGCGGTGACACCGTTCAAGAGTGAAGACGCGCGGCACACACATAGTCACAGGGTCCATGGCACCTGGGTGCATATCCCGCGGCCCCACGTGCAGAGAGCCAGAGTTGCATGTCCCGTTCGGGGCCGTCGCGTCGTACACCCACACTAATTGGTGGGTCAGAGAGTCGCACTGGTTCGTCGTGTCAACGGCGAACTGCTCGCTGTTTATCCACGGTGAAAATCCGTACGTGGAATTCGGTCCTCCCGATTTGTAGCTGTACGTGGAATTGAGGGCACTCCGGTCCTCCCGATTTGTACCCAAAGACAACGCCAAAAGGAAGGCGACGAGGATTGATTAAACCCCAACGTGTCACCGCCGATATGGATTTAACCTTGTGCTTTCCTCTCGCTAGAAATAGAAAGCTTAAGACTATCCAGATTATTTGCTCCCGCCAGTATATCCAAGAGCGGCCCTCCTCCTTGAGCCGATTCATGATCACATCCTCGGAAAATTTCTGATCTTGGAAGACCCTGCTGTTTCTTTGTTTCCAGATGTGCCAAGCGATGAGTAGTACTAGTGTGTCAAGTCCGTTTCTTTGTTGCTTAGACAGCCCTTATCTCAAACCTTTCCAAGTATCAACAATGTTGTTCGTGTTGTGGATGAAACGGCCTTGAAGCGCCACGGCCATGACAGTGAGCGCCACCAGATTTCTTTTGCCACTGGACAGGAAATGAGCAGGTGGTGGATGTGCTCCGACAGTTGCTCACACATGGCGTAAGAATCATCATCTTGCAGCCCATACCGCTTGCGCCGTTCAACTGTCCAAGTTCGCTCGTGAAGAGCCATGAACATGAAGAATTAAGTAAAAACACTCTGGCACATCTCCTAGTTCCTTAATTGCACTTGAGATGCATGTAAGTATCCTTGGAAGCGTAGTCGCCACGCTAGTTAAGGGACTTCAAAAATACATGCATTCCATTAAACTGCACTAGGATCTGACTGTTGCTGTCTCTAACGTGTGATGGTCCAAAACGACCTTTCAACAGTATCAAGTCTCTCAAAACGAATAAGAAGTGAGCACAACAATTTTCCAATGTCTAGGAAAAATTTGGGGTTTCCTGAAACAAAAACCGACGAATATATATTTAGGGGCGAAATCGCCGCATGTACACGTGTTTTTCTTCTAACAAGATAAGATAAGCCGGCATCCGTATTTTCAAGCTGCGATCGCGGACAATTTTCTGTTTCTGGAACTTTTTAGCTGTACGCTGAGCGTGATAACATAATACGTACACTCCCTCAAAAAAAAAACCATAATACGTACACCAACCATACATTTCGCGTCGTGTAGCGGCACGCCCCCATTGTTGTCAGTTGTCACTCCTCGCGTCCCTACTACTCTGCTCCTGGTCCCCGGCGGGCCGCCGATACCGAGTACTTTTACCCCCATCTCAGCAGCGGTGACGCCTGCGCATTGCGTTTTCTTGCTTCCACCCGCTTCCGCGCGCCCTCTCCTTTTGCAACCGAAAGGCCCGCCACGCCCGTTCCTCGGAGGCCGCGCCCCTCGCCTTCCGCTTAAACCCCGCACCCGCGCGCCGCACCAACCAAGCAAGAGCAACAGAGCACTCTAGCTCGGTAGCTCCACGCCGCCCCATGCAGCCATAACCGGCAGCGGCGTTGCCACACTGCAGCACGTACGTAGCTCACTGACGCCAACCACGTACGCGCCGCCGCAGAGCGGTCAACGCCTGCATCGTCAGCGATGGTGGCCGGGCGCGTGAAGGCGGCCATGGGCTTCCAGCGCACCCCGAAGCCGGCGCCGGCGCCGCCGCCGGAGTCCCCCGCGCGGACGCCCGCCCGCCCGCCGCCGTTGGGCACCGCTTCCACCGCGTCGACGACCGGGTCGGCGCCGTCCAAGGCATCGGCGCTGGCGCGGTCCTTCGGGTCCTACTTCCCGCGGTCGTCGGCGCAGGTGCGCCCCGCCGCGGCGCGCGCGCCGCCCGAGGTCGCGGAGCTGCTGCGCGCCATCGAGCAGCTCCAGGAGCGGGAGTCGCGGCTCCGCGTGGAGCTCCTGGAGCAGAAGATCCTGCGGGAGACCGTGGCCATCGTGCCGTTCCTTGAAGCCGAGCTCGCCGCGAAGGGCGGCGACCTCGCGCGGTGCAGGGAGAGGGCCGACCGCCTTGAGGCCGAGAACGCGCGGCTGTGCGCGGAGCTCGACGCCGCCGTTCTCGAGGCCGCGAGCAGGAAACGGAGGATCCTCGAGATGGAGAAGGACATGGCGGAGCTGGTGAGGAAGCAACAGGAGGCGGCGGATGACTGTTCGTCGTCGGCGTCGGCCACGAACGAGCATCATACGGAGCGCCCGTACGTTCCGCCTCCTCCGGCGCCGCCGATGCCGCCGGCGCCATTGTTCAAGTCACACAAGTCCTACTTCTCCGCCTCGTCGTCACACGACGTTTCCTCGTCAGCGTCTCCGTCGTCCTCGACATCCACTTCGCCGACGCACTCGAGCTCGTCGTCGTCAGACGCGGTGGCCGTGCCAAGAACACCCCGCGTGCTCGAGCTCTCCAAGCTGCCGCCGATTCCTCCGCCGCCACCACCGTGTCCTCCGCCGCCTCCTCCGCCAATCCACAGCAAGAGGTCATCATCATCTCCCTCCACCAAAACAGGCGTCAACGGAACACCAGCCGCCGCCGCTCCTCCTCCGCCGCCGCCTCCCCCTCCGGCGAGGAGACCAGCGTCAGCCGCGTCCCCACGAGGCGCCTCGGGCGCGTGCGTCAGGCGCGTTCCGGAGGTCGTGGAGTTCTACCACTCGCTGATGCGACGGGAGTCGAACAAGCGCGACGGCGGCTGCGGCGCCGACCAGACCGCGAACGGCGGCGGCGCGGCGGCAGCGCGCGACATGATCGGCGAGATCGAGAACCGGTCGGCGCACCTGCTCGCGGTACGTACAACTGAACCATCGCCACCTATCCGGCTATCCCTCATTTCCTTTTCCTGATCGAACCACCACCAGTAAGCTGCATTAAGACCGCGCATGAAGCATTAGGTAGTCCCCTTCAGGTCTTCTCTCGCTGGTCATAGGCTCATAGCTACCAAACGATGCTTCGTGGGAACGTTTGGTGACAATAGTGATAGCGCAGTGAGAGCGTCGTTCTCGGCCGTTATTGCAAGATTACAAGGTGTTTGGTTGGGCAGATACCTTAGTTATTGTCTAGGGCGTGTAAATGCATGCCCTGCCAAATCTGGGTTCGTGCAGGTACAGTGCCCGGGTAGGCACCACATCTTTTTTCTTATATGATTATCCTCCCGATTTCATTCCGAAATGTGAAAGGGCCGAGGGCCTAGATTTTTGTTCTTATGAAGATGCGTTCCATTCCTAGCATGCTCATCTGATTCTCTGACGCCGAGAGCTAGGCTGGAATGAATGCCGCGGCCCACGGTGCGGCGGGAACGCAGTTTGAGCGAGTGTGATGATGGTGGTGCGGTGGAACAGGCACTTAAACTTGCATATACTGTAGTAAGTAGAAACAGGCTGTACTGAATTCCGCGGTACGGTCTTGCTTAAGGTAGTGATCCTAGGATGATCTTAGGCGTGTGTGATGAGTACTTACGGCCTCGAATTAATCGGGGCAAGTAATCTCGTTATGTCATCTGTCCGGGAGTTCGTTACCAGCTTGCCGCTGGAGTAAGTGTGAAGCGTGTGTTATTATGACCTGTAACAAATGCTGTTGCTACAGTTGACTTCTGTTGGGAGAAAACGATCCACGCGCTAACGCTGGAGAAGTGTGTGTGTGTATTGGCTGTGTGTTAATGCAGATCAAGTCGGACGTGGAGAGGCAGGGCGACTTCATCCGGTTCCTCATCAAGGAGGTGGAAGGCGCGGCGTTCAGCGACATCGAGGACGTGGTCACCTTCGTCAAGTGGCTGGACGATGAGCTCTCGCGCCTGGTATATACGTCCGCGCGGCAGAATTTGTTATTAGAAATGATCCGTGCGCGTTGCGGGTACGGCGTGCTGAGCCAGGTGGTGCGTTCTCGTGTACGTATGCAGGTGGACGAGCGCGCGGTGCTGAAGCACTTCGATTGGCCGGAGCATAAGGCGGACGCGCTCCGGGAGGCGGCGTTCGGCTACTGCGACCTGAAGAAGCTGGAGGTCGAGGCCGCGTCGTTCCGCGACGACGCCAGGCAGCCCTGCGCCGCGGCGCTCAAGAAGATGCAGGCCCTCTTCGAGAAGTAAGCAATTCATCACATCCTCGGCCTGGTCATCATGATTTTCTCATCAACGCGTCGTGTGTTTTTTTCGCAGGTTGGAGCACGGCGTGTACAACCTCGCGCGCGTCCGGGACGCCGCCACGAGCCGGTACACCCGGTTCCAGATCCCGTCCGAGTGGATGCAACAGGACGCCGGCGTCGTCAGCCAGGTACTAACTTCCCCCTCGCCTGCCGCGGGGCCCTAGCAATTACTCCTCCTCCAGAGTCGTCAATAATTCTGCGTTTCTAGACGCCGAAACAAAACGAATCGCGAGGTACTAGTACGTGACAGAGAACCATTTTTGCTGCCGCACACCTGTCGGGGTGTGGCGTGTACGTGCAAACTCGGGATGCCCACGCCACGGCCATGCGCGCCGCTGGTTCGTTCACGTGCGGATGGATGGACAGGCAGGAGCAGGACCGGTGGTGCATGCGGAACCCCCGTACCGGTACGCAACAAAAGGGAATTCGAGGCGAGGAAGCGTCGCTTCCCTTCGTCTCGCTCGCGGCCACGGCCGGGGGGAGGGACCGGCCCGAACCACGCGTGGCCTTTTCCAGCGTCAGTTGGGATATGTGTGTGCACGTGAGCCGGGAGCGGCAAAGCGGCGCGTCTCGTGAGCGCGCCCGTGCCTTTGTTCCCTGCTGCGCCTCCTCCGCTGCTTCGGCTAGCTAGCGAACAAGATCGCTCGCTGCGCCGCATCGTAGGGCACGGGTTGCACGGCCGATCCGCGTCGGCGGAAGTTATTCGCCCTAGATTAGATGCTTTCATCATCACGGATGCGCGGTACGATTGCGCGAGGAAATTTGGCGGTGCCGATGCGTGCTGCCTGCGCCTGCTGGTTCCCTGCTCTTGGCTGTTGCCGTGTTCCGCAGGGCGTGCGTGGTGTGTCACAAGGGGTTGAGCGGATCATGTGATACCAGCCAGCGCATGGCCTAATTGGTTGTCTTGGCTTGTTGGGTTGGAATTTTCGGCAGGTCTGAGCCTGCTCCTTTGACAGAAATAAATTAATACAATACCATAAGCGTGCTGCATATGAATGTCTAATTCAATTTTTTTTTTATCGAATTCATTATAAGATCTTACTATATGTAATAATGCAAAATAGTATGTCACTGGATCTGCATCCGGAGTGATGTGGTCCAGTGCATTGGTTGGTTGCGCCGTACTTATGCCGATTGGTTGCGGTTCTGTTCTCGCTTTCGCCCATCTCCCAAATCCTACTTGAAACGTAGCGACTGGTAGATGAACGCAATGTACGTCTTGCTTTTTTCAGCAAGTTCTGCATTTTTTTTTTCTGGATGCACCTGTATTGCTATCCAATAGAACTGTGCAGATGTTTTTCTCAAGAAAACTGTTTTGCTACAGCTGCACTTGTACAATTTTCTGAATCTAACTGCACTCAGTCTTGTTTTGCTGGTCACTGACAGTTGTGATGTGCATAGATCAAACTCCAGTCCGTGAAGTTGGCCAGGAAGCACCTAAAACGAGTCTCTTCCGAGCTTGAGACAATTGAAGGAGGCCCTGAAGAGGAGGAACTGATGCTTCAAGGAGTTAGGTTCGCCTTCAGAGTTCATCAGGTACATGTTTTGGTTATGAACACGCACAACATCACGCTACTAGGAAAGAAAATCATGCTCCCATTCTATCATCAGGGTCGTACTAAAAAATGCTCTCATCGCTTCGTGCAGTTTGCTGGTGGATTTGACGTGGACACCATGCGAGCCTTCCAGGAGCTCAAGGAGAAGGCATCAATGTGCAGGATAGAGCGGCAGACGCACAGCCGACACATGCGGCAGCAGAGGCTCGTCGCCAGGACCTGATCATGCGCCGATCAATCAATGTATCATAGCAACACACCATCGGTCGTTACAATAGTATGATTAGTTGATTGCTTTGTTGTAAAATGCGCTTGTAGTGTCGCCACTGATGAACAGCCATTTGTTCTTCTCTTTGTTAATTATTAGGTAGATCGCTGTTCACTTTTGTTTTTGCTTATTCCTTGGGTTCCTAAGATGTTCTATCAAGAGAGTATAGAGTCACACAGACGTTTTGATTAGTTGGTATCTTGTATGTTTTCTCCAAAAATAGTGTGATTAGTTTAATAAAAAATGCAGTAGTATTTTTGTGCTATTATAGTTTTGTCCATAATATAATAATGCTACATTATATTTTGTCGTCAGAGTAACTATCCTGTTTGGGTTAAAATTTATTTGGAGATCCCTCCGCGTCGCTCCGAGGCAACACGAGGCGCAAAACCAACCCCCAGCACAATACCCACCAAATCGGCGCGTTGGTGGCGCCCCAATGGTCGTCGTTCGCCTTTGTTTTTTCGTCCTTTCTCCCGTTTTCCTCTGTTTCTCCTTTGCTGTTCGTGCCTCTTACTCGACCTTTTCCGGTCATGGTTGGCCATCTTGAGGACGCGATGCTTCTTCTCTCGGCTAGATCCAGCCGACGGCTCCCTCGATCTAGCCTCTCTCACTGGGGAGGCTCGGAGATCTAGTGGTCTCTGTCCCTATCCGGCTGGCAGTGGGACGCCACTTCGGCGGCAACGGAGCGCCATCCCAGTGGGTAGTGGCTCCTACTGCTGGCTGCAACAATTGTGCAATCCGTGGTTGCAGGCTCTCGTGTCGGTAGAGGGTCTCAGCCTCTTAGGTGTAAACCTTGCACCGACTCCGTGTTGATACGGCGGCGGCAACGTCTGTGGCCGCCACTCGTCTCCTCGGAGACGTCGTGGTGAGCCCTCTAACGACAAGCTACTATTGTGGCCAGCATGGTGGTGTGCATGCTGCTTGACCCATCGATTAGTTCATGCGGGGCATTGCGCGAAAGCTTCTGGCAACAATGACGACTATGGGCGCCATGACCCTCCTTGGAGGCGTTGCTCAGGTGCTCCTGCATCAACAACATGAGGATTCTCCAGGTGTAAATTAAGATTTAGCTTCGCACTAAATTGGACAATGGCGGCGTCCTTGATGTCACGTTCTTGATGGAGGCATTGTCTTGGAACCTTGTGATGGATTAGCATCGAAACATTATTGCGATGTGAACGCTGTGGAGCATCCCTCTTCATCTTTTACTCGTTGTTTGTTCATTCTCTTATGGGGCTATTTTGGGCATCTCTACTCTAAGTTTAGCTCTACTCCCTGGTTGCGTTGCTTTATCGATGCTGAATTGACGAGACTATGGTTCCCTCTTGCATCTCCTCGTTCTCCTCTTGGTGGTGTTTCCCCTTTAAGGCTTACTTCCCTTAAATAACGTTGGAGTTAACAGTGATTAGAGCCCGGATGGACATCTAAAGTGATTCAAACCACGAGTGTCGTCTGTCTCCTAGCTCTGTGCTCAATAGTCGCGTGAATTGGAGAAGCTCAAAGCGATCTTGCTCAGTGGTCTCTTAGCTTGGCAAGGGCAGTTTGTCTTGTGTTATATCTGTTTGTTAGTGTTCATGTAATGTGCCTGTGCATGATGTAATCTTTCTCGATCTCCCCCTCCTCTGCTGTTGTGTTCTCTAATCTTGGCAAAATGCGTTATCAAGCTGTTCGTGGCAATAGCGTGATCAAATGGTAAATGAATACTCCCTCCGTCTAAGAATATAAGCATTCCTAGAATTCCAATGCAGATAGAATGAAAAGATTATTATACCCTACTTTTATCACATAAAAAACTTCTCTCTCATCCAACCACACCTTATTTATTACGTTCACACTCTATAAATGCTTATATTATTAGACAAATCTAAATCTACAGAAATACTTACATTGTTGGACGGAATTGTTGGACGGAGGGAGTATAATGTAGGGATGCTCTCTCTCTCTCTCTCCGTTTTTCTTAAAAAAAATATTATTTTGCAGTCAGGGGAATGAGATTTGAGTATATATCCTGGATATTGCCCTCCAGTTCAACTTTTCATGTACTTCTTACTGAACCTAAGTTTTTTGAACGTATAACAAAAGTTCAACTTTAGACAGCGACATGAATCCTCCGTGAAAAAAAAACCCTGCCCTAGATGAATAGCCTGTTAACGTGGTTCGCATAGTTGACACCGTTCGCGTGTACTGAGCATCTCGACTCAAGTTCAGTTCACTCTACTGTGTGTTACAATTACGATTAGAAAACTGAAAAGGATATTGGGTTCATGTCTCGGTAATCCATGTATTTTTCATCGTATATCAATTGGATATTGAGCAACAATTGAATTGCCAATTAAAATACTTCCCATACAATGCCATGGAATAATAAAGGCTTCGAAAAGAAAATGCAAAATGGCTAGTTAGCTTGTGCCAACCAAATCATCAGTATTCTTTCGTTTTCCTTTCTCTCTTTATTTATGCAAGGAGGGAGGCGTAGAGGATCTGGTTCCACGTGTCGGGCACGCCCGCGAGGCACCAGTGGCTGCAGTCGTTGCCCGGGTGGCCGCCGCTGTATGCGGACGGGTGGCCGTCCCGCCTGAGCTGCGACAGCAGCGTGACGTCGAGCAGGTACACCGGCTTCGACATTCCGCTGAGCGCCGCCCTCACCGCGCTCTGCGCCGGCGCCGGACCCGCCGGGTACGACGACCCGGCGATCGGCTGCGTCTGTTGCGCGCAGTTCTTGCCCCCTTCGCCCCACTCGGCTCCGCTGCATACAAAGAAGAACGTCTCCGTGTCAGTGTGTCATGCCATGGGCTGGGCTTCGATTATGTTTGCACGTTTGGGCTTCCATGGGCTTATTCTTACTTGTAGTGGGTCGGGGAGATGCCTTGGAAGTAGACCTTGGTCCTGGAGGTGTCGACGTTGGAGTCGACCCATCTGGCCCATGTGGTCATCCCTTTCGAGAAGGCCGTGAGCCGGTCCATGTCCTTCATCACCTGTCCTCCGTCTTGGACGTAGTCCCATCTGGTGGATCAAATCAACAGCAACAACACGATGAGAAAATCAAACAGCCTTGATTTTCTCACTGTGTGAGAATTTATAGCTGACTTACGGCTGGTCCCTGCCGGTGTGCGTCCACCAGTGCCAGGTGTTGAATATGAGAACGTCGGCGCCGAGCCAGGCGTCGCCGGTGATGGAGTCGAGCTTGAGCACCCGCCCCACGGACTCCTCCACGATGTCCACCAGGTAGGTGCTCCGGTAGTAGGCCACCGACAACCCGTAGTCCTGCACCCACCACGCACGTTTTAGTTCGTTACCAACCGATCTCCGGCGCACCGACCGTTCGCCGTGCCCGTGTGCCACACCGAACACAGGGCAAAGTAGCGGTCGCAATTAAGCGCCGATCTCGACCGGGCATGCATGCATGGTACGTCTCCCCCTGGCCACACGCCGGATCGACATGCACAAGGCTCCAAACGTGTCGGCGCCGATGCCGTGGACGCGACCATAAACTAAACCCCACGCAGAAGCAGAAATATCCCCGCTTGTCTGCGCGTACGTCGTCGCACTGTGGCACTGGTGCGAATGCGATGTCACGGCTGCCGCCGTCGCGTAGCAAATGCCCGGATGGGACCAAACGACGACAGGCACGGTGGACAAAGGACTCCGAGCCCCGTACTTCTTTTTTCTATTCTCTTCTCTGCCCGTGACATTGCATAGTATTCGCGTTCTGCAGTGGTAGAGCGACTGCCAAACAGGAAATGCATCGCCGAAATGCCGAGCATGAACCAAGTACTAGTATATATGCATGTGGTAGCATTGCATTCATCATTGCCTGGCAATTGGCACCCACAAAGTGGACTACAAATCATTTTGGATATAGGGCTAGACGCTACTAGTTCGTTCTAGCTAATCTCTGATTGGGTACAGCCAGCCATGAATGATGGGAAAGGTATGAGAAGAGAAAATTACAGGCAACGACTACACGCCCTGGTCGACAAGGAGTGGTTGGGCTGTCCAGATCATCTGAAATGCTGTTGACGTTTAACGCAAGGACGGAACCCCAGGTAAATGCTCTCGTGTTATACTCTAATTTACGGCTGTTTCGATGCATTGTATTATTGTTAGTGAAATCGGTATCTAAGAATATATCAGATATAAAAGAAATGTGCCTAATCTAAACTTAGTCAATTAATTCTGCCCCGGACCCATCGCAGTGAAGAAAAATCTGCCCCCAGGCTCCATGAATAGCCAGCACAGACACTGCGCGAGATAACTTTGGTACCACATCCTAAAGATGGTTGTCTGCAGGCTTCTGTATCGAGACTAGAGGTTGCAGATTCCCGCGAAAGTCACCTTTGGGCACCCCCTCCTCAGCGTGGCAGTTACATGCATTGCAGCCGATTTGGAACTGAGGTACTTCTAGTACATTTCGTTTTATTCCACTTCAGTGCAGCAGCCGTGTTACCATGATCAGTTACCCTAGTGCTCTGCTTTGATAGATGTTCTGATTGAAATAGCGCAGATGCGTACGCTTCTAATCTAAACTAACGCTCGCAAAACACCAATCTGGTCACCATGTATAAGATCTCCCATGTGGCGATTCACTACAATCTAATCAACTTACATATATGAAAAACATGAATCGCATCTGGAGGGCAGGGGATCTCTAATTGTTTGACTCCTGTCAGTGGATCACGGGGTAAGACCATTTCGCAAAACGTCAAGCGGAAAAGTGCCCCCCACCGTCACGAAGCCCCCACGAGCGCCCCATGATTCCCCAATTTCCCTGCCGCCACCACCAGCTCGTCCATGTGACGCGCAAGTGCAAAGCAAGCTGCTGCCGGGAGGAGTGGCAGGCCCGGCGGCTCAGGTGCGCTGCACACTATGGCTTCCATCCGCGCCAGACAAACACGCCGTTCCACCGGTAGTGCCCGAAAGCCAGCGGCCGGGACACCAAAAGGCCAGCAGAGACCCTTTTCAGAAAGCGCGTGGCCTGTCTACTCTAACTAAGCTCGCGATTAAGGCCAACCAGATACCGCAATTAACAACAAAACCATCGGGCCGATTGATCCCTTTGGCCGCGCTACCACAGTTTGCTGGTTGGAGCTATGCGTTCGTGCTAGTAGAGTAGCTGGGATAACTTGCGTCACTAGTACTAGAATCGAAAGAATTGTGCTGCTGGTGCATACGGCTCAGTACGGCGGGGCCAGAGAGAGCTCGGGTACGCTGTACGCACCTGGAACGTGATGGTGGAGACGGGGTTGCCCTTGGCGTAGCTGGTCTTGACGGCCGGCGCGGCGGCGTGCAGCATGCACGCCAGGGACTCCCACTGGTTCAGGCTGAGGGAGTCGCCCACGAACAGGATCTTCTTCCCCTTCCATCTCCTCAGGAAGTCTTGTCCGTTGAACCTGGCATCGGCAACCAACAATGGCCAAATGAAGGATTGATCGAGGCATTTACGCTACATTGATTAAAAAGGGGGATAATTACGTACCTCGGGAGGTCGCAGGAGGCCGGGCGCCACCGGTACTTGAGGTACTGCTTGTCGGGGCGGCCGTACTTCTGGCAGTCGAACTCCGGCTCCACGAAGGGGCACCCCGCCGTGTCGTACATCGGCAGCGTCTCGTCGTACACCCAGCTGCCCTGGAACAGGTTGCACGACGCCATCCCGGTGCTCGGGTGAGCTCCCGCGCCGGCGGCGCCGCGTCGCGGGCGTCCTCCTCCTCTTCCCCCGTGCCCCGTGCTGTTGTGCTGCTGCCTCCCGGGCCTGTGCCGGAGGCCCAGCGTGCCCGTGCTCGCTGCGGCGCCGCACACGCTCAGCAGCGAGCAGGCAGCGAGAAGCAGGCACAGCTGCCAATGCCGCTGCCGCGGCTTGGGCGGCGCCATTGTTCGGCGTTGTGGAGTGGAGTAAGGAGGAGTGACGAGCCCAGCTGGGGGACGGGGGCACGGATGGATGAGGACAGCGCGCCGAGCTTTATACTACTACTAGAGGAAGGAGAGGGAGGAGCAGGCCGAGCAGCTGCCAATGCCACTCCAAGGCGGAGCTTGACGAGTTTTACGCCTTTCACCCGGTCAGCTTTTTCTGTGGGCTGGATGGATATATCTCGGGCTAGATTCTGGGATGCTCGCTGGCATGCGGGGACCTACGCCGACGAAGGGGAAAACCTTTCCTGCTCTGGCTGAGTACGGCGGACACAGGCTGCAGTGCAGTAGACTCTGAGGCTGTGATGATGACGATGCGATGGTGACCACGTTTTACGCAGAGTCAGAAAAGATGGTCACACCGAGTCCACGGCCTACGGCGTCACGCTATCTCTCATCAGTTTTATTGAAATAACTAGACTATCATTTTATTTTCTAATACTCCATCTTTCTCCTTTTTTAATATATTTCAGAAAAATTGGCGAGGCACCACCCCTAAAACAAGCACTAATAAAGAAATTAAACATAAATAAGCAAGGTTAGCGCTATCAAAAAACTGACGTGTGGAATGATGCATGAACACTCTAAAATAAGATTTTCACTCAGATGGACTTGTTTTTTCACATTCGTTGCCTATCGAATCCAGAAAACACGAGGGCGCAAACAACAGATGTCTGCGGACACATGCAGGAGGCGCACTGCCAAGTGCCTGAGGGTGCGAGCAGAAGACGACCCCCCGAGGGCCGATGACGGTGCGTCGTGCCGCCGCGGTGAGAGGCCGGTGCTTGCTCTTGCCGTTGCTCCTGCAGTGCTGCTTGCCGATGGACGAGAAGTCACCGCCGATAGTAGCTAGGGTTCGTCGATCGTTTTTTCGCTTTCATCATTCACTCAATTTTTCCTTAGCGGGAGTCCACGGGGAGATGGTAGTTTGAGATAGGAGCACATACATCATTAGAAAGGAATAATGGTATGGTTATAGAGCTAACCTTGATTAGTGATGTTAAACTCCGGACATGGCTTTTATCGATGCTTTTTGAGGATGTCTTTCTTTATGGGTGTCGTCTCTCTAATTCTTCCATTTATTTCTATCTCTATATTTTTTTTTCTGTGTATCTATTTTTTATATTTTTTCCTACTGAATTTAAAGTGTCAATTAAAATAGGATTGTCTACGACTGATCAGTGCACACTGCGCATGTTCCGTTTTGAGGTGTACTAGTATTAGTATATATGCCCGGAAATTGTGCGTCAAAGACTGATGGCCTAATGCTCCTTTTACAAAAGATTTCCCCTTCCCTTTCCGGAGAATCAAATGCTGAACGAAATTTTCAGTCTTCTCTGCTTCAGCAAAACATAAGAAGAGCACGTTAATCGGCTCGGTGTGGGTCTAACTGAATTTACTGAAGAGTTATCAACTGAGCGTGAGAAGACGAGAGCAGAAATTACACTAGCATACTTCACAGCTCCGATACTAATGGGCATTTTGCAGAATTGTTCAGCAGTCACTGTCGTTGGATGCTTTGCCTACACATGGCCACATTGAATCGCTGAAACCGAGAGACTAACAAACGTCCTGATGGACAATGCTTTGCCTACACAAGTTCACATGGCCACTGCCCACTGCTAATGTTCGTCCATACAACAGAAACAGAAACAGAAACAGAGGCCATCTCCAGGCGGCCTAAACTTTAGTGGGCCAATGGGCCTAACAGCGCATTACATCGGCCTTGAAAATCCAGAAAATTCACCACCAAATTTTGTGCTGTGTGGGCCTGCGCTTAGGCTGATCTTGGCATAGATTTTTGTTGATACTAGCTGGATGCCCGTGCTCGCTACGGAACAACTTAGTTTAGACGAAAGGCTAAATCAAGATACGTAAGTAGTTCAAATTACTGAAACCTATGTCCATTCATCTAAATTTTCAATCCATACCACAAAAAAATCTCATTGCTTAGGCTTGTCTCGTACTCACGTCCTGACAATGCTACTCGTGAGTTTGAGTTAGGGTGTATTTAGTTGGACTTATATTTAAATTGTTTATAGTGTTAAAAGTGTTTATTCTGTCAAAGCTGCTCATATTGCTTATAGTACTTATTAGAGCCGATTTCCTCTATGCCACTGAAATCTTTTGTAGTTTCTTATGTGTCACTAAAAATTTTGAAGTTCCCTCTGTGTCAATCACTTAAATTTTTATAACCTATATACCATTATCAACAATACTTAACATTTTCCGCTATTCGCTAGCTCGAAAATGATACTTTCTTTACTTCAAAATTTATGAAAATTTGTAGATCTATAGAGTAATACGTGCGGAACATTTTGGTTGTTAGAAAATATTTTGGTCCTATAACATTTTTGAATTTGAAATTGGTTAACATGGCAAAGCGTTAAGGTTTAATAACATTTAACATTATCTATGTTCGCTAATTTTAACATAAAAAAGAAATAGAATAAAGATATGTGATAATAACAAAAACATTTTCTGATGTGATTCTCTATCAGTATAAAAATTTTAAAAAAAATAGAATAAATAAATTATTTAATAGCATAGAAGGAATAGGAAAAATTTTTAGTGGCATATAAGGAATTTTGTCTACTTATTATAACATAAGCAATCAATTCGTTTAGTAAAATTGCTTATGGTTATCTGTCCAAATTGTTTATGCTAAGTGAGAGGACCACCATAAGCACTAAAAACTATTTTATTCAAGTATATTTTATTACTAGAACGGACCACCATATACACTAAAAGCTACTTTGTTCAAGTATATTTTATTGCTTTGTTCAAGTGTTTATGACAGTACAAAATAACAAAATGCTTATAGATGCTCATACTTCATAAGCACTTCTGCTATTTTGTTGTTTATTAAACATAAGTACTTTCAATAAGCAGCAATATAAGCCCTATCAAACACACCCTTAGTGGTTGTGGCTCTATGGCTATGGGCCCTACCATAAAATCAAATTAAGGATTTGTTTGGCATAGCTTATGGTAGTGCAGCTTATATCCATTGTTATAGTTGAAAGTGCATCTAGGCTCCTAATTTTATTTTCGTGATTGATGTTAATACAATTAAGAATGGACTAATGTTTTTATTAAACATGTGTGTAGATGACTATATAAATTTGATGAAAGAAATGCATTAAAACAAAAAGAGAAAGTAAAATGGTAATTTGCCCTTGTTGAAAGTCTAAAATGCACTCAAGAATGAATATCATGAAATTTTTATATTTTTTTTGAGTGTAGGAAATCCGTACTATCAAGAGGGATACAATTTACAAGTTTTGCTAAAGTCAAAATGCTCAAACTCCATTTGATTCCAATTCTGTCGAGCCCTCTGTTTTCCACTCATCGGCAGTGCTGGTGGCCATCATCGACAGTGCCGATCCCCCCTTCCAAAGGCTGATATTAAAAATAGACAACTCTCAGGCACTCTGTCTTGCCAGCATCGACAGTGCTGATGTCTTTATCGATAGTGCCGATCATTCTCTCCAGAGAGTGATGTTTTCTCTGGCTCTTTGGCTGTAGCTCATCGGCCGTTCCGATTGCCCTGATCGGCAGTGCCGGTCATGGCTTCCAGAGAGCCACTCTTTCTGTTTGGCTCTGGTTTGTTTCATCGGCAGTGTCAATCCGCTGATCGGCAGTGCCGGTCCCCTCTTCACAGAGAACTTCTTGCCTTGGGCTCCCTGGTGGACTTTGATCGGTAGTGCCGGTCAGGGTCTCCGAGAGACCATGGTTCTTCTATGTGCCCGCCTTATCGGCAGTGTCGATGCCTTGATGCCTTGATCGGCAGTGCCGATGTGAGTCGCGATAAGCTTCTACAGTGGGCTGACAACTGTCAGAAAACTCTAATGACAGTGCAGACGGGTCCATCGGCAGTGCCGGTGCCGGGCGTCCAGACACAACAACGGATCTTTCTTGGGGCATAGTATATAAGCCCTAGCCCCCACTTCTGCCAACCTCTCTCCAACCTAAAAAATCAAAAGGCATCTTTGAGCTTCACTCTCTCCACTCTCCCTCTCCAAATCAAAGCTTCATCCTTGAGCTAGGGTTTGAGTGTGAGCAATATTTCTAGTGATTGGGAGCATAATTCACTCTTGAGCATTCAACTTCGTCATACTTGTGATTCGTTCTTGTTATTCTTAGAGCTTTGCTCCTATACAGTTAACGGTGCCCGTAGAGCTCCCAACTTATATGATGCCTCAGAAAGTTCGTATTACCCATCTCGTAAGGGATTTGCTATTGAAGAACTCGAGCTCGATCTTTATGGTCACTTGAGTGAGAATAGGGTGGAAAGAGACCCGATCCTTTGTGGACTTCTTAGCGGAGACGTAGAGTTCTTCGTGAGCTCGAACTTCGGTAACAAAATCCTATGTCTCCGTGTGCTCCTTTTATTACTTGCTTGCATTTGTTCATGTTCTAGGGTTTGTTCTTGTATTAGCTTAAATTTGTTCAATCTACTAGTGTAGATCCTTCAACTTGTTGCTAAACTATTGTAGTGCTTTTATTTACCTGTTGTAGTCCTCCCCTTCAATTACTAGTTGCAAAACCCTCTTAGATTTACATTTGGGTGTCTATATGTACCTTCATCGGTAGCCGATTAGCCCCATCGACACTGCCGATAGTACTGATAAAATTTGTTAAGTCTAATTTCATAGGATTTTTATGTTTGCCTATTCACTCCCCATCTAGACAACTTTTAATAGTGTATTTCCTATAGCAACAATGTCATAAGCTAAGAAAACCTATGAAAACCTGAGTTATTATAGCTTATATCTTCATGGAACATCATTTCTACTATAGTTAACAGTGCTAGTGGTACATAAGCTGGTGAGGCATAAGTGTAAGGATCGAAGGCGTACCGATAGGGGTGGGGGGGGGGGGGTTGAATCGGTAAGCCAACCACGAATCCGAATACTTCAATTTCACACCACTAGTTCTCTACAATCGTTGCAACCTAACACATCTAGTAGGCCAAGACCCTACAAATTCTAGTGTTCATGATGAGTGCAAATGCGGAAGCTAAACACACTAGCCTATGCAAGTCACAATTCAACCTACTCACTAGAGCACACAATTGCGGAATAGTAAAGAGAGGGTCAAGGAATGCTCATGATTTTTTCCCGAGGTCTCGGAAGGATGGCGCCTTCCCCTAATCCTCATTGGACCACTCCCGTCAGAGTGTCGGTCCCTCCCGCCACCAAGTGGAGTTCTCACACATGAGCCCGCAATCAATCCCGGAGTGAAGACATGGTTGCGTCACCGCTGTCATCAAGGCACAAGCTCACCTCCTTTAAGAATTTGTCGGACTCCCCGAGCCGACACGGGTGCTCACTAGCGATGCCCCTTTCACTAGCGGGCTCAAATCGGGTACAAACGTGTGACGACCTTCACAACCAATCATGATAGGCTCAGTCACCGACACCTAACTGGTCTAGGTCTCACCATAGACCAAGAGTAGCAACCTAGATCACACCCTCACGGACACCCTAGCCCTAGATGTGCATAGATACTCAAGTTACTCTCTCTAGCACTCTCAAGATATCTAATATCTTCTCCTAGTGCTCCTCTCTTTTCCTCTTGGTTCTTACCAAATGCCTCTAGCTATTCCATTGGCCAAGAGAGGTCTCCAAGACCCCAGCAATGAAGTTATATAGGCTTCCAACCTCTAACTAGCCGTTGCTCCACGAAATCAGCTTTCTGAACCTGATGATCGTACTGTCCGGTCACTGCCAGACCGAACCGTCCGGTCTCTCCTGTGACGGCTCCTAGAGCCGTTGGCTTCTCTGTCATGGAGACTTCCTGCACTGACCAGACCATCTGGTCAGTAGATCGGACTATGTGGTCTCTTTATCTGTCGGACATGTCCGATGCGCCGGACAAGTCCATCGGACTCCATAGAGCTTGCTTCCTCTCTGTCCTACACTTCACCCACACAAACCGAGCTGTCCGGTCTCTATGGTCTTCAACGCAAACAGATTCCTCGCAAAGTCTTATCTCTGGATTGCTTTCTCCTTTAGTGACCGTATAGTCCGGTCTCCACTGACCCCTCCGTCTGGTCACTCTGTCCAGAAGCTGAAACTTCTCGTCCTCGCTTGACTTTGTTTCCCGGCTTCTCCCGATAGCTCCTTGGCTTCTCCATTGTCACCTAGTGCCTATGATTTCACTGAGCATCCATGCATATCACAGACTAGCATGACATAAAGAGACATGACCTACCCCCTTGATAGTCCGATTTTTCCTATGGATTCAAAACCCTAACAACTAGACAAGTATTCCAAACATTTGCTCCATAACTTGTCCTTAGCCTTGATCCATCTCCATCAACCCTTGGACTCCATTAAGCTCATCAAGCCTCCTTGCTTGTGGTCATTGTCATCAATCGCCAAGGCAACCATCATCCATAAGATTCATAGTTGTCATTAATTACCAAAACATCCATACCTCAGGGATCCAATCATCAATGGTCATGAAGCTTACAATCTCCCCCTTTTTAGTGATTGATGACAACCACTACTTAACTTAAAACATCAAGGCTAAAAGAGCTATACTACAATCGAGAGGAACCTTAAAAGCATAAGCAAAGAACAAACAAGGTCCTACTCAATCAAGCATCATCAAGAGCTAAAAGGATAAAGAGAGAAAAGCACACTCTAGTTGATAATGCATGCATGTCATGTTAGGATATTAAAGAAAGCATAAGGACATGCAATGCAAGACACGAATGATGATATGCAACAGGATAGCATGAACATGCAAGGAAAGAAAAGCAAACAATCATCATCATGGAATCATACACAAGCATACAAGATAATTAATGAATGACAAAGCACTGAGTATGAAAATAAACCAAGTGAGATCATGACGAGTCAAACACAAGCGAATGAAAATCGTGACTCATCAAAATCCATGAACATCTCAATAAATTCATCAAAATAAGATCCAAATGTATCTAACTCCCATAACTAATGTACACGTATGCTCCCCCTAGATACAAGATTACTATCTCTCGATCATCACAGGATCACACTCCCCCTATCTCTATGTCTTATCCCCCTTTGACAACAAGCATCAAAAAGAGAAGGAAAAACAACTACGTGCTCGTGGTCGAAGGAGGTGGTGCAACGACGTCCTCTGAGGGCTCTGCTCTGGGCTGCTCCTGTGCTGGATCCTGCTGCTCTGCCTGAGCCTGTGTCACCTGAGCATCGAGCTGCTGAAAGTACTCAAGGTCTACTGGTGACTCAGACCCTCTGTCCTGTCCTGCAGGTGTGACTTTGAATGTCTCCTGAGCAACTATCACCTGAAGAAGAGCAAGGTCATCCACGTTCTCCTAAGTGAAGCCTCTCCGGACAAGATCCTCTGCCATCTGAGGTGTAATGAGCATAGAGTCTGTAGCAGAAGACGATAGAGATGAGCTAGTAGTTGTGGCTATCTGTGGGTCTGCTCGAGTAGTGTGCACTATATCCGAGAACAAACCCCTGACTGGTGGCTGCTGCTGGGAAGTAGAGGGTACTGTCATCTGCGAAGCTGTAGACTGAGCTGGTGAAGTGAACAACGCAAAGACTGAGAAAGCTGACATGGGGGAGAACTGTGTAACTGGCGAGAAGGGCTGTCCAGCTCTCCCTGTCTGTAACGCCCTTGAGTGTGATGATAAGCCGCTGGACTGAGCTGTCATCATAGCAGTGAAAGGGCCTGGCTTTGTCTAGAGCTACTGAACCTATGAAAGTGTAGGGACTCCTGGCTGATGTGGTGCTCCTGTACTCGCTGACTCATGAACCACCGTCTCTGGATCAGCCTCCTACTCATGAGTGACTGGCGGCGACTGCTGCTCATCTGTCTGCTGGCGGGAGCCTGACTGTGATCCCCTGGGTGCTCGAGGTGCATAGCTAGTGGTCACCTCAGGGAAAGCCTCGTACTGCTCCTTTGTCACTAGTCCAAGTCTTCTCAGAAGATAGCAAATGTATGGACCGTCGACTAAGGGTGCGTTTGGTTGGAGGGCAAAGCTGGATGGGATATGGCCATCCACTTTTTTGGGATGAGTCCGCCAAGTTCGCTGTTTGGTAGGGTGGATATGGCCGCCCAGTTTTTTGTTTGGTATGATGGATGAGGCCGCCTAGTTTTTTGTTTGGTTGGATGGCGGACATGAAAAAGTTGGATATACTCACCATGGTAAGGCTACCCTTATTCCCAGAACAGAAGATACAACATTGAATGATAAGAAACTAGAAATGAATCAAGTAAATAGTTAACAACCACATCATGGGAGATTCTAATAGATTATATGAATAGATGAGTACATAGCCATAAGTAACAAGTACGAAGCACAAATTTACAACCTTAGAGCTCCATCAGCCCATAGTACATTGTTTCACAGGATGAGAGCACCATCAACCCATAATGCCTTGTTTAATGGGAGAAAGCTAATACGTTAGCAAAATAAAAACCACCATCTGTCATCACATGATCACTACTTCTCCTGCTCACTAATGAAGTTAGCAAACCGACTAAGCTTTCTGTCAAAGGGCAGCTGCATGAAGGCTTTAGCTTTACTAGGATGCTCCACGAAATAATCAAAATAATCATCAACATGGGACTCATCAAAGCCAGGAAGACTCTGCAAGGTTGCATACAAATCAGGTGGCACGTCTGATGCGGCAGCAGCAGACTTGATTATAGCCTCAGCAAGCATTTCACCAACACCATTGAAAGTAGCAATCATCCCACCTTCCTCTTCATTGTGACTTGTCTTCGCTTTCTTAGGTTTGGGCGCCAAGGAAGTTGCGCCGTTGTCCTCATGGACAGGGGTAGCAGCTACTGCACTAACATATACTTCATCACATTCATCTTCATTCTCAGTAACTTGTGTGCCAAGAGGCTCACTTGAACCTTTAGCAAACTTTCCTGTTGCCAGACTATTGCCAAATATTATGGACATCTCACCATAATGCTCAATTGGTTTGTTCAAATATTCAGCATCAGCTTTGTGATCCTTCAATGAACAAAAACCAAAACAATGATGAGAATAATGAGACAAAGGAATGAAAATATCAACAACAGCAAAAAAAAAAAAAAGAAACTGATTCCATACCTTGATATGTCTTGTGTAGTGCTCGTGATCAAGCCTAATTGTGCAAGTTTCTTCTTCCTAAAGAGCACCAATCAATCTCATAAGGCCGCAAATTTTTGCATACTTGCGCTTCCATGTCCTAACATGGTTACCAATTTGATCTCCTGTTAGCCGCATTCTGAAGTGATCATTTAAAGCCCTAGCACAAGCATTGAGATAAACTTTCTTGAACCCTGAAGAAGTTCTTAGCCCACTACCAACCAAACCAGCTAAGTGCGACAACATGTAGGAGGACATTGAATCTGTCCAAACCACATGGCCACGACCCTCAGGTTGTTCAACTTGTGTAGCATTCGTATCCATTTCCTACAATAATATTTGTACAAAATGCATCCACCAGTTATATCTATCAGTTAGCACTATGGGTAAAAAATAACAACTCAGCAAGGTGCATGTTCATAACAACCCAACAAGGTACACGTTCATAACAACCCAACAAGGTAGATGTTCATAACAACAAGGTACATGTTCATACCAGCAAGCTACATGTCCATAGAAATACAAATTACAAGTCCAAATATGAAATTCAGCAAAGTACAATCTAATTTCAGTGGTTTTGACGATCTTCCCACATTTGATTTGCAATATCTTGCCTGAAGTTAACCATGAAGGCATGTTCAGTTGCTTGACCACTTGATGATGAAGCATTATTGTGATTGGGCACCCAAGATGTATCCGGAATGATTAATTCATCAAGCCCATCCTCTATGACCCAATTATGAATAATGCAGCAAGCAACCACAATGTCTACTTGAGTTTCAAAAGGAAAGAAAGGCTTGGCATCATCTAGCACTTTAAACCTCCTCTTAAGTGAATGTAAAGCACGTTCTACGCTCACAGGCAGAGAAGAATGTCTAAGGTTGAACAACTCCTCCTCATTTTAAACTAGATTCTGCCTAAACTCATTCAAGTGGTACCTCGCAACATGAAAAGGAGGCAAAAATCTAGGCTTGGCTCCATATCCAGCATTGAATAAGTAGTATTTTCCTAGCATAAACGAAAAGTGGCTATCATGAGCTAAGTTTGGAATTAGTCTCACTGTCATATAGAACTACCCAAATGATCTATTACCTTTTGGGACACGAAGACCATTTTCACATTCTAAAGCATCCCGTAAAACAAGAGCATCATGGGTTGTCCCTTCCCACCCAGCCAAAACAAATGTAAACCGAAGATCAAAATCTATGCATGCCATGACATTTTGAGTGGCATGTGCCTTTCTACCACGAAATGATGGTTCCAAGTCCTTAGGAACAGATGCTCGAATATGAGTGTCGTCGATAGCGCCAATGCAATCCTATTTTTTAAAAAAAATAATAAAAGACATGTGGCAGGTTAGGTAGAATCCTATAATCTGAATTAATATGAAAAGGCACAATTAAGTCGCACACCTTAAAGTAAGGATCCCATCATGGGCTGCCAACGATTTTTGTTGGAGTCTCCAATGAAGGTGGACTTATATAATCAGATCGTAGCTCACCAATGGCACAAAGGACTCGATTGAATTATTGACTAACTGTCTCACCTGATCTATCAAAATTAGTTCCAACTAACCTATTTCTAAGGTTGTGTCCCACTGTGTTAAAAAACATAGCTACTTGCTGCTCTACACACATATGAATGGTGTCCTGAAGCAAGCCACCGTCCCTAAAAAGTTGACAAAAGCAAAAAAATGCAGGTCGTGTAAGCCTCAGCATATTCACACAAGTTGTATCATTCTTCCATATTTTATTGTTCAAGTACTCAATCCTGATCCTATCCCTTTCATCAATTGGTCCATATCTAATTGGTTCCCCACTAATAGCCCTTTTTCCCTTCCTAGAAGTAATAATCATGGCCATCATTTGAAGCAACGATTGTGAAGCGCTCACATAAATCAAAAGCCTGGTCTTGTTGTCCATCTACACATAATAATCAATCAATCAATAAAAATACACAAGCATCCTAATTTTCTAATCAGATTCTCACGTGCTACAACCACCATTCAACACTGAAAGTGTATCTAGGCCCCTAATTTTATTTGTGATTGGCGTCAAGATAATTAAGAATGGACTACTGTTTTTATTGAGCATATGTGTAGATGAGTATCTCTTTTGGTGAAAGAAAAACATTGAAACAAAAAGGAGAAAAGAAGATAGTCATTTGCCTCAATTGGGAAGTCCAAAATTCACTCAAGAATGAAGATCATTGTTTTTATTTTGTATCTTGAGTATAGTGATGCCGTACTATTAAGAGGGGTACTTTTTACAAACTTGGTAAAGTCAAATGCTCAAAATTCTTATCCATTTCATTTCCGTCAGCCCTCTGTTTTCACACCCATCGGCAGTGCCGTTGGCCTTCACTGGCAGTGCCGATCCATCCTCCCAGAGGTGCTGTACTGCCCAGACACCTCTCTGGCTTCTATCTTGCTAGCATCAGCAGTGCCGATCCCTCGAACTGGCATTGTCGATCTCTGCTTCCAGAGAAGGATGCTCTCTCTGGCTCTCTGGCTGTAGGTCATCGACAGTGCCGATCTCCCTGATCGACAGTGTCGGTTGCTTCTCCTAGAGAGCCATGCATTATGTCTGGGTCAGGCTGTAGCTCATCGGTAGTGCCGATCTCCTGATCGGCAGTGCCGGTCCCCTCCCACAAAGACCTTGCTTTCATCGGGTTCTCTGGCTGACTCCAATCGGCAATGTCGGCCTTCCTGATCGGCAGTGCCGGTCAGGGTCACTCAGAGAACACTTCTGCTCCGTGTCTACCTCACCAGTAGTGCCGATGGCCTGATCGACAGTGCTGGTGCGGGCCGAGTTCTTGCTCTGTGATCTATGACAATGTGTCAGAAACTCTACCAGCAGTGCCGATGGCTCGATTGGCAGTGCCGGTCCAGGGCGTCCAGGCCGGCACTACCGATCTGCCATCAGCACTACCGATACCCATCACTAGCACTGCCGGTCAAACTGATAAATTTGTTTAAGTCCAATTTCGCAGGATTTTTAGATTTGCCTATTCAGCCCCCCCCCCTCTAGATAACTTTCAATTGGTATCAAAGCTAGTATCTTCTACAAAGCTTAATCGCTTGAAGATTAAAGATGTCTAAACCGAAAGAATGACCACCCACCACTCTTCCATCCAACAAAGGTGTTAGTGGTTCTCGAGATGAAGATGATGCAAGGAATGGAGATGGTGATAAAGGCGCTCTCCCAAAAACCTACAACAATGGCATGTTTGATTATGATGATCTAAAAGAAGATCGCATTGGACAAGGATCGGGTAGACTCCCTTACTTTGATGGACAATTCTATGATCATTGGAAATGTAAGATGATGATGTACTTGGAATCCATGAGTCCGCATGTTGCAAGTATAACCGAGAATGGTTTCTTGTGGGAAAATAGAGATAATCCAACTTGCAAGGATCAAATCAGCATTCATCGCAATGTTGTGGCGGCTAGTGCAATTGTCTCCGCACTTAGCTCCACCGAGTATGATAAGGTTGCCGAAATAAAGAATGACAATCAACTATGGAGAAAACTTGAGGTTATTTATGAGGGCATCGATTCTGTCAAGGATGCAAGACTTGAAGAATTACAAAATGAATTCAACTTATTAATCATGGGTCCAGGAGAAGGCCCAAAAAAAGTTCATGATAGGCTTATGAGGATTGTAAATCAAAGAAGAGCACTAGAAGCCAAAATGACCGATTTAGATATCAGCAAAAGATTGCTACAAGCTTTGAGATCATGGGATAGCACATTTGCTCAAACATTAGAGAGAAGGACAACTTCAAAAGTTTCTCCACCGATGAAGTGCTTGGGAAGCTATTATCCCAAAAGCAACAAAATGATCAAGCCAACAAGATAAATGCCTTAATCAAGCAAATTGAGGAAGCAAGTGGTGACAAAAATGATGTAGCACTCAACGCCACACGAGAAAAGCAAGAGAAAAAAAAAAGAAAGTGGTTGATTCTAGTGATGATGAGATGGATTTGCTTGTGAGGAGATTCAAATCATTCCTCAATAAAGATGGCTACAAGAAGAAGAGCTATGACAAGGGCAAAGCAAGAAGATCAAAAAGAACTTGCTATGAATGTGGTGATGAAGGACATTATATTGCGGAATGTCCAAAGAAGAAGAACAAGGATGAGAGAAAGAAAGACAAGCACCACAAGAAATACAAGAAGTACAAGAAGCATAGAAGAGGTGAAGCTCACATTGGTCAAGAATGGAATTCCGAAGACTCATCCTCTTCATCATCTTCCTCCTCTAAATCTGACTCGGATGAAGGAGGCATTACTATAATTGCCATTGGCATAACTCCCACCAACACTTCTCTATTTGGGAGCTTGAGTGATAATGATGATCACAACACTCACAAGTGCTTCATGACAAGAGGATCTAAGGTATCTAAATCTATACATAAGTATTCCTCTTATGCTAGTAGTAGTGATGATGATGATGATAGTGTTAATGCCTCTCTTTCTAAAATTCTTGAATTTATGGAATTGCTTGAAAGACAAAAGGAAGAAAATAATAGACAAGAGGAGCTTCTTTAAAAACAAGAGGACTTGCTTATTCTTGAAAAGAAAAGAAACCTTGAACTAGAGAAGCTCCTAGAACTTGAAAGAAAAAAAAAATAAAGAACTAACAATGTCTCTCACCAAAATTGAAAATTCTTGTGAGAATGTTAAAAGCACAAAAGATGAACTTCAAGGGAAGTATGAGATTTTGGAAAAGACTCATAAGTCTCTTGAAGAACAATATAGTACTCTTTCAACCTTCACATCTTCCACCAACAACTCTCATGCTTCCACTAGCAAAGGATGTGATAGGTGTTATAATATTGATGTTGATGCTTGTGCTACTAATGTGAAATTGATTGATGATTTGAACAAGAAAGTAAGGTCTCTTAAAAATAAAATACAACATGAGAAAAATATTATTGATGATGAAAAGGCAAAATATGCAAGAGTTACAGACTCTAACACTAGAATGTCTCATGTCATGGATGGCATTGGTTATGTTGAGGGTGCCAAGCACAATGCTAGGGAGAACAAGAATGGGAAGGAATTCCTTAAGTTCACCAAGGAAGGATCTTATCAAAAGAAGCAAGCCAAGAATAAGAACACTAACCAAACTTCTTTTGTTGATGATTTTCATGCTAATGTGCCTAATAACTCTTGTGCACTCTTTCATGACTTTGATGCATCTTATATGCTCATGAGAAACATGCATGGTCGTGTCTTTGCTAAATATATTGGACCATGCAACAAGAGATAAAAGGCTTGTGTGTGGGTGTCCAAAGTACTTGTGACTAATGTGAAAGGACCCAAGCAAATTTTGGTACCTAAAAACAAAGCTTAATTAGTTTTGTAGGACTATGTCTTCGGAGGGTCAAGTTGGGTAATTGATAGTGGATGCACCAATCATATGACCGGAGACAAAAAGATGTTCAATTCATTTGAACCAAGTCATAATAAAAATGAATTCATCACATTTGATGACAATGGAATGGGACAAGTACTAGGTCATGGTAAAGTCCTTCTCACTCATTCTTATTCTCTTTCTAAGGTTATTCTTGTTGATCATGTTGACTTCAATCTATTGTCCATTTCACAATTTTGTAAAATGGGCTATGATTATTTGTTCAACGAATGTGGTGTGACCGTCTATAAGAGGAGTGATGGCTCGATTGCTTTCAAAGGTGTGCTTAAAGGAAAGCTCTATGTTGTGGATTTCTTCACGGATGAAGCTAGACTTGTCACATGTTTAGTAGCAAAGTCCAATATGGGTTGGCTATGGCATTGGAGGCTAGCCCGTGTTGGTATGAGAAATCTTCACAAACTCCAAAAAGGCAGCCACATCATAGGACTAACCAGTGTTTCCTCTGAGAAAGATAGAATTTGTAGTTCATGTCAAGCGGGAAAGCAAGTTGGAGCTTCACACCCCTCCAAGAACGTGATGACTACTACAAGACCATTGGAGATGTTGCACATGGACCTCTTCGGCCCCATCTCCTACATAAGCATTGGTGGTAACAAAGATGATCTTATAATTGTTGATAATTTTTCTCGCTTCACGTGGGTTTTCTTTTTGCATGAAAAAAGTGAAGTGAAAGACGTGCTCAAGACATTCAAGAAAAGAGCACAAAATGAATATAAAGTCAAGATCAATAAAATAAGAAGCGACAACGACACCGAGTTCAAGAACACTCAAGTTGAGGAGTACCTTCACGAGGAAGGCACCAAGCATGAATTTTTGGTACCCTACTCCCCTAAAAAAATGGGGTGACCGAAAGGAAGAATCACACACTCATTGAGATGGCAAGAACGATGCTTGATGAATACAAGGCGTCCGATCGTTTTTAGGCCGAAGCCATCAACACCGCATGCCACGCCTCCGACCGGTTGTATCTCCATCGACTATTGAAGAAAACTCCATATGACCTACTAACCGGTAACAAACCTAATATTTCCTACTTTCATGTTTTTGGGAGCAAATGTTTTATGCTAAACAAGAAACTCAAGGCTTCAAAGTTTGCTCCAAAAGTTAATGAAGATTTCTAGCTTGGTTATGGGTCAAATGTTCATGCTTATCAAGTGTTCAACAAAACCACCGGTTGTGTTGAAATCTCACATGACGTGACATTTGATGAATCTAATGGCTCTCAAGGGGAGCAAGTTGTTAATGATGATGTAGATGATGAAGCCCCTAGAAATGCAATAAAAAGGACGGCTATTGGTGATGTGAGACCACAAGAAACATCAAGTGTTGAAAATCAACCCTCTCCCTCAAGACAAGACCAACATTGTGCAAATGAAGAAATTGATCATACACATGGTCAAGATCAAGATGTTGATGATCATGTACAAGCATCAAGTGATGACTCCCAAAGACATGATCAAGAGGTTGATAAAGATGGTGGTCAAGAAAGATCATATCTACCAAACCCAAGAGTACATCAAAATGTACAACGTGATCACCCCGTCGAGCAAATTCTTGGAGATATTGATAAGGGGTAATCACTAGATCTCGTGTTAGTAATTTTTGTGAACATTACTCTTTTGTCTCTTCTATGGAGCCATTTAGGGTAGAAAAAACACTCGAGGATTCGGATTGGGTGATGGCCATGCAAGAGGAATTGAACAACTTCACAAGAAATGAAGTGTGGACATTGGAGGAAAGGCCAAAGAATAAGAATCTTGTGGGCACCAAATGGGTGTTCCGCAACAAACAAAATGAAGATGGTGTTGTGACAAGAAACAAGGAAGGGCTTGTGGCAAAGGGGTATTCACAAGTAGAAGGTTTGGATTTTGATGAAACTTATGCCCCCGTAGCAAGACTTGAATCAATTAGAATATTACTTGCTTTTGCTACTCACCATGATTTTAAGTTGTACCAAATGGACGTGAAAAGTGCATTCCTCAATAGGCCAATCAAGGAAGAGGTGTATGTGGAGCAACCTCCGGGATTTGAAGACCCAAAGTATCCTAACCATGTTTATAAACTCCATAAGGCGCTCTATGGGCTTAAGCAAGCTCCAAGAGCATGGTATGAATGCCTTAGGGATTTTCTTGTTAGGAAGGGTTTTGTCATTGGCAAGGCCGATGCAACTCTCTTCACAAAGTGTTTTGGCAATGATATATTCGTATGCTAAATATATGTTGATGACATTATATTTGGTTCTACTAACCAAACCTTTTGTGACGAATTTAGCAAGATTATGACAAAAAGGTTTGAGATGTCCATGATGGGAGAATTGACATTCTTTCTAGGTTTCCAAGTGAAGCAACTCAAGGAGGGCACCTTTATATGTCAAGCCAAGTACACACAAGATCTATTAAAGAAGTTTGACATGGACAAGGCAAGGCCCATCAAACTCCCATGCCAACAAGTGGCCACCTCGACCTCAACAAAAAGGACAAGCCCGTCGATCAAAAGGTATACCGCTCCATGATAGGCTTTTTGCTTTATCTTTGTGCATCTAGGCTCGATATCATGCTTAGTGTGTGTATGTGTGCATGTTTTCAAGCCGCTCCTATGGAGTGTCACATGGTTGCCGTTAAGAGAATATTGAGATATTTTGTTCACACACCTAACCTAGGGCTTTGGTACCCCAAGGGTTCAAAGTTCAACCTATTAGGCTATTCCGATGTGGATTATGCTGGGGATAAGGTGGACAGAAAGAGCACCTCGGAGACATGCCAATTTTTGGGTAGGTCCCTAGTGTCATGGTCATCCAAGAAAAAAAATTCCGTTGCACTATCCATAGCCGAAGTGAAGTATGTTGCAGCCGGTAGTTGTTGTGCACAACTACTTTGGATTAGACAAACTCTAAGGGACTACGGTTACAAGTTGAACCGTGTTCCTCTCCTATGTGACAATGAGAGTGCCATAAAGCTTCCTTATAACCGCGTTGAGCATTCACGCACAAAGCATATAGATATCTGCCACCACTTTTTGAGAGATAATTCTATCAAGGGGGATATAGAAGTTAGTCATGTGCGAACCGAAGATCAACTAGCCGATATATTCACCAAGCCCCTAGATGAGAAGAGATTTTGCTATCTTAGAAGTGAACTAAATATTCTTGACTCTAGCAATGTGATGTAGAGGATGTGCACATCTGAATAGTGATTGTTTTATTATTGCAAAATCATTGCTTTATGTCAAAAATCTATTATTTTTGCTATTGATGTTGTTTCTTGATCTCTAGATCAAATCTTGTCAAAATATGGTCATCGTTATGACTTGTTGATTGTTGGCTACCCATATAATGTCAAGACAACTCCTTGTTCATCAAAAACTATTTTGAATAACTTCTATATCGCTTTTTCTGCGTTCTGTTCTGTCTGATCTTCAGAAGATTGGCACCGCCGTTTCCCCATCGGCACTGTCGGTCATCAGTCCAACAGAAAAGGCTCTCTGCCTGAAATTTTTATCCCTCGGGTTGCCCACATCGGCACTTCTGATGTCCATCATCAGCACTGCTGATGCGGGCCTGGATCTTGTGCGTTGCCCCGCACCGGCACTGTCGATGCCCAACAACGGCACTGTCGATGCGGGGTCCAAAGTCCTAAGACCAACTCGATCCCCTCACAGGACCGAGTCTGTTCTCAGCTTTCCCACGCCTCTCTCTCCTCCCCAACTCTAACCGAAATCCACCAACTCAAATCCTTGCCAATCTTCGTGGAATCAAGCTCGACGTGGATCAAATCGCCTCCAAGACCTTCCCTCCTCCATTTCCTCTTGAATTTGAAGGACTTTTGAAGGTATTTTTGGAAAATCTCCATTTTTTAAATCTCACAATGCCTCATGTTTTTGCATAATTTCACTTGATAGAGATGTTCATCTAGGAGAAATTTAGTCACCCCTGCAATTTGTTAGAGTTTTGTGACCAAATTTCAATTTCTAAGTGGAATTAGGGTTTGAATCCCCTCGGTTAGCACTGCCGATGGCCTCCACCGGCACTGCCAATCGAGAGATTTGAAAACCCTAAGTGACCTTGCAGCCCTATCGGCACTGCCGATGGCTGACATCGGCACTGCCGATTATGGCAATCAGACAACAACTCTCGAGCTGCTCTCTGATTGATCTACCGGCACTGCTGATGCCATCCATCAGCACTGCCGGTCAGGGTGACCAGACAGCAACTCAGTGGCTGTTCCTTGCAACATTTTCACACCACTTTCTTTGTTCCCTATTATTTACGCTGCTCTCTATTCCTTGACAGATGGAAGGTGGCAAGAGACAGAAGCATCCGGGGATTGCTAGTGACTCCGACGAGGACTTTGACCCTGACGTCTCCCCCCTACTCGGCGAGGTGGAGGAGGCAAATGAGGCAGAGGCGGAGACTTCGGTCAAGCCGCCTCACATGGTGTTGGCCTTGGTCGTGGGAAGGGCAAAGGCAAAGCCCTTCCACCTCGCTCTCCCTCTCCCAATGAAGATGAGGAGAGCGAGGAAGGCTCAGAGGAAGAGGAAGCTCAGCAAGAGGATAAGGAGGGTGATGAGGAGAGTGATGGGTTTGGGGATGAGGTCATACATCAGCCTCAGCCTGGACCCATGCGCTCCTCCGTCACCTATCAGCTGTTGGCACCTCAAGTGCCAGAGGCTTTCAGGATCCCAGTACCTCTGTCCAGGGATGAGATGAGAGAGTATAGGATGACCAACCCCTGGACACAGCCCAAGCACCCAGGCATATCAGATGTCAGATTTTAGGACTTTACACAGGTGTCTTGGTACAAGAACATACTGAAGAAGACCACACACAGAGTTGCACCCATCGAGTGCATTGACTGGGACAAGATGGCAGCGACAAATGATCCCACCTTTCAGCTGATCTGGTCAGAGTGTGACAGAAGGGAGATATCATTGATCAGTTTCACTCTACTCTATGGATTGAGCTAAATGAGGAGAATCACATGGATTCCAAGCTACACTAGACTATTGAGGGCAATCTCTTCAGTGTCATCTACTTCAACTTCTCCTAGATTCTTGGCTTTCATGAGACTAATAGAGTGAAGCCCCAAGCGACCAATGTTTGACCCATAGGAGGACAGTGAGTGGAGTATCATGTATGATGCCAGGTATGCAGATCCCAAGCATGGAGTTGAGCACGGTTCCTACTATGGAATGAAGCCCTATTACCGTGTCCTTAACAACATGCTTAGGGTGACTTTGACTCCTAAGGTGGGGGATCACACACATATTCTGAGTTCCACCAAGACCTTGATGTTTGCTATGAGAGAGGGAGCCGACCCCTTCAGTGTCTTCGACTTTATCTGGATAGAGATTCTCTACAACTCCTACTACAGTAAGTCGTCTTTAGTGTACGCTCCTTATATTATGAAGATGCTTCTACGTGTGGTGGGCCGTCAGTTCATTTGTGATCACAAACACCCCTCCATTACGCTGAAGAATTTCCATCTTATTGCCACACCTCCTAGAGATGGATCTCCTCCTCCAGCAGTTGCAGATGTGCCTCAGACTTCAGTAGCAGCAGCAGCAGCAGTGGGAGAGGCAGCTGGTGCTAGTGCTGCCCCTTGCCCTCGCCGTCGGCCTTCAAAGGTCACCCGTGCCATCAAGTCCATGTTTTGCATATGCCGGGACACAACAGTAGCGGTTAGAGAGCAGCATTAGGCTCTCTCTCAGATGCAGACTGGAATCAGGACCCTCGCCGCCTCCACCAGTATTGAGCTTCGACCTCCAGTTCAGTTTACTCCTCTGCCGAACATGAGTACTTATGATGATCCCTAGGGTATCTACGCTCAGGCTCGATAGGTTGTCCAGTAGGCGGAGGATGATGATGAGGACGACGACGATGCTAGTACGGACAAGTGAGGCTTCAGTCACTTCTTTTCCCTTTTTGGTGTTGTGATGCCAAAGGGGGAGAATAATGTTATCCTTTTTTTTTTCAGTTTTTCATTTTGTGAGTTGTGAGAGTGATGGACAAATTTGTATTTGCTTGCTTGTTGTTTGTGCTTGTACAATTCTCCATTTATGCTTTATGATTTCTTGTGCCATTAATGTCTATTGTGATAATGTATTGTTGTTTTTCACTTTTTTGATGCATTTGTGTGCAAATTCTTGTCATATGCATTGTCTCAAACTCTTATGCTTAATGGTTGCAAATTGTCTCATATGCACGGTGTTAGGGGGATCTCTCACATCTCTCTTTAAAGTATGTGCAATTGTTATTGGTGTTCTCTATTGTTCTCATGTACACATTTAGGGGGAGCTCCACATCTCTTTTTTATCACAAAATGAATTTTATTGCACTTTTCTATGAAATCTAGTTGTATTGTCATCAATCATCAAAAAGGGGGAGATTGAAAGTGCATCTAGGCCCCTAATTTTATTTTGGTGATTGGCAACAATACAATTAAGAATGGACTAATGTTTTTATTGAGCATATGTGTACATGACTCTCTTTTGGTGAAAGAAAAACATTGAAACAAAAAGGAAAAAAGAAGATGGTCATTTGCCACAATTTAGAAGTCCAAAATTCACTCAAGAATGAAGATCATTGTTTTTATTTTGTATCTTGAGTATAGTGAAGCCGTACTATTAAGAGCGGTACTTTTTACAAAGTTGGGAAAGTCAAATGCTCAAAATTCTTATCCATTTCGATTCTGTCAGCCCTCTATTTTCACACCCATCGGCAGTGCTGGTGGCCTTCACCAGCAGCGTCGATCCATCCTCCCAGAGGCACTGTACTACCCAGACAGCTCTTTAGCTTCTGTCTTGCCAGCATCGGCAGTACTGATCCCTCTGACCGGCAGTGCCAATCTCAGCTTCCAAAGAAGGCTGTTCTCTCAGGCTCTCTGGCTGTAGGACATCGGCAGTGCCGATCTCCCTAATCGGCAGTGCCAATCGTTTCTCCTAGAGAGCCACGCATTCTGTCTGGGTCAGGTTGTAGCTCATCGGTAGTGCCGATCTATCTCCTGATCGGCACTACCGATCCCCTCCCACACAGACCTTGCTTTCATCGGGTTCTCTAGCTGACTTCGATCGGCAGTGCCAGCCTTCCTGATTATTAGTGCCGGTCAGGATCTCCCAGAGAACATTTCTGCTCTGTGTCTACCTCACCGACAGTGCCGGTGGCCTGACCGGCAATGCCGGTGCAGGCTGAGTTCTTGCTCTACGATCTATGACAATGTGTTAGAAACCCTACAGGTAGTGCCGATGGCTCGATCGGCAGCGCCGGTGCGAGGCGTCCAGGCCGGCCAACGGCTCTTTTTGAGCACTTTGTATAAAAAGGCTTCACCCCACTTCGTGCCCTCTCTCTCCAATCCGAAAATCAAAAGGCACCTTTGAGCTCCACTCTCCTCACTCTCCCTCTCCAAGTCCAAGCTTCAATCTTTGAGCTAGGGTTTGAGTGAGCCATTGTTTCTTAGTGAAAAGGAGCACCATTCCACTCTTGAGCATTCAACTTTGCCATCTTTGTGATTTGTGCTTGTTACTCTAGGAGCTTTGCTCTTAGACGGTTAGCGGTGACCGTAGATGCTCCCAACTTATGTGGTGACGTCTCGGGAAGTTTGTATTACCCATCCCGCAAGGGAATTGATAGTGGAGAACTCGAGTTCGATCTTTGTGATTGCTTGAGTGAGAATAGGGTTGAAAGAGACCCAGTCCTTTGTGGACTTCTCAACGGAGACGTAGGGTTCTTTGTGAGTCCGAACTTCGGTAATAAATCTTGTGTCTCCATGTGCTCCTTTATTTACTTGTTGCTTTATTTTTTATGTTCTAGGGTTTGTTCTTGTATTTGCTTAAATTACTAGATCTACTTGTGTAGCTTTTGTTTAGTAGTTACTTATTGTTGTATATCTTCCTTTCAACTATTG
Organism: Eleusine indica; assembly: GCA_030378355.1. Classification (NCBI taxonomy): domain Eukaryota; kingdom Viridiplantae; phylum Streptophyta; class Magnoliopsida; order Poales; family Poaceae; genus Eleusine; species Eleusine indica. Next base: position 45,798,381 of record CM059497.1, read on the forward strand.
TTGTAGTCATTTATCACCTAGTAACTGCGAAATCACTTAAACTTAGTTTTCACTCGACTGTCTATTCATCCACCGGCACTGCCGATCTGCCATCGACAGTGGCCATCAGCACTGTCGATACCCATCACCGGCACTACCAGTCAGACTGATAAATTTGTTTTAAGTCCAACTCACAGGATTTTTAGATTTGCCTATTCACCCCCCCCCCCCTCTAGGCAACTTTCAAACACACACAAAAAAAACAAATGGCATTGGAACTTGGGGAGAAAAGAGGAGACAATGGAGCCTCACCTTCACGTGCAGGTATAGGTTCCTTTGTTCTTGTGGTGCAGGTTGTGTTGAAGTGCTTTGCCGCTAGATCCAAAATCCACCAGCAGCAAACGTAGAGAGCAGCGATGTCTAGGAAGCAGCGACCTCCGATGTCAGGCAGCAGTAGAGAAGAGGCGTCACGAGGAGCAGCTACGAGCTAATGGTGCCGGATCTTGCGAATCGCCGCCATGGCAGAGAGAGAGAGAGAGAGAGAGGGAGGGAGGGAGGGAGGAAGGAGAGAGCTCGGTGGATTGACTTGGGGGTGAGAGTGTGAGATGGAGTGGGTCACAAGAGGGGGTAACGCGAGTGCGCTACCCTCGTGCGGGCCGCCCTATCCGACCGTTTTGCCCAGCTTAGCTCTCCAACATCTTCAGTGAATATTCCATGCGTTGGTCACCCTATCCGACCTTGCCCGTGCACCAAACATCAGCAGAACATGGGAGGCCATCTCCCGTCCAGGTTGGGACACCCATCCAAACACACCCTAAGTGACGTCCTCCAACCCTCTCAGACATAACCTCCTCCATGTCAGCTATCATCAAATCTGCCAGGTCAAATTGTTGTCTCCTCAACATAGTTGTCACTGCCCACTGGTGCAGAAATGTGAACTCCTCTTTGTACCCTAACCTCAGAATGATAGTCCTGGTGACTATCGTTCTAACCACCTTCGCCTCTGCAGTGAGCCTAGCAGGGCGTCTGTCAAAGCCTGGAGTGTGTGGTGGTGGAACGGCAGCTGACATCATATCGTCTGGAGGTAGCATCTCTCCCTGTGGTCTGTGGGGTGGAGCGAAGGTCATGTAGGCACTCCTGTACAGCTGCAGATCTGAAGCAAGTAGTCCTAGTGCAGCTATCAGGCCCTCCCTAGTCAAGCGCTGGGGCTCTCCTCTAACCTTGAACCAGATCTCAGAACAATCTCTGGTTACCCATAGTGAGGCATAGAACTCCATCACTATGTCCTTCCTGGTAAGTAGTGTACTGTTGTGGCACGAATAGTCCAGACTTGCCCTTCCTGGCAAGAGAGCATCTCAATCCCTCACCAATCCTCCTCTAGAGACTAGTCCAGTGCCTCTCTCCTTCAACAGGGTCCCTGGAGACTGTAGCCCACTGCTCGAAAGAGACAAGGCGACTCACCTTAAGATCTTGAGCGGGAACCTTAAAGATGTCTCCCTCTCCAGCTGTAGCTACAAGTCTCTATAGTCTCTTAGTGCACACGGTACACGTGCAGTGCGGGTCTCCTGCCCGGTGAGCTGACTGCCGCTACTACGGCAGCTCAGGCTGCTCAGGCTCCTCCTCCTTAGACTCCTCCTACTGCCTGAAGGATCCCTGCTCCACAGTTCTCGATAACCTCTCCTGATGAGAAATCAGAGTACGTCATGACCAAGGTGGAAGAACAACTCCTGTGGCCAAGGCTGGGTCTCCTATCCTCTGTCTGGTACTCCTCCTCAGACCCTTAGTCTCACTATCTGGCTGCTCGAGGACCAACCATGATCCAGGTGTCCTGCGGGATGTCTCCATAGTCTCTAAGTGCCTGGCGACCCATTTGGCCCACTCTGACTCTGGGTCCAGTCTAGTTCTCTTCTTGCCTTTGGGCTTCTCTAGCATCTTGACCCTACCCTAATTCTGTCCTGCAATCACTGCTGACTGTTGTCACTGCACGTACAAGCAAAGCACCGCTAGGTAAGGAAGCACAATAGAAATCCTAGCACCGAATGAAGGACATGATTACCGGACAAATATGCAAAATAATAACAGTGATCATCGACTCTATGTGGCTGGTGCGAATCATCTAGTGTACAGTCAAATAATGACAATTAATCTAACTATAGACTAAATGAGAGACAACCCTAGACTCGCAATTAACAGATATGCATAGAATTAATTGCAGCTAGGTTGAGCCAATTAACTAATTAATGCAACTAAAAATAGGAATTACTTCTAATTGCTTCAATTAAGGCTAATTGCTCACAATCGTGTCATATAACGATAAATTTGAAGAATAGCACAATACCCTGTGGAATCCGAAGACAAGTACCACAACAAACACGAAGCCAATCACCGGAAAAATCAAAACTTAGATCACCAGCACTGGAGAGAGGGGGAAGAGGCAACTTGCCCTAAATTGGTGGAGCTTGGCTGTGCGCACACAGCAGGAAGGGAGAGCAGGGCGACGGCGCTGGGAGCACAGCAGCGGCGAAGCACAGCGGCGAGGCACACGGTTGTGGCGGCCCGGCAAAGCAGCGATGCTAGGGTTCTTGGGCTCGCGCGCGAGGGCTAGCAACGACGTGACTACAAGCAGATCCGGTGCGGCTACGAGCATCGGTTAGCGATGGCGAGAGCCGGCTCGGTGTGATGGCAGAGGGTGTGGCAATGTCGGTGAGAGAGAGGCGGCGGCGGGTGCGTGAACTCGGCGTCAGGAGAGGAACGGAGAAGAAGTCGAAAAAGAAATTTATGGATTTGGCCTAAGTCAAGACAGATGAACGGCCGAGATCTAATGAAGGAACGATCAACGGTCACTGAAGAAAGCGATTTTGCGTTTTCAACATAATGGCCGAACGGTACGGTCTCTAGACTAGACTATCCGGTCTAGTCCCGAGTCTGATGGTGACCCATATAGACCAGACGGTTCGGTCTTTAGGACCGTTCTGTCCGGTCTCTATGACCAGACTCACTCGTGACACTGTGCACTCGGCACTGATCGGACTATACGGTCCAAAGATCGGACTGTATGGTCACTATAGTAAATTTTGCAGAATCAAGGATTCTCCATTTTCCAAGTGCCCTTACTTAATACCCAAACAAAAACTGCACTTGGAGCATGAAGGGAACTCTCAAACACTCCTTTTCAGATAGTGGCTCTATATAGCCTTATAATTTTTGCAAATGCCAAATAATAAATTGAGCGAATAAGAACCAAGGCAATTAAGAACAAAATGGGTATGTATGAGCCTTAGTCCATGAACCGCGCGAGTGAGTTTAACCTCAGAGTTTATAAGAGCTTGCTCAATGGGCATGAAGCACAATCCTTTCCTTTGGTCAGACTTATGGAGATGTATTCTCATATTGATCATGAGGCACAAATATCTCCAAGTAAGACAAGCCTCTTTTGTGTTTCCTATATGATGCATGCAACAAATATTTTACACATGCAATGAAAGTAAACATGTCATGTGAATGCAAGCAATATTAAACAAGACACAAAGAAAACCTAACAATGTCAAGTTTGAACCCCTCTCAAGCTTACTCACTATAAGCCATACTCTTGCCTTGAGAGAAGCGAAACCACCATCTCAAGCACTCCCCCTTGCTTATAGCTATCTTGAGTGGGTTAGACATTGACTAATTTTTATGTGTTTTTCTTTTAGTTATTTACACATGCATGGATGTAAAACATACTAGTCACAAAGGAGTCCTAGTTACCATGCAATGCAAGAAAAGAAACAATAGACTACAACTACCAAAAACAAACACACACGGATACCTCTCTCATGAGTAGATATATTATTGAGGTCCATGTCACTTGTGGTGGACTTCACTTGATCTTCAAGTAAGCTCCCAGTCCACCACCACCACCATCATCTAGGTCTTGTTCTTGGGCACCCACTTGTACTTCGTTGACCTTTCAAGATCAACAATGCACTAAGGCACCCATATGCTCTTGACCTTTCTCTTCTTGTTCGATGGTCCCAAAGCCTTTGCTTTCACCTTGCCATCCTTGTCCCTAAAAAACTTGAAGTGGTGTTCTCATCGAACAAGTTAGCATTAGGTAAAACAATGAAACTTTTCACCATAGGACAATTCTTGATGGTGTGGCCATCCTTGCAACACCTCTCACAATAGTAGTCGTCGGTGAGTAGGGGCTTGATCCATGCGGGGATGGAGTCACTTGTCCCGATGATGTCGATGGCGGCGGGGTATGAGCCAAGTCCATGGTGGGATACGTTGTTTCACAAGATTTCTCCCAAGAATCTCCTTGGGGATAGCTCTACCACATGTGAGCCTCTCAAAGCCGTCCATCGCCATCTTCCTCTCTTCCTTAAGCTTGTGATATTCCTTTAAAACAAATGGCTCAAGAGAAGAAACCTCGATCAAGGTGGTTAGTTCATCACATATAGTAGAAGCATCACTCTTTGATGAACTAGAGGATGGAGAGGCAAGGTTATCAACATTGATGGCCTCAAAAGTAAGTTCAAGGGCCTCGTACTTCTCACGTAGCTCTACATGATCACCCTTGAGTTTATCATAACTCTTGTTTAGGGCCTTATGAGATGTGACAAGGTCCTTGAGCTCACTCTCAAGCTCACCAACACGGTTCTTAGCCAACTTACACTCTTTTCTTACCACATCCAACATTTTGGATTTCTTGACGGTGATGTCACGGGCTTGCTCAAGCATACTTCAAAACTCAGCGCAGGAGAGCTCCTCGTCATCGTTGTCGTCGCTGCTCTCATCCTCACTCTCCCCAAGTTGGCTCTTTGGCCATGAGGCACGTGGGAGGTGGAGGAAGAGCTCAAGGCAGAGTGGTCTTGATCATGGCGAGGTCAACCACTTCTTCATCATCGCTTGAGGAAGAGGATGTGTCATTTGAGTTGTCACTTGTCCACTCTCCAACAAGGGCCTTGCATGAGAACTTCTTCTTTAAATCTTTGGCTTTGGCTTTGGCTTTGCCTTTGCTCTTGTTCTTGTTGAAGTACCTCTTTTTCTTATGCTTGGCTTTGGGGTGTTCTTCTTCATCTTCTTTTTCATCACTTGAGTCTTGGGACTTGAATGCCTCTTTCTTTGGCTTGAGGCAATCTTCTTGAAGGTCATCATCTTCTTCATGAGAAGAGCCAAGTCCTCACTCAAGTCATCTTCTTCTTTGTCATCATCATCTTCAATCACTGCATTCTTCTTGCTCTTCTTGCTCTTGATAGGCTCTTGCTTCTCAGCTTGAAGATCTAGGTTGGATGGTTGTAGAACATCCAAACCCAACTGGTAGCTCTCGAAAGCACTGATCTTCCCAAGCACTTCCTTGATGGTCTTGGTCTTGAGGTCACCTTGCAAGGTGTAGGTGATGATCGACTCATACTTGGGATCCTTGAATAGCCTCACAAATGTTCTAATGACATCCACAGGCTTGAGCTTGCAATCATTCCCAAGTGCATTGATCTCCTCCACTAGCACATAAAAACAAGAATAAACAGTGTTAGCTCTCTCATGTGGCAATCTAGTGAAGTTATCATACTTGTTCTTCAGCACATAGTATCTTTCATCTTTCACATCAATGGAACCCTCATGAATACCTTGAATCTCAGTCCAAATACTATGTGCTGTCAAACTTGCATCCAATCTAGCAAATACATCCTTAGAGATGCATGCAAACAGAGCATTCTTGGCCTTAGCGTTGTGCTTAATGAATTCGGGATGAAGCGGGTTCACATTCGCATTCGAATCATGGGTCACCTTCCATGTCTCTGGATCAAGGGACTCTAGGTAGGCTTGCATTCGAGCCTTTCAATACCCATAGTCCTCCCCATTGAATATGGGAACAATCCTCATCTCTCCCGAGATCCTTACTCAAGGCGGTGAAGTCTCAAAGTGGAGCACTTGGCTCTAATACCAATTGTAAGGACCGAAGGCGTACCGAGAGGGGGGGGGGTTGAATCGGTAAGCCAACCAGGAATCTGAATACTTCAATTTCACACCACTAGTTCCCGACAATCGTTGCAACCTAACACATCTAGTAGGCCAAGACCCTACATATGCTAGTGTTCATGATGAGTGCAAATGCGAAAGCTAAACACACTAGCCTATGCAAGCCACAATTCAACCTACTCACTAGAGCACATAATTGCGGAATAGTAAAAAGAGGGTCAAGGAATGCTCATGATTTTTTCCTGAGATCTTGGAAGGATGGCGCATTTTCCTAATCCTCATTGGACCAATCCCGCCGGAGTGCCGGTCCCTCCCGCCACCAAGTGGAGTTCTCACACATGAGCCCGCAATCACTCCCGGAGCGAAGACATGGTTACATCACTACTACCACCAAGGCACAAGCTCGCTTCCCTCGAGAACTTGTCGGACTCCCCGAGCCGACACAGTCACTCACTAACGATGCCCCTTTCACCGGCGGGTTCAAACCGGGTACAAACATGTGACGACCTTCACAACTAATCATGATAGACTCGATCACCGACATCTAACCGGTATAGGTCTCACCATAGACCAAGAGTAACAACCTAGATCACAACCTCAAGGACACTCTAGCCCTAGATGTGCATAGATACTCAAGTTCCTCTCTCTAGCACTCTCAAGATATCCAATATCCTCTCCTAGTGCTCCTCTCTTTTCCTCTTGGCTCTTACCAAATGCTCCCATCTATTCCACTGGCCAAGAGAGGTCTCCAAGACCCCAACAACGAAGTTATATGGGCTTCCAACCTCTAACTAGTCGTTGCTCCATGAAATCACCTTTCTGGACTTGTTGACCAAACTATCCGGTCACTGCCAGACCGGACCGTCCAGTCTCTCCTGTGATGGCTCCTAGAGCCGTTGGCTTCTCTGTCTTGGTGACTCCCTACACTGACCGGACCATCCAGTCTCTCTGTCTGTCGGACATGTACGATGCGTCGAACAAGTCCATCGGACTCCACAGAGTTTGCTTCCTCTCTGTCCTACGCTTCACCCACACAGACCAGACTGTCCGGTCTGTAGACCGGACCGTCCGGTCTCTATGATCTCCAGCGCAAAGCAGATTCCTCGCAAAGTCTTCTCTCTAGACTGCCTTCTCCTTCAGTGATTGTACAGTCCGGTCTCCATTGACCCCTCTGTCCGGTCACTCTGTCCAGAAGCTGAAACTTCTCGTCCTCGCTTGACTTCATTTTTCGGCTTCTCCACTATCACCTAGTGCCTGTGATTTCACCGAGCATCCATGGACATCACCGACTAGCATGACCTAAAGAGACATGACCTAGACCCACTTGATAGTCCAGTTTTTGCTATGGACTGAATGCCCTAACAACTAGACAAGTGTTCCAAACACTTGCTCCATAGCTTGTTTTTAGCCTTGATCCATCTCCATCAACTCTTGAACTCCATCAAGCTCATCAAACCTCCATACTTGTGGTCATTGTCATCAATCACCAAGACAACTATCATCGATAAGATTTGTAGTAGAGTTTAGAGATGATTCATGCATAGACAACACTCGCGTAGATATTAGCCCATAATTTCATAGGTATCATTAATCACCAAAACATCCATACCTGCTCTCAGAATCCTCTAAAATAATAAGCTGCATCAAAACAGACTCTAAAAATGAAAAGGTATCCTCTTCACCATATCAATCAATCTTCTCATCTCCCCATCCAGTCTCCTTCACTATCCATAAGCTGAGCTACTCCCATGGTCCTCAATGCTTTCAGAATCGACTGCAACCTGCTCTTTCGCCATCTCTTCTTGTAGCCTAGAAGCCACCATTTTCTACTGTTCTCAATCTACTTCATTCCTATACCAATCTTGCACAACTTACGATGAAGATGAGCATCAATCTGTTTTATTTTCATTTAAAACATCTGTCTGAAATTCTACCAAGATCCATTGTTGATTTAGAGCTTCTTCATAAATCAAGTCACAACGGCAGCAAGGATTGCGGAGGGTGGCGAGGGTGAGTATCTGATGATACAGTCACGAGTCGACATGGAAAAGGAGAGATGTTGGAGAGGCGGGGATGACCACTGCTCATCAGGAGCACTAGTGCATCGACACTTAAACGCGAGAGCTACCACCAGGTTTGGCGAGGACGTGGCAACAACAAAATGAGGCGAGCACGTTAGTGATGGAGCTCTGAGTTGGATAAATATTCCTGTTTAGGACCGATGAAGCGGGTGGACCAAGGGAGCTAGAGAGTTCTTTTTTTTATGGTATCAGGTTGGCATGGGAATGATGGTTTGGGCGTGTGGCCAGGCCCCCCTCTCGGTGGCAAGTTTTGGTGAGGACGACAACGACGATCACATCCCTAACTCAAAATTTTATAGTAGAGAAAGATGTGATGAGGACGACGATGACAACCACATCTCTAACTCGAAATGCACCTGGCTATTACAGACCGTGAATGACTGAATGCGATGATAATTAATAATACGAGATTAAATAATATTGTGTTTGGCATGGTTTATGCTTATGTAACAAATTACTTAGGTTTTGTATTATTTATCAAAAGTATTTATCCAACTTATTTAAATTATACAACATAAAAAGTAAAACTATTTGTTAAAAGTGCTTCTTTAAACTATTTATTTATACAGTAAATTGCAAAAATCTACTATTTGGTGCTTGGACTAAACTGTTTATGATAGTACAAATTTAAAAGCTGGTTACAGTTGCTTATGCCAATAAATACTTATGAGTTCAATCCGTTTGACAGAGCTTATAATTTATTGTTATATAAGTAATTCAATAAACACTTCAATAAATTATGTCAAACACACTTGAAGTTTCGCCAAGTCAAGAGATGGCGGTCACCGTCTGGTCGGTGGATGACACATGGTGTCACTACTGCCGGGCGCGTACACAACATCTACTCGTACACTCTGGTACAGCATCTCTCGGGATGTTAAGAATAAGATGTGCATAGATTTCTTTGCTTAGTGCATGTCTTCTTCTTTGTCCTCATTTTTGTTCTTGTATCACTGTATCCATGTTTTTTCTTGTTAACTGTGGGTGCAATGAGGGCAACTGAGCGAACTGTTCGTGGATGATTTAGCGGTCCAATGCTTTGGCGCACCAAAGTAAAGATGTAGCATGGTAGCATTGGTGCGTCAACCAAAATCGAAGCTCTATACTTCATCGTAAAATCGTTTAATGCCCATCAGCGCCCCTGCAATTCCCCTTTATACAGGAAATGCATAGTTGAAGGCATCGGTCCGGGAAGACATCTTTCCTATACCATTTGATTTGCTTGGTGATTCAGACAAATGGGAGCCACGTTTGCATGTGTTGGATGAGAACGTTGCGATTTTGACTCTCCTGTTATACGTAGGCTGCCACTGTATAACACTTGACCTTCAGTGGCGGAGCCAAGAATTCTACATAGGGGGGCCGACCAAACAATCATGTTCCTTGCTAGCCAATGTCGTCAAAAAATAGAGAATTCGAGTTAATATGGTCAAAAAATGGACAATTTGAGCTAATTGGCATAGTAAGAAATGAAATGGTGTGTCAACAACATTTTGCACCAAATTCAATTTTTATCACTTTGTCTTGTCTTTGTTATTCATGAATCATGGTTATCATTCAGTGATTCCAAGTAGTATCTATGGGGACTAACAAATCGAATTAAAGTTCCATAAAGAAATGTTATTTAAGAAAAAGGATCGCAACTCCCTTGATCCACAAACGTGAAAATAAGAATGGTGCAACAAAAAATGCGGTTACTAGGACTTGAACTCAAGAGCTCTGGTTCGATACTATATTAAACTACTATGCTTGTGTTATGATAGGGGAAAAAATATAAATGAGCTCATGGGTTAAACCGGCAACCAAAATCCATACAGCAGCTAAGTTTTTCTTTTTAATTGAGGTCAACATGCAGAAAGTAATATAAGGGATAACAATTTTTGCTCCGACGTCAGGGGGGCCACGGCCCCTGCTGGCCCCTCTCTGGCTCCGCCAGAATGACCTTGACTGCCTTCTCACATGAACATGCATTTTTCCAACACGATATCACGGCTGCACGGCAGATCCCGTCCTTCCATCCGAATGAATGCGTCCTGAGGCTGGCCGCACCGGGTACGGGAGCCAGGCCGCCACCCGGCCCTGCAGTAGCGTCATGGCGTGAAAAGGCCTGCACCGCTGTACTATAATCCATCCGCTATCCAAGCGTTTGCCCAGCAACCCGCTATTTCTAGCGTGAGCGAGTGGTGCGCTACCTGCTAATGGCGCGAGAAAAGAGGAAAGAGAAGTGGAAAAGAAAAAAAGGGAAAGAGAAGAAAAGATAAAAAAAGATGGTAGTTGAAGATGATTAATAAAATATTGGATAGTTGATATAGAGAATGGATATAGAGTATGAATGTGTGCAGAAAAACTGAATATAGAGAAAAAAAATATTATTAACTAGGACAGAATATTCTTTTTAGAGGATGAATTTAGAGTATAACGAGTGCAGTCAGTCTGACCGCATTGTAGATGTACTGTTCCTGTATGGCAGCCACATTCATACCACTATGATGGATTGATTGTCTTCTTTTTGCTTGATTAATTCCGGCGTCTAACTGAACCTATACACTCTGCAACAGAAGCAAATTCTCTCTCTCACTCACTCATAAGCAACCCTGGTCGCTGTAAATCTGAAATTAAGAAACTGCTGGTTTCGTCCGTGAAGCAAGCTCACCGTCCTCGTATGCGTATGCAATCTTGTTCAGGAATTTCTAAGGCAAGGTCGCCAATTAACGTGAGCAACGTTTTATCAAAAGAAAATAAATAAAGAAAAAAGCCAGCAACGACTGCCCATATGGGACCGGCGTATGGACCAGTAGGGCACTGGGCGGGTGCGGCACACATCAGCAGTCAGATTTGGCCCAAAGCCGTAGCGAAAAGTCACTTGGGGACCTTGCAAGTTGCAGCTGCGAGTCTGCACGTACTACTAGACTGTATTTTGTTGGGTAGAAAAAGAGAACGCAGATTCTTCACCATCATTTGAAAAAGGCTTACAGCTGCCTGCACTATACAATACAAGTCCATATCATGTTGTCACGTAAAAAGCATTACAGGAATTATTGTGGTTGCACATAAAACTCACACTGTTTTTGCTTGCAAATGGTCTCTTATAATGCTTGAAATGGACTCCAAATTATATTTTAAGAGTTAGAAGACATCACAAACTCATGACAAATGTTGATGCCCACATATTACACGAGTTCTGTTGTTAGAAAATACAGGATCTACCACCAAAATAATAATTAATTTTAAAAAGACATTTGTCATAAATATGAACATCGAGATATATATATTAGAACCAAACATATTTTTACAATGGTCATATTTAATATGTCATATACTCTCTTCATTTTGTTTTTCTTGTCATTACAAGAAGCTAACTAAATACTTCATCTGTTCTAAAATATTTGACATTTTAGCCAACTCCATTTGTCCTAAAATAATTGTCATTCTCACTTTCCGATATAACTTTCTCTTTTTCCAATATATTCCTATATGTATCTCTTTCCTTCTCGTTTTCTGTACATCTACGTTTTATATTTCTCCTTAATTTCTGTGTCTAGAGTCAAAACATCAATTATTTTAGAACGGAGGTAATACAAATTTGCACTAGCATCAGGTCGAAAAACCCTTTCTAACATCTCATAGACCTTGCTGACTTGTATATTCTGTCGTAGCCATAGGCCATAGCAATGTGCCAAATACGTTGGTCCTGCTGTCACCAGTCACCACTTTGAGCCCTACGCGATCCCAAACATAAAAGCCCACGGTCGCATTTCCAGTGATCCCCTCTTTCCGGACGCACCCACCACCTTCACCCTAGCCGCTGCATCGCACCGCATCCCCAAATGGCGGCCGCCACCTCCTCCACCACCTCCCTCGCCATCGCCCGCAAAACCCTAAACCCCTCGAGAACCGCCGCCGCCGCCGGCTCCGTCTCCTTCCCTGCCGCGCAGGCTCCATGCCTCCTCGCGGCCTCCGCCGGCAGCCGCTGCGCCGTGACTGCCAAGGTCTCGTCGCCATCGGTCATCAGCACCGCCGGGCCGTCGCTTGACTTCGAGACCTCCGTCTTCAAGAAGGAGAAGGTGTCCCTTGCTGGCCATGACGAGGTCTGATTCGTAGCCCCTGCTGCTGTAATCTCATGTGATCTTTCTGTGATTAAGCTGTGGTAGCCTACGGCTTTGGTGATTTATGGCGGGTTTATGTTTCAGTATATCGTGAGGGGTGGGAGGGACCTGTTCCCGTTGCTGCCGGAGGCGTTTAAGGGGATCAAGCAGATCGGCGTCATCGGATGGGGTTCACAGGTTAAACGGCTACCAGCTTTATTTCGTTACTGAACTATTTTTGTTGCCACCTACGTGTTCTGGTGAATGTATTTGATCATTTTACATAGTCCTGGATGTAATTCGTTTCAATTCAATATGATAAGCAACACGATCTACCTTTTTTCTGACATCTTGTGGCCGTTGGCAGTTTTTTTTCCTGTAAGGATGTAGAAAATGATCAATTCCGGGTCCTAACACTCGATTAAACACATGGGATCCAATTTCTGTAAAGCTGCTTTCGACTTTCTATGCTGATAAATAAGATTTTAATATCCCTGATCTAATTTTTGCTCAAAGTAGAGGGCCCTTCGGAGAGCTGGAAGAGGCCTACGCATGCATAGCACCCACTTGCTTCCATTCTTGCTTAGATCCTGGGCTTGACCTGGACGTGCTCCATCTGCAGAAACAAGAATTGTTTGCTAGCATTAGTACTCACTTAAAACCTGTAATTTGGGGCTAATCTAGAACACACAGGGCCACTTGGGTCCCTTACCAATGGGCTCGTTTGTTATTTGGATCGTGCTAATCCACTCAATTTTGAGCTAACCAACGCCAACAAAATCAGAATGGAGTGAGTCTGTAAGAGTTGATATTGATGTTGGTGTGGATCAGTGTAGCTTCAGCAGTTCCAGCATGATTGGAATAATTTGTGTCAGTGGATGTTAATATGTTTTTGCTTGACATTTTTCTGGTTTAAGTTCTCATATTTTCTGGTCAAGATTTCTTCCATTAACTTCTGCACATGGTCTTGGTCATACTGTTTCTATACACAGGTTGAGGATGATATGTCCCTAGGTTACTACATGTCCAGACAGTAACATACTCAAAATTAATTTTGTAGGGTCCTGCACAAGCTCAGAACCTGAGGGACTCACTTGCTGAGGCTAAGTCAGACATAGTCGTTAAGGTTAGGTTTTCATTTGACTATGTGTAATAAGCAGGAAGGAGTACATATCTGATTCTGTATTTCATTTGACTGTGTAAGCAGTAAGGATTATATATCTGATTCTGTATTCTGATTTCAGATTGGCCTCCGAAAAGGTTCCAAATCTTTTGAAGAAGCACGTGCAGCTGGATTCACTGAAGAGAGTGGGACGTTAGGGGATATATGGGAGACTGTGTCTAGCAGTGATTTACTACTGTTGCTGATATCAGATGCTGCTCAGGTTTGCTCCTTCAGAGATTGATGTCCTTATAAATTGCATACTTCCAATTATCATTCCTTTGTTCAGTGTTGTGTCTTGTTATGTACTGCTTTAAGTTATCGAGATTTTTATAACATTATTACCTCAAAACAGTTTAGATCCTAGTTTTCCTTGCTGATATCTATTTGAAGTTCTCATGTCAGAACTCAGACGTCAGATTGTATTATTCTTTAAATGATTTATAGTGCTACAAAAATCATGTACGTCTTATTATATTCAACTTGGTTGTATTTGAAAAAAAAACTTTCCTTCGCAGTTGTGATTTATCCTAGTGCTTTGGTGTATATACTTTTCTTCTTGTTATGCTTTCAGTTATGGTTGCAGTAGGCTTTTGCTGTTCTTGTTTCATTTTGTTTCTTACACAAATCTTGTGTGGCAACTGATATATGGTGTTTTAATACTCTGTACAGGCTGACAACTACGAGAAAATTTTCTCGCACATGAAGCCCAATAGTATTCTTGGTTTATCTCATGGATTTCTGCTTGGACATTTGCAATCTCTTGGCCTTGATTTCCCTAAAAACATCAGTGTGATTGCTGTATGCCCCAAGGGAATGGGCCCGTCAGTTAGAAGGCTTTATGTTCAGGGCAAAGAGATAAATGGTGCTGGTATCAATGCTAGCTTTGCTGTCCACCAGGTATGTGAATTGGTTGCAGTGTACAGTCTTACCCTGTACTTAAGAAACACGACCTCTTTTTGTTTGGTTCTTTCAAGTTGATGGTTTCTGATCATTGTTGCCTGTCCTCGAATTTTCTTGTTTAGGATGTTGATGGAAGGGCTACAGATGTTGCTCTTGGGTGGTCAGTTGCTCTAGGTTCTCCTTTCACATTTGCTACCACTCTAGAGATGGAGTACCGGAGTGATATTTTTGGCGAGCGAGGTGGCGTACTTTCCTGATCTCCTTTATAACGTTTGCACTGAATGTATGAACTAATAATTTATTATATGTAGGTATTTTGCTTGGTGCCGTTCATGGAATGGTTGAGGCTCTTTTTAGGAGATACACTGAACATGGAATGGATGAGGATTCAGCGTACAAGAATACTGTAGAGTCAATCACTGGAATCATCTCGAAAACCATTTCGAAAAAGGTATATCAACTTTTCCACATCTTTTAATTGCTTCTGATGTGTATTACTCACTGCGTATCTTCCCATGGTACCAGGGGATGCTTGAAGTGTACAACTCCTTGACTGAAGAAGGAAAGAAGCAGTTCATCGAAGCTTACAGTGCAGCATATTACCCATGCATGGAAATATTATATGAGTGTTATGAAGATGTTTCTTCTGGAAGTGAAATTAGAAGTGTAGTATTGGCTGGGAGGAGATTTTATGTATGTCTTTTGCTTTCCATCTGATACAAATCTAATTATATTTTGGTTGTTGATATACAATGAAATAAAATAAAATATTTGACACATCTTCTCTGCTTCCTTCTTACAGGAAAAGGAAGGGCTTCCTGCCTTTCCCATGGGCAACATTGACCAAACACGGATGTGGAAGGTGGGCGAAAGGGTGCGCTCGACCAGGCCACAAGGTGATCTTGGCCCGTTGCACCCCTTCACTGCTGGAGTTTATGTTGCCCTAATGATGGCTCAGGTTGGATTTCGAACCATAAAATGTGAAACATGATTTAGTTGTGCATTGCTTGCTGAAATGCTTAACCTTGTCTATTATTATCTGTGCTATTATAGATTGAGGTCCTTAGGAAGAAGGGCCACTCGTACTCTGAGATCATCAATGAGAGCCTGATTGAGTCTGTCGACTCCCTGAACCCGTTCATGCATGCTCGTGGAGTAGCTTTCATGGTTGATAACTGCTCCACAACAGCCCGTTTGGGATCTAGGAAGTGGGCACCACGCTTTGATTACATCTTGACCCAACAAGCTTTTGTGACTGTTGACAAGAAAGCACCAATCAACCAAGACCTCGTAAGCAACTTCATGTCTGACCCAGTTCATGGTGCCATTGAAGTTTGCGCTCAGTTGAGGCCTACTGTCGACATATCGGTGACTGCTAATGCAGACTTTGTGCGCCCAGAGCTCCGACAGTCTTCATAAAACTTGTGTCAAACTATGGGGTATCTCAACGATTAGGTTTAAGAACTTGTCGGTGTTGACATTTGAACTCTGAAAGGCCATGTACCATGTGTGTCTGCTGTTTGAGAACAGAGAAATAAACCGAGTGTAGGGTGGTTGGTTTGTTGCCACTGAACTTGTATCTGGCAAGAATAAAATCATAGGTGTGTTATTGTGAGTGCTACATCTTCCCTTTTTGTTATATCTGGAATACAGATGCTTGTTTTCATCGGAGTCTGTTTGTGAAGATCAACGCGAGCTTCGTTTGCCCAGGTAAATAAGTAATTACTGAGAGAAGGGTTGTGCATTTACCGATCTTGTAGATAGTCTTGAGCTGCATGAAAGCATCATGCTATCCGATTATGAAAAACTGAACTAGTCTTCATCTTGTATTTAAAATGTCTGATAAAGAAGGGCTAAGTTACACTAAGGGTAGCAGAATTTTTTTGCTTTTTTTAATGCAAGATCTGCCAACGTTCTCTAGTGGTAAAAGCTCGTTGGTGGAATAGACATTGTACGTACTTCGGAATTACCAATGCAGCACCGCTGTGTCCTCACGTCTTGTCGTACTATCCGCATGCTAAACACCTCAAACACAACGGTTAATTCGAGGTTCCACACTTCCACCCTCACTCACTTCTCAGTTCATTGATTTGGCCCTTCCTGCTTCGCTCCCTTGTATAAACTCCCTACGCAACCGTGTAAACCAGCGAACAAACACAGGCGAATCGCAACATCAACCCCTGTAGTAACAGCTGAACTAATTGTGTACGCCCACAAGCTGCCATGGCGGCCGGAGAGGGAGGGCGGGGTGGTGAAGAAGGGCCACGAGGAGGGCCTGAAGATGGCCGCGTCGCTGCTGTAGGAGTTCGGTCTGCCGCTGGGCCTGCTCCCGCTGGCGGACGTGATCGAGGTCGGGTTCGTGCGCGGCACGGGGTACATGTGGATCGCGCAGCGCAAGAAGGTGGAGCACCACTTCAAGTTGGTGAGCAAGCAGGTGAGCTACGACGTGGAGGTCACCGGGTACGTGCAAGCGCAACGCATCAAGAAGCTCAAGGGCGTCAAGGCCAAGGAGCTCATGCTGTGGCCGCCCGTCAACGAGATCACCGTCAACGACCCGCCCACCGGCAAGATCCACTTCAAGAGCCTCGCCGGCGTCGCCAAGACGTTCCCCGTTGAGGCCTTCGCCGCGGGACAGTAGCCGGGCACGCACGCAAAGTACCGCGGCTCGCTGGTTCCCCGCCGTTGTGCTTGTGCATTATGCTGTATTGCATTTCTTTCACGTGCCTTTGAACATGATAATGAGGTTTGGTGTGCTTAACTCGTGTTGCCGGCCGCATCTGGCGGTGGTGGTGGGCCGCGTTCTCGTACTTTTTTTTTTCAGACGAGGCCGCGCGCTCATGAGTGACGATGAGCTCCAGGCCTGTAACAACTATGTCCCAGACTCCGTCCTCAGCCCAACAAGCTCGGTCCATTTTCTCTGTACACCACATCGAAACGACGTGAACGTGACTCGCTTTTTGCGATCATCGTGCTCTAGTACTGCATAACCACGTCGACGATAAATAGGACTCCGTCCACCGACGGAACGGAGCGAAAGCGTGGACGCGCGCCACCAAACCACATCGAACGGGCGTGATTACTTGCGTACTCTTTGCCTCTTTGGGGTCCATGGTCCCGTGCCTCGGTTGCCCACGGAATTACGGAACCGGCACAATCAATCCTTCCCTATCCTTTTTGTTGTACGCGAGCACTTTGCCACAGCTAGCAGCCTAGCACCACCGCTATGCTCGTAAGGTCTAGTACTTCTTTATCTTTAGTTTTTTTTACCTAATAAATCAAATCATTCGCGGCTTTCACCAGTAATTGTCCAAAGCTAGAAAGATTCATAAAACGACGTTGTTGTTATTACATTACTATGAAAATTCGTCTCATAGTTTGTTAAGCTTGCCGTTAAATAGTAAATAGTTTCCATTGTTGTGACTGTATTCATTTGTGGCCCACTCGCAAGAGTTTAGTTAATCCAATTCTACTTGTCACTATCACCCTCCCTGCTTTCGTCGTAACGTTTTAACCAGAAAATCCAACAGAGTAGTACTCATTGTGGCCCACTCGCAAAACATTATTGGCATTGATCGCACCGTGTAGTACAACCCACAACGTGCGTACGCTTGAGAGTGTTTGTTGTAGTACTATCATATCATATAAAATTAGCAAGGTGACTCGCGCTAATAACGCGGCTAGTCTGGATGTAACTCATAACAATATTGTCATTTAGCATCAAACTCACGGTATTAGTAATACATAATTTTTTATTTTCTTAAAAAGGAATTAAAATATTAATATTGTTTTCTAATTTTCTCTTTATTATCCAAATCTGATCAATAGTCGCGAGGCTATCTTTCTTGGCATCTCTAAGAGAAGAATTTTTTTGTAAAAATGATAATATATTTTAGAGAAGATAAAATTCTTTGATCTTTATTTTAGTATATAATATGGATTATATAGTTCATATCAAACATTTTCTAAGCATTATAAACAAATCATTGTTTGCTTAAATTAATATTTTAATAAGCATTTAGATCAAATAACAAATAGATTCATGAGAGAGTTGATGCATACCTTATTTATGATGGTTTTTCATCTCGCTTGGTTGTTAAACCCATGTTCGCTGGTGTAAACAACGTCTATCTAGTGTCGTCTAGATGTGATCCATGGGTTTCGTGGTCAGGGAGGTCGTCCATCCGCACCGGTTCCGTAGTCTGTCCACCTCCATACGTGGAAGCCCAACTCATCCTCTTCTTTGAAAAGCTTGATTTGTCTCTCCTTTAGACTCCAAAGCTAGGGAATAGGTTCATTTGAGAGTTGGTGCATACCTTATTTATGAAAGTTTTTTATCAGGCTTGGTTGTTGAACTAGTCTCTCTGGGACTGGCTAGATGGGAGCCACTGGTTTTGGGACCGGAGCGGTCGCCCATCTGCACCGGTTCCCTAGTCCGTCCACCTCAATATTTGGAAGCCCAACTCATTCTCTTCTTTGCAAGGCTTGTTTTATGTCTCGTTTAGAGTCCAATGCTCCATCATATAGAAGTTGTGTAGGACTGTAATCTAAAAGCCCAAGAAGAAAGTATATTGTCTAGACTGTGTTTTCATGTCTCGTGTAATTATATGGCCTCCTCCACTGGTCTTGCCCCATGGTGTCTCTCGTCATTGGGCATGTCTTAGGGCTCAAGGTTCCCTTCAGGCATCAACCAAGGTCTACTCGATCATCTCCCATACAACACATGATTGCCGTTGTCTCCATTAACGAATTGCATCTCTATCGCTCACTCTATCAACCTCACTATGATCTTAGCAACAACTACATGGGTTGTTACTTCAAATTTGTGGACTTTAACCCTTTTCTTCACCGTTGTAAATGACATTACAACCATATGTAACAAATCTTTAGCCAACCACAACGTGACCATCATGCTCGACGTTCGATTGTTCCTCCATATTTGATACTCTATTGGTTGTCTATTCTTGAGCCTGTCAATGAAAGCCCAACCACTGCTAAGATATCAGGTAGGGGAAGATGTTATTCATCTTTACCATGATTCATAGCCTGCAACAACCACCTATCGAGGGTATTGCTCTGTTTAGTGAGTTTGAGAGCAAGGATTATTGCATCTAAACTTTTGACGGCTACTACTTAGAGTAGGCTAGGGGACAAAGCCTAATCATTGTTGATTCCATCGGCAAAGACATTGAGGTACATGACCAACAGATTAAGTCGGGGAAGAGGTTATTCATCTTTACCATGATTCACAGCCTGCAACAACCATCTATCGAGGGTATTGCTCTGTTTAGCGAGTTGGAGGGCAAGGATTATCGCATCTAGACTTTTGACGGCTACTACTTAGAGCAGGTCAGGGGACAAAGCCCAATCATTGTTGATTCCATCGGTAAAGATATTTAGGTACATGACCAACAAATTAAGTCGGGGAAGAGATTATTCATCTTTACCATGATTCACAGCCTGCAACAACCACCTATCGAGGGTATTATTCTGTTTAGCGAGTTTAAGGGCAAGGATTATCGCATCTAGACTTTTGACGGCTACTACTTAGAGCAGGCCAGGGGACAAAGCCCAATCATTGTTGATTCCATTGGCAAAGACATTGAGGTACATGACCAACAGATTAAGTCTTGCAGCAAACTCAATGTCACTGGTAAATTTGACACAATGTTTTCATGGCATCCTACCGCTGGGTTGCCTTCCCATGACAAAAAAAAACATGTTTCATGATGCTCTCGGACGGATATGCTTCCGCTGAGCATAGCTAGGCCAATGTGCCTTTTATTTCTTTTCCTTTAATGTTTGGGTTGGTAACGTGATTACTACCAATGTATGACTCTTTTCTTTATTGGACACCTTTTTTCCATTTGCCCATATAACGAAAATAGGACTCACTTTCCTATTATCATAGATGGAATCTGAATTATACACGAATTATTTATAAGATGGAAACTTGGTTTCATCTTAATCATTGGAAGCAGAGATAAACTGAAGATAGTGTGGGGCGGTGATTTTTGCTATCGATAGCCACCCTACCACCGTGACTCCATGCACTTTGTTTTAGCTCCATTGAGCATTCTGAAAGAAGTTTCTTTTCTTTTTGTTATTTTAATTTCCTTCTTTTATTACTTGACAATGTTGATCACGGTAGACTGTTTGAGATATCTCCTTTTGGCCAGGGGTGTCTCTCGCTTTTGGTTGGCAAATTCTCAAAACAGAGATTGGATCATATTCATGTAAATTGTAATATTTTGTTTTCTTCTAAATATTTATTCTTTAATGTAATCTTGACCGTTAGATCTTTATAAAATCCAACGGTTTATATCTTCTCTTTTTTGGATTAACGGGGCAATTTCGTGACCTTGAGAGCAAACGTGGAGGCTTCTTTTGACCTTCAAATAAGAAGATAATAGACTGAAGATAGAATCTAAATTATACACGAATTATTTATAAGATAGAAACTTGGTTTCATCTTGATCATTAGAGGCAGAGATAAACTGAAGATAGTGTGGGGCGGTGATTTTTGCTATCGATAGCAACTCTACCACCGTGACTCCATGCACTTTGTTTTAGCCCCATTGAGCATTCTGAAAGAAGTTTTTTTTCTTTTTGTTATTTTAATTTCCTTCTTTTATTACTTGACAATGTTGGTCACGGTGGACTGTTTGAGATATCTCTTTTTGGGTAGGGGTGTCTCTCGCTTTTGGTTGGCAAATTCTCAAAACAGAGATTGGATCATATTCATGTAAATTGTAATGTTTTGTTTTCTTCTGAATATTTATTCTTTAATTTAATCTTGACCGTTAGATCTTTATAAAATCCAACGGTTCATATCTTCTCTTTTTGGATTAACGTGGCAATTTCGTGAACTTTAGAGCGAACGTGGAGGCTTCTTTTAACCTTCAAATAAGAAGATAATAGACTGAAGATGGAATCTGAATTATACACGAATTATTTATAAGATGGAAACTTGATTTCATCTTGATCATTGGAGGCAGAGATAAACTGAAGATAGTGTGGGGCGGTGATTTTTGCTATCGATAGCCACCCTACCACCGTGACTCCATGCACTTTGTTTTAGCCCCATTGTGCATTCTGAAAGAAGTTTCTTTTCTTTTTGTTATTTTAATTTTCTTCTTTGATTACTTGACAATGTTGGTCACGGTGGACTGTTTGAGATATATCTTTTTGGGCAGGGGTGTCTCTCGCTTTTGGTTGGTAAATTCTCAAAACAGAGATTGGATCATATTCATATAAATTGTAATGTTTTGTTTTCTTCTGAATATTTATTCTTTAATTTAATCTTGACCGTTAGATCTTTATAAAATCCAACGGTTCATATCTTCTTTTTTTCGGATTAACGTGACAATTTCGTGAACTTTAGAGCGAACGTGAAGGCTTCTTTTGACCTTCAAATAAAAAGATAATAGATAGATGATGATCCGTTTGAAACGGAGCGGTTGCTCTTGACCATACGTAAATTTTAGATGGTGGAGGAAGCAACTTTTTATCGTGTGTGCTCTGCCGGTAGAGTACGTGCCAAGCGCGTCGTCGCCTTGCTCGCGCCGGGCACCTGGCTGGCGCTCGTCAATAGTACCATCGCCTTTGACAGGTTCTAGAACGCTTGGTAAGGTGCCCGGCGCTCGTCAATAGTACCATCGCCTTTGACAGGTTCTAGAACGCTTGGTCATGATCAACACTTGCTGAAACCGACCTGACCTGCGGGCGCCGCTCATTACCCGGTCACCCCTGGCACACGCACACGGCACGCCAACCAACCCAGGGTCGCCCGCGCATATTCACTCCACTCATCAGTGTCATCACCGCTAGTACTATCTATACGGCGCTGCTAGGCCCCGCCCCCGACAAGCTCGCACCGACGCCTCACGTCGTGCGCGCAATCACTTTTCCTCTTTTCATCTCAAAAAAAAAATAAAATCATTTTTCCTCTTTTGTCCGGCCGGGGCTCCATCAGTGCGATCCACCGGCCGGCCAGTCCCTCCCAGACGCGGAGGCCGTATACCGCCACCGCGACGCGGATGCGAGCGCTTTTTACTCGGCGCTCTCGTACCCGGCCCAGATTTGGAATTTCACGCGGGAGGCAGAGAGAGATCGAATCAAATGCGCGATGCGAGGCCGGTTGCCGGAGTACGCTTTCGTTTCATTTCGAAAGAGGCCGTGACTTTTTCGGTACACGCGCTCAACCGGCCATACAGAAATAAAGGGAGTTACTACTAGTTGCCCCCTTTGTTTTTGTTGCTTGCTCTTTTACGGTGGTGTTTGTGGTGCCGACCGCTCAAAAAACTAGCGTCGATCGGCACACCGGAATGAACCAAACCACGCGAGAATATAATGGACCAGGGAGAAGAAGAAATCTGTGCTTTCGGGACAAAATTGACTGTTTGTTTCTTCTTAACAACAAATCTGTGCACGGTTACCAGCAGAGTGATCGTCGTGTCATTCAGCTAGGAGCATCTGGAAGAGCATGTCGTTCCAGATGTCGATGGGCCCCGGCAGGCACCAATGGATGCAGTCGTTGTAGAGCTGCACCTTCTCGTTGGCCCAGTGTCCGTACCGGCTGGGGTGCCCGTCGGGGCGCATGAGCATCGCCGCCGTGGCGTCCATGAGCATGAGCCTCCTCCCCTTCTCCTGCGCGGCCTTGGCCGCCGCGCGGTACTCCTCCATCTGCGCGTTGTAGAAGTGCAGGTCCCTCCCTTCCATCTGCGTCTGGTTCGCCCGCAGCGGCTCCGTGCGCTTGCAGTCCCCGCCCTGGTCCCACGTGCCGTTCTCGAAGTGCGACATGGGCGACAGCATCCGCACGATGACCCGGCCGCGGAGCCGCTCCACGTCGTTGATGGCGCGCAGCGCCACCCGCCACGCGCGGCGCTGGGAGTAGTAGAGCGTGAGGTCGGGGACGCCGTACTGGCGGGAGCAGAAGCTGCACCCGATGAGGCGGCGCTTCTCGTAGAAGAGGGAGGGGCGGGAGAACCAGTTGGCGGCGGAGACGAGCACGTAGTCGAAGCGGTGGAGCTGGGACACCCACGACTCGTCGGGCTCGTCAAGGTACAGGCTCCAGTGGCCCGTGTGCGCGGGGCCGTCCTCGGCGGGCTCCCGCGCGCGGACCAGGAACGGCGACCAGAACATGCTGATGGTGAAGTTGTAGGCGCGGTAGTGGTACACCTTGTTC
Organism: Eleusine indica; assembly: GCA_030378355.1. Lineage (NCBI taxonomy): Eukaryota > Viridiplantae > Streptophyta > Magnoliopsida > Poales > Poaceae > Eleusine > Eleusine indica. Next base: position 45,821,736 of record CM059497.1, read on the forward strand.
TGGGTCGTCGGGTTCGCGGAGATGTCCTTGGGATACGCCACCTGCATCATGCATTTTTGTTTTTGGTTCATCAGCTCGTCAAACCCTCCCAAACTTTCAAATCAGGGCTCGACCGCCCGTGTCAGAGCAGAGGTTCAGTTCAGCAGCACGGCACACAGTAGACATGTCCTTTTATTAATACCTGAGAGAGGAGGCAGAGCAGCGACTGCATGTGGTTCCTCGCCAGCGAGTCCCCAACAAAGGCGAGCGACTTGCCGCGGGCGAACTGGAGGAACTGGAGCGGGTCGAAGCGCGGCAGGTCGCACCCGGAGGGCCTCCACCGCCACTTGAGGAAACCCAGGTCGGGGCGGCCGTACTTGAGGCAGTTCTGGTGCTCCTGGATGTGAGGGCACGTCTTGTGGTTGTAGTAGGGCGCCTCCTTGTCGGGCACCCACTCGCCGCGGAAGATGTCGCAGTACTTCATCACGCTCACCACCGGCGTGGACGAGGCCAGCTTCGCCGCGCGCGGCGCCACGCCCACGCCCACCAGACCGAAGTACTGCGCGTTGGTCAGCACGATGAGGATGGCCAGCGCCGAGAAGTACACCGGCACGGGACCGAAAAGGAACCGCACCAACCAGTGGAGCTTCTTCATCCTCTCGCTATCCCTACCGATCCAATCCTGCTTCTGCTCACTTCTTGCGGCTTCACCTAATCTCTCCACATCCCCCCGCTCTCTCTATCGCCTGCCTGCGGCTATCTAGTCTAGTAGCTACACCTCGCAAGAATTCGCACCCAAAGCACAACGCGGCCGGCGAGCAAGATGAGCCCCTCTGCCGGCCACCGCTGATGCTTCTAGCTGTATCCCTCTCCTTCCTTGCTCCTTTGAAAGAGAGGAAGCCGCCTGTGGTCACGAGGGAGAGAGAAGAGAGACTAGTAGGTGCGCGGCCGATTTCAATACTGCCGGGTGGGGGTGGGGCTCGCAAAGGAACATGTCTGTCCCTCTCAATATTTATCAACATCTACTACTAAAAAGCCTCCCTTCCCTCTCTTCATTATAAAATTGCCCCCCCGCCGCATGACCTCTGTTGAGTCATCGCGCGCCATTTGCCGAGCTGTAAATCGAGCTGTCGTCTCTTCGGACGAGTGATGATCTGGTCGTGCGGGGGCACCACCACCGCTAGCTGCACCAGCAGATCTGCGAGCGAATTACTACCTATTCTACTCGCTTGGGCTTGGCTGTACTGTATGAAGTGCAGAGGAATCGACGAATGGGAATCAAACGGTTTGAGAGGAATAAACAAACGAAACAAAGAACAGGGTTTTAGGTGACATCGGTTGTCGAACGACCGCACGTCCACCGATAAGAGACATCCATCGGTTTCGTTTTCTGTTACGGGAGTGCGCGCCATGAGCACATTCGGAGGCAGCATGTCTGTCTGTTGCACACTTGCACGGCGGCCTTTCGAGGAAGCCGGCGGTGATCCAGCGTGAGAGAGATGCTTCTGGTCGGGGCTTGGGTTAGAAGAGATTTATTCTGATCGCAAAAAAAAAAAAAAGAAAAGATTTATTCGGTTACTACTAGTAGTACCTCCCAGCCATGCATAAGAGGCAAGGAAACCGTTCCCAGCCGGGCGCTCTGGCACCAGATTAGCTCCAAGTAGCCATCACCGGAGGCGCACACATGGCTCCCTGATCCCTGCTGTCTGGTGTCGCCCGATTAGCCCCGGTCTGAACCGGCCGTTTCAGTCCGGCTCGGCAACGAGGTGGACGTTAACCCCGATGCTGGCATGGTCTGTGTTAGCGTTACCATATTCAGAGCAAGCGACCGGCTGAACTGTTGAAACGAGATGGAGCACCGAGCCACTTCCATGCATAACCGCAGATGAATCGTGTGAGATGCAAAACTTTTCTACAGTACGTACTGAAGTGTTGGGCGAGAGCCAAGAGAGGAAAGGATTGCGCGTCAGAGGCGAAATGGGCCGTCCTCGTGCGCTACTTATTACACGCCTCAGGGATGGTTACAACTGTGCGTGAAGGAGACAGGGCTACGTGGCGTGAACAGCCGGAACAGCTGGCCTGGCCCGGTGCACGGGCGGGGACCGCGTGCGCCCCGACCTACCCGGGTACACGTGAAAACGCCGACGAAATGATCTCCGCCGACCGGGGAATTGGCAGGGTCACCGCGGCAGTAAAAATTTCCGCTCTGCTCCTCCGTCCGTAGCGATGGCCGATGGAGGGCCGGCGACGCGCCTCGCGTGCGCGCGTGATGATGAAAGCGCGCGTCCGTAACCTTGCTTTGCTTGGATCCAGCATTATGTCTGTTGAAATTTGATTTTGGGTCAGGGTTCCTGCTGATGGTGATGGCGATGATAGGGTGGCGACAAAGCGGCAGGGGGGCAGGTACAGCGCTGTTCGTCAATAGCGCTGCACATGGCAAGGAAATCTGGGGGTTGCGGGTTCGGCAAGGGAGATCGGGTGGCTCGGAGCCATTTCCATTTCGGTTCACTGGAATGTGAAAGAGATGAGAATAGGATAGCTCGTACCGGCTGTTAGGCAGCAGCAGCTCCGGTTCAGTGGAACAAAAATGACAAAAACGCTTTCACGGTTTTCACCGATAGGCGCGTTGGGTCACCGACGGAATTAGGACAAGCCTGCCGCCCTGTGGAGTGCGGAGTTGGGTCGCCGACGGAACAAAAGAATCCGCAATTCCATTTCATCTATGCGTAGACACCGTGAATGATCTCGTGGGGATGTTTGTACATAGCACATGGGGGAGTCAGTGGCTACTCTGACTCCTCAAACATCCATGGTCATCACAGTGCTAAACAATGTTCAGAGGAGCTTAAACAATTGAACAAACATGTGCAGAGAGTTTTCACCCTCCGTGCGTCCTGCGCGAGGTGAGTCAGGTGCAGCACAATCGGAATTCCGAAGACAATTCCATTTTCATTGCAGTAACAATGTTTACAATAGATCCACATGTAAACTTAAAAAGTTCAGGGATGAAATCCAGTACTATCACAAAAGTGAAAAGGCATCGGAGGACCATCGGCGGCTGTTTGAATCTCGATGGTCCCGTTGGGCGGCCTGCCCCGGCAGCGGCGTAAATTTCCGAGCTGGTACCGTCGCAATTGTTCACCACATGGTAACGGCACGTGAGAAGAGGGTGACAAGATCTGGCCACTCCTAACAGCTGCTCCTAAAGCACAGCATGGATCAAATCAATTAAATAATTTACAGTACTAATTTAGCGTCAAGGTTAACGTTGGTGCGGTGACTGTTGTCGGTATGGACCCACTTCGCCCTGACGGCCTGACCTCAAAGTGGATCAGCCGTGCAGCCACTGGCGCGGCCGTGTCCCTTGCTCGAGAGCAGCAATGGCCCAGAAACATGATCCTCTGCACCAGTCCCCATCCAAAAATGGCCAGAAGCGACTAACCATGATTAATACCGCTTACTGTTGGTAAAAAAAAAATATCCAGACAGGTGGGTGCAGCATGTCAGATACAAATCGTCTGGCGCACCGACACCGCTTGGGGGCTGATTTGAACGAGTGGTGGCTGGCACGCTGGTAATCGGCGCACAGAGCAGTCTGACTCACCAGTACAGCAGGAAACAAAGCCTCGACCAGTAGTAGACAAGACCGTAACTGTGCATCGCGACAGCGGGACATGGTAAAAACACGGCGCAGAAACGAGCAAATCAGCCGTCGGTGTGTGCCAGGCTCACTAACTGCGAGGCGGTGTGGAACATGCGCAACTACCAGCTCCGGTAGCAGAGTGAGGCGGCGGCGGCGACGGCAGTTCGCAGAATCGCGGCGCGCCGCCGGTTGCCGGCGATCACGGCCTCTGAGTAGTGGAGTGCACGATATCGAAGCGGTCGCTGGCGGTTCAACAGTCAAACGGCTTGAATGTTTAGCAGATTTTAGCTGGTGATCGCCCGTGGCGTGTTGAATATCAGAATATGGGAACTGGTATTCTGATGATATACTATAACGCAGGTCGTTGTGAATGGAGCTTAGCTGGGACGCGCTGCCCGTTTCCACGCTCGGCTCCATCCGCTCGTCAAGGCATGCATCCAGCTGTTTTCCCCGGAATTTGATAGCTTGTCAGGATAAGCACAAAGTTTCCGCTTTCACATAGTTGGAACAGCGGATATCCCACAGCAATCATAGTGAGCACGTGGTTTCTATCAGTATCGTGCGTAGTGCGACGAGAATGGTGACGATCAACCTTACCGGACGCGTTCGTTCCAACCGGCAACGGAAGCGAAGACTTTGCATCCAACTGCCTGCGGCAGTTTCGGTTCGTGGTGTATGATTTCAGTTGAGTGAGCTCCACGAGGGCAACAACGTGTTTGATGGTTCCTGTTGGCTTACCTGCCGTTTAGTACTAACTACCTGGTGTTGACTTATTCTGCAATGCGCACTCGTGGCCATTTGGAACAAGTAGACATGTCTCCTTTTTGCGAACCAAGTAACGTGTCTCCGTTTAGTCACGTTGCTACAAATTGCTTCAGCCATCGCTACAAGAAAATATCAGTTCGCATATATGGACTATGAATAGATCGACAGTGCAGCAAAGATGAATTTCAGCTATGAAGAGCACAATAACAAGGGGGAAACATAATTGCGCTGGGAAGCATGGAGGAAAAGGATAATACTCAGATGATCATCGATAAAAATGGTAAAGATATATATGGAAAGGAACGGTTAAAGTATCTTGTACGTTGTTTCTTACACACTCATTTGTGCAGCACAACCATTGTAGTAATGGAGTGTTTGTTTTCTAGTACTAAAAGGTTAAAGCTAAAATTTAGACTAAACTTTAGTTCAAAGAGCACCGAAAATATGGTCTAAAGTTTAGTCCTTAGAACTAAAAGGTGGGCAAAATTTTAGCCCTAAAAAAGATGCTAAAATGGGCTAAAACCTTTTTCCTCAATTCCGGACTCCACCTACCCCGGTCCTTCCTTGCATGGTTTGCATGACCTATATAATAATTAGGGATAAAATAGTCATTTTAAAATAAAAATTAAAGTTTAGCTCTTAGAAACGAACACCCTTAGAACTAAACTTTAGGGGCTAAAGTTTAGTCAGTTTAGCTCCTAAAGAAAACGAACAACCCCTAAATAATGACAGTTTTTTTTTCCAGTTAGGTGTTTCAATTTGAGAAAGGCAAACCTGTTGCCGAAACTTACAGGAAACAAGAAACACCGGGTAGCAGCTTAGTCCAAGGAACAGACTACCAAGTGCCCCAACTACCACACAAAGTACCACAAATTAGGGGAAATCGTGACTGATAACGAGCCGGGAGTCAACCAAAAGGGGTACAAATTACAAGTTGCTGTTAACCAACACTAATGAGCAAGTGGCACGAGCCCCTCTCATCCATGCACCGCTCTTGCCGACAATTCGAAGAGGTTGCAAGGCCGAGGAATACAGCAATCTTGGTAGACTTCGAAAAAAAATGAGTCATTAAAACTAGTGAAAGGATCAATCAATACTGTAAGCATAGCAATGAAAATAAATAATTCATAAATATATACTCATGTAAAAAGAAACATCACCATGATGATTGCTGTCACTGCTTCTAATCAATCAAACAGTTTCGTAAGTACGCACAAACACAGAATCTAAACAACAACCTTCTGCAAACTATAGCCTTGTTTCAGATATCAGAGAAATGGGAAAATTAGATAACAGCTTGAAGCAATATGTGGTAGCAGAATAAAGTTGTCAAGATGAGCAGTCTATGAAAGACGTGTTGTCTGTTATATCCTTAATGAGATGAGCTACACCCTGTTTCTCTACACACATCTTAGCAACGGTAATTTGGTAGAAGGTGCTGAGATATGGCAACATTCAAATGAGATAGGAAACAGATTAACGACCTTTCTCACAAAAGAAAATGAAAGAAGATTTTTTGTTGCTGAAACAGGAACAGGGGCTATGCTGCTCACTGTTATAAAGGGACAGGTTTAAATAAAATTACAAACAAGGAACAGCTACTGAAATCCCACAAAACAACACCAAAGATATACTAATTTAAGATAAAGTTGCCGAGCAGACCTAACAGGACACCATATGAAGGCACAATCCTAACTTGACGCTGTGGGCTCATCAGATTTGAGGTCTTGAGAAACAAACACCCAATGATCATTACACTTTCTGACGGTGGTGACAGAGACATTGCATTGAATGGTGAAACGTCGTCCTTGAGATACTCTGATTTCTCCAATTCTGTCCTATTGATGAGATCCTTAAAACCCCTGGATGTTTCATATGAGAAGTCGCACAACCCTGTGTCACGGAGCAATGCTGGCTCCCTCTGCTGATCAAGCAGACTGAACTGTGATCGTGCTCGGACAAGCTCATCCTTGAGATCACTAACAAGCTGGAGATAGAAAGCAATCTGACGCCCGAACTTGGGAGTGACTGTTGACTACCATTTGGGTAACACAAGAGATGCCAGCTGTGGCCACTGACGTCAAAGGCACATAGAGTCGATGGACTCACCATGGCGGATCACCTGCTTCAATTGTGAGTAGCCATCGATCCTTGGCACATGGGAACCACTCACTGGCCTGGAGACAATGGCCGAGGCAGAGCAAAACACTTGTCCAGCTGAAGACCTCAACACAGAGGCTACCATGGAAGACATACGGCCAGAAGGAAACTAATTTTGTGGCCGTTGAAATGTACCCTTCTCAGGTTTATCCTGCAAGAAAGCAAGATTTGAATGCTTATCATGCCACCATCAATTGTCTAGCAAACAAGCAATATGCTCCAATTATAAGCGGAAAACTGAATTTGGTGCAGGTCCACCTCTATCTAATCTAGGCACATGTTTTCAGATAAAACGAAGAATTGAAATGCCTGATCCACTAAGACACAGAGCAGAGTGTCATGTACATAGTGCTAAGCAAATCAAATGCCGAAACACGTTGGGCCGAAAGACCAGGCACATGTTTTCAGCAAAAATATTCTTAACAGTTTGAGCACATATATTCGTGACCTAACCACCATTCACCAGTTATCCGAATTAGGCGGCCACCTTTGGGAACAGTGCGTCTAGTGGTGTGCAAAAACAAATTCCCCTTCACGCATGCCCCCCCTAAAACAATCCCACATACAGTGAAAGAACTAGCATTTCCCGGTGAAGCTGATGATACTATTTCTCAAGGATCTATCATTGAACGTGTCTTTCGATGACAAAGGATTTCTGTAGACCAACAAAAACAACAAAAACAGCAGAGATTAAGAAAAAAAGGGCAGGCAACCTAGGGACATAACTAGAACGCTCATGAGCAACGCACCACAAATGAAGCCATGGAGACAAACTACAATTACCTCGAACTCGTAGTTGCGGAGATGGCGGAGGCGACCGGACGGAGAGTCGGAGAGGACGGCCACCAGGTCAGAGCTCCTCCTCCGACGTCTGGGCCAACCGAGACGAGCTGCTGCCCCAGGCAAAGAACGACGACGGCGGCTCCTTCTATTGGCGATGGCCTCTGGGCGTGGGGGCTTCTTAGAAGCCGCAGGCGAGGACGACCGCGATCGCTGCCGCCTCCGACGCCGAACAGCCGATGGCAGCACGCCAGCGGCGCGAACCCTACACGTGCGCAGCACCGGCATTCCGGTAATGACGAACTGGGCCTCTTCGATCTTTTCTGAACAGCCTTTAGACCCAGCTTGAGCCCATTATTTTCTGTTACTTGCGCATGCTAATGAACGACCCATGGGCTGAGTCAGTGAACAACGAGTCTTCACCGTTAAAGCCCATCATCGTCGAATTTTTCAAGGCCAGCAGATTCATGTGATCGTTGATATAGCTGGCCAACGGGCCATGCTGGACCGGCACGTCACGAGCCCGTTATGGGTCGGGTCATTTCTTTAACGGGCCAGCATGGCCTGTCTAGTTAATGGGTTGGCACGGCGGGCTTGTGCCCAAGCTCAAACATGACACGACTTGTTTTACACGGGCCGTGCCAACCCACTCAGTCTGATGGGCTATCCGGGTCAGACCGGCCCGAAGCTCATTAAATTTTATATATTTGATTTTTTCCCAAATAATATATATATATATATATATATATATATATATATATATATTTAAACTAAAAAAGTATGATTTCTGTGTAAATATTGAAACATTAATAATTTTATAACAGTTTATGTGACGGGTCGGACCGGGCAGGCCGTGCTTCACAGGCCAAGTCTACGGGCCGACCGGGCCAACTTAATCGGGTCATGCTTAGGCTGGCTCGTCGAGCTTGTGCCTGAGCCCAAGCACGGCTTGTGCCGGGCTTCAGGCTGGCACGATTCGAAATTCCTGTCTCTTTTTATTTTGTTTTCTGTCCTAAAAGAAATCACCTACTCCTATGAGTATCTCTGAAAGACTGAGCCGGCTAGATCTTGAGATTCACAAAATCAGCATAGATGCCTCTCTGTCAAGGGGGACGTTGTTTACCCTTGAAATAACCATAAATATAACACCTGTGTAAAATCTGGAAATTTAAACCTTGAGTGGGCTTGGTTCCACCATGGTAAATCTAACCTAGCTCAGTTCGCATCTTAATGATCATGTTAGTAGGATAAATAAAAACACTTTAAATAAATAAAAACATTCTAAACATTTGTTTACCGTTACGATTTTACCATCTCCAAAGCCACAATATTACCTTTTTTGATCGTCGGTTACTAACTTTGGAAGTTCTGATCTTTTCTTTCATTGAAACTAGCAAGGTGACCCGCGCTAAGTCTGGATGTAACTCATAACAATATTATCATTTAGCACCAAACTCAAGGTATTAGCAATACATAATTTTTTATTTTCTGAAAAGGGAGTTAAAATATCAATATTGTTTTCTAATTTTCTCTTTATTATCCAAATCTGATCAATAGTCGTAGGCTATCTTTCTTGGCATCTCTAAAAGAAGAATTCTTTTGTGAAAATGATAATATATATTTAGAGAAGAGAAAATTCTTTGATCTTTATTTTAGTATATAATATGGATTATATAGTTTATATCAAACATTTTCTAAGCATTATAAACAAATTATTATTTACTTAAATTAATATTTTAATAAGCATTTATACCAAATAACAAATAGGTTCATGAGAGAGTTAATGCATACCTTGTTTATGATGGTTTTTCATTTGGCTTGGTTGTTAAACCCATGCTCGCTGGTGTAAACAACATCTATCTAGGGCCATCTAGATGTGATCCATGGGTTTCGTGGTCAGGGAGGTCGTCCATCCGCACCGGTTCCGTAGTCCGTCCACCTCCATACTTGGAAGCCCAACTCATCCTCTTCTTTGAAAAGCTTGATTTGTCTCTCCTTTAGACTCCAAAGCTAGGGAATAGGTTCATTTAAGAGTTGGTGCATACCTTATTTATGAAGGTTTTTCATCAGGCTTGGTTGTTGAACCAGTCTCTCTGGGGCTGGCTAGATAGGAGCTACTGGTTTTAGGACCGAAGCAGTCGCCCGTCTGCACTGGTTCCCTAGTTCGTCCACCTTAATATTTGGAAGCCCAACTCATTCTCTTCTTTGCAAGGCTTGTTTTGTGTCTCGTTTAGAGTTCAATGCTCCATCATATAGAAGTTGTGTAGAACTGTAATCTAAAATCCCAAGAAGAAAGTATATTGTCTAGACTGTGTTTCCATGTCCCGTGTAATTATATGGCCTACTTCACTAGTCTTGCCCCATGGTGTCTCTCGTCGTTGGGCATGTCTTAGAGCTCAAGGTTCCCTTAAGGCATCAACCAAGGTCTCCTCGATCATCTCCCATACAACACATGATTGCCTTTGTCTCCATTAACGGATTGCATCTCTATCGCTCACTCTATCAACCTCATTACGATCTTAGCAACAACTACATGGATTGTTACTTCAAATTTGTGGACTTTAACCCTTTTCTTCACCGTTGTAAATGACATTACAACCATATGTAACAAATCTTTAGCCAACCACAACGTGTCCATCATGCTCGATGTTCGATTGTTCCTCCATATTTGATATTCTATCGGTTGTCTATTCTTGAGCCTGTCAATGGAAGCCCAACCACTGCTAAGATATCAGGTAGGGGAAGAGCTTATTCATCTTTACCATGATTCATAGCCTGCAACAACCACCTATCGAGGGTATTGCTCTGTTTAGCGAGTTTGAGAGCAAGGATTATCGTATCTAGACTTTTGATGGCTACTACTTAGAGCAGGCTAGAGGACAAAGCCCAATCATTGTTGATTCCATCGGCAAAGACATTGAGATACATGACCAACAGATTAAGTCGAGGAAGAGGTTATTCATCTTTACCATGATTCACAGCCTGCAACAACCACCTATCGAGGGTATTGCTCTGTTTAGCGAGTTTGAGGACAAGGATTATCGCATCTAGACTTTTGACGGCTACTACTTAGAGCAGGCCAGGGGACAAAGCCAATCATTGTTGATTCCATCGGCAAAGACATTGAGGTACATGACCAACAAATTAAGTCTTGCAGCAAACTCAATGTCACTGATAAATTTGACACAATGTTTCCATGGCATACTGCCGCTGGGTTGCCTTGCCATGACAAAAAAAACATGTTTCATGATGCTCTCGGATGGATATGCTTCGGCTGAGCATAGCTAGGCCAATGTGCCTTTTATTTCTTTCCCTCTAACGTTTGGGTTGGTAACGTGATTACTACCAATGTATGACTCTTTTCTTCATTGCACACCTTTTTTCCATTTGACTATATAACGAAAATAGGACTCACTTTCCTATTATCATAGATGAAATCTGAATTATACACAAATTATTTATAAGATGGAAACTTGGTTTCATCTTGATCATTAGAGGCAGAGATAAACAGAAGATAGTGTGGGGCGGTGATTTTTGCTATCGATAGCCACCCTACCACCGTGACTCCATGCACTTTGTTTTAGCCCCATTGAGCATTCTGAAAGAAGTTTTTTTTTGTTATTTTAATTTTTTTCTTTTATTACTTGACAATGTTGGTCACGGTGGACGTTTTGAGATATCTCTTTTTGGGCAGGTGTGTCTCTCGCTTTTGGTTGGCAAATTCTCAAAACAGAGATTGAATCATATTCATGCAAATTGTAATGTTTTGTTTTCTTCTGAATATTTATTCTTTAATTTAACCTTGACCGTTAGATCTTTATAAAATCCAACGGTTCATATCTTCTCTTTTTTGGATTAACGTGGCAATTTCGTGACCTTGAGAGCATACGTGGAGGCTTCTTTTGACCTTCAAATAAGAAGATAATAGATATATCTTCTCTCCTTTTTCTCGAATACGCAGGATAGAAGAAGAGTTGAAATTCTCTCTTCAGACTGGATCGTGTATACCTGTGACATACTGAGACATGCTTTGAAGAAAGTTTCGAATGCTTGAAATTTTAATTTTTGATTCTTGCTAGACGAATTTAAATACCGGATGGAGAATGTTCCTCTAAAAAAAAAAGAAACATTTCTTAGAAACATTTCTTTCGTCCATCCCAATATCTGTAAGGTACTTAGTTTTTCATGATTCTGAATCTAAGTCCTTCCATCATGGGTCAGGGATTAAGCATTGCAGTTGGCACAGAACAAAAATGGAGCAACTTTTTTCCAATGCTCTGTTCTTAATCCAGCATGCATCTGGATCACACCGGATGGAGGTAAAACTATGCTAAACCAAAAGAAACCACTACGCTATTGTAGATGCCTAGATCAAACAAAAATCAGTCCAATAAGAACAAATAAAACAATTTACTAGCATGTGCTAATCAACCGGCGAGAATGTGAAGCAGCATGTCATTCCAGGCGTCGATAGGCCCGGGCAGGCACCAATGGATGCAGTCGTTGTACATGGTCCGCTTCTGGTCCGGCCAGTGCCCGTACCGGCTGGGGTGTCCGTCGGGCCGCTTCAGCATCGCAATCGTCGGGTCCATGAGCACCATATCCATGCCCCTCGCCGCCGCCTCGTTGAACTCCTCCACCTGCTCGTTGTAAAAGTCCCGCTCCAGCTCGCTCATCGGAGCCGTCTCGTTGGCCCAGTACGGCCGCTTGCGCGGGCAGTCCCCGCCCTTGTCATACGCGCCGCCCTCGAAGTGCGACATCGGCGAGACCGTCCGCACGATCACCTTCCCCCGGAACCCGACGCCGTTGAGCGCCCGGAACGAGGTCCGGAACGCCATCCGGTGGGAGTACCGGTTCGACGTGAGGTTGGTGGTGATGTTGAGCGCGACGTACCGGCCACCGACGAGCTGACCGCGCTCGTAGAAGTAGGTCTGCCGCGTGAACCAGTTGGCCGCGGAGAGGATGAGGTAGTCGAAGCGGGGCACGGACGGGAGCCAGTCGCCGGGCTCGTCGAGGTACAGGTTAAACATGCCGTCGGCGATCTCCTCGAACCGCACCAGGAACGGCGACCACATGGTGTAGATGGTGAAGTTGTACGCCTCGTAGAACATGATCTTGTTCCCGTCGTGCGGCCGCTCCGGATCCGACAGGTCCTTGGGCAGCGCCACCTGCCATTCATCCACGCATCGCCGAACATGAGCCTTCCAAGTTCCAACTTCAACGCCCAGAAAAAAATTTGAAGCAGTTTCGAACGCGTACCTTGGACAAGAGGCAGAGGAGGGACTGGTAGTGGTTCCTTGCCAGCGAGTCGCCGACGAAGGCAAGCGTCTTATTGCCGACGACCTGGAAGAACTTGTGCGGGTCGAAGCGCGGGAGGTCGCACCCGTCGGGCTTCCAGCGCCACTTGAGGAACTCCAGGTCGGGCCGGCCGTACATCAAGCAGTTCTGGTGGTTCTGGATGTGGGCGCATGTCTCGTTGGTGTACGGCGGCGAGCTCGGGTCCGGCATCCACTCGCCCCGGAAGATGTCGCACTTGGGGACCGGCTCCGGCGACATGTAAGGGGACGACGGGAAGGTGTAATAGCTCAGGTACGGAATGAGGTTGGTGAAGCAGGACAGGAGGATGATGGCCGAGAGGAAGATGGCGGCTGCGGGGCCAAAGAGGTGCTTGACGCAGAGAACCATGGCTGCTCACTTCGAGCATGCTCCGGCTCACTGACGAGTGTGAACTGTGCAGTCAGTGCCATTCCAGTTTTGCTTAATACTAACTAAATCTGATGTGCAATCTCACTGATGGTGTGTTTTTCAACGGTCAACACCACAGCTCACGAACAATTCAAAATTCAGTAATACTCCTTCAGGTCGTTCAGTCACATGCAGCGCAAGTATCGAAGTTACTACTATAGAATCAAACCCCTAAACGATAGTTTAAACCGAAGTCCACAGGCTACCGAAGCTGACCCTAAACTATTTCGTGATGCAATATCAAAACGGAAATAAACTATAATGTGAGATCTCAACTAAGCACCAGCGTCTCAGCAGTGCTACTCTGTTCCATGTCTCATATCACATCTCCAGAAAGTTTAGTACCTAATATTGTGTTATACTTGGACATGACTCATTAACTTATCTTGTGTTGTTATCACTATTTTTTCTGTCACTACTTTTTATGCATGATTATTTTCATAATGACAATGTACATAGTTGATAATTTATAAATCTATATATATGAGTATTTGGATTATTCTTTTCAGCAAAGATTGATTTTAGGCATTTTTTTATATATAAAGACGGTGGTGCTAATTTTTCTGTCTTTAATTTATATTGTAATTTCTAGTATTTGAGAGCAAATATTATGACTACTTTTCTTGATCAAATATTAAGATAAGAGATGGTCAATGATTGTTGGGATGGAGAGGAATGGAACATCAAGCTCTGGAGAAGCATTGTGCAAAACCAAATTTGGGAGTGGAATGAGTTCATGTTTATGCTATACAATTGGTGAATACTTTCACAACTCAGGACTTCATAGTAGGCTAGAAATAAAGTGCAAACTTGGACTCAACTAGTTAGGTTCGTTGTGGTGGAACCAACGCATCCAGATCTCAGTCCTAAACTCAGTATGTATGCTGTATTTTAGGACTAACTATTCTTTCAATGCTAGACGACATCCCTATCGACAATGAGGAGCTCGTGATGACTTTATGAAGCTTAACATTAGTCGACCTAATCTCTCTTATAGTCTTAGTCCTCATAGGGTTAGGATGTCTGTGTATATGTTTATAGAAATAAGTGCTTATACGTGAATATCCGTTTACTATACTATTTTTTAAAAAACAAAAGAGAAAAAAATGCACAAATATTTTTTTTCCTTAACGTAGTTGGACCAAATGGCACTACATGTGATGCTCGACAAGTTGAGGGAACGTTACATCAAATTTAAAAGAAGAGAAATAGGATGGAAAAGGCTGGAACAACACTTCATGTAGTTTTTTTTTTTTGACAGAAAAGCTTCATGGAGCCCGGCTGAAGTTAGTAGTTGTTCAGATGCTGTGAAGTTGTGAACAAGAAAATGATGTAATGTCAAACTGCTATCCTTTAGTGCAATAACTGATTTTCAGAACTAAAACTACTTTCAACAAATGCAGGAAATCTATTTAAAAAAAAAGAATACTGCATGGAATGGAGCAGTTCATCCCAACGAAGACCAATAAGTTAGTTGTGCTTGTTAATTATACTGAGGAGTTGAACTTCGCAAGGGAGGAACATCGGTTGGCGGTGGATGTGAAACCATATTGAGGGATGTATTTTATCAGTTCGAGGAATCTGAGTTCAGCTATCAAGGTAGCACAGTCATCAGCCATGAATTTCTCACATTCCTAAGGGGAGAAAAATTCAGCAACCATCGTCTAACTGCTTGATAGGAATTGAACATGCCTTCAGCTATCAAGGTAGCACAGTCATCTGCCATGAACCAAAAATATAAGATAATTGTTTTTTAAAAAATAAGACGAATGATTAAATATAACTAACATAGTCAATGATGACATCACTAGTAGTATATGCTTACCAAAAAAGAGGTTGTAGTTGTACAAGTGTATGCAGCAGGTGCTGTTTTATTTCTTTCAGTTGTATAAACAGTGGACTAACAGTTCAATAAATAATATTTTATACTCCAATTAGTGCCTTACAAATACAGATCAACTTTATCCGATGTTGATGTAGTAAATCTGTGATTAATGCAGCATGCACGCAGAGATCAGAACTAGGGTGAAATCGTACAAAAACCATTTTTTTATAGAAAAGAGAATATATTGATCAATATCCCACTCTCTGCATCGACTGATACATGTAGCGTTCGGCTATTACAACCAAAAAAACCGAAAAGAAACAGCACCACGGAATCTAGAACACAAAGTTTTTATTCATCGGTTTAAAACTAAGACATTATTCTATTGAAGAAGCGCCATCCATTTGCTACAAAAAACTCTATTGCTACAGTTTTAAGGCGTCTGCAAGCCGTCCTCATGAATGGGCACTCCTCTGTCTTCAATAGGAGAGACTAGAATCTCGCCCAATAAATACCTCTAAAAATAACCTATAGAACAAAGATATTTATGTTTTTATTAAAAACAACATCATAGCCAAATAGCCCAACACAAGCTAGATACTCCACTCCAAATAATCTTTTTGGATTTAACATTCATATTGTCTAACCAATCCGAGAACATATGAATGAAGTTAAGAGGTGGAGCAATATTAAATGTGACTTGAAACACTCCCCACACAAAGCGAGCCAATGGACAATCAAAGAATAAATGCTGGATACTCTTAGATTACAGAAATAATATTCAGTACTCTTATCTTAATTATACCTAGATAAATTATCTTTAGTTAGAGTGACACCTTTATACAAATACCATAAAACACACCTTAGTTTTAAGTGGCATCATTATATTCCACAAATACATAGTAAAGAGCACGGTACCTAGATTTCACTGAGGAAGCTCCAACTTGTGTGTTAATTAATCCCCAACTTGTGTGTTAATTAATCAGAGAGAATGTGAAGCAGCATGTCGTTCCAGGCGTCGATGGGCCCGGGCAGGCACCAGTGGATGCAGTCGTTGTACATCGATCGCTTCTCGTCGGGCCAGTGCCCGTACCGGCTAGGGTGGCCGTCCGGTCGCTTGAGCATCGCGGCCGTCGGGTCCATGAGCACCATGTCGACGCCCCTCGCCGCCGCCTCGTTGAACTCCTCCACCTGCTCCCTGTAGAAGCCCTGCTCCAGATCGTTCAATTCCACTGTCTCGTTGGCAAAGTAGGGCCGTTGCCGCTTGCAGTCCCCGCCGGCGTTGTACGGCCCGCCCTCGAAGTGGGACATCGGCGATAGCGTCCGCACGATCACTTTCCCACGGAAACCGAGCCCGTTGAGCGCCCGGAGAGACGTCCGGAACGCCATCCGGTGAGGGTAGAAGTTGGTTGTGAGGTTGGTGGTGATGTTGAGCGGAACGTATAGGCCGCCGACCAGCTGCCCGCGCTCGTAGAAGTAGGCCTGCCGCGTGAACCAGTTCGCTGCCGAAAGGAGCAGGTAGTCGAACCGGGGCAGTGACAAGAGCCACGCATCGGGTTCGTCAAGGTAAAGCCTGAACACGCCTGGTTTGTCGGCCATCTCCTCCGCCCGGATCAGGAACGGCGACCACAAGATGTAGATGGTGAAATTGTAGCCCTCGTAGTACATGATCTTGTTCTTTTCGTGTGGCTTCCCCGGCTCTGTGAGGTCCTTGGGCAACGCCACCTGCCATCCATGGATGCATCAACCAATAAACGTGAGCTTTCCAACTTTTGCATGAGTAAAGAAACAGCAAAAACCGACGAGCAATTTGGCGAAACCATACGTGCCCATGCATATGCATGTTTATTAGTGTAGTAATGGTACCTTGGACAAGAGGCAGAGGAGGGACTGATAGTGATTCCTTGCCAACGAGTCACCGACGAACGCGAGAGTCTTGTTGCTGACCACCTGAAGAAACTTGTGCGGGTCGAACCGGGGGAGGTCGCACCCGTCAGGCTTCCAGCGCCACTTGAGGAATTCCAGGTCTGGACGGCCGTAGAACATGCAGTTCTGGTGGTCCTGGATGTAGGAGCACGTCTCGTTGGTGTAGTCCGGCAAGCTCGGTTCCGGCATCCACTCGCCCTGGTAGATGTCGCACTTGGGGACATGCTCCGGGGAGAGGTAGCCGGGCGCGGGGGACTTGTAATAGCTCAGGTACGGAACCAGATTGGTGAAGCAGGACAGAAGGATGACGGCCGAGAGGAAGAGAGCGGTCGCGGGGCCGAAGAGGAGCTTGATGCAGAGAACCATGGCGTTACTTGCCTCGAGGTATAGCTCCCGCTCACCACTGACGGGTGTGAGCACACTGTTGTGAGTAGTCAGATTTCTAGTGTTGTTGACTGCGTGCTTCAGCGTTCGATACCACACCTCACGTCCTGCATATGGAGAGGAGTGCAAGGGGACCCTTTTTCCGATTGTTCAGATCCTTCGGTTGTAACATAACATATCGAACTCGCAGTAGCATCAATTACTAAGCTCGACTTGGTTGTCGATACCTCGACTACCGACGACGCTAATCCCTATATCTTGTAATGGAAGCAAAGTGTTTCAAGTCAGTATATTAATGCCAAAATGAAAACAGTAATATAAGATTTGAGCGAAATGCCAGCGTTCAACAGTGTTGAGCATCACACATCCAAAAATTTCGTGGACGGAGATAATATATTTTATCAACTTCGAGCTCAACAATAAACAAAAAAAAAAACTTCAGAGCTCAACAAAACAACAAAGTTTTGCCGTCCCTCCTGAACATCATGCATGTAGACATGGAGATCGGACTGTTGTAAGACTTTTCGGACTTTCGTGAAAGACGATTCCGTAATTAGTGCTTGTTTAATCTTACCGAGGAGTTGAACTTCACAATTTAGGAGCACCGTTTGTGGTGGAGAGGAAAAATTCACGTTGAGGAATGTTAATTTATCGCTTCAAGGAATTTAAGACCACCAGTGATCAAGGCAGTACGGCATTCATAGCCAACTGTGCCATGTCTATTTAACATTTCCTAGGAAAAAAAGAATGAGCAACCACCAGCTACTCTTGATACGAACTCGCTGCACCGGCTGCTACAAAAGTAGCTCAGAGTTCAGATTCGGAGATACATTCTTATATCAGAAAGCATTCCCTTCAGAATCAAGAAATCAGGTAATTAACAAAGACAATGCATGCACGGCTTTCTACCAGATTCAGTGTCAAGCAATCGGCCATGTGAGTTTTGAAATGCCTATTATATATAGATGTTCGGCATCCAATTAGTTGCACGCTTAGTAAAAGTCTCTCAGATATGATCTCAAACAAACCTTCCGCATCTCTGTTACTCTCTGCGTACTTCGCCAGCGTAGTGGCATCTGCCGTAAAAGTTAAGATATGTGCAAGACATGGTTTTTTTTTTTGGACAAACTTCGTGCCTGTATTCATTCAACAAAAGATTACAGACACTGGAACGATCATGCTCCAAAGACAAAGCACTCTAAAGAGTGTGCGGATGATAAGGCTCTTAGAGAGCAAAGTAACGGCTATCAACGGGCTAGTTCCTAAAACATCGTCAGGAGGGTCTCGCTTAAAACAAGCATGAGACTGGTGTCTTGTGCCTGCGTAATAGGACATCATTCGCGAATGATATGGTTGATGTTCACCTGGACGCATAAGGGAAGGGAGGCAGAAGCAACACTTTTGGTTGACCACACTTGAGAGCCAAACTTACAAGATCCGTGTCACAACGATCGGAGCATCGGTAGCGTTCACCGTTCTTCAGAACGTGAGTACGTCGAGGACGTATCGTTCTTCAGAACGTGAGTAGTCGAGGACGTAGAGGACCTAGATACCATGAGTAGCCTGTAGTGCTTGATACCTTGCAAGAGCACTGGACACACTGAGGACACGTTGCGTGCAACATGCCTGGGGTAGGCGTCGTCGGAGGCCGGAGGCCTGGCACGGAGAGGCCGGAGCTTCGGGAGAGGAGGAAGACAATGTTGACCGTCATCGCCAGTCGATTCATTGATGTTGGAGTATTAGCAGTGACGTGTTGAAGAGCATATTCTCCCACTTCGAAGGTCAAGACTTGTAGGACTCAATGGAGCGGCATCAGGGGCGGCGTCAGCTTGGTGAACGGGCGGCGCAGTGGTAGACAAGCCCGGCACAAAGCCGGACAAATCTGGTGGGGATGGAGACCAACTGTACCGGGGTGATGCAGATGAGCCGACGCTGAGGGCAGTGGAAGGCGAGGCCGGATCCGGGGGCTCCCCCACCGGATCGGACGCCCAGTAGCACCGATCTGGCAAGAGCCGGTTGGGCCTCTTCACAGTCACCGATGGCGGCGGCACCAAAACTGGCGATGATGGACGGGGGCGGAGGAGGGAGTGAGGAGAGACCTACTACTACTTTATTAGGGTTCACCTCCCACTCACAGGTGCGGCTGCCGGCGACGAGCACGAGCTCAAGGATGACAGCCTGAAGGAAAGGCGAGCGAAGGCGGCACATGGCCCACTTACGACAGCTACTGAAACAAGGAAGCTAAAAAACTAGGCAGGGGCGGCTCCACTCCACTTGCCAGCCGCCGACGAGAACGCCGGAGGCAGGGAGGGAGGGGGCCGGGGCAGACCCGGAGCGGCAGCGCTAGGTTTTGCTGGGTCGGGGAGAGTCCAGTAACTATCTCGCGAGTGAACGTTGCGCAAGACATGGTTAAGTGGATGTGCGCTAGATGGACCATTTACCAAACATCTCTTATGTTATGCTTTGCAAGATTAGGGGTTATATTTTCACCCACCACACTGAAAAACACTGAACGCAATCGATATCAGTGAAACATGTAGTAGTTTTACTTTATTTTCTAATTTTTTTTATCTCAGTTTTTTCCCAAAGGATTTTAATCCTCAGCTATCTCTGCTCTGGAATTGTTGGTGTGTTGAAACCAAGCAACGAGGCCCATAATATCTTGGGCCAAAGCCCAAAATAACCTCACTTTATGCCTCTTTCAGTTTGTTTGGAAGCCTATTTTAGAACAAAATGCACTATAAATTACATGCCCTAAAACTTTTCCATGCGTATGGAGCTCATCAATTATTTTTCGTGATTAGATGAGTAGATAACCCGTTACTTTTTTAAAACTTTATTCATACTCCAATATATTTGCTATAGGTTTAACAAAAGCATATTGGCAATCTAATAATGGATGACGAACATGCAACATTGTTTTGCATGCCTTTCATTCATCTTACTTTGTTTTCTAATATTTTTCCCAAGAATTTTGATCCTCACCTATCTCTGCTCTCGAGCCGGGAATGTACTGTTTGTGTGTTGAAACCGAGCAACAAGGTCCATAACATTAAGAAAAATAGTATTTATGATAGTATCTAAAACATGCTATCTAGAAAACAAAATTGTTATACAGAGATGGATATTAATCTAAATTTTAAGGCTGAATCATGTATCTTTCCTAAATATTATATAGCTCAATAAATTTTATTTAACTTCCATAAGCCCTCACCAAAATTGTGAGCCTGTTTACACCGAATTTTGACCGGTCCCAGTGGTCAGCGGTGCGAAGGCAAGAATCGACTGGAGATTAACGAAGCTCAGCGGCAGAATGAAATAAAGTGGGCCCGATAGATTTATTTCATCTTTTTCTATTTTCAGTTCAGAGTTTGTTTAGAAATAGATCGAGTCGGTTTTGAGAGTCCTGACCAAATCGGGTCAAAACCCCTTGCATGAGGTTATAAATATGTAATAGGGTCTGTACGAAAAAACAACACCATCATTCAATACAATTCGGCGCATCGTCAACCTTTCCTACTCGACGAAATCCTCGTCTCGCGCGGGCTGCATCGGCTCCGATCTCGGCGAGAGACTTGGAATAGTCAACCTCGGCAATTCTATCAATGTCAACTAGAACTTTCTCATTTGTTTGATATTCTAGTTGTTATCGTTAGGATTGCTAGTTATCCGATAATTAGATCTTTATTGTGCTTATTTTATCGACTTTCGATTGTAATACTGTCTTGGCTGAGCCCAATCTATTGTAATTTTTAGGAGGTTTTATGAGTATAGTTCAGATCTTTTACTCGAGTCACTCTGTTGATTTTATCTATAAATAGCTTGAATCTAGCTCTATTTACCGGGTTTGAACACTGTCTTGGTTTGATCTGTTCGAATCAGTAAGGCTGCATCAGTGTTGATCTCTTGCTAGGTTGACAAGGCTAGGTTCGAGTCGTTTATAGGTAGAGTCGATAGAGTTCTATCGGGACGTTTAGCCGATAGGTTATCACGGTTCGATCAACTTTTAGTTTATGATTGATTTCTTACATATTTTGTTAGTCAATTGCCCTCTTATTGAAATAAGTTAGATCTACGATTTAAGGCATATTTACAATACCAGCTATCAGATCTATCGACTTAGCACCTATCAATAGGCAGAGTTATGTGCATGATTAGTGTACTTCTATCGACTCTGGCCTATCGACCTCACTTTATTAATAGAGCATATTTTAGCATATCTATCATAAGTCCATCGACTCTGTTCTTTTAGTTCGATTCCTATCGACACTATTTATGCTTTATTTTATAATAATTTATTGAGTTGCTAATAAGTCGATACGAATCAGCCGATTAATTTATTTTAATATTATTTATTGTTTATAGCCATCGACTGGTTTTCACTAATAGTGATCATCGACTTTCTGCATCGGCCAGTTCTAGGCCGTGACTCGTGGAATCTGAACGTTTGTTTTTCTTTGTCGATTTGTAGAAAAAATCGACTGGCACGCTCCGGTTTCCGTATTAAGCCTGCACTGGGCTAAGCAGATCTCCTAGGTCACGCGTGTGATTTTCGCGTCAACACGCTTTTTTGCACGCCCGGTGGGACCAAAGAACTTCAAGGATCTACAACATGTCCGAACTCAGAATGCCAAAAGACGGCAATCTTCTCCCTAAGCATGACGTCAGTGCTGATCTAATCTAAAGACGGAGAATATGCTGCCGGTCAATAAAGATGATCTGAGTGATGAGGCAAAAGCACAAATTAATCACAAGAATGGCTGAGTATGAAAACCTTCTATTAGGAACATTTAGCAAGACAAGACATGGCAAGATCGTTCAGAAAGGAAAGTTATCAGTTGCCATCTTGATTGAAGATGGAACAAAAGAATCATTCACCAACAAGCCAATGAAAGTTATTGATGAGGCAGCTCTGAACAATATGATTTATACATTTATACACCATGCATTAATTAACCTGTCACCTGTATTGGTTAACACATTGAGGACCTTGATCGTTCAGACTGTGGAGGGGTGCTTATATGAAGATTCACCTTGTGGGCCAGTGTATTTCCGTGTATCTGGGGATACTCATCGGCCTGCAATAGGAACATCCAGTTCACAGCAGCCAAGTGCGAACACGTCAGATCCTGTTACGGGTTCAAGAACATATCCTTCTGAGGATACTCCATCACTGAAGGCGTTGATGGTGGTACAGTGCGAAAAACACCTCAGAGGATAATGTTACAAAAGACTACTCCACAAACACAGCCACATCATTACAAACAAGAAGTAACAGAACCAAATGTCACATATAGCATTGCGCCCAATGTTGAGCCTATTATGTTTGGGATGCCATCATCATCTTATCTGCCAGGAGAATTAGGAGGCCAGCATACAGTTATTAGTTTTGGCTCGCCAACGCCAGCATCTGGTCCCACATCGACTGCCCTAAATGTCAATGTGCCGACTGATGATTGGGCTGTGAAGATAACTGAGGTAATGAGGGAACAGTTTGGCCTAAAGCCGAAACAGCAAACATATATGTATCGATCCCCGTATCCGCCGAGTTATCATTTGATACCTATGCCGAATCGATACAAGCCACCGAAATTCATCAAGTTTACTGGACAAGATAGTACTACCACTGTTGAGTATATCAGTCGATTTTCAATACAATGTGGAGAAGCTGGTAATACTGAAGCATTGAAAATCAGGTTGTTTCCATTATCATTGTCTGGATTGGCGTTTTCTTGGTTCGCATCGTTGCCCTCAAATTCAGTTATTACTTGGACCGATCTTGAACAAAAAAGTCCATAAGTACTTCTTTGCTAAGATTAGAGAGTTGAGGTTGTCCGACTTAAATGTTGTGAGGCAGAAGGCTGGGGAGTCTGTACATGATTATGTGGAGATATTTAGAGATGTGCGCAGCAAGTGTTTCAGCCTGCAATTGACTGATAATCAGATAACAGAAACAACATTCAATGGTGTAGTTGCACCGCTGAGAGAGAAGTTTTCTTCGACTGAATTTGAGAACCTTTCCCAGTTAGTGCAGAAGGTGTCAATCTAGGAGAATCTGACTCGGGGGGCACGATCAAGACCGATTCAAGTCAACTATAATGATTATGAATCTGAGTCCGATGAAGAAGATGAAGAGGTCGATATGGCTGAATGGACTAGAAACAAAAATGTGTTGTCGTGTCCATGGGTGAAGCAGAATGAGCCAGAAGAAAAATACGATTTTGATATCACCAAGACCGATAAGATATTTGATATGTTGCTGCAGGAGAAACATATTCAATTGCCACCTAACCATGTGATCCCGCCTGTCGATGATTTGAAGAAGAAGAGGTATTGCAAGTGACATAATTCGCCATCTCATAATACTAATGATTGCAAAGTTTTCAGGAGACAGATTCAGATGGTAATCGAGTAGGGTAAAATAAAATTTACCAAAGGTGCAATGAAGATAGATGGACATCCTTTCCTAGCAAATGTCAGTATGGCTGGTATCAATAATATTGAAGCCTTTATTAAGCGATATCAGAAAAAGAGGGACAAAGAAGTAAGGGAATCACAGTTCGATCCACATTGGGAGTGCCCTTTCTTTCAATACTGCTGGGATAACAACATGAAACTGCCGTCAATCGACAACTGTCTTGGATGTGATAGACGCGCGGAGCAGATGTATAGAGAAGCTATAGCAAGTCATCGGCACCAATATCGTGCAAACGATTCTAAAGAATCGATAGTGGGTTTAGCCAATTGACATCATAGAGTCTCTGCGTTTGATCGACTTGGAACAAAAAAGGTGGGTGAAGAGGCCAAGTGTGACAAAGAAGTTGATGAAGAGATACAGAAGCAAGAACAACATGATCAATGATATCTATCTGACATTTTTTCTAGAAGCCAAAAACGCAGGGTGCAGAGGATGCGGTGCAGACAAATAAGGGCTGACAAATATTATTATGATGAAGAAGATATACCGAAAACTGCTTTCAGGTGTCCTGGAGCTCTTGGATTATATGAATGGGTCGTCATGACGTTTGGATTGAAGAATGCTGGAGCCACGTATCAGAGAGCCATGAATTATATTTTCCATGATCTAATTGGTTGGTTAGCTGAGATTTATATTGATGACGTGGTAGTCAAATCTAAAACGGTAGAGGATCATATATTCGATTTGCAGAGAGTGCTTGAGAGGACCAGAAAGTATGGTTTGAAGATGAATCCAAAAAAGTGTGCTTTCGGCGTATCAGCTGGTCAGTTTTTGGGTTTCATTGTGCATGAGAGAGGGATTGAGATTGGGTCAAAGAGTATGAAGGCTATCAATGATATTGAACCGCCGATTAACAAGACAGAGCTTCAGTCGTTAATTGGCAAAGTAAAGATTTATTTTGAACCTATCAGGGAGACTCGATGTATTTACATTATTGTTGAAACTGAAGGCCAATCAGAAGTTCATATGGGAACCAGTACACCAGAAAGCCTTTGATGATATCAAGAAGTATTTGGTTTCGCCTCCTGTATTAGTACCACCAAGAAAAGGACTGTCCTTCAAGCTCTATCTTGTGGCTGATAAGAAGTCGATTGGGTCAACTTTAATTCAAGAACAAGATGGCAGAGAAAGGGTTATATTTTACTTAAGCCGAAGATTGATTGACGCTAAAACTAGGTACACTGAGATTGAAAGATTATGTTTATGTTTGTACTTCTCATGTGTGAAGTTAAGGAATTATCTGTTATCAACTGAATGTGTGGTGGTTTGCAAAGCCGATCTCATCAAATATATGCTATCGGCTCCTATTTTAAAGAGGAGAATTGGTAAGTGGAGGCTTGCTCTAGCCGAATATGATCTTACATATGAGTCTGCCAAAGCAGTCAAAGGTCTAGTTCTGGCTGATTTAGTTGTTGAGCATTATGGATCTGAAGTGTCGATGGTAGAGCCGGTGCCGTGGTTTTTATTTTTTGATGGTTCTATTTGCAAGAATGGATGTGGTATTGGGCTCATGGTCATATCGCCTCGGGGGGCAAGATTTGAGTTTGCATTTGCTGTTGAGATATTGACTAATAATCAAGTTGAATATAGAGCTGTGCTTAAGGGATTGCAGATATTGAAGGAAGCTGGAGTCAATTGTGTTGAAGTCGTAGGAGATTCATTACTGGTGCTCGGGCTACTGGCTGGAGAGTTTGAATGCAAAGGCGATATATTGAGAGTGTTTTATGCCGAGTGTCAGGAGGTGCTGCAACACTTCAAAACAGTAAGATTCAAGCATGTCCCAAGAGAACAAAATATGAAAGCAAATGACCTAGCGTAGAAGGAATCGGGCTATCAGTTGAACACTAGTGGAGTTATTGTTGATATAGCTGATGTCGATGAAGAAGATTGGAGATCCAAGATTGTCCAATACCTCAAGGATCCAGCTCAATGAACTCCTCGAAAGATTTGATATATGACGTTGAGGTATGTTTTATTAGAAGAAAAACTTTATTATCGGATAGTTGATGGTGTATTGCTAAGATGTTTAAATCAAGAAGAAGCCAAAGTTGTTATGTGTGAAGTCCACGAAGGCATTTGTGGTACACATCAATCTGCCCATAAGATAAGATGGTTGCTAAAGAGAACTGGATATTATTGACCTATCATGCTGGAAGATTGTTTCAAAAGTATTATAAGGGGTGTCAGGATTGTTAGAAATTTGGAGCAATACAGAGAGCACCGTCATCGGCTATGAATCCAATTATTAATCCGTGGCCGTTTAAATGATGGGGTACGGATATGATTGGCCAAATTTATCCAGCATCTAGCAAAGGTCATAAATATATTTTGGCGGCTACAGATTACTTCACAAAGTGGGTTCAGGCAGTTCCTATGAAGAATGTTACAACTAATGATGTAATCAACTTTGTGAATGAGCATATTATATATAGGTTTGACGTGCCGCAGACTATTACGACTGATCAAGGTTCTGTCTTTACTTCAGAAGAGTTTCAAAACTATGCTGATGGTATGGGTATCAAGTTGTTGAATTCATCATCTTATTATGCTCAAGCCAATGGACAAGCAGAGGCGTCCAACAAAAGTTTGATTAAGTTGATTAAGAGGAAAATGGATGAACAACATTGGCAGAATCATTATGGGCTTACAGAATGACTTGTCATGGATCAATCAAGGTACCACCCTATCAGTTAGTGTATGGGCATGAGGCAGTTTTACCGTGGGAGACGAATCTGGGGTCAAAAAGAGTAGAGTTGCAAGATCAGCTATCAGCCGATGAGTATCGACATACAATGAATGATAAGTTAGAAGATGTCGTGCAACATCGGATAAAGGCTCTAGAAAAGATTCAAGAAAATAAAGCTCGTGTGTCCAGGTTTTATAATAAAAAGGTGGTGCCTAAGACATTCTCAGAGGGGGATCTTGTCTGGAAGTTGATCATGCCCATCAGTTCCAGAGATAGTCGATTTGGAAAATGGTCGCCAACATGGGAAGGGCCGTTCAAAGTAAGTTGATGCGCACCGGGCAATGCATATTTTTTGCAAGGAATAGATGGAGAAGAGTTCGGAAGAGCGATTAATGGTAAATACTTGAAGAAATATCATCCGAGCGTTTGGGTTGGCGCATGAACTTGATTACTAGATCATGACTGATGTGCAAAATTTTATCCATGTGGATAGCCAATGGATCCTCATCGACTTGAGATGGCCGATATTGAGAATATCGCCCTTAGCAGGAAAAATATTAACATCACGGTCAAAAACAAGGATAATACATATTATAGAATATTCGTTCAGTAACAATATCGAGAGTATCGCTCATAGAAGAAGTTACAGATAGCCATTGTTACAGGATGAAGATGGGTGAATTACTCGCAGGTAATCAGTTTCTGAAAAAAACCTATTCTCCTATTACAGCTAGAGGATAAAGATGTAATTATTATCCTCCCAAATATAAAAAAGGAGATACATAGAGGGAGGAAAAATACATTAGCAGCTTCCTCTGCTTCCCTGGAAGAGAGTCATCGTCATCGGACATCACCCGCCGGACAAGGGAAAGAGAGTGTCACCCTGTCGATGCCATTCTTGACACATGTGCCTCCATCTAAAGAAAACTAGTGAGTTGATTTCTAAGCGGGGGCAGCTGCAGATTTTGGATTGAAAGGATCGCTCTGGGGGTAGAAGAGGCGAAGAGTATTCGCCACAACACACTTAGCAGATTTGGAGATAGATGGTACTTTTTCATCAAGGCTCTCAAGAGAAGACCCATGGTTGAAAGTGTTAAACTGAGATGAGAAAAGAAAGCTAGCAGAAGGGTCTGTTTATAGGGCCTGAGCTTGGCCTTTGAGGAATCTAAACATTGCTTCATCAAGAGGAAACGATAAGGTTTGAGAGGGAAAGATAAACGAAAGGATGATCAAAATATAACGACAGCAGTCGGAACGATGCAGAAAAATGGCAGGTTGCAATTAATAAGCCATGAGTAGTTGGAAAGTATACTAAGAGACAAAGTCTGATGAACGGACGACTCATAGGTGGCTGCATCGTGAAGTGGTAGGATGATAAAAGCGCACGATAAATAAGGAGATTAAATCCGACGCACGAAGAATTTCGTACCCCGGACTCGAGGGGCATGTGTTGACATCGAATTTTGACCGGTCCCACTGGTTAGCGGTGCGAAGGCAAGAATCGGCTGGAGATTAGCGAAGCTCAGCGGCCGAAAAAAATAAAGTGAGCCCGATAGATTTATTTTATCTTTTTCTATTTAAAGTTTAGAGTTTGTTTAGAAATAGATCGAGTCGGTTTTGAGAGCCCTGACTGAATTGGGTCAGAACCCCTTGCATGGGATTATAAATATGTAATAGGGTCTGTACGAAAAAACAACACCTTCGTTCAATATAATTCGGCGCATCGCCAACCTTTCCTACTCGACGAAATCCTCATCTCGCGCGAGCTGCATCGGCTTCGATCTCGGCGAGAGACTTGGATTAGTCAACCTCGATAATTCTATTAATCTCAACTAGAACTTTCTCATTTGTTTTATATTCTAGTTATTATCGTTAGGATTGCTAGTTATCCGGTAATTAGATCTTTATTGTGCTTATTTTATCGACTTTCGATTGCAATACTGTTTTGGCTGAGCCTAATTTATTGCAATTTTTAGGAGGTTTTATGAGTATAGTTTAGATCTTTTACTTGAGTCACTCTGTTGATTTTATCTATAAATAGCTTAAATCTAGCTCTATTTATCGTGTTTGAACACTGCCTCGATTAGGTTTGATCTGTTCGAATCAGCAATGCTGCATCAGTGTTGATCTCTTGCTGGGTTGACAAGGCTAGGTTCGAGTCGATTGCCTCCTTATTAAAATAAGTTAGATCTGTGATTTAAGGCATATTTACAATACCAACTATCAGATCTATCGACTTAGCACCTATCAATAGGCAGAGTTCTATGCATGATTACTATACTTCCATCGACTCTGTCCTATCGACTTCACTTCATCAACAAAGCATATTTTAGCATATCTATCATAAGTCCATCGACTTTATTCTTTTAGTTCGATTCTTATCGGCACCATTTATGCTTTATTTTATAATAATTTATTGAGTTGCCGATAAATCGATACGAATTAGCCGATTAGTTTATTTTAATATTATTTATTATTTATAGTCATCGGCTGGTTTTCACTAATAGTGATCATCGGCTTTCTTCATCGGCCTGTCCTAGGCCGGTGACTCGTGGAATCTGAACGTTTGTTTTTCTTTGTCGATTTGCAGGGAAAATCGACTGGCACGCCCCGGTTTCCGTATTGAGTATGCACTGGAGCTAAGCAGATCTCCTAGGTTACGCGTGTGATTTTCGCGTCAGCAGAGACACTCGCTTTTTTCTTTACTTTCTCATTCATTTGGTTCTTTAGGAGGTTATAGACATCTTCGTTCATTAGTTTAAAAAGATGTTTAATAAGAAGACATTGACTCTGCTCTATGTTGACATATAATACTCTTTTTTTTAAAATATCACTCTTTACTATGGCTACCGCTTTGCCAATAGAACTATGATTTATAGTAGTCTATTTTTTTTCAGCGATTCCACTAGGACATAAAAAAATGAGTATTAACATCATTAGACTTCTCACGACTGACTAACCAACTGACATGTGTTTTCTTTCCAACAACTTAATTTATTTTCCTTAACCTCTGCTATTTTTTCATGCTCCATTATTAAGTTTCTAAGAATATACCTAGGTATCTAAAATGAAGGTGGCCTCAGTGACATACAAATTCACAATCCTTTGCTTTGACAAAAACACAGAATAATTCATTATTGTAAAAAGTAATATTAGAGCCAAATAAGAAAGTGGTGGAAATTGATTCCTCAATTTTGATGAAGAAGAGGAAAAACTTGTAGTGCGAGTCGTTTTTTTTTTTTGCGAAAAAGTATTTTCCGTGAGGGATTTTCTGACAGCTGCAAATGTTTGTTTTCACCATTGCACATAATAGTTCGTTTGCTCTAAAAATTTCCCAAGAAAAGAAAAGATCACATAGTACACAAAAACTACACGAAAAAGGAGTAAACTCATCAAAGGGGTTAGGGGAAAGTATTTAACGAGTCTAGCTTCCGTGGATTTCCACGGCCATTTGGCTAATGAAGCGCAGACAGAAGAGTCAATCAATTTGAGAGCATGTGAAGCAGCATGTCGTTCCAGGCGTCGATCGGTCCTGGCAGGCACCAGTGGACGCAGTCCTTGCCCCGCTTCTCGTGTGGCCAGTGCCCATACTGGCTGGGGTGACCGTCGGGCCGCAACCGCATCGCGGGCGTGAGGTCCATGAGCACCATCTCCGCGCCCCTCGCCTTTGCCACCTTCTCCGCCTCCCTGAACTCCTCCAGCTGCCCCTTGTAGAACTCTCGCTCCATTTCCTTGACCGGCACCGTCTCGTTCCTCCCGTACGGCCGCGTGCGCTTGCAGTCCCCGCCACTGTCCCACTCCCCGCCTTCCCAGTGGGAGAACGGGGACAGCGTCCTCATGATCACCTTGCCCCGGAAGTTGACGTCGTTGAGCGCCCGGAGCGACGTCCGGAACGCCATCCGGTGATGGTAATAGTTGTTGAGGTTGCTGGTGAAGTTGAGCGGGATGTACATGCTGCCGACGAGCTGCCCGCGCTCGTACAGGTAGGCGGGCGTCGAGAACCAGTTGGCCCCCGAGATGAGCACGTAGTCGAACAGGTGCACCTTGGAGAGCCACTTGTCGTCGGCCTCGTCGAGGTAGAGCCTGTTCTGTTTCGTGTCGGGGTCCTTCTCCACCCTCACCAGGAACGGCGTCCAGAAGATGTGGATGGTGAAGTTGTAGGTCTCGTAGTATATGACCTTGTTCAGCTCGTACTGATTCCCCACAATGTCCTTGGGCTTCGCTGCCTGCCATTGATCCAAGCATCACCGAACGTGAGCCTTCTTCCAACGCTAAAGAAAAACAATTAAAGGAACTACTAGTGGAATCGTACGTACCTTTGACAAGAGGCAGAGGAGAGACTGATAGTGGTTCCTGGTCAGTGAGTCGCCGACGAAGGCGAGCGTCTTGTTGGTGACGACCTGGAGGAACTTGTACGGGTCGAACCGCGGGAGGTCGCACTCGTCCGGCTGCCAGCGCCACTTGAGGTAATCCAAGTCCGGCCGGCCGAAGAGCAAGCAATTCTGGTTGCCGTAGATGTAGGAGCACGTCGCGTTGGTGTATTGCGGCAAGTCCGGGTCCCACACCCAGTCGCCTCGGAAGATGTTGCACTTGGGGGACGACAGCGTAGTCGACGCCGGAGAGAGGTTGAAGGGCGAGGTGAAATTCGGCGAGAAGTTGAACGGCGAGGTGAAATTAGGCGAGAAGTTGAAGGCCGAGGTGTAATCGACGTAGCTCAAGTACGGTGCTAGTTGTTTGGTGAAGCAGGAGAGGACGATGACGGCAGAGAGGAAGATGGCGGCTGCCGGAGCCACGGGGAGCTTGATGCCCGGAACCATGGCAGCAGCTCACCTCGAGCAATGCTCCTTCACACTGACAAAGTGCGAGTGTGTAGTCAGTGGCATTCGAGCTGCGCTTAATACTGAATGAGATGTCTTTGTCCAGTCTTGGTAACTGCATCGTAGAACGTTTAACACCACGGGTCAAAAACAATCCAGTATTACCACTTGCATAATGGCGTGATGCAAGAGAACCTTCAGACCGACCGGTCACATGCATGCCGACAATAATATACTGCAAGTGCTCGAAACTCTCGAGAGTGGATAGTGGATGCGGTAGATTACCTATACGTTGATCCTAATGGATATTCTAGTGCGACCAATACGTTCTGGTGTCAGTGCAATTAATGTCACAATGGAAACTCTAATCCACCACTTGAATTGAAAGTATGAGCGTTTAACGGAGTTACCCCTTTGTACTCTCAATCTCTCAGGAATCTCTGGAAAGATGATGTAGATGAGAATTTAAACGTCAAGGGCTCTGGCTTACCTGAACTTCATCTGGTATCAGGTACACTCATATCAAAATTCAGAAGTTTCGTCAAAGAGAATGCTGCTACATTGGCTTTGGTTTCCCGCCGCTGGCGGCGCCCATGGAGATAATTAGTACTTCGCGATTTAAAACACGATCTCACGAAGCACTCGCGAGATCGCAAGAAAAAAAAAGGAAGTGAATGAGTCAAGTCAATAAGAAATTAAGAAGCTGAACGAAGACGATTTCGCAAATAGGGCTTTGTTTAGTCTTACCGAGGAGTTGAACTTCACGTGGAGGAGCAGAGTCTGCGGTGGAGAGGCGAAACTCACCGTGAGGAACATTAATTTTAGCTCTTCGAGGCATCTTCAAGTTCAGCATAAGCTCCAGTGTATATTTCGTATTCACAAGGGAAATTAAAAAAATCACTAATCATCGGCAGACTTGATTGAATTCACCGCGCCAGCAGTAACAGAAATTTTCAGATCGAGTTCAGTAAGGGAACGCAGCATTCCCAAATCCCATCGGAATAAATCAACAATTTTAACACGCCAGACTCGATGTAAGCAATCGGCCATGTGATTTTTGAAATACCTATATATTTGGACTAGGGAGCTAAGTTGGAGACTTAGTCAAAGTTCTCTCTTAGATGTGATCCCAAAGCAATGTTAATGCAATCGTTCGGTACTTCGGTCTGACAAATCTGCTGCATTTCTGTAGCTCTTGCTCACAGAATGGCTGCATTTATTATTAAAAATGGTCAAAATGGGCGTAATGCATGAACCAGTTATCAACCTTTTGCACGAGACGGTACTTCAAAAATTCCCCGGTGCTCTCTGTGCTATACGGAAAAATACTAAAAATTGTGTCATTGCATAACCAACGTGCAAAAGCTGAAGAGAAGCGAATAAGTTATGTGATTGAACACAACGAGATGAACTGGGCCGATATTAGGGAGCTTGCAGCTTTGAACTTTTCAAAATATTTTCTCGCCAATGTGAACCCCAGCTAACTTAGCTCTATTAAGCCAAAAAAGCATGTTCATGTGTCAAGCTAGCCAGGCCCAACACACCCACATAACTGGGCAGATTTCCCTTGGTCCTACAGGTCGATTCTCTTGGTCCGAGTTAGTTTGTTTTACAACTCTTCAAAAAATAGTGAACAGAAACTTACGTCAAAAAGAGGGACAAACGGACCATTCATTCTGAAAAAAAGAATTGCAACAATGTAGTTGACAAATCATGAGTAAATTAATAGTTGGAATCCAAAACAAGGGCATGGTGTAATTAAAAGAAACATGATTCGATGGCTCCGTGAGGCCTTCCACAATGGAAGCGCTCCCAGTAAAGAAATCGGGTCCCACAACAGATAAATAGGCATCGGGAGAAAAAAATGCATACCGTTTGGCATCGATGCCCAAAACAGAGAGTGAACCCCATGCGAAATAAAATACAAGCTCAGTTGTGTACTCGTACGCTATCAAAGACAAACGATACTTGTAAAGACGAGAAGAAATATTTTTTATTAAATGAGAGTTTTTGGACATCGGCTAATTTCTGGAACCGGTCTACATAATGGTGGAAGCGGTGCCTGTGAGGTTTTGGGCATCACTCCACAGTACCATTGTGGAAGGCCTGATATTCAGCAATCGGGATACACCGGTACCAACGCACACAAGGCTCAGAACCTAGAGATCAATACCTCCGTGCTCCTCTCTTCTCGTGGTGGAGCCATGAGCTGAACACATTGAGAGTTGGAGAAGACTTCGTGGTAGCCGAGACAAGAGAACTGGCCAGGTTTTCTCTTAATTGGGACGCACATTCGGTGTTATGTCGAACTCATGGCCATAAAGGAACGAGCGATGTTCGATTGGAGATCGACGGGAGCACTTCCCACTGCCGTTCGGCAGAGGATCAGTGAGAAGTGGCATCCGTTGGTGCCGCATACAACGATTCTCAATTGTTGTAGCGCATGGCAGCTGCCTTCAGCGGCCCAACGAGGCCCAGTCTGACCCAAACCCAAAGCAGCAGCAGGTGGAGGGAAAAAGCAACGGCAAGCAACGAATTGGAGAAAAAAAGCAGCGGCAAGTCAACGCCGCTGTTGCACCATGCACGCGCAGTCCCCAGGACGCGAGCTGGAGTCCCCAATAGATTTGTGGTTTGGTGTGAATAATTTGTAAGCTGAATTTTGAAAGAAAGTGAATGCAATTACTAAAAGTTTTTACAGTTTAGATTACTATCACTAAATGTTTGCCAAGAACAAAATACCAACTATGGCTTTTCTCAACTGAGTTTATTATCACTGAATGTTTCCTCAGCTGAACAAAATGCAATTGTCAATAGCAAGTCAGACTTGCTCCACAACTAAAAAAAAATCCCTCAATTTTGAAATAGTCACTTGCTCCGGTCAGTAGTTGAGTGAAGGAATTGATGGTGCTATATTCTTCAACTTCTTTTCCCTTGTCATTACTTGTTTCTTCCCGTACCTCTTGTGCCTATCAGAAAAAAGCCAAAAGATATAGAGATACTCACTCTGTCCCAGAATATAGCGTTTTGGGTTTGTTCTAAGTCAAAGTTTTTAAACTTTAATCAATCATAACAAAAAAATTATAATGATTGATAACACAAGGATACTGTTAGATTATTCATGAATCAAACTATCATAATATATAATTTTTACGTAGTTAATATTTATAAATCTTTTATTATGGATGGTCAACGTTATAAAAGTTTGACTTAGGATAAATCTAGAACTAGCTATATTCTAAGAGGGCGGGAGTACATGAATTTGAATGATACGCGTGTTGCATAATTTACTTGTTCAAAATTTTGACATACCACTGATACTTGTTCTTGACCACAGTTTGGCTTTGTCCTTTTTTCTTACCCTTGTGCTTGTCTTCCCACCCAATTTTTTTTTTCTTTTTCAATTTTTTGTGTGAACATCTTTCTTCTTTAATTGTGCATTACTCAATGTGTCATTTGGTGGACTAACATCAACCCGATATGCACTTTGATCATTACTAGAAATACTTAAGCATGCAATTTTGTCTTCAATCCGTTAACTAAGAAATTCAATAGTGTTGTCCATTAATGGGTTGCACTCTTGATGGTAGGCTGATTGATGAGCCAAATTAAGAAGTTTGTGAGAGTAATATCTGTAGCGACGCATCACATCATACTTTGGATTTTCAATAACAATCCTTCCATCCTTGTCCTGTATAGTGTCACTTCGTGCTTTACTCGTCCATCACTTTAATATATATTGTGCAGACAATGACTTGATATTCATTAAATCTAAAAAATTTAAAGCATGATCACATAATATACTAATTCTATCGAAAAGGTTGCAGCTGCATGTAATTGTTTGGTCCAATGGATAGCCCATAACTTTATACTCCTCCTAAAGGACTAGATGTTCACCAAGGCTGCCAACTGGAACAAGATATTCATAATTTCATTCCAATATTTTGGTAACTGCAGTATGATACTTTTCATATTGACACTGAAAAGCTTCAAATATAATAGGCATGTACAATTTACATGGTTGCAGCAACAAAGATATCTGCATTATGACCTTCGGTAGTTTCTTTGTTGATTCAAATTCTATTGTCAGCTTATTATTTCTTTTTGCTTGCACCACCCGATCAAAATGCTTATGAAACCAAATAATATCAAAGTCTGATTTGAAATGTATTTTCAAATCATTGTTTAGACTCCCACTTAATTGTGTGTTTTGCATGCCCAATGCGTAAACATGTTTCATATAATATTCAACTCATTTTTCTTTTAACATGTAAATACTATTTAACCAAATTTGCTTCTGCACCGTAAGATGAAAAATTCTCTTTCAAATGTTTTCTTATCCTCATATTCAAACATACACACACTGAAATGAGCAAGAGCACTTGAGTCTTTGTCCTTGTGTTGTTTTTGTTGTAGAGGCAAATGTTTGATAGCATTTTGCAATATATAAAATATGCACAACCCATGCCATGCCTCTAGAAACACTATCTTAACCGTCTTTCCTATTACAAAATCTTGGTCGTATAAAATGTTTTGAACTGTTTTCCATTATGTGCTTTTTCATTATGTTTTAGAAAGGTCCCAAAAAGCCATTTGAAAGACTCAGATGTTTCATAATACATTAGAACAACACAAAAAATTATTGTTTGCTTAAACTGATTGAATCCAACAAAAACACCGAAAGGTTGACTCTCTCTGTTTATCCCAAAAGTAGTGTCAAAGGAAACAACATCACCAAAGTGTGCATAATCAGCAATCATTTTAGCATCCGTCCAAAATATATTTGCAATCTTTTCATCAGCATTCATATGTGTTGCATACTGAAATGAGGGATTCTCAGCTATTTGATTCTGAAAGTACTTGAGCATGCTTCCAGCTTGACCATATGCCATCTCTCATTGTCTTTTGTCTCGCAAATAGTTTTTGTGGTCACAAAGAGGTGTAACTCAGGTTAAGTGGTCCACCCACTTGGCGACATGCTAATTCATGTGTTGCTTTTGAACCAATTCCTGAATCATCACCTGTTTCAATTTCAAAAGCTTGCAACTCTAAAAATTTCCTTTGTGACGCCATCAAGTGTAAAGTTTGTGGCGAGACAAGCTCATGATCGTGTTCCAATTCCAGATCACACACTTTATAACAATTTGTCTCTTTGTCCTTTACAAGTACCATCCGGACTTTGCAGTCCATCCTTATTTTAACTCTAGCACATTTTACTTTATCATTCCCCTAATGACGTTGTTTGGAACAAACACTCTTACAAGCAAGCTTGCTTCTGTTTGTGTACCTTTTTTAACATCAAAACCTCTATGAGAACCGTACGCTAACCAAAAACTCTAGCCCTGATATGCATTTCTGAATTTATCGGGTGAAGGTATCAGCGGCAATAAATTTATCTCGTTGTTGCTACCTCCATCGTCAGGATGACTTAGCGGCCACCAATCTTGCTCGCTGCTCGAGAGCGGATGACACAGCTAGCTAGTTGCAGTTCGGAAAAACCCCCACCAGCCGGAATGGGAGTGGGCTCAATTCTTCGCGGAATATGGGTTGCGGCCTAGACTCACTGCCTATGTCCTAAAGTCCTATCACAGGACGAAATCCTTTGAGTACATCAAAAAATTGACAAGATACCTAAATCTTGTTCTCAAAACTGAAGTGCTTCTTTTAGCAGTAGATGTATGCTATCATAAGCACATCAATATAGAATATTTTTAAAAAAAAGAAAAAATAATTTGCTCCATCCTAAATCCTAACGTTGTGATATGCTTTAGTGCTTCGATACATATGTTCCACTCATTTTGCCATGCCAATTTTACTTCATATCATTGTCTCATTACATTTGTTGAACCAAAACCACACCCAAAGTTTATGCCATTTTGGTTTTTGTTTGTTTCTTCTACTACTACAGATGTATTATGCTTATGCCAAGTCTGTACTTGCTCGCAAAGATGGTGCCAATGTTGGTGATAGCCACTCATATGGTCCCCAAGCCCACAAGGATAGGAATACAGGAATTTCACAAGAATCTCGTAAGAGTTTCAAAGGACTGGATAATTCTCCTATTCCAATAGGGGCTTTCGTCTTTGTCTTCTGCTCTACAATTATGTGCATTGTCTGGTGGATATTGTGGCAATTTTCAAATATGCCAACTGCAGCAAAGGTGGCCCTGCCTAAATTCTTTATGCGACTTATAAATGTCGAGGGGCTGGATCCCAATCTGTCGTCACCAACTTCACCATCATTCCACCTTGTTTTGGATGCTAACAAGGTATCACGACACTACAGGGCCTGCAGTGGAGACGGAACCTCGATGTTGCGTGTCTCCTACCACAACATGATCTTGGCATGGGGCCAAGGGCCCTATTTCTGTGTTAACGGTGGTAAGAGTGGTGACAATGTGGCCACCGTGGAGGCCAAGGCAGAAGCCGTTGTGCTACGTGAGGACGCCCACAACTTAGTATGGAGCGAGCTACAGGTAGTAGGTGATAGCTAGGTGCACAAACCATGCACCGGGTCTTCGAACCCGCTACTGAGTGCCTCTTTCGTAGGCGAGCTACAGGTAGTAGGGAAGGTAAAGTTTGATGTGGAAGGAGAAGTGGTGGGTTTAGGGCATGTTCGTAGCAAGGTTTTTCTGTCCAAAGACAAGGCTACGAAGGAGTAAGGACTGGATCTAGTGTATTAGTATCGGTAGGTGTGTTTTGGGAGAAATCCCTAAGTAGTGTGTTCGCGAGGTGTCCATCACTCATCTATTGTTGCAGATATACATTCAATGTAGAAGAATTTGAATTTTAGAATCAAAAGATCATAATATATGACTTCTTAGTTTTTTTTGAATGAATACATCATTCAATTTAGCAGACAAAATAGAATAATAAAGATTTCATCAAAAACTAACAACACCTTGCCAAAGAAATGCTGATACAAAAAGGACTACAGGTATGACACGCATAACATCCATGATTAGGTTTAAAATGGCCTAAGCTTCATGTAATTTAGCTAAGAGAAAAGTATTATTAATATATTACCACAGTAGGAGTTCTCCTACCGTATTTCCTCAAAAAAAAAAAGCTCTCCAGAACAGGTCGTCTATTATCATGGATTACATGGATCTCAGCATTGATTAACTGCTTGACCATTCGGGTATATAGGTTCTTTCACATGATCTCCTAGTCACAGTATCTCATTTCTCAGGTGTCATGACAATTATATGTGTTTCGCCTATCTGTTGTTTGGTCAAGTTTCAGTCCCACTGAGCTCCCCAACAATAACAATGTAATATGCCAAATGCTTCGACAAATTACCGAAAACCTCAGCAACCAAAGGTTTTATCGGAGTCACATAGATAATTTTGTTCTTGCTATTGTTAAAATTTCCATCCTTCATATGCCAACCAATCATCTGAAGGATAGTAAGTACAACCACATTCGTTTCCCAGCCCCAGTTGGAGCACAAAGAAGAATATTATTTGGTATGAAAAGAGCAGTATCATAGACCACCTTGTTGTGAACGAGCATCTAGCTAAGTTGGTTAGGTGGTTCTAGTAGCACACCTCAGGTCCTTAGTTCGACTTCTGGTGAGAGCGAATTTCAAACTTGGGTTAAAAAAATCCTTCTTGTATGTCTCATGCCAAAGCATAGGTCTAAGACTCGGTCCAGGTCGTTGGTCGTCTCACACGGGCCACAGTGGTGCTGTGTAAGGATAGGATAGGAGCTCAGAAGTTTTCTCGACCTATGTTAGAAAGTCTTTTCTCATAAAAAAATCCCGGGATTGTGTTACTCCTGCAGGTGGAGTTTTTTATAAACCACCATGTTCATTAGTGTCATCGCAGAGCTGGTTGGCCCACTCCGGCATATCAGATATCTTCACAACCTTCTCCCTGGCTTCATATGGCTTAGCTTCCAGTGCTAGTGCAAGGACCTCCTCGCCATGAACAAACCACCCTGTCCTTTGAACCATCCACACTCCATATATCCCCATTTGATTTCCCTGCGATCTCCAACACCATCAACAGTCATAGTGTCATCACTACGTAAAATCCTCTTGGTCTCGAGGGGGAAACAACCAAAGGCATTGACCGAAGGGGTTGAGCGTTGACTGAGGCTCTCGAGGTGATTCTCCCACCTCCGCTCCTCTCCAGATCGAATCCTTCTGATCCATCGGCAATCCCTCAGGTTTCCTCCGCGTAATCGATCCAGCAACCCAGGTGATCATCTACTCCTTTTGTTTTAGTTGAATCTGTTGCGGATTTGAGGATTCTGGGGGGAAAGCGGATTTGACGATGGAGCGGTTGAGACCTCCCAGGCCTTGATCGTTTCGTCCAATCATGGTGAATTCTTTCCTCCCGATGGAGGGGGATAGAGGGTCGAGTAATCAGAAGGATTTACAGATTTTGGCTTGACCCATGGGGGTTCCAATTGAGGGTGATGATCTGAATGAGTTGTCGGGTACAGGGGCGAATTTTGAGAATCGATGGTGAGGGATCGGGGAGGTGTCCCAAGGACACTTGACATGGAGTCAAACTTCCTGTTGGGGGAGAATGCTGGTATGAATTCGACGGAAATTGATTGGATGAATTTTCCACCAATTAGAGCCAGTGGGCAAAAGGATGAGAGAAGAGTGGAGAACTCTCAATCTACCCTTGAGAAATTCACGAAGCGCAACACTGCAAAGGTTTCCCAATTGGGGGAAGGTTTTATTTCTGAGGGAATGACGAGATTGGCGAAATTGATTCGAATAGAGGAATACAAGGTACAAGCGGATGAACTGAGGTGGATTTTATTGAGTTCATCGGAGAGGGAGAAGGGGGATAGCAGAACTGAGAGGCAGGAGAAGATGGATATGGATAATCTGGACGAAGTAGTGTATGATCTTGAGGAATCTCTAGCAAGGATCCCAAGGAGGGAATACTTTGATCGTGAAGGAGAAAGGGTTCCAGTTGTAACGCAAGGATAGAATTCAAACCAAATCCCTCTAAATGGGTCATCCAAAAGGAGAGGACCTAGGCCGAGTAATGAGATTATTCATGGGCACTCATGGAAGCCCCCACAACAACAGGTATATTTGTGGATATCCAAAGCCAGTGCTATCCTAGATGTAGGTTTCCTAGCCAAACCATCTGAAATCAAGCGATATGGAGCTCAGGCTAGGGTTGTGAGAAGAATCAGAGCAGCTAAGCCTCTTCTAAAATCCTTTGCTAGAGTCATGAGTGAGTCAATGGATAAGAGAGAAGGTGAGGGTAGCTTTTGATTTGGGGGGGGGGGGGGGAGGGAGAGAGAGAGAGAGAGAGAGAGAGAGAGGTTCCGGCTTCCAGAGAGGATTACATAGAAGAGGAAGAGCTCAAGGAGTGGGATCTACGACAGAAACTTCAGAAAGGCACCGGAAATCATCAAGATCAGGCGAATATGGCCAGGAGGGAACGTGGTTTTGAGAATAAGGAAGGACAAGGGTGGCCGAATCATGAGCGATTGCAGAAAGATGGGACAGACAACAGATCAAACCCCATGAACCAAGGAGGTTTTGTGGTAGACAACAGAACCAGAGGTAGAGGGGGCTGGAATCAATAGGAGGGAGTTCGTGGGGGATTTGGTCAAGGGGAGGATAAGAGACCAAGAACTATCCCAAGACTGGGCTTGCAGATGGATGTCAATGGAAGGGCGAAAATCAAGACTTCAAGGGCAGAAGTTTTTGGGGGAATCCAAAGAGTCCTGTAGATCCAAACGAGGTAAAATGCTTCAGGTGCCTCAATTTCGGTCACCATCAGTCTTCATGCACGAATGAGCCTGTCTGTTACAAATGCAAAGAGAAAGGTCACATGGCTGCTGAGTGTCAAAAGAGGCAAACTATCAGGAAACCGAAGATGTTTGGATTTAGCATTCCGAACATGGGTTTTTATTCCATGGAAATTCCTGAAGCTAAAGCCAAAACTCAACACGCGGTTGCGATTATCTCCATTATGGAAGGGGAAACCAATTGTAATAAACTCAAAGATGTATTGAAGAATCTATCGATGACATGTATCCGGGGTACCTCACATAGAAGGAAAGTGAAGATAGACTCCTATTATGATATATATAGTAGACCGACTAGTACTCCGCCATATAACCCTGTTCCCCGGATATATAAGGCGGGACAGGGATCCTCCTCAAGGAACAGGCACATAGCATATAGATTAGATACAACTAGACAACATCGTCTAGGTCTACCCACTCGTCTAGATCTAAGATCTTGACATATCAACATATCAATACAAATACACAAGAACACATGACGTAGAAATTATCTCCGGGAGACCTGAACCTGTCTAAATCGGCGTCTTGTGTTACCATCGTCTCTTGATCTCACGTATATTTTTTTCTACATATAAATCATCATAGATGAACTATCTTATGTCTAGTGCCAAGAATAAGTCTTGAGATTTGGCACTGTCCATGAGATTAAGCGTGACGGTCGGCTTGTTGAGTTAGATTGTCTCAATCTACTGCAAGATCTGATCCTGAGCAGACCAACGTTGAAGCGTCGAATCACCGACGAACATGCTGTTGGCCGGTCGGATCGATCAATCAGTCGTCTCCATCACGGCATCGAAGAACACGCCAGATCAAGTTGAAGAAACAACTACGTCCGGCGAGGCGGCATGCATACGTGCAGCACGATGTTACGTCGTGTTTTCCTGTCGTTGCAGTCGACGTATAAGTCGGCGAATCAAGTACTCGTACCATGAGTCGACGAGATCCCAAATACTCGTCGAGTTCAGCGTATACACGGAAGCTACAAACCGAATCGAACACTCGGTGACAATGAAGCAAGGCATCACGTGCCAGCCATGAAAGATTTTTCCTTTTCTATTCTGTTGCCGCATTATTTTATTCTCTATATATACTAATCAATCTGATTAGTGAAACATCACGGATCAATTTCTGCAAGGACATGACCGGCATGGAGACCAACGATCAGGCAGCCAGCTTGTAGCAAAATCGACGGCGATTTAGTGAAGGAAAGGCTAAAAAATCGAGCAGACCGACTCCAATACGATCTCGTCAACACTTGGTTTCCTAAAGCAACTAGGATCCAGGGTCGCACAAGCCCAAGACCGAGTCGATCGCGGCACAGGCACCGCAGCACGGAATTTTCTTTTCGTTCTTTAATCGTTCTACATTACTTATTCCGTATCTGCTAATAAATCTAATTAGCACGGAATACTAATCACGCAATGTCTTTTGCTCTGTTGTGCATGACGAGTGGATCATCAACGGCCGTTGGCTATGTGGTGTTCCACGATACTCGGAAGTAGCTGATGATCAAGACAATGGTTCACACCATAACGATCCAGCCATCCACTCAGTCAATCACTCAGCGACATCGTCTACTACGGCGACGTTTTCAGCAACTTGATGCTTCGG
This sequence comes from Eleusine indica, assembly GCA_030378355.1. Lineage (NCBI taxonomy): Eukaryota > Viridiplantae > Streptophyta > Magnoliopsida > Poales > Poaceae > Eleusine > Eleusine indica. Next base: position 45,864,320 of record CM059497.1, read on the forward strand.
TGGATACGGTCACTTATGCAACATCGTCGTGACACGATGCCTATCGACGACTCGGCGACATCGCTGTGACTCGACGGTTCGACCGCTCAACAGCAACACGGGCATGCCCGGGGGCTATTCGACGACGACCTGATGACTGCGTCACTCGATAACATTGTCGCGACTCGGCTACTTCGTAACTCGATAACATCACCGTGACTTGGCAACTTCGCCATTCAACAACAACGTCGTGACTCAGCCACTCGGTAATATTGCCACACGACCCTGCCTTTGACGACATTTGGCCACTCGGCCACTCGACGCTTCGGTGTTTTCGGCCATTCGGTAACACCTTCGACGATTCGGCGTCTCGGCCAACCACTCCAGGCTTCGATGTTCCGGCAATATGATGGCTCGACTTCGGCGTTCGACCACTCGCCAACCACATCGGCACGCTCGGGGGGCTACTCTTCAACTTGCCGAATAACAAAGGTAAGTATCTTTATGCTTTCTTGATTTATTTTTGAGGTTTTGGACTCATGTACTTCATATTATTTTTCCCACAGCCACTTATCTCTGTTTTTTAAGCAGAAGGTCGTAGGTTTTTTAGAGTAAAGTTGGGCTTTTTAATCAGTGCTCTTTTTATGGCTTTATTCGTCTTTATATTGCCTCTGTTTTTTAATCCTTCGTATTAAACAATCAAGCCAAGGAGCTATTTGTGTATCTATACATGTGTTTCTTCACTTTTTTATGAATCTAGCAATACACATATTGGTCAATGACCTTTCAGTAGTGTCTCGGCCCTGACACCATATGACCCATGTCTGTCGGTGATATTTCAGTAGTGCTTCAGTCCTGACGCCATTATGACCCATGTTGTATGTTCTAGTTTCCATCTTTTTTGGCTTTTACCTCGATCGATACATTATATTTTATTTGCAATTTGGTCTTATTTTTTGTCTTACGCTGACAAGCAACTAAGGCATAAAACTTCTTTGCTACGCGACAGACTGCCACTATACTAACCCTAGAGCCAAAATTGCGAGAGGTCATGTGTCGATTGGTTCTGATTGCTACGCAAGAGTATTATGACTGACATTATTATGGCAGACCGAGCTCCGAGCTCTTTATATTTTGTCCTAAGTATCCTACGGTGGATCAATCTGGTTGCTAACGCGCGAACACGCTGCTATGCGCCAGTTGGTCTACTTATAGGAGAAAAATGGGTACAGATTTAACTTTTCAGTCGACTGATTTGTTTGGCTTATAAAAATAAGTTTCCAAGCAAATAATGTTAATTATAACTAATTATTCTAATTTTCTTTATTGTCAGGAACATTTATGACAGATAGGCGGATACACCACTCAACATAGAGTGATTTCCTCGCCTTTATCTGTCGGCTTATAGCTCCGACCACCTTCATCGATCGACCATGCCAGTTCCGACTGCCTTCATCGATCGGCTACACCAGTTCCGACTGCCTTCATCGGTCGGCTACACCAGCTCTGACTGTCACCATCGGTCTGCTCCATGACATCTGACCGCTGCCATTGGTTGGCCACATATCAGATCATCGGTGTCGCTCTTGGTCATCACGACTTTGAATGATTTCTACTACATCAGCGGTCGACGGCTACAACAACCTTGACTGCCTTCTTCACTCGATCTTATCGTCTTGAGTTAAGCGTCGCTGCCACTCAGACATGATATTCTAAGACTGCCACTCAGACATGATATTCTAAGTTGAGCGCGGCTACCACTCATAACGATGGTGGTCTCAGGGGCTTCTTTGAAGAGAAGCACTTTCTATCAAATTTATGGTTGATGTCATAATCAATAAAAATATATGATTTGATGATGGTATAACAGTGGCTTGATGGTCACTCTATCAATATATACTTCTTTGAAGAGAAGTGCTTATCAGAAACGGTTGATGCCATAATCATTTAAAGCATGATTTGATGATCATGTCGCTATGACTTGACGGTCATATACGCGAAATATCGAGCATCACTTGATTGATTAAAGTCAGTCTAGAATAGTGAAAATAAAGCTCAAAGATATGAGTGATTAACATTCTTAAGGAAAAGTTACTTAATCATGATTGAAGTCATGGTAACTTAGTACTTGGCTAAGATTGATGTCATAAAGCCTCCTTCACTCGGCTGTGATTGAAGTCACCCATTTGATTCATAATCACTCATAGGGCACTCGGCCAAAGTTTATGACTTTTGGCTATGTCATGAGGCCATGTTCACTCGGTTGTGGTTGATGTCACCTGTTTGAACTTAATATCACTCGGTTGTGATTGATGTCATCCGAGTATATCATATAACACTCGGCAATAATTGAAGTCATTGGTTTGAGTCATCTACCACTCAGCAGTGATTAAAGTCACTCGTCTAAATCATTTATCACTCGATAGTGATTGATGTCACTCTACTGAGCTATTTATCACTCGAATTTGATGATTCGAGCGATTTTTCCTTAAAGAGAGCCAACACGACTATTATTGTTTTGGACTCTTGCATTATTTGCAATTTTCAAATAATACAAGAGTCGGGGGCTACGCCTAATTAGGTGCACCTATTCGACGCACCAGCAACATTCTTGAAGACGTTTTGATCTTTGAGACCTTTACAAGCTCGCCGATATAAAGCTGAAGCATTTTCCATGACACAAGCCAGTCGGGAAGCTACTGAAGATTATCATCAAGCTTGCAAGACTCTTAGGGGCTACTGTCGATGATATGTACCCGGGGTACCTCACATAGAAGGAAAGTGGAGACAGACTCCTACTATAATATGTATAGTAGATCGACTAGTACTCCGCCATGTAACCCTGTCCTCCAGATATATAAGGCGGGGTAGGGGTCCTCCTCAAGGGATAGACACATAGCATATAGATTAGACACAACTAGACAACATCGTCTAGGTCTACCCACTCGACTAGATCAATGATCTACACATATCAATACAAATACCCAAGAACATAGGACGTAGGATTATTATCCTCCGGGAGGTCTGAACATGTCTAAATCGACGTCTTGTGTTACCATCGTCTCTCGATCTCGCGCATATCCCTTTCTACATATAAATCATCATAGGTGAACTACCCTATGTCTAGTGCCGAGAATAAGTCTCGATAGAATCAAATAGAAACCAAGTGGGACTGGCAGGTCAAAGAACTGGGCCATCAAGATTTCAGTGCTATATTCCCTAAGCAACAGTCACTGGAAACCTTTGCCAAAGTTCTCGAGCTTGTTTCGCCCTTGTATGGCCTAAAGGTAAAGATCAGAAAATCAGACCTGGACCCTGAAGCTTCTTCAGTTCTGTAGGAGGTCTGGTTAAGATCTATGGTTTATCATCTATTGCCAAAGAGGAGGATATTGTGAAAGAAGTTGCATCGCTGGTATGTGAACCAGTGGTAGTGGATGAATTAAGCATGGTCAGGGCTGACCCAATTAGGGTAAAAGGAAAATGTTGAGGCCCATCACAGCTAAGAGATTTCATTGAGATATTCTTCAATGGTGTGGGCTATGAAATAAAATTTGTGGTGGAAGGGTTCCAAGGGAAGAAGGATGACAAGGGAGGTGGTCCCTCTGGACCAAAACAAGATCTCAGGGGGCGAAAACACCATGATAAGGATGATGATTCAGAGGAAGATGATGATGATTCTGAGGGAGGTGGATATGGTACTCAGGAGTCTAGACAGGGGGCCATACAGGTATCTAACCAAGGAAGGGATAAGGGTAGTGGGCAGCAGCATGAGCAGGTGGATGTCATGCCGATTGCAGCTTATGACTCTACTGATGGAACTTATACTTTCTTCCAGACACCCACAGGGAAAGAGAAACTAAAAGCCATATCTAATGATAGTGAGAAAATGGTATGGAATGACATGATTTTGGAGAGGAAGGATGAATCAACAAAGACTGAATCTTATATAGGTAACAGAGTTGGGGAAAAGATCACAGTGTTGGACACAACAGATGGTGATACAGAACAAGTGATGACTACACCTCCTGAAGGTTTCATACTAGTGCATAGCTTGGAGGGACATTATCTAATGAAGAAGGACAAATGGCCTATTTTGAGCACTCCAAATGAATGTCAGACTACCTAAGTTACAGGAGAAAGAAGGGATAGCAAGGAGGCAGGGAAGGAAGTCCTCAAGGAGACGACTCCTGAACCGATCCAACCTATAACTAGAGAGGTAGAAGAGCCAGAGAAGGACTCTGAGATTATGAACTTTAAAGAAAGTGCATTAATGGATAATGCTTCTCAAGGAGAATTCGAGTTGGATAAGGAGTCAGAAGGGGAGAATGATTCACAATCTGACTGGATTGCTGCTTCTAGAAAGAAGAGCAGGAAAAACAAGAAGATCTGTAGGCTAGTAATTCCCACAAGACAAAGTAAGAGAATCCTAAGGGATGGGATCCTAATTGCTTAGAAGGCCACTACTCGTGCTCAGGCGAGGAACTTGGATAAAAGAGATATTCATCCCTTATCTAACCCGTTTACAATTCTGAATGAAACTCCTATTAACTATATCAATAAAATAATGGTAGACTTAGAACTCACTTCTAGTAATAGTAACAAAGTTATAGATGCTATGCGAGCTGAGGAGCTTTGCAGCGCTGCTATAGCTGAAGCTAATTATAAAAATCATCTAGATAAAATTAATAATAGAGAGAAACCTCAAGGAGAGGATGGGTGGGAGGACCTGCAAATGAATGTGATTGACAATAAGGCAAGGAGCTTGGAGATATATGAGGAAAAGGAAAAGGAGACCACAAGGAGTGGGGCTCAGGAAAATAGAAGAAGGTCGTCCCAAAATCAGACCTGTAAATAATGAAGACTCTCTTCTGGAACATAAGAGGCTTTGGTAAGCCTGCTAGAAGACGACAAATCAGGAATTACATGTTACAAGAAAAAGTAGATATAGTAGGGCTGCAAGAGACAATCAAAACTGAGTTCAGTGAATCTGAACTAAGAGAGATTATGGGTAATCGCAACTACAAATGGCATTGGCTGCCTGCACAGAGACACTCTCGTGGTATTTCTGATGGGCTGTAATATTGATAACCTAGAGATTGAGGATATCTTTAGTCGCAACTACAAATGGCATTGGCTGCCTACACAGGGACACTCTCATGGTATTCTGATAGAAGGACGAATTTTTTATGGACGACTATTACTGTTTATGGCCCGACACAACATGAAAAGTTCTTAGACTTCCTTCAGGAGATTAATGATGTTTGTTCTGAAACCGACCTTCTGATGGTTATAGGAGGGGACTTCAACTTAATCAAACATAGGGAAGATAAGAGTAATGGTAATGTTGATCACAAATTGGTGCAGGCTTTTAATGTGGTTATCGGCAGGAATTATCTGAAGGAAATAAAAAAGTGGGATCTAGGTTCACCTGGTCAAACAAACAAGTGGACCATGTTCTAGTTAACTTGGACAGGATTCTAGTTACAACTAACTAGGAACTACATTTCCCATTATGCTATGCTTGGAGTGTGACAAGAGTGGGTTCATACCATAATCCCATTTTTCTAGATTCAGGAGAAGGAGCAGGGCCAAGAACTAAATATTTCACATTTGAGAAGCAATGGTTGCTCCAGGAGGGATTTAAACAACTTGTCATAAATAGATGGAATAAATTCAGAGAAAAGGTCCTGCAAGGGGTCTACTCGATCACCAAATGGCAAGGATGCTTAGGATATTTGAGTAAATTCCTGAAGGGATGGAACTTGCAAATAGGGGGGGAGGGGGGCTGCAAAAAAACAAGATTTAGTGGATGCCATAGAAAGTCTTGACCAGAAAGCGGGAATGGGTAGCTTATCCAAGGAGGAGTGGGCTGAGAGATACAGACAGGAGGGAAAGTTAGAAAATATTTATTCAATGGAGGAACTCTATTGGCAGCAAAGAGGAGGGGAAACCTGGGTGCTAAAAGGTGATTCCAACACACAATTCTTTCACTTGGCTGCAAATGGGAGAAGAAGGAAGAATTTCATTAGATCGATTGAGGGAGAGGATGGATTGTTGCATAACCAGGATGAAATTAAGGATCATATTGTAAAATTCTATAAGAGACTGTTTGGAGATTCTGATCACTCTCATATTCACTTATAAGAGGAATTCTGATCACAAGGAGGGAGCCTTGATAATACTCAAAGAATACTGTTAGATCATCCTTTTACCATGGAGGAACTGAAACAGGTGATCAGGGAACTGAAAAGTGATACTACACCTAGACCCAATGGCTTCATAGTTGTATTCTTCAAATCCTTTTGGTACTATATAAAAGAGGATTTGGGCCAGATGGTAGAGGACCTTAATAACAACCAAATAGATATAAAACGCTTGAATTATGGGGTAATCACTTTGATTCCTAAGGTCAAGGAGGCCAACAACATCAAGGAGTATAGGCCCATTTGTGTGCTGAATGTGGACTACAAGATAATAACAAAACTTCTGACAAATAGATTCACCCCAATTGCTAGAGAGATAATTGATCAAAGTCAAACTGCTTTCATTAAAGGCAGAAATATATTAGAAGTAGTAATTCTACATGAAGTGGTTCATGAGTTCACAAAGAAAAAAGAGAAGGGGATTCTTCTGAAAAAAGACTTTGAGAAAGCCTATGACAAGGTGAAGTGGGAATTTCTCGAGGAAGTATTGTAAAGAAAAGGTTTTTCTGAAAAATGGGTTGACTGGACCATGAAATCAGTAAAAGGGGGAAAGATGTGTGTAAATATTAATGGTCAAAGGACCAAGTTTTTCAGAACCTTCCAAGGATTAAGACAGGGGGACCCATTATCCCCCCTTATGTTCAACCTAGTGGCTGATACCCTAAGCTCCCTATTACAGAAGGTTGTGAACAAGGGGCTGATAAAAGGGGTACTCGCTAACTTAATCCAAGGAGGAATTACTCAAATTTAGTATGCAGATGATACAGTGATCATGGTTGACACTAATGAAGAGTCAGTTTTGAACCTAAAGATTATCCTGTACTGCTTTGAATGGCTCTCCGGGCTAAAGATAAATTTTCACAAGAGTGAAGCCTATATCTTTAGGGTTCCAGAGAGTCAAAAGGAACTTTTAGCCAATATGCTTAATTGTAGATTAGGGGAGTTACCTATGAAATATTTAGGTATTCTAATTGATGACAGCAAGCTAAGCTCTGGAGCTTTTGTTCACATTCCTGAAAAAATGATTAAAAGGCTTGATCCTTGGAAAGGAAAACATATGCCGTCTGGTGCGAGATTGATTCTAACCAACACCTGCCTTAGCAGTCTGCCGACCTACACGATGGGTTTTTATCTTCTCTCCGGGAAAGTTCATGCAAGAATGGATACAATTAGAGCAAATTTCTTTTGGCAAGGGACCTAAGATAAGAAAAAATATCACATGATCAAATGGGAAGCGATAACAAGACCCAAAAAATACGGAGGCCTGGGTATCATTAACACACAAATCATGAATGAATGCCTCATGGTGAAGTGGATTTGGAAACTCTTCTACAATGGTAATGAGACATGGTGTCAACTGTTGAGGGCTAAATATATGCCAAACAATAATTTCTTTGACTCAAAACCACAACGAAGCCTCACAGTTTTGGCAAGGGCCGCACAAAGTCAAGCATTTGTTTTAGAAAGGGGCAATATATGAGGTAAAAGATGATACAAGGACCAGATTCTGGCAAGATATCTGCTTAGGTTCCTCACCACTAAAGATCCAATTCCGGAACATTTATAAATATTGCGAGGATAAGGAAATTAAGGTAGCTGATTGCTGGGATAATGAGGAGTGGAAGGTGGAGTTGAGAAGAAATCTGAATGAGTCATAAAGGCTTGAATGGTTAGGTCTTATGGAACAATTACAACAGACCCAACTAAACCCAGGGATGGACACTGTTAGGTGGGGATTGAATAAAAAGGGAGATTTCACAACTAGCTCCCTATACCAGTTTTTGACCCATGGGGGGATAGAGAGTAGCAAGGATATGAAAATCTGGAAGGCGAAACTACCTCTGAAGGTTAAGGTTTTCATGTGGCAAATGAGACGCAACAGACTCAAAGCTGGTCATACTCTAAAAAGGAGAGGATGGAAGGGGGAGGAAAATTGTGCTCTGTGTGGCAAATTAGAAACAACTAACCATATTTTTTTCTCCTGCCATCTGGCTATGTTTGCGTGGGTTGCTTTGAAGGAAGCTTTTAAATGGGAAAGGAGTCCTACCTCTGTAGATGATCTTTGGGAAGTTTGGCTTCCCCGTGAGATAGGGATATCTCAGAATCTTGGGATTTTTCTTTGTGCAGGACTGATGTGGGGGATCTGGAAAGCGAGGAACAAGATGGCGATCAAGAAGACCTTCCCCAGCAAGCCAATGGAGATACTGCACTGAGGTGCCAAAATACTGCACAAATGGTCAACTCTGTTGAAATCAGACCAAAAGTTAAAGGTGGAATGCATTTTGAAGCAGCTGGGGGGCTGGATCAATGGCTTCCGGCTAATGGAGATCTTAGCCTCTGATGTAGGAGAGCTTTAGATCACTCGTTTTATTTTCTTTCAGCTACCGTTTGGTTCTTGTACCTAATTGTAAGTTGGAAACCCCAACAAACCTTTGTATCAAACTTTTATTTGACTTTCAGTAAAAGTCGAGTAATCTCTGTTAAAAAAAAAAAGCCTCTTGGTCTCATCTTTGATGTTTTCCTCTAGATTCACTGTCGGTTCGTTGTCAATTGTCACTACGTTGAAGCCTCTTGCCCATACCAATAGCCCAGTAGGCCCACTAAATATGGACATGGTCCAGTAAAGGTATATGGGCAATATTTTCTGTTCTTTACCTTTTTTTTTACTTTTTCTGCTTTTAGAAATACTACAGGTAATTTCCCCTTTGTATTTGTGACCTATTTATATATGTCAAACATTGAAATTGTCTCGAAATTTTTTAGTCGTATACTTGAATCTATTTATATATGTTCTGGTATATAACAATGTTGTAGCTCATAGATAAAACTGCAGGCAGGTCGGACATGAAACGTCAGTAGAGGAAGTCAGGGAGTACATGCATCCTACGGAACTCACATGGTGTCAGTACTACTTACCATCGCTGATCACTACTACCCTTGCATTCGTGGCCGGCTTTGTAAGTAACTTGAGCCACGGAAAGCAACCATGCAAGGTGTAGGTAGCTTGCTATTAGCACCCAAGGGAAGTCAAATGCCTGCAAAGCACTCCACTCCACTCGCTCCACTCCAAAAGCCGGGCTGAATCTCCTTTTGCCGCCATTTTTTGCTGCATCATTCGTGCGTCCATGCCCGTGGCATATCTAGCTTGCTCGCCACCGGCGTGATCATCATCAATGGCCCTGCTCAACTCCCTGCCGAGACCAAGGAAGCCCAGGTGCCCGTCGCAACCAATGCTCTCCCTCTCCCCGTCCCTCATCACCTTCCTCCTCCTCATCCCCTTCATCTCCCTCCTCATCCTGCACGGCTCCTCCTTCCCGGGCTCCTCCTGCTCCCCTGTCCTGGCGCGCCTGGCCGGGACGTCGCGTTCCTCGGGCCCAGGCCCCGGCGGCTTCTCGGGCGATCTCCGCGACATCGAGTTCTCGTGGAACCACCTCCCCTTTTCGGCGTCGAAGCCACCTCCTACAAAGCTCAAGATCGCCGTGTTCTCCCGTAAGTGGCCCGTGGCGTCGGCCCCCGGCGGCATGGAACGTCACGCGCACACTCTCCACACGGCGCTGGCCGCGCGTGGCCACCGCGTCCACGTGTTCACCTCCCCTCCTCCGCACACCGAGGCGTCGCCGTCGCCCTCCCCGAACGGCCCCGAGCTCCACTTCCTGGACGGCGAGCCGGGTCAGTGGCGCTGCGACGAGGCGTGGAAGCTGTACGAGGCGGAGGGCGAGAACGACCCGTTCGACGTGATCCACTCGGAGAGCGTGGCGGTGTTCCACCGGTACGCGCGCGGCGTGGAGAAGCTGGTGGTTTCGTGGCACGGCATCTCGCTGGAGGCCCTGCACTCGGGGATCTACCAGGACCTGGCCCGCGGCGAGGACGAGCCCATGTCCCCGGCCTTCAACCACAGCCTGGGCCAGTCCGTGTACCGCGTGCTCTCCGAGGTGCGCTTCTTCCGCAGCTACGCGCACCAGGTGGCCATCAGCGACGCCACGGGGGAGATGCTGCGTGACGTGTACCAGATCCCGTCCCCGCGGGTGCACGTCATCCTCAACGGCGTCGACGAGGCGCAGTTCGAGCCGGACCCGGCCCTGGGCCGCGCGTTCCGGGAGGAGGCCGGCGTGCCCAGGAGCGCCGACCTCGTGCTCGGCGTCTCGGGACGCCTCGTCAAGGACAAGGGACACCCGCTGCTGTACGAGGCGTTCTCCAAACTGCTGCTGCGCCACCCGAACGTGTACCTCCTCATCGCCGGGAAAGGGCCATGGGAGAGCCGGTACATGGACCTGGGCCGCAACGCCAAGGTGCTCGGCGCCGTGCCGCCCGGGAAGCTCAAGGCGTTCTATAACGCGCTCGACGTGTTCGTGGACCCCACGCTGCGCCCCCAGGGGTTGGACCTCACGCTCATGGAGGCGATGCAGTGCGGGAAGCCCGTGGTGGCCACGCGGTTCCCGAGCATCAAGGGAAGCATCGTCGTGGACGACGAGTTCGGGTACATGTTCGCGCCCAACGTGGAGTCGCTGCTCCAGAGGCTGGAGGCCGTGGTGGCGGAGGGCGCCGGGCGCGCCGCGCGGCGTGGACGGGCGTGCCGCGAGTACGCAAAGTCCATGTTCGCGGCCACCAAGATGGCGCTCGCGTACGAGAGGCTCTTCCTCTGCGTCAAGAACGAGACATTCTGCGCCTACCCCGCCGAGTTCGACTAGCTCTTTCTTCCCTATCACTCATTTGCATGCGCGCCTTCACTTACAATAATCATCATTCATTCAAAATGTTGCAAAAAAAAAAACGCTCTTCTTTTTTTCTGCACTGGACTCTCCCTCCTTCCAGCTATAGATGTTACGCGACACATGGTTTCTTATTATGAATATAAGTGAACAAAATTCAAACACATTTTTTTGTCATCATTACACCTTCTGAACTCAGCACTATAGTACAGTTTTTTGTTTCTTTGCGAAAGACTACAGCAGGTAGAGTATATCTCTTCGTACGCTTCCTTTGGGACCTCATATCTAGACGCAAAGTACTTTGGAAAATCTCAAGCGCGTAGGTTCAAGTGTACGCCTTACGGAAACTAACATAGGCTTTTTTCGAGTTGACAAGAAAGCACCGCCGCGTTGACCTGCCGCATGTTCATACTGCTGACCTCCAGGGATGTTCCCGTTCCTGATTGGCTTACACTAGTATCTTGTTCTCATTTTTACGCCTTTATTAGGGACTTACGTTAAATAGTACGTACGGTATCCAAATCAAGGACTTATTGACATGTTCTAGATATTTGGTGCGAGTTGGACCCAGTCCGCTTGCAAGCACGCCCGCAGTTTCAGGGCAAACTATCATTGCTGTGCTATTATCCCAGCAGCAGGACTTAGCAGTGGTGCTTGTTTCTAGGAATCTAGTAATCCAAACCAAAATGCTCGTCGTATCCACACAAGAAATATTTGGAAGAGATCGACAGCTTCCACATGGCGCATACTTGATTCTCTTTAGTAAGGGAGCTCTCTGCTCCCCTGTTTTTCTATTTCTCACTCTCTCTCTCTCTCTCTCTCTCTCTCTCTCTCTCTCTCTCTCTCTCTCTCTCTCTCTCTGTGTTCTCTTTAGCAGCAAAAGCCGCTTGCTTGCCTCTCTACAGGACAGACTTATTTTTATTTTGTACTCTGATTTGCTCCTTCTTTAATCTTTAATGAAAAGGCAGAGCACTTGCCATTGTTCATAAAAAAAACACAAGAAATATTTGGAATGACATGATCAACATGTATAAAGCATGCATGGCTAGAATCAAAGTGACATTCATGTGAAGGTAAACGAAAATTTTGGCAGCCGCAGTACGTAAGCACATGTTATGGTTGCTTCAAAAAACGTAAGCACATGTTATATGTGGATGCAACATACAGCGGCGATCACTCATTGGATCGTCTAGATCAACACAAGGCATGAACTCTCAATCTTCCCACGTGCCGACGTGCGGCCTACTTCCGATCAGAAGAGGGCTTGATCTCTTGCTTGCTAACATACTCTGCTCGCCATGCCGTTTCGTCCGTTGATGCACGCTCTGACCCCTCCGACCAGCCGCCGACCACCGCATCCCTCCCGGTGAACCTCTGCACGACGGACTTGAAGCTGAACCGGTCCGCATCGACGTGCACCGTTTCGATGATCTTCACCGTCGCTGGCCTCGCCTCGCCCTCTCTCGTCGACATGGGAAAGAGTTTCGGATGGGTGGAACACACGAGTTTTCGCGTCAAAAGAACAGCGCGACCACGGAGTTCGGCAAGCGAACCCCCTGCAGGCAATCTGCTTCTTATAGCCGGTCCTGAGTTTGAATTTTGATCACATGTTGAAATGATCCGAGGACAGTCGCAAACCGAACAGAAAAAAATGTTAAGAGGAGACGTGCAGCCACACAGATCTTTCGTAGTTTCTTTTTTTCCGCGAACCGGAGATAGTTGAAGCGGCACCAACTGCTGGTATCCACACTGAAGTTAGATACGTACCAGCTGACCCAGTAGGGAGTAAGGAAGGTCGGGGCAGCTGCGTCGCATCGCTGCTGCTGCGGCCACACATTCTCATCCCAAAGTCAGCGATAACGGTGAGTAGCCGGCCGGCCGGCCGGAGGCTGCTGTTCCCCGGTCAGAATAGTGCACTCACCTTGATGTTACCTACTTTGCTTTTGACACGCTTCGACCAATGGAAACCAACGGGCGGATGCCCAAACCGTGCGGCGCTTCGCTCTCGAAGACGCATTCTTACGAGGCCGACAGAGGATTCAGCATGGCAGGAAAAATTCGTAACTAGAAGACCCAACAAGATACTCGCGCACCTCAGCACTTACGCTAAATCGATGTTAAAATATGGTATTATTAAGACATCGCTCGAGCGGTAAATGGAAATAAACAAGTCGTGTCCCACCTACATGGTCCAACAGTACAGGAAGGATGTAGGCAAAAATTGAACTGTGGTCCTCTCAATTGATCACAAACAACATAAGCTACAAGTCACACGATGGTAGTAGTTCTCTCGAGGCGCAGACAGTTGATGTACATGGCTTACTCACATACTGCCTGACGCCTCCTGAAATATGAATAGCGCAGATAACAAAAACCTATACCAGTATCAGAAAAATTACAGCGGGATGAGGGCATCAGCATACAAAAAATCAGCACACTGCTAAAAGAATCAGAAATATTTTATACAGTAGGAATACTAGGTGGAGGTGTCGATCCCTCTGATGAAGATGGCTTATCCGCTGACTCAGGCACCTCCGTTGATGGGGCATCAGTTGTAGCTTCAACTGGAGCCACAGCAGGCACGTCACTACTACTAGAAACAGGTGCAGGAGCTGGAGTAGCAATAGCATGATCAGAACTTCTTGATGCATCTGTAACCAGAGCTGCTGTAGCCTCCTCCTTATCCAAGTTTGCCGTGGCTACCTCGTTGCCAGGAGTTACTTTAGAGTCCTCCGTGCCCGAAGTGACTACAGCTTCTGCGTTGGCGGGAGGTATATTGGTTGCTGTAGCTTCTGATGGTTTTGCCTCGTCGATGCTTTGTGATGCAGCAGGAGCACCTTGATCTGCAGCGACTCCTTGTGCCTCAGGACTACCTTGGGCATTGGGAGGGCCCTGAACCATTGGGGTGCCTTGAGGCATGGTGGTTCCTTGAACCATTGGAGCTCCTTGAGCCATCGGTGCACCTATAGGTGCATTTGGATCACGTGGAACAGTAGGAACACCTGGTTTTGCAGCAGCCTTTTTAATTACGATGGGAGGTGCAGATAGAGGAGGCATCCCAGGAGGAAGTATTTCAATGGGAGGCTTTTTCTCCATTTCTCCCAGGCTGGTAAGCTTTGGATCCTCCAGAGATGCCAAGAACGCTGCAGCAGCATCGGTTTTAATGGTAGGTGTGCGATCCAACTCCTTTTGCAGCATCTTGTTCCATGCTATAACTAAGCTCCTTAGTGATGGGCGACCATGGGCCTGGAGAATGGATGAGTTTTTGTGAGCATTTCAGTCATATTCATCGTGGATAAGTTCAACCAAATAATAATAAATAAATGGATATCATAACAGCAATAACAGAACGGAATGGAAGGATAAGAAAATGATTCAGTTTAGACAATGGGTTCAACTCATGAACTGGGATTAGGTAAATGCATGAAAGAAATGAATTCAATAGATAAATTACTTGAGAGTGTAAAACAGCTTCCGCCAACATCCCTGTGTCCTGCCACGCTTTCTCCATTAAGGCATTATCCCCGAGAACTGCAGCCGCAAATGCTGCTTCACGCCCGTGACCAGCTGCAATCAAATTGCTTACCAGACCCTGGGAAATTAAACTGATATTAGTAATTACCCTATGGATTTCAGGAAATGTAAAGATAACAATGCATTATATATCAAAGTCACATACCGATAGTCTAGTAAGCTCCCCATGGTTTGCAAGACGGAGTGCCAGGCCTCGCAGCATCTGTCCATGCAAAGCTCCCTTTACAGAAGCTGCAGCTGCTAATCTCTTCAGAACTTCACGAGCAATGTCAGATTGCCCAGTGGCATCTGCTGCATCAATAAGATCAAAAAACTCCTTGACAAATTTCACTATTCCCTGCACGGCATCTGCAAGACTCTCTTGCTTAGCTTGCTTAGCAACCGCCAAATTAAGAATTTGTGTAACATCAGTAGCAGCAGTTTCTGCAGTTTCTTGCCCCACATCTCGGCTATTGCTCATTGTCAACAAGCACGCAAGTGCTCTTTTCAGGTCATTGCTTTGCATTGCCAAGTCAAACTCCAACCTGGGGAGTCATCAATATTAGTTGATATCCTTTGGCTATACATACAATAAAAATCGGGACATGTGTGCTATATGGCTATCAGATCACAATGCCATCTGTAACAGAATTCATCTCAAATAGGCCGAATAGAAGTCTTACCTCTTTGAAATTCCAGGCAAATGAAGAGCTTCAGTGGCATAGCCCATTCCCAGCATAAACTGAGCAAGGTCATCATGGTGCTCTCGGCCAAGTCTAGTTGCCCTGCACAATTAGTTATATGTTAATTATTGTTCTCAGATCCTAAAGATAACAAGGTTCAGTGCCCTAAAGACATACCATTTCACAGCACTGACAGGATCCCCATATGCTGCAAGGCAACGGCATCTTATACCGGGATGGCTGAGTGACAAGGCATGTGCACACATATACCTTAAAAGGACATGGAACATTTCAGAATTACATCCAATGGAACATATCAAATAGAAAAAGGTAACAATGTATTTTATTTGAATAAACTTTAATCCTCAAACAAGTTATAGTGCATGGGGGAATTGCTTTAGCTCTTTTAAGAAACACATAAGATGGTTAAAAGGGTATATCTTACCTATCAACAAGCCAGAGAACTCCATCTCTTACGCCAACCACAACAAGAGGTCCAATAGGTCTCTTCTGTTCAGGAGGGAAGCGAGTTACTGCAACAGACACGCCTCCTCCAGCAACAGCCACTTCAGCATATCTTCTATCATCCAATTCTTTCTGAAATACTGAATCATCTCCATCTAACCTGGATTGCTTTGGCACTATAAACGGTGGTATAGATGGAGCATGCTGAAAGGAGGCTAAACGAACAACCTGGAAAAAGGGTGAAGTCAGAACTATTGCACAACGCTCCATATATTACCAGATCACTAATTTATGTGAATAAATAACTAATGAAGACAGTCACCAGGCTGATCGACATTGCAGCCTATTAATTAAGAATGCCTTACCACACTCTAGCTACATGTATTCAGACAAGATAGGTTTACGGCTCAAATGATATATATACCTGGTCCTGTTATTCTTCTTTATTCTAAACAAAAGTTCAGGTTTGGCAATAACGGACATAATTGACGTAGCATAGACTAGCTTTGCTCGGTTTTGGTCAGTTCAGGTCTCACAACTTTGTTTCTTAATCACCTAAGTTTTGTCTTTGTATAACTCAATTACTCAACCCCTCGGCTCAGCTCAGAGTGAGGTATTGATGAATGTTTGAGGGAAAATAATAATAATTGATGTAGAATTTTAATGCCTACAGTAACTTTTTAATTGATGTCACTTTGTTGTTGATGATGATGGTGACGTAGGATTTTAAAAAGAAGCACAGCTACATCTTGGAGTGATGCCCCTAGTTGGCTCTTCAGGAAATAAACAAATTTAGTGATGTACCATCTTTTGCTTATCCTTGATCAATGTCACGTTAAAAAAAGATCAAACTGAAAAAGAACATGGTGAAGTTGCAAATACTGAAAATAAGTACTAAAAATATCCATTGAATTTCACCAACTTTTGCTTATTCTTTTTAATTTCACCAACTTTCGGTAATCTGATTTATGGAAGCAAAAGATAATAATTTAACAATAAGGCAGAAAATAAGTACTAAAAATATCCATACTAATCATACCTGCAACATTGGCGGTCTCAATGATATTTTCTCACTTGCTGTAACCTTGGGAGCTTCAACGGTGATAAGAGCTAAATCTCCATGCTCTGCAACTGCCTGGCTCTGAGCTTCTCTTGCTTTCATTTCTTCTTTCCTCTTTTTTGTTTCAATGTCAATTGCTGCAACCCCAGCGTCGACAAAGACACACCTGGGGAATATTGTTTATGTTTACAAGGTCAAGGGAGTTACATGTACCATTAAAAAATAATTGCTTAACACAAATCCACCTAGACTATATCTTCCACCAAAAATGCAACCAAAATCAGAAAACTTTAGCTGCATGATCAACGTCTTAGCGCTATAACTGTTTGTACCATTGAATGCATTTCATGTTTCGTTTCTCCCAAATAAAGTTTCTGAAAATTGAAATCCAATAGCTGCTTATTTGAGAGTACAAATTCAATTGTACAAGAACGCAAAACCCTCCTATCATATCCTTATCCTCTGTTTTTATTTACAAGCTTGCATCACAAAGGTAGCATTATTGACATAACTACTTTATCAGGGACCAGAAAACAAGATAACGACAATATGGTAGCACAAAAAAGAGTAACATTATGACCGAGTTAATAACTGTCGTTAGTAGGAAAAGATGATTAGCTTACTCGATTGTTGTTGGTGTAGCCACAAATAACTGTCTACGATGCCAAACGCCACCAGTGGCAAAGGGAATCGAAACATCTCCAAGATACCTAAATTGAGGCCGCAAGGAAGAAATTACAATATACTGCTGATAAGCAAATGCACAATACTCCACAGTTTGGTCCCACACAGTCCACTCAGGTTGTGCGAGTAGGCCGCTTACAGGCTGATAGGTTTCCCAGCTGCAAAAGTTAAATGCAAATTCAGTCTAGCATTGATGTAAGCTGCAAGAAGTAAATTATTTGGATGAGGAATGAATCAAAAAGCAATGAGCTCTAGCATCTTAACAAAAAGACACAGCTGTATGGCAATAATAAGAGACACATATATACCTGTATAGCTGGAAATTTTGTGGAGGCCCTTCTTTAGAGGAGAATGGATCATCAGAAGCAAAAGATGACCCGCTTCCTCCAAAACCCGATAAGGGCATTGATTGAACAGTTGATATAGCTGTTGCCGTAACAGGACTGATTCTACGAGATGTCCGGTATGTTACACCAAGCAAAGCACCACCATGCAAGCCAATAACCTGAAAGACAACAAATTCACAGACATAAATATCCCTCTCTTTATGAAATACTAGCTTGATATGAGCAGAACATTATACTAGATAGAAACCATCCTGCTGCTCCATTTCTCGTGATGACCGGTAAAATTAAGGCTAATTTCACTAGTCCAAAGATATATGCTCAACAGTGAAAGCAAGAACAGCAAACCAAGCAAACACCCCATGTTGCTAAAGCTGCAAGACATGACAAGGTACACTAGTAAAAACTATTTATATGACACAAAACATAACGAGTATGTTATCTTATTATCCAACAATGGAAACTTCAGCATAATTAAACAAAAACAACAAACAACCAAATAAACAAAATGATTTTTCTCTGGGAAAATTAAGCAAGATTACAAATCAGTCACTGGTTGTAATGTTAATAGGTGATATTATAGTTTTGCACTATGTGGCTTAGTAAAAGACGTTTTATCATGTGACATAATAAAGTGATGAGATTGTGCCCAAAAAGATAACAGCACTGTACCGCTGTTCAAAGATGTGGACTGAGACTTTTCGAAATTAGACAAATGTATGAAACACAATTGAACTTCATTCAGCTGAAAACTTTTCAGCACAATGTACACAGTATGCAAGTATCTACAAGTGAATAAGTGATGGTGTTTCATATGTTCAAATTTTCACCTAGCTGTAACTGTAAAATGGGAGTAAATCACAATTACAGATCACCATGGAACACAAAAACAGAAAATAAATCCTCACACGCAAAAGGGAAAATAAATGATAAGTGATGATTACCGACCGGCTCACTACGGCCATCAATCGATCTCTGCAAAACATGGGATGT
Organism: Eleusine indica; assembly: GCA_030378355.1. Classification (NCBI taxonomy): domain Eukaryota; kingdom Viridiplantae; phylum Streptophyta; class Magnoliopsida; order Poales; family Poaceae; genus Eleusine; species Eleusine indica. The sequence goes on from CM059497.1 coordinate 45,882,953, forward strand.
TCCATCATCTAATAAGATGCGCACTTGTACTGTGGCTGCTGAAGCTGCACTAGCTGCTGCAGCTGCCGCTTGAGCAGCCGCAGCTGCTGCCTCTTTTGCCTTTTTAGAAGAACCACCTTTTACTACAAGTGGCATTCTTGGAGGCAACGCACTCTCTACCAAGGCATATCTGTCACGACAGGTATCCCAGGCAAAAAGCTTCCCTGTTCCTGAATCGACAACTGACCAATCACTTGCTTTATAAACAGCGAAGGATGGGATATCTGGCCATACAATGGCAACATACCTGCAATGAAAACAATATAGACTTTCTGAGAAAATTTATTTTAATTTAGGGAGCAATTATCAATAGATTATCAGGATACAAAGTTACTGGAATATTGAAATGTTGAACCAGTCTCAAACTCGCCTATGGCTTTCTCCTAGATTTCAGTTGGTTAGAGAACAAATAGTTCCAATTTCCTAAACCTAACAAGTAATAGCATAAATATTCTAACTGTATTGGAAACTTAGAGCTTTTCTATCTTTCCAAAGACTAAAAAAGTTTCTTTAACAAAACTGGTGCAGATTGACGCACATGAAACTAGAGGAAACCAACCCATTCATCAGTTTTCTGGATCCTCTAAAGCATTAAGTGGCAAATACGCACTAAACTCAACTCGACATAAGAGATGGCCACTTGTGAACTAAAAGACTGTACAAAAACAACTCAGCAAATGACTACCTTGCTTATAACACCAAATGATTACTTTCCTTGTAACAGCAAATGACTACCACTGTACTACTGTACAACACATGCAGTTGATGAATAATGCAACAATAACCAAAACAAAGGCTAGAATAATATAATTCATCTATGGGTGACGCGTCATGATGCCACTACAAGATGGTTACATAAGGCAAACCAAGTATACATTTGCTTATATGTGCTGTATGATAGTAAGTTCTAGATGACATAGTAAGTTCTAGACGACAAAAGTGTGTACACATACTTACTTTCCAGAGCTGCTAACCGAAAGAACTGAATAGGAGTCATGGGGAGCAGGAGTGCTTATATGCTTCTTGGTTTGCTTTACAATCAGCTGTTCTATTGATTCATTCCTTGATCTTCCGGTTTCAGATACAACACCAGCATTTCCAAGAGAGGGATTTGCTGTGTTTGACAATTGGAAATTCAGTAACTTAAGTTCTCTTTCAACAATGTAAACAGCAGAATGCTCCTTGTTTCCTGTTGGTGATGGTAAAGGGGCAACAGCAGGAAGAGCTCTCGGGTCAAACTCACTTAATATAATACCAATATTAGTACCAGTAGCAACAAGATGTGGCTGTAAGGGGTGTGCCACCATGCAATAAACCTGAATAAACGCAAAGTTCAGTCCATTATTAGCAGCACACTTGAGGAAGTTAAAGCACGATGTCTTTGTATGTAAACCAGCATTTCCTCAATCATGAGTGCAGAATACTGAGAAAAGGCAGACATACAGCAATCAGTGAAATCTCCAGCAAAACATGGGTAATTTCTCACTTTGTCTGGAAGGGTTATCTATTGTGTATGAATGAATTCCTGAGGTTTGTCAGCAATTATTCAATCTACATGAGACTAAACTGGCACTATCTAATCATCCTTAAAGGTCAAATTAATTCTATGAAATAGATAAGCAAATATCTAGAACAGTGCATGTGAGTTACATTTACTGTATTTTGAAGCTATACTTGAGGTATGTGCATGTCTCAACCCCACAGACCCTCAAAACACCAATGGTGAGACAGCACTCGATCACCTCAAATACTGGGAAAATGAATACAACTGGTTCATCATACTGTTCTAGTTTGTCAAATTAACACAACAGCTTAAGCATATATAACCGGAAAAATAATGGCAACATGACAAAAGCATGTAACGGAACCAAAACATAAGCATACCCTCAGTTTCTTATGCTGTGCCAAGACTTGTGGAGGAACTAGTGATGACAATTCACAGAGGGGTCTTGTTAAAGCAGAATAAGTTGGATGCTCTATGGCCCTGTAACAATCCATGGTGCGGACAAACCATATTATCATCAATCGTAATAGAAAAAAATTCAACTATTGTTTTTCTACATATACAAAGAAAAACATACCATATATGAGAGTCCTTGACACAAGTTAGAATATCAAGGTTAGGTGCCCGAGGATGGCACCACGATGCAACACTATGACAAGCAAGTTTGGGTACTGGTTTGATGCGTCTTATTTCCTGACCAAATACAATACCATGAGCTCATCTTGAAATCATAAAAATATATAAATTCAATCAAAACACTAATGGTAGTACCTTAAAAGTAACAGTATCCCATATGGCTAAAGTTTTATCAGCCCCTATTGTAATGAGCTGTGGAGCACTCCCCATCACCCTTGAAAGTTCAACTGCAACTACACCTCCATCATGGGCCTTGAGAAAGACATAAAAACAAAGGGAAAGAAGTGTCAAGCAACTAGCAACCTGAGTAACAACTAAAAACTTATAGTTATCCCCAAATATCTACCACATTGTTTTTTGAGGAGACAGAAACATGTAAATGTGCCAAAGTTGATACCTTCAAGCTAATCTTAGGAACAAGCTCCCGAGACTCATGGATATGATCGGCACTCCATAATATCAGCAGGCCATCACTGCCACCAGAAACTAAATGTACCTGATATAAAATGCAATTGTTATGAATAGAAAGGTGTAAAGTACCATCTATACTAAAATGAAGATGCAATAGAAACAGAAAAATGGTTCGGTATTTAGGTATCAAAAAACCACAACATGCACTAGAAACTCACTGTATATGTACACAACAGACAAAAAACAGACCTGTGGCTGCCAAATATGAAACAAGTATCAAATACAACAGTTATGTGATTGTTTACCTCGCCAACTGCTGACATGAATGTCATTAAGCAAGCTATTGCTCCTTTATGCCCACCAGTATACCTTCGCACAAGCTGCAACGACAAAATTGCTCCGTTTATAAACTACAGAATGAAGAAACTGGGTGGCAGAATATGTATATATGTAACCTTCCATGTCAACATTGAAAGGACTCTTATCACGCCATCAGATGACCCAAAGGCAACAAGAGGGGCATCAGTAGAAGGCGACCTCGAAAGGAATTCCATGCTGCAAAATTGAAAGCATGATCTGAGTCAAATTCCAGTTCCCAGCACTGACCTAAAGTAACTAAGTAAGTCACTTCCTATACAATAAATGAGTGTTGAGTGGCTACATACAATCCGTTTGCATCATATAAAATGAATAAGAGTGAACAGGAGCAGCTCACTTGCTTTTAATCTAATATTGGTGTTAATTGCATTGCTAAGCGCACAAATTGAAGTAAGGGTCAACATGTGGCAAAACGGCAGCAATAGCACAAAGGAAGTTCATGGCTAGAACTTACAGCCCTTGAATCATACAGGTTAAACGTCATAAAAAGTTCAACTATTTCACTCATTTTGCTTCTTGAATCAAATAGACAAATATACAAGATTATCAGTGCTAGTAGAATGATTCAACGCATTCACATGCCATGAAATAAGTAAACAGAAATATGGAACCATAAACATGAGTAACTGGAGCAAAGTAACCATACCATAGAAGCGATCTGTTGTCAAGCTCTGATTTAGGAACATCACGGCCCCGCATTGTCACTAAATCCAAAAATATCACTTTGTTCTCACAGCAAATGACAACAAAGTGCCTTCCTCTAGTAGATGGGGCAGGTGCACTGAAAGTGGAAGACTGTTTACTGACTGCGGTTGGGGCCTCAGCTGCAGCAGAGCAATTGCGCCAATGTTGCCAAAAGCGAACGTCATCATCATAAAAGGAAACCTGCTTTACACTTGGGAAAGAAAAGTAGACCCATTGGGAGTCAGGCAAAAAAACTATGCAAGTGATTATCATAATAAGGGAACAAAAAATTCAAATCTATACCTTCCTCCTCGGATGGCCTCAGTTGGCTTTCCTTTTGAATCTGCATGAAATGTTCCAAAGGCAGAGTAAGGAAAAAAAAAAACAAATGTTACTACTACTGGGTCAGCTTGCAAAATTATCAAAAGAAGAAGCTACCAAATGCTATTTGAAGTCAGAAAGGACAAAAAAAAAACATTACAACTAACTTCACTAGGATCAAAATTTGGGCTGCATTTAGGGTGTTGCAGATGAAGATCTTTGTAAATTACTAGTAAAAATATGATGATTTGATCAAAACAGTACTTGATACAACGTTTCTTCTTGATGCATTGGATTATAAGCCCACGTCCAGCAAAGAGCATGTCACATTCGGTCATAAGCTATAAGTTGGTATAGTTTTAGCCATGTTGTTCCTACTAACAAAGTAACAATGTGTATGCGACGCTCAAGGTTATTCACTTAATTTTTTAGTTAGTCATTAATGTTAGATCACATTACATCAGGAGATTAAGAAAAGCATCCTAGCTCTACAACTACAAGGGCAGAGAAATGACCTATCGACAGGACTGGATCACAGCAATCAGTGAAGAAACAAACATTTCAACAAATTAAGCATCCATCCATCAAATTCAATAGCTCCAACAGCATTTAAACTATGCACAACAATCACGCGGCGTGCTCAACAGACATACAACAAACGAGAACTACTGCATACATACCGTCTCCCTCAGCTAGCTTCTCAAGCTTCGCTCCGACCAAACGCCGCTCGTCTACGCCGCCCGCCTTCAGCTCATAGATGACCTAAGCCGCACCAACAAATTCCGAAGCACGGTGAGACCAATTGAAGCTGAGGCAACGCCTGGGCACCGTACCACGGCATCAAATGGGCCGACAGCGAGCGGGTTGCGAGAGGCAATCGGTACCTGGCGGTGCTCCCAGTCCCAGACGGAGACACGGTCGTTGGCGTCGGCTGTGACGAGCCAGGGGTGCGTGGGATGGAGCTGGATCTTCACGACCTTGTCGCTCGTCGGCCGGAACGCCCGGAGGCGGAGCATCTCGCCGCGGCCGCCGCGTGCGGCGGCAAAGTCGAGCGGTGGCCGCGGGCGGGAATAGAGATCTGCGATATGGAGATCTGCGGAGGAGCAGGGAGGTAGTAGTGATGTGTGGGGGAGCTCGCGGGTGGTGGCAGGTCGGAGAGATCTGAGTCGGGGGTTGCCACGGTGAGACAGCAGAAAGAAGGGAGAAGATGAGCTGGACGAATGGGCTGTTTGTGGGCCTCCTTATTGGAGTGTTGAGCCTTACTTCACCTTTCGGCCCGAGTCTATAACTTGGGCCGGTTCAATGTTTTTACACTGAATGGATCTTTTAGGTGTTGTTAAGAAGGACGAAAACATGGTTTGCAGATGAAAATAGTATTAGATGTGTTTCCCCACAGCATCATAGCGATGAGACGGGATCGATCGTTGTTGTCCTGGCATCGAGGAGAACTGCAGTCAGTCTCAAGAACTGCAGTCAGTCTCAACCTGACCTCGATCATTCCCAACCGACAATGCCGATGCAACCTGCTGTGTTTGTATTTTTTTAGAGTATATGATATGGCCTGCATTGTTTGTTCATCGAAACCGTTATCGGCATTGAAAATCTCGCAACAGGTAACTCTATGTACGTACTTTCAGATTTTTATACTCCTTTTTTGCGAGTATATTTTTTTAGTCCTTTTTTCGCTTCGCTTATAAATGTTGTTATTCATTGGCCTCTGCGTACTGTTACAGCACGTTATGGTTCGATGAACCAGGGATCTATATGAATCGTCGCCTAGACGCGAGCACGTGAGCACACGAGAGAAGCATGGTACGTACTCGATCTGCTTTCGCTGCAGGTACTGGCGGCAAAATTGCAAGTGCCTTTAGCGGTCACATGAAAAATGTACTAACGACGGTACAAGAGAGTGGTACGCAAGGTGCATGCATGCTCGTGGCTTCGGAATTGTAGCGACAAATCCGAGCCCGACGAGGCAGTGAGTGGGCGTAGGCACAAGCCCACAAGTCGCCGTGATCCACGGCAACATCCACATCACGTACCGAAATCACCTCACATGCATTGATGCATGAGTACATGGCATTGCTCTTTCTCGAACGCTAGCTCGAAAGACGACCGCCGTCCATGGCACGTTCCTTACCCGACGCGGACGACACCGATACGCGATCCATCCAAATCGTTCCTTGTCAGAACAGCATGGCGTGTCTCCGGAATCTCCCTCATGTTAACCAACCGTCGTGTGGCTCATCCACGCACGCATACACGAATCCGGTACCTAGCGGCGCATCTCGGCTATCGAACTAGCAGGTGTGAAATGAATGTCACCGGTGGCATTGTCAGCGGAGAGAGAGGAAATGTCTGGATCAGCAAGCGACGATCGAGCCATGGCGTGGCCTACAAGTAGTGCGGACTGGGCATGCAAGTTGCGGACTACGGCGCTAGCAGCAACCAGCTAAGTGTGTTCGGTGCATCGCAATCGATCGCAGCGTCCTGGCTCTGCTGCTGCTATCCCAATCAGAGCCACGTGACTGCCTGCAGCTGCCCCGCGCCGGCGGCGCCGGGCGCGGTGGTTACGTACCCGCAACGGACAGCGTCACATGCCGGGGCTCTGATCCCTTCCTCATCGTCTCGGTGCAACTTCACTCTCGCTCACCGAGTCACCTCCACATAATATAGACGGACGCATGCACGCAGCGTCACATCGATGGAAGGATATGCACTGCACCCCAAGCACCGCGCGAATGGCCAGGCTGGCGGTGGCCCAGCGCGGGAGCGGATAAGGCGACGTACGACGTAGCGGAAATGCTGAGGCGAGGCAAGCATGCGAAGCAGCGCAGGCCGGCGCTCTGGCCGTTACATGCCGTGCGTGTCCCTGCAGATCGAGCAAGCACGGCCGGGCGACGGGCATGCGCGATTCAGCGCCGCGGTCGGGGCCGGAAACGGCAAGCTAACCGCCGGTCCGACGGCACCCTTGGGTTGGGCCGTTTCGAGAAGGGGCCCCCGCCGCGTGAGACGGTTAGTTGTGCTGCTGCCCCGGGACCTCCGACCCCGCACCGTCCCGGTCCCGGCGGTAGCTAGCTCGTCGCGCTCCTTGCGCCGCACGGCTGATGGCTCTGCCTGGCGGGTCATCACGAAAAATCAAGGTTCCGAGCTAACCCGGCGATTACTCGATCTGCGCCGGCCGGGCGGCCGGTGGGGAAAAAGGAGGGAGAGCGCGTGCGACCGGAGCAGGGGACGGTGGATCTACTGTGGAAAGGCGGATACGGCGAGATATCGAGGGGCCATATGCATCATAATGGGCGCCAGGCCGCTGCAAAATCCATTGCTGCGCCTGCCCTACTACTCCAGTAGTTTCGTTATCGAGTGCCGAGTGCGTTGCTCTGCACGCCACGCTGCTGCGGTGCGGGGGACCGACAAACCTTGAACGCTGCCATTGGTTCCTCCGATGATGAGCTGACAACGCGTGCACCGACCATCCCGTCCCGTCTCGTGAGGGTGGAAATCACACCCATTAACCTGATGTGGAAAAGGCTCCTCAGTCATCCAAGGATTCGATGGAGCCGCTACCCACGCCGTACCCATCTCAGCTTTCAGGGACCGGCTTGCCAATGGCGCCCCGAGTCCAAGCCACTGCACCCCGTACCGTTCCTCCTCCTACTCTCCAGTAAATGAAAGGGCATCCGTGGCAGAGCAGAGCATGATGGCATATGCCGCGGGCCTAGCAAGCTGGCCATTGCCGTTGCCGGTCCAATCGATCACCGACGTACATCGCGGTGATCACCACATGTGATTTGCGACAGTTTGGCTTCGTACGGAACAAAAGGTTACTCTTTCCTAAATACTCCCTCTGTCCAATATAATTGGCATTTTAGCACTTTCTAATTGTCTCAAAATAATTGTCATTCTCACTTCCCGATGCATCTTTCTCTCTTCATAATACATCTCTATTTCTATCTCTTTCCTCCTTGTTTTCTGTGCACTTATCTTTTACACTTCTCTTTAATTCTCATGCCGGACTCCAAAATACCAACTAAATTGGGACGGAGGGAGTATCTTAATCGCAGTGGCATGGCCGGTGAGCTTTTAACGGAAAGGGCAAAATGGAAGATGAGCTCAACAACACATTGAATTATAGAAACATTATGCACGGGTGATATTTGAAAGATTGAGATTAAGGGTTCTTTTTCTTTTATCATCCTTTGAAGTGGTGCTGTCGACATGAGATACATGAATTATATTTGAGTTTTAATTCCTTTGTTAACCAAGTTGTAATCAGTAAGCGGTAGTGTTAGTTCAAGTAGGGATGAAATCAGTCGGAAACGATCTAAACAAGGCTCAATTATTTTTGTTTTTTATTTTTTTAAAGCAAAAGCGATAACGGTACTAACGGAAACGAATATGGCGTCCATATTTCAGTAAAGTCGGAAATGATATTATGGCAAGTAAACGAACGGTATCAATTGGGAATCGATATTTACAATCAGAAACATGAATCGAGGAGTATGGTAACGATAAAACAAATAATTTAATAATTAAGTATGTATGGTAAGAAAAATCTTGTATATGATAAATGCTAGTATAATTGTACATCTAAGAATAAATCAAAAATGAGTTGTTACAATGGTTAATAACTGACTTCAATCTTTCCTTCATTGCCTTGTGTACATGTATAGAAAATTGACAAAATTTCCGTAGATTACGATTTGTTTTAGACTAAACGATCACTTGCCTTGTAGAGAAATTTGATGTAATTAAGATACTTAATACAATAATTACCTATGTTACTCTATGCTAATTTTCATGTTAAAATAAAAATTTTACAAAAATAATCAGAAGAGTTTAAAATTATTCTCACTACCACTTCCATGAATTACTATCATTTTCACGTGTTACTATTGATAAAATACGAAAACAAACATCAGTAGACCAATAATTACCACTTTTGCTTTCATCACTAACTTCAAGGATAGGGAAACGAACTCTCGGATAAAAGCATTGCCTAGAAAGCGACATAGTTTTGGTTGTTATATATTTCCCCTCCAAGGGCAGGTAAAACCTCGATAGCTAAGAGCCAGAAGCTAGGTTAGCGAAAGATAAGCCACATCTACTGCAACTGTATAAGTATCTAGGCTAGGCTGAGGAGGACGTCGGTTTGTCTGTATCTCCGTATGTTGACAGATGGACCGAGCAGTTCTAATCAGATCATTTTGGTCGGTCTATCTATTCTTGTTCCCTCTCCACTAGTCCATGTCAATCGATTGACCGACAAGTTTAAAATTTGATTATTCGTCGTCGAGTATTCCTTGAGGGAGCATGCATTAGTGGCCGCACGCGCGTCGCACCTGGAGCGTGCTACGCGGTCCGGCGGCATACAGCAGCGTACTGGTGACCGAAGGGGAACAACTTGTCGCAGTTGGAGTGAAGTGTAAACTTGTTCATGTTAAGTCACGCAATGAAAACGACCAAAGAGCAAGGAGGGTGCAGGGTGTAAATCCCTGTTATTCACATGCATGCACCGGTAGTTGCCAAACAAATGCTGGAGTGATTGGGTGGCACGAGATTTCAAAAATATTGTAAATACAGTAAGAAAATCAAAGCAAGAAATACAACAACGAATCATAAAGAAGTACTCTTTTCACGTTTTCTCTTGAGTGCATCGAGGCTCTAGCGTCTGCTGCCATCCTCCAAGCTTCTTGCATTCACTGCAGGAGCCTAACATATAGGCTCTGCCACTTCTTCATATAGAGTATTATACATTACATATTTGACAAACAAAGCATGGCACGTTTGTTTTAAGGTTTAAAAATTATACTATATTATTCTGAGAAAATAACGAAAGAATAAGTTACCCAAAACATTGTCCGAAAAATTCGAAGCACCTGGACGATGAGGGTCGTGATTCAATAGTTTAGGCTTCAGGGCCGATGAGTCCATTCTTTCTATCAAGATGTGATATATATACTCCCTCTATATTGTAAAAGAAAATTGTTTAGAACACATGATCTAACATACCAAAAATTGATTAATTAGAATGAAAGATATTTTGGGACTTTCCCAATCATTGAGTACGGATCGTCTGACTTGAAGTCACTCGTGCAATAGTCAGTGACATATGAGACCAGGTTAGCCATGGCCGCACAACATGTTAGTGTGTAATGCACGCATATAGTATAAGTCAGAAGATCTAGTCGCCTGGCTGGCTACCGTCATGCAGCGATACTGCTCAACCTATGAGATTGTTGGTTTGATTTCGAGCCATCATCGATTTCGTTCTCAAGAGGATGGCTTGCTTTTGTACAATGAACCATGAACCTAAAATGACTTCTATTTGAAGCACGAAGAGAGAACTGAAATTGCTATTGCAAAAGACCTCAATTGTACATTCTGTATTGTCACTGTTTCAACTTTGTGCTGGAAAAAGATAACATATATCGATTCTTAACCTTACAGTTCAAAATTGTATGGCAGATTAATCTTTTGGAATATAACATGACGAACCTCATTTCCTGTAGAAATGACTTTACCGGCTAGAACCTCCAAACCGCACGCATCCCCATGCACGGAATTCCGCAAGCATGTGCTTGTAGACCTTGACTGCTGTGTGCAGCACGAACTCGCCCGTTCCGAGATGATCGATCGAGGTACTGCAGGATGCGATGCGCACCCAACACAATTCCTCTAGAACCATTCGTACGTTGATTGAAAAGTTTGGCATCAATAGGCGTGGCGAGTCCGAAGTTCGAATGCCAGGCCACCTCACCACCGGAGTACATCCTGTTATGGTGGATAAAAATGGGTACAAACTGTGTCCGCCTGGAATAGACTGAGGCAAAGTCCACACACACGTGCAGAATGCTCTAGAACAGAATGCTGCAGGCATTAGGCCGGCATGCGTCCTTCGTTCCAATACAATTTGCCGTAGAGCTCCTAACACACATTATCCTTATCGTTATCCGCGAACCACGGGAGAATTTGGAATTCGTGTACTAAACTAGAGCCTTCCTGCTGTACGACTATTTATTTCAACCATATACTGATGAGAAAAGGACGTGATCTGTTTTCTCCATCAATAAGCAAATTCGGTGAACGTAAGTACGTACTAGCACGCAAGGGATGATAATGATCGTGTGCATATCTCTAACCTTGTTTATTGTAATAAAAAACTTGCAAATCTATTGGAAATCAGCAAAATATTTCCATTTATCAAGCTTACTAATTCGTAAAACAGAGTTGTTTGCTGTTTCAGCCTAGAGATTTCCATCCTCTCTCCTCATGAAAGAATCGATCACGCGTGAGCACACACAGCGGTAATATGTTACAGGTGCTGTATTCAGAAAGAGTAAAAAAAAACGCGAAGAAAATGATGAAATTTCGTACTGTTGAACACAACAAATCAAACTAGTCTCGCATGTGTTTGGTATGATGTCGTGCGTTAGCTCGCGTGTGCTCAGTCCTATGGCCTGTGTGCCGCCTGCCTTTAAGACGATGCGCAAGAAATCAAACTGGTCTGGCGTGACCTTCCACCAACCTGTCGTAACGACTCACTGACACGTAGGAACATCGTGGACACCGCCCCGTCGGTCGTACCATGCATGCAAACATTTTCCTTGCACACGTACGTTTCGTCGGTCGTACCAATGCGTGCAAACATTCAGATAACAGAGAAAAGTTGTAGTAAAACGAAGCACAGCCGCGATTAAGGAAAAAAAAAAAACTGAAACACGACACACAGTATACAAAAGATCATGGGCGAGCGGTACTTGATTACTGTTTCGCATGTATGACATTATCCTGTTACCAAACACATTCACGAGGTGGACACTGAGTCGACCGTTGGGCGGGTGCCCGGTCAATCGTGCGTCAGATGGTTTCCACGATATCCCAACGTGTGCCATGCCCATTGGAACCTACGCATAGAACCACCAGATCGAGTTTATTAGATTACCGACCACACCATGACACCGTCCTCATGACGAATCCCGGCTAATAGGCTAAGCTTACGACGAGTTAATCAAACCATATCCGGAACAACGCGATCGATGGAGCCGCAAGATGATCGTATCCCCGGCGGCCAGGTGGACCAACCCGAGTCTCCCGCGCGTGCGGCGGAAAGCCACGCACGCACGGCTTTTTATCTGATCCCCGGCCAAGCAATGCCCATAAACCAAGGAATGCGACGTGACGGGGTAAAACCGCCGATTCCAATCGGCGCCAGCATCTCGCGTTTTGTCTCTTGGCGCCCTCAGAATCTCAGGTCGCACGCACGTTCGGCCAAACCAAACCAGCGAGCGACGCGGTGAGGCGGCCGGTCGGGTCGACTCATCGCCAACGCGCGCCACGAGACCCAAGAGGAAATATCGGCAAGCCAAGCTCGGCAAGCAAGCGCCGGCGGTTGGACGGAGAAGGCACGCGCGCGCGTAGTACGGGGCACGCTGATGACGGATCGAGGCTTGCGCGATCCGCGTCAACGTGTAGTAGCCACTTGGCCGCTCCGCGCGAGAGCTCACTGGGGGCGTTGGCAGGTGAGACTCGGTCCTGGGATAAGGAAGGACTGAAGGCGGCTGGACTGGAGCAGCGCTGGACCTCCTATCCGTGTGTGTGACTGTGCGCGAGGAGCCCGGGTCGACACGTCGGAATGTGCTGGAGAGATCGCGAGCGGGAGGCGGAAACCTGACGGCGACATGTGTGCCGCCGGGAGGGGTTGGTGCCGCTCCTACTACTGTGTTCGTTGGCGACGTGACGGACGCGGACGTAATACTAGGCGGGAAGCAGGAACGCGAGATTGTCACGTCCGGCCGGATATCGGTGATTTGACACGGACACTCGAGCTAGGCCCCGTCCACCGATTGATCCGTGCTACCGCGGCAGCCACACCAACGGGGTGCCGACGCAATTGCAATGCCTGAGGGATGGGTCGTTGCGCTCGCGGTTGTCGCGTCGGAATCGATGGCGAGGGATCCCGTGGCGGCCTCCTCGGACTTGCCGGCCGGTCGTGCTCCGGTCGTGTTTGGCGCCGCTTGTGCCCCCAGATCGAGGCGCCATGCGGCGGCGGCGTCGGCTTTGGATTCATCGGCTCGGGTTGCATGCAATGGTCGCCTATCCACGACTCCCCGCACACGTGACGTACTCTGTCGGTCGGTCGGTCGGTACTCCGCGTTGCTACAAGCAGTGAAGATCTCGTACGTGAGATGCCACCTCTGGTGCCGAGCCAGTGCCTTCTTTTTTGAGGCGGTGCGCCATCTGCAGTCACCCATCACTGGCTGCTAAATTCATCCCAAAGAAGTCACCCATCACTGACTACTGGTTGGTAGTGGTAGCTTCACGGCGTATCCAAATCACAACGGCCACGCCGACCACCCCCAAAAAGTATATATACCGTGTGGTATTTGGAGCGCCTAGCACAAAAAAAAAAACCAAAAAACAACGGGCGGATTTGCAGTTGAAATAACGATCGAGTTTGCTAGAATTCCAACCAGTCATCGACTTGCGCACGCCAAATCAGGAGGAACAGAAAAAAAAAATATCACATCCCACTTGGAAAAAGATACGAGGAGTATGTGACGAGTAATAGAATTTTTAAATTATTTCAGCGAGATACTGTATTCAATTGGCCCGCTGTTGATTTTGCGTTCTGGGGAGTACTAGTTTATAGCCACTGTTGATCCCAAAAAAGAATCCTAATTAAGCGCTGGTACATGTGCAGATGCAGCCTACTACTGCGAGCATGTGCAACCAACTCCGTCATGATCATGTAGTACAGAGCCCTGCCGTTAGGTTGCTCATGTCATAGGGGTTAGCGGTTTTTTTTGCCCTTTTCAAACTATAGGGGTTAGCGTTGGTTGGTCAATTAGCAGTAGCCTCGCCGAGCCCCGAGCCCAGTAACTACCAACGGCCGTGGCGGGGCCCCCGGCGCCATCAGCGGGCCACGTGCTCCCGGGCCTTCCGGCTGTCGGCATGATCCGCAACGTGGTGGGCGCGGCACCCACCCACCACCTACTGGGCTGGGCTATGCTATAGTACTGCCTGCTGCCGGTGACGCTGTGGGGCTCGGGATGCGTATGAATTCACCGCTGCATTACGTGGCGCTTCGTACGGTCCACCACCTGGAAAGCGACGCCCTTTTGGCTGGCTCTGCGGGGATCCTCCGCGGGACCCGCGGACTCCAAATCCTGGATTTGGCTGTCCTCTCCTCCGCCCCGGTTGCACTGTTCGTTCGGTGGTTCACCATGACAGGCCATGTTACCGCCTAGGCAGTCCGCACCGTGCTACTTTCACTGGTAACGCTAGGAACGCAATTTGTTGAGACCAGGTCCTTTGTATGTTGGCTTTACACCCTATTCACAATATAACACGTGGTGAACATATATATGAGTATGATCACAAAAAAAAAAACATATATAGATGAGTACAAAATTACACATGAACAGCGTCAAAAGCCCCGATCCACCTTTTGAAATATCTTCAAATGGGCGGCACATTTTTTTTGTAATTCATCGACACTAATTTAAAGAAATAGGATTGTGTTTTACTATATTTGACAGGAATTTCAATTTTAACAAGCACGTACTGAGACAGAGTCTAGTCATATATACCTTCCATAAATCGATTACAGAGACACTTTATCAAAGAGTTTGACTACAATAAAACATATAGCTAAGGACCATAATTTTACTTCTAAGGTCAGTCTCAATGCAAGGTTTTATGGCACGCTTTCTAAAAATGTCATATCATATAAACCTATTTGAAATAGTAAATGAAATAAGTTCTCTCAATACAAGGTTTTATGTTATGGTTTCATAGGTTAGGATATTATTTAAATGATACATCTAATTGATCAATGATAATTCATAAAGTATGTAGAGATGAAACAAACTATTCTCAATGGAGGTATCATTCTAGTTTTAAAGTTTAGGTAATCGTGTACATCAGGTTTTATCCAAATGAAACTCAACTCCTCTCTCTCTCATCATAAATTATATGCCACATCATTATTTTTGCTTATGTGGTATAACATTTAATGAGTTTGAAACTCATATGAAACTTGGACTGATACTGATCTAATGACTATAGTTAAAATTCCTCAGCTAGAGCGAGCCGCGCTTTCATTAATTAGATGTGATCTTAAGCTGATGTAGTTATGCCGTATGAAGAAACAAGTGACATGCCATTGTCTTCAAATCCATTTTGTTTCAGAAAATATTTACATATTTTTTTATTCCAATACGAGATCGTGAAGACATAACCTCATTTGACTTCCTTAAAAAATCGAGAATGATCTCACCACACATTTTCTATAAACATATCTCATCAGCAAAGGTACTAAAGTCCTGTATTTCGCAAAAGAAAAATAAACCCTAGGCCGCCAAAGACAAAACTAAAGTCAAGATTAGATAACGTATTGTTTTAACAAAACTGAACACATATGCATGTAAAGATTAGATGGTTTTGTAGTCAAATTTTACTTTTATGAATGAAGTTGTTGGGTTGTCGGGAGGCAAACCAGCAGTTGATCTACGCCAATTTAGTTGTCAATATCCATTTTGAAAATCTGATCACGATATATGGATATATGTATTCAACTATTTTTAGTGTGAAGACACTTTTCTTCATATCACAATTTTTGCCTGGCCCCAAAGAAACTAATAGGTGCATATAGGATCGTATACATTGGAGAAGTGTCGACATCAAAGTGGATGCTCTTTTGTGATCCATTTGGCGTTGTATCTCGGCGCTTCATGCAGTGTGGGGACACTGGTCACTGAGATCCTGCAATCCAGCGCCGCGAAATCCTGACGCACCATGTGGCCGCGCACATTACAATTTGCGTTCTGCGCAGCGCCATTCAGGGCTACATTTTTGCTGCCATTGATTCTTTTCCCTTGGTCCGGCAGCCGGTCTATGGCTGAGAAAGTCCAAATGGTTGTCCTCCTTAATTCAAGCATGTGCACTTACTGTCCTCTCCCCAATATTTTGAGACAGTCTGTCCACCAGGACACGAGAGGCGCGCCCGCCTTACAAGTTACGATTACGACCACAGCATGCATGTCTATTTTTGGCGCTTTGCAGACTGATGTTGTACACTTATCTGGTTAACGGTGATTCAACCTTTAGTCTCAGCTTAGGTTCTTAATTTCCACAGATTTGCCAAACGGTCAAACTTAGTATTATGATGATATCCACAAGTTTTTTTTCGCTCGGAGTCAAGCCTTGGTCCCATGCATACCACGCCGTGCGTTCAATAAAGTCAATCACACCTCAGCGTGTCGTGTTTCTGGCATGTCCATGACCGATTGGTAAAACCCCTTTCCACGAATTCAGCAAAGCTCGGCTTTCCGATCGTGATTTGGTAAACTAACTAATTTCTTTTCAGCTGGTGTGTCCTTTATTAACAAGCTACCGATCGATTGGCGTTACCGTTTTGACTGATAAATCCGCCGGCCATGCATGGATATCCGACTATATATCCGAGGTTTCCTTTTGCTTCGTCATTTCGGTGAAGAATTCGTCATATATTGTGGATCATGTTTTGAGCTAGTTTTCTTCGGTTTGGCAGCACTAAATGATGCACACCCAGTCGCACGCATCTGCGGATTATTTTGAACGGAAGGACGAGGGACGTTAACAGGAAGACGGTCGCCACAGGTACGATCCATCCAGTCCCTCCGTGACTCCACTTACTCGAATATATGCATGCGTGGAGAACCACACACAAAAAAAAAACACTGTGCTAGGGGCCAAGCACACGAAATGCACCCGCGTCGGCGGCAACCATCGCGCGTGCGCCGTGTGCGGTCTGGCCGGCGGCGGCGGCGAAGGACAGCCCGACGTGTGGCGGCGAGGACGACAGACCGCGCGGCCGGCACATGCGTCCAAGACGTGATCAGGAGTTCATCAAGACTATTCCTGGACGCACGCGCGTACGGCGACGAGGAAGTTCGCGTCTCCTGATCGGGATAGCTCACGCGCGTCCGACCTCGACCGGTCTGAACGCGCGGGGGCGAGCCGGCTACGGCACAAAGGCGGCACACCCGGCCGACGGAGACGAATCTATCCTCTTCGCCTCTCACAGAAAGGAGAGAGATACACCCGGCCCGCTTTGGGACAGCGACGCCGACGCGCGGGGAGAGACTGCGCACCGGAATGTCACTGTGCGTGCGGACGTCACCACACGCGCGCGCAGCGACAGGTTATTTGAACGAACGCTCGAAAGCGCACGCGTCGTCGTCGTCGACGACCAAACGAATTGCTCCATTTGATGCATATAAATAAAGGCGATACTGTCTACTGGCATATACTGTAGTAGTAGCTAGGATTATTTGTGCACGCGCATGTTTGCTTTCATAATTTCTCTCTCACGTCATCCGTCCATTAGCCCGCGGAGAATACACTTTCCGGTCTCTTCGTCATTTTCTTCTGAGAGGGTTTAGACTGCTTTTATTTCCCCTTTGGAATCAATCGGAGACCCAACAGTAAAGCCTTTCACACACACACACACCCATATGGAGCTTGACGCATTGTCAAGTTACGTGTCAACCGCTAGATCATGACCGGGTTGTGAAAAGCCCGTCTTATTAATTCTCTGCTTAAATATTCCTAAATCTTCTCCCTCTCATAAAACCATTCGTACGTGACAAAGTAGTGATCAATCTTAGTACCACGACGAATATAATAGTTTATAATTTGCTAGCCGTCAATACATTGCATGCATCGCTTCATATATGATTCCTTTCCTTTCATTGGAAGAAAGAATATTCACTTCATATCTCACCCTATATATTTCAAACCCAATAATGAACTTTAATTACCGCTTTTAGTCGGGTCAAGTCTTTCATTTTTCCTTTTGCCCCCCGTCGATGCACATTCCAAACGTTGAATTCAAAGGGCGCGCAGTTTTCGTCGTTCGTCCATGCAAAGTCGCATACACGTAAATTTAGAGAAGCTTTTGGAAGGACCACGATGCTCCCACTACTGGCACATTGAGTATATGCGTATCGCTAGATCTGGGCTAAACGTTTAGTGGCTTAATAACTTAAACATGTCAAATGAAGGTACACACCCGAATCAAATTTGCTTGCCGCTCGGTCGGGGAGATGGCGTGGATCCTTGTTGGCGCGGACTCAGCACCGGCAGGAAAATTACGTTCGCCAATAATATCTTGAGACAAGTTGGTACGACTGCCAGATTAAGATTGAATGTGACCAAGGGGTCTCCGAGGTGACTCAGAGCCTGGTCAGTGTTCGGTCCTGGGTCTGCTGCAGCTGCAGCTACCCATCTGGATCGGTTATTGTCTTCCTGCAGTACACCACACATGCTTACGTAGAGATCGGCACTCGACAGCCCATGATGTCTGGTTTCTATATTAGACTGACCGCATTCGTTGTACTTTAAATTTATTCTTTAAAAAGAATATTTTGTTTTGATTAGTAAGATTTTTTCCTTTATATCTAATTTTTCCACATCCATTCATATCCTATATCCATCCTCTATATCAATTACTAGCCATGAGACCTGCATATCAGTTTTTTTTTCATTTTTTCTCCTCCCTCCCTCGCTTCCTCCCACCCACTCTCTCTCCTGCGGGCCTGCCGTCTGCGCGCATGAAGCAGATAGCGGACGGCCGTACCTGCGCTAGAAATGACCTACGCGGGGTGCTTCTGAACTTTAGCGCAGGGGATAGCGCATCCCGCTGCGGAGGATTTTCCGCTACCACAGTCCTGTAGGAGCCGCGTAGCGCACCTGGTGCGATCAGCCTTACAAAGGCTCATATAGAGGAGGATGAACAACGGAGGTTGTTTGCTTGATAAAGGGTAGACGTACACCATGAAACGGACTTTTGGATGCCATGCACAGTTATGAAATGTGTGATGGAAGGACGAATAATTTTTCTTTTGTAAAGGACCAGCTTGAATCATCTATTTATCAATAAATCTGCATACTTACATAAACATATAATAAAATTCATACAGTGGCTAAATCGCAGTATATAGGTTTCTTAAATTGAGGTGAGTGAACAATGCCAAATAATTGTCTCAATGATTAATCACTGCATAATCTAATCTGTATCATCCGTCAAGATCTCGACCAAATCCAATGACAGTTAGCTAATCAATGCTTTCAACTTGCAGTCCGCCGAGTTTGCCTTTGGCGCCAAGTTTGAAATTTCGCTTTCGGATTCCTTCACTTGAGTCATAACCACTAATCCCACTTTACTTACAATCCAAGAATCTACTCCGGCAATTATCAGCGCAGATGGGGATCTGCAAAAGAGATAAATGAGTTGAAATGATTACACACATTGCCTGGCCTTGCTGTATTATGCTGCTGCTAATTCACGACAATGCTAGCTGATCAATTCACTGCAAGGCACAACGCTATTCAATCATTGGTGGTTACACTTTATCTCCCAGCTCAAATATTAAGTGTTAAAATCTCACAATTGACACTGAACGAGTTATTCCTACGATTTGTTATTGGGAATATTATGATGGAACTACAGTTTCTTTTTGTTTGCCTTGGTGTTGGGTACTCAAACTGATTCCATTTAGTTTCATTCAACATCAGCCCTTTGTAACTTTGACCATTAATTTCTCAGAAACCACATAGTAATATAACGACAAAAGAATGACATTACTATAGATTCCTTACTAAGAGCAGTACTTGCATAAATATCTCTCTATTTATTTGTTTCGCAAAAAATCTCTGTTTATTTGAATAGTATGTATATGATGACAAATATTATTGATGAAAGTGGTTTGATGAACACAATGTCGATGTCTAAGTAGACATATATTTTGGATGAAAGAGATCAGATAGTACTCCAACTCCTCTGTTATTTCTCAATACAATAGTTTGATAAGAATTTTTTTATGAACTAGATCGGTGCATTCTCAGTAAAAATTATTAGCATAGCATCTCGGATGTATCTCTTGTAGCCCACTGAACCTTGTCAATTCTCCATTAGTCATGCAGTTTTGTCAATTATTATCACACACAAACTCGATAGGTTAGCCTGAGTTGTTATTGAATGACGGGCTCCCTTTGTTAACGTCCTTTCTCGGTGACCAGCGTGAAGTTGGAAATGGTATATGTGAGCACAAGAAAAGTAGCAATGAAGCAAAATCTAGTGCTGTAAAAGCTGGCAGAAAGGGGTCGAAATAAAAAACATTTTCATTGTCTGGATAAAAAATGGCAAAGCCCCACTGACATCAACGACCAGGACTTTCAGTCGGCATGTTGCAGGGTGGGCAGCAAAGGCAGCTGAAAATAACGGTTGATAAAATGATGCCCTTTTCAGTCCACAGAATCAGATTCGATCTCTAAAAAAGAAGACAGGCTTCGACCTTACAAAGTATATTCACGTCTAAGATTAGTGCAAATTGAGCCGGCATAAATGTTATATGTATTCTCTCTCTCTTTGTTTTGGCGAGGCTATAGTTATACTAGTACAGTAAGAATGTGATTCCTTGGAACCCAAAACAAAACATGACATCGTTGGGCACAAATGCACGAAAAACATGATATGGGTGCACACGTCTTTCGTGCATTTAAAAAATAAGGCTGGTCCTAGAGTACTTCCTCCATCCTGATTTACTTGTCTTTTTCTCTGAACATAGGAATTAATAAGAAGAGGTGGAAAATATGGATGAGCAGGAAATTAGAAAAAAAAGATAAGAGATAGAAATGTATTGAAAAGAGAAAAATATATATTGAAATGTGAGGGTGACAAGTAAAGAAATCTAGGATGATAAGTAATATGAGACAGATGTAGGAATAGTAAGAGGAGGAGGAAGAAGCAAGATATTGTAAGTCTCATAATTAAAAAAAACGAGGCATAAGTATGTATTCATGCCATTATATGGTAGGGATAGAGTGTGCGTATGTTCATGTTGGCTTGTTAAAAAATAGTATATAAATTAAAATATGGCTAAGGAATTATTTTCGGCAGCATGGGACTATGTCGTAGAGTGGTATTGCGGTGGCTTTTAAAAAATGCTTAATATTTATATTTTTAGATAGTTGAGGCATGCTTTTATAGGGATCTATAACACGACTTTATGTTGACGATGTTAAATCAACCTTTTTTAGTTTAAAAATAATGCACAAGAAATGTCTTAGTATTATGAGTTATGAATCATTTGAAGTATTTCGTTTGTCATGGATTTTTCATATGACTGCTACAAAACCAGCAGCATATAATTCAAACATTGTAGAGTTGGCCGCATCCTTTCCACAGCGAGGACTTTGTGACCCAGAGTCCACGCACTATACATTCTCTCCTGAAAAGATAAAGAAACCACTACTACGTACTCCATAATTTTCATATATCTACACTTGGACATTTGGTTGTCTAAAGGCAGTCTAAAATACCAACCAACGGCAAGAAAGACCTTTACCTGAAAACAATTATAGTAGGAAATGTGTCCCACACTCCCACCCGAACCATTGCCCGATATTTTTCTCTGGTTGATTGTTGCAAAAGGAACCATCTAAAATGCTTACCTTTTGTTTTTCTGCTTACAAAGTACTCCACCCATATAAAAAAAAGTCATATTAAGGTTGTTCTAAATCAAATATTTTAAAGTTTGATTACAAATAAATTCTTATATATGTTTAGAAATATGAAAACAGTACCAGTACGTTCATCTCGAAATGTGGTTTTATAAAAGTTTAGTTTGGCTATATTTTATAACTATTTTATAGCAAAAAGCAATAGTCAAATTTGTATTTTAAACACCATTCAATGTCCAAAAGACTTATTCTTTGGCTATGGAGGGAGTATTTGTAGAGGGCCTTGTCAGCACATCCACATACAGTATTAAAAAACTAACATAATTTCATGTTTTCACAAAAGAGTGATTACTGTTTCATACAGGGAAGGAACACTAAAAATCACTTAGAATTGCATAATGCAAATTGTAATATGATAAAATGGATGTAAAATATAGTATCCCTTCCATTCCAAGTTATATGACATTCTAAACTTCTCAAATTTTTTTTCAAATTATATGATACACTCGAATGTATATTTCTATCTTTGTCTCTCCTAGTATTTGTTTTCTGTGTCACGCATAAGTTTTTTTTAAAATTATAAATAGCCACAAGACGAATGATTTGAAAGATTCTAGAATTTGTGAGAATTATTCTTGTCCGTACAAGATTTATATGCACCAAAAGAGACATGAAGGCTGTTGCGCGGACCCTTCCAATTTTTCCTGCCGTTGGCTCAGCAGAGAAATACTCCTACAATGACAGCAGTCAGACACGGTTAAACACCACGTCTGCCACCTGGCTTTACCGGTTCCTTTCCACCGTATCCAGCTTGCCATCAGCAACAATACCCCTCATAATTTTTTTTTTGAGAGACACGGAGAGAGACTGGGGGTTTTCAAGGAGTTTTCAGTTTAATTAGGAGATCTCTGCTTCCTCCCCCTCCGAGTTTGCGAGCTTATTTAAAGCCAGCGCCCCCTCCCGTCCAAGTGCTGAACCTCACACCCAGGAGAGCATTCCTCCTCCATCTCCTGCCCCCTTGTCAGCACACTGGTGCTCTAGCCTAGTGCTTAGGTCGCCTGTTCGCCCCCTGTTCCACCGCGGGAGCAGAGCCAAGAATCCAGAGCTCACGGCAGGTAGGAAGACAGCGGCCATGAAGTATGTACTGGTGACCGGTGGGGTGGTGAGCGGCCTCGGCAAGGGCGTGACGGCCAGCAGTATCGGCGTCGTGCTCAAGGCCTGCGGTTTCCGCGTCACCACCATCAAAATCGGTAGCCATTCCTTCCCCCTCGCGTCCTCGCAATTTGTTTTCTTGGGGACTCTAGTTTTGCTGTCGTTCGGGAACCAAAAAAGCCACCGCGCGAGCGGAGAATCCCAGAAAAAGGACGGATTTTTCAGTGAAAAATGTTTTGGTTTTAAACTGGGTTTACATGATTTGGCTGTGAGGTTGCCTTCGCCCTTGGAGCTGAGGTCCCCCAGGCCCGAACGCCTTTTTTTAATTTTTGTCGTTACAGTTGTGGAGCAAGTCCTATTTTGGGCTACGGAGGCAGCATTTCCGGAAACTGGGGAGCTGTCTGGTGCTTGCGATGGCCGCGTGGCAACCTCTCGCGTGAATGCGCTTGGTTGTTTGTAAAAAAGCACATTACATGTAGTGTATGCCATCTTAGTTGAACTCAAACGTAATGAGCTTCGATGATAATTTGCTTGAACTGTCAAAAGAAGGCTTTGTATGGAATGCTTCAAGTTTAGTATCTTGTTCTTCAACAAATTTCTCTCAAACGAATGCATTTTGAAACAGAGTCATTCTTCTATGAGTACTAGTTATTGCTATCCATTATTGCATTGAAGTGTTTCCTTGCCTTTCTTTCCTTTCAGTTTACCTGTGCTGCTAGAGACTTTCTGTTACATGATCCATAACTATTATCGGAGTAGCTGGAAGCTTGTGTGAGAACCCTTAGTCTCCAGTGTGTTCCAAGCTTCGCCTCATATGTTTTGGTAGCTTGGTTTTCGCATTTTTTGTAAATTCTTTTGTGTAGTTCCATCTTCTTTTTGGTCGATTAACTGCTTAGCCTCGTAAAGAAAAAAGAGATCGGTAAAAAAACTGTTTATCCCTTGTTTTTCTATGTTGGTTGATCGTTATTTTAGATGAAACGGAATTGATTTGGTGTCACAATCTTAGTGCCGACGAAATCGTCAAAAATGACACCTAATGCATTAAACTCTGACGAATTTGAAGTACCGTACAGAGGTTGGAATATTAATATACAGTCTGTTTTTGAAAATGGCTGGAAATTTTAAGTACCGTGCACATTTGTTGGGTTAATTCATAAACAGAAAGACTAATTCTAACACCACGTCATCGTACATCTGTTTGCGTGTTCCTTAATCCTACTCAAGAATCTAATTGCAAAATTTCCGTACTAGAAATTGGTGAAGGGTTTAAAGAGAACATTTTGTTATGTATATAAGGTGAAAATTACTTTCCTTTCTCAATCTCTTATACTTGCTAATTTGTGACTAATCTGCAGATCCATACCTCAACACTGATGCTGGAACCATGTCTCCTTTTGAGCATGGTGAGGTGTTCGTTTTGGATGATGGTGGAGAGGTAACTACAAGCTGCTTCAGCATATCCTTTCATGGTGCTTTTTTTTAAGAATTCCTTACATGGTGCTTCTTATGACAGAAAAGTACTCATAGTGTCATCATGAATGACCTTCGATAGTCTTCAGTAGCCCAACTGTAATGGACAAATTTTTTAAGAATTTATCTTGTCACACAGTTCCATGTTTCTGAAATAACGAGAACTATGTGGATATGATCTGTCCGGCTGATTGGTCATTCTCCTTTTCTTTTCTTGAAGGTTGACTTGGACCTTGGAAACTATGAACGTTTTCTGGATATCAAATTGACCCGTGACAACAATATAACCACAGGAAAGATCTATCAGGTAATTGGCAGATCAGTCCTAATCCATGTGCTACTAGAACCTGTGTGGAAAATTGTCTATCTAGTATCTAGTCAAAAGCTAGATTTATACTTCATCTTTTCATTAAAAAAGAAGGGAAAGTTATATTCGTTTTTACTTTGACGTTAATCCATGCATTTAATGTATATTTGGAAGTTACTGAACGTTTGATTGACTGAATGCACATGGAACCCACAAATCTTTATTGAGTCACTTTATATTTCATCGTAAGATCCACAGCAGTACCATTATGCATGTGCAGAATCATCCGGACCTCTAGTCTGCCACTGTTGTCGGACAGATTCAACCCGTCACATGGTGGTTTAATTGTAGAGTTGATGCTCTGTTGGCTGTTTCTGCCAACTGATGGTTAAAGAATCTTTTTTCTATTGACCACCTGAATTTTGTACAGAATGTGAAGTAGACTACTAGGTAACTAGGCCCAAACCATATACTTGCAGCAACGGCAGTAGCAGTTAGCCGTTCAGTTACAATTGTAAGTTAGCAGTTAGCCGTTCAGTTATGCCTTTTATTTAACTATATGATGTCTCGTGATCTCCTATCTCTTGTGCATAGTTATCAAACCTCTTCTTGGACTTGACACCAACCGTGCCTGGTGTTTTCATCTTCTGTAATTTAATATCATTTTTCTTCTCCACTGCTCGAATCAGGCTGTCATTAACAAAGAACGGAGAGGAGACTACTTGGGAAAAACCGTCCAGGTGCGTTATCAGTATGTGATGGAGAATTTTTGACAAAAACATATTACTGTTGATTAAACCTGTATCTATTTTTATTATCAGGTTGTGCCACATATTACAGATGAAATACAAGATTGGATTGAACGTGTTGCAATGAATCCAGTCGACGGCAAGGAAGGACCTCCTGATGTTTGTGTCATTGAACTTGGTGGCACTATAGGTGAACCAATGATTCTATACTCTATGCATGAATAGCGAGACTACATACTTCAAATGCGTAATGTAGTTTACCCTTGCTTAATTGTTCCCATAGCTGTGTAAGTATCCGGTGCAGGGGACAAAATCTTTTCGCCGCATAACGACAGTGGCATTCTTGATGCAGGGGATATTGAATCAATGCCTTTCATTGAAGCATTAGGTCAATTTTCATACCGTGTTGGTAAGAAAACGACACTTCTTGCCTGAGCATGATAAATTTTCATTTGTCATGGTCATTTTACAAATTTCCTTTTAGCCTCAATCGATATGTTTGTCCCTGCTCCGTGTTGCAGGACCTGGAAACTTCTGTCTGGTTCATGTCAGTCTGGTTCCAGTTCTGAATGTGGTTGGCGAACAGGTAAGTTTTACTAGTATGAGAGACCTGGAATGTTTTTACTGCATGTAAATTTTTATCTTGTTACTAAGTTGTCCCCCCCCCCCCCCCCCAAAAAAAAAAAGCTGAAGGGGTTCAAAACTATACCTACATTAGTTTAGTTACTTCGGTTTTTTTCGCTGAAAAACTTCAGTCATCAATGTTATAACAAGGAATAGTGGAAACATTATTATTAGTTTAAAAAATTTTAAAACACCAATACTCTTCTTTTATTTGAATTATGGTATTCTGTTAGTTACTTTCATCTAAATGATTCCTGGTGTAACGGTTTGCATGTGTTTGAGTCTGAATTTGTAATAATCAATTGTCATATGCACCGGTCGTTGCAGAGGCCAGAATATTGATACTATATTCCCTTTTCCAAAAAACACACTTTCATCCAAATGATGGCATTTTTTTTTTCATTTGTGTAGAAAACCAAGCCTACCCAGCATAGTGTTCGAGGACTTAGAGGACTTGGGTTGGCACCGGATGTTTTAGCATGCCGCAGTACTGAGGTACTATACAGTCGCATTCTTCATTCATCCAAGCCGTTGTTCTTTGATGATGAAAATTGTAGTCTCATAGTCATTCTGTGTTTTTGGCAGCCTTTAGAAGATCATGTTAAAGCCAAGCTCTCACAATTTTGCCATGTACCGGTAATGAGAACCCCTGACATCTCAAGGCTACTTTTGAGGGGTTTTCCCTCTAGCTGTTGTCCTGACATTGCAATTTATCTTGCAGATGTCAAATATTGTGAACCTCCATGATGTTACAAACATTTGGCACATCCCTTTGTTGCTAAGGGTAGGATACACTTTTTGTTGGAATATGTACCAAAAATGCAAAAATCAAATAGTATTTAACCATCTACAATGGAATTTTTTGTAGGACCAGAAGGCCCATGAAGCTATTCTGAAAGTTTTAGAGCTGCAGTAGTATGTATTTTTGCATGGACACAGTAATTTTATTAAGCTCATAGTTTGAAGGGGCAACACTGATGTGTTTATCTTTCGATAATGTATGTAGTTCTGGAAAAGTTCCGCGGGAGCCGAAGCTGGCGGAGTGGACCAAAAGAGCAACGAAGTTTGACAACCTGAAGACTCCGGTAGGATTCATCAGTCACTATTCGCTATTGTGCAAGTAGTGGGAAATTATGTTTTCAAGTCTAATTGAGCACCATTGCACAATCAACCTTTCAGGTCAAGATTGCCATGGTTGGTAAATATACGGGCCTGTTGGATTCCTATCTGTCAGTTATAAAGGTGAGATCGCCTAATTTCTGTAGTATACCTGTCCTCGCATTGAAATTAAACAATATTCTTTGTCTTTGAATTTGTATTAGATAAATTGGTCGATATAACTTCGAATTTGATTATGAATCACTGGAAACCTTAGTATATAAACTATTATAAGTATATATGATTGTTTTAATATTCAATCATGACATTACCTCTTTTTTTTTCTAAAAAAACAAAGGTTTGCTCTGCCAAATCAATTTGAGTGAGAGATGCCAACAATGTTGAGATGGTACCACATTATGCCAATACACCATAAATTCAACTAAGTAGTATTTCAATTTCAATTGAATATGTTGAATGCTTTCTTGTATGACATTATTTATCTTAAAAAAAGTTTGTTTAAATTTGTTTCAAAAAAGAGTGGTTTGTTTAAATGGTAGTTATACTTCTTACTTCGTAGATTGTTGGAATTGTGCTGTTATTACTCTTTCTTGCCGCCAAAAGCCTAAAACAATGCTGTATGCATGTCAATATTACTCTTCCTGTTTATTAATTTATCGAATTTGGCACTATTCCAGGCTCTTTCGCATGCATCAGTTTTTATGGAAAGAAAGCTTGTTGTGGAGTGGGTTCCTTCCTGTGATCTTGAAGATTCGGCAGCTAAAGAGGTCAGTTTTCTTT
Source organism: Eleusine indica (assembly GCA_030378355.1). Taxonomy (NCBI): domain Eukaryota; kingdom Viridiplantae; phylum Streptophyta; class Magnoliopsida; order Poales; family Poaceae; genus Eleusine; species Eleusine indica. The sequence continues at coordinate 45,910,635 of CM059497.1, forward strand.
TGGCATCAAGTCAGTTTTATTCCTCAATGGAGCTTGTGCTGATCCTTTTGAGATGCTTATTTTGTGTAGACCCCTGAATCCCATATAAAAGCATGGAAACTGCTGAAGGTAAGCACACTTTATATCACAAGGTGGTACGATGCTTGAAATTTCTGTACTTCTGAGCGCTCATTTGTCTGTAATTTCCACCTCAGGCTGCAGATGGTATACTCGTTCCTGGAGGCTTTGGGGATAGGGGAGTTCAGGGCAAAATTCTTGCTGCAAAATATGCACGAGAAAACGATGTTCCTTACCTCGGGATTTGTTTGGGGATGCAAATTGCAGTGATTGAGTTTGCCCGTTCAGTCATGAAACTACGTGGTGCAAACAGCACAGAATTTGATCCAGCTACAACATCACCCTGTGTCATTTTCATGCCGGAGGTAGGTTATGCTCTCTGTCAAACTTAGTTGGTACTTTTTATTTGTTAAGCATCCACTTAAACTGTATACTTTGGATAAACATTTCCACAGGGCTCAAAAACCCATATGGGAGCAACAATGAGGCTTGGATCAAGGAGAACATATTTCCATATCAGTGGCTGCAAATCTGCGAAGCTGTAAGAGAACATGTGCTCTCCTCCTCCCCCCCCCCCCCCCCCCCCCTGATTTTTATTCCCGTTAGAGTGGCGTAATACAACTGTTATAAACATATGTCAGGTATGGCAATGCTCACTATGTCGACGAAAGACATCGTCATAGATACGAGGTTAGACTTACTGAATTATTTTATAAATGAATTGGATCATGTATGTCATTATCTTCTTTTGTATAATGAATGTTTTCTTTTCCAGGTGAACCCTGAAATGGTCCCAGACTTTGAGAGGACCGGGCTTTCATTTGTTGGAAAGGATGAAAGTGGAAGTCGCATGGAGGTAGACTTGACTTTCTTTTCTTGGCCTTCATAAAATTAGTTGTTGATGTGAAACTTCCTTCGTCACATAATGAGTGGTGCTCTCTGTTGGATGCAGATCATTGAACTGCCCTCCCACAAGTTTTTTATCGGTGCTCAATTCCATCCTGAATATAAGTCGAGACCAGGAAAGCCATCTCCACTATTCCTAGGTAATGCAACGGAATATATCAGAAAGATGCTGATGCTCACATCAGTTTTGTTCTGATATCCCAAAAAATGAAGAGTGTATTCCTAGCTAATCAAACCCTATTAATGGGACAAACTAATTTATTTTTAGCCATTAACATCAGCTTAAAATTTGATTAGTGCATTCTCTGAGTATGGTCAAAGTGCTTCATCTGAATCAAATATGCATATCTGTTAACAGGACTGATAGCAGCGGCATCTGGACAGCTAGAATCTTTGCTTCGCAGTTGCAATGTGGCCAATCCGAATTCAACAAAAGCATGCACTAACGGTATAGTTTCATCAAAACCGAGACTCTACTCAAATGGACATTTGAAGAAGCCATTAAACAGCTTGGTAAATGGGTACTACGCAAATGGAAACGGCATTCCCATCTAGAAGCATAATGCTATGCGAGAGTTGATAGTATTTGTTTCTACGGTTTTGCTTGTATCCTTTTTCATCTTTGATTTTTTTCCATTTTTTTTTGGTCTGCTTTTGCCTCTGATCAACTGAGAAGGCTAAGACTTGCAAGCTCCTGCTTCAGCGGCACACGATTCCGACATTTTAACGAGGAACGTCCTCTGGTCCGTCGAAGCAAGTTAGCTATATAGGGTGATTTAATGTGATTTTTTTTTCTGTTGAGGACTTAGTTAAGGCTGGAAGTGTCTTGGGAGCTTCATTAGAGCCTGGAATCTCAACTATTTGTACATTACATGGATGGACTTGCTCAAGGACTCAATATACAATGCTTGGACATGATTGCTTCACCGCAAAATAACAATAACCACCTTACTCAAATGAAAAGTTGAACTATCTGATTCCAAAATGTGAGCAACATTGTTAAAGCTGGTGCCTGCGTTGTCTTGCTGCATTGTGAGCACATTGTTTAATTTACTGAAGTACTTGAATTTTCCTTGGCTGCAGAATTTTGTAACTACCAGAATTTTCCTAAAGACAACGATATGGCACAGTATATCGCAGCTACATTCTTTTGCTGTTTGTTTTTCATGTTGAAACCAAATTCTTTATTCATCTAGAATAAGACGTACTGGGCACTGTACATGAAGATTGTAATGACACTTAATACAATTACAGTTTTTTCCTTTTTGGAGGCGAAGTATGTTCAAACTTGGGTCAGGATATTTGCCTTCTGAAGAAATTAACTCAAAATACAACTGGTATTTTCCTTTGCAACTCAATCGAACTCCATCAAAATCAAGTCCAAATAACTGAGCATGGAAGTAACGCCTGCTACCGATATTAGCCTGGAGGAATCACCTCAAAATGAGGTAAACAACTGGTATTTTCCTTTTGCAACTCAATCAAACTCCAAAATGAAGTCCAAATAACTGAGCATGGAAGTAAAATGACTGCTACCAATTTGCTTGTTTTCATATGAGAGCATCCCCCAGCGATTCTGTATGATGACCATATAGGATACAAATGACAGGTACCATGAAAAGGACTTTTTTCTTTGTTCAAGACAACATATCATGTTTATTTTTTACACAAAGCCATAAGATAGTGTTGTGCAGTAAAAAATCCATAAAAGTGTGATAACTAATAAAACCGTCCATACAGCACGGCAAACCTTCAGGATCTTGCGTTGCTCCCTACGGGTAAACCAAGCTAAGTAGCACAAGCTAGTCTCCAAAATCGCTTCTCCATCCAGAAAATACACCTGTTCATTGTGATAGAGTTAGCTGCCAGAAAAGCACTCTAAGCAGTGAATCTCTGTACACTAACACTCTTTAGGATACAATTACATAATAGAATTTGCAGCACAAAAGAACAAGAAGAAAGACACGATAAGTCTAAGATTAAAAGGAAAAAAATTATCAGCTTTAAATTTAAAGGGTGACATTAAATTCTGCTCAGGCACTCAGGCAGAGCTAAGGAGTGCAAAGGTCACAAGCAGGTCACATTGAACTGAGTCGAATACAAAGCAATATATCAGCTACTCTCTTGGTTCCTCTCTCTAGTTCGAGCTAGCAAGCAGTTGTATTTTCCAACATCTTTCTACTTTCGTTATAATCCTTCACTACTTTTAGTATGGGAGAGACTCACCGGTAAGCAATTGGCTACAGCCAATGCTGCAGAAACATGAAGTAAACTACTTAAACTGTTTTCCAGCATATACGGAAGATCTGCAATGAGGAGGAGGAATGACCATCGAGGCCGGTAGGGGGACAACTTAACAGATCGTGCTGATGATAACAGATCACCCATGAAAACAAAAGATCCCTCACATGGACTTTGTCCATGGTTATCATTTAAAGCATGTGATGACGATACATTTCCCTCTTTCTGTGAACATCTCAATGAGTATGGCATGTCATATGAGACCTCAATCCATGAAAAGCCTGGGCTCAGAACAGGTACCAAGCAGTACTCATCCTGTCAGTGTTAGTCAGAAGATTTGTGTCAAGCAGAGCTGTCAAGTCATACAAACAGATACCTTGTATTAAAGAAGAATGAGATTCCTCACGATTGTCCTAAAGACTTTATTTGTTATTACATCATAATACCATGTAAAACAAATCAGGGCTCTTACCTGAAAACATGCACAACTACTTTCATCATTTTCAATCCTCCGCCATCCATTTCCACACTTCCTAAGTTTTACTACATCTTTTGCAATCAAGCAGTATTTTCCCTCAACTTCCTCCTGGTCACTATCTCTGCCAATCTTCTCAGAGAAAATGTTTGAGCCATTACAGATCATTTTTTTAAAGGCAATCAGTTCATCTGGGCAAGACAGCTTGTCATTTATCTGCCAAAGATTCTTGCTTGCATCCATCCAAGAATTGGGTACACAATAACCCTTGCCAGAACTAGTGCCAACATATCTCTGAGAGCCTTCAAGGAACTCAGGACCACTGATTTTCATTGTAGTACCTTGATCCAGCATTTTCATCCATTCATCAGTTCTTGTTAGTTTTAGACCATCCACAGAGAGAATAACATCATGAGTAGACAAGTGTTCTGACAAAGGAGATGTTTGTGGGATTTCTGTGACCTGTTCTGGAAGTCTTTAGAATTAATCTTAATACAGATAAAATCAAAACTATGTAAATGCAAAGAAGAGACTTACCATAAGGCCATCGCCACTTGCATAAAGAGGAAATAACACCACCGGAAGTAATTTTAATATCAGCAAACATACTGCACATAGCTATTAAACATGAAATCATAACATAAACTTGCGAAAAATAAACATGAATAAATTAACATTCTTAAGTAGGATGACCGTGTGTGCTACGCCGGCCCAGGTTAGTTTGGCCCGGCTTCGCCGGGTATGGGCCAGGGTTCGGGGGGTTTTCTCGACCGGGTGTTGTGGAGTCTTCTCCTTAGATAATGCCGTGGGGGCGGTTCTTTCCCCACCGGTCGAGTTTTAAGTAGGATGACCGGATATACAAGTAAACAATTAAATTCCACTCTTGAACTCTGGACTAAGACTTGTTACAGACTAGAAACTCCCAACACTATAATGATTCTGATGCTCCTTTCCCTTCCCTGGATCCACCTGAATGCATGTTTGTGTTTCTAGACACTGTTGTACTTCTCTAAAAAGAGAGGAATAAAAGAAAGAAAACATAAAAGCATGTAGTACACAGCCAACCAAAGTGCCTGTTCTGTATTCATGGAATATTACTCTCTTCAAACATGTATCCATTTGTAAGCTATTTAATACTGCAAGAGAAGATCTACACACATTGTTTGTTCTAGTATAATAAGGAGAGAGTTAACAAAGTACAGCTGCCCACCACCACCAGTCCACTACCACCGCAACACACACAACATCATTTGAGCACTATATTTCTGCATTATGATGTGCCACAAACACTGACAGTATATAAAAGAAACACATACTGAATAAAGATGTTATGTTCATATATTTTGTCAATAATAATCAAAGCACAAAATGCACAGTACCAAAACTTACCGTAACATTATGCCAGATTCCTGCACAATAAATCCGGAGCGTTGAAAAGAGAGGAAGATTCTGCAATAGATCATAGTTCAGAGCAACTAATGCCCCAGGAAAAAGTACGGCAACAAACACGGCAACATACTCGATCTGTACTCCCTCACTGGTGCATATGTAGAAAACATGGTGTCAGAGCATGACAGAAAAATAATTCTGTGGGTGGACAAGGTAAGAACAAATAAATATATTTTGAGTATCATGTGAGTAACAAATACGCAGCACAAAAAGAAAAGCATGAGATGATAAGACATAAAGACCTTGCAGCTGCAATGGCGTGTCCAAATTCATGAAAAGCAGTAGACAAAATTGTTGATATTATGATGATTGTTGTGTCCATTATAGATATGCTGAGCCCTGAAGTCTGCAATAAGAGAAGAAGCATAGTGGGTCGTTTGATATGAGAATCTGATTATGGGTGTGCCAAATTCTGCTTACCAGTAGGTTCTGTAACCTGTCAATAAGAAATCCACTTCTGAAATATAACACAGCAATCGGTTCCCACAACATCATCTAGAAAATGTAACAGATGACAGTAAATAAGATTTGAATAAGTCCACCACATGTTTATAATAGACAATGGAAACTGATAAGACTGAGAGACTGACAACTGATACAAAACTACTGATTAACATTTAACAGATTTATCAACAAAGCATATCAATTGGTGGACAGCGAATTCATATCATAATATCAGAGCCTTGATAAAATATATGAGGAATGAATCCAAAAAGGTAGGAAAGAAAATTCTCTTGGAAATACTGTGCCACCAAAAGAAAATTCTTTTGCTTCATTGAAATAAACAGGATCATTAGATCATAGCAACCATATGTTGAGGAGATAGCATGTAAGATCTCAATACTGTCTCCTGTCAGAAACAACTGATCATCTCCCCAGCTGGAAGGCCTGCCAATTTATCTTATGATTGCAGTGGATTTACCAGTGGGCAATCAAGGCAATTGGTAGTATTCGCTAGTTGTGGTTACAAAAGACTGATGCCTCTCTGTCTTGGGAGGGCCTGACAGTCAAAGTCCCACGCAATGCACAAGCCTTGTTTGACGTGGCAGTGGCTACTACTGTTGGGGATGGAGTATCAACAAAATTCTGGACAAACCGATGATTAAATTGCCAAACTGTCACGGAGATTTCACCCAACCTGTTTGCCATAGCTCCAAAGAGGCTCACTAAACAGAGAATGGTGGTGCAAGTTCTTGAGGACAGAACATGAGTTTGGGATATAAAAGGAGTCTTGACAGTTCAGATTCTGATTGAGTATCTCCGAATTTGAAACTTGGTGGAAGGCATCAACTTGTAGCAGGGCGTACAGGATCAACATGTGTGGCATCTCACCCAATCTGGCTGGTATCTGCTGTTAAGCTACTATGCACCAACCAGTTGCACCAAAAAGCCTAAGCTGATGGGGAAGGGTGGACAATTCACTTATGGTTCAACACTCCCCCTCATGTGCAGCTCCCTCGGGGCGCAAACGTGGAAATAGGAGCGGCGCAGCGGAATATGCGGTCGCCAGGACTTGAACTCAAGACCTCTGGCTCGATACCATGTTAAGCTACTACGCACCGACCAGTTGCACCCAAAAGCCTAAGCTGATGGGGAAGGGTGGATAATTCACTTATGGTTCAACATCTGCTTCAGTAAATAGGCGTATGACGCCTTCTTCCTTGGGACAATCAGGTTTGCACCAAGGAAACGAATTTGGAATGGGCCCCTCCCTCTGCAAGTTCTTCATATGGTTAGCCACCAACAATCACTGCTGGACAGCGGATAGGCTTGTGAAACGGAATTTGTCACATCCAGCAGCCTGCCCATTATGTGATCAAGCTCAGGAAACAATTGAGCATCTCCTGGTGCCATGTGTTTTCTCAAGGCCAGAAATCTGGGAACTTGTATTGCAGAAGCTGAATCTTCTTCCTCTTGCTCCACAGCCTTCGATTGGTCATATCTCAAGTTGCTAGATATCAGGTCTCAAAGGAATGGATACAAGGTTTCAACTCTCGTTATTCTAGTCACCTGGGAAATATGGAAGCACAGGAACAATTGTGTCTTCAATGGAGCATAACCGAGAATCCCCTCCCTGCTGCAAACGATTGGAAACAATGTACCTTTTAATGCCTAGCTGCAGCATCCCAGCTGTAAGGCCTGCTGGTCCGGTCGCTCTCTTAGTGCCTACTGTGTGTGTTCTGTTGTACTCACTTTCAAGGGTGGCGCGCCTAGTGCTGGGCGCTTTGTAAATATTTCGGGTTTGCCATGTAAAGGGCACCCTTATACTTTTTTCTTCTCCTTAATGAAATGATGTGTAGTTCTTTTGCGCATTCAAGAAAAAAGAAATAGCAGTCAAGTAAGCTACGATGAACCAACATGGCTAACAGAGGAAGACATAGGTCCCCCCCTCCAAATTCTAAATTCTGTGACATAATCAACTCCTATTGTGAGATATGGGTCATTAAGATAAACTGTATTAGTTACTAACTTTTCAACGTTTGAGCAGATCAATGTCATCATGAGATCCAATATATATGAACATTTCAACTTTGAATATAGAATGAAGGGAATATCGGGAACAATTTCAACATCAACTTACCAAGCATATACCAACTAAAGAAATGAGAGAGAAGTAAACCCCTAGAGAAAACCATGCTCTCATGCATCTGCAAATCAAATGGAACTCAGTTTGAATTAGACGGTAATGAATGGCTCTAGCCTACATTCTGACTGGTGAGCATGGCACAGAAATTGCAAGACGTTTATCATTGGACGATTAATCTATCAAACAGTAGTGTTCTCACTATTATTACTAAAAAGACGTTCACAAGATATGCTTAGATTTCCAGAGAATAAAAAGAAAGCACTCCTAATGACAGAGAAAAAATGATGAAAGTAATTCTTGCATTTCATGGTTAGATGGTCATTTGACTACAGCATAAACCCAGATGTTAATTTGGATACTGGAGTATTGGACATGGTAGAATGCTAATGTGCCTAAATAACAAGTCTAAAATCAGTCTTCTGAATGGACAACATTGCTTGAGAAGCAGCCAAAAACTAAAAAAATTTGAACACACGACTATTCGGCAAGAAAGATCTATGACATATGTACGCCAGGAAAAACAAAAAAGAGATTCTAAAGATTTGCAAATGTCAGTGTGCGGATCCGGTCTAAAAAACAACACACTTGTTATGCAGTAGTTCTTGCAGCAGATGATACAATTTTCAGACAACAAAAATTAACAGCCGATTTTTTAGTCATGAAAATTTTAAATAACAAAATAGAGTCTTCAAAAGCACAAATAAATCATACCTAGAATGCTTCCATCCCAAATTCAATAGGATGTCATTGAAGGCATATATCTTGCAGTCACAGAACCTAAAATTGGCATAACCACAGTAAGAGAGCATTAGAGCTGTTCCCTTTACTCTTATAAATTAAAATGATGAGAGACGAAGTTAAGACCCGCAATACAAATATAGAGTTTAGCATTAGGAAAAGAAAAGTGCGAAGAGGAATGAGGACCATGTATATTACTGACCAGCAGGAGACGAAGTGCTCAGTGCGGCGGGCGGAGGCACTCGTGGGCAGGGCCGCCGGCACCCTACGCCCCCGACGCCCGCTGCGGCCGGCGCCACTGATCATTCGAGCAGGGGAGTCGGAGAGAGGCGCCGCCGCCGCCGTTCGACCAAGGAGGTCTCAGGTGGGGCTCAGCCGCTGCAATTGAAATATAGGAGCGCGCCTGCCTTTGACGCCGCGAGGGAGCCTGCCTGTTGCCACCGCCCGCCTCCGACGCCGCGAGGGAGCCCGACTGCCGCCGCCGCCGCCGCCCGCCGCCGTCGTGTTTGTTCTGGCCGGCAGAAATCACGGCTGGTAGGATTTGATGGAGGAAACCATTCACTTTTGTTTTCAGTGCTGAAATTTTGTATAGTTTTCGTAGAACCTAACAATATTTAGGCGGTGTTCATTTATACAAGAGCTAAAATTTAAGTTAAACTTTAGTATTTTTTAAGTTAAATTTTTGTTTTTTTAACTTTTTTCTTCAGCTAAAGTTTAGCTCTATTTTTTATTTATTTTTATAAAATAAAATTTAGCCTATAAAAATGAATAACCTCTTAATATGTTATTTTAATTATAAAGTTTAAAAATTATATAAAAAATATTTATAAAAAAATAATGATTGTTATAATCTTTTCTCATGTAAAATTTAAGCTTTAAAATTAATTATACAAAGAGAAATAAAAAATAAATATTATGAAGAGATAAATTGCATCGACATGAATTATTTTAGTAATAAGTAATTTTATTTACAAAACGAATGTAATGAATTATTTATAGATTTTTAAAAAATATATAAAGAAAACTGATTAAGGGTGGCTAGTGGCGTTTTTAGGACGCTCTATTTAATCTTGGCGTTAATGGCTTGAATCTAATTCTCCGTTTAAACGACATCTTGCAATTACAACCTTCAACTTCTCCACCTTCACATCTCCAATCCTCCACTCTTCCTCCGCTTGCCCGTTGCCCTTCCTTCCTAATCGCCTCCCGTTCGAAGGAGGTCAGATCTCGCGGCCTCGCGCCAGCTTCTAGAAGTTCCAGTCCCGTCACGCCTCGTTCTTCTTCTCACCTCCTCGTTCGATTCGAGGAGGGTCGGAGGCTCAAGGCTTGTCGGCAGGAGGTGAGCAGAGGAGAAGGGGGAACGGAAGATGATACTCCTCCAGTCCCCGTCCAGGTTCCTGCTCCAGATCCTGCAGGACCGCGTCCTCAGGTACGTCCTCTCGTCGCTGCCCTTGTTTGCGTAGAGGATCGGGCACGATGGTGCTGCTGGTTCTGTTGGTCGCCTCCGTTTCATTTCATGCGGTGTTTGTTGGTGCTGTCCAGCGGGGAGAAGGGCGTGGACATCGACTGTCACACGGTGGAATTCGACGATGTGCGGTATCATATCCAGGTGAATGCCCTCTTCTTAGGGGATCAGGATTACCATTCTTGTGTGTCGTCTTGATTTGTGCCCCAAACTGAGGCTTCCTTGGATTGACCTTGAATATGAACAAGGCGGCATGAGCTTTATCTAAATCCATCCAAATACATGTCAAACTTTTGTGGCTTAGAATATGGCGGGATTTGTTTAGGCACAAACCAAACACTCGCTCTTTAGGTGGCTATGTATTTGTTACTTTAGTCAGTGTTAATGCTGGATTCCTGGAGAACACAAAAGAACTCTTGGTGATTGAACCTTTTCAGCCGAGTGTGGTGCATTTCATTTGGTATAAATATTTCACTTTTAACCTCAATTTGCCTAATTTGTTTACAAATGGTTCCATGCAAATTTGGAACTAAGAAATGTCATAATGCTATTTTCTTCTTTTCATACACATATGCTTGTTATTACTAGATTATAAACTAATTATTTAAGTGGGATTAGGCTCATAATAGTGCAAGTAAGATTTCTTTGGTGTGCTATAGTATGGCAAATTTGGACATGGTGATCTTCAAGCACACTGCATTTGAGCTGAGAATACGACCAAATTCATACATTGTGTTTTGTTCTTAGGTAGTTTTTAATACATTCTATTGATCTCTATTTTTATATATAAGAGCTTTTCTTGGGGAGAATATCTACATTCAACCAATGGACTTTGTGTTAGAGAAAATGGTAGTTGTATTCCTCCAAACCCTAAAAGGGTAGGCATATATAGTTCCTATACATGGGCCTAGATGAGCCAAATATAAGGGCCAGCCAGATATACACTAACCCCCCCCCTCCCCCCACAGTCAGAACTAGCGGAGTTCAAGACTGGACAAGAAAAGCCTACACCCCCCTCCCCCCCGCAGTCACAACTAGCCACTGACAATGTTGAGACTGGATCGAAACTCCGAGAATGTCGAGGAGGGGAGACCCTTGGTGAAGATGTCGGCGAACTGGGAGGTGGTCAGGACATGGTGAACATGGCCAATAGCGACCCGATCACGAACGAAATGAAGGTCGATCTCCACATGCTTCGTCCGCTGATACTGAACCGGGTTGGTGGAGAGGTACACGGCGCTGACGTTGTCGCAGTAGACGAGTGTGCTTCTGGCGAGCGGGCTGTGAAGCTCCGCCAAGAGCTGCCGTAGCCAGGACGCCTCAGCCACGCCGCTGGCAACCGCCCGGTACTCCGCCTTGGCACTGGAGTGGGAGGCCACTGGCTGTCGCTTGGACGACCAAGAGATCAGGTTGCCGCCGAGGAAGACGGCGTAGCCGGAGGTTGAACGACGAGTGTCAGGACACCCAACCCTTCAGCATCGGTGTAGACGACGAGCTCGATGGAGGGAGCCCGGTGAAGGAGCAGGCCGTAGTCAACAGTACCTCGAACGTAGCGTAGCAGATGTATTAGAGCAGCGAAATGTGACTCTCGAGGATCATGCATAGGAAGACAGACCTGCTGGATGTCCGGCCTGGTGAAGGTGAGGTACTGAAGAGCCCCAGTAAGGCTCCGGTAAGCAGTCGGGTCAGCAACCGGAGCACCCACATCCGTAGAGAGCTTGCCCTGAGTATCGACCGGGGTGGAGCAGGGCTTGCAGTCAGTCATCCCCACCCGCTTTAGTATATCAAGAGCATACTGCCACTGGTGAAGAAAGAGGCTAGAGGGACGAGGCTCCACAGTGACACCCAGGAAGTGGTGGAGCACACCCAGATCCTTCATGGCAAACTCCCGCTGCAGCAGTGACTGAATGATACTCTGAAGGACGGCCAGTGCGCACCGCCGAGGGCAGGGGACGAAGTCGGAGGAGCCAGCGGAGTAGGACCACCTTGACGACCAGCGGCCGACGGCTGGCCATCGCCGGCGGCGGCGGGGTGGCGGCGGCGGCTGGAGGGTGGGAGGGATGAGAGAGGAAAACCCTAGGCTGCTGATACCATGTTAGAGAAAATAGTAGTTGTATTCCTCCAAACCCTAAAAGGGTGGGCATATATAGTTCCTATATATGGGCCTAGATGGGCCAAATATAAGGGCCAGCCAGATATACACTAACCCTCTGAAACACAGTTCTTAATGTTTTTCTTATTTTTATTGCATAATTGAAATGAATATGGACATGACTCTGTTGTGTGCGCATTAGGCAATATATTAGCATCTACTCTTTTTTTAGCAATATACAGCAAGGGAAACCCCTGCTGTGGTAGATACTATTTAGCATCTACTTCATGACCAGTACTATTGATTCTAATGAGTTAAAACTTTGATTTCAGTTTTCAATGAGGAATCCAAAAGTAATGGTTCTATCAGTGGCATTGCCTCTCCCATCTCCTGAGGCTATTCTATATGATGGGCTTCCACTTGGTGCAATTGAGGCTATAAAGGCAGCATATGGGCCCGTTGTACAAATTCTTGATCCTCCAAAGGACGGCTTTGATCTCACAATGAAGATAAACTTGACAAAGCTTCCGCCAGATGAAGGTTCTAGAGTTCCCTTCCCAAGGTTATAATTGTCTTGTTGTGCTACATGGGCCAATTGAGTGGTGACTTTGAATATCTTTAGATGTCTCACATTCAATAATTCAGTAGTGTGACATGTCCTAGGATATGGTTATCTGGTCCAACTACATGCTCAAAATGGTCATGATTCTTTATATCGCTAGATATCTTCCATAGGTGACATTTCATTTGTTTTCAGTAGTTGGAAATATATTAATCTGTATATTTCCAAGAAGATATATGTCTGAGGTGGAATGTATGATTTAGTTAGTTGCCTAGGACTTAGTTGACTTTAGTGTGTTTTTACTAGATCAATTTAACTGTTAACATTGTGTGTAAAAAAGTGACCAAAAACATCTTAAGCTTTTTTTGGCATTTTGTTTTTACATATTTGTTAGGGACAATTTGTTTTGTAGTACACTGCACGGATACGGATACATGTATCGGTATCCGGCGGATACGGATACATTGATATGTTATTTTTCTAGAAAACCCGATACGTGGATACGTTTTACTTTTTTTTTTTAAAAATAAAACAATAATTTGAGCTATAATATGGGCTTACAAGCCTAGCAAAAGTTAAGAGTTCATAAGACAACCCAAATTAACATGACAAAAAAGTGCACAAATGCTACCAAATCATGTGAGGCTGGTAGGAGAGCCAGTACACAGCCATCTGGTGGGCTGGGAATCGTCCCATACTGGGCCTAAACGTATCCCCTAGCAGGCCAAACTGGCCCAATACGTATTGGCTGAAGTATCCGATTTTCTGCTATTTATTTTTATTCGAATACTTGGTGGATATGTATCCAAGACGTATCCAACGTGTATCCGTATCGGATACGTATCCAAGTATCCGATACTCTGCACCTTGAAGTATCCGTGTTTCATAGGTTTCGTAGCATCTAAAGCTTAATTTTATTTTATTGATGTTAAGTTCCTTTATTCATTTGCTATTCCTGCCATGCAGTTTGGTACAGACAAGTGATTTTTTCTTTTCCTTTCTAGTTAGTCAGATTCTCCTATGTAACTGTAACTTCTAATCTCTGTTTCTTTACTATGCTCCAGAGCAGAGGAATGCTCTCTTGACGCAAATTGCATCTGTTAGAGAGGTTGTGCTGGGTGCACCCCTGAAGCTTCTTCTGAAGCATCTAGCCTCAAAGACACTAGCCCCTAATGTTGACAAGCTTGTTGCTCTTGTTCACCGTCCTAATGAATCCTTTTTCCTTGCTCCCCAGGTATAACTTTAATAATAGATGCACCAATAAATGTGCACAAAATGCAAGTGACATATTGGTGCTTTATTTATGTATCAGGCCGCTTTATATATGGACAGGAAATTTACGAACTGTTTACAGTCAATTCTATGTTTGCTCCTGCATTTATTTATTGTTTGCATCAAAAGGGCTTAATCATTGTCTCTTCAGACAGATAAAGTCACAGTGGTTTACCCAATGAGATTCCAGGACTCCATTGATATTGTTTTAGCAACTTCCTTCCTGCAGGTACTTTGGATTCTTCCTTCTATCTCTTTTATCAACTCCCTGGCCTATTGTTTTTTATGGCCTTTTATGTTTCGTTTTTATCAGTAATTAATCTAACATTTCATTAGAGTTCACTTAGCTTAATTGGAACTTTTTTGTTAAACTATCCTGCAAAAGCCTTTATGACATGGTTTCATGGGAGTATTTTTGTTCTTTTTTCTTTTATGCTTGAAACTTAGGAATTTGTGGAGGCCAGACGAACTGCTGCGCTTAATAATGCTCCTTCATGTATGTGGTCTCCAGCACCTCCTCTTGAGTTAAAAGGGGTATCTGTCGATGCACTGAATGCAAATGCTGGCTTTGTTACTTTCGGTAATATGCATTTTTTTTTTCTAGTGTCTCATGTTCCTTCATGATATTCATCTGGCTCACAAGCTTTTCATTCACGCAGTTATTTTCCCTCGGCATGTTGAGGGTAAAAGGCTAGACAAAACAGTTTGGAGTTTGTTAACATTCCATGCTTATGTTAGCTATCATGTAAAGGTACATACCTTTTAGCTGGTTTGATATTTTATTCATATAAACTTTCTGGTTTACTCCCAACAGGTTCCCTGGATCAACCGGTAGTAGCAATGTTACGCATTTTATGTGAGACAGGAACCTAAAACTGATTAATTCTCATTGAATAACACTACAATTATAAAAAAAATTGGGTGGTGGCTCTTTTATACCTCAAACCGGCACAAAGAAACACGTGGCGATGCCTCCTGTTGAGATGTTTATTAGGAAAAGAAAAAGGAGCGGCACATTTTCTGACTAATTCGAAGGGACTGAAAACAGTCTGGAACCTCTATTGTAGAGTGGAGAGGCAACTCATATTCCAATGTAGTGAGTTTTCACCTCAGCCTCCCTTTCTCACGTGTACATCAGAGCAACAGGGCACTCGGTGCCTGCATCAGCCAAATAAAGCTTCTTCATTGATCCCCTATTTGTCATGAGCAAGGTTGAGTGGCCATGCAACCTTGCCCACTATTGAAATTTATAATAGCGATCTGCATGTTTCATTATTTAAATAGTTCGGTTGTGGAAAATACTTGATATTCATATTGTTTCTGCAATTTGACTAGTGCATGATTGTTTTGAGTTCTTTATGTGCCTACACTAAGCTCAAATTAGCATTTCTAGTCCATCAAGAATTAAGGATGGTTATCTGTTCGGTCTATACATTGTTTTTGCAAATCAAGTAGTGCTTAGTCTCTATTCTGGTGACCATTTTGCATTATGACAGATGAGTGTGAGCATATGCTATTCCAGCATCAAGCAAACCCTTACTACTTATATAAACAAATTGCACACTTTCCTCTTTTTTCCTTGATTATATTTTCTTTATGAATCAATTTGTGCTCATGAGTATATTGTAACAACTAGTCCCTAGGAACTTTATTATGATATTTAGTTTACATTGCAAGCTGACTGTTTCCTGTATTACCAGTGTTCTGAAGGATTCATGCATACCAGGATGAGGCGTAGGGTGGAGTCACTAATCCAGGTAAATCAACACGTGCTTGTACTGAATCAGGGCATTCCATAGATCTTGTCAACCTCTGATTCTTTCATTTATAATTTTCGTTGCCTTTCAGGTTTAGTGTTAGTAACAGGTGTCAGTTTAATATATACTCCCTCCGTCTCAATTTAATTGGCACTTTGGAGTCTGGCATGGGAATTTAGGAGAAGTGTAAAAGGTAGGTACATAGAAAATGAGGAGGAAAGAGATAGAGATAGAGGTGTATTGGGATGAGAGAAAGATGCATTGGGAAGTGAGAATGCCAATTATTTTGAGAAAACTGGAGAGAGCTAGAATGCCAATTATTTTGGAACGTAGGGAGTAGTGTTTAATTAAAAAGGGCACTGTATGAGGTCTGATAGTGGCTAGTGTTTAATATATAGTGTTCATAGACAAATTAGATCATCATGGGGTAAATTCCATATGAGGTCTGATAGTGGCTAGTTAAAAGGGTAGTTTGACTTCAATGTTTCTTGCATTAGCTAAACCAAGATTGAACTCCCTGCTTGGAGAGATGGTGTTTCCAATGGATGTGTTTAATAACTACGAAACAAAACAACTTGGAAAGAAATTGAGAGAGAAACTAACCAAAATATAGGGACTGATATAGCACGATGTAGTTTATTTAGGCCCACTAAATTTTTCTGACCTATTGACACTGTATAATAGGCTTTGGACCGAGCAAAATCTGATGCGGAGAAGCTGAAGAAGTTAGTGCATGGTGCATCATTGAAAAGACTGGTTTGTACTTTGTATCTTTGTATAAGTTGGCAGCATTCATGCATAGTAATCTCTTCTATCACTGATTCATTCTATGTTTGCAGAGCATGAAGGAATGAATGAAACTCATATATATGAAGGTTACACTTCAAATAGTTTGGCAGATGATGTTGAACTGTCCATGATGAATCTTGGTGTACTTCTTGGTAGATGACATCTGTTCAGCTATGGAGAGCACAGGTGTGACTCAAGTGAAACAAAAGCAGAATCATAACTGATGTATTTTATGATAAAAGATGCAGAAGGACCTCTGTAAATCGTTGAGCAGAATCCTTTGACCTGGTTATCAAAATTTTCATTTAAAATTGGTGCGCAAGTGGTGAATTCACATTGAGTTATGCCCAAAGTGGGGCGCTTGTGGTGGTTCAGTTCTTGAAGCAGTGAAGTAATCTGGTACATCTAGTTCAAGTTATTAAACCTTGATCACAGGATCATATATCACTGATGAATTATCTGTTTCATCCTTTCATTCTTTACTAAAAAAGCAGGTTCAAATTTGTAGAGTGAAGTTTGATTAATTTTGTGGTTGTTTCTATGAAAGAAATGTTAACAATTTATTTTTACTTGTATAGACTTATAAATTGTTGGTGCTTGAAGATAGTTGCTTGTGCGGCCTGAAGCTTTAGAACGCTTCCGATTTCCCTTCATAAGTCGTCGTCTTAGGAGACGCGTGACTGGCTCTGAGTTAAGGTCAACAGTTTAGACTGTCTTTCTTGCTCCGAAGTATGAACAATGAACAACTTTTATAGGACAATTGTTTATATAATAGTCTGCTGCCCCTTTTATTAGAAAGCAAACTATGAAGGCTCGCAAAACTGCTGTAATATTAGAAAATATATAAACAATCATATTTAAATTGACTGACAACCATATTTTTTGAAGGGTCAACCTTAGCACATAACTAGACAACTTTTTTTGAAAACAAACTACATTACTGAATCACACACAAGGTTCTGGAGTTCGCACAGGGGTCACTGGAGTAGAAAACCTTGCAGCTAAGATTTCCCAGCCCGGCCACCTCTCCTTCCAAGTCAAACTCGGCCTTCCCAATGGCTTGCCGCTCGCTCCACACCAAACTGCGAATATCCTCCCGCAACATGGCCCCCTCTGCTTTGACCTCTATTGTGACCATGTCTGCCTTCTGCTTGATCAAATTACCGTTGACACAGAACCGTGGTACATTGCCCCACGCCAGGATCATGCCATGGTAAGAGACACGAAGCATCGACTTTCCACCTCCGCTGCAGGCATTGTAGTGTGGCACTACCCCATCCACGTCGACAGCAAGGTGGAATGTTGGCGGCACAGGCAGTGAGACGTGGGGGTCGAACCCCTCGATGCCAATGAGCCGGATGAAAAAGCTGGGTCTAGGGGGATATAATTCATCTTCACTGTCAAAATTGGGCCCAAGGTAATGAGTAGCAAGACCACGGCAATGATGGTGATTGCTACGGCATCCTTACTAGGTTGTTCACTCACTTCGCCTTTTTTGTCTTTGGGGTCAGGGGTGGACTTGGCACAGTTTTTGCAAGATGGAGCGTCGTTGGACATGGTGACCCAAAAAAATTGGAAATAAGTTACATGCACACTTTAATCCGGTACCAACAAGCCCTATGTATCAATTGATGTGGAACGATCCAAGAGCTGCACAAGAATAAGAAGAGTACGTGTTGTTTTGATCAACAACTATAACAATATATATACATAAATAAGATCAAGATAAATAAACTGCCATTGCATCAACAGAATGAGTAGGAAGAGTCGTTTGAGAATTTACAATTGTTAAATCTAATTAAACAACGACCAGGGTGCTTAGAAGAAGAGAATCCATCCGACCAACATGCGATTGCAAGCAGCAATGATCATTACTTACTGGCAGAAAATATCAAATCAATCCCGCCTCCAGATGGACAGATCTTCCTCCACTCAAAAAGACGGCCGAGAGGAGAATCGAGGATCCGCGGAAAAGGATCCAGCGACAGAGGGACGACGGATAAGGCGGCGCTCGCTCGCGCGACGTTGGTAGTCTAGGTTTTCGGGCCTTTGGTGATATGCAACAGAATTCCTTGCCTCTAGTAGATGATTATATAGAGACTCGCGGAGATGGAGTCAGCACTGGCTGGCTACGGAAAGTTTTTTTTGTGCGGGAAACAGAAAAGATTATTTGTGGTTACGGTATACGGTATCCTTATCCCCCGAGCGGGGCCGGGTTTGGAGTCCGTGGCTGCTGGAATAACGATCACGAGGGTGCAATTCTGTCGAGCCTCTCTGATTTAGTTGTTCGTTCGCGTGAAGCCACTTTGTGCATGCATGCACACACACGTTTGGCTGATGCAACGTTTTCTCGTTCCATTGTGCGCGATCATACATAGCTGAACAGATGGACGGTGTGATGTTAGAACCAACGATGATACGTTTTGTTATGTTTCTGGATCACTACAAGTAGATCGGGAGGGTTGATATCATATGATTGATGTACCTTTCTGTAGATCTCATTGCCGGTCATGTCACCGGCGGGGAGGTGTTAGAGTAGAGGACGACGTCAATGAGGCATCCTTGTGCAGCTCGCTGGTAGGCAATCCCGTCGCTTTAGTGCCTCCCTTCTGGATCGGATTAGGTTTCAGAGGTGGGGTGAACAGTGGCGGCGATGAACCTCGTATTGCGTGACATGGTCCCTACCTCCTCTTATAGGCGCTGCACGACAGGGGCCTACCAGCCCTCTTTGGGCTGGACGCCCCCGATCAAGGCGTGGTTCAAGGGCCCAATGGCCTATTGGTGGAGATCAATCTAACATTCTCCCGCTTGATCTTATGTTTATCTTTTTAACTTTATACTTTAAAATAATCTTTTTCAAAGTACTCGTTCCATCACAGATTTATATATAGAGCGTGTCTCATCGTCACGGTCAATCGCCGATAGAATCAACAGCTACAACACACTCATCTGTTTTGAAACAGATTCTTTAACCTTGGGCCTCTTGTTGTCCGAAAAACATAGGCTATACCAATAAACCCAAGTCGACTGTGTGTTCTCGGAACACACTGGGCGATAAGCCTTTTTATAAGCAGATCTGCTAATACTTGTCCATTACTTTTATGTTCCAAGCATATCAACATAATTCCAGATTTTCTCCTTAACAACGTATAACCTTTTTGTCAATGTGTTTGGCACCATACTTGACTCGTTATCACAGGAGTGAAAAACTTAATGGTTATTGCTATTATTAACCATTATCAAATCCGGATACAGGTTTTCTTAACCATTTCACCTGTCCCTCAGCCTCGTATCATGCTAAGTCATATCTTTTCATCACATTGATGATAATTCTTTGATTCTTTGAAGTTATTTCACACAAAAACTCTAAGTGTGAAAGTTAGCGACAATTGTGGATTTCGCTACATATTTCACGTGTTCTATCTTTATGCTCACAACCTTTTGAGGGCACTTGTACATGTATATCTTTGTACTCACAACCATTTGAGAGTACTTGTTTCTTTTAGCATGAGGCTGATATCTTTAACTCTATTCCAGTGATCTATATTTGGACTGAACATTGTCAAAACAACCCAGATACATAAAACTGCGTTAGGATAATATCAAGCTTCTAACAGCTGAAGCATATGACACCATATTCATCTGAACTCGGAGACGATTGGCGGCTGTCTTCATTGCTCTAAAGTTGTTAATCAACAACTTCATAGGACAAAGTTTGATTAGACAATTAGTTGTTGACAGTTCTATTCGAAAGCAGAATTTTAAGATTATATTGCATAAGAAAATATTATATATATAGCTAATAAAACATAAACAACCGTATTTAAATTTGACTAACACTCGACTTAGCACATTGCTGTCCTTGAAGGAGTTATCCCACATTATTGAATCACACACAAAGTCCTGCAGTCTATGGACTTGACAATTGGAGTAGAAAACCTTGGAGCTAAGATTTCCTTGCTCGGCCACCTCTCCTTCCAAGTCAAACTCGGCCTTCCCAATGGCTTGCCGCTCGCTCCACACCAAACTGCGAATATCCTCTCGCAACATGGCCCCCTCTGCCTTGACCTCTATTGTGACCATGTCTGCCTTCTGCTTGATCAAATTACCGTTGACACAGAACCGTGGTACATTGCCCCACGCCAGGATCATGCCATGGTAAGAGACACGAAGCATCAACTTTCCACCTCCGCTGCAGGCATTGTAGTGTGGCACTACCCCATCCACGTCGACAGCAAGGTGGAATGTTGGCGGCACAGGCAGTGAGACGTGGGGGTCGAACCCCTCGATGCCAATGAGCCGGATGAAAAAGCTGGGTCTAGGGGGATATAATTCATCTTTGATTCTTCCCCTCGCTGATCTTAAGCCTGTAAAGCCGTAGTAGGTCGGTCGAGATTGATCTGGTACATCACCTAATCGATCTCCTGTAATTCCTGCTCGGGCGGTTCGATCGTGAGGAGCCACAACGGCGCCGAAGAAGAAGCCCATGCAGCCACCATCGGTGCAGACCCAGTACATCTTAGAAGCTATGGATTCAGCGGCAAAGAAGGAGGACGACCGCATGGACAAGCTGTTCGAGAACATCGACATGATCTTCGCCAAGATTGGTACCCTGGAAGCCTCCCAACAGCAGGTGCTCGCTCGCTTGGACCCCAATTCAAAGGCGATCGAGCAGTCAGCCCGTGATCATCTTCAGCTGTCACAGCGCATTGAGGCTACGGGCAAAGCGGTGTCTCGGCTTACTCTGGATTCGTTTCGAGCTCGTGATGGGGAGCCGGAGCCTAGTTCTATCGCGCGTCGGGCTGGTTTCGTCAACCCGTTTGCTGAGGATGGTGGGAAAGCCAAGTCAGATCCAATGTTTGGGAATTGTGATGGGGGCAAGTGATTTGGTGGTGGAGATTTTCGTGCTCATACTGGTGCTGGGAACCGAGGTCGAGGTGGCGGTGATGGCGGAGGTGGGCAATTTGGGAGATATGGGTGGCGAGACAGAGATCATGAGGCACCTATAGCCCATTCGACATTTGGTCACAACCAGAATGGGTTCTCTCGTCATACTCTGCCCAAGCTCTCATTTCCAAAGTTTGATGGTACAGGTCCTAGCATTTGGAGAGATAAGTGCCTGGATTATTTCAGTATCTTTGACGTCTCAGAATCTATGTGGGTGACCTCTGCTTCATTGCATATGGAGGGCAACGCAACACGTTGGTTGCAGTTCTACAAGAAACAACATGGTCTCACGAATTGGGATGAGTTCATTTCTGCAGTGGAGGCCGAATTTGGGGCATATGACTACCGCAAGGCTATGACAGCTACTCTAAACATGAAGCAATCTGGATCTCAGGAGGTGAAAGTGCCTAGAGGGGGCGGGGGTGAATAGGCAATTATCCCTAAAAATGACTTAAAATAAAAGTTAAATGCGCAGTGTCAGACTTGTCTGACGATTTTGAGTAAAGTCTGATGACTTGTCCGATGGCACGAGATAGAAAAGTAGACCGGCTGATTAAAACTACAAACTAGTGCAAGGCAAGCTAGGAACAAGTAATAACAAGCTAGAGGAAGTTGTAGAAATGAGGAGAAGAGCTAGCATGCAACCTACAAAAGTTAATTTAAGAAATACGTAGCAAACCCTAACTAGCAAGATTAAGAGAAAGAACTAGTAAATGAAGAACAAATAATTAAGCACATAAGAGACACGGGATTTTTCACCGAAGTTCAGCTCCACAAAGAAGCTTACGTCTCCGTTGAGGGATCCATAAAGGACCGGGTCTCTTTCAACCCTAAAACTCTCCAAGTGGTCAACAAAGATCAAACTTGGTGTTCCACTAGCAACTCCACGAAGGAGGGGTCAATACAAACTTCCCGAGGCGTCATCACACAAGTTGGGAGCTCAACAGGCACCTCTAACCATCTAGGGGATGAATCCCCAAGAGTAACAAACACAAGAGTTGTTGGCGGTGAGGATGAACCAAGTGCTCAAGAGGATGGAACCTTAGAGGCAATGAAGCTCTTCAATCTTCTCTCAATCCCTTCACAAATCAAGAGTGGAAACAAGGGAGGAGAGTTAGGGAGAGCAAAGTAAGCTTGAGAGTGTTTTTGAGTGAAATGAGTGACCAACCGGCCAAAGGGCGAAATAGGGGTCTATTTATAGCCCATGGAGAAAAAGAGCCGTTTGAAGTGGTATTTCTCAGATCTACATCAGACTTATCCGATGGTCATCAGACAAGTTCGACGATTCAAAGTGGCGCCGTTCCTGGAGTCCGAGGGACTTGCCTGATGCCTCGGACAAGTCATGTCCATCGGAAAAATCCGATGGTCATCAGACATGTCCGATGATACAGGGTGGCAGAGGTACTGGGATCCGATGAAACATGTCCGACACGTCGGACATGTCCGGTGGCCCAGAGAGGAAGAGCTACTGGTGTCCGACGGACACGTCGGACAAGTCCGATGAAAAAACTCTGGAAAAATGTGTTTGGCTGGGAAATGAGATTTTAGCACTTAGTTCACCTTCGCTTCACATTTTTGTGTCCCTCTTAATAGTACGGCTTTTTCTATACTCAAGATTTAAAAAAAAACTCATGAACTTCATTCTTGAGCAAATTGAATTTTCATCTTGAAGTCATTTTGCCATCTTCTTTTCTTCTTTTTGCTTCTGTGCATTTTATTTCAACAAACTTTGGACCATTGTCTACACACATGCTCATTAAAAAACTAGTCTATTCTTAATTCTATTGACGCCAATCACCAAAATAAAATTAGCGGCCTAGATGCACCTTCAATCTCCCCCTTTTTGGCGATTGATGACAATACAACTAAAATTTCTTAAAAATATACAACAAGGTTCAGTTTGTGATGAGGAGTTGAGGAGCTCCCCCTAAATGTGTGCATGAGTAATGAAATAAGCAACGATAACAAGTGCACATATTTAAAGAAAAGTGTGAGACCTCCCCCTAACACTATGCATACATGTTAATTTGCAACAACTCATCACGAGAGATAGAAACAAATGCAAATGACATGTTAATTTACAACAATTTCATACAAATGCAACAAGATGAATATAATCAACAAAGCACCATTACAATAAGCAAATAGAGTTGACAAACCACAAATAAATATCCAACCACAAGGAAAAGTTTTACAAACCAAATAGTGCCACAAATTGTGTCCATCTCCATCACTCTCACAACTCACAACCTAAAATGATAAGATAGATAGCTACTTCTCCCCCTTTGGCATCAAAACACCAAAAAGAAGAAAAGCTAAAACACGAGCAAGGAGAATCTTCTACTCCTCATCATAGTCTTCATCTTCGTCCTCTTCATCTTCATCCTCATCTTCTTCTTCTTCAATGACTGGGGCCTTGCCTTTGCACTCACGAAGAGCATATGCAGCGGGATCCTCTTCTTCCTCATTTTTGTCCTCATCATCATCAAAGCGGACATGGTGTCCACTAGAGACTGCTCTAGTGCTAAACTGAGGGGGCGGAGGATAGTAGCCAAAGTAGTTCATCTCCTCCGGAGTGAAAGAGTCAGTCGGATCAGCATAAATAGGAGAAGGAGGTGCTTTCATGGGAGAAGGTGAAGGAGGAGGCTCAATGCCAAAGTGATCAAAAAGTGTGTGCTGATTCCTCTCGATGACATCCATCCTTTGGTTAATGTTCCGACACATTCCAAGGAGAGATTTGAACATCTTCATTATTCCACTTCTCTTCTCACGAGGTGGCGGAGGCACACGAGATGATCCAGTGCCCCTAGTAGCAGCCCTGGGTAGCTAAGGAGATGCCGCAGAAGATGGAGGCTGAGCTGTACCAAAATACTGACAGATGTAGTGTCGGCAGTCCAGTTAGAAGGAATCTGAGGTTTGAGACTCAGATGCTTCATATCCTTGTTGAAAGTCAATCCCGAGACCTTCTCAATCATGTACATAATATGAGGAGCGTATCCAAAGCCATGCTTGAGAGAGATTGAGATGTCCCACATCCCCTGATAGACATAGTCAAAAGCATCAAACTTTCTATTCCCATGAATCCAGTGCAGGATATCCCTTTGAAAGGCAGGGATACGGTTAGAATTGCCTCCCCTTGGAGCTAAGGTACTCCTGCAGATCCGAAACAAGATTGAGAAGAATGGTTTTAGTCCATTGGAGTTGGGAGGGAGGCAGTTGTCCGAGTCCACGTACATGTACCTCATGTCCTCAGCATTCATGTGATTTCCCTTATGAATCTTATGCTTCTCTTTGCGAGAGTGCTTGAGTCCAATCATAGTAGCAAACTGGTTCACTGAGCAGGTGTACCTTGTGCCATTTGTCATCCAGGTCATGGACTTATCATCATCAAAGTACACGGTAGAATAAAACTGAGCTATGATCTCCTTGTTCCAATAGTAGTTGAAGGTGAGGAAGGTTTTGAGTCCATGGTGCTCAAAGGCTGCAAGCACTTGATTGAGCAAAGAATGCTTTCTTGCCTTCATATGATCCTAATCCAGCCACTTTATGTCAACAACTGCATTCTTCATGCGGAGGTAGGTGGAGCGGTACCAATCCGCATGAAAGTGTACATAAAAGCGAAAATCAGAAGCTTCTTTCTCACCAGCATAGTGGTTGGTTAACCTTGCCTCAGAGCAGGTGTCAATGAAGGTATGAAGGTAGTTCACAATGTCCCGGTCAGAGTTCTCCACTTTAGTTGGAGGATGCATGACCCGAATGAGATCCTCAGGTTCTTCTGGCTCCGGTCGATCAGCTGCTCTCAGGGTGGTGCGACGGATGCGCTTAGTAGTGGCCTTCCTCCTCTTTGGGGCTTGGCTGACCTTGGTCTTCACTAGTCTTGGTCCTCTTCTCTCTCAAGGGAGATGCTTCTGCATCAGACTTGCTGAAGAAAATTTGG
This sequence comes from Eleusine indica, assembly GCA_030378355.1. Lineage (NCBI taxonomy): Eukaryota > Viridiplantae > Streptophyta > Magnoliopsida > Poales > Poaceae > Eleusine > Eleusine indica. The sequence goes on from CM059497.1 coordinate 45,935,909, forward strand.
CGAGCAACGAGTTAGGAGGGAGTTAAAGAGAGGAATGGGGGTAAGGGGAAACAATGAGGGACTTAGGTTTTTGAAAAAGATGTAGGTCGTCGGACTTGTCCGATGACCCGCAGTTTTTGCAAAAACCTAGATCTTTCAAAAATCCACCTACCACAAGTAACCGAACTCTATCTACTCCAACTACAACTAACTAGAAGCATTCTCCATGGATCAACCATGCAAGGCAAAAAGATTTGATAGTAGCATTGCCCTATAACCCTAACCCTAGGGGAGAGATAGGGGATTAGGGTTAAACCTTGCAAAAACGAAGGGGGGTCGGACTTCTCCGATGGAGGAGGACCTCTTGACCTTGAATCTTGCGCCAAAGGATGGTTGAAGTGTGAGATCACCTTGGAATCGCCTTTGGGGGGGTTCTTGAGGAGAAAGAACGTGAGGGAGGTGAAAGAGGAGGGGTTGATCGAAGGGGTAAGTTGGGCTGGGTTAAAGTCGAAACCTGGAACCGTCGAGCTTGTTCGACAAACATTGGACTTGTCTGATGGTAGAAGGCACCAAGGACAGAAAGGCAGGTTTGAGGGAAGATTTGAAGCTTTTAAGAGTAGATGTTGATGGACACAAAGATTGATCAAGAGATCAAGAATCAATCATCAAGCAAAAACAAACAAGTTTTGACATAAAATCATAATTTTTGCGGTAATTTAAACAATCATCATTCAGATGTGCACATTTTCTAAATCACATTGCTAGAGTCAAGAATATTTAGTTCACTCCTAAGATAGCAAAATCTCTTCTCATCTAGGGGCTTGGTGAATATATCGGCTAGTTGGTCTTTGGTTCTCACATGACTTACTTCTATATCCCCCTTAATAGAATGATCTCTCAAAAAGTGGTGGCGGATATCTATATGCTTTGTGCGTGAATGCTCAACAGGGTTATAAGCAAGCTTTATGGTACTCTCGTTGTCACATAGGAGAGGAACACGGTTAAACTTGTAACCGTAGTCCCTTAGAGTTTGTCTCATCCAAAGTAGTTGTGCACAACAACTACCGTCTGTAACATACTCCGCTTCGGTCGTGGAAAGCGCAACGGAATTTTGTTTCTTGTATGACCATAACACTAGGGACCTGCCCAAAAATTGGCATGTCCCGGAGATGCTCTTTCTATCTACCTTATCCCCAGCATAATCCGCATCGGAATAGCCTAATAGATTGAACTTTGAACCTTTGGGGTACCAAAGCCCTAGGTTGGCTGTGTGAACCAAATATCTCAATATTCTCTTAGCGGCCACCATGTGACACTCCATAGGAGCGGCTTGAAAACATGCACACATACACACACTAAGCATGATGTCGGGTCTAGATGCACGAAGATAAAGCAAAGAGCCTATTATGGAGCGATATACCTTTTGATCAACGGCTTTATCCTTTTTGTTGAGGTCGAGGTGGCCATTTGTTGGCATGGGTGTTTTGATGGGCTTGCCTTGTCCATCAAATTTCTTCAGTAAGTCTTGTGTGTACTTTGCTTGACATATGAAGGTGCCCTCCTTGAGTTGCTTCACTTGGAAGCCTAGAAAGAATGTCAATTCTCCCATCATGGACATCTCGAACCTCTTGGTTATTATCTTGCTAAATTCATCATAAAAGGTTTGGTTAGTAGAACCAAATATAATGTCATCGACATATATTTGGCATACAAAGATATCATCACCAAAATGCTTAGTGAAAAGGGTTGCATCGGCCTTGCCAATGACAAAACCCTTTTTAACAAGAAAATCCCTAAGGCATTCATACCATGCTCTTGGGGCTTGCTTAAGCTCATAGAGTGCCTTATGGAGTTTATAAACATGGTTAGCATACTTAGGGTCTTCAAATCCTGATGGTTGCTCCATATACACCTCTTTCTTGATTGGCCCATTTAGGAATGCACTTTTCACATCCATTTGGTACAACTTAAAATCATGGTGAGTAGCAAAAACAAGTAATATTCTAATAGATTCAAGCCTTGCTACGGGGGCATAAGTTTCATCAAAATCCAAACCTTCCACTTGTGAATACCCATTTGCCACGAGCATTGCCTTGTTTCTTGTCACAACACCATCTTCATTTTGTTTGTTGCGGAACACCCATTTGGTGCCCACAACATTCTTGTTCTTTGGCCTTTCCTCCAATGTCCACACTTCATTTATTGTGAAGTTGT